>JAZHRO010000036.1:179167500-181567500 GCA_037157565.1 Thalassia testudinum | reverse complement strand
ACGCGTATGATCATGCATGGGATCACGCGTATGCGCATCACGCACATCCGACGCGCGAGGTTGCACCATGTTGCTACTGTCAGAACTACTCTATGGAGATCCAATGAGTGAATTTCATTCGCCTCTCGTGTGCAACGAATTTTAGCCCTCGCGATGTCTCGAACCTACGCCTTCACAATGTGAGTGCCTCTGCGAACCACTGCGCCATGACAATGGATTGTCGAGTGAAGGAGTCTGGTGGTGCGAGCTCTCGATCGTTAGATGGAGGTCCAACGATTGAGATCATGCGTGGGCTTCTCCTTCAGATAGTGAGGCGCAAGTAAGGGGGCGACGTGGTTGATTTCCAACCGTTGGATGGTCATCCAACGACCTCGATCAATGCTGGGTGCAATGGAGGTTTGTGTGGTTTCCATGTGTCACATTTTGGCCTGTTGATTATTAGATCAACAGTCAGAACTTCCCGGGTTTGTTGTGGGAGCTACAGAGGTCAGATTGAGACGATTTTGAGTTCGTTGAATTTTGTTCATCGATTCGATTCCATCCATACGATCCAATTGCTCATCTGAGACCTGCTTCAATATACACTTGTACACATGGTCATTAGACAGTAATTCTAAGCAATCTTAATGTAGAAATAACATAATATGCATGTAATGCTCCTAGACCCACCATAAT
The DNA here is from genome assembly GCA_037157565.1 of Thalassia testudinum. Taxonomy (NCBI): domain Eukaryota; kingdom Viridiplantae; phylum Streptophyta; class Magnoliopsida; order Alismatales; family Hydrocharitaceae; genus Thalassia; species Thalassia testudinum. The sequence goes on along the minus strand of JAZHRO010000036.1, from coordinate 181,566,825 downwards.
ATGATATTAATGTACATGCGCCCTCAAAATTAACTCTAATTGATGTAATTATCACTATCATTTGTAGAGTCATCGGACCTGTAGCATCACCACTAAATCCTGTATCATTAGTACGCAAATTGTCTGTAGTCACTTGGACTGGAGAGGGTGATGTCTTTGTAGTTGGCATCTGGAAAGTAGTGAGGGTGTCTGTAGGTAACAGTAGTCTTAGAAAACCTCATGGGTCCAATCGTAGTGGCCAGAGGAGTAGAAACGGGTATATCCTCCATGGAAATAGGAGGTATAGGCATAGGGGCCTATGTAACCTTAGGAGATAGGCTCCAAATAGCTGTAGAAAAGTATGGAATGAACTCATGAAAGATAACATCAACACTCATATAGTGCTTACCAATAATGGGATCCAAACATCTATACCCTTTCTGAGTTCGTGAGTCTCCTAGAAACACACACTTAACTGCCCAAGGTGCAAGCTTATCTCGATCTAGAGAGCATAGACAAACAAAAGTAGTACAACCAAAGACACTTGGTGGCACGTGAAAAAGCTCTCGCTAAAGATAAAATATGTGCCAAGAAATCTGCTTGTGAAGCACTGAACCGTGCATTCTGTTAATTAAATAACATGCTGTGAGGACTACATCACCCCAATATAACGAAGGCACACTATGATGAATCAATAAAGTGCAGCCCACATCCAAAAGATGTCGGTGTTTCCTCTCAGCCACCCCATTTTGCTAAGAGGTGTGAGCACAAGTAGTCTAGTTTACTATCCCATGTGACCTGTAAAATGCAGACAATCTGGTGGTACATAACTCAAGTGCATTATCAGATTAGACTACTTTAATAGCAGCTAAATACTGAGTCTTAATCTCCACCATGAAATGCTCAATGACATAAACAACATCTAACTTGTTCTTCAGCAAGAATACTCATGATAGGCTAGAAAAGTCATCCACAACTACTAAATAATAACGGTGACCTTGCCTATCTGGTATCCAACTTGGCCCCTACACATCCATGTGCAGTAACTTAAACAAGGCGTAGACCCAGAATGGGTACTCACCGGGTAGGAGGTACGATGGTGCTTGCCCATCTGGCACACATCACAGCATATCCGAGCCACAGGAGAGATGTGGAATGACCCGTCGAAGGTTGTTCAGGGGAAGATGTCCAAGTCGAAGATGCCACTAAAATGCATTCCCAGTGGCAAACAATACTTCACCTCGACATGTAGAGGAAAGTGGAGTCTGAATCAAACGATAAACTCCACTCTCTACATTTCCACTACCAATCGTCTTCCCTGTCAGTTTGTCTTGAATGATGCATCCCACGTCATCAAAGATAGCATGACAATTAAGTTCTTTAGTGATCTTACTAATTGAGAGTAAGCTCATAGGAAAGTCTGGCACATAAGAAACATTAGGTAACCTCAAAGTAGGAGTCATTGGTACCTCCCCCTAACTTGCTATCTTAGAGTACCTACCATCTGCAACTTGCACTGTCCTACCTGTAGGTACAGCCTAAGATGGTCAAAATGATCACAATCTCCACTAAGATGTTGTGAAGCACTTGAATCAACAAGCCACTCTGCACTACCCTAATAGAGCCCAACTCGGTGCCTCCCTCGAGCCCATCATGATAGCTAAGACCTCGGCGTAGTCTCTCATAGTCACCCCAGGCAATGGTCACTAGATCATTTGCCGATTGTTTGGGGGCTATTGAGAAGTTTTAAGTCATTTCGTTATAGCAAAGTCTCAATTTCTCGAAAACATTTAAATTTATAACTCAAAATCACAAAATAGAGTCCGAGGTCGAACATATGAAGCAAATAATGGAATTCGCAACATTAATCTTGAATTGAAATGAATGAGTACAATAAACAGAGCACAATAAAGATATTCAATGAATCAAACACTTAGAAATATATTCAATAAAAACCAATATATGATGAAGCAAAAAGGAAAGTGAATAAAAACAATAGTGATTTGAATCACCATGGATATCTTCTTAATTTAAGCATGCATTATTAAACCATTCAACAGTAACTCTAACCAATCATTCAAATAATGCCATAATGTTCACAATCAAATCAGACGAAGGCTTTCTCTTTCAAACGACTTAACAGTGCAAGCACAAGGCTCTCAGAAAGCCTTCTTATTCTTTTCTTCTTCAGCTTCTTTCTTTCTCAATCCTCTCCTTCCTTTCAAAGGCACGACCCTTCTTCTTCAAAGGCTTTCCCTCCTCACAACACAAGGGAACGACCTCTCCTTAGCGGCTAAGGGTTGCACAAAGACCTCTTTCTCTTTATCACAAGGTAGAGAAGCACGCAACAAAACCCTCCCCCTCTCTCTCACAATTCCTTCTCACCATCTTTGACGACCCAGGTATAATCGAATTTGGGTATGGGTTATCAAGTCGAGAGCATGGACCAAGCCTGCGTGAATGTATCGCAGGCGAGGAGTGTGCTTAGGTCGGGTAAGTAGATGTGAGGGGGTGATGAGGAACCTGACCCCTCGTGTTACTGGGCAGTAAGATGACAACACAAATTCCACTTATGTGTGTGCGCGAGTTCTGTTGTTCACGATGTGCGACTATGCCACTCTTCCTTCTTCGTGTGTGCCAGCAACAGGAGGTGTTGTCTAATTGGAGTAGCTGCTAAGGGACTTCCTCACAATTGGAGGTCTAGGCTTCATCAAGGTGTCAAGTAGCATCGGGTAAAGGTGAAGGCGAAGCTGGCGGGTGTCGAGTGGCGACAGACGGCATTGGGGAAGACGATCGGCGATGGCGACGGTGACCTGCACAAAAATATGGCCTAGAGCCCAATTAAATGGCTAGAAAGCTTCGTCATGGTGTGGCGAAGGTAGTGGTGGAGGTGGTTTGGTGTGAAGTGCAGTGGGGTGGTCGAAGCATGAAGGTAAGCGGAGCTCCAGCCAAATGAGTCGAGGGAGGTGAAGGAGGGGTTAAGGTGCTAAATTAGGTTGGGCGAAAACATAGTGGAGGTGTGCGTGAGCTTTTGCCCAACCTAATTTGGGTGGAACGAAGCGGGGGAGTGCCGACGATGAAGGTGGTTGTAGAGGTGATTGCTGGAGTCAGAGAAGGAGACGGAGGGGGAATTAAGACCGAAGGTTTAGCTTAAACCTAATTGGAGAGTAGAGGAAGAGAATCCTTAAGGTAATTGGACGAAGGGAGGTTCGGAAAAGCTTACCGGAGGTATGCTGCAGTTGTGGACGAAGGAGGTGGAGATGGAGTTGATGTGTAATTTCTCAATACGGTTAATTAAGGTTAAAAGTCTTAATTAATCATGTAAGAAATGACTTAGGTTAACTTAAATTGATGTCAATTAGGTAGTATATGGTCAAGTTAACCTAGCATTTAGATTTAAGTCCTTTTTAACTGGTTGAGTCCAGGTCGTTTATTAGGAGACATATTTGAAATTTCAATTTGCCAATTTTATTAATTAAATTAATAACTAAGTAATTACTATAATAATTACAACATATGTTAAACACATGAATATTGCACCAAAGAGTAGACAATTAAAGCATACAATTATTCCATTTATAAAAGAGAAATGTATATGAATGATTTGCAATAAAATGTAAGAAGGAGGTTCATTACAATTTGTACAAATGTACAAGGAATAAAAGTATTTACATGAAGAGCAAAAATGCCTTTGAGCAATTAGAAACAAAAAGACTAAAACATTCCTCTCAACCTTTAAGTTGTTTTCTACACCATTAGACGTCTATTTACGAAAGTTAGATGACTTAAAAATCAATTGAATCTTTATTCTTTCTTTCTAGTTAACCTTCCTTTCTTATTCTCTTTTAAGCTCTCTCTCTTCGTTCCTTCTCTCTCATACACTTCATCTCTTGTTCCCTTAAGTTCACCTATGCCTTTGTTCCTTCTCCTCTTCCTTTGTTCACTTAGTCTTTTAACACTTCAGCTCTTTTGTCTTCACTATGCACGAACCCATACTTAATCCATTTAACAAAAAATTGTTAATGGATAGCCCAGGCTTTTCAGGGATACGTAGCACCTCGTAGGGCGGGACCAGACCCTACTCAACCTAGGCCTAATTTGTTTAAGGTGTTATTTTATCGTTTTATGCCCAACCATGCACAGTTTCAGGCCCACACAAGCTCGCTCGCCCACCCAGGCACACACACATGCACGTTCACGCACACGCCTAATCGGCCATATGCTTAGAGGATAGGTATGGTTTTGTGCGCCCATCGCTGTCGACTGAAGCGCTAGGTGCACGAAAACGTATTATACTAAAGCAATGCTCCACATCTCCCCGAGGTGGGACTTTGTTCGCCCTCTCTCCTCCACAAGATGTTGTGTCCAGATAAATCTTCAAATGAAGATTCCAGGCGGCTCTCTAGTCCAAATCGAGCATATAAGAGCTCGATTGAAAGCTTTAAGGTTCCTCTACTTGATTTTAGTTTCAATTTAGGCTTTCAATCAGATTTGATCCACAGATTTAATGGAGTAACATGGCTCTATCACCATGGCTAGAACGTGCATTCAGAGGTGTAAATTCAGGTCTATCGACTTGTAGTACAGTGATATCCCTCAATTGAGGGTTTGAGGTGATTCAGGTGACCATTCCGTGCAAGTTAGAGAAGAAAATAGGATAAGTAGAGCTTCAGGAAAGCTCCAGAACATGAGAGCTTTTGGACTCAAGTTCAAAACTCATAACTCAAGATCAAATCATATCAATAGAGAGATAAAATCATCAGGGATCAATTTAAACCAATTAGTAACCAAAAAGGAACTATACTAAGCAATTTTTAGCTTCGAATTTCAACATAAACCCAAAGAGTAGTGTTGATTTTAGTAAGGGACCCTGTTATGAACGCATGCCCCAGACGTATTTTAAGACGTCTGGGAGGTGGGCCAGATGTCGGACCAGACGTCTGGAATCACTTCCAGACGTCGTATCAGACGTCTGGGATCGTTTCCAGACGTCTGGAAATCAGTTATTTTCGACACGCGCAGGTCGTCTGCGCGCCTGAGCGCGCAAACTGCATATTCGCTCCTGCGGCTGCAAATTCTCGCCGCTGCAGTCTCTCTCTCTCCTCCTCACGCGGCCTTAAAAGGCCACGCGCTCTCTCCCGTCGCCTCCACCCCTTTCCTCTTCTCCTTCCAGTGCGCGAGAGCGGGCGCGGGGTTGCTGCGTCGGCGACTGCCGCAGTGAGCGTGGAGGGGGTGCTACGTGCGAGAGCGGTGCTCAGCCGCGAGCTCGCCGGGGCTGCCAGGGCCGACCGGCGGGGAGCGCAGCGGGCGCGGAACGACGCGGGAGGCCTGCTGCGGCTCGAGCAGCAAGCGCACGAGGTGCGACGCGGGCGACGTCGCGAGCGGAGGGCGAGTCGCGCCCTGGTTCTGGAAAAATTTCTAGAATCAGACGTCTGTGTTGATAGCCAGACGGCAAGGTCGACGTCTGGAAGACTGTCCAGACGTCTGAAAGGTGAGTTTTCCATCTTCTTCCTTCTTGTCGACTGACCATACTGAGGGAGGGAGATGGGTGTGCGCAGGCTCGGTGATTCGCCATCCAACGCGAATCAGACGTCTGGCTGTAGTACCAGACGGCGGGAGTGACCTCCAGACGTCCGGGGTGACCATCGGACGACTGGGAACTAGGCCAGACGTCCCTGCAGGCTTCTGGACGTCTGAGAAATCACGCAGAACAAGGTAATTCTCTGATCCACTTTTTAAGACGTCTGGAAGAAGTTCCAGACGTCTGATTTTGCACAGTGTCGTCGTTTTCGACCCGTTGAGGGCCCGTTCGGGTTCCGTTTTCCGCGTTTCGAGTTGCGTTCTTTCCGGAATTAAATCCTCTACCCGTCTATAGTAGCTATACACTATTTTGAGACACTCCTTGTGTTTGATCCTTGTGATAGGACATCGTTCCGTTGCAGTCTTGGGGGTTGCGGAGGCACGTGGGATTCCCGATCACGCCCCCATTACTCCCGTCGTACCTAGTAGAGTGGCTTTTAAGTATAACCTGTTAAATTGTGGAATCATAAATAGAACCTAGGACATTGCATGAATCCTAGGAATGAAAAACAGATTGAATGTTAGATCCTAGGTGTTGCATGAATCCTAGGGCTGAAAAACTAGATTGTATGATAGATCCTAGGATACGGCATGAATCCTAGGACGGGAAAACTAGTGGAACAGATGAATACTGCAGTATTGGAAAAATGGAAAGGAACAAATAGCTGCCTGTAATCGAATTAACAGCTGCCTGTTGAATAAATAAACGTGTTTGAGAACATGGATTGTGATAACGTGAAACTGGAAGGTGAAACTTAGACGTTCTGAGCTGGAACCCTATGGGGAAGTAGGAGTAGAACTCCTGGAAAGTGAATGGAATAGTATTGGGAAAGTGAGCTGGCCCTTGAGTACGGAGTACCAAGGAGAGCGACTGTCCCCCTGTTTAGTGCAGAGCGGAGCCAGCCGCCCCAGGGACCCGGGGTTAGGACTGGCCACTCTGTACTGACTTGCTGGCCCTCGCGTACGTAGTACCGAGGAGAGCTACTAGTGTAGGGAGGTACTAGCTACCCCACGGGCCCCGGGGTTCTGCTAGCCTCCCACACCGACTTGTTAGGCCCGCTGGGGCAAACCAGGGTAGTCAGGCGAGGGTGCGCGGACTGTGGAGGGGCAAGGCCCCTGTTTGGTTACTGTGGAGGGGTTGGACCCCTGTTACTGAGAGGGCTCTGCCCTGTACTGGTTCCGTGCTGTGCTTTGGGCGCACCCGTTAATATAAACGACTGACTGCGTGCCAGTACGGGTTAGCTACCCGTGCGTTTACCGCGCGTGCCGTAGTCACCGTTACATCTGTCAATGACCTTGGGGTGGTTGACTGAGAGTAGGATCACCACGAGGGACTCTCCCGGCCAGGAGAGCACCACGTGCTACTTCTACTGTTCGGAAAAGACTGCAATCAAGATCGTTCCTACGAGGAACATTCGAGATCAAGTGAAAGATCTGAGAAATAGATTAATCGTGAGATAATTGAAAGACTTAAATAAAGAAAGTAACAGAACTTAACAGCTACTGTACACTTTACTGTTTCTTTAGTTTAGTTGCCACTCTACTCAACGTTTTGCTGACGTGTTACACTCATTACCTTTCAGGACCAAGTGTTGAGCAGCCAGGGTCAGCGGCTGCAGAGGACGCTGGGTCGAGTAGGGTCCAGTAGAGTTACCACTGTTTCTTGTACCTCTTTTTGTTCCGTTATAGTGAGTAGTTCTTGTTTCCGCTGTACTTTTCTTTACCTGCAGTTCATATTTAGTTATGAATGTTGTTCTACTGTTATGGTGGTATATACTGTAGTAGTTTCTTTCCTTGCTGCTGTATTTTCTTACTGTTAGTTATATTCATGTTGAATGTGGTTTATTTTACTGCTCTTTTGGTTACTTCCTCGTTGGACGACTAAGTCTTGGGATTAGTTGAGTTGGTCCGGTTCTCGTGTCTCGTAAGGGCTCGGGAACCGGGTCGTTACAGACCCAAACTAAACAGAAGATCGAATCCTTCTCAAATCGCAATGAAATCCAATCAAATCAGATTTAAACATTTCTAAATCATTCCAGAAGCTTAATTAATCCCCTAAATCAAAGATTTAAACCTTAATTCCTCATATTTAGACCAGGGTTGACTCTTGAAGCTTGGAAATTGACTTTAAGATCTTAAGCTCCTTTAACCAAATTAACAACCTAAATAGATTCACTTCAGCCTCAGGAAGTTGTACCGCACTTCAAATTAGGGTTTTGATAGGTTTAATGGTGTTCCCAGACTCATCGCCTAAGGTCAAAAGTAGGGTTGGTCGACAGGTTGTTACAGAGATTATCAGACATATCTAAAACTTAGAGTAGATTTCTTGGACTTTGCACAAGCTTATGGATCTATTATTAGGGTCAGAAGTGTTCTATGGAGATCTTCTCAGCTCTATCGGAGCTGAGGAAGATGAAATCCAACACATGATATTTCTTGTTAAAACACAAATTTAATCATTGATTTATGAACCTAAGGTAATAGAGAAGTAATATGGAGCTTCTCAAAGAGTTTTACAGGCTGAGGTTAAGATTAGGTTCGTCGGAGCTCCGGTGAACGCCAAGTGATGTCGCTGGACATGAATTTCTTAATGAAACACAACAGTAATGATATTAGAAGATTCTTGAGGTCACAAGGAACCTTATGAGCTAATCAATCGCTCCAATTAATAGACAGACTTAAAGATTAATCTTGAATTCAGTTAGAATAGACTTTGAGTTCGGCTGAACTCAACATTGACCCTCTCACTCAATTGAGTGAGGGAAAAGACTCAGATGAGTCTTGCGATACTTATGTGTGCGTGATTAGGTGATAAAACTCCCCCTGAGTCGTCATTAACAGCGAGTTCAGGAGGTTAAGGTGTAATTAGGCATTTCTTACTTATGGGAACACCATCATGAGTCATAACTAGCTTAATTTAGTTATTATCAAGGAATAAATGCTCTTACATAACTGATAGAGAGCCCTAAGTTACTACAAATCCATTTTGAGGGAAAGACAAGAAAACAAGGTTAAAACTTTAATTTTACCATCATATCTTGAATGCAGAATAACCATGGGTTTTCCAGGGGGTAATTAAGGGTCAAATGGTCTTAAATATCCAACAAGTTGGTTAATACAAACAGAAAAGGCTTTTCGCGTATTTTGAGAATTAAATGACTTTTAAAATCCTAAAAACAAACCTACTTAATTAACTGAGGTTATCGTCAGAATAAAATTCACCTAAACCCTCTAAAATTCATATAAAATTATTCTCTAGGGTTTGGTACCTTCAATTTGACCATCAGAACCCATCTTGACCCAAAATAGAGAACTAGACAGACATTTACCCTATTTTGGGTTTTTGCATAAATTACCCAGTCAAAATTGGTCAAAACCAAAATCCAACTTCACCATTGGATTCTTTAGGTCCAAATTAGGTTTGTACCAAAATTTGGGCCCAATCTAAGATTGTCTTGACCTAGTTTGCAATTTGGTCCTGTCTGATCACACATATGCCTTTAACTTTCAAAATCCCTACACAAAGGCCCCTAACTTTGTCATTGTTTTCACAAAAAGGTCCCTATCGCCATGAATCCTATTTCTACAAACTCTGGTGAACTAAATTTGGCAAGTTCTCATTGATTCCTTGACTAATCCCTCTCAGTTTTGAAAGAGAAGTTCGTCAAGAAATTCCCTTCCTTTTGAGCCAATTCCTAAGCTCTCAAACCCTCCCAATCTCTCATGCGAACGCATGTGAGATTAGGGTATCCTAGAATTCCTATCTCTAACGAAGCTTCCCAAGCTCAAAACTCCTCCAAAGGCCTATAAAAGGATCTCTAGATCATATCGAACTTCTCAAGCTCGATTTCGATTAGATCTACCCTAAATTCTTCCCTCCTAATCTGGCCGAAAGGCTCCTCAAGCTCCGGCAACTCTCCTTGCCTCTCCTCGTCATCTGACCACAATACCGGTGGCAAATACTCCTTCCTCGTCTTCCTCCGCGTTGCGCAATACCGGCCGACGTCCCTATCTCCATCCTCGCCGTCATCACCCCACCGGAGCCATCTTCGTCACCGGTGTCGGCCATACCACAATCGGTGCCAACTCTGATCCCTGTCATCCGCTACCTATCTCTATAGACTCCTCAGCTTCTCCACTTCACGAGAACACCTCCGACACTCCGCTTCGACCTCCGCATCAACCTCTACGACTCTGTCTTCCATCTCGCCGGCATACCACCGGCGAGCACTAGCAGCCACCACAAACCACCTACGCCGCCGCTTCCATACTCCTCACCATCACCTTGACTCAGAGACTAAAACCCCTCAAGTAATTGAGGAGATTAGCCTCTCCAACACCTCACCGAACACCACCACATTCACAGCTTCGCTTCGACTTCGCCCTACACCTACACGCACTCTCACTCCACGCTACCACCACCGTTGCACTCCACAACATCTGGCAAAGGTTCTAAATTGTTTTGACTTGGCCGCAAGGCCGTATTCTTGTTTTCAGGTGTCCTCATCGGAGCTCCGCCACTTCTGCCATCGCCACCATGTTCTTCGAGCTCCAGGTCGTGCAGGCATCAGGTGTTACCTCCAGGTGCCACGGACGAGGCCCAGGAGCTATTCTAGGTCTCCAATTACCATTGAGGGAATTTGCTTCAACGCCAATTTGACACATCTTCACCACAATTCCCTCGATTGGAAGAGCATCCAGCAGCAGCCCACATGAAGAGAAAGGGGACTAACATAGTCCCACATCGTTAACAACAGAAGCGGCGTAGTGATATAAGTTGTTTTTGTGTTCTGGGCTTATTGCCTCAGAACACGGGGTGAGGTACCATTAGCCTTACTCGATCCGACTCGCCTAAGCTATCACTCCTCGCTCACCACCCACTGCCGGTGAGCCTGGACCTAGGTACGCGCTTGACCTGAATACCCGATTACCCGTTACTGTGGAAGGCTCTGGGAAAGCGGATCTCAGAGAGAGAAAGAGAGAGTGCATGGGGACAGGGGGTTTTTTCTCTCATTGGTACCTATGCGACCCTTAGTAGCAGAAAGAAGAGAAAGAAAGGAGAGCAACAGAAAGGCAAAGAAGAAAGAAAGAGTTCTAAAGAAGAAGAAAGGAGAAGAAAGAAGAGTCTGTAGAAGAAGAGGAGAAGAAAAGCACTGTAGAATCAGACGTTTAAGATGTCTGATCCTACCATCAGACGTTTGATTTGAGCTTCTTAACTTGATTGATACTGTTGAGATATTTGCTATTATTGTGAGGGATAATTGGTGATTCAAATCACAATTTTACCATAATCTTTTTGCTTCATTAAACATTTGTTTTATCATATATATCATTCTTATTTGGATTTATTGATAGAATTGCAATCTTGAGAGTTAATTGTTACTTGCTCCTTGCGTTCGACCTTGGACTTCAAATTCGAGTAATAAATTGTATTTGTTTTTCGCGCTGATTCGACCTATATCGCAACACATTGATTTTAAAAGTTGTTTTAGAGCGACAAACACTTACGTAGGTGTTAATTAAGTGAATTAAGATGTAGATCGGGGCCCTAAGTGGTGGACAGGTGATGAAGGGCCCTAGTGGATGTGTTCTATGCTAGAGTGCCTTTGCCGTGGACAGCGGATGTCTCCGGTGAAGGTTTGATGGATTTGGCATCTAAGCTGGCATAAGTGTGTAATTAATGGATTAGAAGTAATCGTGGAAAGTTATGGAGTGTGAGCAGTGATCTTAAAAGACAAAATAGTGCTCCAAACGAGCTCGAGGAGCTCGCCTGAGCTGAAGAAGATGACGAATAGCAAAGCATTATACTACGCTAAATCAACTAACTAACTAAACTAAGCTACTATACACTAAGCTAGAACCTAATTCTACTATTACCTGGACGAAGGAGGTAGGGATCTCCGTCGAAGTGTCGTGACGGAGGAAGAAATCAGAAGGCTGGAAGGTAGAGCTCCGGCGGAGATGATAGTGTCGAGAAGAGGGAAGAAGACGCGGCACAGCCTTGTCACTAGGTGCGGCAGAGGAAGGCGGAGTTCGGGAGATGGTGAAGGCTTCGGAGAAGTCCGGAGGAAGGTGGTTCGAAGTTGCCGAAGGTTGAAGAAGAATAACCTATTGAGCAATCAATTGGGGGAAGGTGGAAAGGGATCGCTCCCTGAGATCGGAGGTCAATGGGGGTATTTATAGGTGGTGGAGAAGGGTAGGGGGTCAAGATCAGGACACAATCACGTCCAAGTGCAGTGGCTTAAGGTCCTTCGTCTCTGGCGACGGTGAAGTCATCGTGTCGAAGTTTGTTAGGTTAAGGATGATCAACACTGTTGGATGGAATGAAGGCGATTGTTACGAACGCGTGCCCCAGACGTCTGGGAGGTGGCCCAGACGTCGGACCAGACGTCTGGGATCACATCCAGACGTCTGACCAGACGTCTGGGATCGTTTCTAGACGTCTGGAAATCAGTTATTTTCGACACGCGTGGGTCGTCTGCGTGCCTGAGCGCGCAGACCGCATATTCGCTTATTCTTCTCTCTGCGGCTGCAGACGCCGCTGCCGTGCTCCCTCTCTCTCCTCCTCGCGCGGCCTTAAAAAGGCCACGCGCTCCCTCCCCTCGCCTCCACCCCTTTCCTCTTCTCCTTCCAGTGCGCGAGAGCGAGCGCGAGAGCGGGCGCGGGGTTGCTGCGGCGGCGACGACCGCAGTGAGCGCAGAGGGGGTGCTGTGTGCGAGAGCGGCGCTCAGCCGTGAGGGCGAGCTCACCGGGGCTGCCAGGGCCGGCCGGTGGGAAGCGCAGCGGGCGCGGAACGACACGGGAGGCCTGCTACGGCTCGAGCAGCAGGCGCACGAAGTGCGACGAGGCGCGGCGTCGCGAGCGGAGGGCGAGTCGCGCCCTGGTTCTGGAAAAATTTCCAGAATCAAACGTCTGTGCTGATAGCCAGACGGCGAGGTCGACGTCTGAAAGGTGAGTTTTCCGTCTTCTTCTTCCTTCTTGTCGACTGACCGTACTGAGGGAGGGAGATGGGTGTGCGCAAGCTCGGTGATTCGCCATCCAACGCGAATCAGACGTCTGGCTGTAGTACCAGACGGCGGGAGCGACCTCCAGACGTCCGGGGTGACCATCGGACGTCTGGGAGCTAGGCCAGACGTCCCCGCAGACTTCTGGACGTCTGGGAAACCACGCTGAACAAGGTAATTCTCTGATCCACTTTTTAAGACGTCTGGAAGAAGTTCCAGACGTCTGATTTTACACAGTTTCGTTGTTTTCGACCCGTTTAGGGCCCGTTCGGGTTCCGTTTTCCGCAATTCGAGTTGCGTTCCTTTCGGAATTAATTCATCTACCCATCTACAGTAGCTATACACTGTTTTGAGATACTCCTTGTGTTTGATCCTTGTGATAGGACCCCGTTCCGTTGCAGTCGCGGAGGCACGCGGGATTCCCAACCACGCCCCCATTACTCCCGTTGTACCTGGTAGAGTGGCTTTAAGTTATTAATAAAATCTGTTAAATTATGGAACCATAAATAGAACCTAGGACATGGCATGAATCCTAGGAATGAGAAATAGATGGAATGATAGCTCCTAGGTGTTGCATGAATCCTAGGGCTGGAAAACTAGATTGTATGATAGATCCTAGGATATGGCATGAATCCTAGGATGGGAAAACTAGTGGAATGTATAATACTGCAGTCTTGGAAAATGAAAAGAGATATAAAGCTGCCTGTAATTTGAATTAACAGCTGCCTGTTGTGAATAAATAACGTGGTTGAGAACATGGATTGTAAGAATGTGAAACTGGAAAGTGAAACCTGGATGTTTGAGTAAAAAGGATGGAACCCTACGGGGGAATTAGAAGTGGAACTCCTGGAAAGAGAAAGGAATGGAACTGAGATGTAGTTGTGTACTGTCTCTTGGGTACGTAGTACCAAGGGAAGTACCTGTACCTGTTTAGTGCAGAGCGGAGCCAGCCACCCCAGGGACTCGAGGTTAGGACTGGCCACTCTGTACCGACTTGCTGGCCCTCGCGTACGTAGTACCGAGGAGAGCTACTAGTGTAGGGAGGTACTAGCTACCCCATGGGCCCCGGGGTTCTGCTAGCCTCCCACACCGACTTGCTAGGCCGCTGGGGCAAACCAGGGTAGTCAGGCGAGGGTGCGCGGACTGTGGAGGGGCAAGGCCCCGGTTTGGTTACTGTGGAGGGGTTGGACCCCTGTTACTGAGAGGGCTCTGCCCTGGACTGGTTCCGTGCTGTGCTTTGGGCGCACCCGTTAACGGAAACGATTAACCGCGTGCCAGTACGGGTTAGCTACCTGTGCGTTTATCGCGCGTGCCGTAGTCACCGTTACGTCTGTCAGTGACCTTGGGGTGGTTGACTGAGGGTAGGATCACCACGGGGGACTCTCCCAACCAGGAGAGCACCACGTGCTACTTCTACTTTTTGGAAAAGACTGCAATCAAGATCGTTCCCACGAGGAACATTCGAGATCAAGAAAAAGATCTGAGGAATAAATGAAATAGTGAGACAATTGAAAGATGTGAATAAAGAAAGTAATCGAACATAACAGCTATTGTACACTCTACTGTTGTCTTTAGTTTAATTGCCACTCTACTCAGCGTTTTGCTGACGTGTTACACTCGTTACCTTTTTCAGGACCAGGTGTTGAGCAGCCAGGGTCAGCGGCTGCAGAGGACGCTGGGCCGAGTAGGGTCCAGTAGAGTTACCACTGTCTCTTGTACCTCTTTTTGTTACATTGTAGTGAATAGTTCTTGTTTCCGCTGTACTTTCTTTACCTGCAGTTCAAATTATATTATGAATGTTGTTCTACTGTTGTGGTGGTACATACTATGGTAGTTTCTTTCCTTACTGCTGTACTTTCTTACTGTTAGTTATATTCATGCTGAATGTGGTTTATTTTACTGCTCTTTTGGTTACTTCCTCGTTGGACGACTAGGTCTTGGGATTAGTTGAGTCGGTCCGGTTCTCGTGTCTCGTAGGGACTCGGGAACCGGGTCGTTACAGCGATGAGCGGAAGGTTGGCAGTAATAGCGGAGTTCAAACGCGAGATAGAGGGTGATCAGGTGATGTAGACACTGGTTGTCCTCAGCCACTCAAACCTGAGGAAGAGCAAGAAGAAGAAGACGGAAGTGTTGTGCACACAGGGACTTAAACACAATGAAAACTAAGGACCTAATTGTTGGAAAAAGGACTCAATTGACATAAAAATAAAGGACCTAAATGTAAACAGTTGATTTTTAAGCCTAATTTAATTTATTTCTTTTTCAAATTTTTATATATGATTATAATAGGTAAATATTATATTTATTCCTTGAATTTATGCTTTTACCCTTTTTAGCTACATTTACTTAATTTATTAATTTACTTAAGTTAATTAAATACTTAGGTCATAAGATTAACTAAGTTTAAATATTAAGTATGTAGCTAAATGTTTAATATTTGAGTCCAAATTATTAATTAAATTAATAATAATAATAATTGATATTTAATTTAGTATTTTTTAAACTTATTTTAAATGTCCTTCTTATTTAATCCCTTATAATATAATTAACCCTGTATTTAGTATATCCTTAGCTAATTAATTAGGGAAACTAGTTAATTAAGGGTAATTAAGAGTCATGATGAGTCTCTCATCATACCCCCAAGGCAAATTTTTGCTAGTCCCTAGAAAAATTAACTAAGAAATAGGATGATTTAAGTATCAAGATGATTAAATAATCATAAATAATTTTATAGTAGTGGAATGCTTAGGTCAGAATCTTTTTTTTTTTAATATTCACATTTTTTTAATTTTTGTATTTTAAATGAATATCCATAAATATGCAGATCATTAGCTAGAATCCACTTACAATGGACTCAAAACCCTAAATTCTCAGAAATACGTATGCACAAAAACATAATCTTGATGGGAATTTCTTTTGAATCAGAACATTGAAAACCCATTTATTCTCAGAATCCACTCTAAATTCTAAAACCAAGAATCAAGATGACTAAGTAAACAGAACTCAAAGATTGGAATTTAAATTCCAACTCAAAAATTCAATAGACATAGGTTTAATCCTTAAGTTTGTGAAATCCAATTTTTACCAACCCAACATTTGCAAATTAACTAGACACCCTTTATTAACCAAATTTAGAGTAGAGTAGAAACCCTAATCAGCCAGCCCACAACACCAAGGACAGACTTCTAAACTTAGGGTTTTGTTAATCTATATCCTTTTGGCTTCAACAGTTAGTCTCCAAAATCCGATTTCTTAGACTTCACTGCCCAATGCAAAGGTTCAGTAGCTATGATTTTAAAGCATTCGTACTCGTGAATAGACTCATCCTAAAGGCATCCAAAGTTGCAAAAAGCCAGATCTTAAGACATCAATTTCCAATCCAGGTAATTCCAATTCAAGCCTTTGGCTTGGCCTTACTCAAATTTGGTTGCTTTCTCCTCACCATTTTTCTATCCCGAGGTCAACACTTTTTGTGTATATCTCCCCGGTGGACTACTAGGTCTCTTATTCCTATATTTTATCTCCGTATTTTTTCAATCTTTTTCTATAGGTTACAACACCCATATGTAGCGAGGTGTTTTTTATTTGTTGGAAGAAAGGGTAGTATCCATTTGTACCGAGATGCTTTATTTGGTGGATAAAACTACATAAGTATCCATTTGTACCGAGAATGTTTATTTGCAGGGTGTATATAAAAATATTTTTTCTTTTTCTTTTCTTTTTCTTATTTTTCTCCTCCTCATTTTTCTTACTAATACAATACTCCAATTCCTTTTTCTGGGTGAGTGGCACATCCTTCACCCTTTCAAAAGTCGCCCTGCAGAAATCCTTGGACTAAAGAGGATTTAGAATTGATCACTTAACCTCTGTGTTTTTGCGATCTCAGATGCCAACAAGACAATTCTAATGTGTATGAATTTTGGACACTTAGGTTACTTGGCTCTCAAATCAGAGCTTGGACAACAAGCCTTTCACTCTCAGGTCTCTTAAACCATTAGTATCATCCCACAGGATCTATCAAAACACAACTCACCAAGTGTAGCCGAATGTCCTCAATTGATTAAGCTAAATATAGCCTGTTAAACCTTATAGCTAAGAATTCTATCAACTCTTTACTTAATCAACTCTAGATATCTAGTCTTTTTATTGGTGGTAAAATCAAATATTCAAAAATCAAAACGATTTAATCTAGTCTTATTGACCAAGAAAGTTACAATTTAATTCCAAAATTTAAGTCTTGTAAAACTTAATGCATCTTAGTTACTTTATTTCATAATCAAGTGCAGAAAAACGGATCCTATAGGGTTTCAGACTCTAACTCGAGAAAAATCCCATTCAAAATTCGTAAACAAATATATGTTTTGAAAAGATATTCAAGATAAAGTCCAAAGTAAGGATTCAATGCTCTTTACACTATTTATAAATAAATATATTTTTGGTTTTTAACCTAAAAATTATGCTCTTTAATTACTACTATAAATATTCTAAATATGTTTACTTATTTTTATGTTCTTCTTCACTTCTTCTTTTGAAATCCCCCTATTATTATTTTTATCATTTTATAATTTTATAATTTATATATTTATATATTTTTATTTTTATGCTTTATATATTTTTCAAATTTTTATGAAATTTTTCAAAATTTTTTTATTTTTAAGATTTTTTTCTTTTATCTACCAATACACTTAGAGTATTAATATTTTACTTCACAACCCCTAAGCTAAAATGTTACAATCTACTCATTGTAAGAAGGGTGAAAAAGACTCTACACTTTACTTAGTATAGGATGATGGAAGGAGTCATATAGAGGAGATCAAAGATCTTTGTGTGGACAATTTCATGTTTAATAAGAGTCAAAGTGGTCAGTCGGACTAAGTGAAGAATAGACAAATAAGGAAGTGACATATATAGAATAGACTCAAGTGTATGGGTAGATGAAAGTGTGGAAAGCAGGAAACAACTATATACAAGGTGTAGATGGATGGATGCTAAGTTTTCTGCCTTCAGCTAGGCATAAACCCTAGATAATTAATGGAGCGTGTAACAGTCTCCAATAAGACCTAAGACGTGTTTCTAGAAAAGGTTTAAGGCGTTGACCATTGACTTTGAAAGGTTGATTCTTGTTGGGTTTAGTGATTTCGACAACTCTGTTGTCAAAGACTCTCTAATGACATCAAATGGGCCTGTTCGTTTGGATCTAAGTTTACCATAGAAGAGTTTAAGACGACCATCAAAGAGCAACACCCTCTGATCAGGTGCGAAAGATTTGCGGGAAATGTGTTTATTATAGAAGGATTTTAATTTTTCCATATACAACATAGAACTCTCATATGAATCATGTTGAAGTTCGTCAAGTTCACTAAGCTGAAACCTACGGTGATCACCTGCTTTCGCGAGGTCAAGATTACAGGCTTTAATTGCCCAATAGGCCTTGTGTTCAACTTCTATGGGAAGATGACAGGGTTTCCCATAAACAAGTATGTATGGTGACATGCCTATGGGTGTTTTGTGAGCAGTCCTATAAGCCCACAAAGCCTCATCTAAACAGGAAGACCAATCCTTCTTATTAGGTCGGATTGTCATTTGAAGGATCCTTTTGATCTCCCAATTAGAGACCTTGATTTGCTCATTAGTTTGGAGATGATAAGGAGTAGCAATATGATGTGCGACCCCATATTTTCTAAGTAAACTCCTAAACTAGGCATTATTGAAATGGGATCCGCCGTCAGAAATGATAGCACGTGGTACCCCAAACTAAGAGATGATATGACTTTGAATAAAAGGAACGACAACTCTATGATCATTTGTGCGTGTGGGTACAGCTTCAATCCAACGAGAGACATAATCAACAGTAAGTAAAATATACTCGAAGCCAAAAGAAGATAGAAGTGGACCCATAAAATCTATGCCCCAAATGTCAAAGATTTCACAAACAAGAATTAGATTCAGAGGCATCATATCTTTGTGTGTCATGCTACCAAGAGTTTGGCAACGACTACATACCTTACAATATGTCTGCGAATCTGTAAAAAGAGTGGGCCAATAAAACCCGCACTGCAAAGATTTTGCAGCGGCCTGATGAGAGACTCATCATGACTTTTAAATACACCTAATTAACTAGTTTCCCTACTTAATTGCTAGGAATATGTCTATATAGGGTTTAATATGATATAAGAGACAAAATGCTAAGGACCACAAAAATAAGTTAAAAATACTAAATTAAACATCAAATTATATTATTAATAATTTAATTAATAATTTGGACTCAAATCATACAAATTTAGCTATCTAGTTAATATATAAATTAACTTAAGCATTATTTAACCCTAAGTATCTAATTAACTTAAGTAATTTAATTAATTAATTAAATAAAGCAAAAAAGGTCAAAAATGTAAATTCAAGGCATATGTAAAATATTTATCTAATTATAATCATATATAAAAAGTTGAAAAAAGAATTAAATTAAATTAAGCTTAAAATGCCTCTGTTTACGTTTAGGTCCTTAGGTTCCATTTCAATTGAGTCCTTTTATTCAGTTTAGGTCCTTAGGATTTCTTGCAAATAAGTCCCTGTGTACATCGTCGTCTTCTTCCTCGCACTGGACGGCTGACGTTCACCGGTCACCACAGCTTCTAATCACCCTCCATCCCTTGTCTAAACGCCACCATTTCTGCTCTAGAGCTTCCGCTCACCTTCTTCCTCTTCATCCGACAGATCGAATGAATCCTAAATCCTAATTAGGTGAGGAGATTAACCTCACCGGTGTCAGAGACAACGTCGGTAGTACGACGCACCTAGACCTTCTAGCGTCCAAGTACAACACCCTCTACCACCACCACAACCTATAAATAGCTAGCCACCCCTCTAATTTCAAGGGTCAGTTCCCTTTCCTTCTTCCCCCATTGAGCCGACGATAGGCTATTCTTCTTCAACCTCTGGTGACCTCTCACCTCTTTTTTGGAGCATCTGCGCTAGAGGTGTTCGCCTCCCTCACCTCCTCTTCCTCTCCCGCAGCTATGACAGGGCTTGGGAGCGCGCCACCCCTCCTTCCTCTCCGCTTCTTTTCTCGCCAGAGCTCTATCCCCAATCCTCTGGTTTCGTCCTCTGTTATGTGGCTTTTGGCGGAGATTTCTTTTCCTTACTTCTACCAGGTAACAGTAGATAGCTAGGCATTAGTTTATATTAGTTAGGTAGTTAGTTGGAGTAATGTTAGTTAAGTTTTTAGATCATCTTCCTCGACTTCAGCAAGGCCAAGTCTGGCCTTGGCGGACTTTATTTCACTATTTCATGCATCTGATCACTTTTCTCTACTCTCCACGATCATCCTTCGCTTCTTTCCTCACTGTTTTATCAGCTAACATGCCTAGTTCATCAACGCCTTCACTGGTGACCTCCACTGTCTATGGCGGAAGTCTCCGAGCTTAGATCACACCCATAGGGCTCTCCATCGCTTTTACATCACTTAAGAGCCCCGTTCAACTTATAATTAGTTAAACAATCATCTAAACAAGAAATGCCCAAATCACCTTAACCTCCTGAGCTTGCTGTCAATGGCGGCTCAGGAGGAGTTCTTCCACCTAATTGGCCACTCATTAACCATCGCCGCACGCCACTGACCCGTTTCCTTCACTCAATTGAGTGAGAGGAGTCAATCTGAGTTCCAGCAAACTCAGATTGTGTTTTCCTTGAACTTGAAGCATATCTTTTGATTTAACTTTTAATTGTGTTAACTGTTGAGTTCCTGAGGTTCTTTATGACCTCAAGAAGCTTATGAGACTATCTATGGTCAGATTCATGGAGTTTTGAATTCCATCACCCTATTTTTGAGTTCATCGGAGCTCCGGCGAGCTCCGACGAGCCAAATTTGAGTTTCAGCCCTAGGTAATCCTTGAAAAGCTCTAGAATGCCTTTATTTAATCTCAGGATCAAGAATTGATGTTCTTTATTGTGTTTGGATGATCTGAGCTCCTTACTGAGCTCTGTCTTCTCTAACTCCATTAGAGTTGGAGAGGAGAATCTGTTAAGGTTGAGACCTTGCAAGTGGGTTCAAGAGCTTCAACAGAGTTTAGAGAAGCCATTTTAGGCCTTCAATTATTTGAACCTCTCTAGGTTAGTCCACCGAACACACACACCTTTTGTCTCAGGCAGCGATGCCTGAGATCACATCAAAAGAGTTTAAAACGTAATTTTGAGGTGTGCATCAAACACCTAAGGTGAAATTGAGTTGATCCAGGTCCTGAATTGGGCTTAATAGGCCTTTGAATAGAAAGTCAACTCACGAGCATTTTAGGTCAAACCTTGGAGCTAATACGAGGAAATTAAGTTCAATTTCTGATTTGATGAGTTATTTCGAATTCTGAGGTGGTTTAGAGTCTATTATGATTGAATTAAACATGATTTATTGAGGATTGAATGAAATTTAAAGAACTGAACAGAATGGATTCGTTTGAACCCAGCACTGTTTCTCAACATTCCTGTCGAGTTTTGAAGGCCAAATATGCCTAGATCTATCGTAAACAGCCTTTTGAATCGGTTCAAACCTATTCTTGAGGTTTTAATCTCTCTGTTGGATGAATTCGAGCTCAAATTCGAGCTCTAAGCTCCTTCATGAAGTTTCTTGAGCTTCTGCTCCTCCTGAAGCACCTCCATACTCCCTTTTCTTCCCTCAATAGGTGAGGAACACCTCACTGAAGGTATTCAAACCTTCAGTTGAGAGAAAAATGCCCTTCTAGTAGGTCAAGAAACCTATTGTTCTCTTCTTTGTAGTTGTTCCACCTTTTTGGAATAGACCACTTCATCCCTGGAATCGAGGGATCAAACATGATCCAAGCACCAAATTAGTGCTACAATTAGGTAGAGCACATAAACAGCTTTCGATCGAGCCTTTGCTTGACCGATTTAGCCCAATGAGTCGGTTGGAATCCTCAAGTGAAGTTCGGCCTAGAGCTGGAGACTTAGTCCCACATTGGGAGTTTAGGAGTGCATGACATGGTATTTTACGAATTTGCGCTACGACCCTTTCGATCATCAACGTAGGGCGCAAAGAGAAATGAGCTTAGTGTGGGCACGTGCATGTGCACGTGCCTGGGTGTGTGTGTGCGCAAGTGCATGCATGTGGGCCCAAGTGTGGGCGTCGGTGTGAGCGAGCCTGATTGAGTCCAGTACCGTGCATTTTGAAAAATATGAAAAATCCACCAATTAAAGAACTAGGCCCAAGCTCAAGTAGGGTATGGTCTCGCCCATTGGGCGCTATGTATCCCCGAATGATCTTGGACCGCCCATTAAAAACCTAATTTTTATAATTGAAGAGAGTTAGTGGGTTAATGTTGATGAAAATTCGACTAAGTATGGAATTAAAGAAGGCATAGTATGAAAGGAAGAAGAAGAGAGTTAAGGAAAATAAAGAAAAGCTTAAAGAAGAGAAGGCTTAAGAGATTAAAAAGGAGAATAGAAAGAGCTTGAGAGAGAGAGAGAGCTAAGAGCTCGTAAGGCTTGAATAAAAAATGAGAGAAGGCAGAGAGATGAAGAAAAGTTAAGAAATTTTTGAATGAAGTAATCAGACGTCCACACATGTATCAGAAGTCTAACTTGCACTTTTAAGTCGTCTAACATTTTTTTCAGATGTTTGATTTCAGGGCTGAAGCTGCCATATTACATATTCTTGAGCTTTAATTATTGTAAAGGCATTATTGACCCTTGTATTACATTTTACGCCTTATATCTTGTAATAAACAATGTTTCCATTTGATTTTAAATGATAAAACTTTCTTGTAAACTTGTTTCTTCTTCAATGGAATATTGCATACTTTTATTGTCAAATATATTATGCAATTATTCATGTGCTTAAAATATTGTTAATTATAATCTAATTGATTAAGTAGATAGTAATTAATGCTTAGGAATTAATGGTGAATTAAGCTTACAATTATGCCTCCCAATGAACGACCTGGACTCAACCAGTTAAAAAAGAACTTCAACTCTAAAATGTTAGGTTAACTTGACCTTATACTATATTTCCGACATTAATTTGAGTTAACCTAAGTTACTTTCTGATGCAATTAATTAAGTTTTATTAACTTAATTAACTATGTTGAGAATTAATGCATCACGACCTTACGACCAGAAAAATGATCACCACAAGCCTGGTCATGACAAAAAGATATGATAGAGTCAATCTCAGAAGAAGATACACAATGCCTGATGATTTAATCATTATAGAGTCGGAATAGATACGGATCTTCCCAGAAATAGTATTTGGCTTCTGATTTGAGTCGTGATTTGCGATTCCCATCCCAGTCAGGAGAGAATTGATGTGTAACCAAATAATTCACAATATCGACATACCAAGGATGATCAGAAGATATAGTCAACATATGTTCAACAGAAAATGTTCAGTGATTGGAGGAGAAGACTCTTTATTCGTAGAAGGAAGGCGGGAAAGGTGGTCAGCAATGGCATTCTGTTGTCCCGCCTTATCATGAATTTCTAGGTCAAATTCTTACAGAAGCATGATCCATCTGATCAACCTAGTTTCATGTCCTTCTTAGATAGGTGTTTGATTGCAGAGTGATTGTAGTACACAATGATTCGAGATTCGAGGATGTAAGATCTGAGTTTTTTCAATCAAAAACTATTGCTAGTCATTCCTTCTCAGTAACAGTATAATTCCTTTGTGCATCATTCAATGTCTTACTAGCGTAGTAAATCACTATAGGATTTTTCTCGATTTTCTGTCCTAAAACAACTCCAACTGCGTAATTAGATGCATTACACATGATTTCAAAGGGTAGATTCCAATCAAGAGGTTGCAAAATAGGAGCATGTGTAACTCCATCTCTCAAAGTATTGAATGCAGAAATTCACTCCACATTCATCTCAAAAATCATGTCTTTCGCGAGGAGATTCGTGAGTGGTCAGGCAATCTTCGAAAAATCAAGTATAAATCTTCTATAAAATCCAACATGCACGAGAAACGATTGGATGCCCTTGATCGAGTCAGGGATTGGTAGATTTGAGATTTGATTGATCTTGGCTCGATCTACTTGGATACCTGATTCAGACACGAGATGGCCAAGTACAATGCCCTCTGGAACCATAAAATGGCTCTTCTCCTAACTGAGGACAAGATTCACTTCAATACATCTTTTTAAGATCTTCGACAAGTTATCAAGACAACTATCAAAAGTTTCCCCGAAAACTGAAAAATCATCCATGAATACTTCCATATATTCACCTACCATCTTGGTAAAAATGGCTAGCATGCACCGCTTGAAAGTCGCGGGTGCGTTGCAAAGCTCAAATGGCATCCTTCGGAAAGCAAATGTTCCGAAGGGGTAGGTGAAAGTCGTTTTCTCTTGATCTTCAGGGTGGATTGCAACTTGATTGTATCCAGAGTAACCATCCAAAAAGTAGAACTCATTACCAGCAAGTTTCTCAAGGATTTGATCAATGAATGGTAGAGGAAAGTGGTCCTTCTTTGTTCGAAAGCACGACGAGGAGTAAAGGGAAAGCCCTCTCCCTATGGTATGTGGGAGCGACCGATGAAGGGGTTGGTGGAGCTCCACGTCGTCGTTAATGGCAACCAAAGTCGAAGGAGGAGAGAGAGGTAGCGCGCCAAAACTAGACAAAGACAACTTGGGTGGATGCGGCCGCTTTTATGGAAGATGCTTCCCTCCTCTGAAATGCCCAATTGGAAGGAGTCCACAGCCGCTTGAAGACTTGATTTTCTTGAACTTCGCCGGTGTAATTTTCGGCCATGACTGGCCTCAAGAAAGACCTTGGTAGATGCAGATTGATCTAAGGATCAATTTTGCCAAACTTGGCGATTTTTTGTTGGGATTTCATCAATCAACTTACGAGATTAAATGAAGCAGTTTGGGTTTTAGAAGCCGTGGATTTCCTTCTCTACTTCGTTAGGAAGACGATGGCGGTTGAACCTGTTTACAAGAGAGGCGAGAAGCGAGGGGTGTTTCTAAAAAGAAAAGGTGAATGCTAAGGGTTTAAATGTAAGGAATAGAGGTTTGGGGACTAGAATGCAAACTTGGTCAAGCAGATCTCTGATTGGACCCAAATTTTGGTACAAACCTAATTTGGACCCAATGAATCTAGTGGTGAAGTCGAATTTGAGTATTGACCAAGTTTGATTGGAAAATTTATGCAGAAACCTAAATTAGGGTAACTTTCCGTCTGAGACTCTATTCTAGGTCAAAATAGGTTTCAAAGGTCAAATCCAAGATACCAAACCTCATGGAATATTTTTCTATGATTTTTGGAGGGTTTAGATAGATTTTATACTTACCAGAACCTCTGTTATTTAAGTAAGTCTGAAATTAAGGTTTTGGGTACTATATCAGTTCTCTAAGTGCGTAAAATCCTGTTTCTGTTTATGTGGACCCTCATATTAGACTTTAATGCTCATTTGACCTTAGATTAACCCTTGGGAAATCTCGTGATTACTCTGCATTCATGATATGCTATTAAAACTGCAGAATTAACCTTATTTTAATGTATTTTTCTCATAAAGGATATGCAGTGAGTTACGACTCTCTGGCAATTATGTAGGAGCATTTATCGATTAATCCTGTCTAATTAAAGCTAGTTATGGCTCATGATGATGTTATTATCACCAACCTTTGTGTGATAGATGTGCTTGGACCAATATAAAAGGAAGCCATACTAATATCGTAAAACCACATATTCACCAAGAAATAAACCTCTAAAGCACTAAATTAAGGGTAGATCATGCCAATCCAATGACAAAAAAAAAGTCTAAAAAAAATTCAGATCATAGTCTGAGGAAGAAGGTCGCCCAGATCAGGCTGCTGATGTAGATCAAGCCTAAATAAGACTTGTAGCTATGGTTGATGTAGGCCCAAATCAAATAAGACTGTCGATGGAGGATGAAACCAACGATTTGCAGCACAGGTGATTGATCGGCGACGAATGTGTTGCAATAAAAATGATGTTTTAAGTGTTATTGTTGTAGTATATTTGTCACAATGCAAACAGATGTTGCATCATTTTATTTAATTGTAATTTTTCCTGATTAGTTTCCAGGTCGTTCACTAGGAGGCAGTTATTGATATACATTACTCTCTATGTCAAAAAATGTTCCTTTATTCCAAAAAATATCAATTTTATTTAAAATATGAATCAATGAATCAAATAATAAATGAATTAGATTGGTTAATTATGTACAAAAGAATCAATTAATTTTACCTACAATGCTTTAAACAAATTTACAAATAATGGGCATCAAAAACTACTTAATGCTACACTAAATTAATTATATACAACTACTCTAAATAATACCTAAGTATAGGTACAAAAATAATTACTAATATGTACTATATTAAGCTATATTAACATACTAATATCTTTAGTAACATATATTCTATATACAGTAATATAATTGTGTGTTACTATAGCCTTAGTAAAATATATTCGCAGCATAAGGCAAAAGAATATGTTTTACTAACATATTTACATATATACAATAATGGATATAACTGTCACTAAAGTATTATATATATATATATATATATATATATATATATAAGGCTCAAACAATATCTACTATACTTATGTTTATATATACATATATTACCTATATACGTATACATTATTTACCTATATTTTATTTATTATATATATACATATATATTATATTATACTATACATATATGTATACATATACACATACACACAAATACTACAAATATAAACTCACACAAGCACACTCAAACACAGCTCTCAACACTTAGCCGCTCACACTCACGGCTCTCTCCTCTCCTCTTCTCTTTCAACACTTAGTTTTTCTTAGGACCTCTTTCTCTCTCACTCTTGAGTTTACTGTTCACTTTATCAAAATTTTGATTAATTAGTGGGTGATCAGCCCCTCGTGGAGACGAGGGATTCGACTTAAGAAGTGATCGAACCCCTTAGAATGGGTGGTTCGATCGAAAGATAAAGACAATCTCACAAACGACATAAAGGTTAATTACCCAGTTCCACCATAATGGATGTACGTCTGGGGGGGGGATCGAACTCCCAACTATGCACTAGAATTTTACAAGGTTATAGAGTATACAATCTTTCGATTTCTCTCGGATTGCTTGGGGGAGGACTTGAGCGTCCTCCCACCTATTTGTAGTGCTGAGATGGAGATCCCAGCGATATCTTTTGAGCTAATCGGGCTCAGGCTCCGAGCAAGATCTCTTAAGCGGATCGTGCTTCTAACAAGATTTTCTGAGTAGATACACTGCCAAGTTATTAATGGTGGCTGCTACTGTTAGCATTTATTGGAGGCGCAGGCCTGCTGTACTCCCGTTGAACCTTCAACGGATAGAACCTTCCGAGTCTGGCTATGCCCCGCTGGATCGTATGCAGGCTGCTTGGACTGCCAACTCCGTCTGTGCAAGGGGTTCTCTTGGATGTAGGCCAGTCAGATCTTCAGACCCGCCTGTATCCAAGCTTCTCCGAGTTAAATCCTTCCGTTTGGGCCTATCGCGGGGTTTCGGGTTCGAGGGCATTTTTTGCCCCTCATTAGTGGGCGAACCGAATTTTTCGTGAGATACATAGCACCCAAGAAGGTGGGACCAGACCACTACTATGCCTGGTTCTCATTCAATTAGTGTGCATTTTATCAAATTCAATTCAGGCACACATTCAGCCAGCTATAGTGCAGGACCCCCAGCCTAACACTGTTCAATCATATACTCATGTATCAATATGCTTAAGAGAAGAAAGGATAGGTAATGGGTAATGGTGCGCCAAGTGCTGACGATTGGGAAACCTTGGTGCAACATTCAATTTATACTGCATTGCGCACTTCGCCACTTACGATGTGGTGCTATTAGTGCCCCCAATTGAGCGCATCTCAATTCTCGATTGTGTTCTAATTGCATGATTTCACGCCTCAATTCGAGTGATAGATTAAGGTTTGATTCAAAATTAAATTATATAGGTTAGAAGCCCTTACATAGGTCTACTCAATTGTACAATTAATTTTGTAAAATAAGTTATTTAATTATATATTAAAATTAGTTAAAGTTAGGAGTTTGTACACGTCAAATTAAGGTTTAATTTCTTAATTAAAGTACAAATTGGTTAATTAATTATAAAATTAACTTTATATAGAGTTAATTTATATAATAAACTATTTATTATACATTTTAAACTTATTTTAGAGTCTTTATTTAATTTATTTACATTTAAATAGACGTTTAAGTTAGTTATATACATAATTAAGTTATAAATACTGTAATATAATACATATACAGTATAAATAGGTCGAATATACTTAAAATTACTATATGTATAGGTACAATATAAATTACTTCATTAATAACTTAGTTTACTAGTTTATTTTATTTTAAGTTAATAATCTACTTAATTAACTTAAAAACTTAATTATCTATTTTAATTACATAATTAAATTAAATTACAGGTATGGTACATTTTATAATACTTAGTTAAATACGTATATATAGTATTAACTATGGTTATAAGTATATAAATAGGTATTTATAATTACTTAGTATAATATGCATTTAAGTTAATATAAATTAATATATATTTATATAATAAAGTTATATATATAATAAATCATTCTAAATATTTAATTTAATATATAGAATACATATATAAGTTATTTCGATACATTATTTACATATTTTACAATATACGCATATAGCTTAGTATTAAATTATATTTACAAGTATAAATATACTATACAAGGTATTTTTATGTATTTTTGGGCATTTTTTGATTTTTATGATTTTTATATGTATAATAGAGGTAGGAGATGAAAGAAAAAGGGTGAGATGAGAAAGGCATAGTTTCTTTTTTGTATTTTCAACTTTGGTTATTTTATTAAATTCTAAAGTATACTGAACCGTTGGTTGTATGTTCTACCAAGTCGGAGGTTTAGAATATTGGAAACTTGGCATACATCTAAAAATATTCTTAATCCTACTCAAGACAAGTTTATTTTATTTTTTTTATGATTTTTTCTTTATGCTTTCTATGACAATCTAACCCAATTTAGGCCTACAAGAGTGTTGAACCATAGAACCTGAAATGACCCTTTCCAATGACCGTTCGGAGTTTTTCTGGAAAGTTAGGGGCTTAAACGCAATTTCTAACCCCTTAAGTTTGGATGTGTGGGCCTTGCAGGAACAAGATAGGTTAGCGGGGAAAGTTCCGCAATTTTTCCCTCTCCCTTCCACTCACACACCCACACACACTCACGCACACCTCCCCTTCCCCCTCCCCTCCAAACCCTAACCCCTTTCCCTCTACTTAAACCCCACCACCCTCACTGTTAAGACCCGTGCTGTTTGAGCCCTTTAAGACGTCTGAAACTTGGGTCAGACGTTTGGTCAGACGTCTGGACACCTTCCCAGACGTTTGGAAATCGAAATTTTCGTGTACGAGCTTGCGTCTGCACGCGTGCTGCGCGCAGACAGTAAGCGACCCTCATTTTCTTCTCCTTCTCTCTCCTCTCTCCAGACGCAAACCCTAACCCCACACCATATATAAGCCCTCCTCCTCTCCCTCATTTCACCCACTTCCCAGCCACTCCTTCCTCTACCCTCCAGCAAGTGCAGCCAAGTGAGAGCGGAGGAGAGGAGGAGCATTGCGAGAGGAGAGGAGGAGCAGCGTGAGAAGGAGAGGAGAGAAGGCTTGCGAGCTCGCGTGGGAGCTCGCCAGTGAGCTCACAGCCGATCGGCGTGTGCGCAAGGCGGAGGAGCGCGTCGGGGAGGTCCTCCCCGACACTACTGCAGCCGAAGCAACAGGCGAGCGGGCACGACGCGAGAAGGCGAAGGCAAGTTCTGGTTCTGGGTTTTTCCTAGAATCAGACGTCTGGATTGACGTCCAGACAACGTAGACAACATCTAGAGGAGGTTCCAGATGACTGAGAGGTAAGCTTCGCAACATACGTCTTCTTTGTGAATACAGTCATGCAAGCCGTTCCGCCGAGGCGCTGTTTCGTGCCTTATTGAGAAGATTTTCGTTGACGCATGCAGGATTCGCTTTGGAAAGGCGCAGGACACTCCCTCCCACATAGTTCAAACGTCTGGGCGAGGCACTAGACGACGGGAAGCGTTTCCAGACGTCCGGAGAGGTGGTCGGACATTTGGAACTGGGTACAGATGGTCCAGCGGAGTTCCTAGACGTCTGAGGAGTAGCGCAGAACTGAGGTATGGCTCTGGACTCTTTTAAGACGTCTGGAAGGTGTTCCAGACATCTGATTTGAGTCAGAATTACTGTTTTTGACCCATTTAGGTTCCGTTTGAGGTTTGATTTTCGCAATTAAGATACTGTTGTTTCCCGTATGCTTTCCCCTACTTGTTGGAATACTTTCTATACTGTTCTGAGTATTCTCTTGTGATTGATGCTTATGATAGGATCTTGTTCCGTTGCGGGTTTGGGGTTTGCTGAGGCACGTGGACCTACCGATCAAGCCCCCATTACTCCTGGATTTACTGGTAGAGTGTTTTCCCCTAGTTTAATTACAAACCTGAATGCATGTGTGGAATGAATGATTAGATCCTAGGATATGGCATGAATCCTAGGACTAGAAATACTGGAATGTTTGTATTGAATGTATGGATTGCAGTCTTGAATGAGTAGATAGATGTAGGTTCCGGCCCTACCAGGAGGGGATGACGTAATAATTGCGGAAATAAAATAAACAATCTCACGAAAAGTCAATCACACAAGTACGCAAGTATTTTTATAGGTGGAAACCCAAACCGGGTGAAAACCACCACCTAACCCTCTCGAGTTAGGATTTTCCAATCAACAAAGTTGATCAAAATCCACTAAACCGAATCACTTTAAACGAGGGTGATTCAACCTCAATACAACCACACTAGTTACACGAGGGTAGCGTACCTCAACCCCTTCTCTCCACGAGAAGGATTTTGTCTCGCGAAGGAGACGGGAATTCGCAAAGCGAATACCCAACCAAATAACAAAGATAAAATAAACAAGTAATCCTATAGAGCCAACAAAGTAATTATGAACCTAGCTTCTATAGGAATTAGGAAACTCCCCTTTGCAAGGAGTGCGTCGAGTTGATGACGCGGTGCGTGAGCCACGCGACGGCGCAACTTCGCTCTCGTGAACAACGGCGGGAGAGCGGGTGCGCAACAGCTTGATGCTCTCAAGAGAATGGAACTTGAGCTTGGAGAGCAAGAGCTAGCTAGGACACAAGAGAGTGGAAAGTGTATTACAAAGTGTTTCTTGTGTATCTTGGTCTCTCTAGGTGTTTCTTACTGTGTATTGGTGTGTGTTTGTGTTGCAAAGGTTCCCCTCTATTTATAGAGGCCTTAGGAAGGCTTTGGAAGGCTTAGGAAAGGTTCTATAGCCGTTGGGAACAAAGCCCAAGAGAATCAGCCCGAAATCAGGAACAATCATTGCTCTGACAGGCTTATCAGACGTCTAATTCTGGCATCAGACGTCTGGAAGTTCACTTTAAGACGTCTGATTTCAAGGTCAGACGTCTGATTTTGGGCGGGTCTCTTCCTGACTTGAATCAGATCTAAACAGGGTTCTAGCGCAAGTCCATCAGACGACATACAGGACGTCTGGCACTATGTCTGGACGTCTGGAAACCTACTTTTTCTCTAGGAATGGATTTCCAAACGTTGCAACGGCTAGAAAATCTCTGAGAAGAGATTTTGGGTCAGTCGAGGCAAAACGGTCAATTATCAGACGTCTGGAAAGTCCTATGAACGTCTAATAAGGCTCTAACGGTCATATCTTGAGTGTCTGCTAAGCTAGCCAACGGTCCACTAATTGTACGTCTGGCAAATCCATCAGACGTCTCCTAAGACGTCTGGTCTAAGGTCTGGACGTTTGATTTCATCAGACAGAAATAACTATGTCCAGCCTAATAGTTATCAGACGTCTGAAACAACAGTCAGACGTCTTAAAATACTTTATCAGACGTCTGATTTGGGAATTAGACGTCTGGAAACTCTGTTTGAGTCCTATATTGGTTTTCTAAGTGTTCTACAGAAAACCTAAGTATCCTAGGGTTGTGCAGGTGTTCCTAGGACTACTGTTAGGGTACTTTGAGGCTCTTTAACATGAATTATCTAAGGAAATAAAGAGCAACAAAAGAAACGAAAAATACAACAAGTACAAAAGAAGGAAATCTATCCTATTCTTCATTTCCTTCCATCTTTAATATATCGCTCCTCGCGAATCTCTTCTGTTCTCCATCAAGCTCCTCCAATCCGTCCTGGATGCGAGCTCGAACTCCATCTAATCACGTATCCATTTGCGATTGACCTGAAATCTAGGACTCAAAGTGCAAATGTTAAATGACACGTGTTTTGTTTTCATCAAAATAAATGATCGTAGTGCTCTAGCACCAACAATAGAATGATAACAATTGCCTATAAATGAATAACAGTTGCCTGTGAAATGTAAAGTACTTGTGCTAGCAAACTGTTGCATGTGAATTCTTGTTGTTTACGTTAAATGATATAATATGAGTTGCATGTATATGAACTGGAAATGGAAAGGTGAATGTTGGAAACATGAGCTACTTGTGAATAACCTGAATATGGGAAGCTTGGGAACCTGAATATGGGAACCTGAATATGGGAATGTGAACAATAAAATTAAAAGTTGCATGTGTATAACCTGAGAATGGAAATATAAATGATGAACCCTGGTATGAAATGGCCTGAGGAATATGAGCATGAACCCTACGGGGAATTAGAAGTAGAGCCCTGTAGTCGTAGTTCTTTTGTACTCATTCATAGTAGTGAGTAGCTTCTTGTACCTTTATATTCTGTACTCTTTCGTTCTGCACTTTATATTCCTATACCTGTTTAATTTTCTACTGTTGTGGTGGTGTGTACTGTAGTAGCTTTACTTCTTTACTGCTGTACTTATGTTACTGTTAATTGCTTACATGGTGAATGTGATTTATTTTACTGCTTGTTGGTTACTTTCTCGTTGGACGACTGGGTCTTGGGATCAGTCTAGTCGGTCCGGTCTCGTGTCCTGTAGGGATTCGAGAATCGGGTCGTAACATTCACCATCTCCACACCACCACCTCCACTATTGTCGGCGACCTCCCTTCCTCGTCTCCTTGCAAGCTGTGGGTGGGGAAGGGGGAGGAGAGCTCAAGGAGGAGCTCAGAGGAGAGAGGAAGAGGGAGAGCGTGGGATAGAAGGTAGGAGCTCGGGGAAGCTTGAGAGTGCACAGCTGGGAGAACTCGCACGCGTGGGGACTGCCCTTGCTGCAGTCGGAGTTTCCGTCGTGGGAGAGGGAGAGCAAAGGTGTGAGAGAAGAGCTCGCTCGCTCGAGGGAGCTCGTGCGAGAGGGAGGAGCCGCGATCGGAGTGCAGTCGCGGGAGCTCTGGAAGCACCCGTGGGAGAGAGGAGGACGTTGAAGGAGAGCTCCCCGACCTCCTACAGCCGTTGGAGCAGCTGCTGCAGGCGCTGCAGGCGGAGGTCCGTGAGAAGACGAGCGTCGCGAAGAGTTCTGCGTACTGGATTTTTCTAGTATTAGACATCTTGAGCATCTGCTAGACGTCTAGAGTAGCAGCGGACGTCCAGAGCTGAAGCCGGACGTCTGAAAAATTGCGGAGTGCCGAGATAAGCATCCTGAATGCTCATGTATGCGCGTATGTTACGTATGTAACATTGCGTTGTCGTGTTTTTAAACCTACGAACCTACGAAAGTATGCGCAGGTACAGGTCTTGGAAAGACGCGCAAGTACGCTCTTCGAGGTGTTTTAGGATGTCTAGACGTCTCCAAAGACGTCTGATAGACCTATCAGACATCTGGGCATACTAATAGACGTCTGGAAAGACCCATGATCATTGTAAAGGGGTTCTAGACATTTGCCAGAAACATAGGGAAACAAGGTGAGGTTTCGAGATCGTTTAAGATGTTTGGATCTAGTCCCAGACATCTGATTTTAGATAGTGTGCACATTTTTTGCTCGTTCGGGACCCAAACGAAGTCGGATTTTCGCAAACGAAATACCATTATTTTCCGCTCAAGTTTCTATACGTGTTAGTGTCAATTATATACAGTTTTGAACTTGTCTGATGTGACTTCGTCACTGGTATAGGTCTCCAGCCTGTAGCGTGTTCGGGACCCGCGGAGACGACATGACCTACGGTTTTAGCCCCCAATCCTCCCGTGCTTCCCGGTAAAGTGGTTTACTTAATATTAAGATTTAAATAAGTAAAGTGATTGTTTAGAATAACTTGATTGAACCCTAGGATGTGAAATGAACCCTAGGGCATAAACGAATGAATATTGCTTGAGCTACACTGTTTACTTGAGATGCATGTTAAACCCTAATTGCTAGCAAGTGTATTAATTACTTAATGTGATGCTTTCTCAGTCATTAAAACACAAGATGCCTGTTATAAAAATGAAACCCGGGATGTGAACAATGAGATCTGAATGTTGAGAAATGGAATGAAAGGAATACAAGCATGAACCCTATGGGGAATTAGGAGACGGGAAGAACTACCATATACGGAAAGAACTTAGTAAGTAGACGGGAAGTGAACTGGCCCTTATGTACACAATACCAAGGAGAGCAACTGTCCCTTTAAAGTAGGGGGTGCTTGCTGCCCCTTGTGTTGAGACCCAAGGTGGGTTTGGCTACTCTACGTCGACTCCTATTTGGCCCTTGCATACGTGGTACCGAGGTGAGCTACTTAGTGTAGGGACGGAGCTAGCCGCCCCACGGGCTCGGTGTTAAGACTAGCCACCCTACACCGACTCTTATTAGGCCTACTGGGCAAACCGGGATAATCAGACGAGGGTACGCGGACTGTGGAGGGGCGAGACCCCTGTTTTGTTCTAAGAAGGCATGGTCCTGTGCTGTTCCATGCTGTACTTTTAGGCGTACCCACTAGTGGAAACGACTGACCGCATGCCAGTACGGAATAGCTACCCGTGCGCTTATCACGCATGCCGTAGTTACCGCTACGTCGCGACCACAACCTCGGGGTGGTTGACCGAGTGTAGGACTACCATGGGGGACTCTCCCGGCTAGGAGAGCATAGCGTGTACATCCTACATCATGGAAAAGACTACAATCAAGATCGTTCCCTTGAGGGACAGTCAGGATCAAGAAATGACCAGATTTTTAAGAGAATAAATAAATCAGAACCACTTGGTTGAGCTAAATGGAAATGAATAATGAATTAGTTGCTTGTCTTATATTAATTGTATGTAAATGGCTTAACCACCACTCTACTTAGCGTTAGTTGACCATGGTTTTTGTAACCTTGTTCAAGTCAGGGAGTTGAGCAGCCAGTACCACCGGTTGCAGAGAGAGCTAGGCCCAGTCGAGCCCAGCCTTAGCTGTTGTTTCCTTTTGTTTCTGAGCTTCTGTTGTTGTAGTGAGTACTCTAGCAGGTAATATTGTTTCTATTATTTTTCCGTTTTACTTTCCACTGTTGTAGTTGTGGTGGCATGTAGTATTGTGAGACATTTCGTTATGTTTCCTTTATTGTCTACTTATTTATTTTCTGCCTAGTTACATTGCATGTGTAGATGTGGAATTATTTTCTACTTTTGGTTATTTCTCGTTAGACGACTGGGTCTTGGGGTTAGTCAAGGCGGGTCGGTCTCAGGTCCTGTAGGAATCTGGGATCGGGTCGTAACAGAACCTAAGGCTCTAAAAAAGGTTTTAGGGGTTTGAATAGTTGGTTAGGCATTCAAAGACATTCAGTACATTTCAAGGAAGAAGTATAAATGTTTAAACCTGATTTTCACTCAATTTCATTCAGATTTACATATATGACAATTTGGCACATGTACATGTAACTAAAAATGACTTTAAACAAAATTACAAGCAATTAATAATCAATCCAAGTACATGAATGCTTGTTTAAAATTCTAACAGTGTACAAACTTAGTAGCTCAAGTAACATTTAAACCCAACTTGAATTCCTTCAAAACTTCACCCAGATCAAAGATGTGCTGCTGCTGCATTGATAATAGGTCATCTACCACTGTAAGGTTAGTTTAAACCTTCTAAACCTATTCAGGTCTAAGTTGAATGAAAATAAAGCATCTTCTCTTCATAAAAACCTCATCTTCGAAAACCACTCGAAATCAAAATTTAATTCCCAAAGATAAACTCAAGATTAGGCCAATAGAATAGCTACTACTACTACTGAAACTGTCCAATTTCATGCATAAAATCCAAGGGAATTCACTCTAAATCCATGAAAACACTCACATAAGGTTTGAAATCTGTTGAAATCCATTCACTTGTCCAAAGAACTTTCAGAACCCTAGCTTAGACCCTTCTCCTTGTCATAGACAACAAAAAGAAAGTGGATCAAACTTGATGTTTAAGCCATTTGCAACTCAACTCAAATCCTTCATTCTGATTTTATAAACTTCAATCAAACTCCAAGTATCAGATTGAAACCCTTGTAAATCAGGAATCAATGTCGCCCACCTGGGCATCTTACTTTAATTCGCCAAAATGATTTAATCATCTAGAGATCATGCACACCATTGATCGGTGTTCATGAACTCTAAGCGATTCTTTAAAACCAATGGGATCACTGCGATGCCTCTAATCAGTGCTACTGATTTCATTGGCAAACACTATCTAGTCGGTAACAAAAATCAGAAACCAAGTTAAAATTTAGGTATGAGCTTAGAAAACAGATTAGAGTCAAATTAGAATAGCCCATACCCATCGCATTCAATCCAAACACATACTCTAAACTCAACTTGAACAATCAAATCAGATTGAAACTAAGTTACTCAAGAATTTTCTCAATCAACATAAAAAGTCAAATCTGACATTAAATGATCAAATCGATTCCATTTTCAGCATAGAAAGGGTCTTTGTGGTCTCATGGTATGAATGGGAGACCCTTTGATGATCTTAGCATGCCATTAGATTTGATAGCTAAAGAACTTCAGATCTAATGGTTACTACAATGGAGGAGATGAATTGTGAATAAAAGAAACAAGGAAAACAATCAGAAGTGATCGCAAAATGTAGAGGAAATTGTATGATCAGTGCGGATGAGGTGAAAATACCTCTCTTATCTGGATTGATTAGAGAGGACGAGATCGCTCCTAAACTAAATTACTCTACTCTATGCTAATCCATCATCAAATTCATATCTATACTACACCTAACTAATCTACAAAAAACTAATTACTATTTAAATCTACTCTAGAAAACTGGAAAACCTAATATAAAGGGAAGAACAGGACCTAAGGATAGCTGCGGTTGGTGATTGTAGTGAGGAATGAGGAAGGAGACTCCGACGGAGAGGAAAATCACTCGAGGGATTATGGGTCACCCTCAGGTGCTATGATGTCCTTAGCGATGAGAAGAGTTGGAGAGAAATGAAATTCCACCTCCAAAGCAGTGAAATAGTGCTATATGAGGAGGACCAGAGTGGACAAGAGTGACCAGCTTGAGGATGTAGGACGGAGCCAATGCCCTCGCGCGAGCACTGCGCAAGTGCTTAAGTAGCTGAGAGAGTGATTCCAATCACCGCAATGGTGAGATTAGATGGGATTAGGCCGTACGATGGGACGGGCACGAGAGGAGGGCGAGAAGGTTTTGCACAAAATCCTACCGTTAGATGGGATCTGGGTGAGGGAATGGTCCTCTGTGCAAAGGCGCAAGAAGATTGGACGAAGATCGATCGTAGGATTAGAGAATCAAAGGAACAACAGCCTAAATGGGCTGTGTTCTTTGCATGCTACAGTGGTCCGCTAGTGCAGGTGATTTGGGTTAATTGCATGAGAGGTCCTTAAGGCCGAAGCGATATGAGTTTATGAAGAAACCCGTAAGTGCTAGAGTAGAATATAGTTCGGTCCCTGATCACTTGCAAAAAGGTCCTTACAACTTTTAAAAAGGTCCTTGGAAGGTTTTGTATGCATAAAATGTAAGGGAATGGAGGACCTATATGTAATGTCAATAATGCAGGGTCCTAATGATGGCCAATTACCATTAAGTTTTTATTGAGGCTTAATTTAATATTTAAGAAATTAATTCAATCCTTAATTTGTACTTTTGAACTCAATCATGTGTTCAATTTGCAATTGGATCATCAAATTACACTTTTGAATAGAATATCTCATTAATTGACCTAATTGTGCATTTTTAACCTCAATTTGCTATTTTAGGTCATTTTTGCTATTTTCCACACTTAACTCAGTTCTTATGTTAATTATGTAGTGTTTAACCTAATTTCTAGCTTAACTTGGGAATTTTAGCTATGATGAGTCACACATCAGTGATGTAGACATACTGACCAGATTAGATTGGCTAAATCAGATGTAGATCCATGCTCAGATCATTCTGGATGGGACTGGCGACAGGTTAATGACCTGCAGCAATAGTCGTAGACCCCTGAAGGGGTAGGGCGACACTAGGCAACCCACTGGCGGCATTGCTGGGCTCACTGGCGATGCTACTTGGGTCAGGCAGCCTACTGGTGATGCCGGCAAGGCCCCCCTTCCTCCTCGTGCTGTTGCAAACAGGGCCTAGAGCTCCTGTTGTTGGTGTTGTTGCTGCCAGCAAGAGGTGGCAGCGCTGTTGCCAACTGAGCGAGATAACTGGTGACGGTGAGGAAGAGGAAAAGAGAAGGATTTGGTGGATGGTTGGAGGCCTACTTGGGTGGGGTACCTAGGGCACCGGTCTAGGACTGTTGCTTTGATACCAAATTGGGAAAAATGAGCAAAATCATTTTATTCTCAAACCTTACCTCTTTATATCAAAAGAGAGGTGGGACAGTTACAACTCCAAGAAAGAAAGAACGAGTACTAAAATATCCTTATATAAAAAATAAAGCATAGATAGGCCAATGGGTATAACATTATAAAAATGAACTTCCAAGCCATTTTTCATAAGAGCGATTACAAAAAGCAAGTTCCGCCTCATGCCATGCGCATAAAGGACATCCTTCAAAACCATGACGCTATCTCCAAGATCCAAAAGGTAGGTTTCGATACCTTCCACATCTGTATAGGTATTGTTGCCTATATAAATGCGTTGTTCACTAAACTTAAGTCCAGTAAAAGATTTCAGCCCCTTCTTTGTTTTTGCAATGTGTTGGGTTACTTTAGAATCCACCCACCAATCATTGGAGTTAGGTGAAACAACACTGTTGCATTCCACCACCCCAATAAAAACTCTTTTGTTGGTGGATTTCTGTTTTGAGGTATTGCCCTTGTTTTAGTCCTTATTTGGACAATTTGCTCTAAAGTGCCCAAATTGACCACATTGATGACAAGAATCTCATAGTTTGTTCTTCTGGGCATGATATGACTTGAATTGCGCCATATTCAGCCCTACTTTCCTGTTGTGCCCTTTGCTGTCATCATATTTGGGCTTTTAGAATGTTGCATTTGCTTCTTCTAAGTTTAGCTTGTGCTTCTTTCGACTGGCCATGACTTCTTATTCCATTCCCAATCGTGTTGGCAACTCAGAAAGTTGAAGTAAAGGAGTCGACCTTAGAGTGGTGATCACCATGTCAAAACTACTTGGCAAACTATTAAGTATAGTTGCCACTTGTAGTTTTTCCAGAATTGGAGTTCCTGCAACTAATAAAACCCTAGCCATGACAATCATATTATTAACATGCTCTATGACACTTTATCCTTCTTGCATTTTACAAGAGTTGTATCTTTAAAGGAGAAGTTGTGTGTTTATTTCAGTTGTTTTATCATATTTCTCCTTCAAAGCTTTCCATAATTAATGTGAAGTGTCACATGTCTCAAAAAACTTTATGAGATTGTCTTCCATGAACATGAGCGTAAGGCTTTTCGCCTTTTTGTCATCATTCATCCATTTCTCCCTTTTCTTGACTTACGCCTCAGAGGCATTATCGTCAAGTTTCGGAGTGGCATTTTCAATAACATATTCCAGATTGTCATAGGTTAAGGCATATCAAATTTTCTGGTGCAACATTTCATAATTAACTCCATTCAACTTTTCAATTCTAACCAACTTGATAGTAATCAATTTACTAGAAGCCATGTGATTTGATCTATGCAAAATATGATTAATTTTAGAAAAGAATGTCTAAATGCAATATGTAATAACAAGCACCAAAAAATTAATACAAAAGCAAGAAATAAATAAAATACAAATGACTTATTTATGGTGAATGACAAATTAAAGTACTCAACAATATATCACAAATGAAATATTACATAGGGTTTAAAAGTGACAACATATGAGTGATTTATTTATTTATGCAAAATAAATTAGTTAGCAAAAATATATGATGTGATTAAAAGAACTAATATAATCAAATAATGAATATTTGCACAATCAAACAAGTAATATGTTTATTTAGAAGTATTATCATGATTAAAAAAAATTGAATACTATATATATTTCAAAACAATATAGCATTTGATTGAGGTAATAAATAAAAAAAGATACTTTATACTTGGCTGGAAAAAAAAAAAAAAGAGGTCAAACAAAAACAAATAATCTAAGATGTATTAAACAATGTTCCAAAAAAAACAAGCGGCTGGATTCCAAAACAATATGTGATATATATATTTTTCGATTAAAAAAGAATAGGCAAAACAAACGCACGGAGCAGATGGCTGAAGTTAAGGCACGTTTGGGTAATAACCAAAGGTCATACGACGTTAAACAAAACGGAAGTGGGAAGCCAAATATACACCAAAAAAAATCTTTATACCCTTCCGACGAGGGGAAAGGAAATTAAACTCTAGCAGGGTTTTCTTGTGTAGAGGTGGAGGTGAAAGCCACCCGATCGAGTGAGGAAAAAGAAGCACGAGCAGTAGGCACGACGATTGACTCGATCGAGACCGTGGCATTGACAATCATTGTAATGATGGTTGTGGAACTGGGATTGTGAAGTAGTGACAACAATGGTCAAGAGGTTCTGATACCACTCTTAGATTGAAATATAGATATGTATTTTACAGGTTTAGATCGACTTGGTTTTTCATGTTTTTCTCTTTTCTTGATGGGTAATGGTTCCACCAATGCACCTACCACGTTGACATGGTTTATCAGTTTTGTTTTTCTCTTTTTTTGAATTTTTCCATGATATTTTTGACCACTTCCAACAATCTGGGCCTAAATTTGCATTATGTGTATCAGTATCTTGCTAATTAAGCAAGGCTAAACAATTAAAGTCCTTTTATAACTAGTAGTGGGATTTGAAGGGGAGGAAATATAGGCTAATGAACCAAAAACTCAATAAAAATCAACCTGAAGGGGCCTACAATAAAGGAAAGTTGAGTTGTTATAAGATGGAAACAAAGAATAAAAAGTTTAAGAGCCTCAATTGATGTTTTGCCATCACAATAAAAGGACACCTGGATCGATGGAATAACATTTGTTGCCATTTCTCCTTCACAACTTCTCTTCTCCATTCTTTTCTTCTTGAGCTCCATTAGAGATGAGCTGAAGAAATTGCAACAAGGAGGGGCCCATTCTAACATCCTACAAACAATCATTGTGAAGATCTATTTGTCTTTTGGCAACTCAGATTTAAGGTAATTATCTCTCCAATCCTTAATCTCATCATTTTCATGTTGGGTTCTTCTACTACACGAATAGAGGGATTGTCTATCTTGATACTCCTCATCATGAATCTAAAATATTTGATGGCACTCCTTACTACTATGATCAAGATATAGTCAAGAGCTCGAATTAGAGGAGAGAAAGGATTGACGGAGTTTCTTGCAACATTTGACTCAAGGATTAATCAAGAAGGAGGTAATCAAGCAATAACACCTAAGGTAGGGTTTAAAGTCCCTCTCTTGACCTCTCTTGTTGTGTGGATGAAATGATGGTAGTGTTGAATTAGGTAGATGAATCCTTAAGATGTTTAAAATTCATATGAATGTCAATGTGATAGCTTTGCATGCTTAAATTTACTTGATTATGATTCATGTTCATGCATGTCATGCAAAAGGTTAGAGATGAATCTAAGAAGTAAAGTGATAAATTTGACTTAAGTGGAGTCTTAAATGATGGATTTACAGGGAATCTTGAAGAAAGGGTATCAACTCTAACAAAAGTTGAATAAGGGGCATGAGTGTTACGACCCGATTCCCGAATCCCTATAAGATCCGAGACCAGTTCGACTTGACTAATCTCAAGACCCAGTCGTCCAACAAGAAATAACCAAAAAGCAGGAAAGTAAACCGCATTCACTATGCTAAGTAACTAATGGTAAAAGAGTACAAGGAGTAAAGGAAGTAAAAGCTGCTAACAGTACATATCACCACCACAATGGTAAAGCGGAAACAAAGTATAGAAATTTAAACGGTAACAAGAGTCTGAACTCACTAACAAAAGAAAGTACAATAACAGGAAGACTACTGCTGGGCTCGACTGGGCCCAGCACCCTCTGCAGCCGGTGACTCGGGCTACTCAACACTTGGACCTGAAAAGGGTTATGAGTAAATAGAGTCAGCGAACGCTGAGTAGAGTGGTAACCAACTAACTAAAGCTGTAAAAGCTAACAGGTAATTTATCTTTTCCAATTATTTTATTTTACAAGTTATTCCTTTTCACCCATTGGTTTATTTCTCAGATTTCTTTCTTGATCTCTAATGTTCCTCGTGGGAACGATCTTGATTGTAGTCTTTTCCAAAGAGTAGAAGGCACATGTGGTGCTCTCATGGTTAAGAGAGTTTCCCGTGGTGATCCTACACCCAGTCAACCACCCTGAGGTCACAGACAGACGTAGCGGTGACTACAGCATGCGCGATAAGCGCATAGGTAGCTCCCCCGCACTGGCACGCGGTCAGTCGTTTCTGCTAGCGGGTACGCCTAAAGTACAGCACGAAATAGTATAGGACTTAGCCCTCTCAGTAATAGGGGTCTAGCCCCTCAGAATCAAACAGGGGTCTCACCCCTCCACAGTCCGCACACCCTCTTCTAACTACTCCGGTTTGCCCAGTGGGCCTAACAAGTCGGTGTAGGATGGCTAGCTAAACCTCGGGTCCCATGGGGTGGCTAGCTCTCTCCTTACACTAGTAGCTCTCCCCGGTACAGTGTACGCAAAGACCAAAGAAGTCGGTGTAGAGTGGCTAATCCTAACCTTGGGTCCCAACCCAAGGGCGGCTAGCTCTGCTCTACATTAAACAGGGGACAGTCGCTCTCCTTGGTACTATATACTCAAGGGTCAGCACACTTCCCACTCACATTTCCAGATCTATTTTATTTATTCACAGGAGCTCTACTCTTAATTCCCCGTAGGGTTCATGCTCGTATTCCTCATGTCATTCCATACCAGATTTCATCATTCACATTTCCATTCTTAGATTATACACATGCAGCTCGTATTTCCATCATTTAACATATACAACAAGTAATGTCACAGATAACTATTTAACTAGCGCAGACATTTCATATTTCACAGGCAGCTCTTGTTTATTAACAGCAGTTGTTCACATTTTTATTCATCCATTTAAGACTGCAATTTCAAACATGCATACAAACAGTGCAAGTACTTCTCGTCCTAGGATTCATGCCACATCCTAGGTTTCTAGTTATCCAATTTCACATATGCATTCGTGGTTTATAATTAAAAGTAGGGGAAAACCACTCTACCAGACAATCCGGGAGTACTGGGGGCTCAAATGGCAGACTCACGTGCCTCAGCAAGCCCCGAACCCGCAACTGATTGAAGTCATATAGCAAGGAACATACCACAAAGGAACATTCAGAATAGTACAAAAGGCCTTCTAACAAGTAGAAGAACTCACAAGGAAAACACTGATATTTTGTTTGCGTAAAATAGACCTCAAATGGACCCTAAACGGGTCAAAAATAGGCTTGCAGACCTAAATCAGACGTTTGGCACAAGGTCTAGACGTCATAAAAGTAACCAGAGTCTCACCTCAGGTTTTGCGTTGACCTCAGATGTCTAGAACATCTTCTTGATCATCTGGACCTAGCTCCAGACGTCCGACCTCTCCTCTGAATGTATGGGAGTGCTTCCGGTCATCTGGTAAGCCATCCAGACGTCCGAAATGCGTGGGAGGGCGTGTCCCACGCCTTCCCAAACCTATCTTTGCATGCGACATGCAAATCATCCACTTTTAGCCATGCAGATCGAAGCTGCGGTGCGGCCTGCATGGCCGTATCCGCAAGAGGAACATATCTTCGCGGAACACTG
Organism: Thalassia testudinum; assembly: GCA_037157565.1. Taxonomy (NCBI): domain Eukaryota; kingdom Viridiplantae; phylum Streptophyta; class Magnoliopsida; order Alismatales; family Hydrocharitaceae; genus Thalassia; species Thalassia testudinum. Next base: position 181,523,099 of record JAZHRO010000036.1, on the reverse strand, counting down.
CTTTCAAACGTCCGATGTTGTCACTAGACGTCCAACCTGTCGTATGGACAGCACGCCAGACGTCTGATTCTGGGAAAATCCCAGAACTAGAACTACCTTCTGCCCCTCCTCGCCGCGCGCAGCTGCCGCCTCACCTCCTCGCCTGCAGCTTCAGCTGCAGCAAGTGTCGGGGATGTCTCCCCCGACGCGCTCCTCTTCCTGCACACACAGCTTCGGTCGTGCGTCCTCTGGCGACCTCCCACGAGCTCGCGAGCTCAAGCTCTTCCTCCTCTCCTCACGCCGCCTCTTCTCATCACTCGCTCTCGTGCTCTCTCTCGCGCTCGCCCCTCTCCTTGTAGTGGAGAGGAAGGTGGGAAGGTGGCTGTGGTGGAGTGGGGAAGAAAGGAAGGGGGAGAGGGTCTTATATAAGGATGCACTAGGGTTCTGCGGGGGAAAGAAGAAGAGAGAAGAGGGAAACAAAGGCAGTCTGCGTGCAGCCGCAGTGCACAGACGCGAAGCTACGTACCAATTTTTCAATTTTCAGACGTTTGGAAAGGGGTCCGGACATCTGACCAAACGTCTGACCAACAGTCCAGATGTCTTAAAGGGCTCAGAACAGAACTGGTCTTTACAATAAGTCATGAGGACTTAGAATAGGGGGTATGGGACGAGGCTAGTAACCCTGACTTGCCGTGTCGAACATAGTTGGTGTTACCAACCCCATCCTTACTCGTGTTCTTGCTCTCTCCCTCACTCTTTCTCTATCTCACGCCCCTTCTCTCTCGATCTCTCTTGATCTCTCTCTACAACTTGCACCCCTCTCTAGGAGTTCATCAACATGGTAATGCAATATTTTTCCTCTTCTTTGTCGACGATGGAGAAGAGGTATATGGTGGACCCAGACTCGCATTAGAGTTGGAGATGGTGAAATTGACAAAGGAGTTTTCTTTGCCGATGATGGAGAGGAGGTACATAGTGGGCCCAAACTTCGCATCAGATTGGAGATCACGAGGTCGATGGAGGAGTCTTCTTCATCAATGACGGAGAGGAGGTACATGGTGGACCTGGACTTTGCATCGGAGTTGGAGATCGTGAAGCCGACAAAGGAGTATGTTCAAATGCTGAAGGAGCTACTGATGAAGAGAATTTTCGCTTGATTAAAAAGATAATAGCAATAAAATGATAATGTCATTGTATATGGCGTAGTGGAAAATCTCTCAATAAAAAATTAAATAAATTGAAATCTAACTACGAAATCAAGTCAAATCACAAGGAGGAACGAACCAAATTAAACTTGTAAACCTATCATTTTATTCCAACATGATAGTCTGGCATTTACCCACAATTATAATGTAACCTTTAACTTTATGTGAGGCTAATAAAATGAAAATAGAGATGTAATTGGACAGCAATACAAATAGAAAAAGCTAGAGGGATAGGCCAACAAGTTCCCCTCGATACTTTTGCATATTCAATTCAAATTAATTTCTTGGCAATGGCACATAAATGTAAATAGAAATTAAATCGAAAATAGAGCACTTGCTCTTGAGCCTGGCGGTGCGAGAGGAGGGCACGATCGGCGTTGTGGTTGCACGTGGAGAACCTTCGGAGTGTAGGCTACGTGTTGGTGGTGTTGGCTCGGCACGAGGAGGGCGAAGGCGGTGGAGGGCGTTGGCGGGCTTGGGCGGTAGCATGAGGGCATCGGTTGGTCGGCGCGTGGAAAGTAGCCACTGATGGGTGGCGAGGGCACTCGTGGGGTCGCGGTGATCTGAGATGGAGCATAGTCGAGGTTGGAGGTCGAAGGAGGCGACGTGGGGGTTGCTGTGTGTGAAGGTACTTTGGGTTCTTTTAGTGAATGGGGAACGGGTTGCGTGAGAAGAAAAAGAACGAAGGAGAAGAGGAGATGTGGGAGTGGGCTATGGGTTCTGTTGGTGGTTTGCAGCGAGGGGGGAAGGTCTTGGGTTGGGTGAGGGTAGTCGAGAGGTGGAGACTATGGGAGTGGTACTACGGTGTTGGGTTTTTATTTTGATAGAAGATGATGAATAGTGTGGTTGTGGGAAAAGATGGAGAGGATGTTGGTGATGGTGATGGGGTTGCTGCGGTGGTGATGTGGGCATGGGTAACGGCGATGAGGGGTGATGGTGGTGCTCTCTGTCACTTAGCACCATCGCGTCGAGGCGAGCGGAGGAGAGGCAGCCACCATGTGCACTTGAGGTTCACAGTGCACGCAAATTTTCACAGACTGCGCCTGAGTTCACAATGAAGGTGTAAGGAAGAAGATGAATGCATCCCCTAGCAATGGTCACAGTGCCTCTTCTTTGAAAAGCCTCTCCTATTTGTTTCTCCCATCGAGAATATCAACCAGCAACTCAACAAGTAAATCCAAACCGTTGGGGAGATGTTGCGTTGAAGTTGGTGCTATTGCGAGAAGCCTAACTACCTTGGGTTGGAGGTGGAACGGCGAGGGTGCGGTGTGTTGAAGCTGTGCACTCTGCAGGAAAGAAAAGATAAAGAAAAAGGAAATTGCATTATTTATAAAAATAATCCAAAAATAATGCATGTAATGCATGCGTGCATATTACCTTCTATTACATGTGATTGCAATGTATGAAATATGCATGCAAGCACTTTTATAAACTAATCTATTTATAAATATAAGTATGCTATGTACATGTAAACATCATTTTAATATCTAGGCATTTATGTATTCAATTAGCCCACAAATGTGATCTCATCAGCTACCGAGGGTGCCTATGGGGAAGGGAGAGGTGGTGAGGAAGGTGTTGAGGGTGGTGAGGGATGCCATGAGGTCACTGAGGTTGAGGGAGATGCACATTTCACCATGGAGGAAGACCAAGTACCTCCACACCAAGTGGCTCGACTCTTACAAGCCCACCAACAATCATTATGCCACAAGGGGGCGCGAGGGAGAGAGCAAGAGCGTGAATGAGGATGGGGTTGGTAACACTAGCTCTATTTAATGCAACGAGTTGGGTTTACTAACCCCATCCCATACCTCCTATTCTAAGTCTCCACAGCCCATGTCCCTTATTCAACTTATATCAGGGTCGATGTCCTTTCTTCAAAATTTTTCAAATTTATATGAATTTTCAAGCGAGTAGTGGTTAACCAAAGAGCTTTTTGAAACTCTTTTCCACACTTGTTCATCTCAACACCTCATTTCACAACACAAATTAAATCTAGCCAGCACATATGTCTTACGAGATTTGTGTCCCCTTTTTATAAGGAGCGTGAATTTTAGCTTAATTTTGCATTTGACATTTCTCTTTTCATTCCATTTGAGCAAAATGTGAGATTTAAGTTTGGAAATTCCAATAAGGCCCACTAGTGAGTCTGTGACCTACCAATGTGCCCTCAACCCCTCCCCTTCCCCTACGAAAAAATTTCATAAAGACAGTGGATGAGATATTTATTTTGTTAATTATGGCCAAGGAAAATATAATTTGTTGTATAAGATCAAGTTGTGTCTTGAAGACACGACATATACTTACAAGTCGGGTCTTCAAGACATGACGTGAGTGAAAACAATGAAGTCAGCTCTTGAAGATACGACTTGGGCATGACCACCACCATCGCGTAGTCGGGGGATATCCACAGTCATGTCTTCAAGACACGAGTTGGATGTGGATAACCACTTCACTATAATCTGAGTATTAGCATAAAGTTGTGTCTTCAAGACACGACTTGCCTATAAACGGACAAGTGGTGTCTTCAAGACACGACTTCCCTCAATACCGTGCTGGTCCACCCAAACAGGGTCTGCTGTTGCTGCTGTTACTGCTGCTGCTACTAATGAAGTTACCGATGGTAATTGTTGAACGCTACGAATCGCTACACTAACGTGTTTGGTTTTAGAAAAGCTGTCGTTGTAGCTTGAAAGCGAAGAATTCGAGTTCAACAAATAAAATTTATACCGAAAAGAATTCCGAGTCGAACACATGGAGGCTACGTTGATCTATATTTGCAATTATATTTTTTTTAGGATTTTCGATAAGCAAGGCGATATAATTACAATGGAGCATCAAACTAAAAGAAAGAGAGAAAGAGAGAGAGAGAAAGAGAACATGCATTCAATATTTCAACTGTTTATACAATCAACTAAATAAAAGTTGCACTAGAAAGCGGGAAATCAATTACACTATAAAGCAGGAAAATTCTACACTAGAAAAGCTGTAAATAAGAATGGGAGAGAGAAGTTATCCTCCTCGACGATTGCTTAGAGGACAAGCCGGACGAGGCGATGTCTGGACGAAGGAGAATGGAGCAGGACGAGGGAGGACGAAGCAGAAGAGCGGGATCAGAGCAGCACGCCGTCGTCGTCGCGGGATCCACTTCCGAAGGGGGACGAAAATTTAGACTTTATCTCGCGAGGAGCATCCCGGGTGTGGGTCAAGCTTCTCTTGAGCTTTGGAGCGGTAGAGAGGAGAAGGAAGGGATGAGAATTTCGTATGGAGGGGGTCTCCTTTTATAGTTGCAAGGAGTGGGGGCAAAATGGACATTACAACTTCAAAATAATAAATGAGGGGTCTTTAGTGACGAATAAATCCATCACTAAAGACCCCAACGTGGGCGTAGCTTTCGCGCCCACGTGTGCCTCCATGACTGCCCGCTTCTTCAATGCTTACGCACGTTCGTCGATCCTCAGCCGTCCGATCGCGAGATCGGATGGCTTAAGTCGCGCCTTCACCCGCTGCGCTGCGCGCCCGCCCGCGTGCGATCGCACGTCCACGCCGCGCGTTCAATCGCGCGTGAACGCTATCGGGTGCGCACGGCCATCCGATCAAGATCCAACGCCCATCCGCGCCCGCTCGCCCGCACCTTCCAATCCTTCGCTGCGGCTCAAACTCGTGCCCGTCGCTCGCGTAAGCGCGCTCGACCGTTGCGCTGCGAGGCACGGATGGTCGAGCGCGCGTTTTTGGCGCGAGCGACCACAGCCGTTGGATTAAGATCCGACGGCGGAGAGCGATCGGGTGCGGGGCCATCGTAGAATGTAAGCGGCCGTTTGGGCGGCCGAGATGGCGCCACGTGGTGCCATCTTGGCCGTCCATCTTCTGGAAGTTGTAGATGGTGCCACGGATGTCAGATTGACTCGATTTTTGCATCGTTGGATAGCGATTGTTGATCCGAATTTATCCGTGTGGTCGAATTTGTCATCTGAAGTGCGGATTTACACCATCCTGGCCCTTGATCTTCTAGGGTTCCCCGGTGTAACGACCTGATTCCCGAGTCCTCACGAGACACGAGAACCGGACCGACTCGACTAATCCCAAGACCTAGTCGTCCAACGAGAAAGTAACCAAAAGAGCAGTAAAATAAACCACATTCAACATGAAGTATAACTAGCAGTAACAAAATACAGCAGTAAGAAAAAGAACTACTACAGCATGTACCACCACATCAGTAGAACAACATTTATAACATAACAAGAACTGCGGGTAAAGAAAAGTACAGAGAGTAACAAAACTACTCACTACAGTGGAAACAAAAAGGGCACAAAAGAGCAGTGGTAACTCTACTGGACCCTACTCGGCCCAGCGTCCTCTGCAGCCGTAGACCCTGGCTGCTTAACACTTGGTCCTGAAAAGTAACGAGTGTAACATGTCAGCGAAACGCTGAGTAGAGTGGCAGCTAAACTAAAGAAGCAGTAAGGTGTACAGTAGCTGTTTTATTTTCTTTCTTCCTTTATTTACGTCTTTCTATTGTTTCACAATTTATCTATTTCTCAGATCCTTCACTTGATCTCGAATGTTCCTCGTGGGAACGATCTTGATTGCAGTCTTTTCCGAACAGTAGAAGTAGCACGTGGTGCTCTCCTGGCCGGGAGAGTCCCCCGTGGTGATCCTACTCTTAGTCAACCACCCCAAGGTCACGGACAGACGTAACGGTGACTACGGCACGCGCGATAAACGCACAGGTAGTTAACCCACACTAGCAAGCGGTCAGTCGTTTTCGTTAACGAGTGCGCCCAAAGCACAGCACGGAACCAGTCCAGGGCAGAGCCCTCTCAGTAACAGGGGTCCAACCCCTCCACAGTAACCAAACAGGGGCCTTGCCCCTCCACAGTCCGCGCACCCTCGCCTGACTACCCTGGTTTGCCCAGTGGGCCTAACAAGTCGATGTAGGTGAGCTAGCAGAACCCCGGGGCCCGTGGGGTAGCTAGTACTCGCCCTACACTAGTAGCTCTCCTCGGTACTGAGTACACGAGGGCCAGCAAGTCGGTACAAAGTGGCCAGACCTAACCCCGGGTCCCTGGGGCGGCTGGCTTCGCTCTGCACTAAGCAGGTAACATGTGCTTCCCCTGGTACTACGTACCCAAGAGACAACACACTACCACGTCTTTCTTTCTCAGTTCCATTCCTTTCTCTTTCCAGGAGATCCACTCCTAATTCCCCGTAGGGTTCCAGCCCTTCTAACTCAGAACATTCAAGTTTCACCTTTCCAGTTTCACGTTCATACATCCCATATTCTCAATCATGTTCATTTATTCATAACAGGCAGCTGTTAAACCAATTTACAGGTAGCTATTATTTCCTTTCCACATTTTCCAAGACTGCAGTATTCATACATTCCACTAGTTTTCCCATCCTAGGATTCATGCCATACCCTAGGATCTATCATACAATCTAGTTTTCCAGCCCTAGGATTCATGCAACACCCTAGGATCTACCATTCATTCTAGTTTCTCATTCCTAGGATTCATGCAATGTCCTAGGTTCTATTTATGGTTCCATAATTTAACAGATTATAATAATAAACTTAAAAGTCACTCTACCAGTTACAACAGGAGTACTGGGGACGTGGTCGGGAATCCCGCGTGCCTCCGCAACCCCCGAGACTGCAACGGAACGGGGTCCTATCACAAGGATCAAACACAAGGAGTTTCTCAAAACAGTATCTAATCACTGTAGACTGGTACAAGATCTTATTCCGAAAAGGACACAACTCGAAACGCGGAAAACGGACTCTGAACGGGCCCTAAACGGGTCGAAAATGACGAAACAGTGCAAAATCAGATGTCTAGAACTTCTTCTAGACGTCTTAAAAATGGCGATCAGATGGTACCTTGTCCTGCGTAGTCTCTCAGCCATCCAGAAGCCTGCGGAGGCGTCTGGTCTAGGTCCCAGACGTCCGATGGTCACCCCGGACGTCTGGAAGTCCCTCCAGTCGTCTGGCACCGCTGCCAGACATCTGATTCGCGTTGGATGCGAATCTCAGAACCTGCGTGTACCCATTCCTTGCTCTCAGTACGGACAGTCGAAGAGAAGGAGGAAGTACGGAAATAACTTACCTTTCAGACGTTTGGACAGTCCTCCAGACGTCTTCCCCGTTGTCTGGTTGGAAACCCAGACGTCTGATTTTGGAAAAACTTCCAGAATCAGAGCGTGACTCGCCCTCCGCCCGGGACGCACGGCCGCGCAGCTCCTCGTCCGCCTGCTGCACGAGCTGCAACAACTCTACATCGACGCTCCACGCCCGCGGCTCCCCTGCCGGCCGGCTCTAGTTGCCCCGGCGAGCTTGAGCCCTCCCGGCCGAGTGTCTCCTCCCTCGACTCGCTGCGACTGCCGCCGCTCGCTCGCGCTCGCACTCGCACTCCGACTGGAAGAGGAAGAAGAAGGGAGCGGAGGAGATGAGAGTGAGGGAGAGGGCGAGGGCTCTTTTTAAAGTCGCACGGGGAGAGAGAGAGAGAGAGAGCAGCGCCTGCGGAGGTGAGAGGGGAAAAGAGCATCTGCAGGTCTGCGCGCGTAGGTGCGCAGACGAAGACCACCGTGCCACGGAAAATCAAATCCCAAACGTCTGAAAAGGGTTCCAGACGTCTGTGCCAGCTCCCAAACGTCTTAAAAGACGTTTTGAAGCTGTGTTCGTAACAATATAGAAAACTCAAAGGAAGTTTCATCCCCGAAACTTATGCTAACTAGGGTGCGGGAAAAATGCCATAATAAACATAACAAACTCAAAGAGGACCGAAGCCGATCCGAAAAGACGTACCCTCGAAGAGCTCCGGGTACCGCTCCCGCATTGCCGCCTCAGGCTCCCAGGTAGCCTCCTCGTACCGCTGGCTCCTCCACAAAACCTTCACCAGGGGTACTTGCTTTCGTCTCAGATTGCGGACTGCTCGGTCAAGAGTCTGCACTAGCCGCTCGGGGTAGGTCAGGTTGTCGCCCGCCTCGACGCCCTCGTGTCTCAGTACGTGACTGGGATCGGCTACGTACTTCCAGAGGTTGGACACGTGGAACACGTCGTGCACACTAGAAAGCTGGGGAGGGAGGGTAAGCCTGTAAGCAACGGGTCCAACCCGCTCCAGGACCTCAAAGGGCCCCACAAACCTCGACGCGAGCTTCCCTCTCACCCCAAACCGCTACAGGCCCTTCATGGGCGAAACACGAAGAAAGACGTGATCCCCAACCTCGAACTGTACTTCTCTGCGTCTCCGATCCGCGTAGCTCTTCTGTCTGCTCCTGACAGTGCGGAGTCGCCTGTGGATCTGCTCGACTACCCCCTGACTCTGCCGGATCAACTTGGGGCCAACCTCCCACTTGGTCCCCACCTCAACCCAACTCAAGGGTGCCGTACACCTTCGTCCGTACAGAGCCTCGTAGGGAGCCATGCCGATGCTCGAGTGATAGCTGTTGTTGTATGCAAACTCCGCCAGGGGCAGGTGCTCCTCCCAAGAGCCCCTCCAGTCCAGTACACAGGCACGCGAAAGGTCCTCAAGTGTCTGTATCGTGCGCTCAGACTGTCCGTCCGTCTGGGGGTGGTAAGTTGTACTAAACCTCAACCGCGTCCCCAAGGCCTGCTGAAACTCAGCCCAAAACTGGGACGTGAAGCGGGTATCCCGGTCGGATACGATCTCCCACGGAACTCCGTGTAGTTGTACCACATCGCGGATATACCTCTCTGCCAACTGTGCTGGTCCCAAAGTGACTCGAATCGGCAAGAACCGTGCCGTCTTCATCAGTTTATCCACAATTACCCAGACTGCGTCGTGTCCTCGCTGGGTAACAGGTAAACCCACCACCAAGTCCTTGGTGATGCTCTCCCGCTTCCACTCTGGCACTGGAAGCGGCTGTAGCAGCCCTGCAGGCCTCTGATGCTCGGCTTTCACCTGCTGACACACTAAGCACTGCTGCACGAATTTACCCACATCCCGCTTCATCCCCCTCCACCAAAACTCGCGTCTCAAGTCGTGGGACATCTTCGTGTTTCCGGGATGTATGGTGAATCTGGAACCGTGTGCCTCAGTCAGGAGCTCTCTCAACAGCTCCTCGTCTCTGGGAACGCACAACCGTCCCCTCAGGCGCAGCACCTGGTCTGTGAAATAGAAGTCCCCTGAGTCTCCCGACAGTACTCTGTCGCGGAAGGATTGTAAGTACGGATCGGCCATCTGTCCTGTGATGATGCGGTCTATCAGCTCTGGCCTAGTCTGTCGTGTCACCGTCACTGCCCCACAGTACCCCCGTAACTCTAGGGGTCGCCAACTGCCCACCTCCTCCAAAAGGCTCCAACTCTGTAACTGTAAATTGGCCAAGTGTGCGGGCGCCTTACGGCTCAAGGCGTTAGCCACCACATTGGCCTTTCCCGGGTGGTAGGAGATGCTGTAGTCGTAGTCCTTCAGGAGCTCCAACCAACGTCTCTGTCTCATGTTGAGCTCCTTCTGATCAAAAAGGTATCTGAGGCTCTTGTGATCTGTGAAAATCTCGAAGGTCTCACCGTACAAATAGTGCCTCCAGGTCTTCAGCGCAAAGACGACAGCTGCCAACTCCAGGTCGTGGGTAGGGTAGGTATGCTCATGGGGCTTCAGTTGCCGCGAAGCGTAAGCGACAACGTGACCTCTCTGCATGAGCTCACCTCCTAACCCCTGCAAGGAGGCGTCCGTGTACACAACGAACCCGCCACTACTGTCAGGGATGGTGAGCATGGGAGCCGAGGTCAACCTCTCCTTCAGCTCCTGAAAACACGCCTCACAGGCGTCTGTCCAAGTGAAGGGCACGTCCTTCCAGGTCAACTATGTCATAGGACGCGCGATCTGTGAAAAGTCCCTGATGAAACGTCTGTAGTAGCCTGCCAGTCCCAGGAAACTGCGAATTTCAGTGACTGAACGCGGTCTCTCCCACCTGAGCACTACCTCGACCTTGGCTGGTGTAACGACCCGATTCCTGAGTCCCTACTTGACACGAGAACCGGACCGACTCGACTAATCCCAAGACCTGGTCGTCCAACGAGGAAGTAACCAAAAGAGCAGTAAAATAAACCACATTCAGCATGAATATAACTAACAGTAAAAAAAATACAGCAGTAAGGAAAGAAACTACTACAGTATATACCACCACAATAGTAGAACAACATTCATAACATAATATGAACTGCAGGTAAAGAAAAGTACAGCGGTAACAAGAACTACTCACTACAGTGGAATAAAAAGAGGTACAAGAGAATAGTGGTAACTCTACTGGACCCTACTCGGCCCAGCATCCTCTGCAGCCGCCGACCCTGGCTGCTCAACACCTGGTCCTGAAAGGTAACGAGTGTAACACGTCAGCAAAACACTGAGTAGAGTGGCAACTAAAACCAAAAGAAACAGTAAAGTGTACAGTAGCTGTTTTAATTTTCTTTCTTTCTTTATTTACGTCTTTCTATTGTTTCAAAATTTATCTATTTCTCAGATCCTTCACTTGATCTCGAATGTTCCTCGTGGGAACGATCTTGATTGCAGTTTTTTCCGAACAGTAGAAGTAGCACGTGGTGCTCTCCTAGCCGGGAGAGTCCCCCGTGGTGATCCTACTCTCAATCAACCACCCCAGGGTCACGGACAGACGTAACGGTGACTACGGCACGCGCGATAAACGCACAGGTAGCTAACCCACACTGGCACACGGTCAGTCTTTTCCGTTAACGGGTGTGCCCAAAGCACAGCACGGAACCAGTACAGGGCAGAGCCCTCTGAGTAACAGGGGTCCAACCCCTCCACAGTAACCAAACAAGGGCCTTACCCCTCCACAGTCCACACACCCTCGCCTGACTACCCTGGTTTGCCCAGTGGGCCTAACAAGTCAGTGTAGGAGGCTAGCGAAACCCCGAGGCCCGTGGGGTAGCTAGTACCTCCCTACACTCGTAGCTCTCCTCGGTACTACGTACACGAGGGCCAGAAAGTCGGTACAAAGTGGCCAGACCTAACCCCGGGTCCCTGGGGCGGCTGGCTCCGCTCTACACTAAACAGGTACAGGTACTTCCCTTCGTACTACGTACCCAACAGACAGCACACTACCACGTCTTTCTTTCTCAGTTCCATTCCTTTCTCTTTCCACGAGTTCCACTCCTAATTCCCCGTAGGGTTCCAGTTCTTTTAACTCAGCAAATTCAGGTTTCACCTTTCCAGTTTCACGTTCATACATCCCATATTCTCAATCATGTTCATTTATTCATGACAGGCAGCTGTTAATTCAATTCACAGGCAGCTATTATTTCCTTTCCACATTTTCCAAGACTGCAGTATTCATATATTCCACTAGTTTTCCCATCCTAGGATTCATGCCATACCCTAGGATCTATCATACAATCTAGTTTTCCAGCCCTAGGATTCATGCAACACCCTAGGATCTACCATTCATTCTAGTTTCTCATTCCTAGGATTCATGCAATGTCCTAGGTGCTATTTATGATTCCAAAATTTAACAGATTATATCAATAAACTTAAAAGCCACTCTACCGGTTACAACAGGCGTACTGGGGGCGTGGTCGGGAATCCCACGTACCTCCACAACCCCCGAGACTGCAACGGAACGGGGTCCTATCACAAGGATCAAACACAAGGAGTTTCTCAAAATAGTATACAACTACTATAGACTGGTAGAGGATTTAATTCCGAAAAGTACGCAACTCAAAACGCGAAAAACGGACTCCGAACGGGCCCTAAACGGGTCGAAAACTACGAAACAGTGTAAAATCAGACGTCTGGAAGCTCTTTCAGACGTCTTAAAAAGTGGATCAGAGGTTACCTTTGTTCTGCGTGGTCTCTCAGACGTCCCAAAGCCTGCGGGGGCGTCTGGCCTAGTTCCCAGACGTCCGATGGTCACCCCGAACGTCTGGAAGTCACTCCCGTCGTTTGGCACTGCAGCCAGATGTCTGATTCGCGCTGGATGGCGAATCCGAACCTGTGTGTATCCATTTCCTCCCTCTTTTAGTACGGTCAGTCGAAGAAGAGGAAGAAAGATGGAAATAACTCACCTTTCAAACGTCTGGACAGTCCTCCAGACGTCCTCCTCGCCGTCAGGTTTTACGCCCAGATGTCTGATTCTGGAGAAAATCCCAGAATCAGGGTGCAACTCTCCCTCCGCTCGCGACGCTCGGCCGTGCCGCGACTCGTCCGCCTGCTGCTCGAGCTGCAGCAGGCCTCCCGCGTCACCCTACGTCCACTGTGCCCCCGCCGGCCGGCTCCCGCTGCCCCGGCAGGCTCGAGCCCTCACGGCCGACGCCCCCTCCCTCGCGCAGCACCTCCTCCCGCACCCGCCACGGCTGTCGCCGCCGCCGCTCACTCGCGCTCGCTCTCGCGCACCGGCTGGAAGGAGAAGAGGAAGGGGGCGTGGCGTTTTAAAGCCACGTGGGGAGGAGAGAGAGCGGACAGAGGGCGCAGCCTGCCGTTGCAGGAGAGAGGGAAAAAGAGAGAGAGAGAGATGCACTCGCAGGTCTGCGTGCTCAGGCGCGCAGACGAAACCGTTCGTGTCGAAAAAATCGAATCCCAGACGTCTGGAATGGGTTCCAGACGTCTGGTCAGACGTCTGGGCCACCTCCCAGATGTCTTAAAAGACGTCTGAAGCCGCGCGTTCGTAACAGCTGGGTCCACCGCCAAGCCGTCTCCAGAGATCACATGACCTAAGAAGGTCACCTCCCTCAACCAGAACTCGCACTTGCTGTATTTGGCGTACAGCCTACGTCGTCTCAGAGTGTCCAGAACCATCCGCAAGTGCTGTACGTGCTGCGTCTGATCTCTAGAATAGATGAGTACATCATCAATGAATACCACCACGAACTGGTCCAAGTACGGTCTAAACACCCGGTTCATCAGGTCCATGAAAGCAGCGGGGGCATTGGTCAGCCCAAACGGCATGACCAAAAACTCGTAATGTCCGTACCGAGTGCGGAAAGCTATCTTGGAGACGTCTGCCTCCCTGATCCTCAACTGGTGGTATCCAGACCTTAAGTCGATCTTGGAGAACACCGTGGCACCCCGCAACTGGTCAAACAAATCATCGATCCTCGGCAGCGGATATCTGTTCTTGATGGTGACCCTATTCAGCTGTCGATAGTCCACACAAAGGCGTAGGGTACCATCCTTCTTCACAAACAGTACCGGGGCTCCCCTGAGAGACGCATTGGGCCTCACGAAACCCTTCCCCAAAAGGTCCTGCAACTGAGACTTGAGCTCTCGTAGCTCAAGCGGTGCCATCCTGTATGGCGCGGTGGAGATGGGGCTGGTCCCTGGTACTAGCGAGATCTCAAACTCGATCTCGCGCTCGGGCGGTAGTCCTGATAACTCGTCTGGGAACACGTCAGAGTACTCTCTGACCACCGGGATGCTCTGGAAGTCTGCCACAGGACTGGGCTCTGGCACCACACAAGTTAGGAAGCCCTTACACCCCTGGCTCAAAAGTCTCGCCGCCCGAAGTGCCGAAATGCACCTGAAGCCTCCGTCCACTGGCTGTCCGTGAAACTCGAAAGAAGGCAACTCCGGCATGGAGAAGACAATCTTCCTCTCAAAACAGTCCACCAAAGCGTGGTAAGCGGACAGCCAGTCCATCCCCAGATTTACGCCAAAGTCCTCCATCTGTATCATAATCAGGTCAGCTGGCAAGCTATGTCCCCCGACGCTGACCTCGCAATCCGTGTACACCTCCTCAGCTACAAGCAGCTGACCACTTGGACCTCTAATTACGAACGAATTCTCTAACAGCGTATAGTCCTGGCCCAAACTAACTGTGAAACTGGCTGCGGCAAACGAGTGCGTAGCGCCGGAATCGAAAAGTGTGTAAACGAGTCTGCCGGAAACTGAAACCATACCTGCCACCACCGAGCCCGAAGCTCTGGCATCCCTGTGTGTCAGGGCGTTGATACGCCCCTCAGCTCTAGGTGCGGACGAAGCAGCCACACTCTGCGTCGGACGGGCAGTTGCTGGCTGGTACCCTCCTCGTGACTGCTGTCCTCCTCCTCGCGCCGAGGAACTGTGGCCTCCTGCGCGCCCTCCAGTGCTCTGCGCGGGAAGTGCCTACTGACCTCCTGCCCTAGACGGGCAGTCCCTCCTGATGTGGCCCGGCTGGCCACACTGGTAACAGAGGGGAACCCGGCTCCCGCCCTCAATGGGTCCCTGCTGTCGGCTGGGCGGGGGTCAGGTGCTGGCGACTGGCCCCTGTCGAGGGCCCCCAAAGGCCACTGATGGCCCTGCAAAACGTGATGGCTCTCTTGCGGGCACCTAGCTCCTCCATTGAGCTCTCCCAACTCGCCTAGTGTGACGGCGGAAAACTCGTTCCACGACCAACTCCCCTGTCGTACGCTCAGAAAAGAGATGAGGGGGCTGCGAAGTGGGTGAAAGCTGAAATTCTTATCGAACCACCTCTCAAATCAGATGGATGAGGTTCGGAGACGGTATGCTCAGGAGAAGAGGAGGGGTAGTATGTACTCCAAGCTCGACACATCTGTCCCTCTGGCCTCGACCTCGGACACGCCCGCGGCCCACCCTCCTAGTTCCCCGACAAGGCATCTCCTGCAATAGAGACGCGAAAATAAAACGAAAAAACGTCAATATGTAACGATATCTATGAAGGTTCCCTACTTGGAGGGGTGAGATCAGCGTGACAAAAAAGAATGCGGAATTGAAATATATAAAGCAATATCACAAGAAATTAGCAATCACAAAAAGTACACAGGTACTTTTAGGTGGAAACCCAAACCGGGTGAAAACCACCACCTAACCCTCTCGAGTTAGGATTTTCCGATCAACCAAGTTGATCAAATCCACTAACCGAATCACTTAAAACGAGGGTGATTCAACCTCAGTACAACCACGCTACAAGTACGAGGGTAGCGTTCCTCAACCCCTTCTCTCCACGAGAAGGATTTTGTCCCACGAAGGAGACGGGAATTCGCAAAGCGAATACCCAACCAAAAGACAAAGATAAAAGAAACAATAGTCCTATAGAGCCAACAAAATAATTAAACCTAGCTTCTATAGGAAATAGGAAACTCCCCTTTGCAAGGAGTGCGTCGACGATGACGCGGTTCGTGTGCCACGCGATGGCGCTACGTCGCTCTCGTTAACAACGCCGGGAGAGCGGGTGCGCAACGGTTGAATGCTCTCAAGAAAATGGAGCTTGAGCTTGGAGAGCAAGAGAGTCTTTTCTTTGGACACAAAAGGTTTGAAAGTGTATTGCAAGGTGTGTGTCTTAGTGTGTATATGTTGTTTCTCTTGTGTGTGTTTTGTGTGTAAAGGCTCCCCTCTATTTATAGAGGCCTTAGGAAGGCTTTGGAAGGCTTGGAAAAGCTTCCATAGCCGTTGGGTGCAAAGCCCAAGAGAATCAGGCCGAAATCAGGACAATGATTGCTTTTGACAGGGTTATCAGACGTCTAACTCTGGCATCAGACGTCTGGAAGGCCACTTTAAGACGTCTGATTTCAAGGTCAGACGTCTGATTCTATGCGGGTTTGTCCCTGACTTAAATCAGATCTAAACAGGGTTTTTGCGCAAGTCCATCAGACGACATACAGGACGTCTGGTACTATGTCTGGACGTCTGGAAACCTACTTTTACTGTGGGAATTGATTTCCAAACGTTGCAACGACTAGAAAATCTCTGAGAAGAGATTTTGGGTCAGCCGAGGCAAAACGGTCAT
The DNA here is from genome assembly GCA_037157565.1 of Thalassia testudinum. Lineage (NCBI taxonomy): Eukaryota > Viridiplantae > Streptophyta > Magnoliopsida > Alismatales > Hydrocharitaceae > Thalassia > Thalassia testudinum. Next base: position 181,507,221 of record JAZHRO010000036.1, on the reverse strand, counting down.
TTATCAGACGTCTGGTAAGTCCTAAGGACGTCTGATAAGGCTCTAACGGTCATAATCTTGAGTGTTTTCTAAGCCAGCCAACGGTCCACTAATTGGACGTCTGGTAAAGTCATCAGACGTCTCCTAAGACGTCTGGTCTAAGGTCTGGACGTCTGATTTCATCAGACAGAACTAACTATGTCCAGCCTAACAGTTATCAGACGTCTGAAACAACAGCCAGACGTCTTAAAATTCTTTATCAGACGTCTAATTTGGGAATTAGACGTCTGGAAGTGCTGTTTGAACCCTATATTGGTTTTCTAAGTATTCTACAGAAAACCTAAGTATCCTAGGGTTGTGCCGGTGTTCCTAGGACTACTGTTAGGGTTCTTTGAGGCTCTTTAACATGAAATATCTAAGGAAATAAAGAGCAACAAAAGAAATGAAAAATACAACAAGTACAAAAGAAGGAAATCTATCATATTCTTCATTTCCTTCCATCTTCAATATTTCGCTCCACGCGAACCTCCTCTGTTTTCCGTCAAGCTCCTCCAATCCGTCCTGGATGCGAGCTCGAACTCCGTCTGAACACGTCCACATTTGCAATTGACCTGAAATCTAGGACTCAAATTGCAAATGTTAAATAACAAGTGTTTTGTTATCATCAAAACAAATGATCGTGGTGCTTTAGCACCAACAATCTCCCCCTTTTTGATGATGAAAAAACCGTAAATAATAATGCATAAAAATCCTCCCCCTTTTTGACATTATCAAAAGGGTTTAATTGATTTTATATTTCCTATAACTCCCCCTTAAAACATGCTCTTCTATGAGTTTATTTTAACAAAGGTGATATTCTCCCCCTTTTTGTAACAACAAGATAGCTATTATTTTTCTCCCCCTTACTAAAGGAAATTTACCTACTTTATATCTCCCCCTTAAAAATTGACAATTAGCTCATTAATTTTAACTCCCCCTATCTAAATGCTTATGATAAAAAGATAGGGTAAAGGGTTTTACCTCACCTACCATGGCCAATAAAATGGCCCGAATGGTGGTGGTGGATGCCACATCGGATGGGGCTCCCATCCGTAGCTTGGAGGCCCGGGCATTGGCGCCGGTCTCCAATCTGGTGGTCGACGTGCGGCGGGTCCGTTGCTTGTTCGCCGTCTCGTCGGTCTTCTTGTTCTCCTCTTTGGTCTACTCCTTGGTTCTCCCAACTTGAGTTGACCAGCTTTGAGCTTGTAGGTCCAGTCCTTTATGTTGTAGTCATCCCTGAACCCTACAAAACAAGATTCTAATTCTTTTTTCGGTATCCAAGTGGGCTTGGATCCGGATTTGTTAGAAGGTCTCCTTGATGGAGATCCTTTCTCAACCTTAGGGCTATAAAAATCATCTACTTTATTGATTAGTTTGTTAGAGTTTTCCCTAAGACATGCAATTTCTTTTTCTATAGTATTCATCTTAGTCTTTAAATCAGAAATTTCTATTTTTAGACTATCATTTTCCTCAATCAATTTATTATTTTCATTGATGAGGTCTTGATTTTCTAATAATAGGTTATTATCCTTAGGACTAGTTTCTATGTCCTTGAGTTATTTTTCTAACTTATCATTTTCATTTCTAAGAAAACTAAGATTCTTTTTAATGCTTTTGTTTTCGATTCTAAGTGATTTACTAACTTCAAAAAGCTCATTAAAAGCATCTTGTAAATCCAGGTTTACCTCATTGTCGGAGTCGCTTTCGCTGTCGATGTCGCTTTCTCCGATTGCCATGAAACCAAGGCACGTGGTTTCCTTCTCTCCGAGATCTTCTTCCGAACTTGTCTCCTCATGAGTGCCTTCCAACCTCCTCCATATCTCGTGAGCGGTGGTGCACTCTTGGATTCGTTCGAATTCTTTCGGACTCAACGCGCAGTACAAGGCATTCATTGCCTTTGCGTTGAGTGAGAGCTCTAGAATCTGCACCTGCGAGTAGCCTCCTTGGGGTCGCCTCGGGATCTCGTATGGGGTTTCGCAACATCCCCATACCTCGAATTCAGTGGCTTGGAGCCACGTCTTCATCCTCAGCTTCCAGTAGCTGTAGTTGTTCCCGTCAAAGTAGGGCGGACGGGTTGTGGACTGCCCCTCGGAAATTTTGATCGCTGATGTGCTTCCCTCCATTTGATCTTTCCGCGGATGTTACTCCTGTAGGCGGAAAACCTGCCTTGATACCAATTGAAGGTTCCCTACTTGGAGGGGTGAGATCAGCGTGACAAAAAAGAATGCGGAATTGAAATATATAAAGCAATATCACAAGAAATTAGCAATCACAAAAAGTACACAGGTATTTTTAGGTGGAAACCCAAACCGGGTGAAAACCACCACCTAACCCTCTCGAGTTAGGATTTTCCGATCAACCAAGTTGATCAAATCCACTAACCGAATCACTTAAAACGAGGGTGATTCAACCTCAGTACAACCACGCTACAAGTACGAGGGTAGCGTTCCTCAACCCCTTCTCTCCACGAGAAGGATTTTGTCCCACGATGGAGACGGGAATTCGCAAAGCGAATACCCAACCAAAAGACAAAGATAAAAGAAACAATAGTCCTATAGAGCCAACAAAATAATTAAACCTAGCTTCTATAGGAAATAGGAAACTCCCCTTTGCAAGGAGTGAGTCGACGATGACGCGGTGCGTGTGCCACGCGATGGCGCTACGTCGCTCTCGTTAACAACGCCGGGAGAGCGGGTGCGCAACGGTTGAATGCTCTCAAGAAAATGGAGCTTGAGCTTGGAGAGCAAGAGAGTCTTTTCTTTGGACACAAAAGGTTTGAAAGTGTATTGCAAGGTGTGTGTCTTAGTGTGTATATGTTGTTTCTCTTGTGTGTGTTTTGTGTGTAAAGGCTCCCCTCTATTTATAGAGGCCTTAGGAAGGCTTTGGAAGGCTTGGAAAAGCTTCCATAGCCGTTGGGTGCAAAGCCCAAGAGAATCAGGCCGAAATCAGGACAATGATTGCTTTTGACAGGGTTATCAGACGTCTAACTCTGGCATCAGACGTCTGGAAGGCCACTTTAAGACGTCTGATTTCAAGGTCAGACGTCTGATTCTATGCGGGTTTGTCCCTGACTTAAATCAGATCTAAACAGGGTTTTTGCGCAAGTCCATCAGACGACATACAGGACGTCTGGTACTATGTCTGGACGTCTGGAAACCTACTTTTACTGTGGGAATTGATTTCCAAACGTTGCAACGGCTAGAAAATCTCTGAGAAGAGATTTTGGGTCAGCCGAGGCAAAACGGTCATTTATCAGACGTCTGGTAAGTCCTAAGGACGTCTGATAAGGCTCTAACGGTCATAATCTTGAGTGTTTTCTAAGCCAGCCAACGGTCCACTAATTGGACGTCTGGCAAAGTCATCAGACGTCTCCTAAGACGTCTGGTCTAAGGTCTGGACGTCTGATTTCATCAGACAGAACTAACTATGTCCAGCCTAACAGTTATCAGACGTCTGAAACAACAGTCAGACGTCTTAAAATTCTTTATCAGACGTCTGATTTGGGAATTAGACGTCTGGAAGTGCTGTTTGAACCCTATATTGGTTTTCTAAGTATTCTACAGAAAACCTAAGTATCCTAGGATTGTGCCGGTGTTCCTAGGACTACTGTTAGGGTTCTTTGAGGCTCTTTAACATGAAATATCTAAGGAAATAAAGAGCAACAAAAGAAATGAAAAATACAACAAGTACAAAAGAAGGAAATCTATCATATTCTTCATTTCCTTCCATCTTCAATATTTCGCTCCACGCGAACCTCCTCTGTTTTCCGTCAAGCTCCTCCAATCCGTCCTGGATGCGAGCTCGAACTCCGTCTGAACACGTCCACATTTGCAATTGACCTGAAATCTAGGACTCAAATTGCAAATGTTAAATAACAAGTGTTTTGTTATCATCAAAACAAATGATCGTGGTGCTTTAGCACCAACAATCTCCCCCTTTTTGATGATGAAAAAACCGTAAATAATAATGCATAAAAATCCTCCCCCTTTTTGACATTATCAAAAGGGTTTAATTGATTTTATATTTCCTATAACTCCCCCTTAAAACATGCTCTTCTATGAGTTTATTTTAACAAAGGTGATATTCTCCCCCTTTTTGTAACAACAAGATAGCTATTATTTTTCTCCCCCTTACTAAAGGAAATTTACCTACTTTATATCTCCCCCTTAAAAATTGACAATTAGCTCATTAATTTTAACTCCCCCTATCTAAATGCTTATGATAAAAAGATAGGGTAAAGGGTTTTACCTCACCTACCATGGCCAATAAAATGGCCCGAATGGTGGTGGTGGATGCCACATCGGATGGGGCTCCCATCCGTAGCTTGGAGGCCCGGGCATTGGCGCCGGTCTCCAATCTGGTGGTCGACGTGCGGCGGGTCCGTTGCTTGTTCGCCGTCTCGTCGGTCTTCTTGTTCTCCTCTTTGGTCTACTCCTTGGTTCTCCCAACTTGAGTTGACCAGCTTTGAGCTTGTAGGTCCAGTCCTTTATGTTGTAGTCATCCCTGAACCCTACAAAACAAGATTCTAATTCTTTTTTCGGTATCCAAGTGGGCTTGGATCCGGATTTGTTAGAAGGTCTCCTTGATGGAGATCCTTTCTCAACCTTAGGGCTATAAAAATCATCTACTTTATTGATTAGTTTGTTAGAGTTTTCCCTAAGACATGCAATTTCTTTTTCTATAGTATTCATCTTAGTCTTTAAATCAGAAATTGGACGTCTGGCAAAGTCATCAGACGTTTCCTAAGACGTCTGGTCTAAGGTCTGGACGTCTGATTTCATCAGACAGAACTAACTATGTCCAGCCTAACAGTTATCAAACGTCTGAAACAACAGTCAGACGTCTTAAAATTTTTTATCAGACGTTTGATTTGGGAATTAGACGTCTGGAAGTGCTGTTTGAACCCTATATTGGTTTTCTAAGTATTCTACAGAAAACCTAAGTATCCTAGGGTTGTGCCGGTGTTCCTAGGACTAATGTTAGGGTTCTTTGAGGCTCTTTAACATGAAATATCTAAGGAAATAAAGAGCAACAAAAGAAATGAAAAATACAACAAGTACAAAAGAAGGAAATCTATCCTATTCTTCATTTCCTTCCATCTTCAATCTTTCGCTCCACGCGAACCTCCTCTGTTTTCCGTCAAGCTCCTCCAATCCGTCCTGGATGCGAGCTCGAACTCCGTCTGAACACGTCCACATTTGCAATTGACCTGAAATCTAGGACTCAAATTGCAAATGTTAAATAACAAGTGTTTTGTTATCATCAAAACAAATGATCGTGGTGCTTTAGCACCAACAATCTAACGAAGAAGTTTAAGAGTTTATGCCAAAAGAAACGTTGTGGTGGCTACTCTAGTTGCAGACATGTGAATTGGTTATTTTCCAGTCAGTTGGTTCACTTCTCGGGACGACCTTGCTCTGATACCATCTTGTAACGACCCGAGTCCCCACGAGACACGAGAACCGGACCGACTCGACTAATCCCAAGACCTAGTCGTCCAACGAGGAAGTAACCAAAAGAGCAATAAAATAAACCACATTCAACATGAAGTATAACTAGCAGTAACAAAATACAGCAGTAAGAAAAAGAACTACTACAACATGTACCACCACATCAGTAGAACAACATTTATAACATAACAAGAACTGCAGGTAAAGAAAAGTACAGAGAGTAACAAAACTCCTCACTACAGTGGAAACAAAAAGGGCACAAAAGAGCAGTGGTAACTCTACTGGACCCTACTTGGCCCAGCGTCCTCTGCAGCCGCTGACCCTTGCTGCTCAACACCTGGTCCTGAAAAGTAACAAGTGTAACACGTCGGCGAAACGCTGAGTAGAGTGGCAGCTAAACTAAAGAAGCAGTAAGGTGTACAGTAGCTATTTTATTTTCTTTCTTCCTTTATTTACGTCTTTCTATTGTTTCACAATTTATCTATTTCTCAGATCCTTCACTTGATCTCGAATGTTCCTCGTGGGAACGATCTTGATTGCAGTCTTTTCCGAAAAGTAGAAGTAGCACGTGGTGCTCTCCTGGCCGGGAGAGTCCCCCGTGGTGATCCTACTCTCAGTCAACCACCCCAAGGTCACGGATAGACGTAACGGTGACTACGGCACGCGCGATAAACGCACAGGTAGCTAACCCGCACTGGCACGCGGTCAGTCATTTCCGTTAACGGATGCGCCCAAAGCACAGCACGGAACCAGTACAGGGCATAGCCCTCTCAGTAACAGGGGTCCAACCCCTCCAGAGTAACCAAATAGGGGCCTTGCCCCTCCACAATCCACGCACCCTCGCCTGACTACCCTGGTTTGCCCAGTGGGCCTAACAAGTCGGTGTAGGTGAGCTAGCAGAACCCCGGGGCCCGTGGGGTAGCTAGTACTCGCCCTACAATAGCCGCACTCCTCGGTACTGCGTACACGAGGGCCAGAAAGTCGGTACAAAGTGGCCAGACCTAACCCCGGGTCCCTGGGGCGGCTGGCTCCGCTCTCCACTAAGCAGGTAACAGGTGCTTCCCCTGGTACTACGTACCCAAGAGATAGCACACTACCACGTCTTTCTTTCTCAGTTCCATTCCTTTCTTTTTCCAGGAGATCCACTCCTAATTCCCCATAGGGTTCCGGCCCTTCTAACACATAACATTCAGGTTTCACCTTTCCAGTTTCACGTTCATACATCCCATATTCTCAATCATGTTCACTTATTCATAACAGGCAGCTGTTAAACCAATTTACAGGTAGCTATTATTTCCTTTCCACATTTTCCAAGACTGCAGTATTCATATATTCCACTAGTTTTCCCATCCTAGGATTCATGCCATACCCTAGGATCTATCATACAATCTAGTTTTCCAGCCCTAGGATTCATGCAACACCCTAGGATCTACCATTCATTCTAGTTTCTCATTCCTAGGATTCATGCAATGTCCTAGGTGCTATTTATGATTCCAAAATTTAACAGATTATATCAATAAACTTAAAAGCCACTCTACCGGTTACAACAGGCGTACTGGGGGCGTGGTCGGGAATCCCACGTACCTCCGCAACCCCCGAGACTGCAACGGAACGGGGTCCTATCACAAGGATCAAACACAAGGAGTTTCTCAAAACAGTATCTAATCACTGTAGACTGGTAGAGGATCTTATTCCGAAAAGGACGCAACTCGAAACGCGGAAAACGGACTCCGAGCCCTAAACGGGTCGAAAACGACGAAACAGTGCAAAATCAGACGTCTGGAACTTCTTCCAGACATCTTAAAAATGGAGATCAAATGGTACCTTGTCCTGCGTAGTCTCTCAGATGTCCAGAAGCCTGCGGGGGCGTCTGGCCTAGTTCCCAGACGTCCGATGGTCACCCCGGACGTCTGGAAGTCCCTCCAGTCGTCTAGCACTGCTGCCAGACGTCTGATTCGCGTTGGATGCGAATCTCAGAACCTGCGTGTACCCATTCCTCGCTCTCAGTACGGACGGTCGAAGAGAAGGAGGAAGTACGAAAATAACTTACCTTTCAGACGTCTGGATAGTCCTCCAGACGTCTTCCCCGTTGTCTGGTTGGAAACCCAGACGTCTGATTCTGGAAAAACTTCCAAAATCAGAGTGCGACTCGCCCTCCGCCCGCGACGCACGGCCGTGTCGCGCCTCATCCGCCTGCTGCTCGAGCTGCAGCAGCCCTCCAGCGACGCTCCACGCCCGCGGCTCCCCCGCCGGCCGGCTCTAGCTACCCCGGTGAGCTCGAGCCCTCCCGGCCGAGCGTCTCCTCCCTCGACTCGCCGCGGCTGCCGCCGCTCGCTCGCGCTCGCACTCCGGCTGGAAGAGGAAGAAGAAGGGAGCAGAGGAGATGAGAGTGAGGGAGAGGGTGAGGGCTCTTTTTAAAGCCACGCGGGGAGAGAGAGAGAGAGCAACGCCTGCGGAGGTGAGAGGGGAAAAGAGCATCTGCAGGTCAGCGCGCGCAGGCGCGCAGACGAAAACCACCGTGCCGCGGAAAATCAAATCCCAGATGGCTGGAAAGGGTTCCAGAAGTCTGGTCAGACGTCTGGGCCAGCTCCCAGACGTCTTAAAAGACGTTTTGAAGCTGCGTTTGTAACACCCGGTCACTATCTGATGCTACGGATGCCTGATTAGGGCGATCTTGGAGTCGTTGAACTCCAATCGTCGCCCTGATCACATCCATACGGTTGGATCTTTGATCCGAGGCCCCGATAAAGTGTTTGCCTCCAAGCACATAAAAGGAGACAATTAACCTCCATTTTATTCAAACTACTCTAAATGCAAGATGATGCATGTTATGCAATATTTATATCATGAAATGCAATCCTATGCTTAAGAACATGCATAAATAGACATTTTAAGTAGTGTAAATGTGTTTACATCATACCCCCATGCCTATCTTTTGCTGGTCCCTATAAAAAACTATATGCTATTTATAAAAGAATTAGGTTGGATTATTTGGACCTGAGTTATTTTCAATCATTAAGAAATTATCTACATAGGAACTGAACTTTCAAAGACACAATAGTGCCCGAGTATCAGCCAAAATGCAGACCGCCTCAAGCCCTCGCCTTATTCAAAGAAAAATTTCTTTTTCTCTTTTTACTCTTTTCTAATTTTTTTGGATTTTCAAATTTTAGGGTTTAAGAGTGGCTTTCTACGGCTATTCAACTCACCCAAAATTTGATGAGAACCCTAAGCTTTAAGCATCTTATTGTGATTGTGATAGACTCGTTGACCGGCAAATAAAACGGACTTCGAATTTCTACTCCTCTAGGTGACCTCAAAAGAATTCTGCCTAAAGGTGTATCTTTACAACAGGTAGCTTTCTCCCTACTTTTATTTTTTACTGGGTCAACACAAGGGTGAATCCAGTGTATTTGTCCCCGGTTTATTCTACTTCTCCGCTTCTTCCTAAGTGTTTTGGGAATTTTTAGTGCATTTACTGAGCTGGGTTCTGGACAACCGGTTGATGAGCTGTTACCACCGACAACTTGCCAGCCATACTCGTGCGGCGAAGTGTGGCTTATTTCTCTTTATTCTTTTCTCCTTTTCTTTTTTTATTTTTTTATTATTTTTTAAAGTGGGTGGCTTCCCTGGTCTAAGATTTACCTAAAGGCAGCAAAAGGAGAAAGGTCCAGTGACTGGGCTCTGGACAACCTACCTATGGGCTGTTACCCACGATAACTTGCCAGCCATATCACCTTAGAAGGTTCATTAGCTACCCAATTTTTGTTAGAATCGCCGAACAACGTGTCAGTGCAAAGAAAGTGTGTAGATGCTTAAAACTTAGAAATTCCCTCAAATCAGAGGGTGGGTTGATAAGTCATGTACTTATCACCCAAACTTATTTATTCCAATTATAATAGAATTAAGATGGCGAGGACTCAAAGACAGATCCACATTTTAGTGGATACATAGGCTAATTAAGTCCAAAGACCTGAAGGGTCTTTATGTTCAGATCCTTAATGTAAAATTTCTTAGGATTGAAAAGTCCTAATGTCCAACTAATCCTTCCTATTTTCTTTTTATATAAATAAGAAGAGAAAAACAATTTATGTGGATTTCACAAGGTTGACCAAATAATTCAAAATGAATTCACCCCCCCATGCCTAGCTGATGAAATGTCCTCATTGAAAAAGAGACATGAAAGAAAGGATAGAATATGAAAGATGTCACCTGGATATGAAGCTCGTATCAGCCTTGTGTCATATGTACAACTGCTGAGTTTAATGCCGCCAGCTAGGCGAAGTCCAGCCAAAGAAGTCACAGAATGGCTAGAGCAACAGAGTCTGAGACGGGTTCTGGAAGATTACGGTCAACAGCAGGCTTCAGACGTTGACCGTTGACTTTAAAGGTGTTACCCGTCTTTGGGTCAGAAATCTGAACGGCACCATTTGGAAAAATCTGATCAATTTTGAATGAGCCATTCCATTTAGATCTTAGTTTACCAGGAAAGAGCTTAAGTTTAGAATCGAATAACCAGACCTTCTGGTTTGGCTCAAAGCTCTTGCGGGAAATCAATTGATCATGTAGAGCTTTTGTCCGAGCCTTGTAGATCTTGGCATTCTCATAAGCATCATTTTTAAGCTCCTCCAACTCAGATAGTTGGAGTTTCCTGGTCTTCCCAGCTAGATTCAGATCTAAATTGCATTGTTTGATTGCCCAGAATGCCCTGTGTTCAATCTCTACGGGTAGATGGCACGCCTTTCCATACACCAAACGGAATGGAGACATGCCGATGGGCATTTTATACGCCGTACGGTAGGCCCAAAGAGCGTCCTCAAGCTTTTGAGTCCAATCCTTGCGATCAGGCATTACCGTTTTTTGCAGAATGTTCTTGATCTCTTTATTGGAGATCTTGGCTTGTCCATTCGTCTGGGGAAGGTAAGGTGTGGAAATTCGATGATTAACCCCGTATTTGGCCAATAAATTCTGGAATTGGGCAATAGTAAAATGAGTGCACCATCACTAATGATAGCCCTCGGAATCCCGAACCTACTGAAGATATTTTTCTTGACAAAATTGATGACCACCTTGTGGTCATTGGTTCAGGTGGGAATTGCCTCAATCCATTTGGACACATAATCAACAGCAACAAGAATGTACTGATGTCCAAATGAAGGGATAAAGGGTCCCATGAAATCGATGCCCCAAACATCGAAAATTTCGACAGGAAGAATAAGGTTTAGGGGCATCATGTCTCTCTTAGTTATGCTCCCAAGTGGCTGACATCGAGAACATGACCTTGAGAAATCCTGGGCATCCTTGAATAAAGACGGCCAATAGAAGTCAGATTGCAAGATTTTTGCAGCCGTCTTTTTCCCAGAGAAATGTCCACCACACCCAGATGCATGGCAGAACTCGAGTATACTGTTGAATTCATTCTCTGGTATGCATTGGCGAATAATCTGATCAGAGCCGATGCGAAACAGTTCAGGATCCTCCCAAAAGTAGTATTTGGCCTCAGATTTGAGTCTATCCCATTGTTGCTTGGTCCAATCCTGGGGGATTTGACCAACGGCCAAATAGTTAACAATATCAGCAAACCATGGGGTGTGGACGCCTAAAACTGTAAGAATGGTTTCATCCGGAAAAGTGTCAGCAATCGGAATGTCCGGACAAGAAGAATCACCTAAGAGTCTCGATAAATGATCCGCCACCACATTTTGTACCCCGATTTTATCCTTGATTTCAAGATCAAATTCTTGAAGAAGAAGAATCCAACGAATAAGCCGGGGTTTAGCATCCTTTTTAGCCAAGAGATGTCTCAAGGTCAAGTGGTCGGTATAAACGATAACATGAGACCTTAAGAGATAAGCTCTGAATTTTTCTAAAGCAAATACTACAGCTACTAATTCCTTTTCAGTAACAGTGTAATTCCTCTGGACTTTATCCAGAGTTTTTTTTTTTTTGAGAAAGAAAGGAATGCTATTGAATCACCGATAGCAAACCAGGAGAGCTATTATTGATAATAAAAAAATAATTTACAAGTTCGACTCTCAGTACTGTATGAGCCTCCAGCAAAAATTTACAATGTTTTCCACATGAGCTGGGGTCTCCTGAAAAACACACTCATTTCTAGCCCTCCATACCGCCCACAGAACCGCCACCATATGTATATAAGGCTTATTCCCATCTACCAGACAGCTCCACAAATTTCCCCAGGTGGGTAAGGACTCATTGCATACTCTCCTCCAAACATAGTTAGTGATAGCACATGAAGAGAAGATATGATCTGTAGAATCATTATGCAACCCACACAAATAACAAAATTGGGTTGGGGTCCCCATCCTTCTGTGCCTCAGATCTCCAGTAATCAAACCATCCCTCCTGCACAGCCATAAGAAAATTTGTAACTCTAATGGTATTTTTAACTTCCAAAGCTTTTTCCCCATTTCTTCATCTTCCGCCATCCTGGAGGACCTTATCAATTTGTCATAGGCAGCCGCAGTAGAAAAATTACCTTCCCATTTGTATGTATCATATTCATGAGGCATGGGTTTGAAAGCAGCAAGCTCTTGCATGAGACGTTCATTCTCTACACGCGTTCTTGTTTCATGATTATTCCTCCCACCAATATTTAACATCCACTGCTCCGAATCCACATCCCAATAATCAGCTACCACTGCATTTTTATTTGCTGCAGCAGCATAAGCAAGGGGGAACATATCTTTAAGCGTCCCTCCGTGCACCCAATTCTCTAGCCAAAACTTAAAGCTTTTTCCATCACCTAAAACAGATTTGAAAAAGTTCCAATTTTCCTTCAAGGCACGCACCACAGAAAGCCAAAACGGGGATGGTTTACGTGGGTTAAGACGATTTATCTCATCATTGGTACTCCCATAACTGTCCTGAATAATTTCTGTCCAAGTTTTTTTTTCCCCCTGCAGTAACCGAACAGCCCATTTCAACAGTAAAGCTTCATTGAATTCCTTAAGGGATCTGACACCCATGCCTCCCAGCTTCTTTGATTTGCAAATTAACTCCCATTTTATGGAGTTGGGAAGTACAGAAAGGGAGTTGAGGCTTAAAGAACCAAACCAGATGCAGCACCTGAGTCCTCCTGCAGTTGAGGTTCCTGAGCCCAAAAAGAGGAAGGACTGCCATTGTATTATGGCTGAGAAGGACCTGATGGAAGATGCTGCAACACCTGCTGAAAATAGATTAGCTTTGATAGTCAAAGAGGGTGATTGTTTAGAGGTTACTGAGACTGATTTGGCAGAGTCTAAGATGAATTGCAGTGTGGAATTGGGCAGTTTAGAAAGGGAGTTGAGGCTTAAAGAGCAGAGCCAGTTACAATTTGCTACTCCAACTGATTTGCAGTATGGCTGTGGGTCCAAACAAAAGAGAGGCGTGGGCAGATCTCCATATGTGCTGCGAAGGAGAAGAAAGGAGCATCCTATTGTGGAGCAAGATATTGCTAAATCTATTATGGTAGAATATGTGGGTTGCAAGGTCAATGGGGATCTTTCAAGTGAGAAATGAGAGTTTTGTCGTGGAATGTGCGTGGGCTACGCAACAAGCAAAGAAGGGCTTCTCTTTGTAGATATCTCTCTGAGTGGGAGATAGACTGTGCCCTTTTACAAGAGACTCACTTGGAGAGGGAGAATGGTCAAGAATGGGACTGTTTCAAACAGTCTGGCCATAGTGATATTGTGGCTAAGGGTGCTGCTGGTCGGTCTGGTGGTATGGCTTTTTGGTGGAGAAAGTCTGCCATTTCAGTAACTGAGATTTTTCGTGATAGGTTCTTAATTTCCTGCAGGTGTCAATCTCCCCAAGGTGATATGGAATGGTTTATATCATATATTTATGGTCCTTGTGTGGCAGCAGAGAGGGTTGGCTTGTGGGAGGAACTTTATGCAATGCATCAAAGAGTGCAAGAGAGTCCATGGCTGTTAGGGGGTGATTTCAATTGTTATCTTTCTGGTGATGACAATCCAGATGGGAGAATGGACAGTTCTTCAACAGTCTTCCAATTGGCTGTGCAGAACATGGGCTTGACTGAATTTCCCGTCAGTGGTGTGGAATATACTTGGAGGAATGGAAGTGGACAGATTTCCAAATTGGACAGGTTCTTTGGCAGTCCTAGTTTGTTAGAGAATTTTCAGTTATCAGCTGTTTTGAGCCTTGATAGGCCGTCCTCTGACCACACGCCTTTGGTTTGGGACAGTGGGGTGAATGCAGACACGGGGTCATATTTCAAACTCAAGAGATCTTGGTTTAGGGAAGAAGGCTTTGTGCAAATGGTTTCTCAGTGGTGGCAGAGCAAGGATGTTCAAGACACTGCCACACAGCAATTGGCTGCAAAATTGGTTGGTCTGCGTGAAATGTTGAAAGAATATGGGCAGGCTGTGAACCTGATTAGAGACCAGAAGAGGAAGGAAGCCTTGACAGTCATCAGGGATTTAGATATGAAAGAGTGCAGGCTGAATTTGGACCAACAGGAGCAGCAATTAAGGCAGCAAATGCAAGCAATTGTGGGGGATGAAGACCTGAAAATTGAAATGGATTGGCGGGAGAAATCCAGACAGCTCTGGCTTAAAGAGGGTGATGCGAACACAAAATTTTTCCATCTTGCGGCCAGTGCTAGAAGGAGATTCAACCTTATTTCATCTATTAAAGTTGAAGAAAGAAATATTACCTCGGTTAAGGAGATCAGATCTGAAGCAACAAAATTTTTTAAAGAAGCTTCCAAGGCAACTCCAAGAGGTTCATGGAGGATGGCAGCAATGGATTTCCCTTGTGTAAATAATGAACAGAGTGGCATGCTTGTGACCCCTATTTCTGAACAGGAAGTGCTAAAGGCCATTAAAGATTTAAATAATGAAGGGGCTCCAGGTCCAGATGGTGTTCAGGTGTTTTTCTACAGAGAGTTATGGAATGTTGTTAAGGTGGATGTAATGAAGGTCATCCATGAGTTTGAAGTGGGTAACTCTGGTTTTGAGAGGCTGAACAAATCCTACCTATTTTTGTTGCCCAAGAAATCAAGTGCAGAAAGTTTTTCTGATTACAGACCCATTGCGTTATCAAATTCCATCTACCTTATTATTAGTAAGGTTATTGCTAACAGATTGCGGGAGGTTTTAAAGGATTTGATTATGCCTGTTCAATCAGCTTTTCTTCCTGGGAGATCGTTACAAGAGTCATTCATTGTGGCGCAGGAAATTGTAATGGGGTGGCAAAGGAGAAAATCAAAGGCTTTCTTATGGAAAGTAGACTTCTCAAAAGCCTATGATTCTATCTGCTGGTCATACTTGTGGGAGATCCTTAAAAGGAGGAAATTTCCACCCTTATTGATTCAATGGGTGAAGAGATGCATTACGACAGCCTCTTTTTCCCCATTGATAAATGGTAAACCGTGCCGTTCTTGGATTCAGCCCCAATGTGGAGTAAGGCAAGGTTCTCCTATTGCCCCTCTAATTTTTAATCTTGCGGTGGATACTTTGGCTAGGTTTGCCTGCAAATTGGCTGTGGATGGTTTTATAAGGGGGTATTCAATGTCTAATCATAGGGCTCTAGCTCCTATACTTCAGTATGCTGATGATACTGTTTTTCTTGTAGAAGGGGGGAAGAGAGAAGCGCAGGCTTTGTTACATATGGTTAAATTGTTTGGAGAGGTTTCTGGGCTCAGATTGAATGGAAGTAAATCTTCCCTGGTCTGTTTTGGGATGAATGATGGTTTACAGAATGAGATCCCTGCCACTCTTGGTACACCTGTGGTGCCACTACCGATTAAATATCTGGGTCTGCCTTTGAAATGTTCTAAGCTGAAGAAAGCAGATTGGTCTTTCCTCTTTGAAAAGATAGCTACAAAATTGGAGGGCTGGAGCAGTAGATACCTATCAAAAGGGGGGAGGTATATATTACTGAATTTTGTTGTCACATCGATTCCTGTTTTCTTCTTCTCTGTCCTGAGAGCTCCAAATTCTATTTGGAAAAACTGGAGGTTTATCCAGAGTTTTACTAGCGTAGTAAATGACAGAGGGCTTTCGATCAATTTTTTGACCCAGGACAGCCCCAACTGCGTAATCAGAAGCGTCGGTCATGATCTCAAAAGGGGTTGTCCAAATTGGTGGTTGCAAAATTGGAGCACAGGTGACTGCCGTTTTCAGAAAATCAAATGCCTTTCGGCATGATTTGTCAAAAACAAATGGTGTTTCTTTGGCAAGAAGATTGCTCAAAGGACGAGCAACCTTCGAGAAATCCTTGATGAATCTTTGATAAAATCCCACATGGCCAAGAAATGATCTGATCTATTTAATAGATGTGGGAGGAGGAAGTTTAGCGATAGCATCAACCTTAGCTTTATCCACTTCAATTCTCCGTTCAGAGATTACATGACCCAAAACGATGCCCTCTTGGGTCATGAAATGACTCTTTTCCCAGCTAAGGACCAGTCGTGTCTTGATACATCGCTTAAGAATCATTTTCAAATTAGCCAAACAAGAGTCAAATGATTCTCCGAAAACAGAGAAATCATCCATGAAGACTTCCATAAACTCTCCCACCATGTCGGAAAATATGGCTAGCATACACCTTTGAAAAGTCGCAGGTGCATTGCATAATCCGAAAGGCATCCTATGAAAAGCAAAGGTTCCGTAGGGACAGGTGAAAGTAGTTTTTTCCTGATCCTCGGGATGGATAGGAACTTGGTTGTATCTCGAGTAGCCATCAAGAAAACAGAAGTACTTCTGCCCAGCTAATTTTTCCAAGATTTGATCAATGAAGGGCAGGGGAAAATGATCCTTTTTAGTGGTAGTGTTTAGCTTCCTGTAATCAATACAAACTCTCCAAGAAGAAGCTGAACGAGTTGTGACAGATTCTCCTCTCTCATTAGTCACAACAGTAATCCCGGCTTTCTTTAGAACAATCTGAACGGGACTTACCCAGGGACTGTCAGAGATTGGATAAATAATTCCTGCATCGAGCCACTTGATGATTTCCTTTTTAACCACTTCTCGCATATTTGGATTCAATCTCCTTTGCATATGGCGAGAAGGGCGGGATCCATCTTCCAAAAATATTCTATGATTACAGTAAGATGGCTCGATCCCCCTGAGGTCATGAATGGTCCAACCAATTGCCTCCTAATGTTCCTTTAGGACCTTAATCAATTTAATCTCTTACTCCTTTGTCAATTTAGCACTGATAATCACAGGGAGCGTATTCTGAGGTCCTAAAAATTGATATTTCAAATTCTCGGGCAATGGTTTCAATTCAAGCTGGGGTGGGGTGATGATTGATGGTAAGATAGATGCTGAAGATTCAACAAGAGGAAGAGGTTGTGAGTGAACAAAATCAGTAACCTCTTCCGAAGATGTCAGGTCAGAGGGTTGCGGGTCAAATTCATCAACCAAAGAGAAACTTTCAATGGAAGAAACTGTCAAACAAGTTTCAATATTAACATTATCCTCATCAAGTTCCTCAATAAATCCACAATCCTCAAATTTGTTGATCGCCTTAAAAATATTCATTTTCATTCTTTGGTCCCCAAAGGCGATTTCCATGCTACCACTTTCACAATTAATGTTGGCCTTTGCGGTAGCCAGGAACGGACGCCCCAGAATGATGGGCGTGTTCCTCAGATTATCCGGTACATCCATGTCAAGGACAAGAAAATCTACAGGAAAATAGAAATCCTTGACCATAACTATAACATCTTCAATAACGCCTCACGGGTTTGTAACCGAACGGTGCGCTAACTGTAGTGTTGCTAAAGTCGGCCGAAGTTCACCTAACCCAAACTTCTCATAAAGAGAAGTAGAAATTAGGTTGATGGATGCACCGAGATCCAAAAGTGCTCTATCAAATGTGTAATCTCCAATAACGCAAGAAATCAAAGGAGCACCAGGATCTCTCTTTTTCTGAGGGAGGTAGTGTAGGATAACAGAACTAGCCTGCTCGGAGAGTACCACCTTCCTCGGAACAGATTCTCTCGACTTACGCTTTTGTGCACATAATTCCTTTAAAAATCTTGCGTAAGCCGGTATGTGCTTGATAGCATCAAGGAGAGGGATATTGATCTCAACATTCTTAAATAAATTCATAAGCTCCTCATTGCTATCAACATACTTCTTCTTCTTTGCTTTGGTTAAGGCTTCAAGAAAAGGAACATGAGTCAGATCTTTGGAATCAGGTTCCTGAGCCTTGATTTCTCCTCTAGAATTCTCCTCTCTCTCCTCAGATTCTTCAAGATTCAAAAGATCAAAATAGTGTGGTTGTGGATCCTGAGTCTTCTTGCCACTCCTCAAAGTTACAGAATTTGCAGAAGCATAAGAATTTGGGTCTTGGGGAGGGTTAGGAAAGATTGGAGGGGCTTGATTGACCATGAATTGTTGATTTGCAGAAGAAGAAGACGAGGAACCCTGCTCAACCACCTGAGCATGCGCGTGCGGGTCCCTCTGATTTCCGTACCCTTGGGCTTGATTGCCCGAATTTGTAATGTTTCGCAGGTTGGGTACGGGTTGGGATGGTAGAGATCCGGGTTGACGAGAGTTAGCAATGAGCCCGGATTGCAAGTTGTCCAGCGAGTTTTTCATTTGCTGCATGAGTTGGAGCATAGATCTTTGCATCTCTACCATTTGACGGTTCAAATCAGCCTGCCCTGCAGGTTGACGGGCATTCCAAGTTAGCTGATTGACCTGATTCGGAGGCAATTGAGTATATACTTGACCCTGACCCATTGGTCGTTGCGGAGCATAATTGCTGGGTTGGAATTGGGTCTATTGCCTCGGATTTTTCCAAGAGAAGTTAGGGTGGTTTCTCCAACCTAGATTATAGGCATTCGAGTAGGGGTTGGATCTAACATTCTCTTTTACAGCACAGACATCCTCATAGGGTGAGGATGGAGAGAAAGAAAGGGAAGGATCAAAAAAACTGGGATCAAAGGCCCCAGTTGGGAACCCATGGGGTTCCGAAAAATGCTGACTCATAGGTTGAGTCGCATCGAGTTGATTCACGAACTCCCGTCCAGAAGGAGCTCGTGAAGAATAGAATCCCAAATTTTGGGATTGAGTGGATTGAGAGTTATTTATAGAATTACCAGCCATCCACTCTTCCATTCTTTTAGCAACCAAGTCCACTTTATCAAGTTTATTACAAATAAATTCCATATCAAATGAATGAGAGTCATGGACTTCATTGACATTTGATCTGGGTTGCTGGGACCGGTTAAAAGTATCCATGGAGGCATGATTAATTGAATTCTCACTCATTTCCTCAAATAAATCATGTGCACTATCTGCATCTTTATTGAGGAAATTACCTCCGCAAGAAGCATCCACATGGTTTCTGAGTTGCTCAGTCAACCCATGATATAAAATCTGCACGAGTTGCCATTTCGACACCTCGTGGTGTGGACACCTCTGCAATAAGTCCTGGAATCGCTCCCAGGCCACATGAAACTGCTCCCCCTGCTGCTGGGTAAAGGTAGTGATTGCCCATCTCAAAGCATTGGTACGACGGACTGGGAAGAATTTCTTCAGAAAGGCCGATTTCAACTCATTCCAAGTTGTAATTGGTCTTCCTATTGTCCTATACCAATGCACGACCTTATCCCTAAGAGAGTGGGGGAAGAGCCTCATAATCATTTGCTCCTCGTTTATATTTCGAGCCTTGGTGGTCTGCACCAAAGTGGTCAAATCTTCCAAGTGCCGAAACGGATCTTCGGAGCCAAGCCCATAATATTGTTTAATCAGGCTTAACACCTGGGGCTTGATTTCTACGTCACCGACTGGAATCTGGACGCCGGGACGTTCCCCGTAATTTGAAAGATCATAAAAATCCTTCAAAGGCTGAGCGCCCTGCATTCTCTGGAACCATTCCTGCATTCTCTGCATTTGTTCCAGTTGCCTTCGAAATTCTTCCTGTGGATTTTCAAGCAGAGGAGGCTGTTGTTCGGCCATGGGATCAAATTGACCAAAATCTAACTTGCACCTCCTAGAATGTTCTAATGGTCCTTCCATTCGGGGATTCAATGACCGTCTTCCCAGCACAAACTAGGAGAAGGTCGGAAGGATTGGGGATAGAGACCCTGCAGCACAACAAAACAAAGTTGTCCTTAAATGGGGTAGCCTAAGGATCTACTGACTCCCAAAACCATCCTTAAGACTGTAATTGATTTACTCTACTTGCGTCTGTTTAATCCAACCAGTTAGAAGGAGGGACTGGGGAGAAGGTTCTTCCTTTGGCTTTCGCCTCCGGTTCCTAGTGTACCCCCCAATCGCAGTCGTTTGACGCTACTCCCCTAGCTAGACATCAGATTAATCAGTACAAGTAGGTTAATAAAAAATAATCTCAGACTAGGCCCTGAAGAGCGAATCAAACCTTAAGGCCAACGTCTACTCAATTTTATTAAGGCCTGGGATTGTGGTGCTTATGGAATGTGATGGGCCCTTACAATGGGTTGTGCCCTTAATGATTGATTGAGATTTGTGTAAGTGCGTGCAAAACTAGGGTTTTCAAGTAAGATTATTTATAATGCGTGAATTTTAATGTTCAAATCTTGCTTAAGTAGCTTTTAGGGTTTCAAATTAGGTGAATTGCAATCAAGTTTCTAGGCAAACCAAGTTGTAAAACATGGGTGAAGATTGTTTTCCTTTAAAATCAGAAAAAAATGGAGTGCCTGGAATATACCTAGATTGAAAACCCTAAGGAGGAGCTACTTGATGAGTTGGTTTTAAATAAAGTAGTGCGGCCCAAACAATTCAAACAATTGGCCACAATTGCACCACTAAGTTAGGCACTCAAAGATGGTTAACCTGGAATGATTTCTACTCTGTTATGTGTTGCTTTGTGTACCGGTTCCACAGATCAGAACCCGGTTGAGTAGCAAACAAATCAAGTTGATCAAGTGCCTTGAATGTGGGTGTGTCTTTGTTGGAAATTACCCCACAAGATTATCTTTTTGTTATTTTTTTATGAATGAGGGTGGAATGAATGTCATTGGAAATCCAAACAACCAAACTATTCCTAGGATTTATGCAAACACCTAGGTTATTTGGAATTTGGATTTAATGTGGCAAATGAAATCTATGGAGGGGGAAAGAAATGGGGAAACACTTACAGTTGTCTTCAACTGCACTTTACTCCAGTCTACCGCTTGTTGGTTCCTTGATGGAGGTCTCTACAAAACAATAGACACAAGAGAAAGCTAGTTAGAAAACAAATAAAGTGCAAGAAATGTGAAGAAAAGATCGGAAATCGTTGCCTCCCCGGCAACGGCGCGAAAATGTTAAACTCTACGAATCGCTACGCTAACGTGTTTGATTTTAGAAAACCTGTCGTTGTAGCTTGAAAGCGAAGAATTCGTGTTCAACAAATAAAATTTATACCGAAAAGAATTCCGGGTCGAACACAGGGAGGCTACGTTGATCTATATTCGCAATTATATTTTTTTTAGGATTTTTGATAAGCAAGGCGATATAATTACAATGGAGCTATCATACTAAAAGAAAGAGAGAGAGAGAGAGAAAAAGAGAACATGCATTCAATATTTCAATTGTTTATACAATCAACTAAATAAAAGTTACACTAGAAAGTGGGAAATCAATTACACTATAAAGCAGGAAAATTATACACTAGAAAAGGTGTAAATACGAATGGGAGAGAGAAGTTATCCTCCTCGACGATTGCTTGGAGGACGAGCCGGACGAGACGACGTATGGACGAAGGAGAATGGAGCAGGACGAGGGAGGATGAAGCAGAAGAGCGGGAACGGAGCAGCACGCCATCATCGTTGCGGGATCCACTTCCGAAGGGGGACGAAAATTTAGACTTTATCTCGCGAGAAGCATCCCGGGTGTGGGACAAGCTTCTCTTGAACTTTGGAGGGGTAGAAAGGAGAAGGAAGGGATGAGAATTTCGTATGGAGGGGGTCTCCTTTTATAGTTGCAAGGAGTGGGAGCAAAATGGACATTACAACTTCAAAATAATAAATGAGGGGTCTTTAGTGACGGATAAATCCATCACAAAAGCCCCCAACGTGGGCGTAGCTTCCGCGCCCATGCGCGCCTCCACGGCTGCCTGCTTCTTCAACACCTACGCACGTTCGTTGATCCTCAGCCGTCCGATCGCGAGATCGGACGGCTTAAGTCGCGCCTTCACCCGCTGCGCTGCGCGCCTGCTTGCATGCGATCGCGCGTCCACGT
The DNA here is from genome assembly GCA_037157565.1 of Thalassia testudinum. NCBI lineage: Eukaryota > Viridiplantae > Streptophyta > Magnoliopsida > Alismatales > Hydrocharitaceae > Thalassia > Thalassia testudinum. The sequence continues at coordinate 181,485,569 of JAZHRO010000036.1, read as the reverse complement.
CGCGCGTTTAATCGCGCGTGAACGCTATCGGGCGCGTACGACTGTCCGATCAAGATCTAACGCCTATCCGCGCCCGCTCGCCCGCGCCTTCCAGCCCTTCGCTGCGGCTCGAACCCGCGCTCGTCGCTCGTGTAAGCGCACCCGACCGCTGCTCTGCGAGGCACAGATGGTCGAGCGCGCGTTTTAGGCGCGAGCGACCACAGCCGTTGGATTAAGATCCGACGGCGGAGAGCGATCGGGTGCGGGGCCTTCGTAGAATGTAAGCGGCCGTTTGGGCGGCCAAGATGGCGCCACGTGGCGCCATCTTGGCCGTCCATCTTCTGGAAGTTGTAGATGGTGCCACGGATGTCAGATTGACTCGATTTTTGCGTCGTTGGACAGCGATCGTGGATTCGAATTCATCCGTGCGGTCGGATTTGTCATCTGAAGTGCGGATTTACATCATCTTGGCCCTTGATCTTCTAGGGTTCCCCGGTCACTATTTGATGCTACGGATGCCTAATTAGGGCGATCTTGGAGTCGTTGAACTCCAATCGTCGCCCTGATCACATCCATACGGTTGGATCTTTGATCCGAGGCCCCGATAAAGTGTTTGCCTTGTCTAAGCACATAAAAGGAGATAATTAACCTCCATTTTATTCAAACTACTCTAAATGCAAGATGATGCATGTTATGCAATATTTATATCATGAAATGCAATCCTATGCTTAAGAGCATGCATAAATAGACATTTTAAGTAGTGTAAATGTGTTTACATCAGTAATGCTGGTGGTGCTCGTGGTGGTAGACAAATTGACATCATAATCACAATAAAAAAAATACAATCGCAACATGACCAACATAAACATCACCATCAAAGTAATACGAACATAAATATAAATATAAGAGACACAAGAGTGAATATATTTCTAGTAGGGAATATATGTCACAAGAGTATAGTACTGCTACTGCTGCCAATGAAGTTGATACATGAACAAAATAAGTGGGCATTCGTATTACATGTAGAATAAGGAAAAAGAAGGAACTAATTCTTTTTCCTTTTTCTTATATAAATCCTCATGTGGTCTTGCTCCGGTAAGGGCTCAACCTAAGATTGTAAGTCAATCTCGATGATGAGTGAACCTATCTAGAGCAGGGGTGATCATGGCAATGTAAGTGTACTCCGCATGGATGCGTGGGTGTGCACCTACCCCAACTGGTCATCATTTGCATTCATCTTTTGAGGTGTAGCTAGAGTAACTAGTTGTGTAACTATTAGTCGCTCTGAAACGGGTTTTAGAATCAATGTGTTGTGGTATAGGTTGAATTAGTGCGAAAAAACAAATACAATTTATTACTCGAATTTGAAGTCCGAGGTCGAACACAGGGAGTAATATGGTAATTTAAAACTCAAGATCACAATTTGAATCAAAGATATAAGAGATTGCAATCAGATTTAATTTAGAATGATATAACAATAATGTCAAGTATCAATGTGCAAAAAGAAGGGAGTAAAATGGTGATTTGAATCACCAATTACTCCTCACAATAATAGCAATTAGATTAACAGTATCAATCAAAGAAATAAAGCCTTAAATGTATGCAATCAGTCTGCAGGGGCTTGTGTCAAATGGCTTAAACAGCCGGTTGCTACAGTGCTTCCAAGGGACTCAAGGGTCTCTTCCTTCTTTCTTCTCTACTTTTGTCTCAGCTGCTCTCCTTTTCTTCTCTTCTTCTGCAGCTCCTTCTTCTTTCTTTTTCTTTCTGGCTGTGCCTTCTCTCTTCTTCTTCTCTTCTAGCTTCCTTTCCTACTTTCTCTTCACGCACAAAGGGGATGTTTCTTAAATGGCTAAGTGTCGGCCGTAAGTCCTGAGAGGAAAACCCTCCTTGCCCCCGCGCTCTCTTCTTCTCTCTCTAGGATCTGCCCTCCCAGGGCCACAGTCCAGATAGTTGGGTTATCTGGTACACGCGCACCCGGGACCAGGGCTGCCTGCAGTGGATAGCAGCCGAGGAGTGCTTGGCTAGGTAGGTAATCGGATGCACCATACCCGTGTGAGTAGTGTCACGGGTGAGGTGCGTGGGGGTGTATGGGACCTCACCCCATAGCTAGGAGGCGAAGAGCCTATACAACAAAATCAATTTATGCGGGAGCAGGTGCTTGTCAACTTCCGAGGTGGGACTAATCCTACCTCCCATCCCCTGCGTGCACTGCACTGATGCTTCGCGTGATTGCGGTCAAAGGCTCAGTCAAAGACCCAAATTGGCTCTTTGGTTGCGCTCCTGGATAGGTTCCACTGAGCCTGGAGCAAACACCTGGGCTTCAACTGCAAGAACAGGGCCTGGAGCTCGGTTGAAGAAGCTCCGTTAATGGCACGAAGACCTGGTACCTGAAATCCAAGAATAAGGCCTCTAGGCCGTGTTAAACCACTTAGGAAGCGTTGCCGGACGACGACAAACGCACCTGTGGTGGTGTGGAGGTGATTGGCGGAGTGAGGAGGTCTGACAACCTCAGATTGTTGGTGCGGAGGGCGTAGTGTTTGGCAGAGGGATTGGAGGAGCAATTGACCTAACTAAGTTAGGGCTTTTGCTCCTGAGGTCGAGGCGAAGGTGTAGAGCGTGGAAGCGGCGGCGTTGGTGGTTTGTGGTGGCTACTGGAGTTCGCCGGTGGTACGCCGGCGAGGTGGAAGATGAAGTTGCGGAGGGTGGTGTGGAAGTCGAAGCAGAGTGTTGGAGGTGCTGTCGTGACGAGAAGCTGAAGAGTCGATAGAGATCGGTAGCAGATGATGGGGATCAGAGTTGGCGCCAGTTGCGATATGGCCGGCGTCGGAGACGAAGATAGCTCCAGTGGGGGTTGGACGGTGAGGATGGAGATAGGGACATCGGCCGGTATTGCGCGATGCGGAGGAAGACGAGGAAGGAGTATCTGCCGCCGGTATTGCAATCAGCTGATGAGGAGAGGCAGGGAGAATTTTCGGAGCTCAAGGAGCCTTTCAGCTAGATTATGAGGGAAGAATTTAGGGTAGATCCGGTCGAAATCGAGCTTGAGAAGTTCGGTATGATCTGAAGGTGCTTATATAGGGCTTAGGAGTTCTATTTGTGCTTTGAAGACAAGCTTCCAAGTTAGGAATGCTCGTCGAAATAGGAGTTTTCTAGGATATCCAAATCTCTCATGAGTTCGCATGAGAGATTGGGAAGGTTTTAGGGTGTGGGAATTGGCTCAAAAGGAAGAGAATTCCTCGACAAACTTTCCTTTCAAATCTGAGAGGGATTCATCAAGGAATCAAGGGGAACTTGCTAAATTTAGGTCACCGGAGTTTGTAGGAATAGGATTCATGGCAGAAGGGACCTATTTGTGAAAATGATGACAAAGTTAGGGCCTTTTTGTAAGGATTTTGAAAGTTAAGGGCATATGTGTGATATAAAAGAATCAGACATAATCAAGTTTCAAACTAGGTCAAGACAGTCTCAGATTGGGCTCAAATTTTGGTACAAACCTAATTTGGACCTAAGAAATCAAATGATGAAGTTGAAATTTGGTTTTGACCAAGTTTGACTAGGTAATTTATGCAAAAACATAAATTATGACAAATGTCAGTATGAGACTCTGTTTTGGGTCAAGACGAGTTATAATGGTCAAATCGAAGGTATCAAACTCTAGAGAATATTTTTCTATGAATTTTAGAGGATTTAGGTGAATTTTATTCTAATTAAAACCTTAGTTAATTAAGTGGGTTTGTTTCTAGGGTTTTAGAAGTCATTTAATTCTCAAAGCATGCGAAAATCTTTTTTTGTCTGTTCTAACCCACTTGTTAGACTTTTGAAATCATTTGACCCTTAATTACCCCTGGGAAAATCCGTGGTTGTACTGCATTCATGATATGATGGTAAAATTACAATTTTAACTCTGTTTTCTTATCTTTCTCTTAGAATGATTATGCAATGAACAAGGGTTCTTTGGCGATTATGTAGGAACATTTATTCCTTGATAATGACTAAATTGAGCTAGTTATGGCTCATGATGGTTTTCCCATCAGTACCATCCATGCTAAGGGGTGGAGTGAGGAAATCTATCTCTAACTGCTCCTGATGCTGGTCATGCTGGTGCTCGTGGTGTTGCTTGTGTTGCTCCTGATAGACCTCCATAGGTCGGCCCTGTTGCTGCTGCTACTGGTCATGAGGTGAGTCCCGATCCTGCTACTCATGGTGGTGCTTGTGGTGTTGATCGTGGTACTGCTCCTGATAGACCTCCATAGGTGGGTCCTACTCCTGCTGGTGGTGGCCATGACATGAGTCCTAGTCGTGCTAGTCCTGGTCCTGCTAGTAGACATCCATAGGTCATCCCTGGTCCTGCTGGTGCTGGTCATCCATGAGGTTATGTGGAACATCATGGTGGTCATCGTCCATCTCTATAATTGGACCTCCACGACCTCCCTAACGTCCTTGGCCTCTCCCTCGTAGTCCTCAATGGTCTTGACCCTGAAGTCGTAATGGAGGATGAATACCGTCATCATCATTATCATCTTGCAGAGCATCAACCACTATGAATTGTCAGCTAATCTCATCACGCAAGTCTTGCCTTACATAATCAATAAGCAATCTGAGTTCGAGCAGATTAGGCGTTTCTTCTGCTAGAAGATTGGCCTCCTTATCTCACTTAGCAAGCTAAAATATGAAAATGAATCCATCAATTAAATTAAGTAAGAATTACTGAAGTTAAAGTATGTAATTATGAAATGAATACCTCGTTCCATATAAGTTCCCTATGATGACCTATGCATCTTTGAGTAATTCTATGGTACCATGGTGCATAATCGGGTGTCTCGATTTGTTGCCCCTTAGCTATGGGATCTAATCCCACACCTTGATGTCGATGTGAATTCCAATCTTCTATGTGTGATGCATGTCGCTCCACCCAATCAACATTGTTCTTGCCTCTAAGATCTAAGGCATGGAGACGGGTATCAATGTCACATTGATCAGGTACTCATTGCTGACCTCCAAAGTGACGTGTGACACGATCAGTGAGACAATGTTCCACTATGTGGAACATAATAAGTGGTAGCCAAGCATGCCAAAAATCACTGCCAACAAGGCAAGAAGGTGGTACTTGTGCTCACACTGCCTTTGTGTATGGTTCCCATACAACCTAAAACTCGAAACAAACAGTTATTCTTTTACCAGGAAATAAATAACTTGAATATCATATGAAGGTAATGGAAGATGTGATAGTTGATCTGTAGATTGTAAATCGAAGGAGTCATGGTAAGGTCGTAGAAGATGTGCGGGATGCTTCGTAACATTGAAATTTGCCTCCCACCGACAAGCGAGTGGTCTACCCTGCCACTCGGGAGGGTCGTGCAGGACTAGAGCGATGTGTGGGAAGCGCTCCCATGTCCATATTTGTAATAATATCAACAATCCTTCGATCTAGTAACAGTACGTGCAGCTAAGCACAAGTGGCGATATAAGTACGCGAGGCATGCAGATCCCTAACTATACCTCGCTGTAACTCCGAAGTCCCTCAGAAGTGGCAAGAAAATTAGTGAAACCAGACATCCTAACCTGCCTAGGAATAGGATGCCTCCCATCAATTGCAACATGTATGCTCTCACTGGTGGAATACAACCTTTGGTGCCCCCTTTGGCAAATTAGGCTCATGTAGGCCCCCTTAAGGGTAGGAGGTCTAACCTCAAGTAGCTTGTGGCATATGTCAAACCATGAGTTCACTTTCGTCATGCCTGAAATAAGTTGCAAATTGCTTGGTTAGAAATGAAGTGATTAAATATATTGTAATGGAAGTAAGGTTTACGATAGGATTAAACTATAATACCGTTGATTGGTAAGCCATCAATTGCCAAGCCCAAAATCTTGGCTACATTTTGTAGAGTAATCGTCATCTCCCCTCATCTCATGTGAAAAGTATGTGTCTTGGGACGCCAATGCTCGACCAACACCATTATAAGATGCTAATCAAGAGAGATGAAGGGCAAATCCAGAAGAGAACCCAAACCAACCTCCTGAATGCATGTCACAATACGCTTGTGGGGTTGGCTATGACACAACTTGGCTTCTTTTCTCTTATATTTTAGCCATGCGGACCCCTGTAAGAAGTAATTGGAGAAGATGTTAAAAGAAAGAATACCCAACTCATGAAATAGGAAGTTTTGTTTTTATAAGAAACTTACATTGCCTTCCCACACAAATTGTGAGCGATAATTACCTTGGTCATACGGAAGCTGTTGATCAATTGGCCCAGATCCATCTTCATGAATGGAAAGTGTTAACGGTTAGAAAGTCCTACTTAATTGATAATGATATGAATGATATAAATGAAAAATTTTGAGCTACCTAAAATAATCGTAACTTCTTAGATTAATAATCACTGTTGATTTAATATTATAGTTTTCATAAAACAAATTACTATTTGGGTTCTTATAGTAGACACCTTAGGTTTTTTTATGCTAATGGCCTATTCTTTACATAGTTAAACTTTCACTTCTTTATATATATTTCCATTTGTTAATTATATTCAAAGTAATGGTTGCTGATGCTTCTGCTGAAACTGTTGTTGTTGTTGCTGCTGCTAGTTTTGGTGATGCTGCTACTTTTGATATGGTTGCTCTGCTAGTTTTGGTGATGTTGCTGCTTTTGAGATGGTTGATGCTCCTGCTTCTGAGATGGTTGCTATTGCTGCTAGTTTTGCTGCTTTTGCTACTTTTGAAATGGTTGCTGTTGCTGTTACTTCTGAAGCGGGCAGGTGGTGTACCATGGAAGGGGTAGAGGAGGAGATCTGTCATGTCTATTTTTAACCTAGTAGTCCTTAAGTTTTGGATTAAAAGTACAATTGAAAGCATTAAAGATCTATTAAATTCAAAGAGGAGTAATACAAAGATAATGTAACATACCAACATTATGACAATGTCTTCTGCTATGTCCAAGACCCCCTCACAATCCACGTTTATTAAAATTTCTCGACACATTAGGATCCCTTGGTCATTTCATTCGCCTAGATGATGAAGGATTTGTCGTACTCGATTCAGGATTGGATGTAGTACATGGGGGCACATTTATTGCAGGTACATTAGAAGATGATCTAGTAGTAGCCTAGGAGGACAATTACGCCTTGTGTGCCTTTCTACACTACAATTGCTACAATGGGTTGATTAGGATGACTCTCGAAATCCATTTCATTCCGAAGATGAGTGGATCTAGGATGATCCTTAGTGCGCTTTCTTTCTGGATCTGGAATTAACTTGAAATTAGTTGGCATCCAAGTCCATGCTTACTTGTCAGGAATTGGATAAAACAACCCACAATAACATTGAAGCTGGTGCTATGAAGTATACCAATGTGTCATGAATGCATCAGAATTCAAATTCCTATGTCCGAGTGCGGCCAAAGAATGTGAACAAGAAATCCTCCACACTTGCCATTTTCCACAAGTACAAGTACGTGCTTTACATTAATGGATCGGGTTTACCCACCTTTCATCCCATATGTTCTAGGTCATTTTCTAGTGACAACTTCATATTGTAAATTGAGAATCCAGTGATACATCTCCACAGTATGACGGTGAGCAATCGTTTTCCAACTTTGGAGCTTTTTCGAAGCCCAAGTGATGTAAACTTTGGATCTCCCTAATCCAGCTTCCACATCACCTCGATGATCTCGAAAGTAACTCGTGCAATTATGGAATGCCTTCTTTACCAATGCTGCAACCGGCAAAGCCCTTGCATCTTTCAACACTTCATTATAGCTTTCAACTATGTCTATTGTCATATATCCCCCATCCATATCCCCTATCAAATGCAAGTGTCCACATGTCATTAGAGGTTGAATGCCTTTCAAACTAACCAAGAGCATCTTCTTTTAGTTGCCTCAAATTCTCCATACAAGCATTAAATTTAAGGGGACATGCCAAAAGAGAAGCTCTTTGTACAAGTTTCTTCATTGGTAAATTTTATACATGTCATTAAAATTACTAGAAACATGATGCAAACATAATCTCCAATGTCCAAAGGGTGGAAGCAATCCAACTTTTACTTTTCTCATTACTGCTTTTATTCCTGCATGTCTATCTGAGATTATGCAAATTGAACCCTGTCATTCCCGTATTACAAAGTACCTGATGCGTGTTAAAAACCACATCCATGTTTCTTCTCGTTCCTCCTCCACTAGAGCAAATGCTAATGGCACAATGTGATTAGCTCCATCCATGTTATTTGCAATCAATAACTTATGTTTGTACTTGCCATACAAGTGTGTTCCATTAATGTCAATTACTGGCGTGCAATGTTCAAATGCCTCTATACATGTGTCAAATGTCGAGAATGTCTTTCTAAAAATGCATCTGCCATCTCGAGAGGGTCTCATGTCCCACTCAAAGTCAATCTCAGTTGCAAGATTTGTTTCTTTTATTACATGAAGCAAATGTATCATGCCATTATAGGACTCATCCCAATCGCCATATGCAATTTCAATTGCTTTCTTTTTTGCATCCCAAATTTTCCTCTTGCTAATTTTACAATTAAATTCAATGTCAACAAAGATCTTCAATTCCTTAACCTTAACAGTTGTAGAATCTTGAACGTACTTCACCAGAAAACGTGCAATGAAATTACAATCCAATTGTGGATGGTCTAAACACATGTTAGGATTATGGCAACTATGCGGTCCATCAACAACACTAATAGTAAACTTCCCATCAAATTTTCGCAAATGCTCACGGAGTCTCCACTTGCAACTATTCTCCTTAAGGCTGCATTCAACGGCCCACACTTTCTTATTAGACTCACGAACAACAAACTTATATTTCTGTCTGATATGAAAGTTTTTCACTGCGGACACTAAATCTTCCTTTCTATTGAAGGCCTTCCCGATATAGAATTGCCCACCAAGCCTAATATCAGGAACACTTTCCTCCCAACTTATATAGCCTAACTCAACTACAACATTGTAAAAACTATCATTTGTCACATGGCCTACAGTGTTGCTAGCGCCTCCATCCATCGTCTGAGATGGACGATCATGTGACATATTGTTGGGCTCATCATCATGGTTGTCTTCCTCATCCTCTAATGGGATGTCATTGAAAGCACCATGATATCATTACCAATATCATCAACATTATCCTCAAACGGAGTATGTGCAACTGGCCTAGCCATTGCAGGCTAAATAAGTGGCCTACTTAAAGGAGGCTGAACAATTGGCCAACTCATGGGGGGATGAACAACTTGGGCAATCGACGGAGATTGGACAAATGGAGTACTCACAAGAGAATGCAAATTTGGAACATTAAATAGAGAATGCACAACTTAAGTAGCCACTACAGGTAAAATAACTGCAGTACTCACTACTGGAGTTGTATGTGTATCCTACACATCCGTAGTACACATAAGACGATGAACCACCTCCACATTCACTACAGGAATATGTTGCACCTCAGTTATTTTTACAAAAATGTTTGGGAAGTACTCGATCCCCATGGTATTTGTGACGACCTGAGTCCCGCCAAGCGATGAAATCTAGGTCGCCGTGTGTTAACAACCAGCACAACTCGCCCACAAGATTGCAGTCACCCAACACATAATTATAAAATATAAACATAGCCAACAAATAATTCATATTGCATAAATTAAATGAACATAAATTAAATATTAACAAGAAGATTTACCGTAGAACATAGGTAAATAAGCCCAAGGAGTATATAATGGAATCACCTTGCCAACTACCAAGTATACTTAAGTACGGAACCCACAAACACGTCAGTAAAAACTGAGTAGAGTAGAAACAACAACAGCAGAGTGCAATAGTAATCGAGCACAAAAGAAAATGGATACTATAGCTTTATTTAATCCATCTATTAGACATCTCGTTATCCTATTCTGTTTCGTATATTGGAAGCCTACTTTATTATGGTTCATAATCTGTCAATCGATGTCTTAGGACACAAGATGATTTCGTATAAATTCCTGCAGTGCAAGACCGGTATAAGCCACCCTCCTGCCTAAGAAGACGGCTTATACCTATCAAGTCACCACTCTTCGTCACCTTCAGGTCATTACAAAAAGGGGTGGCGACTACGTTGTGTACCGTGAACACGTGCAAGCACTACGTACGCTGAACCATTGACAGCCAATGACCCACCCTCCGGCCGAGAAAGAGCCAAACCTGGAGCCCCGCATCCCACTATCCCAATTGGCCACTAAACCTAACCAAAGAGTCTTAGGGAGGCCAGCAACTCCCTAAACTAGCCCCCTAAAATCGATCAGAATGACCAAAGCTATAGCCAAAATCCGACAAGTAGTGAGGCTAAAATCAGTTATCCAATTCTTTTAATTCCTCACAAATCCATCGTAATAAATATTTAATCATTTTCAGTTAACTGTATCATTTATTGGTATCTAATCAAACCATACTAACAATTACACTTTTTAATTCTAGGATTTTCAGATATTCACGTTATTCTTCAACTTATTTGTGTAGTAGTCTCTACTTCAAATAGTGATTAAATTACTAATTAACAGTCACAATAATGTTAATTTTATGAACCACGGAGTTCGTTTTACACATGTTATGATAAGGTCATATCTAATAAGTTTAGATGCTTTATAATTTGTTAAAACATGAGAGTCATTTAACGAATTATAATTAACTCAACAATGAATTATATCGATTTAATTATTCACACTTTAAGTGTCAATTTACATCATCCACATTTAATATTCAAGTACCCAAGATAGCAAGAAATATGAAAATGGGTTCGATCTCAGCAAGACACAAGAACGCATGTTAAACGATGCAACACACAAAAAAAGTCATAATGTAGATAATCATATGGAAAAAGGGAGAAACTACTTTACCTAATGTCATCGGAGGGTTACGGTGACTCCAAACCATGCACAAAGGGCCTGGGGGCAGTCTCCACACCCACCTCGAAATCTATGCATGCACTAAGGTAAGACCTAGTTCAAATGGACCAACAACATGGTCGAAGACACATAATCACTTTCTAATATTTCACTAGAGAAATAATACTCAAAATCTAAAATAAACTATACCAACGCGTAGTACGTGTCGATACGATTCCAACGGTACCTTGTTTGTCGAAATCCGAGGTCGGGAAGGCCTCAAATTGGACAAAACAACGTGAGGGGGTCCTAAACTGAACCGGTTCAATTAGACCTGTCAACCTGTTAGTGTGCATCGCATGTTGCCATGTGGCTGCACTTGATTCGTTGTCGCCGTGGGCTTGGATCGTGCCCCTGCCCACGCCGCAGCCACTAATCGTGCTATGCGTTGTGATCTGCGCACGTCGCCTCGCCCCCGTGTGTGCCTACCGTGCGACACGTGGCACGCATTGGCGCTTTGCCGTCAGATCGCACGATGCATGCTCGTCGCCGTTGCTTGATTTGCGAAAATTGTGGTGGGAAGCTTGCGTTTCTCGAAATCACGAAAAGGTCCCTGGAAAAAGTTTTTTGATTTAAATGAAGGAAAAGCTTAAGCTTTTCCTCCTCTCTTCCTCTCTTAATTTAAGAGACTTACAGAAAGGTGACCACCCAAGGACCCAAAGGGATCCTTATATAGGCCCATAAGTTGTTGCAAATAGGTTTAGGAGGGTGAAATACCCAAATTACCCCTAGGGTTGATCCACCTTACATTTAGGTCCTTGTTGACTTCTTTTGGCCATAACTTGAGCTATACACCTTGGATTTGCGCGAAACAAGCATCACCGGAAAGCTTATGATGAGAAGAATCCAAAGGTACCATATATGGAACCCTTTCGACAACATTTGGATAGGGGTTGTCTCGAAATACGTATTTTTTTGTAATTTAACGAGGTATTGACACTAGTACTGAACCACAACCAGATTTTCGATTTTGAATTGACCTGGACTACCTTGAAATGACTCAGAACTTGGATTTTGGGATATTACAATGTCCATGGTGCCAGCAATGGAGTCAAGATCATCATCATTTGTAATCAGAGAAGTTATATATCTTATTAGCTTGCGATCTGTAGTTCTTTTAATTACAGGAAATTTATGTACTATCTCAATCTCATGTGTTAGAGGTCTAATTTGTAGGCTCCTTATTATTTTCTCCTTAAGTTTCTCAAACTCTCTCTCAACTTTTAAAATCCTTATATTTTGGAAAATGGCCTATCGTATCTAACTCTATTTTCTCTGTCAATAATATTCCCATGTACATACAATAAGCACAAAAAACTATGAGTTATTTCAATTAACTTGAAACATTAAATTAAAGCTCAAATCATGTAAATAAAGATGAAATTTCAACATCCTTGATTCTTTACAAACCACCCTGATATGCTAATTTGCTTCATAAATTGGTACACCCTAAAACCCCATGTATTAATTTAGCACTTAAATCGAAGCTACGCATCACAATCAACAAGTACTTACCACTGTCTACACTACAGCAGTAGTGACGACTGAGCAGCTAAGGAGGAAGGAGTAGCAACACCAGTATCGGTGGCGGCTAAGGAAGAGGACCACAGCAGCTGCGGGAGCAACAGTAGTCGTTGGTGCTAACTCAACTGTGGTTGGTGGTGACGATGGAGCAGCAGGGAAGCAGCAGTGTCAGTAGTAGGAGTCGATGCACGTGAAAATGAGAAGTGTGCCCAGCAGCAAGAGGGCTTGTGCGGGGAAATAAGGTATTGAGGGCAGTCGTGTCTTGAAGACACGACTTGTTCGTTTATAGGCAAGTCGTGTCTTGAAGACATGACTTCTCCACTTCTATCCAAAAAAATGTAAGGGTTTAGGAGGGCCCAATCATTCGTGGGCTCAACACTTAGTTGTTTTTTAAGCTTGTTTCCTTACTCACACTTTAGCCTTCCCTTAAACAAAAATTGGGTTTTTAGTTAGTGAACCGAGCTTTTCATGGGATACATAGCATCCTCTCGGGTGGGACTAGGCCACTACTAAGCCTAGCTCTAGTTTAAATTTATTGTTTTTCAGTGTATGGTTTCTGCCTAGACCCAGTTGAATTGGGCCCAAACATGACCGGTCTCTCAACCCACTAAATACTTGAATACATGCTCAGATATATGCTCAAGGGGTAATGGTAAAGGGGTATTGGTGTGCCTGACCCTGTCGACTGAAGAGGGGATGGATAGAATTCATTAAATAGTGCTACATGCGGTCACTGTCACACGATGTGGCACCTTTCAAGCGCCTGAAATGAGCGCTGTGCGGTGTTTGCTAAAGGTAGGTTTAGGCCTTGAATTGAGTACCCAAATGCAATCCAAATTTTAATTAAATTATACCATTAGAAAGCTCTTACATAGGGCTACTTAATTATGTAATTAATTTACAATAATAACTTATTTAATTATATATAAAAATTGCTTAAAGTTAGTGATAGATACTTGTTAATTTAGGGTATAATTACTTGATTAATGTATAAATTAATAAATCAATGATGCAATTGGCTTTATAAATAGTTAGTTTATATAATAGGATATTTATTAAATATTTTTAATTTATTTTAGAACATTTATTTTAATTTATATACATTTATGTACACTTATTACATATATAAATACTAATATACATTATACATACTACTGTACAGTATAAATACATAATAAATTGGTTGACAATACTTGAAACTAATATATACAAATATACAACATAACTTACTTCAATAATAACTTAAATTACTAATTTATTTTATTTTAACATAATAACTTAATTACCTACAATACATACATAAATAAATAAATATACATGTATCATATAGTATATAATAGTTACTTAAATGCGTATATACAATAATAGATATGATTGTACATGTTTACTTATTTATTTATAATTATATAAATATATGTACATATAATTTAGTGTTAATTATTAAATAATTATATAATAAAGATATATTTACAATAACCCAACCTACGTACTTATTTAATATATATATAATACATATATAACTTATTTATGTATAGTATAAACACATATTACATTATTTACATATAACTCATTAATTTATTGATATTTACAAGTAGAAATACTATATATATGGTATTTTTTTTGTATTTTTGAATATTTTTAGATTTTTATGATCTTTTTATATTTTATAGAGGTAGGAGAAGAGAGAGAAGGTGAGATGAGAGAAAGAAGAATTATTTTTATATTTTTTAACTTAGTTATTTTATTAAGTTTCAAAGTAGATTGAACAGTCGGTTAGTATATTCTATTATCTCGAGAATTCGAAATACTTCGAAACTTCTCGTACATTTAAACAAATATTTGATCTTATTCGTGACAGGTTTGTTTTATTGTTTTAATAATTTTTTTCATATTTACATACTCAATAAAATGAGGCCTCGAATAGATTTTGAAATAAGAACTTAAGGTCATGGGCTGATTTCTAAGTGTTGAAAATGTGGTATAATTATTCAAAAATGTCTAACACATCATATGCTAAACAATTAAACATGATTTCTCTATTAAATTTCATCTAAAATATATTTTGGACATTTCGGATAATTACAAGGATGGTGACAATGAATTAAATATAATGATTCAAGCTATTTAAATCAAATTCAAGACAAATACTTGTATATAAATGTTTAATACATGAAGTTCTATCATTTCAAAACAATGGCAACTCCTTTAAACTCTCAAATCCAACTTAGTCCCACTCAGGATAGTCCTCAAACGCAATGTATATGTAACTTTACATTACTCTTATTTCAATTATAGGTACATATACCTATGTAAATGCAAATAGACATGTATGTATATATATATATATATATATATAAAAGTAATCATAATATATTGTAAGATATCGTTATATTTATTTATTCATGTATTTATTGTATATAATTATGTTTTCAAGATAATTAACTATAGTAATAAGTTAAAAACAAATAAATTAGCAAATTAACTTATTATTCAAATAAACTATATTATACACTTGTATATAATAAGTATAATTAGTTTCAACTTGTTTATAATATATTTATACTATATAGTAGTATTTATACTTAAATTATGTCTATATCTAGTTAAATTGTGTATATAAATGGATATAAATTAAAGAAAATTACAAAAAATGTATTAAAAATATGTAATAAATACATTATTATGTAAATTAACAAATTTATATGTCAACTGAATCAAATTATTAATTTGTACATTAATTAAGTAATTATACTTTTAATTTAACATGTGTAATTACCTAAGTTTAAGTATTTTTATATATTTAAATATGTTATTATTATAAATTAACTATGTAATTATGTAGCCCTATGTAAGGGCTCTCCAACCATGTACTTAATTTGGAGAAATAACTCTATTTAGGCATAGAAATCAATGCCTGAAAATGATTTTTTCGAACATGTTTGACCATGCATGTAATGCTGGTTTGTCATCGCTTTTTAGTGCCACATCGTGCATGGAGAAGCAGCTTTTGCTGCATAAATTGTTTCAACTGCATTGAAAGTGCAAGCTGAAATGAGACAATACCCTTACAGGTACCTTTGAGTGTCGTAATAGCCACGTGTGTGCGGGCGTGCCTGCACGTGTGTGCGTGGGTTTGGGCCTGAATGGGCCTATATTATACTAAAACATATCTAATAATCACTAGGGCTTGGACTAGTATTGGTACGATCCGACCTTTAATAGGTCATAGATCCCACGAACGTTCGGGTCAAAAAATACTACATTTTATATAAACTAAGTTAAACTTGACTAAGTTGACATAAAAATTAGGTGAAGTCTAAAGAGTTGGTGTTGTGTATGTATATACATGTGTGGTGGGTCATAAGAATTTAGGTAAGTGTCAAGCTGTAGTGGAAATTGAAATCATTTTTTAAAGATACGACTTATATGCTTACAGATAAGTTATGTCACGACTTATGTGTGAAGGATATCTACACCAAAGTCGTGTCTTGAAAAGATGACTTTGGTACAGATAATACACCACAACGAGGAATATTTTCTACATTCAAATCATCTTTTCAAGATACAACTTTGTTATATATTTCACTCAAGTGATGTCTCTCATTATTTTAACTCAATTCGTACGTTGAAAATAATACTTATCTTAAATATACCTTATATAACAAAATATATTTTCTCTAACAAAAATTAACGAAGTAAATATATCTTCTACTGTCGTACAAAATGTTTTCCTTCCCCGCTATCTCAGCTCCCATTTCCCAGCGGCAACACCTAACCCCGACCACCAAGTCCGAATCTCCTCTCGCCGTCGCCGCCAGCCGCTTCCGTCGACGGCGCCAGCGTGCCGTCGCCTCGAGGTCAGCTGCGATCCCCTCCTCCCTTCCTCCTCTCTTCCTCCTCTACACCTGCCGGACTGGGCCGCCGCCATCACCACCACTCCTTACTCCTCACCCAGCTACCACTCAGCAGCACTCCCCCATTCTCCTCGACCGTCCACCACTCCCCCAGCACTCCCCCATCCTCCTCCTCCTCCTCCCAGTCCCCTCCGCCCCCTCTGCCTTGCGGTCACCACCACCACCACCACCACCACCACCACTTCCCCGTCCGTGGCCCTTCCCTCCCTCCCTCCGCCCATCCTTCTCTCCCCTTTCCAGCCCTTCCCTGTGTTCCCTCCGCCTCCCACCCTCCCACCCCATCTTCCTCCCCGTCTGAATGATATCCGTGACTGTGTGAATGATGTTGTTTGAACGATATCGAATGAACTGTTATTGAACAAAATGTTAGTGCAAATGAATTAATAATGACCTGAACTCGAACCTAGGTAGCTAATTATTTAGCGAACTCGAATATCAAATTCGAACTCAAACATAGGTATGCTAGTGTAAGTTCGGTTTGATTAGCACGATTGGTTATATCCACAACAATCACCACCAACGAAACTTCTACGGCATATGAATTTTGCTTATATCATTATTTTTCTCACCTTCATCCCACAATCATTCTTCTTTATTTTCAGCATATGGAAAAAATCACCATTACACAACCTATTACCGCTGTTCTCGATGGTCATAATTATAACAAATGGGTTCAAGGGATGCGGAGCTTTCTGAAAAGGCATCAACTTTGGCGCTATGTGACTAGTGACGTTCAAGCTCCTATAAAAGCCAATGTGGAAACTGATGAGAAGTTTACTGAACAATTGGAAGAATTGGATAGCAAGAACCATCAAATCTTGGTGTGGTTCCACAATACTTTGAGGGCCGCCATTTACGAGCAACTTGGCCCTTATGAAACTGCAAAGCAGGTTTGGGATTTTTTGAAAAATAGATATGATACGATAAATCTTGCACAACAGTATCAAATAGGGGGCAATCTCCAGACCTTGAAACAAGAACTTGAGCAGTCCATCAATGACTTCCTCTTAAAGATGCAGTTGCTTTGGGATCAACTTGCTGCTAGCGAACCAATTTTTACATGCGAACAAGATGCTACAAAATTCTTTGATCATTGCAATCAACTCCAACTAATTCAATTTTCGATGGGTCTTGAAGGAGATTTTAAACGTGCTAGGGCCTCACTTCCTCATTGGAATCCACTACCACCTCTTGACTCAGCAGTCTCTGACCTACTTTCTGAAGAGACTAGACTTTGCCTCCTAAAACCTTCTCCAGATGATGTTCCTTTTGCTATCTCCTTCAGATCTGGGCAGAAGTACTGCACCTATTGTAAGAAGCAAGGTCATGACCTGTCAGAATGTCGAGTGGTAGATTGTCATACATGCCACAAAAAGGGACACATCTCTTCCAATTGTCCAATGAAATTCTCCATTCAGTGTCCATATTGCAAGCAGAAAGGGCATGTGACTAAACCACCGAGACCTGCAGGATGCAGGAGTTTGAATCGAGCCAACTACAACCAGCTTTCCTCAACTCCTGCTACTTCAGGAATGATGGCTAATGAGTGTCAAGATTCTTCTGCTCCCACAATTTCTATAACAGATCTGGAAACAATATTAAAACAGGTGTTGCCCCAACCATCCATGAGCTCAACTGCATTATCCACTAGCCAAGGTAATAGAATTTGGTTGTTGCATTCATATGACAGGTAATCTATGTAAGTTTTCAGATAAATGCCCTCTTAACAATGCAGGTACTATTAATTTTGCAAATGGTACTAATCTTTTAGATCGACACATCAGTCACATCCATGTTACTAATTTACATCTTTCTAACACATATCATGTTCCTGACTTGCCATATAATCTTATTTCTGTAGGACAATTATGTGATTTGGGCTGCAAGTTGACTTTTGATTCAAATGGTTGTTGGGTACACAATCCTTGGATTGGGAAGGTCATTGGGACAGGCTGTAAAGAGGGTCACCTATTTGAACTCAATTCTCTCTATATACATGACCGGCAGGGCCGTTCATGTGTTGTCACCAACACCAATACTCTTCAACTGGGACACTCATGGCGTGGCCATGCCTCCACTAGTAAACTAATACCTTTATTAAATAGTGGCTTCTTCGTTCACATTGAAAATAACTCATTTGACTGTCTCATGTCAAACAGGAAAACAACCTGCTCTTTCTTTTCACAGAAATAAATCTATTGCTGATGCACCTTTTTATTTGGTACATTCAGACATTTGGGGACCTTCCAAGACACCTATGTGTGGTGCTTGATATCATGTTTTATTCTTAGATGATTATTCCCGTTATTCTTGGATATATCTCATTCGACACAGATCCAAACTTGCCCAAATCTATATTGATTTTGCAACCATGATCCAAACACAATTCTCTGCAAGAATGAAAGTTCTCAATACTAATAACACAAAATAATATCTTGATGCAAAGCTTCAAAAATTCCTAAAACAATGAGGCACAATCAACAAAAGATCTTGTCCTGAAACCTCTCAACAAAATGGCTGTGCAGAGAGGAAACATGGACAAATTTTGGACTCCATTCAATCCATGCTCATCTCTGTTAATTGTCCAAAAGTTCTTTAGGGTGAAGCTGCACTAACAACAACAGTATTTGCTCTGAATAGTATCCCTTCAGTGGTCATAGGAAACAAACACCATTTGAACATTTATGCAAATCTCCACCTGATTACAACCAATTACATGTTTTTGGTTGTGCATGCTTTGTCATACTTCAACCCCATGAGCACATAAAACTTGAACCTAGGTCTAGACTTTGTTGTTTTCTTGGATATGACATCAATCAAAAGGGCTAACGATGTTGGGAGCCTATTGCAAATCATTTATGCATATCTTGTCATGTTGTTTTTTGGGATAATGTAATGTTTATAACTTTGTCAAAATTCAACTTAGTTACTACTTAAAAAGATGTATTAATTACCTTGGCAACTCTTGATCTTTTTCCTGAAGAATGTAGTAGCCTACCCACAAAAATTCCCTTCATAGAAACATCCTCTGCTACCACTGATTGTGCTCCATCAACTTCTAATCCACATATTAATGAGATCTCTGATATAACCAATGTTGTCAACTCTATCGCATTGGACTATTGGACTATTGAGCCAGGAGAGAACCTAGGGTTCGCCTTAAAGTTGTTTTGGGCAAGGGGCTTCATTTGGGTGATCGCCTAGTTGCCTTCTTTGTTTCCTAGGTTGCCTTTCACCTTGTTACCCTATTCTCAATTTACTCAAGATGAGATAATGGCAAGGGTTGGCAAAGAGATGCCATTGTTGTATGTGGATGACACTTTGTTTCTAGTAGAGGGATCTTCCTTGGAGGCAAGCAAGCTGCGCATATTGTTGGAGTTGTTTAGGGAGACTTTTGGATTGCAAATTAATTACGGGAAGTCGAGCTTTGTGCCTTTTCATATGTTAGAAGGGGAACCTGTGACCTGTGGTGCTGTGGTTAGGATGGACATGGGATCTTTGCCTTTGTCGTACTTGGACCTGCCTCTGACTGATAGGTGTCTCGGGTTGCAGGACTGGCTACTGTTGTTAGAGAGGATGAAGAGGTTGTCGTGGTAGGCATATAGGCTGCTTTTGAGGGGTGAAAGGTTGACGTTGGTTGAGGCGGTCATCCATATCGACCTATTTCTTATCTATTTTTAGAGTGTCCCGACAGGTGGAGAAGATTATAGGATTGATGTGAGATTTTTTCTGGATAAACTTTGGGTCAACAAGGAAGGGGATTGTCGCGACCCACTATCGGTTCCCTACAGGACTCGAGAAAAGCTTGCCTCGACGATCCTCAAGACTCAGTTGTCCAACGAGAAAGAACCAAATGCCGTATTCATTGCACAACCATACAAGTAATGTAACTAAGCAAAAAAAATATGACTGAAAATAAAGGAAGAAAACAGCAAACCACTACTATCTCGCATCATACAGCGGAAAGTACAAGTATAGAACATAGTCATAACAACGGAAACTAGGAGAAAATACAACTGAATATAACTATGAGCTACTAACAAAAACTCTCTGTAGGAGAAGCAGAAGAAAACTACTGCTGGGCTCGACTGGACCTAGCGCCCTCAGCAGCTAGTGGCTCTGACTGCTCGAATCCCTGACCTGAACAAGGTTATGAAATCTATGGTCAACAAACGCTGAGTAGAGTGGTGGTTAAATCATATAATTTAAACAGGCAGCTAGCTAAACATACATTTAATGATTTACTAGTTATTATCCGTTTATCGTTTTTCTGATTCCGAGTATTCTAATAAGGTTCTATAACATTTCTCAATCTTCTTGTTCCCTAAGGGAACGATCTTACTTGCAGTTTTCCTGCGATGCAGGATGTACGCGTGATACTCTTCTGGCCGGAAGAGTCTCCCGTGGTAGTCCTATACCCGGTCTATTATTCCGAGGTCACGGTCGCGATGTAGTGGTGACTACGGCACGCGTGATAAACGCACGGGTAGCTACCCATACTGACACGTGGTCAGTCGTTTCCGCTAACGGGTACGCCTAAACATACAACATGGAACAACACATGACCTTTCCTTCTCAGAACAGGGGTCTTCTCACAATCCACATACCTTCGTCTGAGTATCTCGGTTTGTCTAACAGGCTAACAAGAGTTGGTGTAGGGTGGCTAGTCCTAACCCCGGGTCCCATGGGATGGCTAGCTCCCTCCCTACACTAAGTAGCTCATTTCGGTACCACGTACACGAGGGCCAAACATGAGTTGATGTAGAGTGGCCAAACCCACCCCGGCTCTCAACCTACGGGCGACAAGCTCCCTTCTACTCTAAAGGGATAGTTGCTCTCCGCGGTACTACGTACACGAGGGTCAGCTCATTTCCCTTAACCAAGTCCGAACAACCGCCCGTGACATGTTCCAAAACCCGCAGGTTTTCCGTACTACCGAATTCCTGATTTCTTTCTACATTCCCTGTAGGGTTCGTACATGGACTTTCTTGTTTTCATATCTGGTTCGTTGTACATAGAACATGTAACTCAAATTCCACCATCAATTATTTAGTATAAGCAAGCATGATGTAGTTCATTACAGGCAGCTCATGGTTTATTTCTTTCCAGGAAACAATAATTTAATTATTCACAAAATGGACATTCATTTCTTTCAGCCCTATGGTTCATTTCACAATCCTAGGGTTTGATTCTATAGCAGCATGCATTTTACTTCTTTTCAGTCATAGGGTTCATCTCACAACCTAGGTTCAGTTAATTCTACGCATGCAATTTAATTATTAATTCCGAGATTAATGAAAGAACCACTTTATCAGGATAATCGGGAGATGTGGGGGCATAGTCGACGGAGCTTGCAATCCCCGTAGGTTCCGTGCACACCACGAACGAACGACCTATCACATTGACCATATGTCAAAATGAGCTCAAAACTGTATAGACATTATACTAATACGTAAGGAAACTCGAATAGAAATCAATGATGTTTCATTCACAGAAAATCGACTCCGTTTGGGCTCTGAACGAGCTAAAAACACTAACCCCGATCAAAATCAAACTTCCCAGACGTCTTAAACGAACTCAAGGACTCATCTTGCTCGGGGCATCTTTTCTGAACGTCTGGAACTCCGTGCAGACGTCTGAGAGTGTTTTCAGACGTCTTGAGACACTTTTGGACGTCTGAAATTGCCCTGGTCTTCCCACTGACGCGCTTCCCAATCCTCTGACATACGCAGGCGTACGGTCAGAACTTTGGCAGGAAAAATAATCCAGAAAATGCACTCTCAGATGTCTGGAGGTAACTACGGACATCTGATTTTGCGGAAAAAATGATTTCGCAGAACCGTTTTCGACCCTTTTCCTTTCCGTAGAAGCTGTAGCAGCTTTTCTACTCTCCCTCTCCTCCTCTCGCTTAGCTGCAGGGCTCCTACAGCAACTCTGCCCCTCTGGATCCTCTTGCTGCTGCTCCCCGCTCTCCGTAGCCTCCTCTCAGCCGTAGTGTGGGGAGAATGGAGGGGCGGGGGTTTATAAGGACTCGGGGGGGCATGGGGGAGGAGGGCGTGCGACATGGAGGGGAGTGAGGGGAGATGGCGCTGTAGGGGGATGGAGTGGCGTAGGGGTGAGGTGTGGCGTACGTGAGGGGTGAGGGGGAGGAGAGGGTGTGCCTGGGTAGGGAGATGGTGGTGGGAAAATTGTGAGAATGCCCTTGCAATTATCCTCTCTCCCTCACAAGTCCCAAAATAAAAACCTAGGGGATTAAAAATTACACAAAAACCCTTAAAATTCTGAAAAACGTCAAACGACTCTAGGAAAGGGCATTTCAACATAACTTAAATGAAGTTTCGTCCCTGAAACTTGAGTTGACTAGGGTGCGGAAAATAAAGTAAATGCGCAAAACAAACTTAAAGAGGATCAAAGTAAGACAGAAGTGATGTACCTTCAAAAAGCTCTGGGTACTGTGCTCGCATAGCTGCCTCAGGCTTCCAAGTGGCCTCCTCGTACCGTTGGCTTCTCGACAGGACTTTCACCAGGGGTACCTCCCTCCGCCTCAGTCTTCGGACAGCTCTGTTTAGTATCTATACAGGCCTCTCGGGATAGGTCAAGTCGTCTCCCATCTCAATGCTATCATGGCTCAGAACATGGTTGGGATCGGTGATGTATTTTCTGAGGTTGGACATGTCGAACACGTCGTGTACTCTAGAGAGTTGGGGAGGAAGGGCAAGCCGGTAAGCAATAGGTCCTACCCACTTCAAGACCTCAAAAGGCCCTACGAATCTCGGTGCAAGCTTCCCTCTTACCTCAAACCATTGCAAGCCCTTCATGGGCGAAACACGGAGGAAGACGTAATCCCTAACCTCGAACTGTACCTCTCTACACTTTAGATCAGCGTAGCTCTTCTGCTTGCTTATGACAGTACGGAGTCATCTGTGAATCTGCTCGATCACCTCCTGATTCTGGCGTATCATCCTGGGACCAACCTCCCACTTGGTTCCCATCTCAACCCAACTCAAGGGAGCATTACACCTTCTCTTGTACAAAGCCTCATACGGTGCCATGCCGATGCTTGAGTGGTAACTGTTGTATGCAAACTCTGCAAGGGGCAAATGCTCCTCCCAGGAGTCTCTCCACTCTAGTACGCAAGTGCGTAGGAGATCTTCAAGGGTTTGAATGGTGCGCTTCGACTGTCCGTCGGTCTGGGGGTGATAGGCTGTACTGAACCTCAGACGAGTCCCCAAAGCCCGCTGAAACTCCGCCCAGAACTGGAAAGTGAAACAAATCTCTGTCTGAAATAATCTCGTGAGGGACTTCATGAAGGCGTATGTCTCGGATGTAGCGTTCTGCTAACTGTGCTGGTCCAAAAGTGACTCAGATCTGTAGAAACCGTGCCGTCTTTGTCAATCTGTCTACTATCACCCAGACTGCATCGTGTCCTCGGTGTGTCACAGGTAATCCCACTACCAGGTCCATAGTGACACTCCTACTTCCATTCTGGCACGGAAGTGGCTGCAACGACCCTATAGGTCTCTGGTGCTCGGCCTTCACCTATTGGCATACCAGACACTGCTGAACAAATCTACCAACATCCCGCTTCATGCCCCTCTACGAGAAATCGCGTCGTAGGTCGTTGTATATCTTCGTGTTCTCGGGATGTATGGTGAGTCTGGACCCATGTGCCTCAGTCAGGAGCTCTCTCAACAGCTCTTCGTCCCTAGGAACGCATAAGCATCCCCTTATATGCAGGACTCCGTCAGTGAACGAGAACTCTCCTGGGTTCCTTGTCAATATCCGGTCTCGCAGTGTCTGTAGGTATGGATCCGTCATCTGTTTAGTGATGATACGATCTATTAGCTCTGGTTGTGCCTGCCTCGCCACGGTCACTGCCCCGCAGTATCCCTGTGACTCCTGGGGTCGCCAACTGCCCACCTCTTCCATAAGTCTCCAACTCTGTGCCTGTAGACTAGCCAAGTGGGCGGAGCCTCCGGCTCAAGGCGTCAGTCACCACATTGACCTTTCCTGGATGGTAGGAGATGCTGCAGTCGTAGTCCTTCAGGAACTTCAATCAACGTCTCTGTCTCATGTTGAGTTCCTTCTGGTCAAACAGATATCTAAGGCTCTTATGATCAGTGAAGATTTCGAATGTCTCTCCGTATAGATAGTGCCTCCATGTCTTTAGCGCGAAGACAACTGTTGCCAACTTCAAGTCATGGGTGGGGTAGCTATGCTCATGGGGCTTTAGCTGTCGTGAAGCGTAAGCGACAACGTGGCCCCGTTGCATGAGCACATCCCCCAATCCCTGTAACGAGGTGTCGATGTAGACCACGAATCCGCCACAGCTGTCTGGGATAGTGAGTACAGGAGCTGAGGTCAGCCTCTCTTTTAGCTCCTAGAAGCATGACTCATACTCGTCTGTCCAGGTGAAGGGCACGTCCTTCTGGGTCAACTAGGTCATAGTACGTGTGATCTGCGAGAAATCTCGGATAAACTGCCTATAGTACCCTTCCAACCCTAGAAAACTGCGTATCTTTGTCACTATACGCGGCCTCTCCCACTGAGTATGGCCTCAACCTTGGCTGGATCCACAGCTAGTCCATATCCCTAGATCACATGGCCTAAGAAGGTAAACCTGTTTCAACCAGAACTCGCACTTACTGTATTTGGCGTACAACTTGTACCGTCTCAAAGTGTCCAGGATCATGTGGAGATGCTGTCCATGCTGTGTCTGATCTCAGGAGTAGACAAGTACGTCGTCAATGAATACCACCACGAACTGATCTAGGTATAGCCGGAACACGCAGTTCATCAAGTTCATGAAGGCGGCGGGGGCGTTGGTCAGCCTAAATGGCATGACCAGGAACTCATAGTGACCATATCGTGTGTGGAAAGCTGTCTTGGAGACGTCAGTCTCCCTGATCTTCAACTGATGATAACCCGACCTCAGATCTATCTTGGAAAATACTGTGACGTCTCTCAGCTGATTGAAGAGATCATCGATGCGAGGTAGTAGGTACTTGTTCTTGACGGTGACCTGGTTCAGTTGTCTGTAGTCGACGCATAGCCGAAGGGTGCCATCTTTCTTCTTCACAAACAGGACAAGGGCTCCCCATGGCGATGCACTGGGCCTCACAAAGCCCTTCTCCAATAGATCCTGTAACTGGTACTTGAGCTCTTGCAGCTCAAGTGGGGCCATCCTGTATGGTGCAGTAGAGATGGGGCCGGTCCCCGCTACCAATGAGATCTCAAACTCGATCTTACGCTTAAGTAATAGTCCTGACAGCTTTTCTGGAAAGACGTCGGGGTACTCACTGACCACCGGGATTTCTGCAAGTCAGCCACGGGGCTAGGCTCTGCTATGATGCAAGCTAGGAAACCCTCACACCACTTGCCTAGCAGCTTCGCTGGCCGAACTGTGAAGATGCACCTGAATCCTTCGTCTACTGGTTGGTCGTGGAACTCGAAAGGAGCCAACTTTGGTATGGAGAAGACGATCTTCCTCCCAAAGCAGTCTACTAGGGCATGAGAAACAACCAGTTAGTTCATCCCTAGGATTACGTCGAAATCCTCCATCGGGATCACGATTAGGTCAATCGGAAGACTGTGTCCCCCTATATCAACCTCACAATCAGGAAAAACCTCCTCGGCGACAAATACCTGTCCACTTGGGCCTCTAATAAGGAATGATTCCTCTAATAGTACACTGCTCTATCCTAAGATGGCGACAAAACTTGTAGAGACGAATGAGTGCGTGGCACCAGAATTGAAAAGTACGTAAATGAGCTTGCTGGAAACTGTAACCTTACCTACCACCACGGAGCCTGAAGCTCTAACATCTCCGTGAGTCATGGCATTAATATGCCCCTCAGCCCTCAGTGCAGAAGAAGTAGCCGCGTTCTGGGCCGGGTGAGAAGCAGTTGGCCGATACCCTCTTCGTGACTACTGTCCTCCTCCTCGGGCCTGGTAACCGCGATTGCCAGATCGGCCTCCAGTGCTCGGTGCCGGGAGCGTCTGCTGTGCTCTGGCCCTGGATGGGCAGTCCCTCCGTATGTGGCCCGGTTGACCATACTGGTAGCAGAGAGGGACGCGACCTCCTTTTGCCTGTTGTCCCTGCTGGTGGCTAGGTGGGGGTCTGCTGCAGTCGGCTGGTCCCTGTTTGGGGCCCCCAAAGGTCCCTGGTGGACTTACAGAACGGGATGGTTCCCTCGCAGGTGTCGGGTGCCTCCTCTCCCGGCGGCCCTGTGAGTGCTCTTGCTGGTAGGGCCTCTTCTGTCCTCCTCCGTCGACGTCTCGCATGGATGGGTTGGTCTTTTCGTAAGTCATGGCCACCTTGACCATGCGAGAGAAGGTAGGTAGTTTCAAGGGTTTCACATACCCCCGGATAGGAGGTCAGAGGCCCTCAGTGAACCACCACAGGTGCTCCTCCTTGGTAGACGCAGCTATCGGGGCGAAGCATAACAGCTCTAGAAAACACGTGCGATACGCACTAACCGTCATCGCCCCTTGGCGGAGAGTGTGGAACTCCACCTTTGATCCTACCAGGTCTGTGGGAAGTACTGCTCGCAGAAGAGTGTCACAAACTGATCCAATGCCCGCTCTTTCTCCTGTCCTCTAACCGCCTTCCACCACCTGTGGGCTGCACTCTCGAGCTGGTACATGGCGAAGGCCATGCGGCACTCTGTAGGACGATGTGCCTAAGATCTTCATCTGCTCCAGCCAGTCCTCTGCTTCAGACGGACTCTCATCCCCCTTAAAGGAGGGGGCTTCAGTTTTCGGAACTAGCCGAGAAGCTCATGGTGGAGCCACAACGGGGGAACGGGTGCGCCTCCAAGCAAGGAGGACTTGTGCCCCGAAGTGTCTGAAGGAGGTGGGGGTGGTGGAGGATCACCTCCTCCCCCTCCAGCCCGTCCAGCGCTGTGGTGGCTCGCCGGCCTCGCGGATGACTCCTCCATATCCCGAGGGGAGGTGGCTGAGAAGGAGGCTGCTGGTGCTCATCCCGTACTATATCCCGGATCAACTGGGTGAGATCCTGGGCCTGGATGCCCGGAAGAAGGGGTGGGTCGACTGGTGCCTCAGGTCCGGCACGTCTGCCCCTACAACTACGTCCACGGCCACGACCACGTCCGCGGCCCGCCTCAAGGGCTCCCTGACGAGGCATCTCCTACACGGAGATCAAAAGACAAGAATCGAACTGTTAGGGATACGTGATTATAGAGAGATAAGATTCGGAAGCGACAATTAAGATAATATGTTGTGATGGCTATCTTAACTACATGTACAAGTGTGGTTATTTCTAGACTATTTGTTCATTCCTTGGGACGACCTTGCTTTGACACCATCTTGTCGCGACTCGCTCCAGGTTCCCTAAAGGACCCGAGAAAGGTTCGCCTTGACAATCCCCAAGACCCAGTTGTTCAACGAGAAAGAACTAAATGCCATATTCATTGCACAACCACACAAATAATATAACTAAGCAGAAAAATATATGAGTGAAAATAAAGGAAGAAAATATCAAACAACTAGTATCTCGCATCATATAGCGGAAAGTACAAGTATAGAACATAGCCATCACAACAGAAACTAGTAGAAAAGATAACCGAATATAACTATGAGCTACCAACAAAAACTCTCTGTAGGAGAAGCAGAAGAAAACTACTGCCGGGCTCGACTGGGCCCAGTGCCCTCGACAACCGGTGGTCTGGCTGCTCGAATCCCTGACCTGAACAAGGTTATGAAATCTGTGATAAGCTAACGCTGAGTAGAGTGGTGGTTAAATCATATAATTTAAACAGGCAGTTAGCTAAACATGCATTTAACGATTTACTAGTTATTATCCGTTTATCGTTTTTCTGATCCGAGGATTCTAATTAGGTTCCATAACATTTCTCAATTTTTTTATCTAAGGGAACGATCTTGCTTGCAATTTTCCCGCGATGCAGGATGTACGCGTGGCATTCTTCTGATCAGAAGAGTCTCCTGTGGTAGTCCTACACCCGGTCTACTACCTCGAGGTCACGGTCGCGATGTAGCGGTGACTAGGGCACGCGTGATAAACGCACGGGTAGCTACATCGCACTGGCACGTGGTTAATCGTTTCCGCTAACGGGTACGCTCAAACGTACATCATGGAACAGCACAGGGCCTTGCCCTCTCGGAACAGGGGTCTTGCCCTTCAGAAACAAGGGTCTCGCCCCTCACAGTCCGCGTACCTTCATCCGACTATTTCGATTTACCCAATGGGCTAACAAGAGTTGGTGTAGGGTGGCTAGTCTTAACCCTGGGTCCTATGGGGCGATTAGCTCCCTCCCTACATTAAGTAGCTCACTTCGGTACCACGTACACGAGGGCCAAACAGGAGTCGACGTAAAGTGACCAAACCCACCCCGGGTCTCAACCTACGGGCGGCAAGCTTTCCTCTACTCTAAAGGGATAGTTACTCTCCTCGGTACTACGTATACGAGGGCCAGCTTATTTCTTTTAACTAAGTCCGAACAGTCGCCCGTAGGCGACATGTTCCAAAACCTACAGGTTTTCCGTACTATTGTATTCCTGATTTCTTTTTACATTCCCCGTAGGGTTCGTACATGGACTTTCTTATTTTCATATCTGGTTCATTGTACATAGAACATGTAACTCGAATTCCGCCATCAACTATTTAGTACAAGCAGGTATGATGTAGTTCATTACAGGCAGCTTATGGTTTATTTCTTTCCAGGAAACAATAATTTAATCATTCACAAAATGTACATTCATTTCTTTTAGCCCTAGGGTTCATTTCACAATCCTAGGGTTTGATTCTATAGCAGCATGCATTTTATTTCTTTTCAGTCCTAGGGTTCATCTCACAACTTAGGTTCAGTTAATTCAACGCATGCAATTTAATTATTAATTCCGAGATTAATGAGAGAACCACTTTATTATGATAACCGGGAGATGTCGGGGCATAGTCGACGGAGCTTGTAATCCCTGCAGGTTCCATGCACACCACGAACGAACGACCTATCACATTGACCCATATGTAAAAATGAACTTAGAACTGTATAGACATTATACCAATACATAAGGAAACTCGAATGGAAACCAACAATGTTTCGTTTGTGGAAAATCGACTCCGTTTGGGTCATGAACGGGTCAAAAATACCAACCCCAATCAAAATCAGACGTCTGGGAAGAGTCCCAGACGTCTTAAACGAACTTAGGGACTTACCTTGCTCGGAGCACCTTTTCTGGATGTCTGGAACTCCGTGTAGACGTTTGAGGGTGTCTTCAGACGTCTTGAGACACTTCCGGACGTCTGAAATTGCCCTGGTCTTCCCACCGGTGCACTTTCCAATCCTTTGACATACGTGCGTGTACGGTCAGAACTTTTGCTGGAAAAATAATCCAGAAAATGCACTCTCAGACGTTTGGAGGTTACTCTAGACGTTTGATTCTGCGGGAAAAATGATTCCGCAGAACTATTTTCGATCCTTTTCCTCTCCGCAGAAGCTGCAGCAGCTTCTTCACTCCCTCTCCTTTCGCTCAGCTGTAGGGCTCCTGCAGCAGCTCTGCCCTTTTGGATCCTCCTGCTGCTACTCCTCGCTTTCCATCGCCTCCTCCTCTCGGTTGTGGTGTGGGGAGAATGGAGGAGGGGTGGGGGTTTATAAGGACTCGGGAGGGCATGGGGGAGGAGGGCGTGCGTCATGGAGGGGAGTGAGGGGAGATGGCGCTGTAGGGGGATGGAGTGGCGTAGGGGTGAGGTGTGGCGTGCGTGAGGGGTCAGGGGGGAGGAGAGGGTGCGCGTGGGTAGGGAGATGGTGGTGGGAAAATTGTGGGGATGCCCCTGCAATTATCCTCTCTCCCTCACAAGCCCCAAAATAAAAACCTAGTGGGTTAAAAATTACACAAAAACCCTTAAAATTCCGAAAAACGTCAAACGACCCTAGGAAAGGGTCATTTCAGGGATGAGGTTTGTCAATTTGTGAAGGAGGGTGGGCTTGCGGTCAGAGATGTAGAATATGTCAATCTGAGTTTTCTCACGAAGTGGATTGTTGTATGGTGGGCCGGGAGCAGGACCTTTATGGTGGGCTTCTCCAGGATTGCTATGGTTCCTTTCTCATTTGGGAGGCTCTCGGGTCTTCGGTGTCGGGGGCTTCGCATTTCACGAGAGGTTTGGCGTTGGTGAGTCTGAAGGTACGTGATGTTTTCTCAGCATACGTGGGAGAGGGCAACACTTTCAGATTTTGGTTGGATGACTAGTAGGGAGAGGGGACCCTTTGCAGCAGGTATCCTCGCCTTTTCTCCAGGGCCACCAACAATGAGGCAACTGAAGGGAGTGATTGGGATGGTGCTTGGTGTCTCGCCTTTCAGGGGGCATTGTCAGAGCAGAGGTGCGTGGAGTTCTAGCTTCTGTTGCGGGACTTGGAAGGGTGGGAATTGGAAGGAGGGAGGGATGCGTTTTGCTAGGATGAAGGGGTTTTGTTAGTGAAGAAGGCTTTTTGTAGGTTGTGTGGAAGCTTATAAGTGATGGATATGGATCTCCAGTGGGATTGCAGATTGATTGGATTGGTGGATTGCCTATGGAAGATTAGAATTGTTGCCTGGGTAGTAAGAAGGGAAAGAGTGCTCACTAAGGCTTGGAGGGTGAGATAGGATGCAATGGAGGACAATAGTTGCCTGTTCTACACAGGGGCGGATGGGGATATTCAACACCTTTTTTTGGGTGTCCTTTTGTTACGTAGGTTTGGAGGCTGTTGGGGATTGAGTGGATTGATTGTCGTAATTTAGATGGGTTTTGGTCCTTATTTCGAAGGGGTAATGTCCACGGCGGTGGCAACACATTCAAGATGAGGAGGGAGAAGGCTAGGGTGCTGGCGGTCCCATGGGGAGTGTGGTTGGGGTGGAATGGGGTTGTGTTTAGGGGCAAAATGCCTTATGTTGAAAATGTTGTCTCTTCAATTTCCTCCCAACTCTTCTTCTTCTTCCCAAAAAAAAAAAAATCCTCTCAGCTTGTGTTTTGGGAGTCCACTTTGTAGCTTTGAACATTGTAACCTGTTATTTTGAGTAATGAATTTGGGTGGTTATCATAAGGATAACCACCCTCCTGATTCTTAAAAAAAAAAAGACCCTTCTTTAGTTTTAAGTTATATATTATACTTTACACACACACATGCACATGTTAATGGCATATATATAGATATATGTAGATACATGCTATTGACAACTTTGTTATGCTCTTTAATTTGCCTTTTGCTTTGATATATGTTATCAACTTAGTCTACCCTTTGCCTGTTTAGATACATAAGCTATACTATACACATACACACCTGTAAGCAATTATGATGGATGCTTTACATATACATATGCATATATATGTTGCAACAAAATATGCATAAGTTATGATATTAAGTTTGTAATATAGTACATACAATATGTCACTATCTTGTTTTAGCACATGCATATAATATATGTTTTGGTTGATTGTTTTAGCTTGTAATAATATACATACAATGCATATAATATATATGTGTACACATTGTATGATGATACAAATATATTAAATATGATGTGATCATTCTTTTTTCTTTCACTCAAATAGTGTTATTATATGTTTCGTATAAAAATTAATGCTACCATATGAATTGGGTAGGCATATTCAAGACTTGTCACCTTGATTCTATTAGGTGATCGTCTTTTTGTCACCTCTCACCTTGGGCAATTAAGGAGTTTGTCGCCTTGCAGTCACCAACCCCCTCGTTGATCTACTTGTACCAAAGCCCCACCGACCTATTTAGAAAACTACCATTGCTTTGCTACTACTTTATCTCATCATGAACCTTCTTACAAGGAAGCTTTACTTGATGATCATTGGAAGAGAGCAATAGAGAGAGTTACAGGTTCTAGAAAATCTCATACTTGGGACCCTGTAGACCTTCCTCTGAACAAAACTGTGATTGGTTGCAAAGGGATTTCCAAGGTCAAAACCAAATCTGACGGGCCCATTGAATGCTATAAAGCACTGCTTGTGGTTAAAGGCTTCAATAAAGAGTATGAGATTGACTATGATGAAACCTTTGCACCAGTTGCTTATCTTACTACTGTTCATGCACTCTTAGCAATTACCGTGGCTCGAAATTGGACTCCTTTCTAAATGGATGTAAAGAATGCATTCTTAAATGATGACCTTCAAGAAGTTTACATGTGGTCACCACTATGCTATCCTAATCCAAACAATAAGGTTTGTTGACTATGGTGAGCCCTCTATGGACTTGTATAGGCTTCACGTGCATGGTTTGCTAAATTTATCTCCTTAGTTATTAATTTTGGTTTTGTTCGAAGCAATCGTGATTTTGCTCTGTTCATGCGTAAGACTGGTAGTGGAATCGCATTACTCCTTATCTATGTTGATGATATAATCATCACCGGAGATGATATATTTGGAATAAACATTCTAAAATAGTTCCTCTGAAAAAAAATTTGAAATGAAGGACTTGGGAAAGCTACACAATTTTTTGGGAATTGGAGTCACCTATCAAAGCATTGGACTCTGTCTTTCTCAATCAAAGTATGCAATAGATCTTCTATCAAAATCTGGCATTAGTGATAACAAAGTGGCATCAACTCCTCTTGGACCTACTATCAAATTAAATCTCATTGACGGAACTCCTATTAGCAATCCAACCCTTTATAGTCAACTTGTTGGAAGTCTCAATTATTTAACTACAACTTGTCTTGATATTGCTCATGCAGTTTATTTAGCAAGATAATTCTTGTCCTCACCTTGTGCTACTCACTTTGCAGTCGTCCTTGGATTTCTTCGTCATGTGAAGGGTAGCATATATTATGGTTTACATTTCCCTCATTTACTCACTTCTTACTTTACATGCATATTTAGATTCTGATTGGGTAGGAAGCACAATTGAACGGAGGTCAACTACTTGATATTGCTTCTTCTTGGGCTCTTCCTTGATATCTTGGAGAAGTAAGAAGCAATATTTAACTGCAGGTTCTACTATTGAAGAAGAATACTGCACCTTGGATGATGCAGCCTCTGAATTAATCTGACTACGTTGGCTTCAAGAAGATATAGTGTTCACTCTCCTAAAGCAACCCCACTACATTGTGATAATAGGAGCGCTATCCAAATTGCCTACAATGATGTATTTCATGGATGTACAAAACATATAGAAACAAATTGCCACTTCATACGACAACATATTCAAAGAAGGATTATCTCACTAGTTTCACTTCCTTAAACTGAATAGATAGCCAAATTTTTCACTAAAGCCCTACTCCCAGGATGTAAGACTTTCAAATGGGTTGGGTCGTGTTCAACCCAACCCGTTTAGCCCAATTCCGTTTATACTCAGGTTGGGTTCTACTCGTATATTAAATGGGTTCATGGCATGAAACCCGAACCTGACCCTTCTAAACATAAGTAAACTCGACTTGACTTGTTTATTATATGGGTTAGGTGGGTTAGGCGGGTTAAATGAGTAAATGGGTTAGGATTTATAGGTCGGATTTTTTTTTCCTTAATTGGGTTGAACGGGGTAGGTCAGGTTTGTGGAACCCAAATCAAACTCGACCCGTTTACTTAAAAAGGTTAAATAGGTTTGGACCTGTTTAAGTTAATTGGATATGGGTTGGGTTTGGGTTTGTTATTTGGGTGGGGTCCAAGTTGGGTTAGGTGGGTTCAGGTCCCATTGACAGCCTGACCAGGATGTTTTTAATTCCTAACATCCAAACTCAAGTTGGTTTCCTTACTACCTTGTGTTAGAGGGGGGGTGTTAGTTCTATTTAGCAAGTCAGTAATCACATTTCTATTATTGTTATGACAACTATGAATAAAATATGGTGCAATGTAACGGTTATGACAACTTTCTGCTTGCTACATTTGCTTTTCTTCCTTATTCAACTTTGTACTCTATAAAAATGAGGTTGCCGAAATGTTGAGACATAAAATAATAAAATAAAGTTCTTTCCTACCTCTATTCACAGTCAATAACTGAAAGTATATCTGCATGCTTTCTTTTTCTACTATCTTTTTTTTTTTTGAAAAGTTTTTTCTTACTATCTTCAGAGTATCTTGATTGGAATTGTTAATCTGCAGAATCGCTGTTTGTTACCGGCTTTTAAACAATGGTAAAAGTTTGCTTTCGTGCCATTTGATTTCTTCTCAAGTATAGTTTGACCCTATTGTGACAGCACAAGAGCTCGAGAGGAGCATCTATACCATCCTCACTGTTCACCGCTGGGAGTCAATAAATTACATGGACTACCGGACTCGTCCCCTGCGGGTAGTTCACGGGAGATTAGCTTTGAAGTACCTGAATTGGATACTTAAACACATGGCAGCTGACCAGATCACTCATATCTATTGTGTCACGGCGCACGTGCTTGTTAGGGCTCGGATGTATAAACCTGCAAAGTATGTTTTGCGAAGTCTTGCTGGACTTGACACTGGATATCATTCTACTTTCAATGCCCTTATGGATACTTATTGCTGTTGCAACTCGAACCCTTCGGTTTTTGACCTTTTGGTCAAGGTTTATGTTCAAAATGGGAAGCTCAGGGATGCAATTGGGATCTTTCGGTCGATGGGTGCGAGAGGATTCAAAGCTTCCACTGCTACATGTAATGCCATTCTTGCAACTATTGCAAAGGGAGAGAATATGCCTACCGTATGGATGTTCTTTGAGGAAATGTCGTTGAAAAAGATATGCCCAGATGTGCAAACTTTCAATATACTGTTGTATTCTTTATGCTCCAAGGGGAAGTTTCAGAAAGCTATACACCTCTGCAGGAAAATGCAAGAGGTTGGCTGCAATCCTACCAGTGTCACCTACAATACTTTACTTGATTGGTTTTTCAAGAAGGGAAAGCTAAAGTTGGCTTGCAAGCTACTTGATGACATGGAAAATAAAGGCATTGCTGGAGATGTATGCACCTACAACATTATCATTAATAATTTGTGTAAAAGTAATAGGAGCTCTAGAGCTTATTCATATCTGAAGAAAATGAGGAGACATGGATTGTTTCCCAATGAAGTCACCTATAATACACTCATCAGAGGATTTTGTAAAGAAAAGAAAATGGTTCTTGCCTCTAAGATGTTAGATGAAATGCTAAAACATAAATTCATGCCTGATTCTATTACTTACAACACATTGATTTATGGACACTGCCAAAATCAGGATATGGATGAAGCTTCAAGGCTTTTGAACGAAATGGAGTCTGCTGGATTAGAGTTAACTGAGGCCAGTTACAGCCCTATCATAAGTGGCCATTCCCGCAATTCAAATTCTGATGCTGCAACCAGTCTAGTTAAAAGAATGAGATCAAAGGGAGTTGAAGCCAATCTTGTAATTCACACCATTCTAATTGATGGGCTTTGCAGAAAAGGACTGCTCCAAGAGGCTTTGAGATTCTTGGATAGAATGTTGGATTCCGGTATGCTTCCAGATGTCATCACATATTCAGTGCTCATAAATGGTTTTTGTGGAATTGGGGATATGATCTACGCTGAAGGTTTATTTTGCAAGTTGCATAAAATGGGTGTTTCTCCTAATAGAATACTGCATGCAACCTTGATTCATAACTACTGTAAGCATGGATATGTCAAGGAGGCATTTCAGACATACATTGCCATGACTCATGTAGGTTTGACTGCTGATCTGATCACGTATAATACATTGATATCAGCCCTTTGTCGGTCTGGGCAGTTGAAAGAAGCTGAGGACTTCATTCAACACATGTTAAGGATGAATGTTGCACCAAACTCCTGTAGTTTCAATTATATTTGTAGGGCTTACTGTGACAAAGGTGACTCAATCAATGCATTAACAGTCTTTCATGAAATGATTGGGCAGGGCCACATCCCCAATCTTTACATATTTACTAACTTATTGAAGGGATTTTGTGTTGGAGGTCATTTGCAAGAGGCAAAGAATTGTTTCATTACTGGTACACCTCTCACTGTTGATAATATAATGTGCAATATCTTGCTACTTGGGCTTTGCAAGCATGGGGAGACAAAAGATGCTTTAGATTTGGTTACTAACATGGTTAAAAGCAGCCTATTACCAGACATATTTTCGTTTAGTATTCTTATGTCTGGTTTATGCAGGGATAGAAAAATTCTTCTTGCCTTGCATTTGTTAGGAATGATGAAGAACAAGCCACTCTTTCTGAATAAGGTTGCATTTACTTGTCTAATTGATTGCATGCTCAAGGAAAGGCACCTTAAGGCCGCATTTTTTCTTTATGAAGAAATGACAAAGGGTGGCATTTATGCAGATACTGTATTGTTAAATGCTATGGTTGATGGTTTCTCAAAGGCAGGGCGGAAAGTGGAGAAAATTGTTTTACTGATGTTGCATGAAGGACTTTCCCCCACTTTGGTAACATATAACATCCTTTTGCATAGGTACTCCAAGAACAAAGAGTTGTCGAAGGCTTTTTGTCTTTATAAGAACATGGTCAGGGAAGGTCTGACACCTGATGATGTTACATATTATGCATTACTTCTTGTACTATGTGAGTGTAATGTGGTAGATGTTGGGGTTAAATTCTTAGAGAAGATGGTTTTAGGAGGAGTGGTCCCTGATCAATTGTCAGTAGACGTTCTTTTAACCAGGTTAAGTAAGAATATTCAGATTAGGAATGCCTTCAAGATAGTGACATGCATGAGTAAACTAGGTCTTTCACCCAGTGAAAGTACCTATAATGCCATGATTATCGGACTAAATGCCACAGGTGCTTTTCAGGATGCTTATTTTTTATTGCTGGAAATGATAAAGGAAGGGCTCATGCCAAAACATACCCACTTCATCACATTGATTAATGGATTGTGCAGAGTTGGTGATATTCAAGGGGCTTTCCGAGTTGGAGAAGATCTCAAGTCATTAGGTTTATTTCCTGATGGTGTCATTGAGGGTACTATGGTCAGGGGTCTTTGCAAGGTCGGTAAAATTGAGGAGGCACTCTTAATTCTGGAAACAATGCTTCAAAAAGGAGTTGTGCCAACTGTTGCAACTTTCACAACCATTATGCATTGTCTGTGCAAGAGAGGGAAGTTTACTGATGCCTTCTATATTCAAGGTCTGATGGGACATTGTGGTTTGGAGCTTGATGCCATCTCTTACAATGTCCTCATCACAGGGTTGTGCAACCATCATCACATATGTACGGCCTTGAATCTGTACAGAGAGATGAAGGCAAAAGGTGTTTGGCCTAATTTAACAACTTATGCTGTACTCCTTAGTTCCATTTCCAAGGAGAACAACATACCTGAGGGTGAAGTGCTTCTAAAGGACATAGAAGAAAGGAACTTAGTCACTTTAAACAGTAATGGGGTTAGTTTATCCAAGAGATTGATGCATGCTACTCGGAGCTTTCAGAGAAAAAGGAATGTCACACAATGAGGAAGCTAGACATGCTCTGGCACCTTATTCCGTTTGCATCAATTGCCCTTCACTTTTGGAGAAAGGATGCCTGCAATCTGGTTTGAGTGTTTTCTCAGCTTCTTCCAATTCTTCCTCATGCTTTCTTTAATGGCAGTTTCATGACGCAGCTATTATTTCCTTAATGCAGGAATTGTTTCATAAAGAAGAAAGATCCTCCTCATCAAAAAATAAAGAAGAATGATCCCTGTGACCTTATTACATAGTAAAACCTCGCCTTTCCCCTAAAGAAAGGTAACTTGCCCTCATTTTGTTTTTACAGATGAATTATAAGGTAGACTTCACCTTTTTCCTTTCTTATAGACAAGGTGTCAGCCACTGGCTGTGAGCAGTTGAGCTCAGACAGGATTCCCTATGGCACAGGTGACCATATAAGGTTTTACATTTTTGCTTTTGATCAACCTATTTAATTTTGGTTTTAGCAGACTGTAGGCAGACTGGATTTCTACTTAGGGCTGTAAAGGACACAGTTATAGGAACATAAAATTAGTTTATAAATAAGGTAAGAAAGTTAAGGTGAATGGTTTTGGAAAAGATATATCTTGGTTTGAGGTCTAATTGGTCAAAAATACATATTGATTGTCAATATACAGATGCATGCAGATACTCATGGAAATCAACAATTTTAATGGATTTGGAGCATCAAAACAACCATTTGTCTGTGCACGTATCCAGTCCTTTGGCTTTTATTGGAATACTAACTTTTGCAAAATGTGATCGCTCTGGTTTCCCCCTTTGAGCAAGAATTCAAAGAAGGTATAATTTTTAAGTTCAATAATTTTGCATGACTACGTAATATCTGGGCTTGGATTTTTCAGACAATGTGCTCAATCCACAATGGTCGGTCCTGGTGTATAATCATGGCAACAATGCAAACATTTTAAATGATTTTGGAGTGTCAAGACTGCCAAATATTGTCCAAGTTGCATGCCTTTTAGAGTATGTAACTATGTTTTCTTTCATTGGAATACTGATTCGTTTATGCTGCCTGCATTTACGGTACTTAATCGTTGCTTTTCGTTTCCTTTTTTTCCCCAACCCAACTTTCTTTGCTATAAGCCACTTCAACACCTAAATTCATCGGGTTTGTTCTAGATCCTTGGTCACAAATTGGATCGTAAGCCTTGGTGGCCTCTTTACCATTGACGTCATTACTGGTAATACAAAGGAATTTCTAGCAACTTTTTGGAATTACACTATAACCCCTCTAAACTTCATATTCACACAGTAATCCCCACAATGTTGTCTTGTTTTATATGGTAGTCTCCTGGTAATGAGAAATAACAAACTTCACTATACTTGAATTAATATGACTTACATTAAATTAGTATGCATCCTTAAGTTCTATTCAAGAGTCCACGTGCAATGAACAAAAGAAACAAAAGTTCCATAAGACACTTGAAGAAACAAAAGGTAAATTTCTCAACCCCTCATCCACCCCATTCCCCGTCCAAAGCTTCCCCTTCCTCTAATTTTGGCCCCCTGCTCTTTCTTATCATCCACCCCTTCACCTTATCCACTCTCTTGCTTCCCTTTCCCCTTTCCCCACTTCCGCTTCACCCTCCCCTCCCCATGTTTTGCTTCTTCTTCCTCTCATCCACCTTTCCCCCTGTCAACCTTCCTCCCTTGCTTCCTCTTCCTTCCCCCTTGTTGTAACACTCAAAGGACTAAGATGTAGTTATCCATGGAATAAAAGAAATCAATGGAAATAAGAAATAAAGATGGGTGAAGTTCAATTCATAAGGACAAATGGAGAAAAACAAATCTAATAGACTGAGAGTTGTCCCTATTGAGTGATGTATGACTAGGTGTATAAATATCTGGGCATGGGTAATGTAAACACTCTCTTGGTCTTAGTGAAACTTGTGAAGGAGCCCTAGCCTCTAAAAGAGGAGGAGGTCTAGGATAGCTGTTCCTGTGGTTGTCTCCCTCCTGTTAAGTATGGTTTCTACGTAAATTGTTTTGTCTTTGTGTGATGCTTCTTCTTATGATTTTGTCTAATATTTGTGTTTCTAAATTGCACGGAGATAACTTGTTCTTTTCTCTTCTTTATGTTGATTTTGTCATTTTTTTAGTTTTGCAAGGGCATGCTTGTATTATGTCCTCTAGGCTCTCTTATATATAAAGAGCCAAGATTCTATTAATAAAATAGAACAACTTCTTTACATGATATCAGAGCAATGGTCGTAGGTTAGAGTTTTGTACCTTCTTGGCCTCTCTTCTCTTTTCTTCTCCACCAAATAAGATCTAGGTCTTCTTTCTTAGGATTCATTCAATCTCATTGGAGAGGTGGAGTTCGTTTCTATTGCTAGAGATGGTTGTGCCCTAGCCACTGTGCCCAAGAACCCTCAAGGACTATCCACCTTGACTGCTAGTAATTGCCAATGATCATTGACGTCATCTGTTGCTAGAGTTGCTCCAATACTACCATGTAACACTAACGATTGTTAGGAAGCAAACCCAACACCATAGGGACCCGCCAACACCATTTCGAGGTGTCAGCAATATTGAAGGCTCCTTGTTTCCACCATAGTTGTAGCTAATCTTCTTTGTTGTCAATTATGAGGACTATTGATTGTGACACTATTAAGCAGTTTCTAGACACTGTTTAGCGATGTGGTTGGTGTTAAACCTTAAATGAGTTAGTTTCTCTTAGTTCTACGCTTAGTAGTCATTTCTCGTGGGTTTTCGATTGGTTATAGCATTTGAGATTGTTGACTCACCCACTAAGGTAGAGGAGTTCATGAACCCTTTCTTTGGCCCAGTGATTAGGTTTGATGGGATCAACTATGCACTGTGATTGTAGTCGATTATGAATGCCATTGAAGGTCCTCATAGGGAGTACATCCTTATCAAGTTGAACATTGAAACCTATTGAGAAGATGTGAAAGTTTGCAACCTAGAAGAATGACGCCATGGTTAGGGTGTGGAATATGAACATTGCTATCCATCATTTTGCTACAAAAATTATGTACTCTAAGATGACTAAAGAGATGTAGGACATCCTAATGCCAGCCGTATCCTTCACTTCCATCATGAGATCGTCAACATCAGTAGGATGGGAGACCCTTGGCACGGTACTATTTGACTCTTAAGTTCACTTTTAAGTTTTAAGAAACTGAATGTGTATACCCTTGTATGCTCTTGTAAGTTACAAGATCTATAAGGCTTAAATTATGGTGGGACATTTTCTGGTTGGATTGGATTTTGCATACAAGGTGGTGAGGTCTTATATGCTCATATTACTATAGATACCTATTATAAAGAAGGCTTATAGTTGGTTGGGTAGACTTGTAGTCATGTTGTCCTTACCATGTATAAAGCACATTTTTGTTAAGGCTGTCTCTCTAGGAAGAGGTAGAGATACTATGCCCCCTACTCATGGCCATGGAGGTGGACGTGGTTGTCTTGGCCATATGGAGGACACTTGTTGGACCAAGCATGGGAAGCCTGCTAGTGCACAGTAGGCTATTGTTGGTCTTGAGTTAGTGTCTGAGATTGCTATAACGAGTTCATTCAGAGGTTGAATCAACATGCATATCTTTTGCCCCTATCTTATTCACTTTGAGCTCCTTCACAAGGAATTATGATACTATTGCCTTTATTAGCCCTTTAGGTATATCGTTAACCCATATTGCTTATTAGACTAGCACAGGGGATACGAATTGGCTAGTTGCTTTGGGTAATATCTGAACATATATGTGGCGATGCTAAATAGTTCACCAGATTGAGATCTGTCTTAACTAGGGGAACCATACTTGTTAATCGTTTATCACTAATCAAGAGGAGGTGCAAGTTGCCCTACATATGTGGTTGCAAAATGTTCATATTGCTTGCTATTTGATCAAGAATGCTTTTGACAGCAGATTCCATACTCTATCTTAGAGCGTGAGTTCTCTGTGGTTCCACCAAAAGTGTTTGGCTGTGATGTCTTTATGCATCTCTTTGGCCCAAAAGGGGATAAATTGGCTCCTCAAATGGTCAACTGTATCTTCCTTGGGTATTCCATTGGTTGGCATCACTATGTCAGTGCCGATGTTACCTTCTTTGAGTCGATTCCCTATTATTCCATGCTGGTTTCTCATGTCACCATATTTGCATATCATGATGAGGTTATCGTTCCTATTTCATTTCCCTTAGTGAACTTGTAAGGGTAAACAATAGGTACTGGGATCCACCTTTGGTTTACTCCTGCCATCTTGAGTTTAAGGCGGTGTTTGTTTGGCGTGTTAAGTATTTAACACGCCTGGAACTTATGGTGGGTTTAGTAGACTTAATTGTAGGTTTAGTAGACTTAATTGTAGGATCTAAAGATAGGATATATGGCTATGTGCACAAAAACTCAAACACAAAATCTGTAATAACAAGATAATTTGCACAATCAATCAAATCACATAAATAGGCACAATATGTATAGTGTTTCCCCTTCCTTGGGTACTCCACTACCTAAGCCTCCTAGCTTAGGATTTTTAACCTGATTCTCTCAACCCCGAGAGAATCAATTTACTAACCGAGGTAATGAACGGGTTACCTCAACCCAAGTACAAAAACAAGTTTGTTACAATTCAACGAGCAAATGCTCAAGAACAAATGAAATACAGGTGTAAGAAAGATCTTACAATTAAGTTCTTAAGCCTCTCAACAAATGTAAATATAATGTTACCGATTTGAGAGCCTAGAATGAGCGTGAATACCTTGACAATGCGTGAAGAAATCACGTCGAAGTGTTTGCAAAAGCGTAGAGAAATTGATAGCAGCAAACTATTCCTTCAAAATATTGTGAGAATATGAAATATAGCTTTAGAATTTTTCTTCTCTATTTCTCATATGCAAACTAAGGGTTCAAGGGTTTATTTATAGGGTTTAGGACCGCAAGGATTCGTCTACTAGATGTTGGGGTTTAAATCCCAACGTTCATATAGTAAAAATTAATTTTCTAGCCGTTCAGTTTTGAGCCAATGGCGACCTGGTACCGGTATTAAAGTGTTGGTACCGGTACTCGTTGCTTCCAGATTTGGGTTTCAAACTCTTAACACAGATCTGTAACTCACTTGTACCGGTACTGATCATTAGTACCGGTACTCGTTACCTCCAGTACTGGTATTGATCATGAGTACCGGTACTTGCAGGGTACAGGTTTATTTATTTAAAAAATTCAAACCTGTAACTCACATGTACCGGTACTAAACTTTAGTACCGGTACTTGTGGGTTAACAAGTACCTTTTTAAGTGATTTAATTAATTACGTTCTTTGAAAATGATCGCAATATTAATCCTAATTTATCTCTAATTATTTTTACGATCTAAGTTATATTCCTTTGTTAAGAGACATGTACAATCTATAAATAAAAAATCTAAACTAGAACACTAAAGGTCGAAGATGATCTTCTCCTCAATTCTTCCTTGCCATCTTGCCTCCTTATCATGATCTTCTTTTCATCAAGCCTCCATCATTTCCTGTTTACCTTCTTCACCTAAATCTGAAAAACACTTAATGGTAAACATTAATCCATAATAATTTTGTTAACACCAAAACAAGATGTGGAACAAGGTTCCAACAATCTCCCCCTTTTTGGTGTTGACAAAACTATTTTGCAAATAGATAAAATAATTTTTAGCAATGTTGCATGAAGGAAAAACTTTTAATTAAATCCTCCACCTAAATATATGCTCCCCCCAAAAATATTACTATTTACCCTTTATCTTTCTCCCCCTTTTTGTCAATCACAAAAAAATGAAGAAATATCATACCATAAAATTTACCAATAGTAAAATGGAGCTTGTGGATATCAAGCATCTCTCGTCCAACATTTTTGGTCTTCATTCAACCTATAAAATGGTTGAAGTGTTCCGTTATGTGTCTTGAACGTCCATTGATTACTTTGATCTACTCCTTCAAAACAAATATCTTTTCTAGGTACCCATTTTCTTGTGGGTTCTTTAGAGTTAACACCTTTCAAAACCTGAGATTTATAGAACTTTTTATTGTTAGATCTATAATTCTTGGGATTTTTAGCCTTTTGATACATCCATGCATGCCTAGGTGCATGTGATTTAGTATGTGTATTCTTTTTATTCTGAAATTTTGATTTTATAGCTTCACAAAATTCAGTATTTAACGTAGTTGTTTTGAGATTAGTTAAAGTACCTTCAAAGTGCTCATAAATATCTTCTAATTCTACTATCTTTGCATGCAATTGATTGTTAGTCTCTTTTGACATTTTTAATTCAATTTCTAAACATGATTTATCTATTTCTAATACAACAATAACAAACAAGCCTTTTCCCACACTAAGTGGGGTCGGCTATATGGATTTTTTGCCTCTACACAGATCGATTTTCAGCCATTTTAGGACTTAAATTAAAGTAATTGAGGTCATACTTAATAATTTCCTTCCAACACTTGTTTAGTCTTCCTCGCCCCCTCTTAGCGGGTTCAGCCTCCAACTTCTCGCATCTCCTAACTGGAGCATCTAGTGGCCTTTTTTGTAAATGTCCAAACTATCTT
Source organism: Thalassia testudinum (assembly GCA_037157565.1). Taxonomy (NCBI): domain Eukaryota; kingdom Viridiplantae; phylum Streptophyta; class Magnoliopsida; order Alismatales; family Hydrocharitaceae; genus Thalassia; species Thalassia testudinum. Next base: position 181,441,303 of record JAZHRO010000036.1, on the reverse strand, counting down.
AGACGGGCATATCTCATTTTATCCTCTATCGGTGCCACCCTAACCCTTTTTCTAATAAACTCATTAGAAATACGGTTCTTTCTTGTATGACCACACATCCATCTTAACATCTTTATTTCTGCCACAGACATCTTCTGTACATGCCTATAGTTTATAGCCCAGCATTTAGAATCGTACAACATGGCTGGTCTTACCACAGCTCGATAGTATTTTCCTTTGACTTTTAAAGGAACCCTCTTATCACAGAGAACACCAGAAGCACCCCTCCATTTCAACCACCCTGCATTAATTCTATGTGTAACATCTCCATCAATGTTTGATAATTATTTTTTAAAACCTTATTTTCCTTTTTAAATAACCTAGCTTTATGATATAGTTCTTCATAAGCTTCTAATAATTCTTCAAAAGAAAAATCAGGATTTATCTCTTCTTTTGTGTCTTCTGAAGTTGCAACAAGACAAAGGTGTGCGACCTCATCTTCATCCGATTCACTAAAGTCAGTGTCTATGTTAGAGTCGCTATCATCCCATGTTGCTTTAAATGCTTTCTTCTTCTTCTTCTTCTTGAGCTCCTTTGTTTCTTTCCTATTGTCCTTCTTGTTTAAGGGACAATCCTTTCGCAATTGGCCCTTCTTCTTGCACTCATAACAAATAATATTAGAAGTTTTATTTACTTGCTTACCTTGTTTCTTGAGGAATTTCTGGAATTTCCTAGTGAGGATTTCCATCTCCTCGTCTTCGGATTCTGATGTTGTTGAGTCTGAGTCTTCCTTGATTGCTCTAAAAGCAATGCTTTTCTTCTTGCTTGTCGCCTTCTCCTCGTTCTTCTTGATATTCTCCAATTGGACTTCATATGCCATGAGGCTTCCAAGTAGATCATCCAAGGAGAGAGTGGATAGATCCTTTGCCTCTTGGATTGCTGTGGTCTTTGGAGACTGTAACGACCCGGTTCCCGAGCCCCTACGAGACACGAGAACCGGACCGACTCAACTAATCCCAAGACCTAGTCGTCCAACGAGGAAGTAACCAAAAGAGCAGTAAAATAAACCACATTCAACATGAATATAACTAACAGTAAGAAAATACAGCAGCAAGGAAAGAAATTACTACAGTATATACCACCACAACAGTAGAACATTCATAACTAAATATGAACTGTAGGTAAAGAAAAGTACAGCGGAAATAAGAACTACTCACTATAACGGAACAAAAAGAGGTACAAGAAACAGTGGTAATTCTACTGGACCCTACTCGGCCCAGCGTCCTCTGCAGTCGCTGACCCTGGCTGCTCAACACCTGGTCCTGAAAGGTAACGAGTGTAACACGTTAGCAAAACGCTGAGTAGAGTGGCAACTAAAACTAAAAAAATAGTAGAGTGTACAGTAGCTGTTAAGTTCTGTTACTTTCTTTATTTAAGTCTTTCAATTATCTCACGATTTATCTATTTCTTAGATCTTTCACTTGATCTCGAATGTTCCTCGTGGGAACGATCTTGATTGCAGTCTTTTCCGAACAGTAGAAGTAGCACGTGGTGCTCTCCTGGCCGGGAGAGTCCCCCGTGGTGATCCTACTCTCAGTCAACCACCCCAAGGTCACTGACAGACGTAACGGTGACTACGGCACGCGCGGTAAATACACGGGTAGCTAACCTGCACTGGCACGCGGTCAGTCGTTTCCGTTAACGGGTGCGCCCAAAGCACAGCACGGAACCAGTACAGGGCAGAGCCCTCTCAGTAACAGGGGTCCAACCCCTCCACAGTAACCAAACAGGGGCCTTGCCCCTCCACAGTCCGCGCACCCTCGCCTGACTACCCTGGTTTGCCCCAGCGGGCCTAACAAGTCGGTGTGGGAGGCTAGAAGAACCCCGGGGTCCGTGGGGTAGCTAGTACCTCCCTATACTAGTAGCTCTCCTCGGTACTACGTACGCGAGGGCTAGCAAGTCGGTACAGAGTGGCCAGTCCTAACCCCGGGTCCCTGGGGCGGCTGGCTCCGCTCTGCACTAAACAGGGGGACAGTCGCTCTCCTTGGTACTCCGTACTCAAGGGCCAGCTCACTTCCCCAATACTATTCCATTCACTTTCCAAGAGTTCTACTCCTACTTCCCCGTAGGGTTCCAGCTCAGAACGTCTAAGTTTCACCTTCTAATTTCACGTTATCACAATCCATGTTCTCAAACACGTTTATTTATTCAACAGGCAGCTGTTAATTCGATTACAGGCAGCTATTTGTTCCTTTCCATTTTTCCAATACTGCAGTATTCATCTGTTCCACTAGTTTTCCCGTCCTAGGATTCATGCCGTATCCTAGGATCTATCATACAATCTAGTTTTTCAGCCCTACGATTCATGCAACACCTAGGATCTAACATTCAATCTGTTTTTCATTCCTAGGATTCATGCAATGTCCTAGGTTCTATTTATGATTCCACAATTTAACAGGTTATACTTAAAAGCCACTCTACCAGGTACGACGGGAGTAATGAGGGTGTGATCGGAAATCCCACGTGCCTCCGCGACCCCCAAGACTGCAACGGAATGGGGTCCTATCACAAGGATTAAACACAAGGAGTGTCTCAAAACAGTGTATAGCTACTGTAGACGGGTAGAGGATTTAATTCCGGAAAGAATGCAACTCGAAACGCGGAAAACGGAACCCGAACGGGCCCTCAACGGGTCGAAAACGACGACACTGTGCAAAATCATACGTCTGGAACTTCTTCCAGACGTTTTAAAAAGTGGATCAGAGAATTACCTTGTTCTGCATGGTTTCTCAGACGTTCAGAAGCCTGCGGGGACGTCTGGCCTAGTTCCCAGTCGTCCGATGGTCACCCCGGACGTCTGGAGGTCACTCCCGCCGTCTGGTACTACAGCCAGACGTCTGATTCGCGTTGGATGGCGAATCACCGAGCCTGCGCACACCCATCTCCCTCCCTCAGTACGGTCAGTCGACAAGAAGGAAGAAGAAGACGGAAAACTCACCCTTCAGACGTCTGGACAGTCTTCCAGACGTCGACCTCACCGTCTGGCTATCAGCATAGACGTCTGATTCTGGAAATTTTTCTAGAACCAGGGCGCGACTCGCCCTCCGCTCGTGACGCCGCCTGCGTCGCACCTCGTGCGCCTGCTGCTCGAGCCGCAGCAGGCCTCCCGCGTCGTTCTGCGCCTGCTGCTCGAGCCGCAGTAGGCCTCTCGCGTCGTTCTGCGCCCGCTGCGCTCCCCGCCGGCCGGCCCTGGTAGCCCGGAGAGCTCGCCCTCACGGCTGAGTGTCGCTCTCGCACGCAGCACCCCCTCCGCGCTCACTGCGGCCGTCGCCGCCGCAGCAACCCCGCGCTCGCTCTCGCGCTCGCTCTTGCGCACTGGAAGGAGAAGAGGAAAGGGGTGGAGGCGACGGGAGAGAGCGCGTGGCCTTTTAAGGCTGCGCGAGGAGGAGAGAGAGAGATTGCAGCGGCGAGAATCTGCAGCCGCAGGAGCGAATATGCGGTCTGCGCGCTCAGGCGCGCAGACGACCTGCGCGTGTCGAAAATAACCGATTTCCAGACGTCTGGAAACTATCCCATATGTCTGGTAAGACGTCTGGAAGTGACCCCAGACATCTGGTCCGACGTCTGGGCCACCTCCCAGACGTCTTAAAAGACGTCTGGGGCGTGTGTTCGTTACAGAGACCAATCGCTTGTAAGTGATCTCAAGACCTTTCTTACAAGCTGCTCGTCTTTCATCTTGACTCCTAGATTTTTCATTGGATTCATGCTCTCCAAACCTTATGTACATGTCTTTGATTGTTTCTCCTTTTTCCATCCTGAAACACTGATAATTTTCTGTTAAAATAGAAATACGTGTTTCTTTTACCTTATTTGTACCTTCGTAGGTGATTTGCAAAGTATTCCAAATCTCGTAGGCGGACTCGCATGCGGAAATTCAATTGAACTCCTCCCTTGATAATGCACAATAGAGTGCGGTCATGGCCTTCGCGTTTCCCGCAATCTTTTTCTTTTGATCCGCTGTCCAAGTTACGCCTTCCTGCGGCTTCGGATCCGTGTACTTCTCTTGAATGAGAATCCAAGACTCCTCGTCTATTGCTTTGGGGAAGACTTGCATCCTCCTCTTCCAATACCCGTAGTTCGTCCCATCGAAATAGGGAGGACGGGTGGATGACTGTCCTTCGGTGCACCTTGATGTGGATGCCATCGCAAGTTGAGTTGTTACGTCTTTTTGCAACCAGGCTCTGATACCACTTGTAGGATCTAAAGATAGGATATATGGCTATGCACACAAAAGCTCAAACACAAAATAAGTAATAACAAGACAATTTGTACAATCAATCAAATCACAGAAATATGCACAATATGTATAGTGGTTCCCCTCCCTTGGGTACTCCACTACCTAAGCCTCCCAGCTTAGGATTTTTAACCCAATTCTCTCAACCCCGAGAGAATCAATTTACTAACCGAGGTAATTAACGGGTTACCTCAACTCAAGTACAAAAATGGGTTTGTTACAACTCAACGAGCAAATGTTCAAGAACAAATGAAATACAGGTGTAAGAAAGAAAAATCTTACAACTAAGTTCCTAAGCCTCTCAACAAATGTAAATATAATGTTACCGATTTGAGAGCCTAGAATGAGCGTGAATGCCTTGACAATGCGTGAAGAAATCACGCCGAAGTGTTTGCAAAAGCGTAGAGAAATTGATAGTAGCAAACTATTCCTTCTTCAAAATATTGTGAGAATATGAAATATAGCTCTAGAATTTTTCTTCTCTATTTCTCATATGCAAACTAAGGGTTTAAGGGTTTATGTATAGAGTTTAGGACCTCAAGGATTCGTCTACTAGACGTTGGGTTTAAATCCCAACATTCATATAGCACAAATTAATTTTTTAGCCGTTCAGTTTTGAGCCAATGGCTACCTGGTACCGGTACTAAAGTATGGGTACCGGTACTCGTTACTTTCAGATTTGGGTTTCAAACTCTTAACATAAATCTGTAACTCACTTGTACCGGTACTGATCATTAGTACCGGTACTCGTTACCTCCAGTACCGGTATTGATCATGAGTACCGGTACTTGCATGGTACAGGTTTGTTTATTTAAAAAATCCAAACCTGTAACTCACATGTACCGGTACTAAACTTTAGTATCGGTACTTGTGGGTTAACAAGTACCTTTTTAAGTGATTTAATCAATTATGTTCTTTGAAAATGATTGCAATATTAATCCTAATTTATCTCTAATTATTTTTACGATCTAAGTTATATTCCTTTGTTAAGAGACATATACAATCTATAAATAAAAAATTTAAACTAGAAACACTAAAGGTCGAAGATGATCTTCTCCTCAATTTTTCTGTCATCTTGCCTCTTTATCATGATCTTCTTCTTTTCATCAAGCCTCCATCATTTCCTGTTTGTCTTACTTCACCTAAATCTGAAAAATACTTAATGGCAAGCATTAATCCAAAATAATTTTGTTAACACCAAAACAAGATGTGGAATAAGGTTCCAATAATAACACGGGCTAAAGTTATTCTGTCCTCTCTGTGGAGTAACTTTGACATGCCAAAACATTCAAACGGGTTAACTCACTTATTTCACTATTTATTCCATTTTTTCCTTATTCCTTTATTTACTCCACAAACTTATTCTCCTTACCAAATGTGACCTAAGAGCTTATCTCTCTCTTCCTATGTTTAAGCCTTCATTTGTCCCTAAGATAACTACTATTACTGAGAGTGATGACATTGCTAGTACTGATATGCTACGCTTCCCATATGATCAACCCTATCTCGCTCGACTATCGTTGGCCTACTCTCACACTCCCTAGTGCCGCTTTATTGGCTTCTGGATTTGTGGTAGGGACAAGAAATCTGGGTCAGGTTTGCATTTTTAGCCTTGGCGATACTTGTCTTTGACACGTTGTTTGGTAGAGGATGAGCATGGGTGATGGTGAAGATGGTCCTTTTTCTTTTTTCGAAAGGTGTTGAAGACGATCTTGATCTCCTTATTGCTTTATTCAAGGGCACTTGGACATGCACCATGCATCCCATCTTCAAGCATGTATCCATGGCACGCCTAACCCCATAGTATAAGAAGTTTGTCATTGCCCTATTAGCTATCTCTATTATGGCCACTCATTAGGAGGCATTACTTCATCCAAAGTGGTGCTAATCCATGGAGGATGAAACATTTACTCTTCTTTCAAGAGGGAGTCGAGTTTGGTTGAACCTGCCTCTGATGCAGTAGTAGTTGGATGTAAATGGATGTTCTGGTCCCTCTTCTAGTAATCCCTTATTGCACATGGATGTATGGAGGTTGAGACATTGTCCTGATCAACTTGGAGTTTTGGATACACATTTTACCTGGTGATTGTCGATGACTTCTTTAGAGTATCTTGGATTTTCCTTCCATAGAGCAAGACAGATGTGAGCACTGTTGTCAGGGATTCTGTATTAGAAATAAGAAATCAACTGTCTGCTAGTACGAGATCATTGCACACAGAAATGGACTTGAGCTTTCATTATTGCATTATATACATTCTTATAACTCATTGGTATTATACACCAAAGTCTTGCCCCTATACTTATGGAGTAGCTGAGAAAGCATAGACATCTTCTAGATTTAGCCTGTTCTCTCCTCATTCACATGAGTTTTGCACAGGTATCTTAGGGAAATGTTGTTCGCATTGCATGCTATCATATCAACTGCATGCCATCCATTGTGCTTTTGGAGCTGATTCCTTTGCAGGTCATGTTTCTGGACTAGAATCTATTCCTTGTTACCCCTCAAGTATTTGGTTGCATTGCTTTTGTCCACTTTGTGGTCCTTGTGGATTAGGCTGGAGTAAACCAACTTAGAATGGTATTCGTGTGGCTCATTTTCATTAAGCGAGTCTTGATGTCACCTTTTTTGAGTTCATGCCATTTTTTTATACCACTGCATTACATGTTTGTCAGGACCTTCATAGGTTACCCATTAGGTTCCCTGATTTGAACCACTAAATAATATTTCCTTTTCATTTCCTTTTTCTCTTCTATTTTGTTTGCGCATAGCAATATTGGATTCAATAGATTGATGGATGTAATGGTTGAAAAAGGTCTTACCTGCATCCCCTCACAATAAGAGAGGATCGATTCGTTCATGTGGTGTTGGAAAATTGGGTTTTTGGATATACTTTTGGACATATCCTTTTGGGCTTTTCTTTCCTTTTTTCTTTTTTTTGAGACACACATCTAAGCTAATAGCATCCTGTTGATTTTTTTTATCCTTTCTTATCCTTTTTTTTATCAGACATGGTGTTGCTGATGCTATTTAATACTTGTCTTAGAAGCTCCACACATTGTTTGCTGTTTGCATGAGATTGTGGATTGTTTTCAAGCTTTTATGGCATCTGGAATGCATATATCTCCTTACAAAACCTACTTTACTGGCTGTTTTTCTCGGCATTTCTGTTTCAGAGTATCCTTATTAGAGCTTCGATTCCACTTTTACCTTCACATTGCACTTCTAAAAAACAACTTACTTTTGGATTGAAGAATTCTGAAACAAAATATTTTCATTGAGTTGCAAATTTGTTCAGATTAAACTTAAAAATTATGTATTATTATCTTTTTGGTTTTTTTGAAGCTGCCTACTTTCAACACTTCTTGGTGCTTGATGCAGATTGGACGTCGCCATAGAAGCTTTGATGCCTATTAAAACATTTAACGGAAAGTACTGAAGATACAGAGAAAAGGATAAAATGATCAAACATCTGCATGAGACACTGGATGTTAACAGGGTATCCCAGTGGGATGCAGGACTAGTCTTCTGCCAAAGATGAGGTCCACAGCTCAACCATTGCAACATGCCGTGTATTGAGTTCATATGACCTCCATTAGGGGCAAGATGAAGTTATAGACAGTATACATGCAAGCCTCTCACTCCTTTATGTAATGAGGAGTGGGAGGATCCATTGGGGTCCAATGAAGCCCCTGACAATCTGGGTGGGGGTTCTTGTGCTTCTTTATAAGTGAGTGGTGCGATAACACGTGGCAAAGGTGCGATAACACGTGGCAAAGCTTGCTATCTCATACTGGAAAGTTGGGGCAGACCAAGGAGTTCGTTTGTGTGGACTGGCTTGTCCCAGATTGGATAGTTTAGTCTGTCTTGCATAAGTGAACCAGCTTTCTCAGATGGGCTGAATTGCGCAGGCTAGAAGGCTCTTCCAGGTATTCTGCCTTGGTTGGAAGCTTCGAGCTTGGCTGCTAGGCTAATAATTTTATGTGCTCGATTTGATGGTCTTTGGCATTTAGAGGAGCCAGATCGGTCCTTGTTAGGCCAAGAAGATAGTCATGAGCATCTTGCATGGGTGATGGAGGGCAAGGGCCAATTTCATCCCTCAGTGATGGACGAAAAGGTATCGTGTTGATTTTTTTTCCCCTTATTTCAAACAAATGCTGGATATTATTGCACTCTCTTGTTGCTCTGTCTTTTTTCCAAAATTTATTATGTTGCCTGATTGGACAAAACTTAGATTCAGTGGCTAGTTCCTTTTGCAGGAAGCCTTCTATTTTTGCTACTAGGAACAAATATTTTGCTTGTGCTGCCTTGACTTGATTCTGCTTCCTGAGAGCCTCTCATCTTATTCCTCTTTTGGAGCTAATCAGAATTCAACTTGAAGCAGATACCGCATTGGAAAGAACTTTAATGAAGCCTAGTGGATCAAGGAAAAAAACCTCTCCTTACCAGCTTCACTAACATTTCCAAGGTGTGCATCAGTTTTCCTGTAGTACGTTTGTCAGGAGAATAAGTCTGTGCCAACAGTTATATGGGATTTCTACAGATCTACAATGTCTTACTCCAATATACAAGAGGCACATGGTGAAATTAATCTCGAGTAGATTGTGCAATCCATTGCATAAAATGCTCAATTCAACTCTATTGAATCATTGATCTTAGGAGAATCCAAGAATTACCATACAATTGTCTCTCTCTATACCATTACAAGATTCTTTTGAAAATGAATGTCATAGCTTCCATCAGTCATTAAGATCTTAGCTTTTGAAGAATTGAGTGAAATTTTGGTGTAAGTGATAATCAGAAACAATATTAGAAAAACAAAATAAATTCTGTCCTTTATTCAAAGTGTTAGGAAATAAATTGTAGGGAATAAATTGAGATTGTGTTGGTGTTTTTTCATATTTAGGTCATTGTTATTTTTAATAAGTCTGTGGTGTATTTACTTTTATGTCAAAGTCCTCTTTCTATATATAAAGAGAGTTAATGTCTCTATTTTCAAATCAATAAAGTCCATATTCTCTTAAAAATTCCAACATAAAGCAAACAGTATAAAAACAGATTCTTTTTCACATCACAAAGTAAGAATATTCTGAAACATAAGCTCGCAGTGGGAGCACATGGTAGTTGCTTCTCCCAGGCAGGAATTCATTGGATGTTTCATACTAGTTGATGCATCTTCTTTTGCGCCTGTGTAATGTGGCAGCTGTTGACTTGCTGCACAGAAGATTTTCATGTTTAGTCTGAGTTGTTTTCTTGCATAGACATTTTTATTATAGTGTGAGGAGTTTGGTTAAGTATCAACAACTGAAACCCAAACAATAGGACCACAATGCATCATTTAAGCTCCTGCACTTTGATTTGCTTGAGTGATTCAATAGTTGCACCCACAGCTACCCCAACCCAACAGACAGAGAGAGGGAGGCAGGGAGGAAGGGGGATCCAGCTGCACTCTTACCTCTTTTTACCCTGCCATGTCTCATCACTGCCTTTGAAGTTTCACTCCATCTTATCCTTGTCTGGGCTCCCTATTTTTTTTAGAAAAACATCCTTTATTTCTCAAGAGAAAATAGTCTTTAGTAGTTTATCATAACAAAAGATTATGAAAATGACAACAATAATAAGTATAAAATCTTTCTTCAGGGTCAGCCACTTTGATCTTTTACTCAATATCTTATATTATGAATGTTAGATGCTCTCTTCTCTAAGTTTCTTTGATGGTAGCAGATACAATTATACATAGTAGGAGTTAAAAAAGGACATAACATCCACTTAAAGGTGAGGGATGCAGGTACTACCGATCAAGAGTTTTCTTCCTCCCTCTTGTTGGGAGCTTCTCTCTCTTTCTCAGGGAGTTCTCACTTCCACTGGTTGGGAGCCTCTCACTTAGGCACTGCTTTTTAGACATGTGGTGTTTCTCTCTTTCATTTTGCTATGTTGCAGCAAGAAGAAACTTCAACTTATATTATGGCTGGTTTTTTTGCTCATGGAGATTTCAATGAATATTATTTCTTGAAACTTTTGAGTTTTGGGGAATCCTTGCAGTTTGGCGCCTCAAAATCTCCTTCAGGTGATTTGTCTAGGGAAACATTATTCAAGGAGGTCTTCAGAAAAAAAAAAGAAACACGATATGCAAGGAGGCTAACTGGCTTAATTTTGTTCCAGCTGATATAGGTCTGGAAGCCTGTTATTAATTTGGGAACAGTCTGTGCTATGCTTCATTTTGAAACACAAGGATTACATTCTTGCCTCCATTAAGCCCACTTTCAGGCCTTCTTGGAGTGTTTTTTGCATTTATGGCATTCTTTTTAGGAACACATGAAAGGGTTTCTAATTGCACTGAAAATGATTGTTTAAATACACTATCTTATGAGCAGAAAAACCTGGTGGTAAAAATATACAAGCCTAGGAGTTGGCAAATCTAAAGGATTTTATTTCTCACTCATGCTTGCCTCAGGGACTTTGGGTATCTCTGGCCTTCACTGCTTCTCATGGACCAACATGTGGCCTCCTCTAAGTTATTTGGAGTACTAACTTAATCATGTTTTTCAGCCCATTTTGGATGTGAGAGATTAAAAAATGCTGATGTGTTGCATCTTCTGCAAATGATTGCCCAATTTTGCTATGACTTGATAAGGAAGATCAAGCCTTTGAACGGTCCTTGGAGATTTGAGGCTATATGGATTTCAATCCAAAGTTCTTATATCATAAGTCGTTTGGGGTTATATGGACAGTTGGGATGGCTGATAGTCAACCTAATGTCTCTTCTAGGTGCACTGCAATTAAATTGGGCCTCCAAAGTTGGCATAAAAGGGAGTCTGGTAGCTGACAATCTGAATTGATTAGTCTTGAAGCTGGAATGCTCAGGCATCAGTGAGAATTCATTGTTTTAAGAAAGGCAGCTATAGGTAGAGACATGATATTCTCTTGGAGATAGATCTTTATTCGGTCCAACATGCTAAATTCAGAAGGGTCCATGGTTTGGAGGTAGGAAGACTGGGTTCTTTCATTTGGATCAGGATGGTGGAAGGAAAATTCTTAGGTAAGTTGGATCTAGTACTTGTATCAATTTTCATTCTGCACTCTACCTACCGAAGGGATTCGCATGCAGGTTTGCACCAGGGAGGAGGAGAATATTATGATCTTGAACTTTCCAAATGATCAGGAGAGAGAAGTGCCTTCTTCATGCATCCAAACAAGGATTCTGGTACGCATGAAATCCCTCCAATATTTTTCAAGAAATATTGTAGTATTTGTGATGAGGTAGTGAATTTTGTAAAATAATCATTTATGCTGGTCAGCTTCATCCCTCACCTTAATTCCTAAAAGTGAGAATTGTTGCAACGATCATTGCAAGCAGTCTGAAACAATTACTTCAAAGAATCCTATCTTCATCTCAGTTGGCTTTGGTCACACAAGGTTTGGTTGATTCATTGCTGCGTATAAGATGGACTCAATTCTGACAAGGAAAACCAGGAGGCCTCAGATGCTTATCAATATAGATATGAGTAAGAGAAAATGATTCATCTTATTTCGTACCAAGGTACTAATTCCTCTAAAATAGAGGATTAGGGAGAAACTACAGAAGTATCCTCACGTAAGAAGTAAATGATGGAAAACAAAAATAGAAAAAATGATCAACTCATATCTCAACATTCCATGTCAAGTTGGAGTATAAATATCAATCATGTTCAGCTTGGAATAACATTCGTCAGAGCCTTTGGAAGTGTCTTAATGAAAATATCAGCTGCGATTCTTAGAAGAAACACGAGTGGTGCGAATAAGTCTCTACTGAATTAGGTCTCGAGTATAGTGGTAATCAATCTCAACATGCTTTGTTTATTTTTGGAATATGGGCTTGTTTGCGATATAAGTGGTTGCTTTATTGTCACATCTCATCTCCATAAAAGAATCAATAGCAATATGTAAATTTGACATAATAGATCGTACTCACATCATCTTTGCAGCTGTTTGAGCCATTGCTCTATACCTGCACAAGATTTGGAGACCACTACCTACTTTTTTGCTTCCCCATGTCCCTAGGTTGCTAGTCACATAAGTGCAAAACCTAGTTGATTTCCTATCAGTAAGATAGCTCGCATGGTCTAACTCTGCATGTATGCAACAATGTTCATAGTTGTGCCTTTTGTGAACAGGAACTCTTTCCTAGAAGCTTTTTGTTACGATCCGATTTTCAGATCCCTACAAGATCCAAGATCGGCTTGCCTTGACTAATCCCAAGACCCAGTCGTCCAACAAGAAATAACAAAAAAGCAAGAAAGTAAATCACATTCACATATGCAATATAACTAAGCAGTAAAAACGTACAAAGCAGTAAAAGAAAGTAAAACTGCTGTTCCATTACATACCACCACACCAACAGAACGGAAACAAAAGTAAACAGTAACGACAACAGTAGCTAAAAGTCTGAACTCGCTAAACAGTAAGGGGAATAATGAGAAACTGCTGAAACTATGGCTGGGCTCGATTGGGCCCAGTACCCTCCGCAGTCGGAAACTCGGGCTGCTCAACTCCTGGTCTTGAACAACGTTATGAAAGGATAGAGTCAGCGAACGTCGAGTAGAGTGATATCTATACTATCTAAAGCAGTAAAAGCAACATGTTTAATTCTTTTTTCTATTTATTTTATTTTATGTGTATTTTCTTTTCACCCATTTTTCTCAAATATCAAGATATTATTGATCTTGCATGTTCCTCGTGGTGACGATCTTGATTGCAGTCTTTTCCGAAGAGTAGAAGGTACACGTGGTGCTCTTCTGGTCAGGAGAGTCTTCTGTGGTAGTCCTACCCCCACTCAACCACCCCGAGGTTACTGTCAAGACATAGCGGTGATTACGGCACGCGTGATAAGGGCACAGGTAGCTACCCCGCACTGACACGTGTGATAAGGGCACAGGTAGCTACCCTGCACTGACACGCGATCAGTCCTTTCCGCTAGTGGGTACGCCCAAAGTACAGCATGGAACAGTATAGGGCCTAACCCTCTCAGAAACAGGGGTCTTGCCTCTCAAAATCAAACAGGGGTCTCGTCCCTCCACAGTCCGCACACCCTCGTCTGACTACCTCGGTTTGCCTAGAGGACCTAATAAGTCGGTGTAGGATGGCTAGCTGAGCCCCAAGTCCCGTGGAGTGGCTAGCTCTCACCCAACACTAGTAGCTCGCCTCGGTACAGCGTACACGAGGGCCAACAGGAGTCGGTGTAGAGTGGCCGATCTTAATCTCTAGTCTCAACCCAAGGGCGGTTAGCTCCACTCTATACGAAAATGGGACAGCCACTCTTCTTGGTACCACGTACTCAAGGGTTAGCACACTTCTCGTCTACATTTCAGATTTCCATCTAACTACAGGAGCTCTACTCCTAATTCCCCATAGGATTTATGCTCATGTTCACCTCATTTATTCCGATCCAGATCCCACCATTTACAATTCAGTTCTTATTTATATATAGGCAGCTCATGTTTCCATAATTCAATACATGCAACTGAGGATTTCACAGGTAATTGTTCATTTATCTCAGACAACTCATATTCTAGCAGACAACTCACAACTATATTGCAGGCACTTGCTAGCAGTTTAACTTAATCATGCATACAAATACAATCATGTAGTACAAATGGTTCATTCATTTCTCTGTCTTAGGATTCGTGCCAAATCCTAGGGTTTCATTTGGCTAATTCCACAAGCACATTCTTATTTAATATTATTAACAGAAGTAGACACTCTACCAGACAATTTGGGAGTACTGGGGACTTGAACCGCAGACCCAGGCGTCTCTGTGAGCCCCAGATATGTAGCAGGCTAAAATCCTATACTAGGGAATACATCACAAAGGGAGGATTCAGAATAGTGTATAAGGGTTTCTAGTACGTAGAGAAACTTGCGAGGAAACTACAGATACTTCGTTTGCGTAAAACGGATCCCGATCGGACCCCAAACGGGTCAAAAATGTGTCTACTGTACAAAATCAGACGTTTGGAAATAAGTCCAGATATCTTAAAAGATATAAGAACTTCACCTTAAGTCCCTACGGTGTCCTCAGACGTCTAGGCTTTCTCTGCGATTGTCTGAAGGCAGTTCCAGACGTCGGACCACGCCTTCAGTCGTCTGGAAGCACATCCGGACGTCTGGTGATCTGATCAGACTTCCAAAAGTGCGTAGGAGAGCATTCCGCGCTCCTTCCCAAGGCTGCTCCTGGGTACGACAGTCGTAACCCCCAAATCAAACCCGACATCCACTCTGCGGTGCGGCCTGCATGGTCGTAACTGCGAAAAAGAACGTACCTTCGCGATAAATGAGCTTTCAGACGTCTGGTCTTAACTTCAGATGTCTGGTCTTAACTCCAGACGTCCAGATGCTCCGCTAGCTGTCCGGACTCCGCTCCAGATGTCTGATATTGGAAAATTTCCAGTATCAGAACCCGCTCCCAGCGCTCTCCGCCGTGCTCCTCCTTGCTTCGCCGCAGCTCTAGCTGCTGCAGATGGTCGAGGTCGCCTCTCCGGAATCTCTCCTCCCGCACGCGTCCGCGATGGTCGTGCGAGCTCCGCCGAGCTCCCATCGAAGCTTTCCGACCTCAGCCTCCTCGTCTCGCACTCTCCTTCTCGCCCTCTCGCTCTCCCTTTCTCACCTCCTCTTGTAGGCTCTGAAGGTGGGGGTGGTGGTGTGTGGAGTGGAGAGGAGAGGAGGGGGGCTTTTATAGATGCTGGGGGTTTAGGGTTCGGGCAGGAAGGGAGGAAGGGAGATAAAGGAAAGAAGACGTTTTGCGTGCCGCCCGTGCACAGAGCACAGAGCGCGTACGAAAATTTCATTTTTAGACGTTCGGGAAAGGGTCCAGACGTCTGACTGAGACTCCAGACGTCTTAAAAGGCTAAATATGGGACGGGTCTTTACACTTTCAAATATCTTAGCATCATCATCATAGCATCCCAATGTGCCTTAGTGGGTCTATCCATCAACTAACTCAGCTTACCAACAACTAATTAAATATCAAGCTGCGTGATCGTTAACCACGGTAGCTTCCCAATAAGACCTCAATACTGGCGAGTATTCACAGGTTCAGATTGCTCATCATATAGGTGTGCCTTGGGTCTATAGGTATACTTATTGGTCTAGTTTTAAGCATACCTATCTCTTGAAGCAGATTTATGGCATGCTTTCTTTAGGATATAACAACCCCTTTCTTGCTACGAGGCACTTCTATTTCAAGAAAGTGGTGAATGGGTCCATGATCCTTGATGACAAAGTTATTTGCTAGATGTTTTTTCAAGTCACCGATGCCCTATTGATCACTTCTAGTAAGAATAATGTCATCGACAAATACTAATATCACGACTGAATCCTTTGCATAAAAAGATAATGATGAGAAAGATCTACAAAAATCAAGAGCCGCAATCACCTTTGACAATTTTTGAAACTAGGCCCTAGGGCTTTGCTTCAGACCATAAATTACCTTGCGAATACGATAGACCTTCGAACACTCTCCTTGAGATTTAAAATCGAGAGGCTGTTGCATATACACGACCTCTTGTAGACCACCATAGAAGAAAACATTCTTCACGTCCAACTGATGGTGAGGCCAGTCACATTTAACAATCATAGAAATTAGTATATCAACAGTAAGCAGGCGAGCCATAGGGGAGAAAGTATAAAAAAAATCAACTCTATAAGTTTGAGTAAAGCTCTTGACAATTAGTTGGGCTTTGTATTTGTCAATTGTGCTATCTGGGTTATATTTGACGGTGAACAATCATTTGCACCTATCTACAACTACTCCAGGAGGAGGATCAGTTGGTTCCCAGGTACCATGAGAGATAGAAGCGGACATTTCTTCATGACTTGTCGTTACTTTGGATCAAGAAGTGTCTGCTCATGTGATGTGGGAATATGCGTCACAAATAGATTATTGCAGAAACTACTGTAGTATGGTTCAAAGCATGTCATAGATACATGCTTAGAGAGAGGATATATGGTGCAAGTTCGAGGAACCTTCCTTACAGTGATGGGAAGGTCTAGATCAGGGGTGACAGTTGGCTCAACATCATTGGATGGTAGGCAAATGGTTTGTTCTTGACCTGGGTTATCATTAGTCACAACATCATCAATATGTAAAGAATCTGTTTTCACCTTTGGTGATGTTGGTGTTGGCTCTGAGGGAGGAGTATGATGCTTATAGGTAAGTGGGGGATCTCGAGATTGGATAGGTTTAGATATCAGAATATCTTCCAAAGTAATAGGAGGAAACATTAGTCACATGTCTCCTTGTAGTAGAGAAATAAGGTATAGACTCATGGAATGTTACATCAACACTGACATGGTAATGCTGAAGAATTGGGTCGTAACACCTGTACACCTTTTGAGTTTTAAAATATTCCAGAAAGGCACATTTCATAGCCCTAGCAGCCAACTTGTCCTGTCCAAGACTAGAAATATGGACAAAGGCCACACATCCAAATACCTAGAGATGAACAACAGTGAAGTCCCCATCTAGATACAAAAGTTGTAGTGAAATTTGCTCATTAATGGTGGAAGAAGGTATGCAGTTACTGAAAAAATGTGTAGTTAGAGCAGCATCACCCTACTATAAAGGAGGCACACTGTTGATCGATTGTGCCCTAGCAACGTCCAATAGATGACGATGTTTGTGCTTGGCAACATCATTTTGCTGGGAAATATGGGGACGTGTAGTCTAATGCGTAATATTCTGAGATTTATAAAACTCATGCAACAACTAAGTACAAAATTTCAAATATTATCAGGCAATTTTGATAGTGGCATCAAACTAGGTCGTTATTTTCAAAATGAAAATTTTAATGGCATGACCAACATCGAACTTCTGTTTCAAAAGAAACAACCATGTCAGACTAGAAAAATCATTGACAAGAACAAGGTAATATCTGTGTCCTAGCTTATCAGGAATATGACTAGGTTCCCAAATATCCATATGAACCGACTCAAACATGGACTGTGACCTAGGACTCTGACTAGAAGGATAGCTACTCTGGTGATGCTTCCTAAGTTAACATGCATCACAATTAATGACAATAATAGGAGAAATTGTGGAATGACTTGATGGAGCTTTGCAAGAGGAAAATGGCCCAGATGCAGATGCCATTGAAGCGCAGATCCAACAGTAGAAGAACTGATACTCGTAGTAGCATAAGGAAATTGACAAAGGTGATATTCTCGTCCCTTTTCACGGTCGCTACCAATTGTCTTTCCTATCCTAAAAGTACAAGACAACGTTAAAGATGACTCAATAATTCAACTCTTTAGTAATTTTGCTGATCGAAAGAAGACTGATAGGAAAGTCTGGAATAAGAGCATTTGTTAGGTGCATAGTGGGTGTAATTGCCACTTCCCCCTTACTAGTGATAGGAGAATGTCTCTTATCCGCCACCTAAATTGTATGGCCTGTAGTAATAAATCAGAGTCGATTGAATTGTTGTTGATCACACAGATGATAAGAAGCGTTAAAGTCCATGAGCCAATCTAAGTCACTTATATTACCTGTTTGAGTAGATAGAGCAATAAGTATACTTGGTGAGGTGACTAATGCAAGAGTTTTAGATAGAGCAGGTGGCCTAGCATCTATAGTAGAGGAGCCTGCAGTAGTCAACTATCTGAGAAGTTGTAGAAGCTCATTGTAATCTAAGCGAGACATTGTGACTATATGTCTTGAAATAAGTGTTGAAGCAATCACTTGATTCACAGATGGTGACTGATCATGCGTAGTCTAGCAAGTGTTTTTAGTATGACCAGGCTTTCCACAGTAGGTATAGAAAGGACGTCCTTTACCTTGAGGGCCATGCCCTCGCTTACGTCCACATGTAGAGGGAGCACCACATTCGTAACTAAAATTGGCAGCCAATGCTAAGGTCTAGGTATTGGGTGCATCACTGGTAAGGGGAGTAGCAATCCTACTCATCCTGCTATATGTCTCAGGAGTCGGGAGCTTAGCCATAATAATCATTTGGGAACGAGCTATAGAGTACTCAAGTCGAAACCTGCTCAAAATTGTAGAACAACTACCTCCTTACGATATATTTTCTGCAACTCATGTGCAGATTGGATGACATGTGTTGTACTTCTCAAGCAAATGCCTTGAGAGTCAAATAATACTAGGACCCTCCTGACAAAGATGAGTCATCTCACTTTAAATTTGGAATACTTGGCTATAGTTCTCATGTGAATAGGTATCCTTACAACTGTCCCACATCTCTTTTGCAGTCTTGTAATACATGATTTTATTCTCAATCTTAGGGATAATGGGATTCATGATTCAAGCACGGATCATGGCCTTGTCCTTTCATGTGGCATTCTTGCCACTCTTCTTTGTGAGCTCTGGCTGAAGTAAGACTTGTTCCGTGTCATGAACCTCCATCGTTATAAGGAAGGTTTGTAACCATTGAGCATGGTTGGTCTTATCCAAATTCACTATGGGATCAAAGAATGGACTCTTGTAGCTTGCTCTGATGTCACCTTTGATGAAACTTTGGAAGCCATCGTCTCTTCAACCAAGGCCCGAATAGATAAAAAAATGCTGACTATTGAGTTCAAACATCACGAGTCTTAAACTTTGGATAAGAAGCAATGAATAGAAGGTCAACACATCCTTCTAAGAGACTCACAAGCCCTTAAGAAGTGAAATCACGTCCCACTAGTAGTCAGAAGGGTTGGCGGTTGTTCTACACGCGAATAGATATGTGCAGAAAATGCGTTCGTTGTAGTAAAAGCGCCATAAATTGAACTCGTGAATAAAGAAATCGATGTTTTTCAAAAGTGGAGTTTGAGTCATTTGCATAGAGGTGGTATGACTAACTTGCTTTCCTATGATCTAAGTAGTAGATAGGAAGATTTAGATGCGAAATTACTACTAATTAGAATAACTAGAATGAAAGGAAAATTACTGGAACTAATAGCATGCAAATATTAAATATAACACTTGAACTAGACTAAGAATTAAAAGAAAATAAGTAACTTGAAGGCAAGTAGAAAAGGAAATAATTAGAACTTTTATTGTGAAATAAGAATTTGATACAAGTAGGAACTAAAGATTACAACTAAGAGAATGCTTGAAAGTAAATCTAAATATAACTAAAACTAGAACAAAAGCACTAGAAAATAAGGAATTCGAAGGCGAAGTCCAGAGCAGATGTGATGGTGCATCCAAGAAGAAGAAGAAGAAGAAGAAGTAGTAGTTCTAGTTGGTGGCACTACTTGTAAGTAGGAAGAAGAAGGGAATTAAAATGACTAAGGGGGGGCATGCCTAGGGGCATATATAGGGATTGGAAAGGCTTCCTATTGGTTGGTTTCTAGAGCCTAGGATTGGTGAGGTGTAGGGCTAGGATTGCATCTAAGGAGGGTAGCTAAATTAGGTGTTAGGATTGCTTTAGGATCTAGAATGGAGGGTAGAGATTATGGCAAATGTTGTTGGGGTTTGTTTTAACCCAAGTTGGCTGGCCACTTGATGTGGGTTTTTGGGTGGATAAGGTGGTAGCTAGAAGGTATCTTGGGTTGAGGTTAAGGGGGCGCCTACTTAAGTTGTTGGGAGATGATTTGTTCTAAGGTTTTCTAAAGATAAGGGATATGTTCTTTTTAGGAAAAGATAGGATCTAGTTTGGTCGACCAAATAGGTTAGGAATTGATGTCTATGGTCGGCCCTAAGGTGTGGGAAATTGGGTCCATAGGTTAGGTTTAATCGGGTTTCCAAATAGGTTCACCAACTTGATTTAGCCTTCTTCTAAGTGAGCTTAGATCCAGAAGTCCCTTCATCCATGCTCCAATTAACCTGAAATTTGATACCTATACACATATGAATAGACGCATTAAGGTACCAAATATAGCTAAGGGAAAAATTGCATAAAAATCCAAAATTATGCATTATTTACAAAATGCTCTAAAATGACTAATCTAACTTATATAGATGCAATCTAACCTAAATTACCTTCAGGCTAACATTAGTTAGGCATTAATTAACATAAATAAATATGAAATTATTAGCGGCATTATGGGGGGTCACTGAAGACCTAAGTAGTTGGCATCGGTTAATTGGGGGGGGGGGGGGGGGGGGGGGGGGGGGTTGGTGTTGTCGGGGAAGTTGGTACTATTGATGGCGCTTAACTGAGGGAGAAGAAGCCTTGGCGGTGCTCAAGTTGGTTGAAGCGTGGACCTAAGGCTTTGCCAGAGTTGAGCGTGCCTTAGTGGCATTAGAGTAGGGTTCGATTTGGTTGAGGGAGGGGCTTAGACCACTGTCTGATCCTTGCTTTGCCCTAGCGGCAATGGTCTGAATGCTCCTTAGCCTTGGTGGGGTGTTGGATTTGAGCGAGATTTGACTGGCGACAAGGAGAGGTAGCCTTGGCCTATCGTTGGGGAAATCATTGGCTGGTTGGGAGGCCGATGGCGGTGGTAGCGCTCCGATGACTTCTTGTAGCTTTGACCGACTTGGGGTTAGGGCTTTTTATTTTATTTTTTTTGTTGTGGAAGGAGGGAAAAGGGGTATGGAAATCAAGATAGGTATAGAATATTGGCCTAAAACCATTGCTCTAATACCAAATCAGAGAAATGATTTATCTTATTTCGTATTGAAACACTAATTTTCATTTGCTAGAGGATTAGGGAGAAACCACAAAGTACCCTCACATAAGAAGTAAATGATAGAAAACAAAAAATAGAAAAAATGATCAACTTGTATCTCAACAATATGTTTTCATGACATTCTTAATTCTTCCATTTTCATAAATTTTTGATGTTTTCTTGAAACTTAAAATAAATTGTACACACTTTTTTAATGTTGGTTCTACTAAAGGATCTCCGAAGGGATTAATTTCTCTAACAACATTCCAGTTATTAGGATACATTCTTCTGGTAAATTTTTGGCGTCTTCTAGCTCTTTGTTCAGCTAGATGATCTTGTTCTGTTCTTGTGCCTGCCCATCACCTGTTTAACTTCTATGATTTGGATGATAATAAGCTAACTACGTCTTTTGATGTAAGTGAAGCTTTGGGCTCATTCGATTGTGATCAATGTGCCTCTTCCATAATAACTATTAAGGCACGTGCTGAGATGAGTCTGCTGTGCAGTGTAGATGCAACTGTAGCATCAGCTGCAATGGCATCTGATGTTACAATCGCAAAGTTCAAGCCCCATTTCGATGTTGTACTCCCCCCCGATCCCCTCTGTTACTCACTTCTCTCTCCCCGCGCCCGCGCCCGCGCCCCCCCCCCCCTCCCCCCCACGTCTCTCTCTTACCCCACAAATCGCTCTCCACATCTTCCTCACGCTTCCCCTTCGGTGGCCTGACTTCGACTGCCTGCATCTGCCTTGCACGCCTCCCTAGCAGGAACGACGCCCCCCTTGCGCCTCCTCAACGTCTCCGTCGACGGCTACCTCAAGGTCTTCGACTTGGCCTCCCTCAAGGTCACGCACTCCACACGCTCTCTCCTTGGACCTCCTCCGCGCCATCGGCACCTCTAATGGGGTCATATACGTCGCCAAGGAGCAGAGGAAAAAGTGCTACGGCCGACGTCGGTTTCCCCAGTTAGTGCCCCGACTGACACTCTCCTTTTTTCTTTCTTTTTCATTTCTTCTTAAAATCTCCCAAATGTGTTGTTTTGTTTATTTTTTTTTGTTGTTGCTAATGTCTGCATAAATATGTGATTTTTGGGCTCTGGGAGGAGGGCAGCTAAGTTTTTCTTTTTGTTTTTGTGTGGTAGCTCTCTGTTGCTTGTTGTTTTTATACTGATCACTTTTGGTTTCTTGGGTCATTTCTGCATGTTAAAGGTCATGTCTTGGAGGTTTTGGCGATGTGGATCCTCACAAATCCATTGGGTTGATGTCTTTGACTGCTGCACTTCTCATTTTCAAGGTTTAAGTTGGAAAAATATTGCCATTGCCAGTAAGTAATTCTTGTTGCATTTGTTTTTTTTCCTATCTTACTTTTTTTTTTAGTGTATCCAACTGTTATTTTGAATTTCTTTTCTTAGCCATGTCATTGCTGTCTCTATTGGAACTATTTTTCAGCTTATATGTCATTTTGGTGCTTCTGTAGTGTTATGGGATCGATAGTTTTAATTTGTTGATTTAGAGATGAATTTCATGGAATATGCTCATGCTTCTAGATAAAAATTGAATCAAGGAAGATCTTCATGGCAAAAAGGAAATGGGAAGCCATCATCCATATAGGATATGGAAGGAACTTTCTCACCTTATGGTTGAGATGGTGACCATTCCTTCGGTCTAGGGAAATCCTTTCCCTTCTCTTTTAAGGTTTGTTATAATCTTTGATCTTTTTATTTCCCGATTAAATCTATTGACGAAATTAAACCTTGATTGATAGGTTGAGAGTTTGCATGAAGAAGGGATAGCTTTTGCCTTTTAATTCAATGAGTGCACATATCAACTAGATTTGTACCCAAAAGATAATTTTCTTCATTTTGTTAATTTATATTTTCACTTAGTTTTTTAGCTCACAAGTGCATCAAAATATACCTGAGTAGAGGCAAAAAAATCCATGTAACCAACCTCAGATTGTGTGTGAAAGCACATTGTTGTTTTTGTGATTGTTATTGCAATATGTTTTCACGTAGCAGTATGTTAATATACACTTTAAGAAGGAATTTAGTAGCTGAATGAGTTATGGGTGTTGCTGATATTTTTAAAATGGTGGATTTCAAATATTGCTTTCATAAAGGATAGGGAATATTACAACAAAAAGGAGGAATAACTTGAATGAAAGGAAGTGTACATATCCGTTGAGTTAATTTCCCATCTGAGTCTTTTAATCATAAGAAATTTAGTTCTAAACACATATTATGCTTTATTGAAGTGAAGCTTTCAAGTTGGATGAAGTGTTCAGTTTCTAAAATGTACTTTGAACATGAAGGATACGAATGAAGCTCACAAGTTGAACAAAAAGGTTCACATTTTAGAGAAAGACATGCATTCAATCAATTTGCTTTTTGTCGCAAAATGCTAATTGTCATTTTCCAAGAGTTAGTATCCTTCATTGTCATGGGTTGAGATGCTAATCAAAGCATAGCCATCGAAAATGCTTTATAGTTGCTTTTGGTTAGTGTAAATGGTCTTGTATGAGTTTTGCATAATGTTTCCCACAATCCTGCATATTTCATGTCTTATTCAATTGTATAGTAAAATAGTTGTATTTTGGTTGTGGTGACTGGAAATGGTTGTGTACGTGCTTAATCATGGGTGATGGTGGTTAGGAGAAACCCAACCCTCTCACGCAAAGCACGGGGGTAAACACTAAGTTTTTGTTTTATTTTTTGTTATTGCTTGAGTTTGAATATTGTTGGATCTATATTCGTTTTCTAGGCTGTCACATCCCAAGAAGTTTGCAAGTGGGAATGTGACCGACATTGTTCAGTTGACCACATTCTTGTCAATTACTTGGGAACTTTTGTTTTGATCATCTGATTTCCTAAGTAACTTTCAAAAAAAAGTCTCATTTCTTGCATGGCAATGGTTTGTTCTTGGTGGAAAGATGGGTAAGATCATTTAATGTTTTACCATTCCTTATTTACGTTCAACCAAAAGGAATATGTTATGTTCGATTTTGTAAAACTTCCTTTATGATTTCTCTAGGCTTATCAACAAGTTCGACATAGCCTTTGCCCACACGACCTATACGTTTTCCACTTCCAACCCAACTTCACCTTCCCAACAACATTGATGCCTCAACAATTGCCATTGATAATTCTTTGTTCCCAGCGTTTACTCCACAAGGAGATTGGGTTTGGATGAAAAAGAGCAGATTTTTTATTTGTTCTCACGACATTAGGTATAGCTATTACTTTTCTTTTATATAATCTCAAGAAATTAATGCTTTGCCAAGTAAGGATATTTGTGGTTCTTTACTTAGTGTATGCATTCTTTGTGTTACTGTAGAGAAAGGTTTTCGGGATTCATCATAATAATTAAATCTATTGGATCAGTTGATATAGTTTTGATCTTGACCTTTAATGTTTAAATACTCTCTCTGGAGGAGGTGGATTCTAATATGTAGGGTGTGATGCAGCTCTCTTTCGTGGCATGTGACTCGACGTTGTTTCTATGATATGATTGTTAGATTTTTTCCTTTTATGTAATATATCTTTAATCTCCTTTTTACCATTTTTCTCTATGGTAATTCTTGACATATATTTGATTAGTATCTCAATTTATGCTTTTATGCTTGGGTATGTATTAGAAACTTGGGTGGATTTGGGTGATTATCTCCGTAATCTCCACAATCACGTAGGTCTTCTTAGTGCAAGCTTTTTTTTGTCTCTATTAATTAACCAATTAAATGTCTTAAGGAAGCTAATTTGTTTGATAACTTTTCCATTAACATCGAAGTGAATATACCAATTGTTTCTAACATACGTGACATTCTCTTCGAAAAGCTATGCACATTGTATGATTAATTTTAATGTATGTCATGTTGGTATTTGGATAGATTTAATTTTAGATGATGTCTATTTTTTGTAAACTTATTTTATTATAATTTTATTAGAAAGTAAGTGAGATTTTATGAATGAGATGATAGTTAAATGGTGTTGGCCTATGCATGGGGTGGAGATGTGAATGTTTAGGATTAGGAAAGTTCATATGTAGCAATCTAGGTGTAAGAATGGATTTAGAATCCAAACGTTAGAGAATACTTAGTTTGTGCTAGAGTTTCCTCTGGTCGAGATCTTTCTCAGTGCTTGATGGATAAGTTTGTCCACTTAAACATGACAGGTTGTCCACTTATTACAGGTATAGTCAAAAACTCAATAAGGGGATATTTTGTTGAATTTTTATTTGGTTGTTACCTTTAATAGGTATAAATTTCTTTGATTAATTTTTCACTTATGTATAAAAGGAAAAAAAGTATATAAATTATAGATTAATTCTTAAAAGTAAATCGTTTTGGTAATCAACGAGACAAAATGATGATTGCTCTCAACATGTATTCACAACACTTTCTTGATAGGGAGTTGACATACCAATTGTACTTACGTGGCAATGGGTGGATTAAAAACTAGTTGTGTCTATGCTAATGCTGCGGTGGAAGAGTAACATGTCAATGGCTGCTGACAATACCCTTTTCTAATATTGTTAGCACTTTTACAATTGTTTTAAAAGGAATTAATTCATCCATATTTTCAGTTGCTGAGGATCATGAATTCCCAGTTGCGGTCGAGCTCTTTATTTGGCTGTAGGTTCCAGAAGCTTTCATGGTGATGTACAGAACTTATAACTGACATTCAGAATGATCAAGATATTTCTGATTGGGGAGCCATATCTACTTTACAGGATAATTAAGGCTCATCTTGCTGAGATTGTAAATATATATGCTGTAAGCACATGGCAAGGCAGTTGAATGTGGTTGCCTACAATGTTGTGGAAAAAAAAAAGATATAGGTTGGAAAATACAAAAGTTGATACATAGTTGTAAATGTGGTCATTTCTTTTTTTTATGTAAAAAAATACTGACACGTGGTGGAGTTTACTACTATTGAAATCAACAAAAAATTACTTTCGTAGGGGTGAGTGATTATGAAAAATCACTTCATACTTTTAAAAAAATTTTGCACAGGTATAGAGTAAGATTGTATTGGTGTAATTTTATTTTGAACTACATTACATTGGTATAATATTTTTTTTACATCGGTGTAATTTTTTTTGCATAGGTGTAAAGTAAGTTTATACCTTACTTTGAATTACTTTGCATCAGTATAATATTTTTTTTATACTTGAAAGATGATTTTTCACCTTAGGATTTAATGTTTAGTCTTTAGTATTTAACTTCGCTAAACTCTAAACTTTAAATCCTATATCCTAAACTTTAAGGTGAAAGATCACATTTCAAGTGAAAAATTACTTTTTATAAATCTAAATTTTAAATTTATAAGTTAAAATAACTTTGGACATGTGTAAAATTAATTTGGATAGATGAAATTATTCTTGAAATAATTTATCAACGATGTAAAGTAATTTATAATCGGTGTAAATTTTTTTATCATTTGTGTATTTTTTAGGTTAAAGTTGTGCGGTGATTTTTTAAATATGTTAAAAATTGTCATGTAATAAGCTTTAAATTTTTTTTATTTTTTTATATTAAATATCAATTATGTAATATAAAATATACATAATATTATATTATTTTACATCACATTATGTATTTTCCTATCTTTTTTGGCAAAAAAAAATTTCAAATACATGAAGACCTGCATATTCATTTAACTTGCATCGGCTTTCACGGTAGTGAATTGAACCTCACTTTTTGTTCTCCTTCTTCAAATGGTAAGCATGGGATTCTACTAATGATTTGTTTTCTTTGGTGCCGATGGGAGATTTTACGAGAGTTTCAACCCCTGATGGCAAACCTCTCGTTGTTTTGCTTTCACACAGAGAGAGAGAGAGAGAGAGAGAGAGAGAGAGAGAGAGGCATCTCGGGCCAAGCACGGACAAGTACTCATTTAACCGGACATGCAAATCAAGAAATTTGAGACTATGTCAAAAAGCTAACAATGTCAAAAAATGCACCGTCCATGGTTTCAATATGCCACAAGATTCCCAATGCACGAGTTTTCTCCAATAGACACTGGTCGAAGCTCATAATGATCACGAACTTCAATTCATAATGATTCCAAAGCGGTAATCATTGAGCTACGGTGACATTTATAGATGTGGAGATTGCATTTAAAAGATGATGATACGTGGATAAGATAAATAATTTGTAAATCTATCCTCTCATATAAGTCGAGATTCAAATTGAGGATATACTGTTCCATTTAAATGGTATGAATTTACTAATTAGGAGAGATTGTATTTAGCAAAGTAGAAGTGTGTCAACTTGTATCTTTAAGTATTATTTGTTTGTAAGGATTGTATCCTTTATGTTGCATTGGGGTTATCTTTCAATCCAGGTTACAATATTCTCGAGACAAAATCTTCAATCCAGGATTATCCAACTCCAGTGGAGAGGGTAGGATGAATTTATTATGATATTACGGGAGAGGTCACGTACATCTATCATTTCAAATACCATCAAAACAAATGATACCTCAAGAGTAATAGCTAATAACGTATGCTCTACTTGTATGCGTAAACGAGGGTCTCCCATCAACCCATGGAAAAATCTTAGCATTGAAGTGAAAAGCAAGACATTATTGTCGATTGCCACGAAATAAATCATTTGTGAAGGAATTGGGATATGGTAAAGTACAAAAAGGAAAAGGGCAATTGAGAGCTCCGCCGTGCCTACAGCTCGTTGGCTTAGGAGGATTTAGACCAACGGTGGCCCACGGCCACCCTCAGAACATTTACACGGCGGTAGTAATAAATGCTATTTCTTTTAGAAGAACATATATGCCATTTTGACAACTAATGTGGGATTGTAATTCTCACGCACAAGAACATTCATCCAGTTGGCCTCGTTTTGTTGGTTTGATAAACCAGTGGGACGATCAAGCATTTTCTTGGCAAACCCTCTTCTCTGGAAACTTTGTGGGAAAGAATCGAGAGATGTTATAGGTTGCTACTAAAGGAAATATTTCCATCGAGCATATATATGTTTCTTGGACAACAAATTCAGAGATTCAGAAACGTATTGCGAGTCTTCAAATATATATTGCTGACCGAAAGGTCTAAGCTCCGGGGCTGAGTCGTGGACCCTTCTCCTGATAACTTAAAACTATTTTCTTTGTTGGAACAAACAGAGAAAAAAAAAAAAAAAAAGGAAGAACTTGATCTTTTTTCCCTTCTTGTCCGAAGAGTAGCGACGTAATAAGTCCTTTGATTTTTGTCGTGTTTGGGAAAAAAAATAGAAGAATTTATTTATTTTTTCTTTTTCTGCTTAGACAGCTTGGTTCTATTTTGCAAGTACACGAAAGGCCTCATTCCGGTAAACTATAGACAACAGCAGGAAGATCAAAGGAATAATTCAAATATTTGATGAGAGTTATTGATTCCTTTCACCGAACAACCCTTTTCCTTTTTCCTGTCACTTTGGGTTTCAGATGATAAAGGAGTCATCGGCAACATAAGTTGCTCTCCGACATTGTGGTACATCTGTGGGGTCACGTGGTATCAACATCTCCTAGGGGTAATTCTCTCGGTTCTTCGTATAGCCCCAAATATGTGGTTGGTTTTAGATTTAGGTTACTTTTGTACGTGAAGTAAGAAAGAGGATAAGAATAGATTTCTTTAATCAATATTTTTATATATTATTTTATTATTTCGTATTAATATCAATATATATTACAGTATATTTATTAAAATATATTTATAATATCGTATTAACTCACTCATATTGTATTAATATCTCAAATCATGTTATGTCTTATTTTATCCTAAAGTAACTTTTACCCTGTAATTAAGCAATCGGTAGCTACAAGAGCGATTGTTATCGCATTGTTACATCGAAGAGGGGTAACTCGTTCTTCCGAATATTTGGTCCCCCAGAAAAATGTTTTTAAGCTGCGTTTGATCGTTAATTGGAAGTTTATTCATGGGACAAGTGGGACGGGTGCAGTCAGACGAAGCTTCGATCGACATTTTTCATGTCGTATATTTGTGCTTGTGGTGGAGAGAATGGAAACCCCAATTTCCTTGAATATATTTATGCTTATGCCAGAGGGGAACCAACAAGTAGAGATGGCAATGCGGGGTGGTCCCTGTTTGCAACAGAAAGCACCGCGAGAAAACCAGCTTTCGAGGAAAATACTGGTCTAGGAAACCTAAACTAATATGTAGCTATACTGGTCAGGAATGAGAAGCTTGTGTCTTCTTTAATTTCAAATTGAATTTTTAACTAAATCATTACCTGCTAAATGTCGAATGAAATGCGAAGAGCAAGGAATCATCGTATTAATCTTATTTATCTGATGATTAATCTTTACTGTATGTTTTATTGTTGGAATGTAAAAGTTAATTATATGTAAATTCAATATGACTTTCAATCGGAATATCTTAATTTTTCATTGGTGTAAAATCAACGTATCATGCATTGTAAAATGTATAATTTGGTATAGCTTGATTTTTTTACCAGTAAAAAATAAAAAATGCTAATTGGAAATCACAACATGCAGCATGTTGCAAAATACATCATCTAGTGTATTTTGACTTACAATAATCGATATCTTAGATTATGTTTATACTACCTGATTTTGTATATGTATTATGCTATATTATCGTGGAAATGTACTCAATATTAGTTTCTAATGAAAAAATATAAGATGAAGAGGTCGACAGCAAAGATGAAATTTGAAATAGATATATACACTAATCGGTGTGTAAGAAAAGAGAAAGAAGATGAAAATAAAAGAAAAAAAAAGATGAGAGAGAGAATGACAAATGATGCAACGGAAGAGAAAAAAATAAGAAGGAAAAGAAATAAATTGACGGTGTATGCTATAATGCATGTTTTATGTTGAATCATTAGATATTGAGATAGGAGAAAAGAATATGACTTCAGGTGTGGGCACTGAATTTATAAGTGCTATGAATTTCGTATTCACATAAATCTAACACTAATTTGCCCCATTTACATGGTTGATGAATATATGTTTAATCCCCCAAACTAGATAGAGATGAAACCCTGCTTGCCCCTTTCCCCAAAACTCACAATCTTGACTCATCCGGATCGTCGATCGGTCTCCAATCACTTATTAGGCCTCCCCTCCCATGCTTCTTGAGTTCAACCTCACCCTTACGCTTCCTTCATGTTGCGGCTCTACCAACCACTTGGACTCCTTCGACATCTCACCCTCGAACTCTTTCTCCTTCTCGCTTCGATGGAGCGTCCCCGGTGCCTTCCTTGTCCTCTGGAGCTCGTACCCCTCCCTCTTCATCCTTGCTTCCATGGGAGAGGGGAGGGGGTTGATGGGGAGGGGTTGAGCGTGCATTGGGTTGGATTGTTTGGCCATCGCCGACCACTTCCATGATCCCTTTTGTTGGAATCACGCTAAAGCTTGGGACTTCGTTGGATGTTCTTCGACTAATGGGTTTCCCGTATCTCACTATCGAGGATCATTGAAGCAACCTTTTCGGTGATGTCATGGTCATCTTACGACGTGGAGTAAACAACAGTTTGCTACGACTTGATTACGATGACATCTTCTTTAATTTTTTTTTCATTTTCTTGCTTGATTTTCTAATTGTTTTGCTTTCTTTGTTTTGGAATCCCCCCATCCCTCGTGAGGTGTTGCGTGGTGTTCCCTATCCTTTGGATGGATGAATTCCGATTATCCTTCTTTCCTCTACTTTTGAATTTTACGTTGTTATAATCGTTAAGTTTCCATTTTAATGAAAAAACCTGCGTTAAAACAAAGCTAAAGAGAGACAAAGAGAGGTAAATTTCTGGATGACAATTAATGACGACGTGGGATGATCTTTATCGGAAGAACAGGATGCGGTCCTCGTGGCTTCCACGTTCACAGGTCGTAGATAAGGCTGGTGGTAGTAGTGCTTGTGCCTGCCCCTTTTTGCAGTTGGCTGATCCAAGTGAAGGTGCTCCTTACGAGGGGAGGAGAAGCCTCGGCAATCAAAGATACCTTCCTTCCTTCTTCCCACGTGAACCTGTTTGCTCCAAAAGATTAATTGGACCACCCGTCTCCATCCCTTTGGCCAAAGATATATTTGTAGATCTTCGGGGATAACGATTTTATATAGAAGGTTGTAACATGTGAAAATATGCGGGAGAAAGTGGCATGTTGGTGAGAGGCCCAGGGGGAGAAGGAGCTGGATATATGCACGAGGGAACGTGATGGAAGAGAATTAGCAAGTCACAGGTAGAAAAAGGAGAGGAAGAAGACCATAACCATCTAAATTAAACAAAGAATTAGACAAGGTTGGGGTGAATCAACCATTTGATTTCAGGAACCAAATCTTGTTAACATGCAATCTCTAGCATGCATGGATTCTTGAGTTGTCATTTAAAAGTGGCTGAGTCATCGGCTGAGGTAGGATAGGGTAGGTCGCTTGTAATTAACTTACTGATGAGGGAAAAGTTGGGTTTAATTCATGCATTTATCATGTATGTGCCTCAGATGTCAGTATATGCTTTTCAACTTGATGGTTGCTTCAGTTGAGTTAAGCCTATTTTCGCAGTGTATTGTAAGCGAGATTGGGAAAGGGCGATAAGTTTTATTGGATTGTGGGAAAAGCAAATAAGGGTGCTTTTTCTATTTGGATGCAGGGAATACCTTTCATGGGTCAAGCTAGCGTTATCTCATATGGTTTTTGTTAAGAATATGGGAGAAGCCAAGGTTTGTGAGAGGATATTATCCCACAATCCTAATTTTAGCAGGAAGGCGGGATTAGGAATCTGGGATTTTGGCCTTTCAAATGTGAGATTCCCCATGAATACCTTGCACACCAAATTGTGCCTTAAAGGCACGCACCATTTGTTTTGTGGGAAGAGGTGATTTATCCTGTATTTGAGAGGCCATAATCTTGGGATTATTCGACTTTTTTCACATTTTTTACCTAAGCTAAGTGTATATATATATGACCTAATATAAGGAAGTTTCCTCTCTGTACAAGAGAATCGATTTACTCAAGACTCTCTTTAATTATGGTAGGGAAAAGGTTATATTACTTAAATGGCTAACCTCGATAACTACCTCTTCTACAGCGAAGGAACGGTTAGTTAATTAAATGAGTTATTGATCAAAGGTTAGCATGATGAGTTGAGATGCTGTCCTGCCAATTTCCTCTAAAAGTTCTCTTCGCATAATAGGATTGATTTATTGGCCATTTCAACTAACATATTCGGGAACAATTCTTTCCAATCAGGCAAGGGCTTTGAAACGTAGAGCTTTCATTCCAGCTAAGCTCGATCAGAATCCCAAGCAGACTGCTGACTTCATTGAATCACTCATTTCATTTATTTTTCACTTATCCATCGCATCCACTTCGTACTCTCGAATCAAATAAAATGATGTTATAATTTAACAACTATATCTATCTTCTACCTGCAAACTATATATATATAAAATAATATCAACTCCCCTGTCCCCTCACCAATCCATCACTTGCTACTTCCCTTTACCAAAACACTTTCAACATAAATATTACTCGATACTAATGCCAATTACCCATATGCTAAAAGACCTGCAAAATCATAACGCTTCCTCACGTACATCTATGTGGTCTCAAGTGAGAAGTATTACTCCGTGGTCACGATGCATCGTTTTGATTGACGTACCTTAAATTTCCTGACTACGTACAAACTCGACAATGCTGACAACCATGATAAAAAGTCAAAGCATTCGCAAGATCTTCTTGCCAGTCAAAAAAAGATCATAACCCGACTAATACGACGAAATTAGCTGTTTCGATTGCCAGCAAATATACCACAAGGAATGCCAACTACATAATATAAATTTGCAAAAAGTGTAATACAGCAAGCACAAACAGCACATGTACTCAAAAGTCCACTGTTTGAACATGGTCCATTGTAATAGCTGTACAATCCAAGCCACGTGAAATCACATGGTCATATTACTCTTCATGCTCAAGTCCCGAGCGATGCCTTGTAACTCAACGTGAAAGAAGATCTTGCCACACACACTCTCATCCTCCCTCCCTCCCTCTCTCTCTCTCTCTCTCTATATATCTTCCTTGTCTACAATATAAATGAAAACATTGGACTTTTGAGGAAAAGTAAATAAATAAATATATTTTTTTAATATATGAGAGTGGGAATTCTAATCGATATATTTTAATATTCAATAGATAAAAATTATTTTACATTAATGAAAAAATATTTTTTAAATAAAAAAAATATTTTTTATAGTTAAAAAAATATTTTTTCTTTATTTTAGTGTATTTTTTATTTTGCTTAGGTACTACATGTAACATCGTACTTATTACGATCGAGTTCTCTTGACATGTGTCGGGTTTCACTTTATTCAATAAACTCGTTAGTGCGATCTTCGAAATTTATTTCGTTAGCGCTTTACCATTCTACGAGTATAGAATCGATCTCCTTCGGGAGATTGTTCCATTCCTAATCTTATGGTGCTTTCTTTTTTCTTTCTCCTTTGTTTCTTATTATATTTTTTATTTTTGAGTTCCTCGTTTTGATGAGTCATGTTTTTCCCTTTGCAGGTGAGGATTCGTTGTCTCTCCCTTTTCCTGTAAGACGTGTCTCTTATATCTGGTGCTTCTTTTTTAACGAAGATTTGCCTTCTTTAAAAGGGAAAAAGAAGAAGTAGAAGAAATTATGTTCTTTCTTCCTGCGTAAACCGTTTGTATTGCCAACTAAACGGGGAGCTTCAATTTGCAATATAAATAGGTGGAACATCGTAGATCAGTACCTCAATGTCCATTGCACATTTTGAGAATTTGGATGTGATTAACCGATGGCTACCCAATTTCTCAGGAAAAGCAAGAAGTGACGACTCCATCCATGATTATCTCCTTCGATGCCCCTTTCCAAATTTCAGAAGCGATGGTGCTTAGTGTACGTTATGACATGGACTAAAATAAAGGAAGGCCCAACAAGACAATATTCTACTACAAGTAACCAATTCTTGTTCCAAAAAATGGGGAGGATGTACGTCCCAATTAGAACATTTCGTTTCGTGGGCATGGATCAATGTGGTATTTTGCATTTTTGATGATGATCTCTAATTTAGGTTCTCGTCGGATACTCATTGATTGTCCCACTCCAATAACCTTGTATTCAGGGCTAATTTTGAATTCTGAAATGCTTCTACGTAATTAATTCCCAGACATTTCCAAAACATCAATCTCATCCCTCTCATATGAAAAATAAGCAACTATGTCAATTACGCCTATTTTTGCTAGATACAGTCCATTTGAAATGTAACCTCCTTTCCCTAACGGGCCTAATCCTTTGGAGCACAATCAGGAGAATCGAAATGGTAATTCAACGAAGGAAGAGCATCAAGCAAGATGCTTATGTATGCTCCAGAATTTGTCCAGTTGAAGAAGCAATGCCTTTGGATATAACTCAAGAATGCAGCAAATGGAGCTTTGCAAAGACACGTCAACGATGCTCCTTGTTAAAGAAATAAGCTCCTTTAGTTTATTGGTTATTTTATTTTTATTTTAGTTTACTCTCTTTTTTTATTTTTGAGGATATATATATATATATATATATATATATATATATATATAATTGTCCTCTCTCACCTCTCTCTTTATACAATGATTTAGGACTCTTCTTGAAAAATAAAAAAATTATTTTCTTCTTAGCACTCTTTTTGGTCTACTTTGGGATGAGGGATGGAATTTTGTAGGATATGAATTTTTATAGGGATTTTCATGTGTTTTTGTTTAGAAGTTAAAAGGGTTATCATGTTAAACTAACTTGCGTCGATTTGGAATGTATTGAGATAATTTGTTTGTATGATAGGATAGTCACGGCTTGCATCATTTTTATGAGATGAGAGATGACGAGAGTTAAGCTACGAGATAACTTATTATAGGTTT
Organism: Thalassia testudinum; assembly: GCA_037157565.1. Lineage (NCBI taxonomy): Eukaryota > Viridiplantae > Streptophyta > Magnoliopsida > Alismatales > Hydrocharitaceae > Thalassia > Thalassia testudinum. Next base: position 181,406,570 of record JAZHRO010000036.1, on the reverse strand, counting down.
GATTGAAGATATATTATCTCAGATTAACTCTTTGTAAATCATGTTAACTTAGCTTGACAATAAAATTGGATTATCTTCATTTTAAAGTGACACCAAACAAGCTAGTCCTGAAAGTTCACGACCGGCATGAGAACGTTCCGAAGTTTTTGAACCACGATGAAAACAGTTTCATTCTTGGGTAACCTCTACACAAATCACCAAAAAAAGAAAAAAACAAAGAAAGGAAAAGAAAAAAAGACATAAAAGACAACTCATCTGACGCAACTACGATCTCCGACCCACCCCACACCAAAGTGACCGACACTCCACACCACCAACATGGCACTCCCCGTAATTAACCCCTAAATCCACGCCCCTTTCCCTCCCCCGACCAGATCTCCCCTCCTGCCTACCCTTCATTACTGGCGCTGCCCCCATCACTCCCCTCACTCCCACGCACTCCAAACCGCGATCCACTCACCTCCCTTCCGCTCACCACAACGCAATGGCGGCCCTCCCCCTCCTCTTCTTCCTACTCCTTACTCTCACCCCCTTCCCCTCCTCCGCCGCCGCCGGCGCTACCACCCCCTCCCCGGCGTCCGCCCCCGCCTCCACCCCGGAGGCCCCCGAGTCGACGCCTCCCCCCGCCTCCACCGCGGAGGCCCCCGAGTCGACGCCTCCCCCGACCTCCACACCGAAGGCCAAGCCGAAGCCCATCCCCAGCGACCTCCCCTCCATAATGTCCAAGAAGGGGTGCAAGTCCTTCGCTGGTCTCCTGAGCAATCACCCGAGCACCCTCGGGATCTTCGAGGACGTCATCATGGGGGGCCTCACCGTGTTCTGCCCGTCCAACCGCGCCGTCGCCGCCTTCATGCCCCACTACAAGAACCTCACCGCCGGGGGCAAGTCCTCGCTGCTTCTCTACCACGGCTTCCCCGTCTACAACTCCCTCTCCACCCTCAAGAGCAGCAACGGCGTCATGAACACCCTCGCCACCGATGGTAAATGCACCTGTGATGCTTTCGAGTTAGCCCATAGTTACATGGTTCGGAATAAGCGTAAACGGGTAGCAAAAGTAACACTTACCAGAAAAAAGCACCATCAAATCCAAGTGAAGTGAGCTTTAATTATGTAACCAAACGAAAGGGTATAAATGGAAAGACACGGTGAGAATTCGATTTGATGGTTTTGTCCGTACATTATTATCTGAGCTGATTGGATCGCCCATGGTAACTGAATGGTCGGATGCTGCCCCGGTATCGGGAGAAATCGATCAGCGTGTGTGTGTGGTTAATTAACTGATCTTTTAATTATACGGTTTCATTTTTTATTTCTTTAATTTTGTTGGGGGAGGTAATTCTTTTTATTTCGTCAAAATATAGAAAAATATATCGTATCACGTGTTTTCTAACGTATTGGTATGATGCATTAGTTTACATCGACGTATAGTGATTTTAAATAATTTTTTATTGATTAAAAATGATAATAAAATAATTTTATATCAATATAAAATAATTTATAATTATTTTACATTTATATAAAATAATCATGAATGATTTTACTAACATAAAATTATACGTCATGTAAAGTACATTAATTTTTATGATTTTGTATCATGTCATTTTATTTTTTATTTTTTCGGATGTATTGTACTGCATGCATGTGTTAGGCACATGCTGCGGAGTAGTGAAATGGCCGATCCAGCATTCGGCAACAATTTTGGGTAGATTACTTTTTTTTATTTTTTTAATATCTTTTTAGCTCTTTAATTTCTCTCTTTACCTTTCCTTTTTACTTTTACTTTGTTATTGCGGTGGCTTATTTATTTATTTATTTTTTTTAAGAAGGTAAAGATGTGGTTTATGGGAACTTTATAGCCAATCCCTTGGCGCCTTTTATTTCATTGGGGAGAGGAAAAGAGTTATCGGGCAATTCAGAAAAGGTGCGCAGTTTTATTATTTAACGAGAAACCAACACGATCCATCGAAAATAAATAGGTCTTAGGAATCGCATACCACGTTCCGATGGATATGGAAGCGTGGGGCTGTGCTAAAAATTTGCACATTTAATGTATATTTTGGAAACTAGAAATTTAATGCACCTCATTACTTAGATTGCCGATGGATGTTTTTTTAGGTCCGAAAAGGTCCACCTAGTAATGACAAGCTACTTGATCAAAAAGTGTGGCTCACTTTTTTGGAAAATTTAGTGTCTTCGAATAAACTTACATCAATTAATTATTTAGTCCCTCTGATCCCTCTATTCTTCGTAGGTGTGGCCAAGAACTTCAACGTGACCATCCAGGACGACGGTGATGACATCTCCTTGAAGACCGGCGTTGCGACGGCAACGATCACAGGCACCGCATTCGACGATCACCAATACCTTGCCATCTTCACCATCAGCGACGTCCTCCAACCCCCTGAGCTCTTCAAGGTTGATGAGCCGCCTTCTCCGGCACCTGAACCGTCCCATGCAAAGAAGAACCATCACGGAAAGGATGAGGCTGAGGCTGATGCTCCGGCGGACTCCCCCGACTCAGCGTCGGCGGATGAGGCTGCAGATGAGTCGAGCAGCATGCAGTCGGTCACTGTCCTTCGATGTTGGATGGCCGTGGTCACGGTGGTGGTCGGACTTATCATGGCCTGAGTTGAGGGTTGAAAAGAGAATAAGAGGAAAGGTGAGGGGTTCAGAGAGGAATAATAAGGTTTTCTTGGACATATGGTCTGGTGCTGAGTTGGGTTTGGTTGATTGCATTTTATAAGTTATTTCGTCTGTTTCTTTCCCTTGTTTTTTTTTTTTTTCCATTTTCCGTTTGTGATTATTCATGATAGCCTGTAATTTTTAGGATGGTGGCTGTGAATGTTATTTTTTTGATTACGTCTGGATCTTATTTATAGTTTGCAAGATATGATAGTGGATGTGAGGTAGAGGTTGTCTGGCTTTGCTGATAATTCTTTCTCTTGTTGGGCAGTTATTACCCTTTATATTGTATATATGTTGCCTTTTATAAGGTGTGTGGGCATTATCGTGGGGTTGGATATAAAGGGAATTGTTAGTTGGCATGGAAGCAACTCGAAAGGTGCGCTTGGTTAATTTGTGTTTGGTGATTGAAGGGGCTAATGATTTCAGGTGATATATTAGGAGTTTGTCACCGTCAAGGAAAGGCAATGACATTGAGATACATTGATTCTAAATCTGTACCCAATTGGGAGATTTCCTGAAGGATGTGCAAAACTTGAATTTAAATTGCAAAAGCCTTTGAAAAATAAGAGAACGGGCTCCAAATATCCATCTTTTTATCATTGCTCATCTCATTTTCTATATGAGTGCAAGTGATTAATTTAGTCCATTTAGTGCATAATACCAATCCGCCAAGTTATGGTGCCCTCCATGTCTTAAAATGCATAATTGAGTGGATTTCAGATGACACTTGAATGTTGGAATTGATATCACTTGGGCTTCCAAGTATAACCAAGATTGATACGTTTTACAAGAAAAAATGATTTCTCTAGACATTTATTTTTCAAATGTTGAGATAACTATGTTAATTTTTTGGATGTTTCTCCAAATTAATGTTTAATACGATATTTCATGACATATCCTTTGAAGACATGTGGTCGGGACATTTAATAAATGTCAAGAAAAGACTTTATTGATATTTATTTCACCCTTTGTTGATGTTTACAAACATTGAGAAAACCTGCCCCAACATAGAATCACATCATGCTCTAAGGTATGGTTATAATGACTAAATGGGCAATATCATAGTTGATGGAAAAAAAAAAAGTGTTATCTCTTCCAATCTTGATTGCCTCCCAATCCTAAAGCATGTTTCTCAACTAATGAGGAATAAGCAACAGATTATTTTACCCTTACTACCGATACATATTGCTAGAGTGACATAAATACAGGAGCTAAGGTTATAACCTTTGGCATCCTACATCTCAATTGATATAGTCGATTATAGCTCTCTCGTCATTGTTAAGGATGAAAGCATTTAGGTGCAGCTCACTCCTTGCAACACTCCATATCATGCATGCATAGGAAAAAAGTTTCTTCAAATATACTTGCGAACAAGGTGGTAGAGAAGATGGGTTCTTCAAGTGCAGGAATACCATTCAGAATGGGTTGAGTTTAGCTTTTAAGTGGGTGATTCAAGGCCTTGTGGGCTTTTGGGTGTCCACCTCTATTGTTTCAATAGCTACTCTGAAGAGAATAATGGAGCTTGAGGTACTTTATCTCTAGAGTAATAAGCCACATCTCCTGAGTTGTAAGGATGTTTGCTTGCCCAAAGAGGAATGAGGGTTTGGGCTGAAGTATCTTCTTGATATGGAAAAGGAAGAGAAATGCAAGAGGGTGAGGAAGCTCTTAGATTTGCACGAAGGAATTTGGGCTACATAGATGAGAAGACGATATGATGTGGAGAAGCTCTTCACCTTCGGTGGAGATATTAGAGACTCAAGGTGTTGGATTCATATTCTCTCACACAAGACAATGTTTAAGAACCATTTCATCTTAGTGAATGATAATGGTGGCAAATTTTGTAAGTGGCCCAGCTCAAGGATATGGGACATCATTTGAGTGTGTGCGCCAACTTGAGTGGAATACATGACCATTTAGTTGAGGAACCACAAATCGAAATGGTCTTCTTGCACCACTCTTGCATTTTGTGAGAAGCTATTGATGAGGAATAGGTTGCATACTCGTGGGGAATGCAAGTAAATATCGCATATAGGTTGTGTGGGACAAGGGAAGAAACTAATGAAGTACACAAGTCTTGCCTGGTGTGCTGCACATGCTATGAATAGAGGAGATCCTACCTGGTAGGATCAATCCTACAAGCCCTCAAGTTAGCTCAAGCTTTTGCGCAAGGCATATCCAGTACTTGTGGAAGTAGTGTAATCGATGCATCCACTCAAGAGTTGGATCGATTGTAGATGAGGTATGTAATCTAATTGTATAGGATATGTTGATAATCTAATGATGTTAAAGGTGTACATTGTGTGAGGGACTTGCACCTCTTTGCCTCGTGACCTAAGGCCCATTAAATTTCTTGAGTAAAATTTAACTTTTTGGCTTTTATTACATCACGTGTTGGTAGCTGACCTCCTTAAAGCCCTTCTGTTACTGTGCTAGCATGTGGTTCATCATCCATACTCTAACTTAGACTAAACTATTTTAGCTTAGGTTGACAAAACTTCAAATAAAAAGTACAGAAATAAAATATAAGAAAAATGTTGAAAGCATAGAAAAATTGAAATAAAAAAATGCTCTCAATTATTACAAGAAAAAAAGAAAGAATGGCATGATTGTCGGTAACTTTACTTATGTCGGCTCTCTTGAATATGCTGTTCACATTTGCCATTTGATTCCGATAAGGAATGTATCATTGTTGGTTAGCACGTCTACGATCTCTTGTCATGGGAACTCAATCAAAGCGTACCATGCGAATGGAACCTGAGTAGGTGATATTAATCACATCACTGATGACATCCAACTTAGGTTGAGATATCTATTTTCTATCATTTTAGGTTATTACCTTTTTCCATCTAAGTTTGTCTCATTACAGCTGTGTACTTCTATCGTGTGGTTTTGTGGGGCTTTGCCCGTTGAAATGCTGGAAGCCAAGTTGGGGCACGTTTTTTTATCCTTGCTTTTTCTTCTATAGAAAACACTTTTCTATATGCACCGGTCAGATTATCCTACTGTAAACTTGGGTGGAAAAGGAAAACGAATAGATCACGAACAATGACCGGAATAATTATTATTCTTCTTCTTGAGAGAAGGTATACAAAAATGAACATGGGTAGATCAGTAAATTAAGGAGAGGATAATGAAACCTTTTCGTAAGAACGCAAATGGTGGAATATATAATATATTTATACCAATTGTTTTGCAATTCGCAAATACTAAAGGCTAGAATCTACTGTAGTTTCTCGCTTAACCTCTCCTATTACATTAACTAAACAAATAAGTAACGACATTTTATGTCATTTTTTTTAGTTGCACTACCATCAATAGGTAACTTAGATAAATAACCTTTGCTTTACTCCCCTTTTCTTGTCTCAAGTGAAATCGACGCCCTAGCCCTAGGTGGGGCTACGCCTGATAGGATAGGTTGGGGCCCCCAATCCCCCCCCCCCCCCCCTTCCCATCATCAGCTGCTCTCATCTCTGCTTTCTTCTCCATCAGCTACAACTCATCCCTTTAGTGGCTTATTTGGTATGTTCGATCGTGATGTGTGCGAGTTGGTGGTATGAGAGTGCTCTCCTCCTTGTGAGAGTGGGTGGCTACTTGGGGGCTTCTTCTCCCCTAAAGGTTGTGAAGGACTTTGGAGGCCGCTCGCTATTGCTAGCTGTTTCTTTGGAGTTCTGGAACAATTGCTGGGGGGTCTCGCTCAGGTGGCTTCTTCAGTTCCTTCTTATTGGCCATGGTTGACGCTTGTGTTTGAAGGTTGCTGTTGATGGTCTTTTAAGGTCGAGCCGTCCTCTGTCATCACCTCCACTTCATCGACATTCTCGATCGATTTTTTGATTGTTGTGTGTTTATCTTTCTTTCTTTCTTATGGTTCGCTTTAGTGGTAATAGGTCACGCAAGAAATCGTATTTATCACGATCAGGACTTAATTAGTATCTTATTTACTAATTTTCCCTGTTTCACACGAGTCATTGACTTTGTTCGATAGTGTGTTTCATGATCTATGCGTGGTTTCTGAAGTGAGTTAGATTGAAACCTGATGATTTTAGTCTTTAATGTTTTGATTTATGTCACTCTCATTCGTGAGAGGTATGTTCCCCTCTTGAAGGTGTAGGTATTCATGTCTTGCTTGTCTCATCAATGAAGTCTTAAAAAAAAAAAAATCAATGGATAACTTCAGTCTCTCTTCCCTTTTTAAATCCTCAAGAAAAATGATTTTGAATCATGAGGTGATTTTTGGGTATTAATATTCCTCGGACGATCTGCCACGACTCGGCTTGCCAGAGAGACCAAAATTTGGATGACTATCTTCTTTCAAATAAAATCGTATTTAGTAGTTAATGGTTCTGTTTGCAAGTTGATATTTCTTCCATTGGGCTGCATACATTCTTTCCGAATATATAATATATCATTGTTTTGCTATTTGTTTCCTCGAAGACAGAAAGGTCATCCAGTCCCCGTCCAAACCTCGCCAACCAGAAAGGAAATTATAATGGGCATCAAGGAATTCTATTGGGGAGATATCGGAATCAAATCTATATGTTGAAGTTATAAAATTTTAAACATTGCCCCACTTTGGAGAAGGTTGTCACGAATCCAACTGTTTTTAAAAGTCCAAAACAGATGTATGACACATAACCTATCGATGAATATTATATCTAAGCAACAACTGATATATGGAAGATGGGCTACAAACTCACACACAAATAGTAATAATCGAGGTTTTATCAACATAAACAATAGTAAGTTAACGTTTAAGATTTCCTTAAGATGGTATAACGAGGAAGGCTGGAACAAAAGATGAGAAAGGATTAAATTTCAAATAAATGGCATGTTTAGACCGTTTTAGAGGTTTAGTAGAGTTTAGTTAGGCATGTGTGGGCAACAGGACACGAACCGGTTCACCTATCTGACCATTTAGGCAATTAAATAAAAAGGTTAGGCGTCCAAACCTAAAGATATCAAAATAATCCAATGACCGAATGCGGCAAAGTTCGTGTCGTCAACGTTGTTTTCTTCAACCAATCGGAGGTTGGCCTTTAAGAATGAATGATGGGCTATAAAGGCCCAGGTGGTCATGGTTTTGGGTAGGGAGAGGAGGCTTCAATGCAGAGATGTGAAGTGAAGGTGAAAGCACTACAACAAACATTAGTTTCTGTGACGGTTCCAACCGTCGCTTAAACACTACACACCGGTGTATCTTACCGTCACGAAATGGAGTATGGTTCATTTACACTTATGTATAGATGACAGTTACAGAAACCATCGCATTCAACGTATATACGATGGTTTCACTTAAAATCATCTTATAAAACCATAAGCGTCCCGCATCAAACTGTCATGTGTGTCATCAATCAGACGGTGAGTAATGCCACCTTAATATTACCCGAAGGTTTCAAAACGGTCGTATTTGACATTTGACGACGATTTTTCTGTTAACCGCTATTAAAAAACCATTGGAGAAACCCATCTTACGTTTCGTACGGGACCCCATGTGATGATGAAGCGACGGGTTTGCACTACAGTTTGGTAACAGTTGTTAAAACAATATAGAGGATGATTTTAGTTAAAATCGTCCCATATATATATATATATTTTAAATAATATGAATTTAATCATTATAGATATATTTTATCTATAATATCTATATATACTAATCAAAGTATTTGGCATCCCATAATATATAACAATAGAAAGTACTATCATTGATAAAAAAATTATCATAATATTAAAATATACATGTAAGTATCTAACTAAAGAAAATAGAAAGGAATATAGTTAAAAAAAAAAGAAGAAATGTAAATCTATGTCTCCGTTCCGACCTTGTGACTCGATTCACCACCAAAGTCATTGCCTATACGAGGTTGAAAGTGATAGAAAGTGTGATCCTAACCGTTCTCTCGTAGAAATGCTATTATCTCTTGAATCTCAACTGTCTGCTGCTCTAATGCTTACCTCTGCTGCTCCATAAATTGTTTGGCATCTTGTCAAGTTTGAGCTTGTTGCTGTAGTTGCGAGGTGATATTTTGGAGCTATTGCTGTATTTGTTGATTTTTCTACTGTAGTGTCCAAACCTGTGTCAGTAGTTGCTTGACGATGACGACTCTTTCCCTCCATACCAGCTAAAAATCGTTTGACTCGTCTCTTTGTTACGAACGAACCCTCTATACTTCGGAAACATGACACTCTTAAAAGCCTTCTCAAGTGTTATAGAAGGCTGTTACTAAGTCTCAGAGGAAGTATCTGAAGTAGGGAGATTGATTAAATTCATCATTTCTCTTTACAAATTACAATTTAAGTTATGCTTAGTAATAGAATGTTATATAAAAGTAATTAGAAAATTTTAAGTAAATGATAACTAAATTTAACTTACATGTTTTGTACAATGTCTCGTATATCCATGTTTACTTGCCATCAATGATAACCTTGTTATGAGTTATTTCATAGACATCAATCCGATTGATCGTGGCACTGTCATATAAATGTGCCTTAAATATATTTTAAATTGTAAGTATTAATAATAACTACAACTTAAGTTAACTTTTAATTATAACAATTAATAGAATTGATATAATAAGAAATTCCTTATATATTTTTTCTTCACCCTATCTAAATTCGTTAGACCCAAATAATAGGTCAATGGTGAAGCTTTGAACTTATTATCGTTGTTCTTCTTCATCTGATCTAATACAAATTACATATTATAATAAGAAAAAAATTAAATAATAATTTATTACATATAAGTATTTATGTTTAACTCAATTTCGTCCTTCCTCAAATGTTCATTACATTCTTGTCAAATATATGCTACATGTGAGGATATTTTCTTATAAAACTAAATTATATAAAGAAACCGTTAAAAGAACTTCATTAAGTATATAAGGAGATCATTGATAATATTACGTATTTTACTTTATACTTCATTGTCATCCTCTAGTTACGATGTCGCCTCGCGACATAATTAAGGATATACTTGATGACATTTGGATCATCATCCCAATAAAAAATCACTTATAATAAACAATAATATAAATAGATTATATATGATTGAACTAACACTTATATATATATATGTGTGTAAAGATTTATTACCTCAATATTATGGATAAATTACCTCTTTACCTCCTTTAGAACCCTCCTCTAATCAAAATAAGCAAGGGGGATGAGCTTCTTCACCATCCTGGAGGATTTGTTACTGAATGAAGGATAATCTGGATCTTCTCTAGCTTCATTGAGATGTACTTTGATCCTCGTTACATCTGAAAGTACCTCTAGATCTATATTTTTTATCGGACCCTTCTTTTTTTTTCTTACCTAATAAGAAAAATATAACAAAAAATTAGAATATTTCTTGTCAGATCCCTTCCTTAATGATATTTGTAATTTGATTAAGGTTTTCATTTAATAGTCCATCCTTTAAAATTTAATCATAATATTACTTGTTACATGCAACTAATGTGGAGAGAAATTTTTACAGTATTTCCTTGCACTTCTCCTGTGTACCCAAAAGATTAATCTTAACTTGATTCCTTTTAATCCCGAATTAGGTATTCTTCAGGAACCTAGTTAAGATTAATTGGTATACCACAGAAAAATAAGAAATGTAATTAAAATTTCTTTACACACTAGTTATATACAATAAGTAACTCTAAGTTATGAGCAAATTTTCAGGGACTCTCTTTAATCTGGTACTTCTCCGAATTAAAGACGATTGAGATTTATGACATGCTATAAAAATAACATATTGTGTATGTAAGTGAAGTATACACACTTTGCATTGTCCGTATAATATGATCATAAGCTCTGACGGACGAGTATTTTGACATGATTATCTCTTCTCAAACTCGGTAACTTAGTGGTTAGAATTTCAATTGTTCAAAATCGGTAACTTAAGGGTTAGAATTTCAATTGTTTGACTTTATGTGCATTTAGATTTGTATAAGTGCATGTTGAAATTGCACTAGAGGGGGGGTGAATAGTGAAATTATAGAATATTGTAATACAAAAAATTCAATCATACAATGTACTCAATTATTTTTAGGTGGAAATCCAAGATGGGTGAAAACCACCACCTAAGCCAATCCCTTGACTTAGGATTTTCGATCACAAGGTGAGCAATCCACTAACCACACTACTTAAACGAGGGTAGTGTACCTCAATTACAAATCTCACCTCCGATTCCTAAACGGAGGTTTCTCCCTTCAAAATGAAGAAACGGGGACCCGACAGGCCGGATACCCAAAGTACAGAAATTAAGAAGTAAAATAACACCTATAGAGCACCCCAATAATTTAGTTGCTTTCTTATCTACTAAGCATGAAAAGAACTCCCTGATGATTTGCAGAACGGAGTAAGCCGGGAGTATGGATTTGCCCTTTGATCAGAATATTAGCACAGCATAAGGGTAGGATGGGGCTTAGAGTAGCGAGCAAGAGATTTTTCTAATGGAATTGTATCTCAAGAGGTGTGTGCTGCCTAAGAGGAGTTGTAGTCTATTTATAGGCAAGTTTGGAACCTTCAAGTACACTTGGGAGAGCTCTTCTAGCCGTTGGAGACAAATCCCAATAGTTTAGGACGAAATCTACACAAAATCAGGGCAATGATGAGTCTGACAGCAATATCAGACGTCTAATTATATGATCAGACGTCTTATAAGACGTCTGATTATTCCTCTGGTCGTCTAATACTGTAGGCCATCCAAGACAGACTTCATGGGATCAAGAGAAGGACGTCTGATATTTTCATATAAGACGTCTGGTTATGTTATTGGACGTCTAATGAAGGGTGGATTCGTTCCTGTTTTCATCAGGTCTAAATAGAGTTCTAGGTTTAGAGGATGAGACGTCGTTATGGACGTCTGAGGGCATCACCAGACGTCTGAAAACCTAAAGACTCTTCACCACTTCTTCTGCCAAAAGATTATGTGGCCGTAAAGAGATACGCACAGAAAATCATGGCCAACGGCTCAAAGGCAGACATCTGGAAGTGTGTCAAGACGTCTGGAAATCAATTTTTCCTAAGCTAGGTCCAACGGTTACTATGAGGATGTCTGGGTAAAGAATTAGGCGTCTGTGTAAGGTTATCGACGTCTGAAAGTGAAGTCCTTCGACTGATGTTTATGAGGAGACAAACAAATGTAGAACTCTTTGAAATTAGACGTCTGAGACACTTGTTAGACGTCTTAAAGTGGAAAATCAGACGTCTGACTATTGTCCTAGACGTCTGATAAAAGTATAAGTGTTGGGTTTTTGTTTCTAATTTATCCTAAGTGTAGAGAGCCTAAGTTAGCTATTTATAGGTTATGTTTGGGGGCTCTTTACAATATTTCTAGACTCAAATAAAATGAAAATTACAATCTTTGAAAGTTTACATGAAAAAGCCTAAGACCTAATACTTATGCTACTCGTCTTCACTCTTTTAATCTCCCGTCTTGGAAAGCTTTTTGAAATCCTGCAAATATGTTATTACAGAGAGAAAATAATATACTACGCTTTATTTTTTATTTCATTTTCTTTATTTTATAAAATCATCAAAATATTATATACGAGTGGTTGAACTAACACATGTATCTATAACATCATTAAAATGATATAATTTCCAAACATCAATAATAAATAATATAACTTAACCACACCCCACATTCATTCATAAAAAATAACACAATTAAATAGGTACACCTCACATTATTCATAAAAAACAACAGAATTAAATAAGTACACCGCATATTCATTAACATACACAACATAATCAACATAATAATTAAAGTGAGTACGTTTCACATCTATCAACATTCAAAATTATTAAATAAAATTAACTAAGTGAATACACCCCATATTTATTCACATTAAAAATAAAATTAAACATAATTGATCAAGTGGGTACATAATTAAACGTAATTAACTAAATGGATAACCCTACAGTCATACATACACATTTCATACATTCACATTTACGTAAAAGGTAAAACGCATAAAAACATTTATACCTCGACAAAAGATGTGAACAAGAGAGACATCTTCAATGATACGTGTAACCTATCTCAAATTACATAAATAAAATATAATAAATATAAACTTCTAATAAAAATATTTTAAAGATAAATAAAGGAAAAAAATTAAGGCAAAGACCGGAAGAGAAGTGGGTGGCAGATGAGGAGGTGGGGGTGCATGGTAGGGGGATGAGGAGGAGATGGTTCAGGATGGAGGAGGGCCTTACTGACGTGGGTGGTCGGGGAGAGGGGAGGGGGACGGGGCGGGCCGAGAGCGGTCGCCGCAGGGTTTTGGAGATGGTAGATGGAGGAGAGTAGGAGCAGGAGGGAGAGTGGTTGGGTGCGGTGAGATCTCTAACTAATGGGACATTACATGACGATTTTGGACAGTGTGCGAAAAAAAGTCACACGGCCAAAATTTGCAAATATTATATACATCGATTTTAGTAATAAACGGTCGTATATGTCTTTTTACGTAGATTTCTAACACCGACGTGTAAAATGAAGATCGAGGCATCACTTCATTTGCTAAGGACACTTTTTTAAATTTATTATTTGTGATGGTTTTTACTGAAATCTACGCGTACGTATATGCGAATGATCGAAAGTCGAGGAGATCGAGGGCATAGGAATAATTTATGACGATTTTTTTAAAAATCTTAGTATAGGGAGTGTCCCAGATACACATGAGTGAGGAGATGGTTAGGGATGCAGACAGATCGGATTTAAGTTGGATTTGATTAAACTTATATTTATATTTATTTATATAATCAATGCTTATATCTTATTTTTTTTATTTAAGATATAAAAATTTAATTTTATACACGTACTTATTTATCCATCGAATATTTATTTATTTATTGATATCATTTATAAATTGATCTTCTAATTAAATTTATAGTACAATTCATCGATTATTTATTTTTAATAAATCAAAAATATATAGGTTCGAATTACTCTAATTTTATTGATTCTTATTGAAATTATTATAAAAAGAGCTATAGAGAGGAATATATCAAAAATTAAAAATAAAAATGTAAAGAAAGATAAAATACAAGTATATTTTAAATAAAAGATCCCCATTTGCGAAATAAATGGTCAATATAAGCTTTAGAAGCACTTATAACATTCAAAATCATGAAGGGAATCATGAGAAACTAGAACTAAGGGAATAACGGACTTAAAGAGAGACTTATATATCTCGAGTAAATAGGCATTTTATTCGAATAATCGGGTATAAATTCATATCCATACTCATACCCATAACTAATCGGGTTTTTTGGATAAAACCCATACTTGAACCCAATCAGGTTCAGGTCGGGTTGAGTCGGGTTTAGATCGTGTTTATTAAAACCTATATCCCTAGAGATGGTGTTGATGGTTGTCCCCTATAATAGGGTTCTTCGGTAGATATAGTGGACTGAGAATGGAAATGCAAGGGAGATGTAGGAATGTACTAGGGATGCAAGTTTCGATAAACCTGATTCGAACCCAACCCAACTTGACCCGAAAAGAATGAGTAAAACTCAAACCTAGATCGGGTTTGGGTATGTGTTTTATCGAAAAAGCCTAACTGGATTTGGGTAGGGGTATGTGTCTGAATCTATACCCGATTACCCACCTGAGTACCTAAATAAAATCCTCATTTACTCGAGATATATAAGTCCTATCCTAAGTTTCTTATTCTCTTGACCTTAATCTCTCTCATGATTCCTTCTCTGATTTTGGTGGTTGGGAATGCTTCTGAAGTTTTCATTAAACATTATTTTAGAGATGGAAATCTTTTTATTTGAAATGTATTTGTATTTTATCTTTCTTTATATATTTTTTATTTTTGATGTATTCCACTTGAGCATCTCTTTCTGTAATAATTTCATTGGGGATCAATAGAATTGAAGTAGCCTGATCCCTTATGTTTCGGACTTGTTAAAAATAAATAAATAATTAATCATATTATAATTTTTTTTTCATTCTTTAACTCTAATTACGACATGATGCGATTATAAGATTAATTTATAAATAGGTATCTGATGTGTAAGTGGATACCCGATGGGTAAATGAGTATGATATTGGTGTAGATTTTTGTATCCAATAGGTAAATGGATACGATATAGATATGAATTTCGTAAATAGGTATGGGTAAAACCTAGCCAATTTGTGACCCTAAAAGATACATGTGGGATGTCTCGTCTAATGTCAAAATGAGAAGATCGAACCAATGGTAGAGAAGATGGGATTGGACGGTTGTTACGCTGCCAGAAGCCGATGTCCAATGCTCCTATTAAGCGTGCAATGAACTGAAAATGATGACGGGCAAAGGTGGAGTGCATTGATCTCCAAGTTGTTCCATGTCAACCCTTAGCAATCTAGCGAACCATGCGACCAGTGGAAGAATGTTGGGGCAAAGGAGACTCGAGGAGGGGTCAATAGGAGCTCCGATTCGATGAGGTGAGCACAAGGTAAGGACGATTAAGTTTCTTGGTTTTGAGTTTAGTTCTTACTAGAAAATTGTTGTTGCAACTTGACTTGATAATGGTTTGGTGTAAAGATGGGGAACAAAAGGGTTTTGGTTATGGAATGAACAACCTCGTAAACCCTCATCAAGCTAGACAATCGTGGTAAGTGAATGGTGCTTTAATTGGAATCCAATCTACATTGTTCTTTTCCATTTGATTTGTATATTGAGTTTTAAAGTTTGTAAATAGGGTTGAGAGCCTACATTCAGTTTAGGAAAGGTTTCCCATATCTAGTCAACCAACGAACCTATTGGTCGACTAGTTTGTTAAGGATAGTGCCTTTGCGGTCCTATTTGTGGTTGTGTGCTTGAGCATGGGAAATCCGAGGTGAATGTCACTTCGGATAAGTGAAGGGTTTGAAGATCGAGAAGGAGTTGGGTGCTCTTGAAATTAAGGGTCTCCAAGACTTATTTGAGGAGGCATTACTAGCGTGGTGCTGCTCTGCCACCACAAAGGTATAAAATCTATACCTGTGAGGTTCTGAATTCTAGTTCTTCAAAATTTTTAAGATAATGTTTTCTACACTTTCATGATGCCACAGGAAAATTGTTCGCCTTCATCTATACTATAGACCATGCCAGTATTTACCCCTTTGGTTTATTATTAACTTTATTATTCATTCTCTCACTCACTTCAAAGGATTGGATCCATTGAATCATTCCTCCCTAGAGGAGGTGATGGAGATGTATCCCTATCTTGAAACACTGTTTGATAGTTTCTCCTTTACAAGGGGAGAGGCTAGTAGTACCGCTGATCCTTAAGTGAGGTGTATCCATCCTTGATATACAAGAATGTTATTGATGTCAATTAGAAGAGTCAAGCCTTTTGGAAGATACCTAGGTCAATGCCTTAAAATCTTGAGGAGTAATCAACTTAGATCCATCGTGGTTCGGTCAATGATTGTTTAGATCCTTGTTGGGAGGTGTTTAGACAGTGTATGGCCATACCAATGCTCCTACGAGGAGTAAGTAACTTCGAGTGTGCTTGCTCAATTCAACATTGGATGATATCTTGAACAAACATCCTTCCAATACCTCGGCGTCATCCACCCATGCGAGCGCCTACAAAGCTTTTGCTATGAGTACTAGAGTATCAAGTTAAATTTAGGTACCCTGGTGTAATCCACGTACACGGGTGTTACAGAGTTTTCACTGAGTACCTACTTCGATGATTGGTTCACAACCTATTATCGTAGTTAGGAACTTTTCGAGTTCCAACAGCCTCAGGTAGCAACCATGTACGACGTAGTTATGATTACAACCTGAAATAGTAAATTTCACGATTCATGAGGTCATGATGATTCTTATGAGTGTCATGAATGACTTATTCTTTCTTGATTTATTCAACTCCCATAAGGTCACCTTAGACTTCAGGACTTACTTAGGTTACCAAGGGTTTCCTTGAAACACATTCAAATGAAAAGAATCAAGATGACTCATTGAGTATCGATTTAATAGGCCATAATACACGAGAGGAACCACACATCTGGGATACTAGATCCTTCTCTGTTGAGTCCTGGGCTCATGACAAGCCTATTTTCAAATCTCATGACCACTACACCTTCCAAATGATTCCTCCACAAACCCTTGAGACCTAGACTCCATTCTTTAGGTCCTTTACGGGGCCATTAGGTGCGTTATAGCAAGTCTAGACCATTAATTACTCTTTTAGGGTCCCATTTAGCTTCATTGCCGGATTTAAACTCCATCAACACCCCTTTAGTTGTCACGAGGGTTTTTCTATATTTTATTTCTAGCACAAAATGTCACACAAGAACCTGGAATTTGTGTTCAGAGAACACCTTTGAATAAGCATTGAAATCAGGCTAGGAATCCCTCGAAAAATTTACAATATCAATCTTTTAGTTGCTTCCCTTTTGCCACAAAAAGGAAGAAGGTAGTCCTAAACCATTTTTTAATAATCCATATTCCTACAAACAATATCTGGATATTTGTACATAAGTAGCCTTCCAAAAAAAACAAAAAAATTCAAACAGTGGGCCAAAGACCACCTAAATCCCATTGGAACCAAGCATATAACAGCTGCAATAAAAGTTATAGCACCAATGTATATTTGGCAGTGGGTTAACCTTGTTTAAGCAGATATTAGTCTCATCTCTTCCCTTGTTCAAGCCCCAAATTAAGCACCGAACAGACCATATTTGGAGCTTTATTTTATCCCTCCCAATTCAACACAAAACTCTTCGTAACTCGATTCTATAAATTCCTAACCAATTGGACCAACCAGATGTTAGTTCCATAAAAAAAAAAAAAATCCCCCAGCAGACACCCACGCATGCATAAACCTTGACATGCAGTTAATAATCTTCATACTACAGGGAAAATCTCATACTTTTAGTTATGCGATTAGGATTCTAAGGACCACGAATCAAGAGAAATGCAAGAGGAGAGTAAGAAAGCATCCCTTTTTATTGATCCATCCGCAGGAATAAAAAAGAAAGACTTTTTTTTTTTTGAAAAATTTTCCCCAGAGGTAGAGGTCCCTACCTTGAGTAGTAACCCAAGATCTTCTTCCCTCTTGCCTTGATCCCCCTCCTAGCAGCCTCCTCCTCTCCTAGTACGCAGCACCCTCCATTTCTCCCTTTGAAACACCAAAATGTCAAGCATTAGGGGAGGAGGAGAGTGAAGAAGGAGGAGAGAGAGAGGTCGACCTACAGCTAAGGCTTCAATGTGGCCCTGTTTCCTTCACTCGCTGCTGCCGCTACAAGAGAAAGGGAGGGAGCAGGAAGGGGGATCGGCGGTGGAGAAGAGGAGACGAAAGAGGCGAGGCCGGTGGGGGTCGAGTGAGGAGTCCGGGGATGGGAGAGGAAAGTTACGTTGGGGCTCTATTATCTCCATTGCCCCATGCGTGTAACTTGGGCGATTTACAGTTCAGCCCCTCCCGCCTCCTTTCTTCTTATTACCTCCTTGGTATTGCATTCGTAATGGGTTAGAACAGGGAGCTGAAACATCCATCCAAGTCAAAGTTAGGAAGAATTAGGCCTTAACACCCCTTAATAAATTAATGAGAAATTTAATAATGATTTGATAGGTTTTGATGAAGTCATTAAAAATTCAAATCCGTACGAACGAGGTGCAAGGAAGGGTCGACCGGAAATTGACTGCAGCATCTTTAGCCACCTGATGGCTGATACATGGCAGCAACGGGCTGCAGGCGTGTGAACGGCACCGCCTCTACCCTGGTGTGGTCCAGGTCTATTCGGGTTGGGTTAGATCAGTTTGGGAGTGTTCTAACCTAGTTTAAGAGGTCGAAGGGTCATTCGACTTCCAAATTATGCAATCCTGAGCTTTATGGAATTCTCTCTCCGTATACTTCGTATTAGTAAACTCAAGAGCCCTGTCCAGGTTTGCTTTACATCGTTATCTTTTAGAGTGCCTCGTTAACAACAAAAATGTGCAAGATACAAAACCTCTTTGCCTAATACGTGACACAGAAAGAGTGAAGATTATATGCTGGAAAAAATAAGTGAAAATTGGGAATTCTGAAAGGAAGATGTTAAAAGCCCAACGTCCTGTAGTTTGAATATGGTTCCTGAGCAAATTGTGAAAAGACGGCAATAATTCTTTGCGCATATATCTCGGTTATGGTACCCAACCAAACGATGTAAAACGTATTCACAAAGAGCTGTCTTCTAACAGCTCCTTGGAGAAGAGTCTGGAAAAAAGGGGAGGATAGTGGGGGGTACTTCTGGGAAATAAATTTTTTTCATTCAGGTCGTTTGTTTTGAAGGATAGATTTTTAAAGGATCAATTTTGTAAGTGATGCAATTCTGAGATAAATATGAGATCTTAAAGTTTTCGTATTTGGAGAAAATATAGGTAAAATTATAAGTTCTTTGGAGGGATAGGTATGGGTATTCTTTAACGCAACTTCGAGATAAGTTCATCCCATTTTCTTCTTGGAATTGGATAATCCTAAAATTGAGTACTTTATCCCGAGATTGTTATAATTTGAAATTTAATGACCCAAATGAAGTATAAACGATACAATCCCTTTGAATAAATAGTGCCTTAGGCTTTGGAGATTGGAGTTCTGCAAAATGGCCTCCATCGAGCAGTTAACTTATTCAGGTCTATTATGATTTTGATCCCTTTTCATGTGCCCCCCAATGAGTTCAACAATGAAAGGGAAGTCGGTGTTAAATTAGATACACAAACCATTCACCAGCCTTAACAATATCACAATACAAACCATATGCAAACAACTACGTAGAAATCCTCTCCAACACAAACTTTACAAATTATTAGCGCACAAATCATTGACATTTCTTTCCTGCATGAAGACCTGCACGTGCAATTTATTCAACTACTGCAATCAATCCCCAAAATACTCTCATCACTGATCACCTGGTCAATCTCTGCATCACAATACCACAGCTTAAAGAGACGGAGTGAAGAAGAAAAGATCGTCAAGGCGATCGTTCGTAGGGGAGTTCCCCCCGTAAACCAGGAGGCCTTCCTGTCCATCCTTCTTTCCAGCAGAGAACGCACACCATCCCCGGGGCCCCGGGTGTTCGCCCGACTTCGCCTCCACCTCGACCCTCTTCCAAACGCGCGTTTCGGTGTCCAGTGCAAAGACCTCCTCAGAGAATTGTCCAGCGCCGAGATGGCCGAGGTCACTCGGGTCAATCTCTCCTCCATATATGACAACATACTTGCCAACGCCAGCCGAAGGGAAGACGCTCCTGGCACTTGGTCTGTCCCCGGTTGTTTCCACAAGAGTCCACGTTCCGGTCTCGGGATCAAAGCAGTGAACATCGTCTAGCTCCTTTCCAGAGAATCCATAAACAACCCAGATTTTTCCATTGGAAACGGAAAGGCCCGGGCCTCCTCGGGGCGGGCAACCCGGTCCAGGTTCGGGGAATTGAGCCCATTTGCCTTCGGCGATGTCGAATGCCCAGAGGTCGTTGAGCCTGCCGGAGACTCCGCATCCCCCGAACACGTAGACGCGACTCTCGTCGGCCGTCATGGAGTGGTAGCTCCTCGGAGGAGGGCCGGAATCGCCGGAAGACAGGAGGGTCCATTGGAGGGTGGATGTGTCGAAGGAGTAGAACTCGTTTAACTCGTTGTGTTCGGCGTCCCTGCCACCGAAGACGTAGATGGTCGGGCCCACAGCAGCCATCGTGACGCCCACGCGAGGGAGAGGCGCCGGCGTGCCGCGCGAGACGTCGGCGACGGACCATGCCTGGTTCTCGATGTCGAACACGTGGAGCACGTTGTCGACGGGGACGCGGGGTGAGAATTCTCCCCCGAATGCGTAGGCCTTCCGACCGAGTACTGCAATGGCGTGGGAGCTTCGAGCACCAGGTCCCGTTCCATTCTGCTCCAGCTGAAATGGTACGGAGACACGTTGATTGTACTTTGGGTGAATACGAAGCTTAAAATTTGAGAGGTAAGACTTCCCTCGAATGTAAAGGAACTTAAGAGCTGACACGTTTTGTAATATGTTACATACGTAGTCTCCCCACTATAATTGATATTCAATATAAATAAATTTTGTTACGTGATGTATTTATCAACACTTCATGAGTTAATGAATGCATAGATGATTTTTGATCTTAGATTAAAACACATGGATGCATTGGTGTAAATAATTTTAAAGTATATTTTATAATTTTACATCGATGACAAAAAAATTGAAATGTATTTCAGAATTTTATATGAACGTAAAATAATTTTAAAGGTAATTATTATAATTTTATAATGGTATAAAATAATTTTAAATATAAACTTGATGGTTAATTAAAAAAAAATTAATAATTTTATATAGATATCAAAAAATATTAAAAGTAATTTTTTGATTTTTACACGTTGGTATATTTTTTATTTTACACTTGTGAATTTTTTATTATAAAGTGATGTTAATAGTAGACACAAGCAAATGATATTATTTACATTATTTTTTCTGTAAAAAGAAAAATTTTGATGTGGTCTTAACTTCTAAATTTACTTTTTCTTCTTATTACTCCGAACTAATTACGTTCCAAAGCACGTTAATTTTTATGTTTTCATAACCGCATCCTGAAACTTTTGTATCTTCCGTAGAAGAATGGTTATGCGTGAACAGGGAGAAATTCATTTTGCAGCAATTCATGATAAGAAGTAAATTTATGGTGGAAAGAATACCGAAGTACGTTGTTCAAGAGGAAGAGCTATACTTGGCTTCATAAATCTCAAGTAATTCAGCATATCTAACCCAACCCCTGGTGACATCCTGGCAGCAAATGTCCTCACAGTTGCAATACCGTAACAGAGCCATGAAATTCCTCAGGATGATAGACTGACTGCCGAAGTTGCCCCAAGAGCAAAGTTTCCGATTATGTCTAAACTTGTTCGTGGCATGATGATTGGATTGAAGTGAAAATTGTTACTGTAATGGCATAAATGTCCACCAGAAAATGATTTAGTTACGAATTTTTCATATGCATCATATTGCATAGACCAAAGAACAACCGATAGGTGTGCCAACAGAGTTTTCTGGAAGACGTAGCAGCGGTCGGTAGTTGCGATGGAACTCCATGGCGGTGATGGAACGACGAGGTGGTATTGACGAAGGTATGGACGATGACGAGGAGGCTTCCCGATGCGGAAGGTGAGGAGTGTAGGCAGGTTGTATGTAGGGGGCTGCTACAGTGAAGACACACCTTTGGCAGGGTTTGTCACAGCCTGGGCAGATGGGGGCACGGAAGAGGAAGTACCCGGCTTGCTTCGTATGGGTTGGTGATTTGTAGCGCCTGATTGAGGAAGATGGTGCGCGGCGGGAGGACGGTGGAGGGTGGTGGAACTCCTGGTGGTGGGTTGTAGATTGTTGTTGGTATAGCGATGGGGTAGAAGAAGGGCATCCTCTGTTGTTGCGAGGGGAGTCGAGGTCATGTGTGGTACTGTAGCGTGGTGGTTCTGGTGATGACAGAGTTGAACAAATGAGGCAGTCGGTGTCGTCAAAGTAGACGGCGGGAGGTGATGCTTCAGAGAGTTGTGGCAATGGATATCGGTGGTGTCGAGGAGAGGGACCAGCAGTTGGTAGAGGTGACGCGAGTGGAAAAGTCGGCGGTCTTGGGGCGGGCACGGAGGGCGCTCTGTCATGCGTCGCTGCAGACGGGGTTGGGTGTGGGTGGGTATTTGGGTCGAGTTGGAGTTGTGTTCGGGTAAGGGTTAATATATAAGGGTGTGGAATTAGAAGTGATAGGCTTTGGGTTGGTTTGGTGGTGACGGGTGGGATGGGGAAGAAGTGACGCAGGGGCAGCGGCGTCGACGAGTACGTGCGATTGTCTGGCCGTCGACGGTGAGACTATTTGCCAGTAGTGTCTGCTCTACCGTGCTCAGCAATGAAGAGGGGGTGTTGTGCGACGGAGAGGGGAGATTGTGCGGTGGAGATGACGCGTCGGGGTTGCAAACCCCATGCGTGAGTAAAAACTTAGCCTTGAACAACGGAAGGAGCTTCGCACAGTAGTGGGTGGAGGGTAGTAGGAATGGAAGGTTAATCGATTTCTAAAGGCTCTGCATATCATGTCAAATGGATTTTTCAACTCGATTTCTTTCATGGTTGTTTATTACATATATAGATGAAGCATTTGCATTGGAATCCAAGATTTTTGGATTGACTTTACACAATTCAAGTGCTCATGATTTTTGTATTTCGTTACAACATACTTTGATTAAGTTTAAATCACGGATGACAATCTCATTGGTACAAGATTTCTATTTGACAAGGTGCGTGGATTCTTGACAGGGCACTCCCTTTATTGGCAACATATACGTAATGATTTGGAGATAAAAACCTTATACCCTCAGCTTTTTCTAATTTTTCACCTGGTAAAATCAACTTCCAATCAATTCTCTAAATTCAGCAAACAAACAACACAGAACGTTTAATAAAACTCCGGAGATCATCTTAAAGGTTTCTTCGCTGAATTCAGGTCTAAGCTTAATAAATGGTCAACTACACTGAATGATGGATTTGCCTTACCATGCATCCAATTCAGGAACAAACTTAGTTCACACAACGTTTCCCCTTCAGAAGATTACAATTCCAACGTTTAGGGACATTGACATCGGAGGTTACCCTGATCAGAAGACAAGATAACCCGCTAAACAAGGGGGGATAAAATAACACGGATTTTACATGTTCATTTTTGACCTGAGCTAGGTAACTCTCAATTTAATGTAGGAGTTATCCTCTCTTTTTTCATCAAAAGAGGGGGATAACCCCTATTTACTTTATGAGATAAGTTAGCCCTTATGACCTCCTTATTTCAGGATAATGTAACCTGAGTTTGTTTGAGAAATAAGTTAACCTCTAACTTATCCTTCCGAATTAACCTGCACATTCGATCACATCACATGATGACTTCTTTTCTTAACCCGTGTTCAATAAATATAAAGAAAGTTTAATTTCAAAAAAGAATATTTATATAAACAAAGTTCAACACCCATTCTCAAGTACATAAAAATTAAGGTTAACCTCTCTTAGGAAGAAGTTAACCCGTATTAACTATATGCTATTATAAACAAGAGTTAGTGCCTCCATGAAACTATAAACTCAGCACTTCACAATGGAAAACCTGACAACTTTTACCTCTTGCAAAACGTTTGCACATAAAAAAAAAAACCAGACTAACTAGGAATCGTTGCATCGTCCGAAGGCATAGACTTGTTCTCTCTTTGCTCCGAAAATAATTACGAAATAGAAGATACCAAGATAATTGGGTGTCACATAATAATAGCACTTACAGAATAGCCTTCTGCATCATCCCACGCATATAATCACATGGTACCCCCAAAAAGCAAGAGACAAAGAATAGCATCCAGGAGGATCCAAGATTCAACACAAAATTATAAAAAGGAAGACCGATTGCGCAACGAAGGATCTTTAACAGCAATATTATTCTCAAACGAAAAAAATAAGAAGCAACTTTTCGATGGAGCTGAAGAAACAGATCACCTTAACCCATCTGCCTTTGAGCTCCGCCATGAACCCGCGTAAGCTCTGCTCCAGTGAAGGCCCTTCCTTAGCCGCGAGGATTGTTTCTTGCTATTGTTATAAATATACGCCTCCCGTTTTGGAGCTATTTGTAGATTGGTTGGAGGGTACGGCCGGTGTAATTTCTCGAAGACGGAGGGGCATTCTGTTCGGCCACTTGCCCGGTACGAAAACGGGCGGGCGTGCTCAATGATGACACAGGGGTTCCGATAAGCATTAGATTAAGAGGGGTCTGTTGGGTTGGGAAAAGGAGGGATGTCCTAATTTATGGGAAAGTTTTGTTTTATCTTCGTTGAATGACTTTCGTGAAAGCCTATAAAAGTACATGGGAGTCGTATAGCTCCAAATCATTTAACCTTTAGCTCTTCGAGATTACTCCTAATCCTATATTTAAATTAGAGGATAACCTCCACTTGCTCCTACCACTTGTTACAATGGATCAAATCAATATATGCCTCCATTGACACACATAGCACACAGCTCTACAAGGTTTAAAATGGAAGGTATTTTCACTGAGCCATCCCACACAGTGACCATTGCTTTATAGCACCTGATGTATTTCAAAGTTACCCCTAAGGGACAGCTACAATTATAGAATAGCCCACCTTAATTATGCTAACACCCCCCAAACAACCCCCCCCCCCCCCCCCCGCACCAATTGAAGGGCGTGGAGCGAGCTTTAATTTGTCACAGAATTTTTGGAATGATGTTGATGGTAGAGCCTTTGTTAATCCATCAGCTACACATTCATTGCTTGAGATAAACTGAACATACAATTGTTTTTTAGCTACTTTCTCACGCACAAAATGAAAGTCTATTTTGATTTGCTTTGTGCAAGAGTGAAAAATGGGTTTGCTGTCATATAAGTTGCGCTCACATTGCCACAAACAAGCAAAGGCAATGAAGAGAAGGATATATGGAGCTCTTGAAGAAGTGATAGCAGCCAAGTAAGTTCAGTAGTGCATGCTGTAAGTGCCCAATACTCTGCCCCTGTGCTTGATCGAGCCACAATAGGTTGCTTTTTAGATACCCAGTTGATGGGTGTTGTTCCAAGAAACACAACAAAACCAGTTGTTGATCATCTATCATCTAAACAGGTAGCCCAATCTGCGTCTGCAAATGCTTTAATTTGTAATCTGTTGTGTTGGTTTATGTGCAATCCATATTCGAGAGTGCCTTTCAAATATCGTAAGAGCCTTTTTAAAGCTTCATAATGCACAGTTGTGGGTGTATGCATGAACTGAGATAGTTTATTGAGCACAAAATTTATGTCTGGCCTTGTAAATTGCAAGGAGCCGATCATTTGCCTGTAAATATAAGGATCTGAGACAGTAGTATCACTATTTCAAGTGAGAGAAGCATAAGAACTTGAAGCCAATGGAGTGCTAACAGGTTTTGCAATATTACGCATATTTGATTTGACCAACAATTCAGCCAAGCAACACAGTTGGGACAGATGTAGGCCAGTGCGAGAGGGAATTACTTCTATGCCCAAAAAATAAGATGGGAAGCCCAAGTCACGAACAGGGAATGCTTCCTGTAATTTGTTCATGATACATGTAATGGCCTGCTTGGTTGATCCAACAACAAGAATGTCATCAACGTAAATTAGAACATAGAGCTGGTGGAATTGGGTATATGAAATGAATGAAGACGTAACTGTTTTTGATGCTACAAAACCATTGTCAAGAAGAAAGGTGTTCAGTCGATGGAACCATGCATGAGGGGCTTGTTTCAAGACAAAGTGATTTTTGTAGTGTACATACAAAATTAGGATGACTTTGGTCAATAAATCCCTGTGGTTGATGTATGTAGACTTCTTCTTCAAGTTGCCCATGCAAGAATGCATTATAAATATCTAGCTGGTGCAAGAACCACTGATTTATCACGGCTAAAGTGAGGAGTAGGCGCACAGTTGTGTGTTTAATAACTGGACTGAATGTATCAATATAGTTATATCCCACTTGTTGATGAAAACCTTTGGCCACTGGATAAACCTTGAACCTCTCTATTGAACCATCAGAGTTGCGTTTGATTTTATAAATCCACTTGTTACCAATTGCATTCATGTCTTGATGACGGGGAACAAGGTTCCATGTGCCATTTTTAATGAAAGCATTAATTTCATCTGTCATGGCATTCACCCATTTTGAATCTTTGCTGGCTACAGTATAATTTGTTGGTTCTACTTCTTGATAGATAGTATGCAAGCAGTGAGCAACTTATTACCAATTACGTTCATGTCTTGATGACGGGGAACAAGGCTCCATGTGCCATTTTTAATGAAAGCGTTAATTTCATCTGTCATGGCATTCACCCATTTTGAATCTTTGCTGGCTACAGTATAATTTGTTGGCTCTACTTCTTGATAGATAGTATGCAAACAGTGAGGTAAGGGATAGCGTATAGAGTGATATACCTTTTTCTTTGATATACCATGCATAGAACGTGCTGTCATCTGATGTGTTCTTATTGGAGCCTGGTGAATGGTGTGACTTTCATGGATTGGTTGGGTTGCCGCATTGGGTGTAGGTGAAGACATATTCATGGCAGTAGTAGTAGTGCTGGTTGTATGAGTTTTGTCACAGACTTGTTGGTTCTTGAAGAAGTCCAGCAGGAGCTGGAGACATATAAGTGGCATATTCAGTAGAGGAGGCAGGACTTTGAATTTGTTAGAATGGCATTAACTTTTCATTGAAGACTGCATGCCTGGCCAGAATAAACTGTTGTATGGAAATATTATAACAATAATACGCCTTATGTGAGGGAGAATATCCCAAGAAGACGTAGAGTAGAGCGAGGAGCTAGTTTGTGCTGATTGTATGGTCGTAATAATTAACGGATATACCCTGCATCCAAAAACTTTTAAAAATGAATAGTCCTGTAAATGATCAAATTACTTTTCATATGGTGTGGTACCATTGAGAACACGAGAGGGCAACATATTAATGATGTCTGTTGCTGTTAATGAGACAAAGAGCCAAAACTTTAATGGAACATTTGCTTGAGTGAGAAGAGCCAACGATGTTTCAATAATGTGTCTACTTTTGCACTGGGCTACTCCAATTTGTTGTGGAGTGGAGAGGATATACGATGTACAATACCTTGTGTAGATAACCATTCATGCAATCGTCTATTTTCACCTCCCCAATCTGTATGAAGAGATTTTATAGTAGTATCAAATTGATTTTGAATATATTTGTGAAACTTCAAGAATAATTGAAACGCATCAAATTTTAAATGCATTGGGAAAAGCCATAAGAATCGGGTGAAATCATCAATGAGCGTGAGCAAACATTTGTATCCTTGTATAGAAACAATTGGGCTTGTCCTTACACCACTATAGATTATTTGAAAAGGTGCATTAGTTTTTGATGGAAACGAGGAAATTAAGGTGTAGCCGGTGGCTTTTTGCTTGAAGACAAGCATCACATTCCAAACGGCATTGGTGCTTTATTTGAAGTAGCTGGCAGGGAAAATTTGTTGATCATTTTTTGAAGTGTTTGTAAACTAACATGGTTGAGATGACAATGCCACACCTCATACGGTGCCTTTGTAGTTAAGTGGGCTGTGGGAGATGCATTACCAAACAGTGAAGATGAAGAGGACTTTCTTTTGGGTAGCCAGAGCTTGTATAGACCACGACCAAGTCGGCCCTGAAATAGTATCTCCTTGGTATGGAGATCCTTCACAAATAAATCTTTAGCAAAAAGCTTGAAAAGGCATTTGTTGTCACTTGTAAAATGTGATATAGATAGTATGGAAAATAGAAGATGACTCGCCATTACCAAACTTGATTTTATCAGCTCCTATGTATTCTTTAGACATGTCCATGTTGGCTAATTTGTTTGTGACATGATGTGTGGCCCCTGAATCTGGACACCATACATCAGTAGGTGCTTCAGCAAGTTGGGCATAGGGGCTGTGCTCCTCATCAGGTTCATAACGATAATAACATGTGTGTGCACCATGATTTGTTCTGCCACAAATCTGGCAAAGTTGTATCAACACCATCAACAACCAACTAAAGACTCGATGCTAACGACACCGACCACAACAGTGGACTTGGTGTCAACAACCAAGCCACAAACATCGACCAGCACACTTCTAAGTTCAAAAACAAAACAAATCCCTTTAATCTCTCCATCTTTGTAGATAATAAACAATGTACATAAACCTATAAAAGCATGTATTCACCGGTGTACAAAGTGTGTGAAAGAAAGAGCTTTCTTTCCATCGTTGCTTTCTTGACAGGTTGATTCCGAACTGAACGTGGCCTAGCAGTATGGCCAGCACGACCTTGGAAATTAGGACATCCATTAGAGCCACCACTCATGTATTGATTGGAGCGGCCATAAAAACAACCACCACGATTGGTGCATCCACCTCATGCACGAGAAAAGGTTTGTGCTCCTCGCATACCAAGAGATGGCTGAGTGCATTGAATACGTTGCTCGTGTGTTAAAAGATGGCCAACAAGTTCGTCATATGAAACAGGGGTTGGACGGCTCGTAAAAGAGGTAACAAGAGATTCATATTTTGTGCTTAGGCCATTTAGTATAGCAAGGACATGATCTTCTTTATCAATTGGTTTTCCAGATGAGGCAAGATGAAGAGAAATAACTTTGGCTTTCTTGACATAATCCATGATAAATAAGTCCCCTTTCTTTAAGGCGTGAAGCTTTGATTTATATTGAAGAATACGGGATCTAGTTTGTGTTGCAAAATAGTTTCCAAGAAATGCTCAAATCTTATGAGCATAACCTAGATTGGTTGTTTGTTCACTGATGTCTGCTGTGACAGATGATTGTTCAATTCTCAACACAGTAAATTAAGTTTATTAGTCTTAATTAATCGCATAAAAAATAGATTTAGGTTAACTTGAATTGTTAAATCATTGTTGTTGATTGTAGTATAAGGTCAAGCTAATTTAGCATTTTAGATTGTATTTCTTTTTAACTGGTTGAGTCCAGGCCATTCACTAGGAGATATAAATATACTTTAATTCAAAATTTTATTTTAATGCAAAATTAACTAATAAATAAATAAATAAAATCTATAATTAAGTTATATCTTAAGCGCATGAACAATTGCACATATAATTAAAACTCTAAAGCATGACAATTATTCCATTAATAGAAGACAAGTATATGAACGATTTACAAAAATAACAAGAAGAAACATCAATTATTTATAAAATAAGGCATAAAAGATTACTACACTAATTACAATTCCGTTTATTTCAAAATGAAGCTCAAATAGTAAATTATCTGCTATCCAGCTTTCAGCTCAGCCTTCTCTTTACATTTCTCTCTTATTGGACGTCTCTTTGCAAAGTCTTAGAAGTTAAAATTTGGACTTCTAATTAATCCACTAGACGTCTCTTTTAACTCTTTTTATTATGGTTCACTCTCCCTTCTCGCACCTCTCATTCTTTTAATTTCTTATTTTCCTCTCTTCCTTATCTTCTTTAAATCCTTTTCTTCTCTTCACTCTCTTTACTGTGTGATGAGAACCTCATCATAAACCATAACTAGCACAATCTAACCCAGAAATGTGAGAAAAAGCTCCTACATGACTCAAAGAAAGGCTTAACTCAGAGAATTCTGAGTTTAAGAATAAAACAAATCATAAGGGGTAAAACTGCAATTTCACCAATGTAGTTTGAAAACAGGGTAATTCAGGGTCCAAACACAGGTAAAACAAGCTTAACAATGAGAGAAGTAGGTTAATCTGATCTGAAAAGGGTTATAGCAACTTCTAAGAATTAAATGACATTCTGTAACCCTAAAACAAATCCACTTCAATTCACGAGGTTTGAGGCAGGATAAAAATCAACTAAATCCTTTAAAATTCATAGAAAAATATTCTCTAGGATTTATAACCTTCAATTTGGCCTTAGAAACATATTTTGACCTAAAAAGAGAACCATACCTAATTAATAACTTAATTTGGGTTTTTACGTAAATTGGCCGGTCGAACATGGTCCAACCTAGAATTAAAATTCACCATTAAAATCCTTAGGTTCAAATTAGTCTTTTATAAAAACTTGAGCCTAAGAAGAGACCTCTTTGACCGACTTTATAATTTGGTCATCTTTATTTACTTTATGACCCTTATCTTTTGAAACCCTTGCATTTAGGTCCCCAACTTTTCATTGTTCTTTGCAGAACAGTCCTCCCTGCAACTTCTGCGCAGCGCCATACTCCAGCGACCTTGTGCGGAGTATGGCACCGCGCAGAGCAGGGTTACCATCCTCTAGAACAGAAGCGGAGTTCCCTGTGACGTCCTCCTTCGCAGGGACCTGCCCATGCCATCTGTCGACCACCATACCTTCCGTGCGAACACGCGGAAGGTATGGCTGTCCCTTCTGGCCATACTCTGACGAGGCAGACCCCTCCGCACCTCGCCCCTCTCTGCGCGCCAAGCCCTTTATAAGGCCGGTAGACCCTGCCGGCTCCTTCAAGCTTTTCTTTAGTGGAGAAACACCTCCTCTTCATCCCTTCCTCCTTCGTCAGAGGACCCGAAGCTTCCGGCGAACTCCTCCTCTTGCTCCTCGTCGCTCTGCTGCCCTACCTGCAGCAGGGTTTGCCCTGCTCCGTTGTCCGCGCCAGGCTGTATCCGCTGGCGCCCTCCGCCTACTTCCTCGTCGCCGAAACCCTCCTCCAGGGTGCCTTCGTCTCCAGCTCTGGCAGATACGAGCCGGCTGCTCTTCCCTCCCCCTTCGTCGAGTAATTAGGTAGATAGCTTCCTCTCTCCTTCCCTTGTATTTTCCAACTTTTAAATTGCCCTTTCGACCACCCAACCGCCACTGTCCAGACCACCTTCTCCACCTCCGATCACCCCCTTCGGCGAGACCATCTCACGACCACAGACACTCTCACACCTCGCCGACCAGCCCAGAAGCTCCCTCACACTCCACTCCACTGATCCCCCCTCTTCATTCACTGCCAAGCGCCACCCGACCACCCCCCGAACAAACCCACCTTTCCAGACATAGTCTGACCTAGGTCAACCTCTCCACGCACTCTCGCACCTCACTGACCACCGCACAAGCTTTGCCTCACTCCGGTGACGCTTCCTACGTATTCTGACTGGGCCGAGAGGCCGTAGCTGTGATTTCAGGTTCGCGCCCTTCGCTGCCATTGTCGACGAGCTGTAGCAGCTTCACCTGCAGCTGTAGGCACCCTCCAGCCCAGGTGCGCGTCCCAGGTCGTGCGGGCAGGAGTTGCGAAGACACCCAGGCCCGCAGCTGGGGCGAAGGCCTCACAGGCTGCCTCAATTAGCGGTTGATCGCTCGCCTACGGATGCCAATTTGGGAGGGGGGACTTTAGTCCCACCTCGGAAGTGCGTGGCAAAGCGCCCGCACTTAAATTGAAAAAGTGCCTACAGCTTATCGCCTTCGAACACAGGGGCCAGGTCCCTCTCCCGCACGCGGCGCGCCACGCGCTCGCTCGCCCTCGCCCGCGCTCACGCCCCATGGGTCTGGGCAGGATCCAATTACCCAAACCGCGCACTCCTCGCCCACCACCGCACGTCGGTGGGCCTGGTCCCGGGCGCGATACCCGCACCCGATTTCCTGGCTCTGGGAGAGTAGTCCTAAGAGAGAAATTTGAGAAAGAGAGAGATGCGGGGAAGGGTAGGGGTAGGTTTTGCTCTAACCCTTGTGTGAGTGTGCAGGAAGAAAAGAAGAAGAAGAGAAGCGGCCGAAGCCTTAGCCGCTCAGGGTAGCTGAAGAAGAAGATATGAAGGAAAAGAAGGAAGGAAGGAGAGAAACAGAAGAAGAAAAGAAGAAGGAAGGCACTATAGCAAAGCTACAGATAAGTTGTCTGAGCACAACATCAGACGTTGGAATCACCACAGCTGCAGAAGGCAGAGAAGAAAAGAAGAAGAAAGAAGAAGATCACCACAGCTGCCGGCTAAAGAAAGGAAGGAAAAGAAGAAAGAAGAAGGCAAGAAGAAAAGAAGAAGAAAAAGAAGGAAGAAGACACTACCGCCAGAAAGAAAGAAAAGCAAAGAAAAGAAGAACAGAAGAAGAAGGCAGAAGAAGAAGAAAAGAAGAAAGCAAGGAAGAAGAAAGAACAAAGAAAGAAAGAAGAAGAAGAGAAGAAGAGAAACGGCCAAGGAAGAAGAAGAAAAGAGAAAGAGAAGAAGAAGCCAAGATCTCTCTCTCTTTTATTTTTGTAACATAATAGAGATCTTATTTAGTCTTCTAGAAACATAGTTGCTCCCTGAGTTCGACCTCAGGAAAACCTTGTTATTCCGAGTAAAATATCTTGTATTAAGCTGGTAACTGTTCTGTCATATACTACAATGAATATAAATAAAGACAGAAGACACGCCACCAGCATTTTGGCACCGTTGCCGTGGAGCAACGGCTATTCTAGAAGCTATAAAATCTCTTTTTGTGAGTTTCTAATAATCTCTTCTCTCTTTTGTGCAGGTACAGGAAAATCAAGAAGTAGCCACACAACAATCACTCCAAGGACAGGTAATTTCTATCCTCTCTCAATTAACCCCTGAACTCTAAAGAGGAAGAAAAAGAAAAGAATAAACAATATAGGTATAACCTGTCTTTCATACATAGTAACAGCTGCATGTTTTCAAAACACTATTCCTGCACACACTATTAAGGGTATTTAAGGGCTAACACCTTCTTGCCTGAGCCCTAATTACCCAACAAAGAGTTAACTGGACCAAGTAGAGCCAACATAGGATCTAACATTAGGGTTTTAGAGACACACTTCTTAAGCAAGAATTGAAAAATCCCAAAAGTGGTGTGCCCAAGCCATTGTTTAAAAATACCTATTCAGAGAAACCCTAAGCAATTTGGTTCTTTAAAGACACTTGAACCCTAAAAAGACAAGACCTAATAAGCCCTCAACAGAACTAATAGGTGAAGTTGACCTCTTGGGTCAACCAACCTTTAACTTAGGTCACTCTTTGCACTCAAAAAGCTAAAAGTTCAAGTGAAAATTTAAGCACCTTGATCTTAAACTAAAAGTGGTAGACTTAAGAGGTCAAGATCCCCATTCTGGTCTACCTAGAATCTCAGTGACAAAAGAGGTCAGGTAGGGGAAACTTTGTAACCCGTGGGGGCGCTCTACAGTGTAGGGGTCTTCGCGGGACTCACCTTCTTTGGCTGCCCAGGTAATTCTCAGGTGGACGATCTTTTGGATCAAGGGGTCCATCTGCCCCGAACCTCTATAGTCACCCAACATTTTGGGTATCTTGATTGGGTCCAGCACGTGCTAAACTCATCTCTTCCAACAGTGTATGTTTGGTAGGAGGTCCTTGAAACCTCCTCTATAACTTCACTCTCCTCGAGGCCGAGCCTCAATGCCCTTGTTTGAGAAAACAATACTTCACATCAACCTCTCCTCCGACTCCGAACCCAACTCACCTTCTTCTTCCCCAATGGCTCAGCCAGTTGAGGAAGAGAACAATTTGGATCACCAGCTTCAGCGACTCAATGACCTCTTCCAGAACTTTGTGCACCCACCGCAGCGTCCTATGATGCGGGACCATTACAATCCTACTGCGGTGGCTATTGAGCCTCGAGTCAGAATCCCGACTGGAGGACCTGATTCTGAATTAAAGCGCAATATGATTCATGCCATACCTAAATTCCATGGGCTTAATTCTGAAGACCCCTTCCAGCACATCAAACAGCTAAAGCATCTGGCCCAAACTTTTGGGTCAGATGCACAAAATTGGGACATTCTCCTCATGAAGATGTTCTCCTTCTCCCTTATGGACAAGGCCGCTCATTGGTACCAAATGCAGACCCAGCCGATCAACAATTGGGAAGAACTTTAGTCCGAGTTCTTGAAGAAATTCTTTCCCGTTGGTCGGATCAATGCCTTGCGTCATCAGATTACCCACTTCACTCAGCAAACGGGAGAACCTCTCCATGAGGCATGGGATCGCTTTCAGGATCTCATGAGAAAGTGCCCCCATCACAGAGTTCCTAAATGGGAACAAGTCCAGTCTTTTACCAGGGACTTCGTGAGGATATTAGGCTTTTCGTCAATGCAACTTGCGGAGAGAATATCATTGGTCAACATGAGGACACCGTGTGGGAGATTCTCGAAAACATGTGCGAGAACTCCATCAATAATGACTCCATGGGATTATTCGACAGGACGAATACCCGCGCATCGACGAACCTTAGGGGAGCACACGAGACGCAGGGCCTGTCCTCATTAGTCGACCTGGAATTAATGGCCAGTCGATTGGACAAGGTCTCTATCATCGAGAAGAAGGTGGACGAGCTGACTCAGCACTTGCAGCGAGCCACCTTTGTGCATAGTTCCTTTGCATAGCCTCCTTCCACACGGGAGATTATGCAAAACATTCTCCATCGACCTTCTCCTGGGATGGATCCATATCCACCCCCATCTGATTCTTGGATCGGAGGGTCATCCGATCCTTTCTATACTAACCAGGGGAATTCCATTCCCCCATTCTCTGAATCTTTGGAGGTTCCTCAGACCTGCGAGGACCTCAACGCCATCCAGAATGATCCATTCTCCAACACCTACAACCTTGGATGGCGCAACCATCCCAATTCCAGTGGGCGGGAAATTCCCAAACCCAAAGACCACCCTTTCAGCCCTGTCCACAATCACCTCGTCCTTACCAGCCGCCTCAGCTACGACCCAACCCTACTTATTCATCAGGGCCTAACCAAGACCAAATGTCCCTCATCCTTCAGACTTTGGTTGACATTCAAAGAACGAATGCGGTTATTCAGAAACAACACAAGGACGAACTTACAGAGGTTCGAAATCAACTGGCCCAGTTAGCAAATTCTCGCCAACCAGGCACACTTCCGTCCCAACCTCTTCCTAACCCTAATAACGTGCCAACCCAGCGGCGCGTTATGAACCCAAACCTGGGCCAAGCACACACGATTTATCAGCCCCCTCTGTTCCTTCACCCGACGGGATGGAGGCTTCCACTTCTTATGCGGGCTATCAGCAGCAACCCATCCTATCCAACCCTAACCAAAACTAGGTAGGACTAAATTCTGTAACAACCCGTAGTGGTAAGGAGACCCAAGATCCACCCTATCCAAACCACTCCAAGCCTGGTAGTGATCCCAACCCTAGGACAGTAATCCAGGACGTTCCTATCCCCGTCCCAGATCAAAGACCTGGACCTATCCTAGAAAAGCCAACCAAGGTTCCATTTCCCGAGGCCTTGACCAAGGGAAAGAAGACAAAACCCGTGGCACCTGAGGAGGACCTGGTTAAGCTCTTTGAGCAGTTCCAAATAAACATCCCCTTGATGGATGCAATTCACCACGTACCGGTTTACACACGATTCTTAAAGAATGTGTGTACACCTCAGCATAAGCCGCGAACCAAGAGTGGGAGTCCAATTGTACTGTCAGAGCAAGCCAGCTCTGTAATCCTAAGCAGGCTCCCACCCAAGGCAAAAGATCCTGGTACTCCCCTAATTTCCTGCAAAATAGGTGAAACCCAATTCGACAGAGCATTGCTAGACTTGGGTGCTTCCATAAATCTGATACCCACATCCTTACTTAACCACTTAGAAGAATCTGAGCTAAAATCGACTGAGGTGACACTACAATTATCAGATCGATCTATAAAGTCACCTAAAGGGATTCTCGAGGATGTTATTGTAAGTGTGCAGGATTTCTATTTTCCTGTAGAATTTATAGTCTTAGACATGGACGCACCTGAGAACCCTAGGGATACACCGATCATTCTAGGGAGACCTTTCCTCGATACTGCTAGAGCCAACATCAGCTGTGAGGAGGGCCAAATAGAGCTCAAATTTGGGAATCAAACCCTCAAAATTGATATATTTAAGGCCCAACAAGGAATCAATTGCAGTGTCATCGAACAAATCTATGATATTAGGGCTCTGGTTGATGAAACACATTTTGAGAATGACCTGATTATACCTCATCAACCACAAAAAGATCTTGAACCGCAATTAGAGGAGTCAGATCCTAATACAGACTGACCCATAACTCCTATCCTTGAACCTCACACTCACCCTGAACCACCCGCTGCTGCTGATAACCCCATCCTTGAACTGAAACCCCTTCCCGATCATTTGAAATACATTTTTTTGGGTTCTAATCAGACCCATCCTGTGATTATAAATTCCAAACTTTCTCCTGAGCAGGAATCCCGTCTGATTGCTGTTCTCCAGCAACATCGCAGAGCCATTAGATGGACTCTCGATGACTTGACTGGAATAAGTCCCTCTTATTGCACACACCATATTTACTCTGAAGAGGGCACACGACCTTCCCGTGAGATGCAGAGACATTTAAACCCCAATCTGCATGAGGTTGTGAAAAAGGAGATCATCAAATGGTTAGATGCAGGGATCATCTACCTGATCTCTGACAGTCGTTGGGTGAGCCCGATTCAGGTTATGCCTAAAAAGGCAGGGCTCGCCACCATTACGACTGAAATCGGAGAAGTCATACCTACCCAATTAGCCAACTCGTGGAGAGTCTGCATAGATTACTGACGACTCAATTCCTCCATGAAGAAGGATCATTTCCCACTACCTTTCATTGATCAGATTCTCGAGAAATTAGCGGGAAATCGATTCTTCTGCTTTCTTGACGAGTACTTCGGTTATAACCAAGTAGCTATTCATCTTGAGGACCAAGAGAAGACCATGTTCAGCTGCCCCTTCGGAACTTATGCATTCCGAAGGATGCCTTTCGGTCTCTGCAATGCGCCCGCGACTTTTCAGCGGTGTATGCTTGCCATATTCTCTGATATGGTAGGTGATTATCTGGAAGTCTTCATGGATGACTTCTCAGTTTTCAGGGCATCATTTGATGATTGCCTCCAGCACTTGGTTCATATACTTAGGCGCTGTATCGACGTTAATTTGGTTCTTTCCTGGGAAAAGAGCCATTTTATGGTGCCTGAGGGGATCGTCCTAGGACATCTAATTTCTGAGAAGGGCATCCAAGTGGATCAAGCCAAGGTTGATTTCATTTCTCGTCTTCCTATGCCCAGCTCGATCAGGGACATCCGTTCTTTTCTGGGGCACGTCGGTTTTTACCGTCGTTTCATTCCTTATAACTCAAAAATCGCGTGCCCCCTTACTACTCTTCTCTCTAAGGATGTGCCCTTCGAGATCTCCAAGGAATGCACTCAAGCATTTGAAGACCTCCGTGACCGAGTCACCCAGGCCCCAATCCTACAATCTCCTGATTGGTCTCAACCCTTTGAGATCATGTGCGATGCGTTTGATTTCACTGTAGGAGCAGTTCTTGGGCAGAAAGCTAACGGGAAACCCATGGTCATCTACTACGCTAGCAAAACACTTGACGAGGCTCAGCGTAACTATAAAGTTACAGAGAAAGAGCTGCTAGCCGTAGTATTTGCCCTTGAAAAATTTTGATCTTATCTCCTGGGTTCCCACGTCATCATCTACTCGGATCACACGGCTGTGAGGCATCTCCTTGCCAAGAAGGATGCGAAGCCCTGGCTAATCCGATGGATCTTGCTGTTGCAAGAATTCGACCTCGAGATTTGCGACAAGGCGGGAAGACAAAATGTGGTAGCTGACCATTTGTCCCGCCTTCCTTCTGAGATCATCTACCCTTCTGGACCCATCACGGAGCATTTCCCTGATGAGCACCTGCTGACTATTGGTATTAAACTTCCATGGTTTGCTGATATAGTAAACTACTCGGCATCTCATCAGATCCCATTTGATTGGTCGAAGGCCAAGAAAGGCAAATTGCGCTCTGATGCCAAGTATTACATTTGGGAAGATTCGTACCTCTTTTGCATAGGTGCCGACCAAATCATCCGGAGATTTATCCCGGAAGATGAAGTCAACGATATTCTCTCATTCTGCCATGACCAGGCATGCGGTGGCCATTTCTCTGGGCACAAAACCGCATCGAAAATCCTCCAGTGTGTCTTTTATTGGCCCACTCTGTTCAAGGATGCATACAATTACTGCAAGGCATGCAGTCGTTGCCAAACTTTGGGCAACATGTGCCATCGCAACATGATGCCTTTGCAGCCGATTCTCGTATGGGAAATCTTTGATGTTTGGGGATTGATTTTATGGGCCCCTTTCTTATTTCGGATGGTTTCGAATACATTCTACTAGCTGTGGACTACGTGTCCAAATGGATCGAAGCCATACCGACCCAAACCTGTGATCACAAAATCATTTTCAAATTCATTCATCACAATATCTTCTCACGGTTCGGGATTCCTCGTGCTATCATCTCAGACGGGGGGACCCATTTCACAAATGCTTAGTTCAGGTCACTGATGACCAAATACGGGGTGTCTCACCGAATTTCTACTCCTTATCACCCCCAGACTAATGGTTTAGCTGAGCTGTCAAATCGGGAGATCAAGAAAATCCTGCAGGTCACTGTTTGGACTGACAGGAAGGACTGGTCGTCCCGACCTCCAGAAGCCTTGTGGGCCTATAGGATCACCCACAAAATCCAATTAGGCATGTCTTCCTTTAGACTGGTGTACGGGAAGGCATGTCACCTTCCCGTCGAACTGGAGCACAAAGCCTATTGGGCAGTATGGAGTTGTAATCTAGATCTTTCTAAGGCTGGAACCCACAGAAAGCTTCAAATCAGCGAGATCGATGAACTACGTCTTGATGCATACGAGAACTCGCGAATTTACAAGGAGCGGGTTAAAGCCTTCCATGACAAGCACATCTCTAGAAAGATCTTTCATCCTGGTCAGAAAGTCCTACTCTTCGATGCCCGACTCAAACTTTTCCCTGGGAAGTTGCGATCCAAGTGGGTCAGACCATACCTTGTTTAACAGGTTTTTGGAAATGGAGCCGTCGAGATCAGTCTGCTTAGCCATGATTCCGAACCTTTCATCATGAACGGTCAGAGACTCAAACCATTCATTAATGTAACATCTATTGATTTGGCTGAATCATCATTT
The DNA here is from genome assembly GCA_037157565.1 of Thalassia testudinum. Taxonomy (NCBI): domain Eukaryota; kingdom Viridiplantae; phylum Streptophyta; class Magnoliopsida; order Alismatales; family Hydrocharitaceae; genus Thalassia; species Thalassia testudinum. The sequence goes on along the minus strand of JAZHRO010000036.1, from coordinate 181,367,442 downwards.
ATCCTCCATTCTCCCTGAGCATATTGCGCCCAGCCGATGGCGTAAAACTCAACGCTTAACGGGAGGCAGCTCGTCATTCTCTTTGAAAACCTAAATCCTTTTCTAACACCTTTGTGCACTTAAGGTTCACCCTTTAGGATAGCTGACTCCACCTTAGGTGCTTGCACCTGAGATTAGAAATCGTCCGCAACAGTCACCCCGACCCATTCACTCATCAAAACATCTGTCCTAATGTATGAACTAAGTTGTATAAAAACCCTCTAAGTTACAATGAGGACATTGCAAATCTTAGGCATGGGGGGGTATGAAAGTGTAAATCTTGTAAGAAAAGGTTTTAAACAAAAAAATTCACATATGCCAAAAACACCATAAAAATTAAAAAAAAATTTTTGAAAAAGAATAATAAAATGACAGGAGGAAAGAAAATTTTGAGGATTCTACGAAGGAGGATGAGAAGAAAAAGAAACAAAATGAAAAGAAGGAGCACAAAATGAAAGAAAAGTGATAGTCATTAATAAGAAATTAAGGAATTAACCTAAGTTCTAGACCTCATTCAGGGAAAGAAATGGAAAGTGCACAGCGAGATTAGTAAGAACGCGAACTTTAGGCATTCTCGGATAGACCCTTAGTACCCATTAAGATCTAGATATTCCTTAAGGGGTTGAGGAAAATGAAAAGCTTAAGTATTAGGTCCAAGACTTAGGGAGTATTTGGCCTCGTTAACTAACTTTTGGTTTATGGGACTTAGTAACCTAAGCACCCTAACCTCACACACAGCCTGGTTTAGTAAGCATAAAAATCAAAATCACATAGAAGCGTTGCAAAAATTCTGAAAATGACACCTAGAGTAGGAGCGGCCGATCAACACAAGTTGATTTGGACGAGTTCCTGATGAGTGGCTACTCATCATGGCTAAAAAGCTGAAGTTAAGCTAGACACTGAGTAAAACAACATCAAATTAACAGATAAAAAGGGTTAAGTGTGGGAATTAAAGAAAAAGACCTAAAACCTTTACTCTGTGTTAAAACTTCATAATTAGGTCACAAAACGAGATATTCTGAAAACAAAGCACAAATGATGATCCATGCATCAATTGAACACATAAATAAATTTGAAAGGCCAAATCAGAAGTATAATTAATGTCTTAAATGTTCAATTAAGTACATATAAAAATTTGAAGGCATTTGGACATCATTTAGGCTATGACATAGGTAGTTTGCACTTAGGTCCTTCATGCATTACACTCTTGCCCTTAAAAATTCCTCTTTGGACCTACTTGTAAGTCGCAGGGACCCTTTTGAAAGGCTGCAGGGTCCTTCCTGTTGTAATTCTTTTCACTTATGGGCCTGCACGCAAATCTTCTACCCCTTCGTGCAAGGGTATGTCTGCAATTTTCCTGTTATTTCAGAGAATGGCCTGCTGCTCTTCGCACGCGCTGTAGCGCGCGAAGAACACGACCAATCTCAGCCATCCGTCGCTTTTCATGATTCTAATCTGCGGTTAGATTTGAATGGAAGCTTCACGCGATTCGGTGCGTGCGATCACCCCTTTCCCCAGATCTCATCTGACGGTCAGGTTTTGAGTTTAGCTCGCCGTGCACTCCACTCCTCTCATCCTCGCCGCTGGTTGCCTTTTGATTATCCTCACCTACGCGGTGATCTCAGCCACTGAGTATGCTACTTAAGCACCTCAGTGGTGTCGCGCGCAAGGGATCGCTCCCTCCTACACCTCTTAGCGATCGTTCGTCCACTCTAGTTCCTCCTCCCCATCCAGCCTCCGATTTCACAGCCACCGGCTATGAAATCATCACCTTCTCTCGACCTCCTCGTCGCTAAGGACTTCGTAGCACCTGAGGACGACCCTGGAGCCTCACTAGCAGACTCTTCCCTCCGCTGGAGTCATCTTCCTCTCTTCTTCCTCCTTAGCCACCGGCTAAGGACCCATAGGTCCCATTCTTCCTATTAGAATAGGTTTATAATTCTGCATATTAGTTTAGCTGTAGTTAAGTAGTTTAGAGTAGAATTAATGTAATTGTTAATGTTCAATTTCGCTGTAGGATAAAGTAGCTGTAGTAGTAGAATTAGGCTTTAATTTCCCCCCCCCTCACCTCCTCTGATCATTCCAGATCAGAGGGGAAGATTTCATATAGCCATGTTTTCAAATTCTCCACCTCTGCATACTGTCATTTCCAGTTCTGATTTTCCACGACCTGTGTCTCACTTTCCACCCATACACTCTGATCCAATTTCAGATCTAATTGGTTTTTAACCTCAGATCTGAAATTGGCGTCAAAAAGCACTTAAGGGGCTTCCCATTCACCTCACTCTTGGTCACAAAAGCCCCTGGTTTGAGTTGAAATTTTCAGTTTGTCAGATTTCTCCTTAATTTGGATTTCAAGGATTTTTCCTTCAATTTGGTTTTAATTGTTTGATCTGACAAATTGAATGAAGTCTGATTTGAGTTTATTGTTGGCAAGGAATCTGAGAGGTTTTCTGGTGACAGAAGCCTTCTCAGAAGAGCCATATATAGATCTAATTTGATAAAGTTTTGAATGCATTGAATGCAAGTCTGAACTAAGGAGAATCACTGTAGTGATTTTAGGTTTAATCTTGCATTCATGAGTTTGTTTTGAATAGATGTTTTGGTGATTTCCTAACTTATGGAGTTCTCAATACTCTTTAAGGTTTCAGAAACTGGGAATTAAACTAAGGACTTTGATTGACTGAATTAACTCTTTCTTCATGCTGTCTATACCATTAGGAAGAGTTAAATCAGTGACGTTTGTGGATTTAATCTGAAGTGAGTTTTTTGATAAGGGTTTTTGCATTTGAATTGGGGTATTTAGTGATTTTAGTGAGAAATGAAACCCTTGTCAGATGGAGATTGAGGGAGTTTTTCTTTTTCAGTTTGGATTTTTGATTCTAATCCCAGTGGTCACAGCAAAGTGCTGCATCTAGCAGCTACATTTTTCTTCTCTTCCAACTCAGATTTCATCCCAAATGGACTAACTGCAGCAGCAGTTAGACCATTTGGAATCTGATCTGAGCTGCTGCAGGGGCGGTCTGAAAAGTCCAATTTGCTGCTACTGTCTGATTGCTCTAAGTTGTAGCAGATAGATTTTACTGTAAAACCCTGTAGATTATGTTTTGAACATAGCTGACATCTGATTGTATTTCATTCCCTGTGTATACAAACCTTCTTGTTTAATAACTGAACTTTAATTTCTGCATATGCGTGTCTTATCTTTCTCAATTGTTGTTAGCTAGTTTATGTGAGAATAATCATCCAAACATGATTTAAAATAGGAAACTTAACTGAGAACTGTTTTAAAATTGGTAATCACATCCTAAATTTCATGCTATATAGATAGAAGGCAATCATAACCATGATAGAAAGGGTTAAAAGCTTTAAAAGACAGTAAAACAAGCCTCTTTCTCTCCTCAGTCAACTCTTCCCTTCTCTCCTAATTCTGTCAGATCTGTAACAACAGTAAAAAATTAAAATTAAACACCCAAAAGGACAAAAAATAAATAGATATATATACATATAAAAGTTACTTTTTATATTATGTATATTCATATAGACATAAGATATATACTAGGCTACATATGTAAATAGGTAGTATGTATATATATATACTGTATAACTTACTATGTAAATATAATGAATACTGTAAATTAGGTTTTTGATTTAGTTTACACAGTAAATACAATAATTATATAACTATCTATAAATTGAACTAATTTATATGTATTATTAAATCAACTAGATCAGTAGATAGTATAATTAAGAAAATTAAACTATAAAACTATATATATCTATTCATATGTAGATTATAAGTAAATAAAATCTTTTACTTTAATTTAATCCTCTATACATAATAAATAATGAATTTATTAAGTTTATAGCTAAGTTGTTAAATTAAATTAGTTAAATTAGTAATTTAGAATTATAATTAGGTTAATTGAATCTATATACTAAGACTAATATACTTTAAGTAATTTAACCTAATTTAAGTATATTTATACCTGATTATATTAGTTTAACTTAATTTATAAGCAAAACAGTCAAAACTGCTATTTAAATGTAAATAACACAGAAATTAATTCGGAAAAATATAATAAAAATGTCTATAAAATAATTATATATGTATTCTAACTTTGTATGAGGTCAATTAGATCATTTAGTAGCTAATTTATAAGTAATTAAAGAATAAAACACCAAAATCAGTGTGTACAAATAGTCTACTTTAGTGAATTTATTTATATAGTAAATCTAATTAAAATTTCAAATTAATTGAACAATTGTGTAGTATTATGTAAATACTTTATTTTCCATAATTTATTTTTATTTTTAAATAAACTATGGCCCTTGAATTGAGGGCCAAAATCTCCTTCAGCCTGCAGCTGCGCACGCTCTTCAGCGTAGTTGTGGCGCTCGAATAGCGCCACATTGTGCGCTGCAAAACGCGTGCAGCGGTATTTATTGAATTCATGTTTAGGCTATATAGTCTTCACGGGTGTCGGGCGCTTGAAACAACATATACATTCGATACCATTGAGCATACTGAGCATATTCTGTGGGGCCGGGGGCCCGGGGAGAGAGGTCTGTGTCCGTGGGCTGAGAAGGCCCTGAGCTGAGTTATCAAACACGTAATTAAGCGGCCTAATGAGAATTAGGGCGCGCTTAGTAGAGGTTTGGTCCCACCCTATGGGTGCTGTGTATCCCTCGAAAAGTGCACCCGCAAATTAAACACATTTTTAATTAATTAAAGAGAGCTAATGACGATAGTTAAATGCCTCGCAACCACGGTGTGTTAAACTTACTAAGGCAGAGTTAAAACAAGGAAGAAGAAGAACAACTGAAGAAGATTAGTGTGAAGTAGTAGAGAGAGAGAAGATGTATATACGAAGGTAAATACAAATACAAGAGAAATATAAATATATATATGTATACGTAGTATAACCAACTACTTTTATGTAAATAAACTCATACATTTACTAACAGAATAAAACGTCACCATAATCGTCGTTACAGACCCTAGTTTCCTTCCTTAAGTTTGTATATAGTGTTTTCTGGGATCTAGCAACGCTTTTATCTGTCACTATAACTATTGTATGTGTTACTGTAGGTATCAGACTAGTAAGTTAAGTTAATATGCTATGTAATCTTAGTTGATAGTATACTTTCATGTAAGTATTAATACTATAACTTGTAAAGACAGTTTAAAGTATAGTGATGAATTGTTTGGTGCTTGTTTATAGTTAGTTTTTGCAAGCATTGCAATTAATTCTTTGTGAGTAGGCAAACCATGTCTACATTCATTCATTCATTTTTTTTATTAGATGTAAAGCTTCTTTTTGGAATTAGAGGATAATTTTGAGATCAAAGAGCGATGTAATTCAATAATTGCTTCCCAGTGAACGACTTGGAATAAAACCAGTAAAAATTAGATAAGTAAATAATAATGGTTATAATGACTGGTATCCCATACAACTCACTACAATGACACTAATGGCATTTCAAATCACAACAAATCTCAACAAACCTAATTACCCGACATTACCGCACATTCATAACACCTTATTAGTTCCCAGCACAGAGAGGTGGGAAATTCCCCTCGAAGAAGCGTAACAAAATATCATCTCCTCGGTGCTTGTCTCTTAAGATATTTACATATCCTACTGGGGGCATGTAAGCACTCTGCTGGTTCAGATTCCATGGATGGCATTATCACGAAGTGTCAATTGTCAGGGTCTGAATTCGGCCACGGAACACCATGGATGAGATTATCTCGAGATCTCAGTAGCCAGGGTTTTGGGGGTTACCATGGGCGGTGCTACCTCGAAGCATCGACTGCCAGGAACCCTTGAGGATTGATGATGAGGACAAGGAATCCGATATCGACCGTGTTGAAAAGCCAATCCTAAGCTAGAATTAAAAAAGAAAAAGAGAGAGAAAACTCTCCAAACAGATAAACCTTCTACCTCTCTTTCTTACAAAACGCACTGCGAACTGAGCCAGGGTTAAAATTATCTCAAGCATAGGTGCTTTAACCACAAAGTCTAATAAACCTTAGGTTAGTTCTTGTAGGCCTTAAAAACCTTTGTTAAGGACTGAGGCTAGACAGATCTGGATCTTGGTTGGTACTAAAGTACCTTTTAGGCCTATAGTTGGCATTCTGACCTAATCTAGGTTTCAAATGAAAAAGCACTTATCTGAAATCATTAAGAACTTCATGGTTTAGAACAAGGTTGAAACCTTAAAATTTTGCTAAGGGACTAGCAAAAGCTAGGCATGGGGGTATGATGAGAACCTCATCATAAACCCTAACTAGCACAATCTAACCCAGATATGTGAGAAAAAGCTCCTACATGACCCAAAGAAAGGCTTAACTCAGAGAATTCTGAGTTTAAGAATAAAACAAATCATAAGGGGCAAAACTGCAATTTCACCAATGCAGTTTGCAAACAGGGTAATTCAGGATCCAAACACAGGTCAAATAAGCTTAATAATGAGAGTAGGTTGATCTGATCTGAAAAAGGTTATAGCAACTTCTAGGAATTAAATGACATTTTGTAACCCTAAAACAAACCCACTTCAATTTACGAGGTTCGAGGTTAGATAAAAATCAACTAAACCCTTTAGGATTCATAGAAAAATATTCTCTAGGGTTTAGAACCTTCAATTTGTCCCTAGAAACCTATTTTGACCTAAAAAGAGAACCATGCCCAATTAATAACTTAATTCGGATTTTTTGCGCAAATTGGCCGGTCGAACATGGTCCAACCTAGAATTAAAATTCACCATTAAAATCCTTAGGTTCAAATTAGTCTTATATAAAAAGTTGAGCCTAAGAAGAGACCTCTTTGACCTACTTTATAATTTGGTCATCTTTATTTACTTTTTGACCCTTATCTTTTGAAACCCTTGCATTTAGGTCCCCAACTTTTCATCATTCTTTGCAGAACGGTCCTCCCTGCATCTTTTGCGTAGGTCACCGGAGTATGGCGCTGCGCAGAGCAGCGTTACCATCCTCTAGAACAGAAGCGGGGTTCCCTGCGACGTCCTCTGTCGCGGGGACCCGCCCATGCCCTCTGCCGACCACCACACCTTCCGTGCGAACCCGCGGAAGGTATGGGTGTCCCTTCCGACCATACTCCGACGAGGCTGACCCCTCCGCACCTCGCCCCTCTCTACGCGCCAAGCCCTTTATAAGGACCGGCAGACCCTGTTGGCTCCTTCAAGCTTTTCTTTGGCGGAGAAACACCTCCTCTTCATCCCTTCCTCCTCCATCAGAGGGACTGAAGCTTCCGGTGAACTCCTCCTCTTCCTCCTCGTCGCTCTGCTGCCCTACTTGCAGCAGGGTTTGCCCTGCTCCGTCGTCCGCGCCAGGCTGTACCCGCTGGTGCCCTCCACCTGCTTCCTCATCGCCGAATCCCTCCTCCAGGGTGCCTTCGTCTCCAGCTACGGCAGATACAAGTCAGCTGCTCTGCCCTCCCCCTTCGTCGAGTAATTAGGTAGATAGCTTCTTCTCTCCTTCCCTTGTATTTTCCCCATTTTAAACTGCCCTTTCGAGCACCCAACCGCCACTGTCCAGACCACCTTCTCCACCTCTGATCACCCCCTCCGGTGAGACCATCTCACGACCACAGACACTCTCACACCTCGCCGACCAGCCCAGAAGCTCCCTTACGCTTCACTCCATCGATCCCCCCTCTCCATTTACTGCCAAGCGCCACCCGACCACCCCCCGAACAAACCACCTTTCCGACCACAGTCTGACCTAGGTCAGCCTCTCCACGCACTCCCGCACCCCGCCGACCACCGCACAAGCTTCGCCTCACTCCGGCGAAGCTTCCTACGTATTCTGACTGGGCCAAGAGGCCGTAGCTGTGATTTCAGGTTCACACCCTTCGCCGCCATTGTTGACAAGATGCAATAGCTTCACCTGCAGCTGCAGGCACCCTCCAGCCCAGGTGCGTGTCCCAGGTCGCGCAGGCAGGAGTCGCGAAGACACCCAGGCCCACAGCTGGGGCGAAGGCCTCACGGGCTGCCTCAATTAGCGGCTGATCGCTCGCCTGCGGACGCCAATTTGGGAGGTGGGACTTTAGTCCCACCTCGGAAGTACGTGGCCAAGCGCCCGCACTTAAATTGAAAAAGTTCCTACGACTTATTGCCTTCGAACATAGGGGTCAGGTCCCTCTCCCGCACGCGGCGCGCCATGCGCTCGCTCGCCTTCGCCCGTGCTCACGCCCCGCGGGTCTGGGCAGGATTCGATTACCCAAACCGTGCACTCCTCGCCCTCCACTGCACGCCGGTGGGCCTGGTCCCGGGCGCGATACCCGCACCCGATTACCCGGCTCTGGGAGAGCAGTCCTAAGAGAGAAATCTGAGAAAGAGAGAGACGCGGGGAAGGGTAGGGGTAGGTTTTGCTCTGACCCTTGTGTGAGTGTGCAGGAAGAAAAGAAGAAGAAGAGAAGCGACCGAAGCTTTGGCCGCTCAGGGCAGCTGAAGAAGAAGACAGGAAGGAAAAGAAGGAAGGAAGGAGAGAAACAGAAGAAGAAGGAAAGAAGAAGGAAGGCACTGTAGCAAAGCCACAGATAAGTCGTCTGAGCACAGCATCAGATGTTGGAATCACCACAGCTGCAGAAGGCAGAGAAGAAAAGAAGAAGAAAGAAGAAGATCACCACAGCTGCCGGCTAAAGAAAGGAAGGAAGGAAAAGAAGAAGGCAAGAAGAAAAGAAGAAAAAGAAGGAAGAAGACACTGCCGCCAGAAAGAAAAGCAAAGAAAAGAAGAACAGAAGAAGAAGGCAGAAGAAGAGGAAAAGAAGAAAGCAAGGAAGAAGAAAGAAGAAAGAACAAAGAAAGAAAGAAGAAGAAGAGAAGAAGAGAAACGGCCAAGGAAGAAGAAGAAGAAGAAAAGAGAAAGAGAAGAAGAAGCCAAGATCTCTCTCTCTCTCTCTTTTATTTTTGTAACATAATAGAGATCTTATTTAGTCTTCTAGAAACATAGTTGCTCCCTGAGTTCGACCTCGGGAAAACCTTGTTATTCCGAGTAAAAAATCTTGTATTAAGCTAGTAACTGTTCTGTCATATACTACAACGAATATAAATAAAGACAGAAGGCACGCCACCAGCACTGTGCATGTTTGTTCCACACGTAGTCGATTTTTAATCCCTTAACCCATGCTTTACACTTAACAAAAATTATTTGATGGGTGGCTTAGGCTCTTTCGGGGATACATAGCAGGACCAGACCATACTCAAGCCCAAGCCTAACTTTTGTAAAGACATGTCTCACTTTTAGCCTTTTAAGACGTCTGGAGTCTCAGTCAGATGTCTGTCAAGATGTCTGGACCCTTTCCCGGACGTCTAAAAATGAATTTTTGTATGCGCTCTACGCTCTGCACGCAGGCGACGCGTAGAATGTCTTCTTTCTCTCTCTCCTTTCCTCCCTTCCTACCCAAACCTTAAACCCCAGCCATCTATAAAAACCCGTCTCCCCTCCTCTCCTCTCCTCTCCACACAACACCATCTCCACCTTCAGAGCTACGGGAGTGGCGAGAGGAGGCGAGCGAGGGAGAGCAAGAGGGCGAGAAGGAGAGAGTGTGGGAGGAGGAGGAGGAGGCCGTGGTCAGAGAGCTTCGGTGGAAGCTTGGCGGAGCTCGCATAGCCACTGCGGGTGCGTGCGAGGGGAGGAGAGAGTCCGGAGAGGCGGCCTCGACTATCTACAGCGGCTGGAGCTGCGGCGGAGCGAGGAGAAGCGCAGCGGAGAGCGTTGAGAGGGTGGTTCTGATACTGGAAATTTTCCAGTATCAAACGTCTAGAGCGGAGTACAGACGGCTGGCGGAGCATCTGGACGTCTGGAGTCAAGACCAGACGTCTGAAAGCTCGTTTATCTTGAAGATACGTTCTTTTCGCGGTTATGCCCATACAGGTTGCACCGCAGAAGGATTTGTTGGGCTTGATTTGGTGGCTGCGACTGTCGTATGCAGGAGCAACTTTGGGAAGGAGCTGCTCGCCTTCGAGCACAGGGGTCAGGTCCCTCTCCCGCACGCGGCGCGCCATGCGCTCGCTCGCCTTCGCCCGCGCTCACGCCCGCGGGTCTGGGCAGGATTCGATTACCTAAACCGTGCACGCCTCGCTCTCCACTGCACGCCGGTGGGCCTGGTCCCGGGCGCGGTACCCGCACCCGATTACTCGGCTCTGGGAGAGCAGTCCTAAGAGAGAAATCTGAGAAAGAGAGAGACGCAGGGAAGGGTAGGGGTAGGTTTTGCTATGACCCTTGTGTGAGTGTGCAAGAAGAAAAGAAGAAGAGAAGCGGCCGAAGATTTAGCCGCTCAGGGCAGCTGAAGAAGAAGACAGGAAGGAAAAGAAGGAAGGAAGGAGAGAAACAGAAGAAGAAGAAAAGAAGAAGGAAGGCACTGTAGCAAAGCCACAGATAAGTCGTCTGAGCACAGCATTAGACGTCGGAATCACCACAGCTGCAGAAGGCAGAGAAGAAAAGAAGAAGAAAGAAGAAGATCACCACAGCTGCCGGCTAAAGAAAGGAAGGAAGGAAAAGAAGAAAGAAGAAGGCAAGAAGAAAAGAAGAAGAAAAAGAAGGAAGAAGACACTGCCGCCAGAAAGAAAGAAAAGCAAAGAAAATAAGAACAGAAGAAGAAGGCAGAAGAAGAGGAAAAGAAGAAAGCAAGGAAGAAGAAAGAACAAAGAACAAAGAAAGAAAGAAGAAGAAGAGAAGAAGAGAAATGGCCAAGGAAGAAGAAGAAGAAGAAAAGAGAAAGAGAAGAAGCAGAAGCCAAGATCTCTCTCTCTCTCTCTTTTATTTTTGTAACATAATAGAGATCTTATTTAGTCTTCTAGAAACATAGTTGCTCCTTGAGTTCGACCTCGGGAAAACCTTGTTATTCCGAGTAAAAAATCTTGTATTAAGCTTGTAACTGTTCTGTCATATACTACAACGAATATAAATAAAGACAGAAGGCACGCCACCAGCACTGTGCATGTTTGTTCCACATGTAGTCGATTTTTAATCCCTTAACCCATACTTAACACTTAACAAAAATTATTTGATGGGTGGCCTAGGCTCTTTCAGGGATACATAGAGCCCACTAGGGGCAGGACCAGACCAGACCAGACTCAAGCCCAAGCCTAGTTTTTGTAAAGACATGTCTCACTTTTAGCCTTTTAAGACGTCTGGAGTCTCAGTCAGATGTTTGTCAAGACGTCTGGACCCTTTCCCGGACGTCTAAAAATGAAATTTTTGTATGCGCTCTACGCTCTGCACGCAGGCGGCGCGCAGAACGTCTTCTTTCTCTCTCTCCTTTCCACCCTTCCTACCCAAACCCTAAACCCCAGCCATCTATAAAAGCCCCCCTCCCCTCCTCTCCTCTCCACTCCACACACCACCATCTCCACCTTCAGAGCTACGGGAGTGGCGAGAGGAGGCGAGCGAGGGAGAGCGAGAGGGTGAGAAGGAGGAGAGTGTGGGAGGAGCTCACACGGCCACCGCAGGCGCCTGCGAGAGGAGGAGAGAGTCCGGAGAGGTGGGCTCGACTGTCTGCAGTGGCTGGAGCTGCGGCGGAGCGAGGAGAAGCACGGCGGAGAGCGCTGAGAGGGTGGTTCTGATACTGGTAATTTTCCAGTATCAAACATCTGGAGCGGAGTACAGACGACTGGCGGAGCATCTGGACGTCTGGAGTCAAGACCAGACGTCTGAAAGCTCGTTTATCATGAAGATACGTTCTTTTTGCGGTTACGGCCATACAGGCTGCACCGCAGAAGGATTTGTTGGGCCTGATTTGGTGGCTGCGACTGTCGTACGCAGGAGCAGCTTTAGGAAGGAGCATGGAACGCTCTCCCACGCACTTTTGGACGTCTGATCAATTCACCAGACGACCAGAGGTGCTTCCAGATGACCGGAGGAGTGGTCCGACGTCTGGAACTGCCTTCAGACAATCACGGAGGAGGCCTGGACGTCTGAGGACACCGCAGGGACTTGAGGTAAAGTTCTGTATCTTTTAAGACGTCTGGGTTTATTCCCAGATGTCTGCTTTTGGATGGTAGACACTTTTTTGACCCGTTTGGGATCCGATCGAGATCCGATTTACGCAAATGAAGTATCTGCAGTTTCCTCGTGAGTTTCTCTACGTACTAGAAACCTTTATACACTATTCTAAATCCTCCTTTTGTGATGTAATCCCTGGTATAAGGTTTCAGCCTGCTGCATGTTTAGGACTCGCAGAGAAGCCTGGGTCTTCGGTTCGAGCCTCCAGTACTCCCGAATTGTCTGGTAGAGTGGTCTACCTCTGTTAATAATATTAAATAAGAATGTGCTTGTGGAACTAGCCAAATGGAACCCTAGGATGTGGCATGAACCCTAGGACAGAGAAATGAATGGACCATTTGTAGTACATGATTGTATTTGTATGCATGATTAAGTTAAACTACTGGCAATTGCCTGTAATATAGCTGTGAGCTGCTTGTTATAATATGAGTTGCTTGAGATAAAGGAACAACTACCTGTGAAACCATCAGTTGCATGTATTGAAATATGGAAACACGAGCTGCCTACATATAAATGAGAATTGAATTGTGAATAGTGGAATCTAGATCGGAATAAATGTTGTGAATATGAGCATGAACCCTACGGGAAATTAGGAGTAGAACTCCCGTGGTTGGTTGAAAACCTGGAATGTAGACGGAAAGTGTGCTGACCCTTGAGTACGTAGTACCAAGGAGAGCGACTGTCCCCTTTTCGTGTAGAGCGGAGCTAGCGCCCTTGGGTTGAGACTCGAGGTTAGGATTGGCCACTCTACACCGACTCCTATTGGCCCTTGTGTACATGGTACTGAGGCGAGCTGCTAGTGTAGGGAGAGAGCTAGCCACCCCACGGGGCCCGGAGTTTAGCTAGCCACCCTACATTGACTTGTTAGGCCCTCTAAGAAAACCGGGGTAGTCAGACGAGGGTGTGTGGACTGTGGAGGGCAAGACCCTTGTTTGGTTCTGAGGGGCGAGACCCTTGTTTCTGAGATTGCTAGGCCTTATACTGTTCTATGTTGTACTTTGGGCATACCTGCTAGCGGAAACGACTGACCGCGTGTCAGTGCGGGGTAGCTACCCGTGCGCTTCTTGCGCATGCCGTAGTCACTGCTACATTTTGACAGTGACGTCAGGGTGGTTGACTGGGTGTAGGACTACCACGGGGGACTCTCCCGGCTAAGAGAGCACCACGTGTACCTTCTACTCTTCAGAAAAGACTGCAATCAAGATCGTTCCCATGAGGAACATGCAAGATCAAGAATATCTGGATATTTTAAAAAAAATGGGTGAAAAGGAAATACACGTAAAACAAAATAAATAGAAAAGAGAATTAAACCTGTTGCTTTTACTGTTTTAGATAGTATAGATACCACTCTACTCAGTGTTCGCTGACTCTGTCTTTTCATAACACTGTTCAGGACCAGGAGTTGAGCAGCTCGAGCTTCCAACTGCGGAGGGTGCTGGGCCCAGTCGAGCCCAACCATAGTTTCAGCACTTTCCCGTTGTTCCCTTTACTATTGTAGTGAGTTTAAGACCTTTAGCTACTATTGTCGTTACTGTTTACTTTCGTTTCCATTGTTCTGTTGTTGTGGTGGTATGTAATGGAATAGCAGCTTTACTTTCCTTTACTGTTTTGTACGTTTTTATTGCTTAGTTATATTGCATATGTGAATGCGGTTTATTTTCCTGCTTTTTTGTTATTTCTTGTTGGACGACTGGCTCTTGGGATTAGTCGAGGTGAGCTGGTCTCGCGTCCTGTAAGGATCCGAGAACCGGGTCGTAACAGTTTTATTAGGTGGATTTTAGTGTTTTAGTATGCACAGTATTGGCCCATCAGGTTCACAAATCACATTCACGCCTGCCCGAGCCCACGCACACATAGGTGTGCACACACGCTCGCATGCACGTGCTCAAGAGGATCAGAATGCTCAATTATGCGCCCTGCGCTGAGGACCAGTTAGCCTAAGCGCACTTTTGTTTTTATACCTGCGTAGGCACTTCTACCTTTCCAAGGTGAGACCTTCAGCCGCTCCTCCGTTGCTTTGTTTGTTGACCAAATCTTCAAATGAAAATTCCAACTAACATAGAAGGTTAAATCGAGCGCATAATAACTCGATTGAAAGTTGTTGATCTCAGCAACTTGATTTTAACACCAATTTGGTGTTTGAATCTCATCTGATCTGTGGATTCATGGATTGAAAATGGCTCTGTAGCCATGGATGGAATGAGCTCAGAAGAGAGATTTCAAGTCAATTGAGCTGCATACTTAAAAATACTCTCAATCGAGAATCCAGAAGTATTCAGGTAATGTTTTCATAGGTTTGGGAAAGAGTTTGAGGTCTGTGAAGGCTTCAGAAGCTTCAGGACTACATTCTTGAACATAGAACTCTGATTTCAGAGTTCATTCAACCTAACAGATAGTCTAGATCGTCAGGAATTGATCTAGAAAAGTTCATAGGTTTAAAGATGTTTGATCTGGGCAAAAATTAACTTCAAATTTCGACTGAAACACCAAGAACAGTGTTGGGTTCCTTTTTGAACCCAAACTGTACAGAAACTCGAATGTTCCTTAAATCTCAATAAATCTCATTCAAATAAGTTCCAATAGATTCACAAGCATATGAACTCAAATAACACAAATAATTAGAGATTTGATCTTAGAATCACCAAGTCAGACCTCTGGTTGACTGATAAGCCCAAAAAGTTGGCTTTTAAGAATAATCCAATTCCAATCAAATTAAAAGACTAATTAGACCTAATTCAACCCTAGGAATTGATTAACAACATCAAAATTGAGTTCTAGGCACTTTAACAATGATTTTAGGCGTCGCCGCCTGAACTCAGACGATGAGTTGTTCCGTCAAATCAAATTACAACTTCTTAGATATAACTAAAGCCTATAATAGGATCTTGAAGGTCTCCTTATGCTTATTGACCCAATTTCAAGCTTTAATCCTCAAAGATAACGTCTCTCCAACTCTGTCGGAGTTGGAGAAGATAGAGATCAACCTAGAGATGTAAGCACTTGCACGCAAATCTAATTAATGATCCTTAATCTAAAGATCACAAAGAAGTGATCTGGAGCTTCTCGAGGAGTTTCAAAGGCTGGAGCTCAAATTTGATTTCGGAGCTTGCTGGAGCTCCGGTGAAGGCTGAATAGGTGACTGAATGTCCAATCTCCATGAAACCAACAAAGAATGATTTTAAAAGGTTCCTGAGGTTACAAGGAACCTCATGAACACAACAATTGATTCAATTGATAGATAGATTCATGAATTAATCAAGAATTTCAGAATGAGTGAATCTTGAGTTCGTTTGAACTCAAGATTTGCCCTCTCACTCAATTGAGTGAGGGGAAATCTCATGGCAACGAGGTGATGGTGATTCGACGGTTGATTAGGTGAATAAAACTCTTCTGAGCCACCATTGACAATGCGCTCAGAAGTTGGAGTTGAATTGGGCGTTTCGTGTGTAATGAATTATTTGTCTAATTTTGGGCTGGAGTGAGGTCTTGAGGTGATGCTATGGTGATGGAGGACCTCTATGCCTGTGAGAATTACTATGAGACCTCCGCCTTAGACAACGGGGGTGCTCAGTTGTGTGTGAAGTGAGTTACGCGAATAGGTGATAGAATTGAGGAGGGAGAAGGTGGATTGTGATCATGGAGAGGTCAGGAGTGTGAACAAGTGCTTGATAAGGTGACTGAGTGTCCGACGAGTTAGAATTGGGTCGCCAGAGACGGAGAAGATGATGTGGAAATAGAGCTTAAGACTAATATATATACCAAGCTATCTAGCTCAAACTAATCTATGCTAAGATCTAAGGTTAATCTACAAGTTACCCAGATGGAGGGGATGAGAGGACTCCGTTGAAGGTTCTTAACGAAGGATGACATCAGAGGGGGAGACAGAAGGCTCTCCGGTGAGAAAGGAAGGTGACGAGAGAGATCGGTGGTGCGCTCCAAGTCCTATCATGACCGCAGGAGAGGAAGAGGAGGTGAGGGAGATGAGCTCTGCCGCTGGAGAAGCTCCGATAGGGAGGTGAGAGGTCGCTAGAGTCTGAAGAGAATAGCCTATCGTCGACCGCGATGGGGGAAGAGGGTAGGGGGTCGACCGTTGAGATCGGAGGTGTGGAGAGGTATTTATAGGTGGTAGCAAGGGGTAGGGGGTTGTACCTGAATGGATACACAGCTAGGTTCATCCTAACCACCGGCGTCTCCGACGCTGGTGAGCTTAGATGCCTATTCTAAATAGGATCAAAGGACGATCTGGTTCGTTGGATGAGAAGACGAAGGTGAGCATAAGTTGGGCGGCAACGACAGTGGTTGTGTGACGTCAAATAGGAGGTGATCAGTGAGTGTGGTCATCGAATGTTATGGACCGTCCACGGCAAGGATAAAGATGAAGAAGACGATGAAGAGGTGTAGACAGACGTATTTTTGTAAATATGAAGGACCTGAATGAAATAGAAGGACTCAATTAAAATGAAAGCTAAGGACCTAAATGTAAGCAATGAGTTTCAAGGTTTATTTTAATTTATTTCTTTTTCAACATTTTATATATTATTATAAATTAGGCAAATATTATATTTATGCCTTGAAATTATATTTTTACCCTTTTTAGCTATATTTATTTAAATGATTAATTTTATTAAGTTAATTACATACTTAGGTCATAATATTAATTGAGTTTAAATATTAAATATCTAGCTAAATGATTATTAATTGAGTCCACATTATTGATTAAATTATTGTTATGATTAATTAACATTTAATTTAGCATTTTTAGCATATTTTGCAGGTCCTTGGTGATTTTACCTTATAGTATTATTGATGAGAGCCTCATCATGAGCCATAACTAGCTCATTTTGACCCAATAAAGAATATAAAAGCTCCTACATAACCTAGAAGAAGGCCTAAATAAAGGAATAAGTGCTCTGAGAAGAAAACATGAATTAAAGGTTAAAACTGTAATTTTACCATTGCAGTACATAAACGGGATTTATCAGAGGTAAAATCTAGGTCAAATGGTCTAAATAAGATAAAAAGTGGGTTGAGTCAATCAGAAATGGGTTCATGTGCAATCTAGGAATTAAATGACATTTGGTAACCCTAAAATAGACCCGCTCAAATTAACAAGGTTTCGGTCAGGATAAAAATCAAGTAAATCCTCTAAAAATCATGGAAAAATATCCTCTAGGGTTTAGAATACTTAATTTGGCCTTTGTAACCCAGTTTGACCTAGATTAGGGTCCTAGCTCTTCAAGTAACCTAATTTGGGTTTTTACGTAAAATATCCAGTCAAACGAGGTCAAACCTAAAATCCAACTTAACCATTGGATTCCTTAGGTCAAAATTAGGTTTTTAGCAAAATTTTGACCTAATGGGAGGTCATCTTGACCTACTTTGCAATTTAGTACACCCAAATCACAATTTGGTCCCTATCTTTTGAAAATCCTTGCAGAGAGCCCCCTAATTTCATCGCCACCTTTGCAATCAGGTCCTTCCGCCATTGTTAGGGCAGATTCATTCTCTGGCGAGGATTAGAGAGGGAATACTCTCTGATTCCTCAGAGATCCCCTCCCAGAAATGGAAGGGAGATTCTCTGAGGAATTTCCTTCCATCTAAGGCCAATCACTATCTCTGGTGTGAACCCAATCTCTCGTGCGAACGCACGAGGGATTTGGGTATCTAATCTCTTTCCTTCTCCGGCGAGCCATCAAAGGCAAAGACGTGCCCTCCACGCTCTGAACACCCGGCCCAGTGCCTATAAAAGAACCTACACCTCCGGCCGCTCAATTTCAGCTTGACTTGGCCGGACGTCCACCTCCAATTCGTCTCTTCTTCTCCGGCCAAGAACCCAGCGAGCTCCGGCGAGCACCCCTCCCCTCCCTCTTCGCTCTGCCACAAAACCAGTGGCAGAGTCATCTTCTTGATTCTCCTCCGCGTCGCGCAATACCTGCGCACGCCGCCTCAGCCCTCTCGTCGCAGTCGTCCTCCTCCACTGGGCAGCTCTTCTCGGGCGACAGTAGGTACAGCTGTCCGCCTCTCCATCCCCTTCGTCCCTGTAAGTAGGTTAGAATTGTTCTCCATCTTCCCCTCTCTCTTTTTCCCCTTTTATTTCATTTAATTGCCCCTCGACCGTCGCTGACCACCTCCATCTTCCTCGCCTCCGACCGACCTCCGGCGAGCCGCTCCCACCGTTCCACCCTTCCACACGGCTCGCCAACCGTCTCCTAAGCTCTGCCTCATGACGTGCCTTCGTGCGTGTGTGTTAAGAGTTGTCGTTATAGTTGCACTTGATACGTCGGTTTTAAAAGAAGTAAACGGAATTGAGTCCGAGTGTCGATCTCAGGGAGGCGTGGAAATCGGATTTTGTTTACCACTTGTTGTCACGAAAAAGGCGGAGTGTTGCTTGCGAAGGAGACGGTTTTGAAAAGCGAGAGATAGAGAGAGAGTTTAGGGTTAGAAAACTCTTGGTTTTGATCATGCACTTTAAGCAGAAATTAAAATGGCAACTAAATGGAAAATAATTTCATTAAACATGCATTTGTAGTTCATGGTTTACAACATTAAATACATGTTTCAATAAAAGTAAATGACAGCTTAAAAGAGAGAGAGAGAGAGGTAGAGAGAGAGTGTAGAGCGACGAGGCAGCCACGGCGATGGAGGAGGCTCCGTCGGCGGCTCATCGTCTCCGGCGATTACAAGAGTGCCTAAAGCTAGCTAGGAGAGGAGTGGAGTAGTTGCAAGTGGGAGAGTATGCCTTGAATGGTGGTAGAAGGGGGTTTAAATAGAGTTAAGGGCCTCCTAGAAGAAGAATGTGCTTTAGTGACATCCAGAACATCGCTAAAACCGCTTCCAGATACGTCAGTGAAGACCTTCTGCCGCCGGTCAGCCGCCCGCCCCCTCTCTCTCTCCAAGCGCGATCCGTGGATGATGAATGAGAGCCGTCCGATCGAAGATCGGATGGCTGAGATCCTCCCGCGCCCGTGCTGAGATCGCGCTTCGGGCGCGCGTGCGCGCGCACGCTTCCGCCCGGCATGCACGTGCGCGTGGGCGCTCGGGCGCTGTTGTCGCGCCGCGTGGCGAAATCCTGACCGCCCGCTTCTGATCGGGCGGCTCAATTTCGCTGCGCCCTTCGCTCGCGCTTGATTTCCGCTCCGCGCGATTCGAGCGTGCGGAGCTGCGACGCGGGCGTGCGCGCTAACCGTTGCGCCACGCCCGCGCTTTGTAGCGGCGACCATGGGCGAGCGTGCGGATCTCGGCCGTTCGATCGAAGATCAACGGCCGAGATTCGTTCTTGGCTGGCTTAAGGGCGAGCGAGCGGCGGGGGCGGGGCGACGTGGCGCTTTCTGGGCCGTTGATATTCAGGACGACGAACGGAGTCCAACGGACTCAAGATCAGCCAAATCCGACATCCGGAGCTCCCACAATGGGCCCAAGAAATCATGACCGTTGATCTCCAGATCAACGGTCATGATTTCTTGGGCCCATTGTGGGAGCTCCGGATGTCGGATTTGGCTGATCTTGAGTCCGTTGGACTCCGTTCGTCGTCCTGAATCCATCCGTGCGGTCCGATTGCTCATCTGAGGCCTTCTTTGACAACTACTTTACACAAATGGCCATTAATACAGTTTATAAGCAATCTTGGTACTTGATGCATGCAATGCTCCTATTCTACTTTATGTTGTGCCTTTTATTCTAAAGATGGGACATATTCAACTTAATTACTACTCCCTTGCGTGGTGTTATCACCTCACCACAAGGAACACTCTCCGCCCATCCATCATCCCTCTACGCCTCCACCACAGTCCCTCGAACACACCCACACTCCCGACCACAGGTTGACCTAGGCATGCACGCCTAGGCCATCCCACGGCCTGCCGCATGGCTCACCACCTTCGCCGTGGCACGGCGAAGGTGCCCAGCTGGTCTGATTAAGCCGAGGGGCTTGTTTTGAGTGTGACAGTATCGAAGCCCCTGCCTCCATTGACGACGGGTGAAGAAGCTTCAAGCCAGTTCCAGGCATCAGCAGCTCCAGGTTTCAGGTGCTGTGCATTCGGGCAAGCACTGCGAAGCCATCTGATCCAGTAATCAACGCTAACAGAGGCTGCAGCTGTGGCGATTGCATGAAGGTTCTGCGGGCACGTGCGAGAGCGGGGCAGGCCTGATAGTCCCACATCGGCGAGATACGAGGCGCAGGTATGCTTTAAATTGATTTTGTGTAATACACTCGTTGCCTCCGAACGCACTGGGGTGAGGTCCCTCACCTGACCCACGCTCGCCTCGTCCGCGGTTTCACCTCGCGGATCTGGCGGGATCCGACCCGACCCATCCTGAGCACTCCTCGGGCATCACCCACCTGCCGGTGCGCCTGGTCCCGGGTGCGAAATCCGACCCGATTACCCGTGGCTCTGGGAGAGCGTCCTTAAGCGAATTGCAGAGAGAGAGAGAGACGTTCGGGTAGAGGGAAAGGGGTAGGTTTTGCTCTCTGTGTAGGCAGGCTGAACGTTGAGGAAGAAAGACTTAGCCGCAAGGAAGAAGGAGAGACTGCTGAGAAGAAGAAGACAGAAGAGAAAGAAGCCTTCGCAGAAGCCAAGAAGAAAGAAGGTAAGGCAGAGAAGAGAAGAAAAGGTAGGAAGAAGAAGAAGGCAGAAGGAAAAAGAGAAGAGAGACTGCAGAGAAAGAAGAGGCCAAGTGAAGACTGCAGCAGAAAGAAAGCATATCAGAAGAAGAAGAATAATCAAAGAAGGGAAAATACTTTTAAGACGTCTGATCTTGGGATCAGACGTCCAATTTTACTCTTTTGCCCGAATTACTTTTTAAATACATTTGAAGTAAAGTTTTGAGTAAATTAGAGTGTTCAATTACATTTGAGATTAGTAGTAAATTCCAATTGCTCCCTGTGTTTGACCTCGGATACTCCGATTTTCGAGTAATAAAAACTCTTTATTTGTTTGAACGCTTTGTCGGCTATATTACAACGTGACATTCTTTAAAACCCCACAAAAGCGTACGAACATTATTATTAACCCTATAATTAACCTATTCTTAGTTAATTAACTAGGGAAGCTAGTTAATTAATGATAATTAGGAGCCATGATGAGTCTCTCATTAACAAAGGATATCATCCAGCTCATAATGAGCTGGTCTTTAAGATACTAGGCTAGGTATTCATCATTAAGGGTATCTAGGCCTGATGAGGGGCAAAAAATGTCATCGGATCCAAAACTCCGCACTTGATCCAACAGAAGTTTATGCTACCCGGACCTAGCGTATATAAGCGGAACTGGCACCCCATCCCGCGTAAGACCTGCCGAATGCCAGTCAACATCAACCCAGTTTGCCAGAGGATCCTACACAGCAAGGGCAGAAGATACGAAATGATAAGCCTAACCACCTGCACCTCGATAGCTATCATGTAGCCTGACAAATAAGGGTACTAGAGCCCATCAATGAGAGTTATCCCCGTGTTATAAATAGAGAGGGAGCCCTCTAATAGAGGGCAACTCCTCCCCGAGAGAGGGAGCGAGCTCATGTAATATGTATTCCTTAAAACTCTATTGCATAGTTGGGAGCATCACCCTCCCCCCCAGATGTACACCCCTTGTAGTGGAACTGGGAATTAAACCTCCATCTCCCTTTGTGTGTGCTTAGTTTTCTGCTCTATTTCCCTATGCAACGAATGATCAATGGCTAAATGGTGCCTCCTATACTAATAAATCTTTCGGTAGGCATTCCGAGGCCCATCAAATGGCACTGTCTGTGAGAAGTGTCAAAAAAAGAGTCGTCGCTCTGCATAGCTTCCGATTATTGGGAGAAAGGGCCCCTTCGACGCCCTGCCACGACCCCTCTAAGTGAGAGATTTTGCCGTGGTCGTAACCACCCGTGGTCCTACTCGAGGCCTTCCTCCCTTCGGAGGGGCCCGGTTAGGATGCGGCATTAACACGCCCTAGTGTAATGACCCGTTACACTTTTAGCCTTTTAAGACGTCTGGAGTTTCAGTCAGACGTCTTTCTAGACATCTGGACCCATTCCCGGACATCTGAAAGTGAAATTTTCGTACTGCACTTTGTGCTCTGCATGCGGGCGGCACGCAGAGACCATCCCCTTCTCTCTTCCTTCCACATTCTCTCCCAAACCCTAAACCCCACACCTCTTATTTATACCCTTCCTCCCCCTTCCCCTCTCCTCACACCACCAGCCACCACCACCACTAGATCTCCTGTGCGGCAGTGGCGAGGGTGGACGAGAGAGGCGAGTGGGGGGCAAGCGAGGGAGAGAGAGAGAGGGAAGGAGGAGAGCATGGGAGGAGGAGGAGGACCAAGGTCGGTGGAAGCTCGACGAAGCTCGGCGGAGCTTCGGTGGAGCTCGAGGAGGAGCCGGTGAGGAGCTGCTCAAGCTCCTGTAGCGGCTGGAGTTGCTGCGGTGCGTGGCGAGCGAGCGGAGAGAAAGCTGCGAGGAGTTTTTGATACTGGGATTTTTCCAGCATCAGAAGTCTGGAGAGTCGACCAGATGACCGTAGCGGTAGTTGGACGTCCGGGTCTGAGACCAGACGTCTGAAAGCACTTATATCGCAAGGTATGCTATTTTTCGCAGTTATGGCCATGTAGGCCTCACCGCAGAAGCTGGTCGGGCCTGATTTGGACCTGCGGTTTCGTACACAGGTAAAGGCCCTTGGGAAGGCATGCGAAACTCTTTTCCACACATTTTTGGATGTCTGATTACTTCACCAGACGTCCGGAGGTGCATCCAGACGACTGGAGGCATTGTCCGACGTTTGGAACTGCCTTCAGATGATCGCAGAGAAGGTTTGGACGTCTGAGGAACATAAGGTAAGATTTGACGCCTTTTAAGACGTCTGGGATTAGTCCCAGATGTCTGATTTTGAACAGTAGGCACGTTTTTGACTTGTTTAGGGTCCAATCGGGGTCCGTTTTATTCAAATGAAATACCTGTACTTTCCTCTCGAGTTCCTCTACGTACTAGAGCCTGTTTTACACTGTTCTGAACTCTTCTTTTGTGATGTATTCCCTAGTATAGGATTTCAGCCTGCTGCGTGCTTAGAACTCGCTAAGATGCCTAGGTCTACGGTTTAAGCCCCCATTACTCTTGTGTTTTCTGATAAAGTGGTTTAATTTTGTTAATAATATTTAAATAAGAATGTGCTTGTGGAAATAGCCGAATGTAATCCTAGGATGTGGCATGAACTCTAGGGTAGAGAAATGAATGAACCATTTGTACTGTATAGTTTACTTGCATGCATGATTGAGATAAACTGCTAGAAATTGCCTGTAATATAATTATGAGTTGCCTATTAGAATATGAGTTGCCTGTATTTAATGATCAATTACCTGTGAAATCACTAGTTGCATGTATTGAGAATTGAATTATGAAAACACGAGCTGCCTGTATATGGATGAGAAATGAATTATGAAAGGTGAAATCTGGATCGGAATAAATGAGGTGAACATGAGCATGAACCCTACGGGGAATTATGAGTAGAACTCCTGTGGATAGACAAAAACCTAGAATGTAGACGGGAAGTGTGTTGGCCCTTGAGTACGTGGTACCAAGGAGAGCAACTATCCCCTTTTGTGTAGAGCGGAGCTAGCCTCCATTGAGTTGAGACCCGGGGTTAGGATTAGCCACTCTACACCGACTCCTGTTGGCCCTCGTGTACGTGATACCGAGGCGAGATACTAGTGTAGGGAGGGAGCTAGCCACCCCACGTGGCCCGAGGTTCAGCTAGCCACCCTACACTGACTTGTTAGGCCCTCTGGGCAAACCGGGGTAGTCAGACAAGGGTGTGTGGAGTGTGGAGGGGTGAGACCCCTGTTTAGTTCTGAGGGGCGAGACCCCTATTCTGAGAGGGCAAGGCCCTATACTGTTCTGTGCTATAATTTGGGCGTACCTGCTAGCGGAAACGATTGACCACGTGTCAGTGCGGGGTAGCTACTCGTGCGCCTATCACGCGTGCCGTAGTCACCGCAACATTTTGACAGTGATCTCGGGGTGGTTGACTGGGTGTAGGACTACCACGGGGGACTCTCTTGGCCAGGAGAGCACCACATGTACCTTCTACTCCACGAACAAGACTACAATCAAGATCGTTTCTATGAGAAACATGCAAGATCAAGAAATATCTGGATACTTTGAGAAATGGGTGAAACGGAAATATATAAAACAGATAAATAGAAATGAGAATTAAACCTGTTGCTTTTACTATTTTGTACTTAGATAATATAGATACGACTCTACTCAACATTCGTTGACTCTGTCTCTTCATAACACTGTTCGGGACCAGGAGTCGAGCAACCCGAGTTTCCGGCTGCGGAGGGTGCTGGGCCTAGTCGAGTCCAGCGGTAGTTTTTTTCAACACTTTACTTTTCTCTACTGTTGTAGTAAGTAATGGACTTTTAGTTACTGTTTTGCTACTACTGTTTACTTTCCGCTTTCAGTTATTGTTGTGGTGGTATGTACTGAGACTGTTGTTCTATTTCCTTTACTGCTTTGTACATTTCTTCTGCTTAGTTATATTGCATGTGTGAATATGGTTTACTTTCCTGCTTTTGGTTATTTCTTGTTGGACGACTAGGTCTTGGGATTAGTCAAGGTGAGCTGGCCTCGGGTCCTGCATGGATCCAGGAACCGGGTCGTAACACCTAGTGATCGCGGCTCGTCGCCCAAGGTCCCCAAGTTGGACCCTCCTTCCCAGAGGCGCGACCCTGTTAAGAGGAACCAGGAGCTAAGCCCGGCGGTCCCAGATACATGCCCATGCTCGTGCCGCCTACCCATGCGGGAATGGGAGAATAGGGGTCCCCTATTGGAGGCGCCTGGAACACAAGTTAAGGCACAACATGAAAGAACGGCAAACCCTACCTCACGCATCACTCCCTAAGGAGCAATCCACGAGGTGAGCCAGCGCTCAGCCATCCCAAGGGAACTTCTTACCAGGTTCCTGATGAGAGGCTCATCATGACCGATAATTACCCCTAATTAACTAGAAACCTTAGTTAATTAGCCAGAAATATGTTGCTATAAGGGTTAATTATAGAATTAGGGGCAAAGTAATAAAGGGCCTAAAAATAAGATAAAATTGCCTAATTATAAGTCAATTAATATCACTTATAATTTAATTAATAAATGGACTCAAAATAATATCAATTATTTACCTAATTAATAACCTATTTAACTTAAGTATAACTTAAGACCTAAGTATTTAATAACTTAAGTGAATAAATAAACTAAAATAAATGTAAATAAAAGGGTTGAAAATGTAAATGCAGGGTTTTAATATAATATTTAGTCAATTTATAAATATACATAAAAAATTAGAAAAGAACATAATTTAAATTAACCTTAAAAGCCTCTGTTTGCATTTTGGTCCCTACATTCCATTACACTCGAGCCCTTTTATTTCACTTAGGTCCTCAATTTTCATGCAAATTGGTCCCTGTACACCACCACTTCTTCATTTTCTTCTTTAGCCGTCTGAACGGTTGACGATCGACGGTGCACACATCCTCCGATGACCGCCCATCGGCGTCCATCCTGCCTCGCGAAGCTTCAGAAGCTTGCGCTCACCCTAATCTTTCAATCCACCAGCTTGGATTGCTCATAAATCTTAATTAGGTCATGATGTTAACCTCACCGGTGTCGGAGATGACGCCGGTAGTTAGGCTGCACCTAGACGCTCATCAGTCCGGATTCCACCTTCCTAACCACCGCCGTAACCTATAAATAGGTCCTGACCCCTCCGATCCAAAAGGTCGGCTCCCTTTCCCTCTTCCCCAACTGCGGCCGATGATAGGCTATTCATCGCTCACCTCCGACGACCTCTCACCTTTCCCTCAGAGTTCTTCCCAGCAGGAAACTCATTTCTCTCACCCCCTCTTCCTCCCTGGAAGGCCGTGACAGGGCCTTGGAGCATCATCTCCTCTATCTCACCACCTTCAACTTCTCACCGGAGCTTTATCCCCTACCTTCTGATTTCTTCCTCCGTTATGAGCCATCGACGGAGCTTCTCACCTCCCTTTCGTCTAGGTAAGTAAGCCTAACTCATAGGATTAGGTTAGTAGTAGTTAGGAGTATGATTAGTTTAGATTTAATGAGTTTTAGTTTCATCTCCCTCAGCTCCGGCGAGGCCAAGTCTGGCCACACTGGCATTCTCTCGCACTTTCAAGTACTGTTTCCCTTTCTCTACCTCTCCACATTTAATTTCCACCTTTTCTTTACAGATAGCACTTAAACCGCCTAATACAACTCATCGTCACCAGCGACCTCCGCTGTCTATGGCGGAGGTCGCTGAGCCTTCTCCACCTCCAATAGGGTTTTCCAACACTAGATCGCCACCTTTAGACCCTTCCTAGCCCCCGATCTACCCTAATTATCCATCTAATTACCTGCACCAATTCACACACACCTAGACACTTTACTGTCCATGGTGAAGTGTACAGAGGCTATCCCACACTCAATTAAGGTCCTATATCACCTCCCTAACCCCTAAGGACCTCCACAATGCTGTCAATTGCTCCTACAGAGCTTCCTATTAGAAACACCCAACCTTCTTTGAGCTCGCTGTCAATGGCGGCTCAAAGAGGAGAAATTCACCTAATTACTTAGTCCATCAGTGTCGCCTCACTCCATAGACCATTTTCCCTCATTCAATTGAGTAAGGGGAGGCATTCTGAGCTATGTCAAACTCAGAATGCCAGATCCTTGAATTCCATGATGTATCTTATGTTCTAATCATTCTTGGAGCCAATTAAGGAGATCTTAGGGTCTGTCTAGGTCTTAGGAATCCCTACGGGTCAGTAATGGCCTGATTTAATGTGTTTTTCATCACTGTACATCCGAATTAGACTCACCGAAGCTCTGACGAGCTCCAACGAGTTGAAATTGTAGCCCAGCCCATAGAACTTCGTGCGAAGCTCCAGATTAACTACTTATGACTTATGGATCATGTTTTTATTGTTGATTTTGAGTTTTGATGTCTAGAGCTCGACATAAGCTTCTATCTTCTCCAACTCCGACGGAGTTGGAGAGACATTTCTGATAGGGTTTAGGTTGCTGTAAGAGGTTCAGAAGTAGGGACAGGATCTGATCAGTTCATTCCAGCTAGTTGCTTGGTCAGAAAAGTCTTGATTTGTTCTACCAAACAAACACCTTTTGGATCTTAGGCGATGAGCTTGAAATCCTAAGATTCTCGATCAAAACCTAATTTTGATGCTCTGGACAAACTTCTGAGGTTGTTTAGAGTCGATCCAGAGCTTCAATTAGGTCAAAAAGGGATTAATTGAGAAAGTCAACTCCTGGGGCCTTTTGGTCAACATTAGGTCTGACTTAGGGATTTATTGATTAAAACTGATGATTAATGGGATGAATTGATTGTTAGGATGATTTAAAAGTTGTTAGAATCGATTTAAAGTTGTTTTATTAAGGATTTAGGCTAAATTTCGCCCCTGTCCAATATGGGTTGTTTTAGAACCCATACTGTGTTCAGTGTGTTATTAATGAAATTCTACCACCAATTTCACCTAGAATTGATCGTAACAACCTTTAGAGGTTGTTTGATTAGTTGTCGCTGGTCGTTAGCTCTCCAATGGTCATATCAGATCTTGAAATGAAGCTTCAGAGCTTCAGTACGAAGCTCTGAGCTTAAAACCTCTTCCTAAAGCTGTATAGCATCCCTTTCCTCACTCATCTGCTACGAAATCACCTACTGAAGGTGATCCAGACCTTAACTGGAGGTCAAATTCAGGTCTGCGGGTCATTTGACCTGAAAGCTCCTCGTTGAGGCCATTAATGGCTGCACGACAGCATCACCTTCACCCTTCAAATCTAAGGGCAGAACACTGCCTATGCATCAAATTGATGCATGTTTCTTGTAAAGTAGATCAAGGGCTTTTGATCTAGCCTTTGCATGATCAAAACCATCAACCCTAGCAGCCGAAATCGACACTTGAAGTCGGTTTGAATCTGGGGAACTTAGTCCCACATTGGAAAACCACGAGTGCATGACTTTGTATAATATGAAATCGTGCTATGACCTTTCCAGTCGTCAGCACATTAAAATGGTCGTTTCTTATCTCAACTCAATTAATTAAGTTAATTTTACTTAATTATGAGTAGACAAAAGTCACTTCGGTTAACTAGAAATTGTGTCATTTAGTAGTATAGGGTCGAGTTAACCTAACATTTAAGAATTTTTTAACTGGTTGAGTCCAGGTCGTTCGCTAGGAGGTATAATTCATTCTAAATTCACTAATTAACTTTTATTTTTCTTTATAAGTATAGGAGGTATAGTTAAATTAATTATAGAAACATGAATTTTGCAAAAATTGATTGAATTTGAAGTACATGCAAAATCCCATATGAAATTTTATTTACAACATTTATTTCAGATGATTAAAGCAAATAAGAGTTTATACATTCAGTTTATGCTTTATTACAATTAAAAACAAGAGAAATTAAAAATATAACGAAAGAAATTCTTTATATCTCTTCAACCTTTCTTCTTTCTTTCTTTATCTTTATTTCTTCCTTCCTTCTTCTTCTATTATCTATTTCCTTTACATTTATTTTTCTCTTTCTCTCTTTTTCTTCTCTCGAACTTTTTCTTTCTTCTCTTCTTTTTCTTTTCCTCCTGCCTTCTTCTTCTCCCTTTACTTTTCTTCTTTAGTATTTTCTTAATGCCTGCCTGCCTTCTCCTTTCTCCCTTTACCTTTCTTTACTTTTCCAACACCTGCTTCCTTCTGCCCTTACTTTCTCTTTAACATTTAGTCTTCACAGCCTCTTCATTCTCTCTTCTTTCCTTCAAGCTGAACCGGGTTTATCCTTCAACCAAAAATTGTTTAAGGTTTGCGGCAAGGTCCTTTCGAAGATACACAGCACCCTAAGAAGGGTGGGACCAGACCCTACTCGGTCCTCGCCTAATTTGATTATGGTTCATGTTTGGTTTTTTTTTCTTTCTTGAGCCGAACCGGCTCAACCGTCTCCCAGGCCTCGCCCTCCTAGGGCCATCGCACACACGCCCACTCAGGCACACACCAGCAGGCATACATGCACGACCGGCGAGCAAATTTAATGATCAGTTTCTCTAGCAACGCTCGACCGGCGAGGGCTAGCACACGGGTCGTTCCCTAGCCAGCCAGACAGCCCCTCCGAGGGTGTAAAGAGCCGATACTGGAGGCACTTCGCTAGGCACTCAGGGACCGGGGGCAACCTCGAGAGGGTATCAGGAGTCGAGTATCAAAGGACCAACCTTGTCCGGTCTCGCCCGATTTATCTCAAGGCTCGGCACTGCGATGAATCAAACCTCGTGAGGCGGCGAACCCACGGCATCCCGAGCTAGCCCGTCTATGCCACAAGCACTGTTGCAAGGGCCCTGGCCACTCACCCAAGTACCCAACAAGGAGCCGTGGAGCAAGGTGACTCCCCTCGTGGATCACCCGAAGGACGCGATGTCGATGATAGCCACTGCTAAAGGTAGGTATGCCCCCGGATAGGCGAGCCCTGATGCCAACCTGTGGAAGAGGTTTCACCCACTAGCAAAGAGCAGGATGTACCGAGTAATGAAGTCCCACGTTTAAAGAACACACTCCTTTGAGCGACCAACACAGCCTGCCCACGTGCTCCTCGCATAGAGCGCCCACGTCCCTGTCACCTCGACAGACCGCTCTTCGGGCCTCATGCTCCCATTAGATATTCGGAGCTCGTCCTGGTTGTCTGAGGCTTGCTTCGGACGTCTGACGCTATTTCTAGATGTCCAATGCACCTTCTTCCTTGCACAGCAACTTTGTACTCGACTCTACCTTGCTACTCTATCCCACCCACAACCCAAGGAGCTTGCACATAGCTCCAAGAGCTCACACACAGCTCTAAGAGCTCACGCATAGCTTTAGCTCCTCCACTTCCTCACACGCTCACGTGGCCGCAGCCTCGCCACACTGCCTTGCACTGGCACGACGTCGGAGCTCGGTCGCGAGCTTTCCTTCCACTTGTCTCCTCCCCTCCCCTCGCTCCTCCTCTCCCTCCTAAGCTTGGACGAAGGTGGAAAATACCGATTACAGCAGAGAGAATGGGATGAGGTATGGGTGTTGGGGGGTGGGGGGGGGTGTTTATGGAGGGTCTTGAGGACTTGTAGGGGGATGGTGGGTAGGGAAAAATTTCGAGAGAACTCTCAAGTTCGAGGAAATATCTGCGTGGGTTTGGCAATCAAAAGTTAGGGATGTGGAAATATCAGGAAGCACCCCGAATGTCCGAGAAATTCCGAGGGACCCTTAAGAAGGGTCATTTCAACCTGGCACAAACCCTTCAGCATTAAGTTGAAGCGATCCGAGAAGCTCTCACTAAGAAAGGAAAGGGAGGCCCAGCCCGAGCAATCCAGCGAGGGCTTATCCCAACTAATCTACCAAGAGACTTCAGGGTCATAGCTAGACTCTGTGGTCTTGGCACTCCCCACCTTCCTTTCTTGCTCTACGATGAGATTAGGCTCATTGGGGCTAGAAGGATCTCAATCCCTCCAAAGGCTTAGTGATGATGGCCCCTTGGAGGGGCCCATGATCGATTAAATTCTCAACACAATTAATTAAGTTAATTAAACTTAATTAATTGCGTAAGAATGTAACTTAGGTTAACTCAAATTGATATCGAAAGCGTAGTATTGGGTCAAGTTAACCTAATATTTTAGAGTTGATTTTCTTTTTTAACCAATTGAGTCTAGGTCGTTCACTGGGAGGCATAATTGAATCCTAATTCACCATTGACTTCCAAGAAATAATTAACAGTTATTTAATTAATCATATTATAATTATAATACTTTAAGCATATGAATCTTGCATAAGAGATTGATCAAGTAAAAGCATGCAAAATTCTATTAGAGAGAAACAAGTTTGCACAAGAAATCTAACATTTAAAATCAAGTAAACAAGTTTATTACGACATTTTACAAGAATATAAGGAAAGAAGAATGATTACAAGAGTTATCATTCCTTTACAACAATTAAAATCTCAAGACATAGCAAATATAACTCCAGCCCTGAAATCAGACGTCTAAAAAGAATGTTAGATGACTTAAAAGGTAAAATTAGACGTCTAATGCATAAAGAGGACATGTGATTCTTTCTTACTTATTTTCTTCTTTCATTGCTTTCTTTAGTCTTCAGCCCTTTCTTTTCTTCTTCTCTTATTCTTTCTCTTTTTCTCTTTACTCGTGTTCTCTCTCTCCCTCTCGAGCTCTCTCTCAAGCTGTCTTTGTACTTAAGCTCTCACCTTCTTCTTATCTTTTCCTCTTCTCTTTAACTCTTCTTTAATTTTTACCTTCACTCTTCCTTAAGTTTCCCTTCTTAATTTTTCCTTAAGCTTCTCCTCTTTCTCACTTACTGTGCGTAGAAGGCTCTCCACACTTAGTCAATTTCATGGACTTAACCCATTAACCCTCTCAATTATAATATTATGATTTTTAATGGGCAGCACGAGCTTTTCGAGGATACATAGCACCCACTAGGGGCGGGACCAACCCTACTAGGCCTGCGCCTAGTTTATTAATTGGTGGATTTTTCTTATTTTTAGCATTGCACAGTACCGACCCATTCCAGGCCCACATGCCCACTCCGACTTATGCACGCACGGCCATAGGCGCACACACCCACGCACAGGCACGTGCACATGCATGCACCCACACACATGCTCATTATTTGCGCCCTACGCTGATGACCGGAAGGGTCTTAACACAGAAACAATTTATACTAACCCGATGTGGGGCTATAAACACCCGTTCCAGGCCGATCTTCAAATGAAGATTTTGGTCGACTCAGTAGCTCAAATCGATCGAGCTAAAGCTCCATCGAGAGCTGGTTAGACTCTCTACAAGATTCGAGCTTCAATTTGATGCTCCAAATAGGATTGGTCCTTCGATTTGAGGGACGAAAATAGATGTTTTGCACAGCCATTTAGGCCTGCAGAGAGAAGAACTCAAGTCATTTGACTTGAAGAAGAGCTATAGATCTCAGTTAAGGGTCTGAACACCTTCAGTGAGTCTTTCCACACGATCTGGAGAAGGAGAGAGATTCTAAATAGCTCCAGGAAGAAGCTGATGAGCTTCGTTTTCAGTACACAGAGCTCAATTTTGAGCTCGAATTTAGCTGACAGAGAGCTAACAACCTCTGAAACTGATCTGAGTTGAATCAAAAGGTCAATAACAACATATCAGGTAGATTTGAAGTTTGAATCTTGACAAAAACAACTCTGAAATAGTATGGGGTTCATACGAACCCAAAATGAGCAGAAGAAGAGAACTTATCTAAACCTCATTAGAAATCTTCAAATTCATTCTAAATGATCTTTAAATCAATCCAGGACTTTAATTAACCCTAAAAATCACAGAATCAACCTATTTCCTCCATTTCAGACAGGGTTGACCAATCCAAGCTCGGAGTTGACTTTAACATTAAAAGTATTAAATTAAAGCTTTGGATCAACCTAATTCAACCTTAGGAAGATATTCCACACTTCAGATCCGAGTTTTGAGTGCTAATGAAATGATTCAGACCTCGTCGCCTGAGGTCGAGATGAGGTGTGTTCGGTGGAACAATGCAGAGACTCACAGAGCAATTAAAGATCAAGAACGTCTTCTATAGGTTCTGCACAAGCTTCTGAACCTAGTTTCGAGGCTAAAACCATAACAGAACTGCTTCTCCAACTCCACCAGAGTTTGAGAAGACAGAGATCAATAAGAAGCTCTAAACCTCAAAACACAATAAAAATCATCAATTCCTAATCCTTAGGCCTTATAGGTGCATTCTAGAGCTTCTCAGGTCAAATCAGGGGCTAAAGTTCAAATTCGACTTGCCAAAGTTTTGGTGAGTCCAAAAATTAGATTTCAGAGTTCAAACTCTGAGAATTAAACCATGAATGGTCTGAGAAGTTCCCTGAGGTCACGAGGAACCTCGGGAACTTAACAACTAATGCAATTAAAGTTCAATTCAAATGATAGGCTTCAAATTCAAAAAAATTGCAATATGAGTTTGCTAGAACTAAGATTGCATCCTCACTCAATTGAGTGAGGGGAAATGTGTGGTGAAGTGTGGCGATGGTGTACGATCAACTAATTAGGTGAATACCCTCCTCCTTGGCCACCATTGACAGCAAGCTTAGGAGAGAGAATGAAATTGGGCATTTGATGAATATTGCTCTATAAGAGCAATTGAAAAGGTCGAGAAGGTCCTTAGGGGGTGACTAAGATGCTGAAGGACCTAATTTGAGTGTGGAAGTAGTCCTGAACATCCCACCATGGACAGTGAGGTGTTCAGGTGAGTGTGTCTTGAATTAAGCGGTTAGATGGTTAATTAGGTAAAATCTAAAGTGGATCAGGGCCCTGAGAAGGTGTTAAGATGATGGAGGGACCTAGTGGATGTGTTCTAAGCTCGGGGACGTCCACCGTGGACAACGGAGGTCGCTAGTGCAGACGGAGGTGGTTTAGGCAATTACAGTGATAACATGAGGTGAAAAGAAGTGTAGGTGACTCATGATGAGAAAAGAAAGACGATCAGGTGCTTGATAAACACCAGTTTATCATCATCCTTAGGCTCTAAAACAAATCTAGCTCTTAGGAATTGGCTCCGCAAATGGGTTTTTGGGTTGCATTTAGGCATTAATTAGGTTAGGCATGCATTGCATTTTTTGTTGTCTTTTTAATGTGTTTTTGTGAGTGTTAGGGATATACAGGTTGTCAGATCCCTAGAACCCTAGCACTCAGGAAGGCAACCAGTGAAGGAGAAGCTCTAACTAGCTGGAACTCAGCTTGATCCAGCTCACCATAGTTGGAATTCAGCTCACCTGAATTAGGGTTAGCTCACCCTAGCTCCATTTCAGCTCATCTCAACTAAATGGCAGCTTAAGAGAGCTCATCTTAGCTCACCCTAGCTCAGGTCAGCTCAGATCCAGCACAACTTAGGTGAGTCTAGCTCATCTCAGCTCCCATTAGTCCACAGGAAGCTCTAGCTAGCTCAGCTGAGTTGACTGGAGTTCATCTCAGCTCAGGTTCAGCTACATCCAGCTCCACTCAACTCTAGCCAACTGAAGATGACTTCATTCCAGCTCAAGAAGCTCAAGTCCAGCTCCCGGGGACTCAGCTTAGCTCAACTCAGTTGAGCTAAGCTACCTTAGCTGCATCACCCAGCTTAATCCTCCCCGGGAGCAACGGACCCAGCTCGCCTCTACTCATTTTAGTAGAAGCTAGCTCACTTTAGCTTGGCTTAGCAGCTAGCAAAAAACTAGCAAGCTAAGCCAGCTAGAGTAGCCCCATGCTAACCTCTTTAGCAGTTGCCAGCTCTAGTTCAGCTCCATACCGCTTCTGTCCAGCTCTTCTCCTCAAACCCTAAGCTCCACATGCCTCCCCCTCTACTCCATAGCTAGCTAAGCTAGCTTAGCTTAGCTAGCACCCAGCTCCCTTGGCCATTCATCCTAACCCTACTTCCAATCTTACTACCTTCACCACAAGTCCACCTAAGCTCTGCCTAAGCTAACCTACTTGGCGTCAACTTCACCACACCCGTACACACCACCACCACCTCCAAAAGATACCAACAAAGTTGGTGCCAAAACCCCCATAACTACCTTCATAATTGGCGCCAATTTCCCCCTCCATCACCACCATACACCTACCCATCCAAGCCTTATCAACCCTACACCTCACCCCCCTTCTAGAACCCTTCAAGTTGGCGCCAACCCATGGCACCCTTCCATGGTTGGAGTCACTTTTAGGTACCCCTTGGCCAACCCTAACTACCCCCCTTAGCACCCCTTAGGTGGCGCCTGTTAACTCTAGCCCTAGGATTAAATTAACCATCCATAACCGCCACCAAACTCCATCCTAGCCCTCCACCTATTCACGCCAACCCTACCCCCATCCCACACTATAAAAACCCATCACCTACCACCATTTTCATCATCTTCCCTTAGTGTAAATTCCACCCTAATTCTACCCATACCCACGGCCAAGAAAGGAGGAGGAGGGAAGAAGATTAAGGAAGCTACACCTTGCTTCCTTGGTGCCTTCTTTCCCTCCATTCTTTTTCTTGTGCCAAGCTAAGGAGGAAGATCTTCACACTTGGAGGACGGCCAGGCAAGGAGGAGAGAAAGGTGGTCCACGCCACTTTTGGAGGAGCATTCAAGGTGGTCCACGCCACCTTGAGAGGAGAGCCTAGGCACGCCCTCTAGTTAGGGTTTGCCAAGAGAAGAGTCGCATCAACCCGAAGGAGTCTACAACAAAGAGAAGGAGAAGGAAGGAGCCCTTTTCAAGTACGGGAGCAGTTGTAGTTGGAGCAAGAGCATCTCTTCTTCACCAACATAATCAGGATTTTTTTGTTTCACTTGGCTTTAGTTTCAACTATTTGTTTATAGAAGCATTCCTCTACAAGTGTAAACAAGAATTCAGTTTTTATAAAATTGCCTTTTTCAATTGGTACATCTTCTTCTCGCTTTTATTTTGTTTTAGCATTTTCACACCTTCTTCCCAATTATTCGACGCCCTCACTTCCCTAGGGTGAGCTTGGGAAGAAGATATTCTTGTCACCTAGTTGCTAGAATAGGTCAGTCTTTTCCATTACCAATTTTTGTGTTGCCTTGTTAAATCAAAAACCCTAAAAAATTTTAGATATTCAAAAAGAACAAAAAGAAAGTTGAGTTTCATCTCCAAGCAAGAGATTTGATTTCGCAACCATATTGCCTCCTTGGACGACCCTAGATATTCCCCTATCTAGGTCTTACAAATTTTAAAAGCGTATGCAATTTCGTGTTTTACAAAGACTTTAAAAACCCTAATTACAAATCACGCGATTTTCCGCAACAGTGCTTAAGGTAGTGGATTGAAGTCCGACAAGGCCAGACTTGGCCTTGCCGGATGAAATGACCTTTCCTAGGGTCATTTGGCGTTTCCGAAATTCTTAGGGGTTTTTGTGCAATTTTAACACCATAGGTTTTATTATGGGATGGGTGATGGGAAAAAAAGGACTTGAGAGGGTTCCCCCGCAATTTTTCCCATTCCCCATACCCCTTCATACCCCCACTGTACCTCACCCCTCACCCTACGACGCCATCTCCCCCATTCCTCCCCGTGCCCTCCACGCCTTTCCTCCCCCATGCCCCCAGCATCCATATAAACCCCTCCCCTCCTTCACTCGCTCACCACACCACCGCCGAGAGGAGGAGGAGAGCGGGGAGCAACAGGACTCAAGGAGGAGGCCAAGGGGTGTCGCGCTACGTGGAGAGGTGGAGTTGTTGCTACAGCTGAATCGAGAAGGAGCTCGCAAACGGTTCTACAGAATTATTTTTCCAGAGAATTAGACGTTTGGAGAGACCACCAGACGTCTTGTCGGATGTCCAGAGGTAATATCAGACGTTTGATAACGCAGAATTTTCAAATATTTCTTCCCTGCCGAGTTCTGACCGTGCATGTGTATATTAGAGGTTGGGAAGGCGCGCTGGTGAGAGGATCGAGGTGGTTTCAGACGTCTAGGAGTGTTGCTAGATGTCTAAGGACCCCCACATACATTTGCACGGATTTCCAGACGTCTAAAAAAGGTGCAGAGACCAAGGTGAGTCACTGAGTTCATTTAAGACGTTTAGGACTCTTCCCAGACGTCTGATTTTGGTCAGAGTTGTGTTGTTGGACCTGTTCAGGGCCCAAACGGAGTCAGTTTTCCACAAATGAAATATCGTTGGTTTCCGTTCGAAATTCTCTACGTAATGGTATAGTGTCTATGCAATTTTGAGCTCATCTTGACATGTGGGTCAATGTGATAGGTCGTTCGTTCGTGGTGTGCACGGGACCTATGAAGGCTGCAAGGTCTGTCGGCTCGGTTGTGCCCCCACATCTCCCGGTTATCTTGGTAGAGTGGTTTTCTCTCTAATCCTGGATTTAATAATTAAATTGTATGCGTTAGAATTATTTGATTGAACCCTAGGGCTGAAAGAGATAAATGCATGCTACTTTAGAATATACTCGATTGAACGCTAGGTTGTGAAATGAACACTAAGGCGGAAAGAAATGAATGTGCAGTTAATGAATGATTGAATTACTGTGGTGCTTCCTGAAAGTAATAAATCATGAGCTGCCTGTACTACTTGTAATAAACCTTGACATAAATGGAAATACATTAGGTATGCTGAATAATTGATTGTGAAATCTTGAGCTTCCTATTATATAATTAATGAATCAAATGTACAAATCCTACGGGGAATTTAGAGAGAAACCAAGAACACAGTAATACGGAAAATCTGATGGATAATGGAACACGTTGCCTACGGGCAGCTGTTTAGACCTGGTGATGGGAAGTGAGCTGGCCCTCGTGTACGTTATACCGAGGAGAACAACTGTCCCTTTAGGGTAAAGGGATCCTAGATGCCCCTTGGGTTGAGACCTAGGGTTAGGACTGGCCACTCTACATTGACTCCTGTTTGGCCCTCGCGTACGTGGTACCGAGGTGAACTGCTTAGTGTAGGGGGGAGCTAGCCGCCCCATGAGGCTTGGGGTTAGGACTGGCCACCCTATATCGACTCTTGTTAGGCTTGCTGGGAAAACCAGGATAGTCGGACAAGGGTATGCGGACTGTGAAGGGGTGAGATCCCTGTTCTGTTCTGAGAGGGCGAGGTCTTGTGTTGTTCTGTACTGTATGTTTGGGCGTACCCGCTAGCGGAAACAAATGACCACGTGCCAGTGTGGGGTAGCTACCCATAAGCTTACCATGCGTGCCGTAGTCATTGCTACGTCGCGACCGTGACCTCAGGGTGGTAGACCGGGTGTAGGACTACCATGGGGGACTCTCCCAGCCAGGGAGTGCCTTGTATACATCCTGCACCATGGGAAAACTGCAAGCATGATCATTCCCTTAGGGAACAAGAAGATTAAGCAATGATATAGATCCTGATTAGAGTACTCGACTTAGAAACATATAAATGAGATAAATGGAAACAGATGATAATAAATAACCGATAATTACGTATTTAGCTAACTACTTTTTTAATTATGTCGCATGGAAATGACTTAATTACCACTCTACTCAGCGTTAGTTGACCACGAATTTGTATAACCATGTTCAAGTCAGGGATTCGAGCAGCTAGAGACACTGGTTGCTGAGGGCGTTGGGCCTAGTCGAGCCCAGCCATAGTCTTTTTTCCTGTTCCGCTACAAAGAGTTTTTGTTGTAGTGAGTACCTGTAGCTTGTAGTTATGTTCGGTTTATTTCCTGTTGTGATGGCCATGTTTGTAATAGTATTTTCTGCTGTAACTTGTAAGATCCTTGTAATGTATGGTTTTATTCTTTTACTGTCTGTTACGTAATTTCTACATAGTTACATTACACGTGTGGTTGTGGAATGAGCATGCATTGGTTGTTCTCGTTAGACGACTAGGTCTTGGGGTTCATCGAGGCGAGCCATTCCTGGGTTCTGTAGGGAGTCGGGAATGGGTCATGACATCGGAGATGTGGAAGAAAGTCTGGAATTGAGCTAATCTATGCTATTCTAAGTACCTAATCCATCCTACACTAAACCTATCTAGTCTATGCTTACTTGGACTAAGGGAGGAGGAAATCTCAGTCAATAGCTTCATAACAGAGGAAGAAACAGAAGGTCTAGGAAAGAACTCCGGCGAGAAAGGAAGCGAAGACAGGGAGTGGCAGCGTGCTCCTAGGCCTTGTCACGGCCGCGAGAGAGGAAGAGGGGGTGAGAGAGATGAGCACCTTGTTACGACCCGATTCTCGGATCCCTATGAGACACGAGAATCGGACCAACTTGACTGATCCCAAGACCCAGTCGTCCAACGAGAAAGTAACCAAAAGAGCAGTAAAGTAAACCACATTCACCATGCATATAACTAGCAGTAACAAAAGTACAGCAGTAAAGAAAAGAACTACTACAGTACACTCCACCACAACAGTAGAGAATTAAACAGGTACATAAACATGATGCTTATAATAAAATAGTACAATGGTAACAGAAAATACTCACTACAACAGAAGAAACGGTACAGTAGGTACAACACAAATAAAACTACTGGGCTCTACTAGGCCCAGCACCCTCTGCAGCTGCAGGCTCTGGCTGCTCAACACCTGGTCCTGAAAAGGTGACAAAGGTGACACGTCAGCGAAACGCTGAGTAGAGTGGCAACCAGCTAGCTAAGAAAAATAGTAAAGGAGTACAGGTAGCTGTTGTTTTTAATTTCTTTCTTTATTTAACTAATTATTCTTCCTTTCATCACTTGGTTTATTTATTAGGTCTTTTTCTTGATCTCGAATGTTCCTCGTGGGAACGATCTTGATTGCAGTCTTTTCCGAAGAGTAGAAGTAGCACGTGGTGCTCTCCTGGCCGGGAGAGTCCCCCGTGGTCGTCCTACGCTCAGTCAACCACCCTAAGGTCACTGATAGACGTAATGGTGACTACGGCACGCACGATAAACGCATGGGTAGCTACCCTGCACTGGCACACGGTCAGTCGTTTCCGTTAATGGGTGCGCCCCAAGCACAGCACGGAACCAGTATAGGGTAGAGCCCTCTCAGTAACTGGGGTCCATCCCCTCTACAGTAACCAAACAGGGGTCTTGCTCTTCCACAGTCCGCGCACCCTCGCCTGACTACCCTGGTTTGCCCAGTGGGCCTAAGAAGTCGGTGTAGGACGGCTAGCTGAACCCCAGGCCCCGTAGGGTGGCTAGCTCTCTCCCTACACTAGCAGCTCTCCCCGGTACGGTGTACGCGAGGGCCAGAAAGTCGATGCAAAGTGGCCAAACTCACCCCAGTCTCGACCTGAGGGCGGCAAGCTCCCCTCTACACTAAGAGGTAATATGTGCTCTTTTTGGTACCACGTACCAAGAGACAACACACTTTCCCGTTTTACTTTTCCAGTTCCATTCCATTTATTTCCAGGAGTTCTACTCCTAATTCCTCGTAGGGTTAGTGCTCATGTTTCCTCAGGCCAAGCCACACTAGCTTTCATCATTTCAGGTTTATTCGCAAATAGTGCGTATTTTCAACATTCAAACTTCTTTTCTTTTCCAATTTATATACAAGCAGCTCATATTTAGTTTCCAAACAATAGTAATTACATGTAGTAGTTACTATCAACAGTACTCTACATTTCACAGGCAGTTGTTATCCCATTTCAGGCAATTATTATTGTTCTATCTACTTTTCCAAGACTGCAATTCATGCATTCAAGACATTCGTTTCAGTGTTTCTGTTCCTAAGATTCATGCCAGGCCCTAGGATCTATCATTCAATCTAGTTTTCAAGTCCTAGGATTCATGCCATACCCTAGGATCTATCATTTAATCTAGTTTTCAAGTCTTAGGATTCATGTCATACCCTAGAATCTATCATTTAATCCAGATAAGCATTAATATTTGTAATTAACTAAGGGAAGCCACTCTACCCGCGAAACCAGGAGTGATGGGGGCGTGATCGGCAGGTCCACGTGCCTCCGCAACTCCCAGATCTGCAACAGAACGAGGTCCTAACACAAGGATCAAACACAAGGAACCACTCAGAATATGATACAAGTACCTTAAACAAGTAGAGAAACTAATTCTGAGAAGAATGAAATTTGAAACGCGGAAAACGGACTTCGAACGGACCCTAAACGGGTCAAAAACGATAACTCTGCCCTAAATCAGACATCTGGAACATCTTCCAGACATCTTAAATGATGGTTCAAATCATACCTTGTTTCTACGCAGTTCTTCAGACGTCCAGAATCCCGCTGAACCGTCTGGACCTAGTTCTAGACGTCCGACTGTCACTGTGGACGTTTGAAGACTCTCTCCGCCATCTGGTGTTGTGCCTAGACATCTGATCTGTGTGGGAGGGCGTGCCCTTGCGCCTTCCCGAATGAACCCTGCACGCGTACGCAATC
Source organism: Thalassia testudinum (assembly GCA_037157565.1). Taxonomy (NCBI): domain Eukaryota; kingdom Viridiplantae; phylum Streptophyta; class Magnoliopsida; order Alismatales; family Hydrocharitaceae; genus Thalassia; species Thalassia testudinum. The sequence goes on along the minus strand of JAZHRO010000036.1, from coordinate 181,326,489 downwards.
GATCTCAGTACGGCAAGGAAGCAGATCCTTCGGCGGAACGGCCTGCATGGCCGTACATGCGAAAGGAGAAGGAAAAGAATTATTGTACCTTTCAGACGTCTGGATCTTCCTCCAGACGTCTCCCGCGTCGTCTGGGCGTAGGTCCAGACGTCTGATTCTAGGAAATTTTCCAAGAATCAGGACCTCCTCGCCCTCCGCTTGCTGCACACGGCCGCGCCACGCCGCGCTCGCCTGCTGCCTGAGCTGCAGCAACACCTCCCTAGCGCTACGCTCCTGCTGACCGGCCCTGGCAGCACCGGCGAGTTCGCCTTCTCTTCCTCACACGCTCAGCCTCTTCTCCCTCCCGCTACACCTCCTTCTCCCCGTGCTCACCCGGCAGCAGCTGTTGCCCTCACCCTCTCACTCTTACGCTAACAAGAAGAAGAAGAAGAAGAAGAAGAAGAAGAAGACTGTGGAGTGATGGTGAGGGAGAGGAGAGGGGGGAGGTATTTGAAGGCGCCGTGGGGAGAGAGAGGAAGAAAAGATGCGCCTGCAGGACGGGGAGGGAAGAGAAAGAAGAAAAGAGGGCAGCGGGTCAGTTTGCGCGGGCATGCGCACAGACGCGAATTCGTTCGCTGCAAAAATTAATTTCCAGACGTCTGGGAAGGCTTCCAGACGTCTGGACCAACTCCCAGACGTCTTAAAATACATTTGATGCCGTGGTCTTAACACGCCTCGGGCGGAGGAGCTCTGATAGAGAGGTGAGATGTTGCCGGAGGGAACTGACGAATAGGCTATCGTAAGTTCAGTTGGGGGAAGAAGGATAGGGAACCGAACCCGTGATCGGAGGGGTGGAGCAGCTTTTATAGGTTGCGTTGGTGGATAAGGAAGATGTACCTGGACACGGAAAGGTCTAGGTTCAAAGCAATTACCGGCGTCATCTCCGACGCCGGTGAGCTTAAGCTCTGACCTAAAATAGGATTTCAAGATCATCCACACCGTTGGATGAGGAGGGGAGGGTGAGCCGAAGGTTTGGAAGCTTGGTGAAGGCATTCTGACGGAAGATAGGTGGTGATCGAGAGGTGGGACGACTAGCGTACAGGAGCCGTCCAACCACGTGAAGAAGAGAGGAAGAAGACAACATTCACAGGGACTTATCTGAAATAAAACTTAAGGACATAAAAATGCATAAAAGGACTTGATTGAAATGATTCCTAAGGACTAGAATGTAAACTGAGGCATTTTAAGTTAAATTTAATTTAATTCTTTTCCAACTTTTTATATATAATTATAAATTAGTAAATATTATATAAATGCCTTGAATTTTCATTTTTGACCCATTTAGCTTTATTTAATCAATTAATTAAGTTACTTAAGTTATTACATACTTAGTTATAAATAATGTTTATGTTAAATTAAGCATTAATTAAGTGGCTAAACATTTATAACTCGAGTCCAAATTATTATTTAAATTACTAATAATATTAATTGACGTTTAATTTAGTATTTTTAACTTATTTATGGTCCTTTAATAAATTATCCCTTATATTATAATTACACCTTAATTATGTATATCTCTAGCTAATTAACTAGGGTCATAGTTAATTAGGAGTATTTAGAAGCCATGATGAGCCTCTCATCAGCCCACTCTCCCAAAGGTCGCCTCGTAAGGCTATCAGGGATTGTGTTATCCCTTTAAGTTCTTGCAACGACAAACTCATCCCTCAAGGGTGGCTGACGTTGGATACCTCCTCCGTGCACAGTCCCAACCACTCTAAGGGCAATCCCGTAGTTGCCAAATTCATCACTAGAGGCTTGCACCCTACCGCAACAGCAGCAAGAGGCTTGACCTGTCACCTCCTCGGCACTTATCTCTTAGGATATCCATCCTATTGAGGTCATGTAAGTGCATTGTGTGGTTTAGGTAGCATGGGTAGTCCTATCTCGATGTGCTGATTGCCACATGCCTTAATTCGCTTAAGAAATCCATGGGCGATACTATTTCTAAGTGTCGATTGCAAGGAGTTCTTGGGGTCACCATGGGCGATGCTATCTCGAACCATTGAAAGCCAGGCACCCTTCGAGGTTCAGTGATGGGATAATGAATCCGACACAGACCGTGTTGATAGCTGATCCAAGGTTAGACTTAGAGGAATAATATATATATATATATTATAAAGAAAAAATCCTTCTTACTCTCTTCCTAGGTTGGCAACCATACCAACTTCAAATAAATAAGACCAATGCACATGCATGAATGCTTTAAACTCTAGGATCAATAGACCCTCGGGTAGACCTAGAAATCAAAGAAACCTATGCTTGCAACTTGTCCTTAGCTGACCTAGTCTGTAAATAGGCTTTTACTTGGGTACCTTAAGTCTAAAGTCTGTAACTTAACATGTTTCTAAGCAAAGACTGATTAGGTTGGCTAGTCTACTTGGAGTGCTAGGTTATTACTTGAGTTTGCTAGGGACTAGCAAAAACTAGGTATGGGGGCATTTGATAAGCCCATATTTGTAGGCTAATTAAATGTGTAAATGCTTAGACACTAAGGTAATACATTCATGAACATAGCATACATTAAAATGAAAATCAGGTAACATAGAATGATTTATTTCATGCATTATAGGCATATTCAATTGTCATTTGGAATAACATGCATTAGGATATTAGTTTCATATTTGCATCTTAATTAATAATTAACATTGCATGCATCATTTAGATAAGAAATTGATTAACACATTAGTCTTGGGTAGCATTTGTAAATAGCCAAACATTATCTTGCTTATTTTATTTAACTTACTTGCGTGCAGCACACCTGGAAACAACTTCAAGCATTCACGAGGGCATTCATGGTCGATGCTCCATGACCGACTAGCCATCATTGAAGGGCATTAAAGACTATTGAAGGGCGTAAGGAGTGGATCTTTGACGCTCCACCTTTAGCTACGACTCTACAACACTTATAAAGGGAAAGGAGAGGTTGTCGTGCTCGGGGAGGCCATCACCCCCCTTCACTATTGTGCGGAGTAGCAAGGTCTCCTCTCGATTCGCCACCGTGGGCCTCGATCGCGGAAAAACTCTGCCATCGTGGGCATGTGGGGTGACAGCCCACACTGCCACCCACAAAATCTTGCAACCTCCATCATCGTGAACTAAGCACCACCTACTTCACGCAGCACCACCATCACCGATGCCCATCTCCTTCTCCTAGTCTTCCTTCTCCCTTGTTTTCACCCTCTGCATGAACCAACACCATGACCACCATCACCATCACCAAACTCAACGCCATTGTTCATCTTCATCTTCATCTTTTTCCCCTGAAAAACATCCCATCACCACCAACTCCGACAGCCGCCTCCCATGCCCACGCCACAATCGGCCAACGGCTGCTAACGCTTTCTCGTCACCGCCCTTGCTCCCTCTCCTCACGCACGGGCGTGTGCTGCCAACGCGTGCATCCAGAAGAAGCAACCTTCACTCATGTTGTAGGTGGCCCACACCACCTCTCCACGACAACCAGCTCACCCCCTCCTCCATGTGCCTCGCCCCTCCAGCGCCACTTGTCCTCTCCACCAGCACCGAGCATGCCCAGTGTGTGAACAGTTCGCTCCCCCCTCCTCTCCTCAAGTTCCAACAGCAGCAACGGCTACCACCACCCAACACCCACTCCTCCTCGTTGCTGCCGTCTCCTACCACCACTGGTCATGCCACCACCGTCATCGAAAGTGGCTCAGCCGACTTGTCCTTCAGCAAGCTCCTCACCTCCAACCATCTCTTCCTCCGTGCATGCAGAGTGCTTGAAGGAAGTGCTCTATTTTGCTTATAAATAATAATTACATGTTGTGCCATTGTGACGAGTGGAATTTTGATTTTATTAATTAACTATTGTGGCACATTTATAAGCACACCCCCTTTTTTTGCATAAATGCAATTTCAGCATATCTTATCATTGTTATCTTGATTTAAAGTGGATTTTGGTCTCATTAGTTGGGGGGAATCATAGTCAACATCATTTTTCTCATTTTTCAAGTTTGTAATAAACATATTTCCTCCCTGTGGGCACGATCGGCTCTTCTCAAGTGATTTATTTCATTAGTTTGATGGTCGATTTTCCACCACTTCTTACTATTTCGACACGTCATTTTATATGCGAAAATACTTCCAAAGCGAAATTTGTCTTTACAATTGTTGCCTCTTTAGGCCAGCAAGCCACCTCTTAAGGTCGACGAGAACTCAGATGGACGTGTCCGACATTCCTTGTATTGTCGCCTCTCTAGGCCAGTAAGCCACCTCTTAAGGTTGGCAAGAACTCGGATGGACGCGTCCGACTCTCCATGTATTGTAGCCTCTTCAGGACGACAAGCCACCTCCTAAGGTCAGCACAAACTCAGATGGATGTGCCCGACCTCATTGACCGCCCCTTCAGGATGTCCACCCACCTCAATAGGCTAACAAGAACCTGGGATGTTACGTTCGATAGGCCAACTTTAGCCACCTCTTAAGGTTGGCACGAACGGGCCTGCTCAACATTCCCTATTTAGGATTACAGGCCATCTTTCCAAGTCGACCGGGGCTTGGGCAGACCTGCCCCACAATCTCGACAATTGCCGCCTCTTAAGGCCGATAGAGTTACTCCCAAGGACTGGCACGAATTCAAGCGGAGGCACTCATGCCACGCTTGTCGGCCTCCAGAACGCCATCTCTAGAGAATGGCGGAATCGAGGCTCCTACGCCATACTTTCAACGACTATGCCACCCACTAGCAAAGTCTTTGCCACTCCACCCTTAGGAGCACATCATAACCAGAGCGAATGGTAGGGGTTCAGACCGTGTTACGAACCGTGCTTTCAAACATCTTTTAAGACGTCTGGGAGGTGGCCCAGATGTCGTACCAGACGTCTGGTATCACTTCCAGACGTCTGGGATTCATTTTCTGCGGCACACACCATTGCGCCTGCGCGCCTACGCGCAGACCTGCTCCGCCTCTTCTTTTTCCCTCTCCTCCTGTGGGCGCAGACTGCGCTCCTCTCTCTCGCTCTCTCTCCCCGCGTGGCTTTAAAAAGCCATGCCCTCTCCCTCACTCTCATCACCTCCGCTCCTCCTTCCTCTTCTTCCAGCGAGTGCGAGTGCGAGAGTGAGCGAGCGGGGCGGCGACAGCCGCGGTGAGTGCGGGAGGAGGTGCTGCACGAGAAGAGGAGGCGCTCAGCCGTGAGGGCGAGCTTGCCGGGGCTGCTAGGGTCGGCCGGCGGGGGGGAGCAGCAGACGCGGGGTGGCGCGGGAGGCCTGCTGCAGCTCGAGCAGTAGGCGGAGGACTCGCAGCGCGGCCGTACGTCGCGAGTGGAGGGCGAGTGGCACCCTGATTTTGGAAGTTTTTCCAGAATCAGACGTCTGGGCTTCCAACCAGATGACGGGGAAGACGTCCGGAGGACTGTCCAGACGTCTGAAAGGTGAGTTATTTTCGTACCTTCTTCCTTTCCTACGACCGTCCGTAATGAGAGAGAGAAATGGGTACGCGCAGGTTCGGGGATTCGCATCCAACGCTAATCAGACGTCTGGCTGCAGTGCCAGACGACTGGAACGACTTCCAGACGTCTGGGGTGACCATCGGACGTCTGGAAACTAGGCCAGACGCCCCCGCAAGCTTCTGAACGTCTGAAAGACCACGCAGAGCAAGGTAACCCCTGATCCACTTTTCAAGACGTTTGGAATAAGTTCCAGACGTCTGATTTTACACTGTTCCGTCATTTTCGACCCGTTTAGGGCCCGTTCGGGTTCCGTTTTCCGCATTTCGAGTTGCGTTCTTTTCGGAATTAAATCCTCTACCTGTCTACAGTAGCTATATACTATTTTGAGAAACTCCCTGTGTTTGATCCTTGTGATAGGACCCCGTTCCATTGCAGTCTCGGGGTTTGCGAAGGCACGCGGGATTTTCGACCACGCCCCCAGTACTCCTATTGTAACCGGTAGAGTGGCTTTTAAGTTTATTGGTACAATCTGTTAAATTATGGAACCATAAATAGCACCTAGCACATTGCATGAATCCTAGGAATGAGAAACTAGAATGAATGGTAGATCCTAGGGTGTTGCATGAATCCTAGGGCTGGAAAACTAGATGGTATGATAGATCCTAGGGTATGGCATGAATCCTAGGATGGGAAAAACTAGTGGAATATATGAATACTGCAGTCTTGGAAAATGTGAAAAGGAAATAATAGCTGCCTGTGAATTGAATTAACAGCTGCCTGTTATGAATAAATAAACGTGATTGAGAATATGGATTGTAAGAACATGAAACTGGAAAGTGAAACCTGGATGTTCTGAGTTAAAAGAGCTGGAACCCTACGGGGAATTAGGAGTAGAACTCCTGGAAAGTGAATGGAATAGAATTGGGGAAGTGAGCTGGCCCTTGAGTACGGAGTACCAAGGAGAGCGACTGTCCCCCTGTTTAGTGCAGAGCGAAGCCAGCCGCCCCAGGGACCCGGGGTTAGGACTGGCCACTCTGTACCGACTTGCTGGCCCTCGTGTACGTAGTACCGAGGAGAGCTACTAGTGTAGGGAGGTACTAGCTACCCCACGAGCCCCGGGGTTCTGCTAGCCTCCTACACTGACTTGTTAGGCCCACTGGGGCAAACCAGGGTAGTCAGGCGAGGGTGCGCGGACTGTGGAGGGGCAAGGCCCCTATTTGGTTACTGTGGAGGGGTTGGACCCCTGTTACTGAGAGGGCTCTGCCCTGTACTGGTTCCGTGCTGTGCTTTGGGCGCACCCGTTAACGGAAACGACTGACCACGTGCCAGTGCGGGTTAGCTACCCGTGCGTTTACCGCGCGTGCCGTAGTCACTGTTACGTCTGTCAGTGACCTTGGGGTGGTTGACTGAGAGTAGGATCACCACGGGGGACTCTCCCGGCCAGGAGAGCACCACGTGCTACTTCTACTGTTCGGAAAAGACTGCAATCAAGATCGTTCCCATGAGGAACATTCGAGATCAAGTGAAGGATCTGAGAAATAGATAAATTGTGAAATAATAGAAAGACGTAAATAAAGGAAGAAAGAAAATTAAAACAGCTACTGTACACCTTACTGTTTCTTTAGTTTAGCTGCCACTCTACTCAGCATTTTGCTGACGTGTTACACTCGTTACCTTTCAGGACCAGGTGTTGAGCAGCCAGGGTCAGCGGCTGTAGAGGACGCTGGGCCGAGTAGGGTCCAGTAGAGTTACCACTGTTCTCTTGTACCTCTTTTTGGTTCCATTGTAGTGAGTAGTTCTTGTTTCCGCTGTACTTTTCTTTACCTGCAGTTCATATTATGTTATGAATGTTGTTCTACTGTTGTGGTGGTACATACTGTAGTGGTTTCTTTCCTTACTGCTGTATTTTCTTACTGTTAGTTATATTCATGTTGAATGTAGCTTATTTTATGCTCTTTTGGTTACTTCCTCGTTGGACGACCAGGTCTTGGGGTTTAATCGAGTCGGTCCAGTTCTCGTGTCTCGTAGGGACTCGGGAATCGGGTCGTTACAAGATGGTATCAAAGCAAGGTCATCCTGAGAAGTGAATCAACTGACAGGAAAATAACCAATTCACATGTCTATAACTAGAGTAGCCACCATAACATATCTTTTGACATGAGCTCTTAGACGTTTTCGTTAGGTACCGTTCCGTTTTGACGTATTTCGTTTTTTTCGCGTCCCCTTGCAGGAGATGCCTCGTCGTGGGACCAGTGAGGCGGGCCGCGGGAGCGGCCGAGGACGAGGTCGGCGAGGTGGGCGTGCCGTTGCCGACGCCCCAGTAGACCAGCCACTACTTCCGGGCGTCCAGGCCCAGGACCTCGCCCGGCTGATACGAGACATTGTACGAGAGGAGCTCCACCCACAGTCCCGAACGCCTCACCCTGGGGCAGCGGAGGGGGAGTCCTCTGTGGGACCACTCGACGAACGCGGCGCTGGACACGGGGGAGGGGATGGGGCCCCGCAGCCCCCACCTTCCTCCGATACTTCTGTGCACGAGGCACCGTTTCCTGGGGGTGGACCAGCATCCCCACTGCAGCGCCACTTCGAGTTCTTCGGGCAGTTCCGGAAGTTGAAGCCCCCCTCTTTCAAGGGGGATGATGACCCGACCGAGGCAGAGGACTGGCTCGAGCAGCTGGAGAAGATTTTCAACACCCTTCGCCCCCCGGTGGAGTGCCGCGTGGCCTTTGCCACGTACCAGCTGGAGAGTGCGGCACACAGGTGCTGGAGGGTGGTCCGGGGACAAGAGAGGGACGAGCCGACCTGGGATCGGTTCGTCGCCCTCTTCTGCGAGCAGTACTTTCCCCAGACGTGGCAGGACCAGAGGAGGCGGGAGTTCCACACTCTCCGCCAAGGGACGATGATCGTGAGCGCGTACCGCACGCGTTTCCTGGAGCTGTCCCGCTTTGCAAAGACAGCGGTAGCTACTGAGGAGGAGCGCCTTTGGAGGTTCACCGAGGGGCTCCGGCCTACGATTCGGGGGTATGTCAAACCCCTGAAGCTGCCTACGTTTTCGAGGGTGGTAGAGGCAGCTATGACTTACGAAGAGACCAACCCGTCCGCGCGAGACACTGACGGCGGGCGGAAGAGGCCCTTCCAGCCAGACTTTTCACAGGGCCGACGAGAGAGGAGACACGTGGCGTCCGCAGGAGAGCTGTCACGTTTTACAGGGCCATCAGTGGCCTTTGGGGGCCCTCGACAGGGGCCAGTCGCCAGCACCGGACCCCCGCCCAGCCGACAGCAGGGACCCACTGAGGGCGGGAGTCGAGTTCCCCTCTGTTACCAGTGTGGCTAGCCGGGCCACATCAGGAGGGACTGCCCGTCTAGGGCAGGAGGTCAGCAGATACTTCCCGTGCAGATCACTTGAGGGCGCGCAGGAGGCCGCGGTTCCCAGGCGCGAGGAGGAGGACAGCAGTCGCAAGGAGGGTACCGACCAGCACCTACCCGTCCGACGCAGAGTGTGGCTGCTTCGTCCGCACCTAGAGCTGAGGGGCGTATCAACGCCCTGACACACAGGGACGCCAGAGCTTCGGGATCGGTGGTAGCAGGTATGGTTTCAGTTTCCGGCAGACTCGTTTACACACTTTTCGATTCCGACGCTACGCACTCGTTTGTCGCAGCCAGTTTTGCAGTTAGTTTGGACCAGGATTATACACTGTTAGAGAATCCGTTCGTAATCAGAGGTCCGAGTGGTCAGCTGTTTGTAGCTGAGGAGGTGTACACGGATTGCGAGGTCAGCGTCGGGGGACATAGCCTGCCAGCTGACCTGATTATGATACAGATGGAGGACTTTGGAGTGATTCTGGGGATGGATTGGCTGTCCGCTTACCACGCCTCGGTGGACTGTTTTGAGAGGAAGATCGTCTTTTCCATTCCGGAGTTGCCTTCTTTCGAATTTCACGGACAACCAGTGGACGGAGGCTTCAGGTGCATTTCGGCACTTCGAGCGGCGAGACTTTTGAGCCAGGGGTGTGAGGGCTTCCTAGTTTGTGTAGTGGAAGAGCCCAGCCCTGTGGCAGACTTCCAGAGCATCCCGGTGGTTAGAGAGTACCCTGACGTGTTTCCAGACGAGTTACCAGGACTACCGCCTGAGCGTGAGATTGAGTTTGAGATCTCACTAGTACCAGGGACCAGCCCCATCTCCACTGCGCCATACAGGATGGCACCGCTTGAGCTACGAGAGCTCAAGTCTCAGTTGCAGGACCTTTTGGAGAAAGGTTTCGTGAGGCCCAGTGCGTCTCCCTGGGGAGCCCCGGTACTGTTTGTGAAGAAGAAGGATGGGACCTTACGCCTTTGTGTGGACTACCGACAGCTGAATAGGGTCACCATCAAGAACAGATATCCGCTGTCGAGGATCGACGACTTGTTTGACCAATTGCGGGGTGCCACGGTGTTCTCCAAGATCGACTTGAGGTCTGGATACCACCAGTTGAGGATCAGGGAGACCGACGTCTCCAAGACAGCTTTCCGCACTCGGTACGGACACTACGAGTTTTTGGTCATGCCGTTTGGGCTAACCAATGCCCCCGCTGCTTTCATGGATCTGATGAACCGGGTGTTTAGACCGTACTTGGACCAGTTCGTGGTGGTTTTCATAGATGATGTACTCATCTATTCTCGAGATCAGACACAGCACGAACAGCACTTGCGGATGGTTCTGGACACACTGAGATGACGTAGGCTGTACTCCAAATACAGAAAGTGCGAGTTCTGGTTGATGGAGGTGACCTTCTTAGGTCCTGTGATCTCTGGAGACGGCTTGGCGGTGGACCTAGCCAAGGTTGAGGCAGTACTCAGGTGGGAGAGACCGCGTTCAGTCACTGAGATTCACAGTTTCCTAGGACTGGCAGGTTACTACAGATGTTTCATCAGAGGTTTTTCACAGATCGCGCGTCCTATGACACAGTTGACCCGGAAGGACGTGCCCTTCGCTTGGACAGATGCCTGTGAGGCGTGTTTTCTGGAGCTGAAGGATAGGTTGACCTCGGCTCCCGTGCTCACCATCCCTGACAGTAGTGGCGGGTTCGTTGTGTACACGGATGCCTCCTTGCAGGGGTTAGGAGGTGTGCTCATGCAGAGGGGTCACGTTGTCACTTACGCTTCGCAGCAACTGAAGCCCCATGAGCATACCTATCCTACCCACGACCTGGAGTTGGCAGCTGTCGTCTTCGCGCTGAAGACCTGGAGGCACTACTTGTACGGTGAGACCTTTGAGATTTTCATAGATCACAAGAGCCTCAGATACCTTTTTGATCAGAAGGAGCTCAACATGAGACAGAGACGTTGGTTGGAGCTCCTGAAGGACTACGACTGCAGCATCTCCTACCACCCGGGAAAGGCCAATGTGGTGGCTGACGCCTTGAGCCATAAGGTGCCCGCACACTTGGCCAGTTTACAGTTACAGAGTTGGAGCCTTTTGGAGGAGGTGGGCAGTTGGAGACCTCTAGAGTTACGAGGGTACTGTGGGGCAGTGACTGTGACACGGCAGACTAGGCCAGAGCTGATAGACCGCATCATCACAGGACAGATGGTCAATCCGTACTTGCAGTCCTTGCGCGACAGAGTACTGTCGGGAGACCCAGGGGACTTCTCTTTCACAGACCAGGTGCTACGCCTGAGGGGACGGTTGTGTGTTCCCAGGGACGAGGAGCTGTTGAGAGAGCTCCTGACTGAGGCACACGGTTCCAGATTCACCATACATCCCAGAAACACGAAGATGTACCATGACTTGAGACGCGAGTTTTGGTGGAGGGGGATGAAGCGGGATGTGGGTGAATTCGTACAGCAGTGCTTAGTGTGCTAGCAGGTGAAAGTCGAGCATCAGAGGCCTGCAGGGCAGCTACAGCCGCTTCCAGTGCCAGAGTGGAAGTGGGAGAGCATCACCATGGACTTGGTGGTGGGCTTACCTGTTACCCAGCGAGGACACGACGCTGTCTAGGTAATTGTGGATAGACTGACGAAGACGGCACGATTCTTGCTGATCCGAGTCACTTTGGGACCAGCACAGTTGGCAGAGAGGTATGTCCCCGACGTGGTACGACTACATGGAGTTCCGTGGGAGATCGTATCCGACCGGGATACCCGCTTTACGTCCCAGTTTTGGACTGGGTTTCAGCAGGCCCTGGGGACGCGGTTGAGGTTTAGTACAGCTTACCACCCCCAGACGGACGGACAGTCTGAGCGCACGATATAGATACTTGAGGACCTTTTGCGTGCCTGTGTACTGAACTGGAGGGGCTCTTGGGAGGAGCACCTACCCCTAGCGGAGTTTGCATACAACAACAGTTATCACTCGAGTATCAGCATGGCTCCCTACGAGGCTCTGTACTGACGGAGGTATACTCCACCCTTGAGTTGGGTTGAGGTGGGGACCAAGTGAGAGGTTGGCCCCAGGTTGATCCAGCAGAGTCAGGAGGTGGTCGAGCAGATCCACAGGCGACTCCGCACTGTCAGGAGCAGACAGAAGAGCTACGCGGATCGGAGACGCAGAGAGGTGCAGTTTGAGGTTGGGGACCACGTCTTTCTTCGTGTTTCGCCCATGAAGGACTTGCAGCGGTTTGGGGCGAGAGGGAAGCTCGCGCCGAGGTTTGTGGGGCCCTTTGAGGTCCTTGAGCGGGTTGGACTCGTTGCTTATAGGCTTGCCCTCCCTCCCCAGCTTTCTAGTGTGCACGACGTGTTCCACGTGTCCAACCTCAGGAAGTACGTAGCCGATTCTAGTCACGTACTGAGTCACGAGAGCGTCGAGGTGGGCGACGACCTGACCTACCCCGAGCGGCCAGTGCAGATTCTAGACCGAGTCGTTCGCAGTTTGAGACGAAAGCAAGTACCCCTGGTAAAGGTTTTGTGGAGGAGCCAGCAGTACGAGGAGGCAACCTGGGAACCTGTGGCGGCAATGCGGGAGCGGTACCCGGAACTCTTCGCGGGTACGTCTTTTCGGACCGGCTTCGGTCCTCTTTGAGTTTGTTATGGTATTTATGACGTTTTCCCGCACCCTAGTTAGCGCAAGTTTCAGGGACGAAACTTCCTTTGAGTTTGTTATATTGTTACAAACTGTGCTTTCAAACGTCTTTTAAGGCGTCTGGGAGGTGGCCCAGACGTCGTACCAGACATCTAGTATCACTTCCAGACGTCTGGGATTCATTTTCTGCGGCACGCACCATTGCGCTTGCGCGCCTGCGCGTGCAGACCTACTCCGCCTCTTCTTTTTCCCTCTCCTCCTACGGGCGCAGACTGCGCCCCTCTCTCTCGCTCTCTCTCCCTGCGCGGCTTTAAAAAGCCACGTCCTCTTCCTCACTCTCATCACCTCCGCTCCTCCTTCCTCTTCTTCCAGCGAGTGTGAGTGCGAGCGAGTGGGGCGGCGACAGCCGCGGTGAGTGCGGGAGGAGGTGCTGCACGAGAAGATGAGGCGCTCGGCCGTGAGGGCGAGCTTGCCGGGGCTGCTAGGGCCGACCGGCGGGGGGGAGCAGCAGACGCGGGGTGGCGCGGGAGGCCTACTGCAGCTTGAGCAGCAGGCGGAGGACTCGCGGCGCGGCCGTACATTGCGAGTGGAGGGCAAGTGGCGCCCTGATTTTGGAAATTTTTCCAGAATCAGACGTCTGGGCTTCCAACCAGACGACGGGGAAGACGTCCGGAGGACTGTTCAGACGTCTGAAAGGTGAGTTATTTTCGTACCTTCTTCCTTTCCTATGACCGTCCGTACTGAGAGAGAGAAATAGGTACGCGTAGGTTCGGGGATTCGCATCCAACGCTAATCAGACGTCTGGCTGCAGTGCCAGACGACTAGAACGACTTCCAGACGTCCGGGGTGACCATCGGACGTCTGGAAACTAGGCCAGACGCCCCCGCAGGCTTCTGGACGTCTGAGAGACCACGCAGAGCAAGGTAACCCCTGATCCACTTTTTAAGACGTCTGGAATAAGTTCCAGACGTCTGATTTTACACTGTTCCGTCATTTTCGACCCGTTTAGGGCCCGTTCGGGTTCCGTTTTCCGCATTTCGAGTTGCGTTCTTTTCGGAATTAAATCCTCTACCTGTCTACAGTAGCTATATACTATTTTGAGAAACTCCCAGTGTTTGATCCTTGTGATAGGACCCCGTTCCATTGCAGTCTCGGGGTTTGCGAAGGCACGCGGGATTTTCGACCACGCCCCCAGTACTCCTATTGTAACCGGTAGAGTGGCTTTTAAGTTTATTGGTACAATCTGTTAAATTATGGAACCATAAATAGTACCTAGGACATTGCATGAATCTTGGGAATGAGAAACTAGAATGAATGGTAGATCCTAGGGTGTTGCATGAATCCTAGGGCTGGAAAACTAGATGGTATGATAGATCCTAGGGTATGGCATGAATCCTAGGATGGGAAAAACTAGTGGAATATATGAATACTGCAGTCTTGGAAAATGTGGAAAGGAAATAATAGCTGCCTGTGAATTGAATTAACAGCTGCCTGTTATGAATAAATAAACGTGATTGAGAATATGGATTGTAAGAACATGAAACTGGAAAGTGAAACCTGGATGTTCTGAGTTAAAAGAGCTGGAACCCTACGGGGAATTACGAGTAGAACTCCTGGAAAGTGAATGGAATAGAATTGGGGAAGTGAGCTGGCCCTTGAGTATGGAGTACCAAGGAGAGTGACTGTCCCCCTGTTTAGTGCACAGCGGAGCCAGCCGCCCCAGGGACCTGGGGTTAGGACTGGCCACTCTGTACCGACTTGCTGGCCCTCGTGTATGTAGTACCGAGGAGAGCTACTAGTGTAGGGAGGTACTAGCTACCCCACGAGCCCTGGGGTTCTACTAGCCTCCTACACAGACTTGTTAGGCCCACTGGGGCAAACCAGGGTAGTCAGGCGAGGGTGCGCGGACTGTGGAGGGGCAAGGCCCCTGTTTGGTTACTGTGGAGGGGTTGGACCCCTGTTACTGAGAGGGCTCTGCCCTGTACTGGTTCCGTGCTGTGCTTTGGACACACCCGTTAACGGAAACGACTGACCGCGTGCCAGTGCGGGTTAGCTACCCGTGCGTTTATCGCGCGTGCCGTAGTCACCGTTACGTCTATCAGTGACCTTGGGGTGGTTGACTGAGAGTAGGATCACCACGGGGGACTCTCCTGGCCAGGAGAGCACCACGTGCTACTTCTACTGTTCGGAAAAGACTGCAATCAAGATCGTTCTCACGAGGAACATTCGAGATCAAGTGAAGGATCTGAGAAATAGATAAATTGTAAAACAATAGAAAGACGTAAATAAAGGAAGAAAGAAAATTAAAACAGCTACTGTATACCTTACTGTTTCTTTTGTTTAGCTGCCACTCTACTCAGCGTTTTGCTGACGTGTTACACTCGTTACCTTTCAGGACCAGGTGTTGAGCAGCCAGGGTCAGCGGCTACAGAGGACGCTGGGCCGAGTAGGGTCCAGTAGAGTTACCACTGTTCTCTTGTACCACTTTTTGGTTCCACTGTAGTGAGTAGTTCTTGTTTCCGCTGTACTTTTCTTTACCTGCAGTTCATATTATGTTATGAATGTTGTTCTACTGTTGTGGTGGTACATACTGTAGTGGTTTCTTTCCTTACTGCTGTATTTTCTTACTGTTAGTTATATTCATGTTGAATGTGGCTTATTTTACTGCTCTTTTGGTTACTTCCTCGTTGGACGACCAAGTCTTGGGGTTTAGTCGAGTCAGTCTAGTTCTCGTGTCTCGTAGGGACTCGGGAATCGGGTCGTTACAGACTGCCTCACCCAACGGTCGCCATATTGGCCACCAGAGGCTAAATTAGGACCCTAGTGTTCCGTGCCCCAGGCAATGCAATGTCGCACAACCCCAATAACGTGAACATGGGCCCCTGCACTTTAAGCCCTACTCGGCATGCCTCCAGACTTCCATCGGAAAAGGTCCAAGCTCTAGCCCTTGCCTTTAGCCACCACTTTCTGAGGTAGGCCTCCCTTCACTGGCATCCTCTAAGGAAGGCTCTAGGCGATGATCACCTTAAAAGGTCGGCCCACGCAAAAATCCCCCTGCGCTTGCCTTGCCTGGGGTCATTGTTTGGCGGGAAAGTGCCCAGAGGTATCACACCCCACGACCTCGATGACGGAGTTGCTATCCACCCACGAGCGATAAGGATGAGCTCAGTAGCAAAGTGGCCACGTTCAAAAAATGGCCAAGTCACCAACCGCCTTTGCTGACGTAATTAGTCACCTGGCGACCAACTTCTAGTAAAGCCGAAGTGATGGGTCGCAGTTCAACAGATGAGTCTAAGCTAACCCTTATGGAAATATGACCAGGCTAACGGGCATTCAAGAAGCCTCTGGTGCCTCTCTAGAAAGTCACAACGCTTCGGGCCACGATCTCTTACGGCAACAACAGTGCTTGCCTCAGCACCTAGAATGGATGAAAGGTCGCCTCCCAAGACCGGCACCGGCTTGGGCTAATACGCCTCATGCCTACCTTCTACCGCCTCCTAAGGTCGGCACCAGCTCAGGCTCATACGCCCATGCCCAAACTCTGCCGACCCTTAGGCTGGCGTAAGTTGTGGCTCCTTAGCCCCAAACATCACTTCATAAGGCCACCTCAAACTTGGGCTCATACGCCCCTAACAAGGAACCTCTTCCAATCAACTGGAAATAGGTGAAGGCCACTTAACTCCTCACTTATAAATGTTCCCCCCGCTGCAATACAGTCAGACAAACATGTGGGGGCATCACCTACCACGAAGTTTTGGCCATTCTCACTACTCTCTCAATAGTTCACACTAGTTAGAGAGTGGAGGTATATAATGAGGGGCAAAAAATGCCCTCGGATCCAAAACTCCGCACCTGACTCAATAAAGGATCCGGCTACCCAGAACAAGGGTATACAGGCTGAACCGACACCCCATCCCACCTAAGACTTGCCGGATCCTGGTCAACATCAGCCCGTTTATCAGAAGATACGAAATGATAGGCTTTACCATCTACACCCCAAGAGCTACCACGTATCCTAACAGATAGGGGTACCAAAGTCCGTTAATGAGAGTTATCCCCGTGTTATAACTAGAGAAGGAGCCCTTTGATAGAGGGGGACTCCTCCCCTAGAAAGGGAGCGAGATCATGTAATATGCATTCTCTAAAACTTTAGTGCATAGTTGGGAGGATCGCCTTTCCCCCAGACGTACACCTCTTGCGATGGAACTGGGTAACCAAACCTCCGTCTCCCTTTGTGTATGCTTGGTTTTTCGCTTTATCTCCCTACGTGATGAATGATAGATGGTTAAATGGCACCTCCTATGTTAATAAATCTTTTGATAGGCCTTCCGAGACCCATCAAAGCCATTAGAGCCTCTCGTGGTTGGTGGAGGAGGAGGAATTGAGCCATCAACATAACCAACGAGGTCATATGCTCACAGTAATAGCAGAAACTGAGTGTGCCATTGATTGAAGTTAGTGGTTGTTAACTAAAATGGAACACTGTGATGGATGTGGGATAGAGGAGTGGAACCTCCACTAGAAAAGCTCGAAGCGCTCGAGTCATTTGTAGTTGAAGAGGTAGACATTGTTCTCAATTAGGCGGAAGTAAACAGTGGTGAAGAAAAAAATAATCAAAACAAGAGACAAGAAGCAACTACAGAAAAAAAAACTAAGAGAGGAAACAGCTGAAAAATCCAACGTTAAGGTGATTAACCATGACTCCAGTACTATGTTACAATGAATCAAATCAATACACGCCTCCATTGGCACACAAAGCACACGGTTCTAATATTTTCACTGAGCCATCCCACACAATGGCCGTTCAGGTTGCTTTATAGCACCTGATATATTTCAAAGTTAACCTAAGGGATAGTTACAATTGCAGAATAACACACCTTAATTTTGCTAACACCCCTTACATGTAGGGAGCTAGCAACATGGATAAATTGCGCATACCTATGCATTTCACCTCCCACTCTGAAAAGTGTTTCTTGTTTGTTACTTAACCAATATTTTAGGTGTACATCCTTTGCATTATAAATAGAGATTTAGAATTATCACATAGACTTATCAAATAGAGATGATGAAGCAAAAATACAAGAAACTCTTCTCGTATAGCTATTTATGGATGATGCATATTTTTAATTTAAGATAGATATCTGTTTTTGTATTTAAGTATGATTGTTGGTGGATTATTAGATAGTTAATTAGTTGATATTGGGAAGTTGGTGTGTGTGAGTATAAAAAATACACGATCTTTTAAAGGAATGGTTTCAGTGGGAAGACATGAGCCAACTTTAGATATTTTGGATTTAAAAAATCTATTGATTATCGTAACTGTTCATATTAGGCCCTTACGTGATAGGAAATACGATGCTCCTTTGGCGAAAAGCATGAGTCTTAATTCTCATCCCAATATTATAATGAGAATGTGTGAAACGTTAGTAAGGAAGGCAATGAGAACATAGAATATAACTTTAGGATTACATAGTCTTCTAATGCGAAGGATGAACAAGTCTTCAAAGTACTTGGGGGTAGCATTATACCAAGATCCCGAATCATCAACTTTTGGTTATTTCTATGGTGATACGAATGTTGATTTTAATGGTGTGGACATTATGAAAGATTAAATACTAGTTCATGTGCTAAATATTATTTAATTAGATCCATAATTAAACCAATTTGATTTGTTTTCATCTGAAGTAGGTTTGGATTTCAATTAGATCAAATAAGCACTAACAAATAGTATTATTTCGTTAGTACATCTTAACCATTAGACGAAGTTCTGATTTCACAGCAGGTTTTGGTGGATCCCCTGTATGTCTACAAAAGCAAACTGAGAAAGCAAACATCTCCTAATTTAGAATTGGGAGACACCATATTTTATCATTCGTTGTGGTAGTTTCCTCCTCTTCTCTTCTCTTCTTGTGGGCATCTTTGGCTTTCCTTAAGGGAGAGTTATGATGGCAAGGTAGAGAAGATCGGTTGGAGATAGAGAGGATTAAGGGAAAACGTGGTAAAGTCCATTTCGTTACGCCCGTTAGCCTTATGTCCGATTACATGAATCTTCTCACCATGATCGTGGGTATGGTGTTCAATATTACTGACATGCATGAGAAAATAACCTATAGTAGCATTTGAAGTCTGTCAGTGTAAATCACTAGTCACTATAAGTATTTTATTTTGTAGTTGGACGGAGAGGAGGTATTAAGAGCCATGAAGGTAAGCTCTAGAGATCTAATTTAGTAGACCCTCTCGAGTAGATCTCTGTCATCCTAAACTCAATCTCAATGCACACTACGAGGGAATTCATCTTATTTACAGGCAAAGTATTAAAACTCAAGGAAAAAAGAAAAATCTGAAATAAATTAGGATTATGAGGAAACCATTCAAAATCTTATAATTAAGGAACTAAGAAATGCATCTCGAGATTCTCCTAGCAAGACTAACATTCCACCACCGTAACGATAATAGCACCTAAGAATAATGTCCACCTACTTTTATTGCTTCTTTAAAAAGTTTCAATTTGATTTCATATAAACGGAACATATTCCCGAACAATCTTACGATGGATGAAGGAAATCCTAGATGTGTCAAAATGAGAACATCAACAAAAGAATTTTAGTGTTGGAATTTGAAGAGTTTATTTGCTGTGAAAAAAGGAGAATTAATTATTGAAGATTTAATAATTAATACATTGATCATGGAGTTTTCTCAGTGAAACTTAAAATTGAGTTTTTTTTTAAAATGAAAGTTATCCCCTGATTGATTTGTCATTGCATAAATTACAAGTTTTAATAATTAATTCTCGTAATATACCTTAAACATTTGATTAGGGGCTTGTGCAATACATTTTTTATTTGAAAAAAGCACGTCTAAGTATGTAGTAGTTATACGTGTAAGATTTTTTGTTGAGCTGCAAGAAAGAAAGAAGATGATATTCTTAAACCTTCTTGGAACCTAGCCGGAAAGGAGGCAAAATGAAAAGGTTATTATTGAAATAAAAAATTACCATATACAAATGCAAGAAAATTTGAAAAATCGAGGGAGCAGCTGCCCCCTCTCTCCCACCCGGATTCTGTGAGTTGGGAAGTCTACACATATGCTCCTATGAACTGCATGATATGATGCCCACGAGTCCGCTAATATCTCTAAACATGTAACCCTACAAATTAACACTTTTCACGTAAGCAATTACTCAAGATCAAGGTCTAAGAAAAGATTTGCCAATTATTTATGCACATATGCGGAAAGGACTAAATCCTCCCTCCGAACTGTAAATCGAAATATACTCTCGGAGCCTACGCAACGTCGACGTCGATCAACAATTAGATTCCCCCGTTTTTCTTGTTAATTAATTTTTTAGTCTTCTTCTCGGATCTCGTGCAAGTTATATATTAAGGGCATCGATGTAAATCCAGCAAACCCATTGGCGAAGTCGTGCGTCGGATTGGTGCTGTAAGCTGGTGGGTTGCTTGCCGTCGGCTGCGGACACCTTGTCTGCTACCATGAGTATTGAATTTACGTGTTATATACTGAAGCATTCGTGCAGAAAGTTGATGTTCTGCAGAGAGATAACCCTAAATGAAAATGATTTTCTTTATTAGCTTTATTAAAATTGAAGCAAACAATCCATTACCTGGTCTGCTGAGCAGAATAAGTTCGTGGGATAAATATAGGAATAAAAAAAAAAGTAGACTAAATATTTAATCTGTTTAGATATTTTAATAGGTTAAAATTATTCTATAGAAAAATTAAGATAATTTTATCTTAAAATTAAATATGACGTAAATTTACTTCGCCTGACAATCAAATGGGACCTTGTTCTGTATTTGGCAAATGCATGAGGAGAAAGAAATAGGTGTGAGGTTGGGGGATCATGGTGATTATTCGACCCGCTTCAGCTTCACGTTGAGTTTGCGGCAGATGGGATTCAGGAAACCCTCCAGCTCCGTCGTGGGTTCTCGCAAGACCAACTCCCGCAAGGCCTTCAGGTTCTCTGTCCCCTCTAATCCTCCTTCCAAACGCGTGCACCGGTATATGTACAGCTTTCGGAGAGCAGGCAGAGCTCCGCTCACTTAATACCACCCTCCTCGCCGGCAGATTGTCCATGTACAATATGGCAAGCTTCGGGAACGATCCCTGGGGGGAGCCGAACGACAGCACGTCATCCTCGAACGCCCTGTCCAGGACAAGGAGAGCCAAACTGGGCAGCGACCCGAGCTCGCGTAGCATGGTCGCACGCGTGCACGAGTCGAACAGGTACAGGTGTGTTAAGTCACGTAGACGTGCGAAGTGTCCAGCTGGTTCCAGAGAGATCGATAACCTCCCTTTCAAAACGAGCTTCTGGATATGGCGAGGGAGGTGCTGCAGAGGCTCCCGTAGGATCGATGCGTTCGTGGCAGCTTTCACCGACAGTTTCCGGAGTTCCGCCATGTTGTTTGTGGAGCTGAAGAGTGGCTCGCAGTGACGGGTTTCAACATTGGTGACGGACAACGTCCTCAGCCGCATCAACTGCCCAATACGCGCGACAAGCTTCTCGTTGGCGTCGATGGCCTTCAGGGTCTGGAGACTCGTCACGTCCCATATCCCTTTTGGAGCCTTCCGACCTCGGATGTTCATGAAATTCCGGTATTTCCATTCGGTGACGTTAACACCGTCGGATCTCCTGCAGTTGTCGCTGTTGCCCCCACAGAACATGAGGTGCTGGAGGTTCGTTAGCTTGAGGACTTCCCGCGGGAGCTGCCTCACTTCGGCTTTCCAGAGATCAAGCGTCTGAAGCTGGTGCAGATTTCGGACTTCTCGCGGGAAGACGTCGGCAGAGACCTTTGTGCCCCTGAGGCTAAGGTACCGTAGGTTGTACAGTTCGAACACCCACTGGGGAACCCCTCTAATGGGAAGGCCCCTCAAATCCAAAACCCTTAGCAGCTTGAAATCGCCAAAGAAGGGCGATTCCAGTGGGCATCTGATCATGTTGGCCGCCGCATCATTTGCAAACACGAGCAGAGAGCGCAGTTTCTTGAGATCGAACCTCCTCTGGAGGCTCGACCGGGAAAGCGTGTGCAGCGAGAGGCGGCGAAGGCCGCCATATAAGCTCGCCACCTCCCCATCGACGACCACGGCGAATCTCTGCTTCCGTGTTATCTCAAGAGCCAAGGTTCTGGTAACGTCGTGGATTCTACAGGCTCTCACCCTCCCGCTCTCGTTTCGCGTTGCCACTTGCACCATGTTCCGGCCAATGAGCTCCTCGAGATAACCTTCCGCCACTTCCTCCGGAGCCCTCCCATTCTCCTCTACGACGAACCCCTCCGCTACCCACAATCTGACGAGCAGCTTTCTACTGATCAAGTGGTCCTCCGGGAAGATGCAACAATACAAGAAGCATTGCTTCAACCGAGAAGGCAACTCGTAGTAGCTGTGCGTCAAGATGCTGTGACTAGGGCAGCTGTGCAACTTTAAAGTCAGAGTCCTCCTGCACGTGTCCTCCCAAGCTGTTTTGACGGCCCTTCCTCTTGTAGACAACATGGAGGCAGCGGCTAAGATTGCCAGAGGTAAACCCTCACAACTTCCCACGATTGGAAGGCCCAAATATTTCGGCAAACCGGGGCACCTCGCCGAGAAGAGAGACCATGCCGCCTGTTCATGAAGGTGCTCAAGGTGCAGAATTCTCTCTTCCCGTGCAAGAGACCTTGCCACAGACTTCTCTCTGGTTGTGAATAGGATCCTGCTACCACGATCATGGGCATGGCCACCTTCGAAGGCTTTTTTAATTTTATCCCAGAAACGACCATCCCATACGTCGTCAAAGACTACGGCATACCGCTTCCTGCGAAGCACATCTTGTATACTGCCAATAATTACCCCTGCTCGACGACACGTAAACTCGACGTCGGCGTTGCATGCGCTCGGATCCTCCTCCTCCTCCTTGCACAGCTGAGTTGCAAGGGCCTGCAACAGCTCACTTGCATGGTGGGTTTTCGATACGGTTACCCACGCGCAGCATTCGAACCTCTTCCTTACTTGCACGTCGTTGTAAATCTCCCTAACAAGGGTGGTCTTGCCTACGCCACCTGCTCCACACACTGCGATCGCCAAGCTCCGTGCATCCTTTATATTAATCTTTGCCTTGGAGCTCCCTGCGAGGACCTCCTCGGACATCCACCTCTGCACCTTCTCCCGTTCTGTTGCTCTCTTCCACTTTTGCTCGGAGGTAACGACCGTCTTCTCACAACACCTATATATATTTATATATCAACCAGTGATTAGATATATCATGAAAATCGATGATATGTAGATTCATCAACCCAAAGTTCAACCCACCTAATGTAGTAGGTATATTTATGTTATATTTCGTACATTGATTTATTTGTGTTAAATAGCTTTTACAACCTGATGCATCGGAAAGGGGTATTGTGTGGCTGGTTTAGAAAAAAATTTCATGCGAAGCTTGTCTCATGCGACTCGTCTTGTACAAAGCTAAATAGAGTGAAACAAGTTATACCACTTTTTCTTCCCTACTTTGGAATGCTATACCAAGTTCAACTAAACAACATAAGTTAATTCACCTTCTCTTCACTATGGCTTGCATTGTAGACTTGTAGGGGAAATAGTAAGTTACGTCGGGGCTCGTTTTGTCTTTTTAAAGTGTACACAATATTGACTCTTCTTTTTTAGAAATGAATGCAAAAAATTTTCTAATTCGATTCTGATGTTTACATGATACGTGTGAATATTTACAAGATACATATGTTAAATATTACGTCTGTGGGAACTCATGGTAGAACAATTCATGTAAAAATTCAATGTTGAAGACACTGAATTGAAGAAATTGAATTTATATAGCCAAATTCAATGATACATAACATTGCTTGTGCAAAGTGAAATTAGTGTAAGAATTCATTAAAAAGTTTCGATTCATATTCATCTAAATATTCTTAATACGTTGAAAAGATATTTAGAATCTTACATCAAAAGTTCAGTTTCACAAGTATGAGAATAAAAAAAGTTGACTAGAAATGTGTCTTGTCATGTTAGCCATTCAAAATAAATCTACATTATATCATCTTCTCAGATGCTCTTCATCTCAGTTTAACCATCGATTTCTTTTGATTATTTGACTTGATATGTATATGTATTTCCTTATGTCTCCTGATAATTTAACTTGGGCTTGTGCTTTTTTTTTTAAGGCTATAACTTTTACATGATTTTTTCCCCACAGTCAAGTTAATTTTTTTTCCTGATTTATTTTATGGATTCCTTAGTAAGCTTCAGGAAAAAGGTAGTACTTTATGTGTAACCGAGGGGTTAGCAGGGTAATAGTGCTCCCAGTTAGTATATAAAAGGTCATGGGATCTATATTTATCTTCTACAAAAATATAAAAGTAATAACGCTTGACTTAATTCAACCTCTTGTTGTACCAAACAAACGAAAGCAGAGGTCACTATTGAATGTTTACCATTTCAGGAGGAAAGATGGTTAGGGGTAGGTATTATGCGAGTAAATTCAAATAACTTATCTAAATTATGTAAAATGGGTGAAATAGATTGAGTTATTCAAGTTATAAGTTAGATCTTTGCCTAAATTGCAATAATGTTTGACTTAATCCAACCTCTTGTTGTACCAACAAACGAAAGAAAGCATAGTTCACCATTGAAAGTTTATCATTTTAGTAGGGATGATGGTTAGCGGTAAACATTATTGCAGTCAACTCAAATAATCTATTCAAATTATGTAAAATGATTAGAATTATTTAAATTATAAGTTGAATCTTGACCTAAATTATACAATTATTATGAGTATTGAGTCGATTTATGAGTCTACTCGTTTCAATCCGATCTACCCAAATAACCAAAAGTATCATCATGAGTGATCCATAGGTTATAATCACTCACTCGACATGGATCATTTTTCTAATTATATATAATTTACAAAACTTTAAACAGTTTTGAAATATCCAAATATGACCAGCGGCATTCGATTCTTAACCTGTTATCATATGTATTTAAATCCATCGAAGGATCAGATTCAAGGATAGAGAGAACGTGCAGTTTAGCAACCAATGGCACACATTTGTCAAATAATGTGTAAAATTTAGATTTCACCGTATCTAAATCGACCTAAATCTGATGGGTGATGAGCGGATATTTTTGCCAACCCAAACATGAAACGACCCCAAACAGAATAAGTCAAATCCACCCAACTAAGGTTGTATTTGATAGAAGTACGTACGGTTTCAACCTTCAGAAGATATTGGCCAACCAAGGTTGTATTTGATCGGAGATAGTGTCATATTGAAATAGGATAAGAATGAAATAAATGTAGAAATTATTTGATCGGTGGGATTAGTGATATTGTTAATAATTAATATATTGATTGTGTGAAAGATGGTAGAGAATTAGTGGATTTTAATGGGATAATTATTATTTTTTATTAATTTAAAAAATTTAAAAAAATTTATTCCTCTCTCACTCCATTCCTTCTCTCTCTCCCATGCCCACCCCCTCGATTCCACCCCCACACCTCGGACACGACGATCCCCCGTCCAAACGCTACCTAAGTAGACGATCCGGATGGAATGGAGTCAACTTTTTGCTGTCCACCATCGTACCACGAAAAGAAAATCGCGTAATTGTATGCTAAAAGATCTCATTTACTTACACATGAGAGTCCGGATGGGTGCTTCCACGGGCTCCAAGCAAGTTGGCCGCAATGACCATGTCGTGAATATCGCGAATCCTTGCCATCTCGGGATTGATATCTTTGATGCGATCCGCGGTTCTGCTACGTGCTCTCCCTGTTTCAGGCATGTGTGCGATTGCGTTCCCTAATCGGATGAGCCCTCCCCCGACCCCTGCGAAGGTGGCGTACGTGTAGTCGTCCAGGATGTCTTCCAGTTCCTCCGCCACCGATCTCATCCTCTCCAACCATTCCTTGATCAGCTGATCGTGCTCCATCCGATCGGCATAGCTGAGGAGAGGCCGAATCTCCGAGAAGTAATCCTTGATCTTCTCTATCTCTTCGGGGACGCTGAGCATCCCCGACACGCGGGTGACGACGGATCGGCCCACGGCACTTACCAGTTCTCCCACAAGGGGAGTCTCCAGAAAACCAAGCAAGGAGAGCACGGCGGCCTCGGCGCCGGACATGGTCTTCCCTCGTTTCCCTGCTCCGCCTCCTGGAGATCTCAAACATGTACCCGGTCGAGATGCGTACGTGTTTATGAAGGACATACACGAGTCTAAGTCTTCGTCAACGGGTGGAAGCAGAGTTACCGAGAGGAAGCAGATTGGGTTCGGATCACAAAATCATTTTCAAACGTAACTAATTTTATATCTATATTTATTTATTAAATCAATATCCATACATTCCTCGTTTACCGATCAAACATTAAATTTTAAATCCATATCTATATATATCTACCTATCGAGTACTCATATCCATACAAATGGAGCATACTTTTAAATCATGCCTACGTAAAAGTCAAATAAAAATAAAAAATTTTATAACATAATTCATTACTTATTTACAACGAAATCTAAATGATATATTAATTACATCATATATAACATAAATTAAACATATAAGGTTGAACTTAACCTCCTTTTAACCTTCTATTAACCAGCATCAATAAGATTGTATTACCTATGCACAGATATTAATGAGTAATTAAGTATTTTAGTTGAATAATCACATTAGGTAATTAGGTATAAATAGATATCCATATTCAATCATATCCTTGTTAAATAAAATTTATACCTAAATTTAAAATTCAAATGAGTCAAATTTTACTTTTTTTTTCTTTTGGTCAAATTGTGTTAGGTTTCGTTTGAATTTTGCAAAATTTACATCCCTAGAAGTGCTATGACGAGATGCTCTCAAATAAATAATAAATAAGTAAATAAATCTTGAGCCTTGAGCTAAATAAAAAATATGATCGATACTTTTTTTAAAAGCGAACCGATGATTTTTTATGCACTCTGGAAGCTCACAAAGACCAAGAGAGGGGAGTACTGGAATGAGCTGTCGTTGTTACAGCAAATCACCAGTTGTCTTGCTCAGCTTAATGTATAGAAAAATAATGTAGAACTTACAGGATACAACCTCAACTCAAACAAGAATTATAGCATAGTACATGGATGTAACATTATTTGATAACACCTCTCCTCAAGATAATGGTTCCGTCAAAGTGAAACTTGTGACAAAATTTGCTGAAGTTAGGCTAAGGAAGAGCTTTTGTCAATCCATCTACAGGCTGATCCTTCGTGGAGAGAAACTAAACAAAGAAATTTTTTATGTGAACTTTATCTCATACAAAATGGGAATTTACTTCAATGTGTTTGCTTATAGTATGGAACATAGGATTAGTTAATATATAAAGGGCTTTAATATTATCACACCAACGAATAGAAGAGGTAAGAAGAAATAGACAAAGCTCGGTTAGATGACATTGTAGCCAAGTTATTTTTGCTATGGTATTAGCTATGGCTAGATACTTAGCCACAGTACTTGATCCAAGAACAGTGACTTGCCTTTTGCTAAATCAAGAAATGAGATTAGTGCCAAGATAAATGAGATATCCAGTGGTGAAGTGACGATCATCTTAGCAAGTGACCTAATCAACGTCAAAAAATACTTCCAAAGTAATAACGGAATGTTTTGAATAAAAAATAGTAAAGTCTACCATACTTTTAAGATATCTAAGCACTCTCTATGCAGCTTCAAAATACCACCCAGTTGGTTGATGCTGTTAGGTATGTTAAGATCTTAGGGACTTAACTATAATTAACTCACCTCTAACTTATGATGGATCTGAATAACAATTAACCCCAAATGAGCTTTTATTTGAATGGGCACCGGTACTGGTATACCAGTATCGGTATTCCAGACAAAAGGTACCAGTACTGGTTGACCAGTATCGATATCCATGCTATACTATTTTAAGTTCCATATCCAAAGAAGTATCGGTACTTGTGCCAAGTACCGGTACTCATAACTCACTGTTTGGAACTCAAGCTCAGATGAGTGCTTATCCTGTATTAACAGTCTACCGGTACTTGTAATAAGTATCGGTATTCATAGGGTATTGGAATTCTCTAGGAAAGAACTGATCTCAACGAGTATCGGTACTTGTTGAGTACTGGATACGCCACCTGTAACCTACCAGTACTGGTACTAGTGACCAGTAATGGTACTTGTAAGTTACAGGTTCTGAAGACTTCAAGTCCAGAACTTGATCTAGAACTCATATATACCAGTACTCGTGATGAGTGCCGGTACATGTAAGTCTCAGGTTTTGGACTTAAGCTGACCTAGAGCTAATCTGCAGCTTGCATGTACTAGTACTCATGAAGAGCACCAGTACTAGCAGCCTATACAATATTCTTTAGGATCCAAAACAGCATCGCGCATGTACCGGTACTTATTATTAGTATTGGTACTTGCGTCAGTTACAAAATGGATTACGAGGTTTTCTGTTACGACTCGAACCTGGCTCCTCATGAAACCTGGGAATGGCTTGCCTTGACTAATCCCAAGACCCAGTCATCTATCAAGAAACAAGCCAAATGCAAAAATATAACATTCCACACATACAATGCAGTTAAGCATTAAATAAAAAGCCACAACAAAACAGAACAGTAGTTCAAAAAGACATCCCGCCACAGGCAAAAAATAGAGTTCGTTAACTAGCCATCACAACAAGAACGAAAAGACGTAAAGAAACAACAGGTTCCAAATATTAAAAACATTTACTAAAGAAATAACACAGCATCTCAAAAGCGAAAACGGGACAAAAACAAACTATGATTGGACTCGACTGGGCCCAGCACCCTCCAACTGATACGTGGCAAAGGCCACACAGCACTCTAAAGGAGGGTGAAGCGTGTGAAAGATCTTCTCCATCTACTCCAACCAGCCCTCTACCTCAAACGGGCTCTCCTACCCCTTGAAAGAGGGGGGCTTCAGCTTTCGGAATTAGGCGAAAAGCTCGTGGTGAAGCCGTAACAAGAGAACAGGTGCAACCCCCGATACCTAAAATCCAACTTCACCATTTGATTCCTTAGGTTCAAATTAGGGTTATATCAAAATTTGGACCTAAGGAAAGTTTTCCTTGACCTACTTTATAAATTGGTCCTCAAGAATTACTTTTTGACTCTTAACTTTTTGAACCCTTGCACTTAACCCCTCAACTTTCCCTTCATTCTTTTCAAACCCGTTCCTCTGCCACCCGCAGCAGCTACCCATGCCTCCGGCACTTTGCACGGAGGATGGCACCGCGCAGGGTATGGGGACCGGCCCTAGAAACGAGAGGGGGTTCCCCTGCGTTGTCTTCTTCCGCATGGACCCCCTCCCATGCCCTGTCGACACCCATACCTCTCGTGCGAATGCACGAGAAGCATGGATCTCTTTTCCGGCCATATCTCCGGTGGCCTGCCCATGCCTCCTCCTCGTGTTTCCCTCCTCGCCAACACCTATTTAAGGAGCAGCAGGGGCTGTCGTTTCCGACAAGCTCAATTTGGCCAGAGAACTTCCCCAAATTCGTCCCCTCCTCACTCTGGCCAACAGCCCGAAGCTTCCAGCGACTTTCCTCCCTCTTCTCGTCGCTCTGCCACCATACCAGTGGCAGAGCCAGCTCCTCCATTCTCCTCCGTGCTAGGCCGTACCAGCTGGCACTCTCCGACCCCTTCTCCTCGTCGCTGCCCCTCCTCTGGCATCTTCGTTTTCGGCAACGGCAAAGATGCGCCATTGGCCGTCTAATCCCTTTCGTCTGCTTAGCAAGGTAAAAACTCTTCCCCTTACTCTCTCCTTTATTTCCCCCTGTTAATTTGTTGTTTCTATCCCTCGACATCCACTGTCCATCGCCACCTTTTCCACCTCCGGCCAGACCTCCGGCGAGGTGCTTCCGTCATTCCACTCACCCATCCACCTCGCCAAACACCTCAGAAGCTTCACCACTTCCCACCGATCATCCTCTGCATCTTTACCAACCGCCCACACCACCACAAACGCCCACCGACCTAACCCATAAACTCAGCCACAAAGCGACCTAGGCACACACGTCTAGGCCGCCCCACGGCCAGGCAACCTCCGCTTCACCTTCACCGTGATACGACGAAGGTTTTCCTCTAATCTGATAGGGTCGCAAGGCTGTGTTCACGTATTTCACATTTTGACGTCCCTCCGCCATTGACGAAGAAGCTTGAAGAGAGCTTGCTGCAGCTGCAGGCCTCTTTGCTTTAGGTGAAGACCCCTAGGAGGAGCGGATTGGTGTCGCGAACCCACACAGCCAAGCAATTGGCTCATCAGGCAACCGAGGCTGTGGAAATTGAGGCAGGCCTGCTGCGAGCATTCGCGAAATAGAGGTGAGACATTTAGTCCCACCTCGGAAATCCCTGAAGCGCTGCAGCCGAATAAATTGAAAATGTGTATTGGGCTTATCGCCTTCGATACACAGGGGCCAGGTCCCTCGCCTACGCACGCAGCGTGCCATGTTCACGCACCCACCCTCTCCCGTGCTCAAGCCCTGCGAGTCTGGGCCGAACCCGATTACCCGACCAAGCACTCCTTACCCACCACCGCACGCCGATGGGCCTAGTCCCGGGCGCGTTACCCGACTCGTATACCCGCGAATGCTCTGGGAGCGAACCTTTGAGAGAGAAATAGAGAGAGAGAGAGAGACGTGGGGCGGGTAGGGGTTAGGTTTTGCCTAACCTTGTAACGTGCAGGGAAGTAGGATTAGAAGAAAGGAGGAGGAACGGCTGAAGACTTAGCTGCACAGGGCAGCTGCTAAAGAAAGAAGAAGGAAGAACTCAAGGTAGAGGAGCAGCTGAAGAAAGAAGACTCACAGAGGGAAAAGAGAAGCTGAAGAGGAGAGAAGTCAACTGAAGAAGGAGAAAGCACAGTACAAGAAAAAGAAGGAAGCAAGCCTACCGCACAAAGGAAAGCAGAGTTGAAGAAGAAAGCCGAGCAGAGAAGAAGAAGAAGCCAAGAGAAGAAGAACCTGCAAGGCACTGTAGCAAAAGGGGCAGATAAGGCATCTGAACCAAAGAATTAGATGTTTGAGAAAGCCAGGCAGAGAAAGAAGAGAAGGAAAAGAAGAAAGAGGAGGAGAAGAAAGAAAGAAAAAGAGAAAAGGATTTTTTTTGTTCACTCTCTCTCTTTCATTTTTGTAAAGTAGTATATAGTGAATTGTGAATTTATATGCTTCTGGAATTAAGTTTGCTCCCTAAGTTCGACCTCGGAAGATTTAAAATTTTGAGTAATAAACTAAACTGATCATTGTTTTTCGCAATATGCTACAACGAACACATATTTAAAACACCACGAAAGACAATCATCAGCAGTAGTGTCTAAGAGTAGTGGGGGTGGTGGAGGATCACCCCCTCCCCCTCCAGCTCACCCGGCGCTGTAGCGACTCACCTGTCTCACGGAGGACTCCCCCTTCACATCCTCATGGGGAGGTGGCTGAGGAGGAGACTGCTGAATCTCCTCCCGCACTATATCCCAAATCAGTTGAGCGAGGTTCGGGGCCTGGATGCCTGGGAGGAGGGCTAGAGCGACCCCTGTCTCAGGCCCTGCACGTCTGCCCCCGTAACCACGCCCACAACCACGCCTACGGCCTGCCCCACGAGCTCCTCAACGAGGCATCTCCTACAAGGAGATGGAAGAAAAGTAGAGATTGTCAATGACGCAAGGCTAAAATATGACTCAGAAGCAGAGATCAAGATAACATGCTGTGATCACTATCCTAGCTACATGCACATGCATGGTTACTTCCAGATCATTTGGTTTATTTCTATGGACGACCTTGCTCTGATACCATCTTGTTACGACCCGAACTTGGCTCCTCATGGAACATGGGAACAACTTGCCTTAACTAATCCCAAGACCAAGTCGTCTATCGAGAAACAAGCTCAATGCAAAAATATAACATTCCACACATGCAATGTAGCTAAGCACTAAATAAAAATCCATAGTAGAACAAAAAAGTAGTTCAAAAAGACATCACGCCACAGCCGAAAAACAGAGTCCGCTAACTAGCCATCACAATAGGAACGAAATGACATAAAGCAACAACAGGTTCCAAATACTAAAAATGCTCACTAAAGAAATAACACACCATCTCAAAAGCGAAAACAGGACAGAAACAAACTATGGCTGGGCTTGACTAGGCCTAGAACCCTCCGCAGTCGGTGGTGCTGGCTACTCACCTCCCTGACCTGAACATGTGTAGCAGTTGTCAGCTAAAAGCTGAGTAGAGTTGCAACATAAGAACATTTAATGCATTTAAAAAGTGAAAGTAGTACACTATTCATGCAATTTTCAGTTACTCGTACAGTTAATGTCCGGTTCCATTCATAATCAGTACTTGTTTATTATTCAGGCATTCTATTAAAGGTCCATGTCATCACTTAATTCACATGTTCCCTAAGGGAACTATCTTGTTGCAGTTTTCCCACGATGTAAGACGTATACGTGGCACTCTCCTGGCCAGGAGAGTACCTCGTGGTAGTCCTATACCCGGTCTATCACCCTGAGGTTATGGTCGTGACGTAGCAGTGACTACGGCATGCACGATAAGTGCACGGGTAGCTACCAAACACTGGCACACGGTTAGTCCTTT
Source organism: Thalassia testudinum (assembly GCA_037157565.1). Lineage (NCBI taxonomy): Eukaryota > Viridiplantae > Streptophyta > Magnoliopsida > Alismatales > Hydrocharitaceae > Thalassia > Thalassia testudinum. Next base: position 181,294,441 of record JAZHRO010000036.1, on the reverse strand, counting down.
CTGCTAGCGGGTATGCTCTAACATACAACACAGAACAGAACAGGGGCCACACCTGTTACGACCCGATCCCAGATCCCTACAAGACCCGAGACCAGCTCACCTCAATTAATCCCAAGACCCAGTTGTCCAACGAGAAATAAACAAAAATAGAAAATATTCTACAACCACATATGCATTGTAACTAGGCAGAAAAATAATACAGAAACAGTAAAGGAAACAGAACGAGATGTTTCATAATAGTATAGGCTATCACAACTACAACAGTGAAAAGTAAAGAGGAAATATAACAGAAGCAGAACGTAATAGAAACAGTATACATATATCGATACTCACTACAATAAAGGAAGTCCCAAAACCAAAAGGAACACAGCTAAGGCTAGGCTTGACTCGGCCCAGTTCCCTCTGCAGTCGATAATGCTGGCCGCTCAACTCCCTGACCAAACAAGGTTATAAAATTTCGTAGTCAGCTAACACTGAGTAGAGTGGTAGCTAAACCATTTACATGCAATTAACTTAAGAAAAGTAACTAATTAATTATTCAATTCCATTTAGCTCAACTAAGTGGTTCAAATTTATTTATTCTCTTAAGAATCTGGTCATTTCTTGAACTTGACTATCCCTCAAGGGGACGATCTTGATTGTAGAATGTACACGTGGTGCTCTCCTAGCTGAGAGAGTCCCCCGTGGTAATCCTACATCCAGCCAACCACCCTGAGGTCGCGGTCGTGACGTAACGGTAACTACGGCATGCGCGATAAGCGCACGGGTAGCTACCCCACATTGGCACGCGATCAGTCATTTCCGTTAACGAGTATGCCTAAAGGTACAGTACAGAACAGCACAGGGCCTTGTCCTCTAAGAACAGATGTCTCACCCCTCAGAATAGAACAAGGGTCTCGCCCCTTCATAGTCTGCGTATCCTCATTCGACTATCCCAGTTTGCCCAGTGGGCCTAACAAGAGTCGATGTAGGGTGATGAGGAGCTCATTATGGTCTCTATTTACCCCTAATTAACTAGTCTTCCTTGTTAATTAGTTAAAAATATGTGAATATATGGATTAATTATTAAATAAGGGATAAATAGTAGAGGACCTTAAAATAAGTTAAAAATGCTATATTATCATCCAATTAATATTATTAATAATTTAATTAATAATTGGATTCAAAATATTATTAATAATTCATCTAATTAATGTGTTAACTAACTTAAGCATAATATATACCTAAGTATATAATAACTTAAGTAACCTTACTTAATTAAATAAATTAAGCTAAAAAGGTAAAAAATGTAAATTCAATGTCTAAATATAATAATTATCTTATTTATAATCATATATAAAAAGATGAAAAAGATTTAAATTAAAATAAACTTTGAAAACCTGAGTTTACATTTTAGTCCTTATATTTCATTTCATTCGAGTCCTTATTCTCCACTTAGGCCCTCAGCTTTCACTACTAACAAGTCCCTGGAACTTCTTCTTCTTTCCTTCTTCAGCCTCCTCGACGGCTGACGATAGGAGGTGCATTCACCCACCGAGCACCGGCGTCGAAGAAGATGCCAGTGGTTATCCTCCTCCTAGCCGTAAATGCATCCAGATTCCACCTCCTTCTAAGTCGTTGCCGACTATAAATACCCCTCCACACCCTCGATTTCCACGAAGTTGGCTCCCTTCCCTCTTCTTCACTATAGCTGACTTCAATAGGCTATTCACTCCACAACTCCAGCAAACTTCCACCACATTATCCGACTTCCTCCATCCATTTTTATCAGCTCTGGATCTCCGCTGAAGTCAGCCGTGTCTTCTAACACAAGCGCTAACTAAGGAGCTCTCTGTTTCACCTCACAACCGCCGCCGGAGATCTTCCTCAATACCCTCTGATTTCGTCATCCGTTATGAGCCTTCAACGGAGTTTCCTTTACCCCTTCGTCCAGGTAACAGTAGATAGGAGTAGATTAGGAGTAGGAGTAGGAGTAGAGTAGTCTAGGTAGTTAGGTAATTAACGTAGCTTAATTTTAGATTTCAAAGATCGTCTTCTTCGACTCCGACGAGCTCCTTAAGCTTGCTGGAGCCTTGATTTAGTCTTATGAATTCACTAATCACCTTCATTTATCACTCACAATCACTTCTAACCCATTTAAACACTAATTCTATCATTTAATCGCCTAAATCATATCCACCTTCAACAGCTACTGTTGCTGTCCATGGCGGCAGTAGCTGAGCTTAGATTCACCTTCACAGGGTTCTTCATCATCTATTCATCATCTAAGGACTCAATCCCACACTATAATTCAAGAAATTACCACCTCTAACGTAAAAGCCTAATTTTAATTAAGCTCCTGAGCTCGCTGTCAATGGCAGCTCAGGAGCAGTTTAAATTATAAATTATTTATATAATTATGATTATAGATATCTGTGGACTTGTCTCAACCACTCACCTAAGTGGGAGACCAAGTCCTGAGTCTCAACCACTAAAATCTATTAAACTTGAATTTCACTGATTAATCATTCATGTAACAACTTAAAGAAGAATTAAATGCGATTCTGAGGTTCCTTGCAACCTCAGGATCCTTTTTAGATCGAAAATGGCACGATTCACCAATCTGTGCACACTTTTCATTCTTTTTGAACTCATCGGAGCCCTGGCGAGCTCCGACGAGTCAATATTGAGTTTCAGCTTATAAAACTTGTTGAAAAACTCCATATTGATGTTTTATGGATCACTGAGTAGTTTGAGGTCTTTAATTTGGGATTTTAACATTTGGAGCTGCACATTAGGTTTCATCTTCTCCAACTCCGCCGAAGTTGGAGAAGCCTGACAGAAGACCAGAAGTCACAATTAAGGGATCTAGAAGTTTCAGTGTAGTGCATTGAAGCCATTCATGTTCTTAGAACATTGTAACAACTTCCCAAACCTTCTGACGAACAGTGCACTTTTAGAGTTCAGGCGATGAGCCTGGAACCCTAGCTTTCAAGGCCAAGTCATCTGTTTAAGGGATTGGATAAGTTTCTGAGGTTGTGAAACTATTCAAGGTGTTAATTTTGTGAAATGAAGCTTTAATCAGAAAGTCAATTTTTAAGCTTCAAAGTCAAACCTGAGGAGGAAATATTGATTCTGAGATCGATTTGAGGAATTGAGGAGCTTGAACTAATTATGAGATTCGTATGAATGATTTTAGAATGAATTAGATGAGCTCTGTGGGTTAATTTGGTTGGAATTCAAATACTGCCAGTTTGGGTTGTTTTTGAACTCAAACTGATGGCAGTAGCATTTTGTTGAGATTTGATCTTAAATCCTACCCAGATCAATTTGTAACAACCCTATGAATTTGTTGAAAACAACTGAGAATGTTCTTAGCTGTTTGTTGCACATTTTTTGATGTTAGAATCTGTTCTTTGAAGCTTTCAGAGAAGCTTGAAGCTTCTTTACGGTTTCAAAATCTTAAAGAGCTTCAGAACCTTTACCTACAAATGCGGAATTACCTGCAGAGTTAGCTCAGACCCTTAATTAAGCTAGAAAAACCACCCTGTAGACAAGTAAGAATAACTTCAATTCCAGGCAAGTTAAAACCCGTAGGAGCCCTCTAACTTCACCTTTCAAATCGAAGAGGAAAACATCCTCTAAACCTAAAATTGACCCTGTAATATTGTACAGCAACTCAAGAGCTTTCCAACAAGCTTTTATTTGCTTGAAATGGAGCTCTGAGCTGTTAGGAATCGATGATTGAAGTTCGGTCTGGGAGGGGATAAGATAGTCCCACCTCGGGTAGATCTGAACGGCTGCATGGGAATAAAACGAATTTGTTGTATATGCCCTTCAGTCATCAAGTGCTCGGCGCGATCTGAACCTCTGAGTATTCTGAGCATGCGTGTGTGTGTGCGGGCGCGTGTGCCTGCGAGGGTGCGCCTGTGTAGGCGTGCGATGTGTGGCCCCTAGGAGGGCAAGGCCTGGGAGGCCGTGAGCCGGATGCGTTGGAAAAAGTAAATCGGAAATAAATCGAAATAAATTGAATCAGGCGAGGACCTAGTAGGGTTTGGTCCCACCCTGTAAAGGGTGTTGTGTATCCACGAAAAGTCTGAGCCGCAAATCAAAAAACAAAGTTTGGTTGAGAAAGAAAAAAGAACTGATTCAACTGATGGTTTAAAGGAAGAGTTAATTGCTGAATGCTCTGAAGGCTAAGTGATAAAGGAAAAACACTAAGGGAAGAAGGGTAAAGAAAGAAGGCTAAGGGTAAAGAAAAAGAGAAGGAGAAGGAAGAGAGAATTCATAGAAGGAAGACAGGAAGAGAGTTCGTAAGAGAAGGAACAGGCACTAAGAGACAAGGCAGAAAAGAGTAAAAGAAAGAGAAAGAGAAAGGTAAAAGAAGAAGAAAGAGAGAGAGGCTGAAGATAAAGAAAAGGTTTTTCTTGCATTATTTTTAATTCCTTTTTGAGTTTAATGTTGTAATAATCCATATTTCCATTAGTAATACTTTCTATTGCCTTAATCTCTTTGAAATAAAAAGGAAATTAACATGTTTACTTGTTATTTAAAGAAGATCATTTGTGTAAATATGTTTTCTTATGAAATTTTGCATATTTCTTAAATTTAAAATCATTAGGAAAAATTCATGTTATTAAAATTAACTTAATTATACCTCCTATGAGTTGTTTAAATTGATTAGTGAACTCTGAATAAATCATACCTCCCAGCGAATGACCTTGACTCAACCAGTTAAAAGAAATAAAATCTAAAATGTTAGGTTAACTTGACCCTATACTACTCAATCGACACAAATTTAAATTAACTTAAGTTACTTTCTTCTGCACATAATTAAGCACAATTAACTTAATTAACTGTGTCGGGAAAGTTAACCACCATAGGCTGGCTAGTCCTAACCTCGAGCCCCGTGGGACAACTAGCCCCCTTCCTACACTAAGTTGCTCACCTCAGTACCACGTACACGAGGGCCAAATAGAAGTCGGTGTAGAGTGACTAGTCCTAACCCCAGGTCTCAACCTAAAGGGGTGGCTAGCTCCCTTCTACACTAAAAGGGACAGTTGCTCTCCTTGGTACCATGTACACAAGGGCCAGCTCACTTCCCATCTACTTACAAGATTCTTTTCATATACAGGAGTTCTGCTCCAAGCTCCCCGTAGGGTTCATGCTCTGTATTCATTTCATTTCTCAAGATTCAGATCTCATTATTTGCATCTCGATTCCCATTCACATATCAGGAAACTCATGTTTTCATAATTGAGAAAGCATCACATCAAGTATTTAACGCTTACTAGCAATTAGGGTTGACATGCATCTCAAGTAAACGGTATAGTTCAAGCAATGTTCATTTACTTCTGTCCTAGGTTTCATTAAAGTTATTCTAAACATGCGCTTTATTTGTTTAAATCTTAATATTAAAGTTAGCCACTCTACCGGGAAACATGGGAGAAATGGGGGCTAGAACCGTAGGTCCTGTCGTCTCCGCGGGCCTTGAACATGCTACAGGCTGGTAACCTGTACTAGTGACTAAGTCACATCAGATGAGTTCAAAATAATATATACTCGACACTAACACGTAGAGAAACTTGAGTGGAAAACAACGGTACTTCGTTTAGGAAAATCCGATTCCGTTTGGGCCCCGAACGGGCCAAAAACGTGCATATTGACAAAAATTAAATGTCTGGGACTAGGCCTAGATGTCTTAAAATACGTCAGAACTCACCTTGTGTTTCCTGCGGCATCCTCAGATGTCTGGATCCTTCGGCGGCCGTCTGAGGGGTTTGCCAGACGTCAAACTCTCCTTCAGGATGTTTGGAAGATAGTCAGACGTTTAGCGATGTGGTTAGACGTACAAAAGTACCTCAAAGGGCATGCTGCGCACCTTTCCAACGTCTGCACCGTGTACGCATGCGCCATCTCAAAAACACGACACATATAAAGTTACGTACATGCAAAGCCAGCTCGTGCATGGTACGTACCTCGACCCCTTCGTGCTGTTAGACATTCGGCACCAACCGCGAACGTCCACTACTGCTCCAGACGTCTGGCAGAAGCTCCAGATGTTTGGCACTAGAAAAATCCAATACGCTCGTCTTCTCGCGGGCCTCCACCCACAGACGTCGTAGTAGCAGTTCCAGCAGCTGCAGGAGCTTGAGAATCTCTCCTCTGGCGTCCTCCTCTCTCCCACGAGCTCCTTCTTGAGCTCCCACGGCTGCACTTCGGCCGCAGCTCCTCCCTCTCATACAAGTTCCCTCAAGCGAGCGAGCTCTCTCCTCTCTTAAGCACTCACTCTTGAGCTCCTCCGAGCTCACATTCCCGACCTTGGCGGCAACCCCACGAGCGAGCTCTCCCTCTTTTCTCCCTCTCCCTCGCTCTCCCTATCTCCCTTGCTCTCCCTCTCTCCCTATCCTCCGTGCTCTACCCCTCTCCTTCCTTATCGCAGCTGCAAGGGGACGGGAAGGGGATGGTGTCTCACTGGTGAAGGAGATGGAGGCAGAGGTGGTGGTGTGGAGATGAAAAGGAGAGGGTGGAGGGGGTTTTAAAGAGTGGGTGTGGGGTTAGGGTTTTGGGCTTAAAGAGGGAGTGTGCGGGTGTGTGTGTGGGTGAGGGAGAGGAGAGAGACAAAAAATTGCGGTGTTTCCCCCTAAAAAACTCTCTTCTCGAAGAAACCACACACTCAACTCAAAGAGTCCAAGTTTTTGCGTGTACGTCCCTAACTTTCTAAAAAATTTCCCAACAATCCTTGGAAGGGTCATTTCAACACCCCTCACTAGTTTGCATACCCTCGCCCGATTATCCCAATTTTCCCAGTGGGCCAAACAAAAATCCGTGTAGGGAGGCCATTTCTAACCCCCGGGTCCCAACCCACGGGGAGGCTAGCTCTCTCCCTACAAAAAAGTGACAGTAGCTCTCCTCGGTACCACGTACACAGGGGCCAGCTCACTTTCTATACCCAAGTCCAACCAACCGCCATGCTTGAATAGGCGAGATATACCATCATACATCAGAGTATCCATGTCACTATACTTTAGTTACTTTCTTAGTTCCCGTAGGGTTTGTTCATAGTATTCGTCTCATTCTAATAAGTTGCATGTATCCCTATTCACATTTAGGTTTTTAGTCATGAAAACAGGCAGCTCGTAATACAACAGTAAAAGCATTCAACTGCATCAATTGAGTTACCATTCACTCACTATGTGGAATTTATCAGCATGCATATTCAAATTGTATCAAGAGAGGTTCATAAACTGAATGTAAACATACACCATTCTCAATCCTAGGGTTCATTCCATGACCTAGGTTTCAAGTAGAGATCTATAGTTTAATATTTACTTAACAGAATCAAACAACAGAAGCAGAGAGGACCACTCTACCAAAGGGTACGGGTGATATGGGGGCACCAATAGCAGATCCCAATGCCTCCGCAAGTCCTATGTGCACTGTGGACAAGAGGCATACACCAAATTATAGGTCAAACCAAGCATTAATGTCGACTAACATTTCAGCATGTCAAATAGGCTCAAAACAGTATGGAAACGACTCTAACACATAGGAAGTTCAGAAAGGATTCCAACGATACCTTGATTGCGCGATTCCAACTCCTTTTGATCCCTGAATCGGCCCAAACACTCCTCTCGATTTTCTGAACTGCACCAGGCAGGTTGGTCTGGCAGTTCACCTAGTCGTTTAAGGATTCCGACTCTGTTTGGACCCTCTCGACCGTCTAAGGGTGCAATCGGATGTCGGACACTTCGCCCAGTCGTTTGGGAGTGCAACCAAACGTCTGACACCACCTCTAGACATCCGAAAGCACCTTGATTGTTGCACCAACGCACCTTCCCAACGCCCCTCGCCCCAGCACAAATCTATGAAGATGCAACCATACGTTAAAACCACTAGGGCAGCGCACACATGACGCAGACTCCTCGAGCAAAGCTTACCTCGATATTCTGCACGTATCCAGACGTCCGAAGCGCTCCTTGGACATCCGCGGAGTCCCCCATCTGTCTGCAAGGCGTCGCAGACGTCTGATAACTGTAGGAATCGCTGCTTCACCTTGCGCACAGCACCTCCTCGCAACATAGAGTCTGCCTCGGCTGTTGCACCACTCCCCGGGCTTCACTCTGCAGCAGTGCAGCATGGATCCCTCTCCCTCACACCCTTCCTCTCTTTCGATCTCCCCTTTTCCCTCTTACTCCCGCTCTCTCGATCTCTCCTTCTCCCTCTTACTCCCTTCACTCGCTGTAGACAGGTGATGACAACGTGATCATCAACCATATCTAACTTTATTTAGTCATATTCTATCATTAAATGCTCATACATAACCACTGGAGAACCGTAGTTCACTTCATATCTTTCCGAGAGATAAATAGGAAACCGGGGTTAAAACTACAATTTACCATCATATCATGAATGCAGAATAACCACGGGTTTTTTCCAGGGGTTAATTAAAGGTCAAATGGTCTTAAGAGTCTAAAAAGTGGGTTAATGCAGACAGAAATGGGTTTTCGCGTATTTCGAGAATTAAGTGACATATAAAACCCTACAAACAAACTCGCTTGCTTAACTAAGGTTCTGATCAGGATAAAATTCACCTAAACCTCTAAAATTCATAGGAAAATATTCTCTAGGGTTTGGCACCCTTGATTTGACCATCAGAACCCATTTTGACCTAAAACAGAGTCACAGACGGAAAGTTACCCTAATTTGGGTAACTACGCAATTTACCCAATCAAACTTGGTCAAAACCTAAATCATACTTCACCATCAGATTCCTTGGATTCAAATTAGGTTTATACCAAAATTTACACCCAATCTGAGATTATCTTGACTAAGTTTGTATTTTGGTCTAGTCATTCAGACCCTTAGCTATTTTAAATTCCTTGCAAAGAGTCCCCTAACTTCATCATCTTCTTTGCACGCAGGTCCTCGTGCCATTTTTGGAAGGTTGAACCTTCACTGTCGAGTTTCGAGCGAGGATTTCTCGCTCGATTCTTAATCAATCTCTCCCAAAATTGATACGGGGATTCCTTGTGAAATTACTTTCCTTTTGAACTGCACCTTGGGCTCTACGTCCTTTCCAAAAGGTCATGCGAACCTTTCAGAGGTTCAGGTATCCGACATGTGCGTGACCTTCCAAGCTTGGAAGGGCTTCCTATGGACCATAAAAGAACCCCTATTGCATTACGCATCTTCTTAGCAAGTTTTGGCCTGAGAAATCCTCCTCTACTCCATCTCCGGACACCTTCGAACTTAGCTCCAGGGACTCCTCTCCGCTCTCCTCCCCCGGCCGTCTAACCATCAAATTGGACGGCCAACCAACTTCCCCTCGTCCTCGCGAACCTCTCCAGTCAAAGAGTGGTCGTGCCTCTGCCTCCATCCTCGTCGCTGCCTTGTCGCCTTTACCTCCTTCTCTAGCTTCGGTCGACCAACACCGGAGCCATCCAACCTCCTCTCTAATTCCCCCTCACTTCTTCCTCTTTCCCTCTACTCTATTTCTCTCTTCTTCATCTCTCAAAACCATCCCCCGACAACACCAAACGACATCATCTTCTTCACCTTCGACCGACCTCCGACGAGGTCCTCCGCCCACTCCACCATCCCAAATACCTCGCCAACACCGCCAAAAGCTCCACCGAGCTCCCCACTCTAATAATCCTCTACTAATTCCATGTTTCACACACCAAAACATTCCACACACCAACCCACCGTAACACCTCTGTCTCCGACTTCGCTTGCCCTCTATACACATCCAATCGCCACGAAACCAACACCTTCACCTTCGCCAAGATCAGGTGAGGCTTTTGAGCTTGTATAATGAGGTCAAAGGACCATATTCATCCCTTGTAGGTGTTCGAGCCATCACTCCATTAACGAAGCTGCTTCGAGCAAAGCTCCAAGCATGTTCTAGCCACAAGACACCTAGGCCTCATGTCTAGGTTGCTCAAACTCACTCCAGGATCACTACCAGGTAGTCAATTGGGTGCCACACCAACAGCTGTTACTCTAAATCGAAGGTGTCTTCACAGCAGCTATGCGAGGAGGAGCCCCGTGGGACTTTAGTCCCACATTAGTGGTGGACGAAGCTACACCAGCAAATATATTATTTTCGTGAATTCCGCTCGTTGCCTCGAGACACTAGCGGGTGAGGTCCCCCGTACCTCACACGCCTCGCTCGTGACATTACTCCACACGGGTCTGGCACTCGACCCGATTACCTGCCTAAGCCTACGCACTCCTCGCTCACCACCACCCCCGGTGAGCCTGGCCCTAGGTGCATCATGCCTTTCAACCCGAATACCCGATACCGTTGATGGCCTTGTGAAGGCAGGAGGAAAGAGATCCCAATGAGAAAAAGGAGAGAGAGTGCATGCGGAAGGGTTGGGTTTTGCTTCAGAAGGAACCCAACAGTTAGCCAAATTTGAAAAAGAGTCCCTTCTGTGTGAAGGAAGAAGAGAAGAGGCTGAGGGAGAAAGAAAGAAGAGTCTAAAGAGAAGAAAAGGGACTGTAGCAATTGAGCATTTAAGACGTCTGATCTCTGAAGGAGATGTCTGATCACTGTAGCATTCAAGCTACTATTCAGTTATTTGATTGGTTTATTGGTCCGACACTGTGCATTCATTTGAGTAAATTGATAATATATGCTTAATGAATAATTGGTGATATAAATCACCACTCTTTTTGCTCTAGATTTCTTTGTGCCTTATTTAACTCTTCATATACCCATGTTACACATTGATGATCAATTTTGAGTCATTAATATTCAATGCTTTGCATTATTTGGCTCATTTCTTATGCTCATTTATATTATTTATTGAGATTAGTGATTGAATTTCTACTTGCTCCCAGTGAATGACCTCAAACTTCATTTCTGATATTTGAGTTATAAATTGTATCTGTTTTCGCATTGATTCTATTTATACTGCAACACGACGATTTTAAAAACACAATTTCGAGCGATTAACAGCAGGGAATGAGAAGGTGGTGGAGGGTGCGCCGTTGGGGAGGGAGTGAAGGGGATGGGTGTGGGTTTCGAGGAGGATTTTGGGGTTTTAAAGGGGAGGGGGGTAGGGTTTTAGGGTGCATAGGGGTGTTGTGGGATCGGGAAAAGTTGCACTAGCTCCACAAAACAATTTATGGGGCATACAAATTACGTTAAGCCCCTCTAAGAGTCACAAAAATCTACACAGAGCCCCCCAAGCACGTAGAAAATTACAAGGCCCCTATGGTTCAAGAAAAGCCAAATGACCCCTTAAGAAGGGTCATTTCATTTTCCGAGAAAATGAGACATCTAACCTAATCTTTGCTAATCCTAGGCATTACTAACAAATATATATAAGCAAAATAAAGTGTTCAATGTCTCTTTTGTATGCTAGAAAATTGATATGCGAATATGTGATAGCTGAATATAAAACACACAGACATGTGAAACAAATATAGAATCTATCGTAGTAAATGTATAAGGAAACTTGTATTCATCCTTCCCAGTGAAAAGAGAGGCTGCAAAAGTGGGATGATTGATGAGTGGCTCATCATAGCTTCTAAATATCCCTAGTTAACTAGAATCCCTAGTTAATTAGCTAGAAATATACATAAATAGGGTGTAATTATATAACAAGGGATAAATCATTAAAGGACCTTAAAATAAGTTAAAATCCCTAAATTTCAAGTCAATTAATATTATTAATAATTTAAATAATAATTTGGACTCGAATTATTAATATTTAGCCACTTAATTAATGTTTAATTTAACTTAAACATAATTTATAACTAAGTATGTAATAATGTAAGTAACTTAATAGATTAAATAAATAAACTAAATGGGTCAAAAATGTAAACACAAGGCATTTATATAATATTTAGCTAATTTATAATTATATATAAAAAGTTAGAAAAGAATTAAATTAAATATAACATAAAATGCCTCTGTTTACATTTTAGTCCTTAGAAACCACTTCAATCGAGTCCTTTTATGTATTTTTCGGTCCCTAAGTTTTATTGCGTTTCCATCCAAGTGAACACAGCGCTTTCTTCTTCCTTTCTTCCTCATCTTCACAGACGTCTCCTGTGCGCCGGTGAGCACACCTCACAATCACCTCCTATCCTCCGTCTGAACTTCGCCATCGAGCTCCCATACCGTGCTCTCACCCTCTCTTCCTCATCCAATTATGTGGATGCATTGCTAATCCTATTTTAGGTCAAAGCTTAAGCTCACCGGCGTCGGAGATAACGTCGGTAGTTGCTCTACATCTAGACATTCTCGCGTCCAAGTTCATCCCCCATAGCCACTGCCGAAACCTATATAAACGCCAGCCCTCCTCCAATTCGCATTGATCAGCCCCCTTCCCTATCTCCCACACCGTGACCGGTCAGTAAGATTCATCCTAGCTCTGGTGTCTCCATTCTCCTTCTCAAGCGCAGTTGCCGAGAACTCGCTGCCTCCCTCACCTCCTCTTCCTCTCTATCGCCCTGCCAACGGCGACTGAGCGCCCCACCTTCTCCCTATTCTCCGCTTCGATCGGTCGGAGTTTCTTTTCTCCCCAATTCTAGATTTCAATCTTGTTTCTACCCTGCCAACAGCGATTTCCCTCACCTCCTACATCAGGTAAGTAGTGCTAACTCTTAGGAGTAGGTTTAGCTAAGAATTAGATAGATTTAGCTTAGAATTAGCTAGTTCGGTACCACCATCTCCGGCTCTGGCGAGACCAATTCTGGCCTTGTCGGACTTCTATTCAGCTGTTCATGCACTTATTCACTTTCCTTTTCCCTTCATGTTCACTTTCCACCTTCTTTCCCTTTGATTTAACACCTTAATCTCCTAAATCACTTCGCCTGCACTAGTGACCTCCGTTGTCCATGGCAGAGGTCCCTGAGCCTGTTACACATCCATACAGGGTCTCTCATCACATCATCATTATTCCAGGACCCCAAGCAACCTCAGATTCTACCAAATTAATCACCTACATGCCTAAATCCAATCACACTCACTTGGACACCTCACTGTCTATGGTGAGGTGCCCAGGACTTGATCCACCTCCAAATTGAGGTTCTACATCAACTCTTCACCTCCTAAGAACCTCGCCAACCCCTTAATTGCTCCTATAGAGAAATATTTCAGAAGCACCCAATTTTCCCCTCACTCCTGATCTCGCTGTCAATGGCTACTCAGGAGAGAGTTAATAATCTATTTAGCTACTCGTAAACCATCGCCTCCTTCTCCTGAGCATTTCCCCTCACTCAATTGAGTGAGGGGAGACTCTCTAAGTTCTCACGAACTCAGAGTGTGATTTTCCTGAAATTCAAGGCTTATTATCTAATTTAATCTCCAATTGAGCTAATAGGTGAGCTCCTTAGCTTTCTTTAGACCTCAGGAAGCTCCTGAGACCTTTAATGGTTAAATTCATGAAATTTTGCACTCTGTTAGTCATTTTTGGTCTCACCAGAGCTTCGACGAGATGAAACTGAGCTACAACCCTTGATAAGCTCTAAGGAGATCCAGATTGTCTATTTAGAGCCTAAGTGTAACGACCCGATTCCCAAGTCCCTACGAGACACGAGAACCGGACCGACTCGACTAATCTCAAGACCTAGTCGTCCAACAAGGCAGTAACCAAAAGAGCAGTAAAATAAACCACATTCAGCATGAATATAACTAACAGTAAGGAAAGAAACCACTACAGTATATACCACCACAACAGTAGAACAACATTCATAACATAATATGAACTGCAGGTAAAGAAAAGTACAGTGGAAACAAGAACTACTCACTATAACGGAACAAAAAGAGGTACAAGAGAACAGTGGTAACTCTACTGGACCCTACTCGGCCCAGCGTCCTCTGCAGCCGCTGACCCTGGCTGCTCAACACCTGGTCCTGAAAGGTAACGAGTGTAACACGTCAGTAAAACGCTGAGTAGAGTGGCAGCTAAACTAAAGAAACAGTAAAGTGTACAGTAGCTGTTTTAAATTTTCTTTCTTCCTTTATTTATGTCTTTCTATTGTTTCACAACTTATCTATTTCTCAGATCCTTCACTTGATCTCGAATGTTCCTCGTGGGAACGATCTTGATTGCAGTCTTTTCCGAACAGTAGAAGTAGCACGTGGTGCTCTCCTGGCCGGGAGAATCCCCCGTGGTGATCCTACTCTCAGTCAACCACCCCAAGGTCACTGAGAGACGTAACGGTAACTACGACACGCGCGGTAAACACACGGGTAGCTAACCCGCACTGGCACGCGGTCAGTCGTTTCCGTTAACGGGTGCGCCCAAAGCACAGCACGGAACCAGTACAGGGCAGAGCCCTCTCAGTAACAGGGGTCCAACCCCTCCACAGTAACCAAACAGGGGCCTTGCCCCTCCACAGTCCGCGCACCCTCGCCAGACTACACTGGTTTGCCCCAGTGGGCCTAACAAGTCGATGTGGGAGGCTAGCAGAACCCCGGGGCCCGTGGGGTAGCTAGTACCTCCCTACACTAGTAGCTCTCCTCGATACTACGTACACGAGGGCCAGCAAGTCGGTACAGAGTGGCCAGTCCTAACCCCGGGTCCCTGAGGCGGCTGGCTCCGCTCTGCACTAAACAGGGGGGACAGTCGCTTTCCTTGGTACTCCGTACTCAAGGTCCAGCTTGTTGGTGCTAGAGTACCACGATCATTTGTTTCGATGATAACAAAACACGTGTTATTTTACATTTGCACTTGGAGTCTTAGATTTCAGGTCAATTGCAAATGTAGACGTGTTTAGACGGAATTCGAGCTCTCATCCAGGACGGATTGGATGAGCTTGATGGAAAACAGAGGAGATTCGCGAGGAGCGATATATTGAAGAAGGAAGGAGATGAAGTATAGGATAGATTTCCTTCTCTTGTACTCCTTGTATTTTTCGGTTCTTTTGTTGCTCTTTATTTTTGTTACTTAGATTCATGTTAAAGAGCCTCAAAGTACCCTAACAGTAGTCCTAGGAACACCTGCACAACGCTAGGATACTTAGGTTTTCTGTAGAACACTTAGAAAACTAATATAGGGTTCAAACAGAGTTTCCAGACGTCTAATTCCCAGATCAGACGTCTGATAAAGTATTTTAAGACGTCTGACTGTTGTTTCAGACGTTTGATAACAATTAGGCTGGAGTTAAGTTGTGCTGTCTGGTGAAATCAGTTGTCCAGACCTTAGACCAGACGTCTTAGGAGACGTCTGATGACTTTGCTAGACGTCCAATTAGTGGACCGCTGGGTAGCTTAATAAACAGTCAAGGATATGACCGTTAGAGCCTTATCAGACGTCCTTAGGCATTTCCAGACGTCTGATAATTGACCGTTTTGCCTCAGCTGACCCAAAATCTCTTCTCAGAGATTTTCTAGCCGTTGTAACGTTTGGAAATCCATTCCCACAGAAAAAGTAGGTTTCCAGACGTCCAGACATAGTGCCAGACGTCCTATATGTCGTCTGATGGACTTGCACTAAAACCCTGTTTAGATCTGATCCAACTCAGGAAGAGACCCGCCCAAAATCAGACGTCTGACCTTGAAATCAGACGTCTTAAAGTGGTCTTCCAAACGTCTGATGCCAGAATTAGACGTCTGATAAGCCTGTCAGAGCAATGATTGTTCCTGATTTCGGGCTAATTCACTTGGGCTTTGTACCCAACGGCTATAGAACCTTTCTTAAGCCTTCCAAAGCCTTCCTAAGGCCTCTATAAATAGAGGGGAACCTTTGCAACACAAACACACACCTAGAGACACCAAGATACACCAAGATACACAAGAAACAATTTGTATTACACTTTCCACTCTCTTGTGTCCTAGCTAGCTCTTGCTCTCCAAGCTCAAGTTCCTTTCTCTTGAGAGCATCAAGCTGTTGCGCACCCGCTCTCCCACCGTAGTTCACGAGAGTGAAGTTGCGCCGTCGCGTGGCTCACGCACCGCGCCATCAACTCTACGCACTCCTTGCAAAGGGGAGTTTCCTAATTCCTATAGAAGCTAGGTTTAAAATTACTTTGTTGGCTCTATAGGATTACTTGTTTATTTTATCTTTGTTATTTGGTTGGGTATTCGCTTTGCGAATTCCCGTCTCCTTCGCGAGACAAAATCCTTCTCGTGGAGAGAAGGGGTTGAGGTACGCTACCCTCGTTTAAGTAGCGTGGTTGTATTGAGGTTGAATCACCCTCATTTAAAGTGATTCGGTTTAGTGGATTTTGATTAACTTGGTTGATCGGAAAATCTTAACTCGAGAGGGTTAGGTGGTGGTTTTCACCAGGTTTGGGTTTCCACCTATAAATACTTGTGTACTTGTGTGATTGCTTATTTGTGAGATTATTTATATTTCATTTCCGCTATTATTACGTCACCCCCTCCTGGTAGGAAAAATTACATTTGGTATCAGGGCAGGTTCTTGCAAGATCGGAGTAACACCCGGCAAGAAGATCATGGAGGGAAGCACATCAGCGATCAAAATATCCGAGGGGCAGTCCACCGTCCGACCACCCTACTTCGACGGGAACAACTACAGCTATTGGAAGCTAAGGATGAGGATGTGGCTTCAAGCCACGGACTTCGCTCTATGGGGACGTTGCGAAGCCCCATACGAGATCCCGGAGCGACCCGACGCAGGATACTCGCAGCAGCAGATTCGGGAGCTCTCGCTCAACGCGAAAATAATGAACGCGTTGTATTGCGTGCTCAGCTCGGAGGAGTTCAACAGAATCTCACAATGCGCCATCTTATACGAGATTTGGCACACACTTGAGGTAACTCACGAAGGTACCTCTAAGGTAAAAACTTCTAAAATTAATTTACTTTCTCAAGAATTTGAATCTTTTTCTATGAAACCTAACGAGTCTTTAAGTGAGATGAGCACTAGGTTCACTCTCATTGTAACTAATTTGAAAGCATTAGGGAAGACCTTCATCAAGGGGGAGATTTAAGGGAAGCTTCTTCGTTCCCTCAGACCGGAGTGGGAACAGAAATTCACCGCCATCGAGGAGGCGAACGAAGTAGAGGAGCTCAACATGGAAGATCTCCTAGGCAATCTAATGGCCTACGAGACAAAGTTGAAGCAGAAGAAGAAGGATACACCGGAGCCTAAACCGAAGAAGACTCTCGCCTTCAGAGCTACGTCGGATAGCAAGGTAAGTTCCGACGACGAGGACTTTAGAATTTTACTTAAAAAATTTTCCAAGTTTTGTAGGGAATTAAAGAAAGAGAAGAAGGAGAAGAAGGAGAGCCCGAGACGTTGCTACCACTGCAACGAGAAAGGGCACCTACGACTAGAGTGCCCTCTTCTCAAAAAGGAGAAGAAGGAAAAGGAGAAGAAATCTAAGAAGAAGGCGTTCCAAGCCACTTGGGACGATTCAAGCTCGGAGGAAGAAGAAGAAGAAAAAGAAGAAACTGCTTAATTTGGTTTCATGGCCAGAGGAAGCAACAGCGAAAGCAGAAGCGACTCAGATAACGAGGTAAGTTACGATTTACAAGAAGCTTTTAATGAACTATTTGAGCTTAGAAAATCACTAAAAATAGAAAACAAAAGCATGAAAAAGAATCTTAGCTTTCTTAAATCTGAAAATGATAGGTTAGAAATAAAACTTAAGGATCTAGAAGCTTGTCTTAAAAATGATAACCTATTATTAGAAAATCATAACCTCATCAATGAAAATAATAAGTTGATTGAGGAAAATGTTAGTCTAAAAATAGAAATTTCTGATTTAAAGACTAAGATGGATATTATAGAAAAAGAAATTGCATGTCTTAGGGAAAACTCTAACAAACTAAACAACAAAGTAGATGATTTATATAGCCCTAAGATTGAGAAAGGATCTCCATCAAGGAGACCCGCTAACAGATCCGGATCAAAGCTCACTTGGATACCGAAGAAAAATTTGGAATCTTGTTTTGTAGGTTTCAGGGATAATTACAACACAAAGGACTGGACCTACAAACTCAAAGCTGGTCAACTCAAGTTGGGAGAACCAAGGAGTAGACCAAGGAGGAGAACAAGAAGACCGACGAGACGGCGAACAAGCAACGGACCTGCCGCACGTCGACCACCAGATTGGAGACCTGCACCAATGCCCGGGCCTCCAAGCTACGGATGGGAGCCCCATCTGATGTGGCATCCACCACCACCATTCGGGCCATTTTATTGGCCATGGTAGGTGAGGTAAAAATTCTTGACCCTATCTTTGTTTATCAGTAGCATTTAGATAGGGGGAGTTAAAATTTATGAGCTAATTGTCAATTTTTAAGGGGGAGATATAAGTTAGCTAAATTTCCTTTGGAAAGGGGGAGAAAAATAATAGCTATCTTGTTGTTATAAAAAAGGGGGAGGACATTACCTTTGTGAAAAGAAATTCATAGAAGAGCATGTTTTAAGGGGGAGTTATAGAAAATTTAAAATCAATCAAACCTTTTTGATAATATCAAAAAGGGGGAGGATTTTTTTTGCATTATTATTTATGGTTTTGTCATCATCAAAAAGGGGGAGATTGTTGGTGCTAGAGCACCACGATCATTTGTTTTGATAATAAAAAAACACGTGTTATTTAACATTTGCACTTGGAGTCTTAGATTTCAGGTCAATTGCAAATGTAGACGTGTTTAGACGGAATTCGAGCTCGCATCCAGGACGGATTGGACGAGCTTGATGGAAAACAAAGGAGATTCGCGAGGAGCGATATATTGAAGAAGGAAGGAGATGAAGAATATGATAGATTTCCTTCTCTTGTACTCCTTGTATTTTTCGGTTCTTTTGTTGCTCTTTATTTTTGTTACTTAGATTCATGTTAAAGAGCCTCAAAGTACCCTAACAGTACTCCTAGGAACACCTGCACACCTCCGACCCTGCGCGTACCCATTTCCTCTCTCTCTTAGTACGGTCAATCGAAGGGAAGGAAGAAGACGGAAAAACTCACCTTTCAGACGTCTGGACAGTCTTCCAAACGTCGTTCCAGTCGTCTGGTTAGAAGCACAGATGTCTGATTCTGGAAAATTTTCCAGAACCAGGGCGCCACTCGCCCTCCGCTCGCGATGCACGGCCGCGCTGCGAGTGCTCCGCCTGCTGCTCGAGCCGCAGCAGTCCTCCCGCATCGCTCCGCGCCCGCTGCGCCCCCCGCCGGCCGGCCCTAGCAGCCCAGGCGAGCTCGCCCTCACGGCCGAGCGCTTCCTCCCCCGCGCAGCACCTCCTCCCGCACCTGCCGCGGCTGTCGCCGCCGCCGCTGCACCCTCGCGCACACTCTCGCGCACTGGCTGAAGGAGAAGAGGAAGGAGGCGGAGGTGACGGGAGTGATGGAGAGGCGTGGCCCTTTTAAAGCCGCGCGAGGAGGAGAGAGAATGCGGCAGAGGCGTTTGCGACCGCAGGAGAGAGGGAAAAAGAGGGAGAGAGAGAAAACGCAGGTCTGCGCGCTTAGGTGCGCAGACGAACAGCAGTGTGCCAAAATAACCGATTTCCAGACGTCTAGAAATGATCCCAAACGTCTGGCCCGACGTCTGTAAGTGATTCCAAACGTCTGGCACGACGTCTGGGCCACCTCACAGACGTCTTAAAAGACGTCTGGAGTGCTCGTTCGTAACACTAAGGAACAAGATCCTGTGACTTAAACTAGGTTTTAATGTCTGGAGTTCGTTGTGGACCTCTGTCTTCTCCAACTCCGGTAGAGTTGGAGAAGCTGTTTTAGTAGGTTTCAGACTTCAAACTGAGGTCCAAAGAAAGTGCAGAGCTTGTAGGGGTTATCCTTGATCTCTGATTGCTCTGAAATCCCCTATAATGTTCCACCGAACTTAGGCCATCTTGGTCCTAGGTGGCAATGCCTGAGATCACATCAGAGCGGCTAAAAACATAGTTTTGAGCTATGCAACAACTTCCTGGGGTGGAATCGAGTCGATCTAGGTCTTTAATTGGACCTAAGAAAGTCTGGAACAGAAAGTCAACCTTGAGCTTAAATTAGTGAACTCTGATCAAAAATTGAAGAATTAATGTTTAAAATTATCATTTGATGGGTTAACTTATCTTCTAGGATGATCTGGAGTATATTCGAGTTGGTTAGATTGTGTTTTATTGAGAAATTAGGATTTTTTTTTGTTGGGTGATGTGTTTAGAATGTGGATCAAGTAGTCATTCACCACGCCAATTTTTTATTTATATTTTTTTTATATTTTTTTTTAAGCACGTAAACAACCAAAGGGTGGAGTGATACAGCCGGTCTTCGCCGCACTTTACTCCATCTCTACCGTCGTGAATCGCACTCCTTCGCCCCCAGGCGTCGAGTTCCTGCAACCAATCAAGTAGAGGGAGAAAATGAGTTAAAAGATGTGAGTATGAATGCAGGATGAAAGCGACAAAATAAATCCGTTGCCTCCCTGGCAACGGTGCCAAAAATCGACATGCGCAGGACGTGGTAGTTTTAAGAGTGTTGTTATAACATGCGTTCACGACGTCGATTTTAATTATAGAGATGGATGTGTGTCCAAGTGTCGAACACAAGGAGGCGTGAAATCGAGTTATTTTGTTTCTTAGTTGTCACAGAAATGGTGGTTTTTCCTTGCGTGCGAGAAAACGTGGGAGAGAAAAGAGAGTAAGAGAGAGAGAGGGGGAGAGAGAGTAAGGGAGAGTAAGAGAGTTGAGTTAGAATTCAAGTGAAGCATGAGCTATGGTTTACTTAAAGCAACATTATATATATAACATGCAATTCAAGATCGTTTACGAGTACAATACTAGAGGAAAGCTTAAGATGAAAACAACATAAAGACTAAATGGAAGAAAGTGTAAGGACGAGGCGAGGTGGCCACGGCGGTGGAGGAAGGCTCCATTGGCAACTCAATAACTCCGACGATGGTCAAGTATGCTAGGTGATAACACTGCACAAGGGGGTGATAATTATGTTGAATAGGGCCCATCTTAAGAATAAAACGCACAACATAAGTAGAATGGGATCATTGCATGCATCATGTACCAAGATTGCTTATAAAACTGTATTAATGGCCATTTGTGTAAGCACTTGTCAAAGAAGGCCTCAGATGAGCAATCGGACCGCGCGGATGGATTCAATATGACGAACGGAGTCCAACGGACCTAAGATCGGTCAAATTCGACATCCGGAGCTCCTACAATGGGCCCAAGAAGTTCTAACCGTTGATCTGGTGATCAACGGCCCTCATCGCGCCACGTCACCCCCGCTCCACCGCACGCCGCTCTCCCTTCAGCTGAGATCAAATCTCGGCCATCGATCTTCGATCGAACGGTCGAGACTCGCGCGCCTGCCGGCAGTCGCCGCGACAAAGTGCGGGCATGACGCAACGGTTAGCGTGCACGCCCTCACGCACGCGACGCGGGTTCGAGCCGCGCGGTGCGTGAAATCGAAGACAAAGGATGCGCGCGGCGAAATTGGGTCGCTTGATCAGCAGCGGGCAGCCGAGATTGCGCCACACGACTCGCCCACAGATCGTGAGCGCTAACGCGTGCACGCACGTCGGGCGACGACGCCCGCGCACACGCACTCCCGAGGCGCGATCCGAGCGCCTCCAAGGGAAGATCTCAACCGTCCGATCTTTGATCGGACGGCATCGGACGGCTCTCATGCAGCGGCCGCTGATTGAGCACGAAGAACGGCACGAGCAGTTGACCGTCAGGCTGGAGGGCTTCACCGACGGTTTTGGAGTGGTTTTAGTGATGTCCCGGACATCACTAAAGCCCCTTATTCTTTTAGAAAGCCCTTAACCCTATTTAAACCCCCTCCAAACACTCATTCAAGGCATTCACTTCCCTTGCAACTACTTCACCCCTCACATAGGTAGCTTTAGGCCCTCTTATAATCGCTGGAGACGATGAGCCGCCGACAGAGCCTCCTCCACCGCCGTGGCTGCCTCGTCCCTCTCCATCCCCTCTCTCTCTCTCTCTTAAGCTTTCCATTACTTTTGTTTGAGCATGTATTTAATGTTGTAAGCTATGAACTAAAAGTGCATGATTAATAAAGTTATTTTCTGTTCAGTTGTTACTTTAATTCTGTTTTAAGCTGCATGATCAAACAAGGAACACTCTAACCCTAATCTCTCCCTCTCTCTATCTCTCTCTCGCTTTTCAAAATCGTACCTTTCGCAAGAAAAACTCCGCGCTTTCCGTGACAACAAGTGATAAGCAAAATCCGATTTCACGCCTCCCTGAGACCGACACTCGGACTCACCTCCATTTACTTATTTTAAAATCGACGTTGCAAGTGCGACTATAACGACACTTCTTAACACACACGCACAACCGCACGTCAGTTTTTGGCACCGTTGCCGGGGAGGCAACGAATTTGTTTTGTCACCTCCATTCCACATCCATTCTCACATCGTCTAATGCCTTGTTTCCTTTTTACTTGATGGTTGCAGGAATTCGGCGCGTGGACGGCGCAGCGATGCATCCCACGACAGTAGCAAGGGAGTAAGTGCTACGAGGACCGATAGTGAGTAATTCTTCTCTCATGATTGTTTGCTTGTGTGAAAAAATTAAAAAAAAATTTGTAAAAATTGAAAAAAATTGGCGTGGTGTGTAATTGCTTGACCCACATCCTTAACACATCACCCCACAAAAAAATGTGCACTGTAACATTCTGAATAAATTCTTGGAGTTTTCTTTTCTTTTTCTTGAGTGGTGTTTGCGAAGCCACCGTTAGTTGACCTGGGCCGCACCACTCAACCTTAAAATCGATTCATCTAATAGAAGCTACATGATTATTAGGATGAGTACATTAGGGTTTTAGAGCCTCTACAGAATAAAAGGAAATCTACTTTCACCGAATTGTGTGCAGAACTTGACGTGCTCACTGAAACTTGTTTGAAAACATTAAGACACGTCAACCCTAAAAAAATACTAAAGTAAGGATGAAACATTAAAAGACACCACATCTTAAAAGTCCTTGCTTGAAAACCATGTTTTGATAGAATCACACACTTTGAAAGTGGAAAATTAAGATGCACCACCCCAATCAATGCCTCATCACATAACCCTAGCACAAGCACTATCCTAACCCTTTAAAACTGGGTAGACGTACCCTAGGCAGGACTGAGTTAAGTCTCGAAGGGCGAGGTTTTGTTCGCTGGACACTTGGCTTTCATTCCCTTAGTAGAATCTGGTGACTAGGCTGCGAGGCAGTGTCAAACGACCACGGTTGTGGGGTCTACGGAACCAGAGGTCAAGCCAAAGGAAGAACCTTCCCTACAATCCCCTCATAATCAACCTAGCCAGATTAGCCTTGGGAAGGGGAGTCCAGTGCTTACGGACTTAATCACCCTATGTGAGATTTCTACGTCTCCTAAGGAATACACCATAAGGACTAGGCTTGTGTGCTTGATTAAAACACATTTCTCGCATCTGTTGCCCTCTTCATCCCCTCCTGTTCTTCTCTAGTGTATGCACGGGAGACGCTCACTGCATCCCGAGTTGTGTGTTTTGGGGTAGGAATCTAGGCGACGTAATTATGTTGGAAACATGGCTGAACCTAGGGTAGATGAGGCTAAGGATCAACCCCTACCTGACGCTATGGCCATCATCCAAACCCAAATTAATGCTAACCACCGACTTTAGCAACAACAAATCCATACCATCATGCAAGCCAGACAATGGTTAGAAAACCCACAAGAACAACCACCACCACTTGATATACCACCATTTCAGGATCAGCCGAGGCCCCTCTGCGATTTCCATAATCCCTCTGCTATTAGAGTCGAGCCACACCGTAGGATCCCCGAGGGGGGAGATGATTTTGAGCTGAAATCGAATGTCTTAAGTCTGATCTAGAGCCACTTTCATGGAAGCTCAAATGAGGACCCCTTTCACACCTAGAGGATCTCAACCGCATAGTGCGAACTGTGAAACCTAGGAACATTAGCCTTGACATTGTTCTAACCAAGATGTTTCCCTTCTCATTAAGAGACAAGGCCTTTCATTGGCTTAGAACCCTAGGTAGACCCATCACCGCCTAGGAAGAAATGAGGCATGCATTTTTAAAGAAATTCTTCCTCATAGGAAAGACCAATGCCCTCAGAAGAGCTATTACTGCCTTTACACTCCAGGGTGGGGAACAATTTCATGAGGCGTGGGAAAGATTTAATGAACTCTTGAGGAAATGTCGACACCACGAAATACCAAGGTGGCAATTGGCTCAGATTTTCTACCATGGTCTGGACAGCAACCTGTGGAACTTCGTCGATGCCTCATGCGGGGGGAACTTCCTGAACAAAGACGAGGAGAGCGCGTTTGAGCTCTTTGAGTCTATGAGCGAGAATTCACTCAACAATTCCTCTATGACCCAGTTCAACAGGTCCAGTCAACCCCGTGGTGGGATTTATGAGGTACAAGCAAATTCTGGAATGGTTGACATGGACATCATTGCCAAGAAAATGGATCAAGTGGAATTGGTGAACAAAAAGATTGATGAGCTATTGAACCAGACCAGGAACCCCTTACAGACTTTCTCCCTAGCAAAGGGAGCGCATAATGTTGACCTGGTCTAGCCCTTTACCCAACTGAACCTGGAACAACCCCTAACCATGTTTTAGGGAGGGACCTTTGCTCCCTCAACCCTTGATTACTCCCTTCCCTCTTCATCAACATCGGCTATCCTAGAAGATGTGCAAGCTGTCCAAGGTTATGCGAAACCTGACCCTTTCTCCAACACTTACAACACTGGCTGGCGTAACCACCCCAACTTTGCTCGGACAAACCAGAAACCACCGCAATTCCAGAACAAGCTCAGGCCAAACCAGCAGCCACAATTGCCCCCTATCAGCAAGGACCACCAGTTAGACCCCAATATAATCAGAATAGGGCGGCCCCTCCCCTACAAAACCAAATGGATACCCTAATAAAGATGATGGCTGACATGAACCAGAAACATCAGGAGGAAATGGCCTTGGTAAAGGGACAGTTAAGCCAACTCTTGGACTGTAAACAACAAGGATCCCTACCTTCCCAACCACAACCGAACCCGCGAAACATAATTAACAGAGGCCCCAATCCGCAAGGGTTCCAAAGCAACCCCGGGCAGGCTCACATGGTCCAGCCAGCCCTGCAAACACCTCCTGGGTTTGGTGCTCTTCGTCCTCATCTTCTCAAGGATCATCCCAGGGCCCCAATGCCTCTGCGAATGCGGTAACCTTAAGAAGCGTCACCAAAACCCAGGATCCCAAATGCCCAACTCTCCCCAAGACTTCACCCGTTGAAACACCCGACTTAGAAGAGGCACCAACCAAGGACCCAGAAATAGAACCAATCCACATTCAGGCACCCTACCATGAGGCCTTGGAAACAATCAAGAAAAAGAAGAATGTTGTGGAAACTGAGGAGCTGTTGGAAATCTTTAAGCAAGTATAGATTAATATTCCACTCCTTGAAGTCGTCAAACACATTCCTGCTTACGCCAAGTTTTTAAAGGGTGCCTGTACACCCAAGCGTAAGCCGAGACCTCAAGCACCTAGGAAGGTTGTGCTCTCTGAACAAGCAAGTTCCGTGATATCAAGCAACCTTCCACTCAAGCGAATTGACCCAGGAGCGCCCCTGATTTCCTGCAATATCGAGGACATGACGTTTGATAGAGCGCTCCTGGACCTAGGTGCTTCTATCAATCTGATTCCAACAACCTTGTACCACCAATTTGGTTTTGGAGAGCTGACACCAACCCTGTCACCATCCAGCTGGCTGATAGATCGGTGAAAACCCCGAAGGGGGTTGTCGAGGACGTGATTGTACGGGTCAAGGACTTCTATTTCCCGGTCGACTTTTTGGTGCTCGACATGGAAGTCCTTGAAAAATTACAGAACGCACCCATAATCTTAGGCAGACCTTTCTTAGCTACGGCTAAGGCAAACATTGATTAAGACACGGGATGTATGGAAATCTCCTTCGGGGATAGGAAAATGCAATTGGATATCTTCCAGGTGACAAAGTCTTTTGATTGCGATTGCATTGAGGAACATGATCCTGTAGAAACTTTGATCGAGGAATGCCTCACCCTCAGTTCTGTATCAGACCACCAAACCCGTAGTGACTGTGCTGACCCATCATCATCATTACCCGTGGACCTCTGTAAGGCTGAGTACCATCACACGACACCATTTGAGGAGATCGATGTTGATCAACTCTCGCCCTTTCCCTTCCCATCGACTGTGGTTCCACCCTTTCAGAACATTGGGCCGCCATTGGTTGGACCATTTCGGACTTAAGAGGAATTAGCCCCACCTATTGCACCCATAAGATTTACCTGGAAGATGGGGCACGACCTTCCCGCCAGATGCAGAGACGTTTAAACCCAAACATGTGGGAGGTCGTTAAAAAAGAAATTATCAAGTGGCTTGACGCCGACATCATATATCCTATCTCCGATAGCCCCTTGGTGAGCCCCACTCAAGTGGTTCCAAAGAAAGCTGGGCTCACTGTTGTCACCAATGATCATGGCGAATCCATCCCCACCCGCACCACCACCGCATGGCGGGTGTGTATTGATTATAGGAAGCTCAATGAAGCCACTAAGAAGGATCATTTCCCCTTGCCATTCATTGACCAAATCCTTGAAAGATTGGCAGGGCAGAAGTATTTTTGCTTCCTGGATGGATATTCAGGATATAACCAAGTCGCAATTGCTCCAGAAGATCAGGAAAAGACCACATTCACTTGCCCGTATGGCACGTTTGCATTCCGTCGAATGCCGTTCAGGTTATGCAACACACCTGTGACCTTCCAGCGTTGCATGCTAGCCATTTTTTCAGAAATGGTGGGTGAATACTTAGATGTCTTTATGGATGATTTCTTTGTATTTGGGAATTCATTCGACCATTGTCTGAGCAACTTGGAGAAAATCCTGAAACGATGTATCGAGGTTAACCTGGTGTTAAGTTGGGAAAAGAGCCATTTTATGGTTCAAGAAGGAATTGTCCTCGGTCACATCGTATTGCATAGGGGCATCGAGGTAGACCGGGCAAGGTTGATTTAATTTCCAAACTTCCTCCACCTAGCTCGGTCCGACAGATTCGCTCATTCCTAGGACATGTTGGCTTCTACCGAAGGTTCATTAAAGACTTTTCCAAGCTTTCCAAAGCCTTGACCGACCTTCTAGCCAATGACTCCATATTCCACATGTCTTCTGATTGCATCCAGGCTTATCACACCCTTCAGGACTTAGTTTCCACCGCACCTGCACTTCAACCCCCAGACTGGTCCCAGGACTTTGAGATCATGTGTGATGCATCAGATTTTGCCATAGGCGTCGTCCTGGGACAAAGGCAAGATAAGAAGCCCGTGGTGATCTACTATGAGAGCAAAACGTTGGACGAGGCTCAGCGAAATTATACGGTCACAGAGAAAGAGCTGCTCGCTGTAGTCTTTGGACTTGAAAAGTTTCGATCATACTTGCTGGGATCCCACGTGACGATTTACACTGACCATTCAGCCATCCGGCACCTGTTGGACAAGAAGGACGCAAAGCCCAGGCTCATCAGATGGATCCTGCTTTTGCAGGAATTTGACCTGGAAATCCGAGACAAGGATGGATCAAAAAATGTGGTGGCTAACCACTTGTCTAGACTTCATCCAGACCACATTGGACCCTCCCTACCTCTATCTGACGCCTTCCCTAATGAGCACAACCTGGCTACGCAAGACAAGAAAATGCCATGGTATGCTGACTACGTCAACTACCTAGTTGTAGGACAAACCCCGCACAGCTGGTCCAGACAGCAATAGGACAGGTTCTTGGCTGAGGCCAAGCACTATTTCTGGGATGATCCCATGATGTTTCACCTCTGTGCTGACCAGATCATCAGGAGGTGTATCCCCGAAGACGAAGTTCAGAGTGTGCGTTCCTTCTATCATGACCAGGCTTGTGGTGGCCACTTCTCTGGAAAGAAAACAGCTGCAAAAGTTTTGCAGTCTGGATTTTACTAGCCGTCCCTATTTAAGGATGCACACAACTTTGCCAAGACTTGCTCACGCTGCCAAACGCTGGGGACCATGACCAAGAAAGATATGATGCCCCACCAGCCCATTTTAATTGTCGAAATCTTCGACGTTTGGGGTATCGATTTTATGGGCCCCTTTCCACCATCCAATGGCTTCGAGTACATCCTGGTCTCGGTAGACTATGTTTCCAAATGGATTGAAGCCGTCGCCACCCGCCGATGCGATCACAGGACTGTCATGGACTTTGTTAAGAAGAACATCTTTTCCCAGTTTGGAATACCCAAGGCCATGATCAGTGATGGTGGAAGCCATTTTATTCATTTCCAATTCCGTGCCCTATTTAGAAAATACGGGGTGAACCACCGCATTGCTACCCCGTATCATCCACAAATAAATGGGCAAACCGAGGTCTCAAATAGACAAATCAAGAACATTTTACAGAAGACTGTGAGACCTAACAGGAAAGACCGGTCCACATGACTTTATGATGCCCTGTGGGCATACAGGACCGCTTTCAAGACCCCAATAGGCATGTCTCCTTATCGCCTAGTCTTTGGCTAAGCCTACCATCTTCTTGTCGAATTGGAACACCGGGCTTACTGGGTTGTCAAGCAATGTAACATGGATCCCCAGTTAGCCGATGCGCAGAGGACGCTCCAATTATCTGAGCTCGAAGAAATTCGTCGGGACACCTTTGACAATAGTCGACTGTATAAGGAGAAAATGAAAGCCGTCCACGACCGACTCATTCATAGAAAAACCTTTGAGCCTAACCAGCAAGTCTGGCTGTTTGACGCCTGTCTAAAACTCTTCCCGGGGAAACTCAGGTCCAAATGGACAAGACCATTTCGGGTGGTTAAGCCTTACTCTAATGGGGCGGTTGAAATCGCTGATCCTAACATTGGGTACACTTTTACAGTTAATGGTCAAAGATTGAAGCACTTCCTAGCCCAGGTTCCCCCAAAGGAGAGTGTCACCCTCGTTGAGGGCTGACACGGAGCACCGCCCAGCTGGAGGCGTTAAACTCAGCGCTTCCTGGGAGGCAACCCAGAGGATTCAGAATGATCCGGTATTTTATGTCACTTAGGTACTATCTTTTTGAACCCTTATGCATCCATGTACTTGCCAATGAGAACATTGTCCAACTTAAGCATGGGGGGGTGATAAATTACATAATCTTGAGCTCATTTAATCAGTCTGAATCAAATAAAATAAAAAATTTTGAATTTAGGAAGAAAACTTAGGCATTAGAAACTTGTCAATAGTGGAAAATAATACAAAAAGAACTTAAACACTTAGACTTTCCAGGCCTTTAGGCTTAATTAGCCCTGGTGTCCGTTAAAATATGGATTTAGCTTCGAATCCTTGCAACCTTAAGCCATTCTAATCCCCCTACTAAATAAGGTGATAAGTATACGACTTATCAACTCATCCTCTAACTCAGAAAAACTTTGAGTCTAAGCATCTGCACACATTTTTGCACAGACTCACTCCTCGGAGATTTTTACAGAAATTGGGTAGTTAATGAACTCTCTAGGGTGGTATGGCTGGCAAGTTGTCGTGGGTAACAGCCCATTGACAGGTTGTCCAGAACCCAGGCACAGACCATTTCTTCTTCATTGCCTCTAGGTATATTTGAGATCAGGGAAGTCACCTACGAAAAAAAAAAGGAGAAGAAAAGAAAATAAACCACACTTTACCGCACAAGTATGGCAAGCAAGTGATCATGGGTAACAGCCCATTGGTCGGTTGTCCAGAGCCCAGCTCAATAATTGCACAAAAAGAACCAAAACACTTAAGGAAGAAGCGGAGAAGTAGTACAAGCTGGGAAGATATACACTGGAAAAATCCTTGTGTTGACCCCAATTAAAACAAACGTAGGGAGAAAGCTACCAATCGAACAAATACACCTTCAGGCAAATTTATTTCCTCTTCTGGTCACCAAGGGGCGTAGAAACCCGAAGTCTGTCTAAATTACCGTTAAGTGAGTCTATCACAACCTTCACACCAAGATGGTTAGCACTTAGGGTTTTGACCGAGTTTTGAGTAGGTTGGGTAGCCGTAAAAAGTTACCAACCCATGCTGAATTCCAAAAAAATTCTAAATATATATATATACACATATACATATGTATAGTTATATACATTAAAGCAAGGATTCAGGTGATTCGTATTTTGACAGACACCCGGGCGCTGCTTAGTCTTTGTAGATTAAGATCTTGGTATATTTCCTCCTATTGACAAGTGACGAAGTGTCTAAACAATTACTTCTTAAATTCTGAAAGAAAATAAAGGCTAGAATAAACCTTGCTAGGGACTAGCAAGGAGCAAGCATGGGGGTATGATAACACTGCACAAGGGGATGATAATTATGTTGAATAGGGCCCATCTTAAGAATAAAAGACACAATATAAGTAGTGTGGGAGCATTGCAAGCATCATGTACCAAGAATGCTTATAAAACTGTATTAATGGCCATTTGTGTAAGCACTTGTCAAAGCAGGCCTCAGATGAGTAATCAAACCACATAGATGGATTCAGAGCGACGAACAGAGTCCAGCGGACCCAAGATCGGCCAAATCCGACATCCGGAGCTCCTACAATGGGCCCAAGAAGTTTTGACCGTTGATTTGGTGATCCCCGGCCCTCATCGCGCCACGTCACCCCCGCTCCACCGCACGCCGCTCTCCCTTCAGCTGAGATCAAATCTTAACTATCGATCTTCGATCGGACGGTCGAGACTCGCGTGCCCGCCCGTAGTTGCGCCCGTAGTCGCCGCGACAAAGTGCGGGCGTGGCGCAATGATTAGCGCGCAAGCCCACACGCACGCGACGCGGGTTCGAGCAGCGCGGTGGGTGAAATTGAAGACGAAGGACGCGCGCGGTGAAATTGGGCTGCCCGATCAGCAGCGGGCGGCCGAGATTGCGCCACGCGGCACGCCCACAAATCGTGAGCGCTAACAAGCGCGCGCACGTCGGGCGACGACGCCCGCGCTCACGCGCGCCCGAGGCGCGATCCAAGCACCTCCAAGGGAAGATCTCAGCCGTCCGATCTTCGATCGGACGGCTCTCACGCAGCGGCTGCGGATTGAGTGCGAAGGAGAACGGCGCGAGTGGTTGACCGGCGGTCTGGAGGGCTTCACCGACACTTTTGGAGTGATTTTAGCGACGTCTCGAACATCGCTAAAGCCCCTTCTTCTTTTAAAAAGCCCTTAACCCTATTTAAACCCCTCCAACCACTCATTCAAGGCATTCACTTCCCTTGCAACTACTCCACCCCTCTCTTAGCTAGCTTTAGGCCCTCTTGTAATCGTCGGAGAAGACAAGCCGCCGACGGAGCCTCCTCCACCGCCGTGGCTGCCTCATCGCTCTCCATCCTCTCTCTCTCTCTCTTAAGCTTTCCATTACTTTTGTTTGAGCATGTATTTAATGTTGTAAGCTATGAACTAAAAGCGCATGATTAATAAAGTTATTTTCTGTTCAGTTGTTACTTTAATTCCTGTTTAAGCTGCATGATCAAACAAGGAACACTCTAACCCTAATCTCTCTCTCTCTCGCTTTTCAAAATCGCACCTTTCGCAAGCAAAACTCCGCGCTTTCCGTGACAACAAGTGATAAGCAAAATCCGATTTTCACGCCTCCCTGAGATCGACACTCGGACTCACCTCCGTTTACTTATTTTAAAATCGGCGTTGCAAGTGCGACTATAGCGACACTTCTTAACACACACGCACAACCGCACGTCACTAGGTGGAGCTAAGAATGGGGTGGAAGGTATGTGTCTTCAATGTGGGATGAATTGAATGCCTCTACATGGGTAGTTGGAGGGGTTTATATAGGAAGAAGAGGTTTCTAAGCTAAGTAAGGGCTTTAGCAACGTCCGGGACGTCTCTAAACCCATGCCGAAAGCGTCGATGAAGGCCTCCTCCCGTCGGTCCAACAGTGTGAGCGTTCTTCTTCTTCCCGCATTACTCCAGTGATCCACGTGCTTTCACTATGTGCCATCCTATCGAAGATCGGATGATTGAGCTCGCCCGCGACGCTGGTTCAGATCGTGTACGCAGGGCGTGCACCTCGCGTGTAGGCCGTCCGATCGAAGATCGGACGGTTGACAGTCTTCGTTGGCGTGCTGTGGATCATGCTCTGAGAATGAGTTGGAGATCACTTGCATCCGCGGGCGCCACATAGTCGCTATCCACGTCGTCCACGCCCGTATCAATGAATCAATTTTGTCCGCACACGCCTCCACTGCCAATTTGCGTCTTGCCGCAGTTCGATCTTGCGTTGGGTGTGCGGGGAAGAGGCGTCGACCGCTGCGCTGCCCTTCACAAATGGTCGCGGAGAGATCGCATTCGGATGCTACTGACCGTTGGATGGAGATCCAACGGTCGGATCTTCGTGAAGAGGGCTCGGGCCCGATGGATGCGGTGAGGTGAGCGTGGGCTCTCAATCGTCCGATCGAAGGATCGGATGGCTTAAAGCATTGCTTCGTGAGGCTGCGCGGGTGAGGGTGCGGGAGATGCGGTGACGTGGCTGCTTGTGGGCTGTGGGTTGTTGATCTGATCATCAATGGTCAAAAATTCTTGGGTCGATCAGAGGAGCTCCGGATGTCAGATTTGGGCGATTTTGAGTCCGTTGGACTTCATTCATCGTTTTGAATCCATCCGTGTGATCTGATTGCTCATCTGAGACCTGTTTTAACATGAAATTGGATAAATGGACATTAACATTGATGTATAAGCAATCTCAATGTGCGATGCATGTAGTACATGCCCATTATGGTGCGTTAATTGTGCACATATACCCTTGAGATAAACCCTAGTTGACATAATTACCATCACCGAATGTAGAGTTATCAGACAGTATGGGTTCAATTGAACCCATAATTGCATTCTTCACTTTTTGGCGAGATTCAAATGCCAACTCCACCCAGATCGAATCGAAACAACCTGCAGCGGTTATTTGATTATGTTCTAGAGTCTGTTCGCTCTCTGTTAAGCTTTTCAGAGCTCAAAATGGTGCTCTGAAGCACCTGAACGAAGCTCAGGAACATTTCCTTCTTTCTAAAGCTTCTCAAAGCCTCATTCTTCTTCCATTAGGTGTGGAATCATCTACTGAAGATGTTCTGAACCCTCAACAGAAGGCTTAAACCTCTCCTCAGGTCATTTGACCTGAAATTCCTCTTCTGCAGGTCATTAGGACCATGCGAACCTCCAAACTTCACCCTTCAAATTGAAGTGCCAATCCAGATCCGAGCACCTAATTGGTGCTACATCCTGATAGAGCATCCCAAGGGCTCTCGATTGAGCCCTTGCTCGATCAAATCTGTCCAGCCAATTGGCTGCAATAGTCGATCAAAGATCGGCCTGGGCAAATATGGTCCCACATCGGGAAGTTTGGAATGTGTGACTTGGTATAACTTGTTTTCGTGCTGAGGCCTCTTCAGTTGTTAGCGTTGGGCGCAAATAAAAAGCTAATGTGTACGGGTGCGTGCGTTGCACATGCGGGTGTGTGCATTTTGGGCACGTGAGCGTGGGCCTGGGAGGTCGGGTACTATGCATTCGATTAAAATAAGAAAAATCCACCTGTTAATAATTAGGCCCAAGCATTAGTAGGGTCTGGTCCCACACCTAAGGGTGCTGCATATCCCAGAAAGAAGAGGAGATTAAAAGAAGAAAAGAGTTAAGATAGAAGAAGATGAACTTAAGAGAAAGCTAAGGGAATAAAGAGAAGAGCTTAAGAGATTAGGTAAGGAAGAACTGAAGAGGAAAATATAAGGAAAAGAAGAGGAGCTCGAGAGAGAGACAGAGAGAGAGAACATAGCAGAAGAATAAGTGAAGAGGAAGAGAAGGGCTGAAGGCTAACAAATTAAGAAGGAAATGAGAGAAGATAAGAAAAGGAAATCAGACGTCCTTTTTACATGTTAGAAGTCCAATTTTATGTTTTAAGTCGTCTGACACTATTTTCAGACGAACTATATTTGTTTTGTTTTGAGCTTTCAAATGTTGTAAATGGCAAAAATGTCCCTTGTAATACTATTTTCTTGCCTTATATTCTTGTGAAATGATGTAAAGTACATGTTTACATGAATTTAAATGTTAGATATCTTTTATAAATGTGTTTCTCTCTAATGGATTGTTGCATGCTTATATTTGATCAATCATTGTGTAAGATTCACATGCTTAAAGTATTTTAATTATAATCTGATTGATTAAATAGCTGTTAATTATTCATTAGAAGTTCATGGTGAATTAGGATTTAATTATGCCTTCCAGTGAATGACCTAGACTCAATCAGTTAAAAAAGACAATCAAGTCTAAAATGTTAGGTTAACTTGATCCTATACTACGCATTCGATAACAATTCGGGTTAACGTAAGTTACATTCTTGCGCATTTAATTAAGTCTAAATAACTTAATTAACTGTGTTAAAAATTAACGCATCAATAATCTTCTAAGAGATCCCTCAGATCGACTAGAGAGATTAAACCTTCTCGTTGGGAAGAAGTTTTTCTTCTTTAGTCACCCACTAGCCTTCTTCTCTCTTCAGTTCTCAATTAGGATGGGATTGATCTAAGAAAAGATGCTTAGGGTCTCTTGGGAGCCATAACCCCCAAAAATGAACAATTAGTGTGATTAATTGCTGGGCGAATTGCAACTTCACCCACCGAGAAGTTACACTTCACAACTGATCTCTGCACATGTATAAACCAAACCACACTACTCTTTTGCATTTTTATGCCCATACCCTTAATAAAATTTAATTTGATCACTTAAGTGATGGGCATTATAAGATAGTCTTTTATATGTTGATTGATTATATGAATAACATAACGCATATATAAGTTCATACGCAACCTGTTAGTCATTCAACACATAAAACCAAATTTGAGCCCATCTTTGCTGTCATAACTGGAAATACATATCTAAAAACAATCCAATCTACCAGTTACACTAATGATAGAGCCAAGGTGGCTTTTGCTACATTCCAGTAACTAAACTAATGATGATCACATACACTAATGCAAAAGGTAACCAAAAACGTGTGGATGTACAACATAAAAATTACATGCCAATGTATTAACACATGCCTATTCCCAACTGGTCCTCTGAATTGAGATCACTTCTAAAAACTAAAATCAAAATACTTATCAGAATGGACAATCACTGAACTGAAAACTTTAAGTTTTGTTTATTTCATAACAGAAATGAAGCTTTACAAAACTTTGTACATAATCAAATGACTGAATAACTGAAAAACTGAATTACCAAAGCTTCTTTATTACAAACAAGCATTATAAAGATTACAAACTCTCACTAAAGCTAAAATTTCTGTAAGGACATAGGACCCATAGAAGCTGCCTGTTCATGAAACATCTTAGGTATTATTCCGTTAGTAAGTGGATCCGCAACCATGGAGTCTATACCAATGTGCTCTATAGGCAGTTGTCCATTCTGTATTTTTTCTTTAACAACCAAGAACTTAAACTCAATGTGCTTCGACTTGAAGGAGCTCATATTGTTATTGGAGTAGAGGACTGTAGACTGATTATCACAAAACAGTTGTAGTGAGCTATCAATGTCATCTATTATACCCAGCTCCGATATAAAATTCCGCAGCCACACTCCATGATTGGATGCGACATAGCATGCTATGAATTCTTCTGCCATAGTGAAAGATGTAATAAGAGACTGTTTTGGACTCTTTCAACAGATGGCACCATTGGCAAGCAGAAATACATATCCGGAAGTAGACTTTCTGCTATCTTGGCACCCAGCAAAATCTAAGTCACTATAGCCAAAGACCTGAAGCTTTTATGATCTCTTGAAGGTAAGCATATAATCTCGTGTCTTCTGTAAATATCTCAATACTTTCCAGGCTACTCTCCAATGGTCTTTTCCTAGGCTTGTCAGGTATCTACTCAACATGCCTATAATGTATGCCAAGTCTGGTCTGGTACATACCTGAGCATACATTATACTGCCAACGACAAATGCATAAGGAACTATTTCCATCTCCCGTTTGTCCAATTCTAGTGGAAATTCGAGAACATCGCCCTCCCCTCAAACGTACACCTCTTCAGGTGGAATTAAGTCACCAATCGGATGGGAACACCATCATGATCCATAATTATCTCAATTTGACCTAAATAAGTCATTAAATGCTCCTACATCACCGTCAAAAGACTATAATTCATTGCATAAACATTCTGAGAGAAAGGCAAAAAATAGGGTTAAAATTATAATTTTACCATCATATCTTGAATGTAGAATAACCACGGGTTTTCCCAAGGGGTAATTAAGGGTCAAATGGTCTTAAATATCCAATAAGTGGGTTAGAACAGACAGAAAGGGGTTTTCGCGTGTTTTGAGAATTAAATGACTTCTGAAACCCTAAAAATAGACTCGCTTGATTAACGGGAATTCTGGTCAGGATAAAATTCACATAAAACCTTTAAAATTCATATAAAAATATTCTCTAGGGTTTTCCATCCTTGATTTAACCATCAGAACCTGTTTGACCTAAAACAGAGTCTCTGACGGAAAGTTACCCTAATTTGGGTAACAGAGCAATTTACCTAAGCAAGCTTAGGCAAAATTGAAATCTGACTTCACCATTGGATTCCTTGGGTCCAAATTAGGTTTATACCAAAATTTTGCCCCAATCTGAGATCATCTTGACTAAGTTTGCATTTTTATCCAGTCAGACTCTTTTTATCTCATTCAAACCCTTAACTTTTGAGTTTTATTACAAATAGCCCCCTAACTTCATCTTCTTCACAAGCAGGTCCCTACGCCATTTTTGGAAGGTTAAACCTTCAACGTCGAGTTTCAAGCGAGGATTTCTCGCTCTATTCTCAATCAATCTCTCCCAAAATTGATACGAGGGTTCCTTGGAAAGTTGTCCTCCATTTGAGTCATTCCTTGGGCTCTAAGTCTTTCCCAAAAGGCCTTGCGAACCTTTCAAAGGTTCGGGTATCCTATTTTGCAAAAACCTTCCGAGCTTGGAATCTTCTTTCCAAGCTTGGAAGGGCTTCCAATGGCCTATATAAGATCCCACAATGCACGGTCGTGCTTTTCAGTAAGTTTTGGGAGTCACATCTGTTGGTGCTAGAGCACCACGATCATTTATTTTGATGATAACAAAACACGTGTTATTTAACATTTGCAATTTGAGTCCTAGATTTCAGGTCAATTGCAAATGTGAACGTGTTTAGATGAAGTTCGAGCTCGCATCCAGGACGGATTGGAGGAGCTTGACGGAAAACAGAGGAGGTTCGCGTGGAGCGAAAGATTGAAGATGGAAGGAAATGAAGAATAGGATAGATTTCCTTCTTTTGTACTTGTTGTATTTTTCGTTTCTTTTGTTGCTCTTTATTTCCTTAGATATTTCATGTTAAAGAGCCTCAAAGAACCCTAACAGTAGTCCTAGGAACACCGGCACAACCCTAGGATACTTAGGTTTTCTGTAGAATACTTAGAAAACCAATATAGGGTTCAAACAACACTTCCAGACGTCTAATTCCCAAATCAGACGTCTGATAAAGTATTTTAAGACGTCTGACTGTTGTTTCAGACGTCTGATAACTGTTAGGCTGGAGCTAGTATTCTGTCTGATGAAATCAGACGTCCATACATTATACCAGACGTCTTAGGAGACGTCTGATGGACTTGCCAGACGTCCAGATAGTGGACCGTTGCCTAGCTTAGCAGACACTGCAGAATATGACCGTTAGAGCCTTATCAGACGTCCTTAGGCCTTTCCAGACGTCTGATAAATGACCGTTTTGCCTCGGTTGACCCAAAATCTCTTCTCAGAGATTTTCTAGCCGTTGCAACGTTTGGAAATCAATTCCCATAGTAAAAGTAGGTTTCCAGACGTCCATACTTAGTTCCAGACGTCATGTATCCCGTCTGATGGACTTGCACAAAAACCCTGTTTAGATCTGATTCAAGTCAGGGAGAAACCCGCATAGAATCAGACGTCTGACATTTAAATCAGACGTCTTAAAGTGGCCTTCCAGACGTCTGATGCCAGAGTTAGACTTCAGATTACCCTGTCAAGTGTAATCATTGTCCTGATTTCGGCCTGATTCTCTTGGACTTTGTTCCCAATGGCTATAGAACCCTTCCTAAGCCTTCCAAAGCCTTCCTAAGGCCTCTATAAATAGAGGGGAACCCTTGCAACACAAATACACACTTAGAAACACAAAAGACACACTTAAGCAACATACTTCCACTCTCTTGTGTCCAAGAAGCTCTTGCTCTCTAAGCTCAAGTTCTACATCTTGAGAGCTAAATTCCGTTTGCGCACCCGCTCTCCCGCTGTTATTCACAAGAGCGACGTAGCGCCATCGCGTGGCACACGCACCGCGTCATCGTCGACGCACTCCTTGCAAAGGGGAGTTTCCTAAATCCTATAGAAGCTTAGGTTTATTACTTTGTTGGCTCTATAGGTTTGTTGTTTCTTTTATCTTTGTTATTTTGGTTGGGTATTCGCTTTGCGAATTCCCGTCTCCTTCGTGGGACAAAATCCTTCTCGTGGAGAGAAGGGGTTGAGGAACGCTACCCTCGTACTTGTAGCGTGGTTGTACTGAGGTTGAATCACCCTCGTTTTAAAGTGATTCGTTTAGTGGATTTGATCAACTAGGTTGATCGGAAAATCCTAACTCGAGAGGGTTAGGTGGTGGTTTTCACCCGGTTTGGGTTTCCACCTAAAAATTACTTGTGCACATTTTGTGATTGCTTATTTTGTGAGATTGCTTTTTATATTTTATTTCCGCAATTATTACGTCACCCCCTCCTAGTAGGGAAGAACCAAAAATTGGTATCAGAGCAGGTCTCGCAAAATCGGCATTACAAACCGGCGAGGATCCAGATCATGGAGGGAAGCATAGCCGCAATCAGAATCTCCGAAGGGCAGTCCACCGTCCGACCACCCTATTTCGACGGGAGGGACTTCGGATATTGGAAGTTGAGGATGAAGACGTGGCTCCAAGCCACTGAATTCGAGGTATGGGGATGTTGCGAAACCCCATACGAGATCCCGAAGCGACCCCAAGGAGGCTACTCGCAGCTGCAGATTCAAGAGCTTTCACTCAACGCAAAGGCAATGAATGCCCTGTATTGCGCATTGAGTCTGAAGGAGTTCGAGAAAATCAAAGAGTGCACCACCGCCCACGAGATATGGAGGAGGTTGGAAGGCACTCATGAGGAGACAAGCTCGGAGGAAGAAGAAGAAGAAGAAGTAGCCGCTTGCTTTGGTTTCATGGCCAGAGGAAGCAATAGCGACAGCGAAAGCGGAAGCGACAGCGACAATGAGGTAAGTTATGATTTACAAGAAGCTTTTAATGAACTATTTGTGCTTAGTAAATCATTAAAAATAGAAAACAAAAGTATGAAAAAGAATCTTATTTTTCTTAAATCTGAAAATGATAGGTTAGAAATAAAACTTAAGGACATAGAAACTAGTCCTAAGGATAATAACCTGTTATTAGAAAATAATAACCTCATCAATGAAAATAATAAATTGATTGAAGAAAATGATAGTTTAAAATTAGAAATTTCTGACTTACAGACTAAGATGCACACTATAGAAAAAGAAATTGCATGTCTTAGGGAAAATCCTAACAAACTAATCAACAAAGTAGATGATTTATATAGCCCTAAGATTGAGAAAGGATCTCCATCAAGGAGACCCGCTAACAGATCCGGATCCAAGCTCACTTGGATACCGAAGAAAAAATTAGAATCTTGTTTTGTAGGGTTCAGGGATAATTACAACACAAAGGACTGGACCTACAAACTCAAGGCTGGTCAACTCAAGTTGGGAGAACCAAGGAGTAGACCAAGGAGGAGAACAAGAAGACCGACGAGACGGCGAACAAGCAACGGACCCGCCGCACGTCGACCACCAGATTGGAGACCGGCGCCGATGCCCGGGCCTCCAAGCTACGGATGGGAGCCCCATCCGATGTGGCATCCACCACCACCATTTGGGCCATTTTATTGGCCATGGTAGGTGAGGTAAAACCCTTTACCCTATCTTTTTATCATAAGCATTTAGATATGGGGAGTTAAAATTAATGAGCTAATTGTCAATTTTTAAGGGGGAGATATAAGGTAGCTAAATTTCCTTTAGTAAGGGGGAGAAAAATAATAGCTATCTCATTGTTACAAAA
The DNA here is from genome assembly GCA_037157565.1 of Thalassia testudinum. Taxonomy (NCBI): domain Eukaryota; kingdom Viridiplantae; phylum Streptophyta; class Magnoliopsida; order Alismatales; family Hydrocharitaceae; genus Thalassia; species Thalassia testudinum. The sequence goes on along the minus strand of JAZHRO010000036.1, from coordinate 181,254,367 downwards.
AGGGGGAGGACATTACCTTTGTCAAAAGAAATTTATAGAAGAGTATGTTTTAAGGGGGAGTTATATGAAATATAAAATCAATTAAACCTTTTTGATAATGTCAAAAAGGGGAGGTTTTTTTTGCATTATTATTTACGGTTTTGTCATCATCAAAAAGGGGGAGATTGTTGGTGCTAGAGCACCACGATCATTTGTTTTGATGATAACAAAACACGTGTTATTTAACATTTGCAATTTGAGTCCTAGATTTCAGGTCAATTGCAAATGTGGACGTGTTTAGATGAAGTTCGAGCTCGCATCCAGGACGGATTGGAGGAGCTTGACGGAAAACAGAGGAGGTTCGCGTGGAGCGAAAGATTGAAGATGGAAGGAAATGAAGAATAGGATAGATTTCCTTCTTTTGTATTTGTTGTATTTTTCGTTTCTTTTGTTGCCCTTTATTTCCTTAGATATTTCATGTTAAAGAGCCTCAAAGAACCCTAACAGTAGTCCTAGGAACACCGGCACAACCCTAGGATACTTAGGTTTTCTGTAGAATACTTAGAAAACCAATATAGGGTTCAAACAGCACTTCCAGACGTCTAATTCCCAAATCAGACGTCTGATAAAGTATTTTAAGACGTCTGACTGTTGTTTCAGACGTCTGATAACTGTTAGGCTGGAGCTAGTATTCTGTCTGATGAAATCAGACGTCCATACATTATACCAGACGTCTTAGGAGACGTCTGATGGACTTGCCAGACGTCCAGATAGTGGACCGTTGCCTAGCTTAGCAGACACTGCAGAATATGACCGTTAGAGCCTTATCAGACGTCCTTAGGCCTTTCCAGACGTCTGATAAATGACTGTTTTGCCTCGGCTGACCCAAAATCTCTTCTCAGAGATTTTCTAGCCGTTGCAACGTTTGGAAATCAATTCCCACAGTAAAAGTAGGTTTCCAGACGTCCATACTTAGTTCCAGACGTCCTGTATCTCGTCTGATGGACTTGCACAAAAACCCTGTTTAGATCTGATTCAAGTCAGGGAGAAACCCGCATAGAATCAGACGTCTGACATTTAAATCAGACGTCTTAAAGTGGCCTTCCAGACGTTTGATGCCAGAGTTAGACGTCTGATTACCCTGTCAAGTGTAATCATTGTCCTGATTTCGGCCTGATTCTCTTGGACTTTGTTCCCAACGGCTATAGAACCCTTCCTAAGCCTTCCAAAGCCTTCCTAAGGCCTCTATAAATAGAGGGGAACCCTTGCAACACAAATACACACTTAGAAACACAAAAGACACACTTAAGCAACATACTTCCACTCTCTTGTGTCCAAGAAGCTCTTTCTCTCTAAGGTCAAGTTCTACATCTTGAGAGCTAAATTCCGTTTGCGCACCCGCTCTCCCGCTGTTGTTCACGAGAGCGACGTAGCGCCATCGCGTGGCACACGCACCGCGTCATCGTCGACGCACTCCTTGCAAAGGGGAGTTTCCTAAATCCTATAGAAGCTTAGGTTTATTACTTTGTTGGCTCTATAGGTTTGTTGTTTCTTTTATCTTTGTTATTTTGGTTGGGTATTCGCTTTGCGAATTCCCGTCTCCTTCGTGGGACAAAATCCTTCTCGTGGAGAGAAGGGGTTGAGGAACGCTACCCTCGTACTTGTAGCGTGGTTGTACTGAGGTTGAATCACCCTCGTTTTAAAGTGATTCGTTTAGTGGATTTGATCAACTAGGTTGATCGGAAAATCCTAACTCGAGAGGGTTAGGTGGTGGTTTTCACCCGGTTTGGGTTTCCACCTAAAAATTACTTGTGCACATTTTGTGATTGCTTATTTTGTGAGATTGCTTTTTATATTTTATTTCCGCAATTATTACGTCACCCCCTCCTAGTAGGGAAGAACCTACAACATCACCCTAATCTACCCTCTCCGGCCACCTAGATACTTTGCTCCGGTGACCTCCTCAAATCGTCCTCTTCCGACCGTCTAATGACCAAATTGGTCGGCTTACCAGACTCCTCTCTTCCTTGCGACCCTCCCCAGCCAACAGGAGGGCGTTCCTCCGTCTGAATCGTCGTCGTCTCATCGTTGTTCCCTCTTCCTTCTCCGACGCCGATCGATTGAAATCGGCTGCCTCTGCCTCCGTACCGTGTCTTTAGGTCACTCTATCACTCTCTCTCATATTCTGTTTCTCTTTCCCACACTCGCACGACCACTGCTTCTCCCTCAATGCCGTCATCTTCTCCACCTCCGATGAAGCTACGGCGACGCCTACACAATGCTACACTACTCGAAACTCGCCGCTATCGCCTTCACAAGCTCCGTTGTGCTCCACTCTTCAAAACCCCTCACTTCATTCGCTCGTTCATTCACCCAATCATGCCCCCGAACAAACCCACCTGTTACAACCCGATTCTCAAATCCCTACGAGACACGAGAATCGAACCGACTCGACTAATCCCAAGACCCAGTCGTCCAATGAGAAGGTAACCAAAAGAGCAGTAAAATAAACCACATTCATCGTGCATGTAACTAACAGTAACAAAAGTACAACAGTAAAGAAAAGAACTACTACAGTACACACCACCACAACAGTAGAAATTTTAAATGGGTACATAAACGTGATGCATACAATAAAAGAGTACAATTGTAATAGAAAATACTCACTACAACAGAAGAAACAGTACAGTAGGTACAACACAAGTAAAACTACTGGGCTCTACTATGCCCAGCACCCTCTGCAGCCGCAGGCTCTGGCTGCTCAACACCTGGTCCTGAAAAGGTGACAAAGGTGACACGTCAACGAAACGCTGAGTAGAGTGGCAACCAACTAGCTAAGAAAATAGTAAGGTGGACAAATAGCTGTTATTTTTAATTTCTTTCTTTATTTTCTATTTACTCATTCTTAAATTATTTCTCAGATCTTTCTCTTGATCTTGAATGTTCCTCGTGGGAACGATCTTGGTTGTAGTCTTTTCCGAAAAGTAGAAGCAGAACGTGGTGCTCTCCTGGTCGGGAGAGTCCCCCGTGGTGGTCCTACCCTCAGTCAACCACCCCAAGGTCACTGACAGACGTAACGGTGACTACGGCACGCGCGATAAACGCACGGGTAGCTACCCCACACTGGCACGCGGTCAGTCGTTTCCGTTAACGGGTGCGCCCCAAAGCACAGCACGGAACCAGTATAGGGTAGAGCCCTCTCAGTAATAGGGGTCTAGCCCCTCCACAGTAACCAAACAGGGGTCTTGCCCCTCCACAGTCCGTGCACCCTCGCCTGACTACCCTGGTTTGCCCAGTGGGCCTAACAAGTCGGTGTATGAAGGCTAGCACAACCCTGGGGCCCGTGGGGAGGCCAGCGCTCTAACTACACTAGTAGCTCTCCCCGGTACTGCGTATGAGAGGGCCAAAAGTTAGTACAAAGTGGCCAACCTAACCCCGGGTCCCCAGGGTGGCTAGCTCCGCTCTGTACTAAACAGGAGGACAGTCACTCTCCTTGATACTCCGTACTCAAGGGCCAACTCACTTCCCCAATTCCATTCCATTTACCTTTCAGGAGCTCTACTCCTAATTCCCCGTAGGGTTCATGCTCATATTTATCTAGCTAAGCCATTTTATGTTTTATTATTTCAATTTTTATTCCCATATACTCCGTGTTTCCAATAATTAATATACATTTACATACAAGCAGCTGTTATCCAATTACAGGCAATTATCATTTTTCTTTCTACTTTTCCAAGACTGCAATTCATGTATTCACGACATTCGTTTTAGTGTTTCTGTTCCTAGGATTCATGCCACACCCTGGGATCTATCATTCAACCTAGTTTTCCAGTCCAAGGATTCATGTCATACCCTAGGATCTATTATTCAATCTAGTTTTCCAGTCTTAGGGTTCATGCCATACCTTAAAATCTATTATTTATCTCACAAGTGCAAAAATTTTGATAAATAAATCAAGGCAGCCACTCTACCCGCAAAATCAGGAGTATTGGGGGAGTGATCGGCAGGTCCGCGTGCCTCCGCAACCCCCGAATCCGCAACAGAACGAGGTCCTAACAAAAGGATTAAACACAAGGAACTACTCAGAATAGGATACAAGTACTTTAAGAAGAACGGAATTTCAAACGTGGGAATTGGACTTCGAATGAACCCTAAACGGGTCAAAAACGACAATACTGCCCTAAATCAAACGTCTGGAACATCAGACGTCTTAAACGATGGTTCAGATCATACCTCACTTATGCGCTGTTCTTCAGACGTCCAAGATCCCGCTGAATCGTCTGGACCTAGTTCCAGACGTCCGACTGTCACTCCGGACGTCTAGAGACTCTCTCCGCAATCTGGTGCTGTGCCCAGACGTCCGATCTGCGTGGGGGGGCATGTCCTTGTGCCTTCCCGAACGAACCCTGCACGCGTACGCAATCAATCTCAACACAGCAAAGAGGTAGAACCTTCGGCAGAACGGCTTGCATGGCCGTACCCACGAAAGGAAGAAGAAAAGAAATATTGTACCTTTCAGACGTCTGGATCTCACTCCAGACGTCCCCCGCGCCGTCTGGACATAGGTCCAGACGTCTGATTCTGGGAAAATTTCCTAGAATCAGGACCTCCTCGCCCTCCGCATACTGCGCATGGCCGTGCCGCGCCGCGCTCGCCTGCTGCCTGAGCTGTAGCAGCACCAGGGCAACTTCCCCAGCACCACTCTCCCGCTGCGTGCCCGCCGGTCGGCCCTGGCTGCTCCGGTAAGCTCGCCCTCTCTTCCCCACGCACTCCGCCTCTTCTCCCTCTCGCTACACCTCCTTCTCCCCGCGCGCACCCGGCAGCACCTGCTACCCTCGCTCTCTCACTCTCATGCTAACTGGAAGAAGGAGGAGACGGTGGAGTGGCGGTGAGGGAGAGGGAAGGGAGGAAGGGAGTATTTGAAGGCGCCGTGGGGAGAGAGAGAGGAAGAAAAAAGAAGGCGCCTACAGGACGGGGAGGGAAGAGAGAGAAGAAATGAGGGCAGCGGGTTCAGTAGGCGTGCGCATGCTTGCAGACTCGCAATCGTACGCCGCAAAAATTAAATTCCAGACGTTTGGGAAGGCTTCCAGACGTCTGACCAGATGTCTGGACCAACTCCCAAACGTCTTAAAAGATGTTTGATGTCATGGGTCTTAACACCACCTCCACTCACCTTCTTCGACTTTGCTACGCGCTCTCACACACACGCATGCCAAATCGATGCCACCGTCGCACTCACCGGTCCTCGACAATCATCCTGAACCATTTAATTGGATCCCTCGAGCCCATATCCTCATTTTAGGTCACTCGCCAGAACTCTGTCGCCGCCACCTCCTTTGACCGCCTTGTTCATCGTGTTCTTGCTCCAGCAGCTCCAGGCGCCATCTCCAAGTCGCATGGAATACATCCAAGAAGGACTCCAGGGCATCAATTGGAGGAACCATCCTCTGCAGTTGCGACAATTCAAAGCACCATCACTACCTGCAGTGTGCGCGAAGAAGCTCGTGGGATTAGTCCCACATCGTGTATTGCTGAAGCTCGCACGCGGTATAAGGATTTTTTGTGCTTGTAGCTGGTTGCCTCCGAGAGCACCGGGGTGAGGTCCCGCTCACACGCTCCCACACACGCCCTCGCCTGAGCTCACACCTCGCGGGTCTGGTCTTGGTCCGTTTACTTGGATACCCAGGTCTGGTCTGGTTTGCTAGTTCTGAGAAGGAAAGAAGAGAAAAAGAGAGAAGGGGGAGGGGGGGGGGGGTTGCTTTGTCATCCTTCTCTTGATTCTTGTGAAATCTGACAGAGGCCTCCACCTCTGTTGATGTACTGGGTACTGAGTTGTGTCTTCCCTGAAGTTAGGGGACGAAGAGAAGGAAGAGGAAGAAAGAGAAGCCTCTCCCTAAGGCTTAAGGAAGAAAGAAGAAGGGGACGCAAAAGTCGGAGAAGAGAAGAGCAGCTGAGACAAAAGCAGAGAAGAAGGATTCCCTCTTAGCACTATAGCCGAGAACAGGATAAGTCATCTGGACGGTTGAGCAGACGTTCGAGTTCATTTGAAGTGCATTGCACTTAGATTATGTTGAACTGAATTGCTTAATAATTGTTAGGGGTAATTGGTAATTCAAGTCACCACTATACCCCATTCTTTTTGCATTATCTGACATTCAATTTCATTCACATTTACTTGGAATTCTATCGATTATATCTTTGATTCAAATTATGATTTTGAGTTTTAAAATGTCATATTGCTCCCTTTGTTAGACCTCGAATTTCATGCGAGTAATAAATTGTATTTATTTTCAAAGCGATTTCGACCTATACTACGATGCATCATTTATAAACATCGATCTCGCTCTGTTAACACAATCCGTGTGTCTTCTTTCTGTGATTGTTCGTATTTATTCTTGATTCAGATCCTCTTTTACTAAAGGGCACGATCACTGTTTGTGGAAAAAACCTAGGCAACGTTTCTGTTGAACGATCACCGTAGGCTACTTGAAAAATATCGATCAATGTTTCTTATGCGATTGGTAGCAATTTAGTTGGTACTATTGTTTGTTGCAAGGATGACACTATTTTTATTTTATTTTGGGGAAAATAGGGACAACGTTGCTGCCTCTAGATAGTATGGTAGTGCCATTGTTGATGGTGATGTTGCTACTATTGTTTCTAGCAATCTTGGTGAGGCTACTGCTTTCCTATGAGATCCTTAAACCTTGACTCCATCAAGATCCCAATTCCACTCCCACGACACCCAACCTCGTAGGATTAGGCACAAGATAAAACTATCCCCCCCTTGAAAAATCAAATAATACTAGATTAATGGCCTTTAACCCAGTATAACCCCATTCCGAGATCAACTCTCCCAAATGAGGAACAAATGTCCTAAACCCACGAAACAAACACTTCTTTAGGCAAGTGTTCTTCGAGGTTCCAACCCGATTATCTTTGACGGAACCTTAAGGTCCACTAATGGCTCTATCTGGTAAAGTTCTAGTGAGTGGATCCATCAAGTATTGATAGATAATATCAGTTGTATCGATCCTTAGCCGCATCCTTGATTGGGTCCTATTCTCTTGTCACCTTGGCTACCTAGTTTGTAGTCCTCTTGGGTTTCAGCTTCTAGGTTTCTAGGTCAATTTCTTTTCTAGTCGGTATCTTAACCATGTAATCCACAATGAATCATTTAGAATGATGTTTTTGTTACATGGATAGGATTAACTTAGTAAAATGGTTGTAAATAAAATTTTATATCAACTTCATCTGGTTTACAAAAAGTGTTATTAAACCCAAAAAAAACATAATCTCATTAAAAGTTGTATTGGATGGAACTAAAGCTTTAATTAAATTCAATGCAATTCATAATCAATTAAATAATAGCTTGTGTATTTTCATGTACACATATATATAATTTCATCTTTTAAAGGTATGTTTGTATTTCCTTATAACATTGGAGGTTCATATTTCTTTATTTCTTATAACTTTCATAAAGTACATGATCTGTGTATGTCTTGTTGGATTTGAAAATCTAATTGTATCAATTATGATGTAATTATTATATGGTGATATAGGAATTTATGTTGAAATCAATAAGATTTAGAAGAGATTTTTAATCTCATATTGGAAGTGGATAAACCTTTTGGTGGGTGTAAAAGCTTCTGCCTCCCATGACCTATGTAGCAAAAAGTGAGAAGTAGGGCTGGGGACCACGCATCCACGCACGTGTGCCCTGCCCCGCCTTGATCCAACTCGGGCTCAGGCTCCAGCGAGAATTAATTTAGAACTTAAAACTGACTTTTTTTGCTACGGATTTTTAATCTCACGATTTTGACCTGAATTGGTCAATCAAAAGGTAAAATTGGTCGACCAATTATTTTGGTCGATCAATAGTTAAGTTTGGTCGATCAATTGGTTTGATCGACCAAAAAGTCAAGTTTGATCGATCAATTTATTTTGATCGATCAATGGACTTAATTGGTTGATTAATTATCGTATTTTCATAAAACAGGAATTTCCCTAAATGTCTGATCATGGGCTTTATATAAGGGTTACGAGGGGACTTTCAATTGACACACAACAAGAGCAAAAAAACTCTCTTCACTCTCCCCCCTCTCTCTCCCTCTCTCTCGTTCTTGTCTCTTTTTCTTAGTGCGTTCGTTCGACGTGAGATTGGTAGAAAAATCTCCAATCACTTTTGTCAATCTTGCACAATGAGATTGAGAGATCAACGAGAAGTTTTGGTTGATTAAATCATTAAATTAGTAGATTAATCGAAAATTTAGTTGGAAACCAAATTGCCTCAGCTCCGTTCTTCTGAGGTAGTTTTCAAGGACGTCTAAAATCGGAGTGTGTCAAATCTTGGAGGTGGATCATCGTATCTTGGGAGAAATTCGTCAGATCCCAATGCATCGGTATTGTGGAAGAGATACCTTCTATAAGGTAAATCCTTAAAGAATAATTCAATCGAAGTAAAATTTAGCATCTTCTTATTTTATTTATTTGTGATATTATATATTATTTATTCTTTATTTTATTTAAAATTTTATCAAATCATATTTGAGTAACGTAATTTAATATTTTTTATTTATATAAAAATATTAAATTTATTTATTTATTTATTTTTTATATATGATTATTTATTTACTATATATTTTTAAATATATATTTATATTTTTGTAATATTGAAGTTTAATATTTCTTTATTTACTATATCTTTCGTAAATTACACGATCTATGTATGTCTTTGGTAGAGTCCTTGATACCACCTCCCTCGGTGATATCTACCCCCAACCTGAAAGTGAACCCTACCAACTTTGTTTCTCCCATTCCCTTTTTGTGTCACCTTGCCTGAGTTACCGTCGGAGATGGTTACCACGTGATAATCTTTTTTTTTAATAGAGGATAATTTTTGTTTGTCTTTACATGAGAATGGGAGTTCACTTATATTTGTGTTTAACGAATGAGAGATAAGAACGGAGAAAAGTTAGAATGCGAAGAATAAATTTTTTGGATTTTTGAAATATTTAATTAATGTGGAAGTATATAATATCAAAATTATAAAAGAAATGGAATGTTTGAATTTATGTAAAAATCTTACACATGAATAGTAAGGAGAAAATTATGATATAAGTATTTTGTGGATGTGCTTTCTATTTATTTCTTCTTGAAAGTAAATAGAAGGAGTACATGTCTATTTATAGGCCACCACTGACATACAAAGTGCTATAGTTTTCAATGTGTCACTAAATAACTACTCAATTCTCTCAACACTCCCTCTCAAACTAGAGCATGGAATGCTCAACTTATAACACAAAGAAACCCACTCTACACAGGAGAGACCATAGGCTGGAGCTACTGAAAGAATTATACCTGTCTCTGAAGATTTGGAGCTGATGGCTCTCTGTTCAATATCCCTGAAAAGGGTCTTCCTTTAAAGACCTCAAAGCTGCATCTCTCACATAGAAACCAGTTAAGCCCTTCCTCTGAGGACCTAGAAAATGAATCTCCCTCTCTCTGGAGACCTCGAAACTCTGGACCTCCTAGAGTTTGGTTTCTCATGTGAAGATCAATTACTAAAGAAGTCCGTAGCAGTATCCGATGCCACCTCAACTGCTGGAGGATGTTATCATGCCTTAAGACTGCAAATCCGTAGCAGTATCCAATATCACCCATCGTGCCTTGGGACTGTAACAAAGAGACTACCAAACAGGAGTAACTATAATGGCTTCCATGCTCCCCCTTTCTCACATACTTAAGGAAAAAAATAATAACGACGAGAAGAAAAGAAAACAATAAAAATTAGAGAATACTTCCCCACCTCTTCTTTTGAAGAGATAAACTTCTTCGTTTTTTATCTCCTTTTTTTTCTCAATTTTTCCCTCTATCTCTTCTTTTTCTTTTTTTTCTCCTTTTTTTCTTCTTTTTTTTGTCTCTTCTTTTTTTTTACTATCTCTCCCTTTTTTAATTTTCCTTTTTTTTTCTCTTTCTTGCTTAATCTTTTTTTTTAAATCTTTCTCTTCCCTTAGGGTTCAGGAGAACCCAACGTAGTAAACCAACCGCCGCCCCTCGTGCTGCTACGTGCCACCACGCGATGCCTTCCATCGTTTACAGCCATCGTTGCTGCCTCCTTGTCCTCCTGTGCAGAGCACCACGCTCCTGCCACCGGCGCCTCGCTGCCTCGTCTGCTCCGAGTCCCCACAACGCCAGTGACGCTAATCGCGTTGCCTCCGCCAAGCCCACAACCTTGCATCCTCGCTGTCGTCATCCTCACCTCCGAGGAGTCCTGCCACGGTCTCCGCGACCGCAACTGCGTCTTGCTCCTGAAGGACCGCCTCTGAGACTGCGAGCGTCACCTCGAGGTGCTAAGGAGGCAATGGTCGCGGATCACCCCTGCTGTCAATCGCTTCGCCGCCACTCCGCCACTGTACGTTCCTCACCGAGTGGATCTCCACCTTCGTTGCCTACAATGGGCTGCATGCACCCATGCGCGATCCATGTAGGCCCTCTCCTTAATCACCTTGCTCTTGCTGGACTCCCTCACGTTGAGCCATTAGAGATCTCGCATGATCTCTCCTCCTCTTCGTCTTTTCTTCAAACGAACAAAATACTCCCAAGAAAAATAAACATGGAAATGATAACCAAGAACAAAGTTCTCTAATACCAAATTGAAATATTTAATTAATGCGGAATCACATAATATCAAAACTATAAAAGATATGGAACATTTAAGTTTACGTGGAAACCTCATTCACGAGGAGCAAGGAGAAAACCACAGGAGAAGCACCCTATAGGCGTGCTTTCTGTTTATTTTTTCTTGAAGGTAAATGGAAGAAATACACGACTATCTATAAGCCACCACTCACATACAAAGTGTCACAGTTTCCAATATAATACTAAATAACCACTCAATTCTCTCAACAAAGATAAATTAGGAGATAAATTAACCCTCACATCAACCCATGTTAACTTATAAAAAGGCCATCAAAGGTTGAATTATCCTATAATTTAAGCAGTGATTATCTCTATGGAAGAAATAACTCCCACCGTAAAACAGGCTTAAGTTGGCTAATTTTTTATAAAGGTGCCCTTCCGGAAAGGGACGCATGGAAAAGTTCCCTAGTGAAAAGTTAGCCAAGTTCGGTGATGTATAACTCTGTGCCAAGAGTTTAATGCTTTTACCAATCTCAATATAAGTTATGGGATGGGCTAAGCTCATCTTAACCACTTGGGGGCATGGGATAGACTTTTTTTTTTTGGGGTAAATGATAATGTTATTTACACGAAAGCGGACTGATCAAAATGTACAACCAACAGATCCGAATACAACAATTTTGCAATTCCAACATCCTTACAGCAGACAACCATTATCAGTTAAATCTGCAGCGACCCTTCTAGCAATAGAGTAGGACGATGGATGGGACTCTCCATGAATGTGATTGTTTCTTTCCTTTTAGATTAATTACCCATATCGCTACCATGACTGCACATGTTCTCTTCCTTTGATCAATTAACTCCATCGAGGGAGGTTGGACTTCCAGCTTCCATTCTCTAGTAGTGGTGTCAGGCTTCGATCAATCCTTCCAATTAAAATCGAGAGGTGGCGTAGGACCTCTATGGCAAAGTTACGTTGGAAGAATTGATGGTCCTTGGAATCTTCAATGGTGCCGCATACGACGCAACAGCAATCACCGTTATAACCCCAGCATTGCATTCTTTCCCATATCATAAGCCTACCATGTAATACTAAATTACGGTCGAGTTTTCCTGATGTATATTATGATCCAATTTATTCGGTAAATTTGTTAGCAGGATCTTTGAGATTTTTATCTCATTGGTACTTTATGAGTCTAGAGCATAGGGTTGATCTTTTTCAAGAAATCTTCCCATTCCCCATTTTGAGGTACTTTTTTTTTCTTTCTCTTTTATTTTTTATCTTATTTTTTATTTTTATATTCCCCTATTTCTATCGGAATTATTTTCTCCTTCATGGTTGAGGTCTCTCCATCCTTTTCTTCTACTGTAGGATGTATCTGATTCTTCCCGTGCAATGAAATGCTTATTTAAAAAAAAACAAAAAAGAAAAATAACCATGTACGGAATGACCACTTTGGTAAGATATTCGCGTTCCAAGCAAAGGACCATAAATTATGTCTTTTCATCTTGAGTCCGATTACCTTCCAAAATGGTTGCCGAGGGAAGAAGGTCTGATCCCACCTCCTACGCAGCCTTCCAAATCCAGCAACCACAATTTACACTTGAGTCTCCTCATTTCTGGCTACCACTAAATAAGGGAGGGTGGTATCTTGCCATCCAAGTCGCCCAGATTGAGTTATGTAAAAGATGGGCTCTCTTACAAGCTTCCAGAAGTGCCATGTCTTTGTAACTTCTTAGCCCTAATCCCCCTTCCAGTTTGGAAAGCCAAATCACTTGCCAACGCAACAAATGGGACCTCCATTCCATATAAAAGCTGCTACCATCTTTCTAACTTTGTCAAGCACTCGACGAGGCACCACTATGGTTCGTAACCAAAACGTCATTAACCTCTCAATTGCCCATTTGACCCACTGCACATGAACGACAACAACTTCCTCTTCCAAGCCTCGAGCAAGGTGGATACCCGATCAAGGAGGACTTGGAAGCCGCCCCCCCTTCCCACCAAGTCCCAAAGGTGAGCCAAGGTACATCGTCACGAGTCTCCCTTGAAGCATGGCATGAGACAAACAAATGCCCCATGTGCAACGGGCATGAGGGGCAAGAAACACTCTACTTTTGTTAGCATTGAGGTTTAGGCCCGTGATTATATTGAAACACACCGCCACACCCCCAAACAACCCCCCCTCCACCCCGCAAGTTAGGGCTAATGATAGCTCCACTCTTCTTTCGAAGGTCTAGCAGGAGGGAAAAAACAATTCATCACAAGCATGAAGGTAAGAGGAGAAAGGGGATCGCCTTGCCTAAGTCCCCATGATGTGTGGAAAATCCCAAAGGCAGACCATTGGCAAGGGGAGAGAAGGTAGGAGCCACAACAAGGGCCTCAAATTCCAGATCTGAGACTCGATGGGGAAAAGGCAAGGTGAGACCTTCAAGGGGGGCAAGCTCGGACGTATGAAGGAGGTCATGGAAGTAAGTACTGGCTTCTACCCGAAGATCCTCTTCCTTATCAAGGACCTTCCCATTCACATCAATCAGTCTTGAAATGGAGTTTTTGTTTTGCGTGATTCTTGTGGCAATTGCATATAAGGTGGGACTGCGATCTCCCCCTCGAACCCACTCAACATGACTCCTATGATCCGAACGCTTCCTCCTCTTTATTAAGCAGGTTACGAGCCTCTCTGATGTTAGCTTCCTGCCTTTGAATTTGAAGGCTGAGAGGATTTTGCATCAACTCCGATTGGATTGAATGTAATTGGGCCCGAAGTCATTCAATTCGTCTAGGCCTGGAGAGATCCTCTCTTCTTTTGAGCTCTTTCTTCATCTCTTTTAATTTTTGAACCACAATGAACGTTTGATTGCCCTCCACCTATTTCTCCCACGGTTTCCTCACAAGTGAGATAAAGTCCTGTCTATCGGCTCAATAGTGTTCTATTTTTTTTCCGTTTTTTTATCGCCTTAACAGTTAAAGAATCTAAACAGCCACCTTTTCTTCTTCTCTTGCATAAGGTTCAATCGGAACATAGCATAATTGCTCCACTCAGTGTGCATGTACTCCACCCTTAAGTGGAAAGATATCAAACCATTTATCGCTAGCCAATACTCTATCCGGGCTAGAGGCAATACAACCATTAGCCGTGGAGTGATTAGTTTAGAACAAGGTTTTAAAAAATGTAAGGCGGTACCGAGGTGGTTTGCTTTCATCGAGGCGAGGCATAAGCCTCGAGGCAGTCGAGACGTAAGCCTCAGGATTTGTATAAAAAATATAGAAAATGAAATGATATATACTTATCAAGTGCTAACCTCAAACTCAAATGCGTCCTGCTGAAGAGTAGAGTACTGCCGCTGGAGCTGGAGCTACGCTCGGAGTCTCAGATCTGCACAAGAGCTGGACCTGTGCTCGGGCCTGCGCTGCTAGAGCTGCACTACGCTGCGCTGCTGGAGCTGCACTGTGTGGAGCTTGCGCTGTGTGAAGCCTGCGCTACGTAGAGCGTTGCTGCTGCATGCTCGCGCTGCTAGTGCTGGAGCACTGCGTGGAGCTACTCGCCGGTGGAGGTCTGCTGCAAAAATACCCGAGATGACGCCTCTACAACGCCTCAATGCCTCGACCACGCCTCGACAAAGCGAAGCACACACCTCGCAGACTAAAGTTGAGGCTTAAGCCTCGAGGTGCATTTTTTTAAACGATTGTCTAGAAGAGGCTATTGTCAATTGCCGCCACATCCGTAACCCCCAAAGCATCAATTCAATCATTGAACTCCCTTGTACTTGTACTTCCATGACAACGACCCCCCCCCCCCCCCCCCCCCCCCAACTCTTTCCTCTATATCGTTGGTAAGAGTGAGTCTCACCCGTGAAAGGTCAATGGATGATACGGCAATATGTAGAAGGTCATAGAACCATCCACAATCTTCCACCCACAAAAGTCGCACGGGCAAAAACTCACTTATCCGCCAATGATCAGTAGAAGGTTACTAGATGATTGTGTGACTTTTTATCCTTTTTTTTTAAATATTTTGTGATTTGATATCTCTTTTTTAAATTTGCTTCTTCTTTGCTTGCCACTTCTCAACGGAAATTGTCACAAGGATATACCATGCTTCGATTACAGTGGTGCATGGGAGAAAGCATACAAAGACATTAGACCGTGTGCATTTGTTGGGACTGGACAACTCCAAGCTGAGTTTGAACCTGTCCTGCACAATCTAGAACCTCTAAAAAGAAAAGAACAGGAGACCTCACATGAACAAAGCTCTACTGCTGGGGACTTAACTTATACCATCCTGAAAACATTAAGCTTAATAATCTGTGACCGTTGAGCTTGTATTACCTGCTGTGTGTTTCACTTATATATATTTCTTGCTAGGTTATCACTCTATTATATCACGTCCACACCCCCCCCACCCCCCCCCCCGCCGTTTAATAATTAAAAGAAGACTTGAGGACGAGAATAATTTTCTGACACGGAACTATGGAAGTGAGCATCCTGCAGGGCAAGGAGAGTGATTTTGCAATTGAAGATACAAGGAGGGTACGAATACAAAATCTCAGCATAAATTTTCGCGTAGCCCATGGGATACAACCATAGCCGTTGGCGACCGGCGTTGACTGCGAACAACGTCGTCCGCAAGAACTTCAAGAGGCAGAACTAGGGGAGGTGCATGTCACCACCACGGGGATGTGCTAACTATAAACCGTCGTTTCGGTTCCACCAATCCGTCATCCCAAGGAGCTCCTGCGAGCTCACATGGCGGGTACAAGCGTGCTCTCGACGCTCAACCTGCTGTCGTCCCCTGCTATGCAAGAGCTCGAGAGAGCAGCAGGGATGCCCTTGGTCGCCCACGCCTCGGGCATAGACGGCGTCCCAGAAAAGGTAGACCGGATCAGCGGTTCTCTCATCACGATCCTCCCGCTCCTCAGCTACGCCGACAGATATATGCACGATGCGTCCGTTGGGGATTGGGTGGAGAAGGTGAGATCCATGGCACGGCAAGTGGAGGATATCCTGGAGGAGCACATGTACGACGCCTTCTCGGGAGTCGGAGGAGGGCTCCTGCGTGTCGTCCACGGCATTGGTCACGTCGGCGATAAATGGAAGACGTGTTGCAGGACCGCCACACTATTGGAATCCGTCGTGCCCATGGCGGATGAGATCCGCGACGTTTACAACTTGGACATAGTCAACAAGCTTAAAGGGCTGGCCGTTGTCTCTGCCTCCCCAAGTGGCAGATCATTCAGAGGGCAAGATTCGTAAGTCACAAAATTTCTAATTGTTTTAATTGCAATCATATCCTTTCCTTCGATTTTTTCTAATTTGGTTATCGATTGGAGTCCAGTTGTTGCGAGGATTTCCTCTTGGAGAGGGAGGGGTTGAGAGCAAAGGAGTTGGAGCAGATGAAGAGGTGGCTAACCGAGGAGCCCGCGGAGAGCATGGTCATCGCCACGTGCGGGGTGGGAGGCGTTGGCAAGACCACTCTAGTTAGGGAGGTCTATCGCGATCCGCGGGTGATCAGGCGGTTCGAGTGCCGGGCGTGGGTGACCGTCTCGAGAACCAGCTACTTGAACGACTTCATTAGAGAACTCGCAAGTCAGCTTAACGTGGAGGAGGAGGAGGAGGACCCATGCAGGGTCATGCGTTGCGATAGCAAGGATGCCGAGGAAGAGAGCACGAGTACTGGAAGGCAGACACTTCAGGGGATCCGGGGCATGCTTCAAGGCAAAAGGTACTTGATTGTCTTTGATGATGTGTGGGACGGCACCTTTTGGGATAAGGACGGGGGCATGTTTGGCGATGATCTTAATGGTGGTGGTAGGATCCTAATCACAACTAGAGACAAGGATGTGGCTGCCTCGCTAGCCAAAGAAGGGAGGGTTTTGGCGCTTGAACCTCTACCAGAGGAGAAGGCATGGGTCCTTTTCACCAAGAGGGCACTTCGGCTCGACCCGTCGCCAGAGTTTCCCCACGAGCTAGAGCAATTGGGTCGCCACGTGGCGACCCAATGCGAAGGCCTGCCGCTCGCGATAGAAGCCGCAGCCAACGTGATGTCCGCAAAGGAGAGGGTCAAGTCGGTTTGGGAAAGAGCATGTAAGACTCTGGCGTTGAGGTTGCACGACCGCCCGAGTGACAATATCTTGATGCACAGCTACTTCGAGTTACCCTCCCACCTGAAACTATGCTTCCTTTACCTGAGCATCTTCCCACAAGGCTGCCTGATCAAGAGAAAGCTACTCATCAGATTGTGGGTGGCGGAGGGGTTTATAATAGACAGAAATGGGAGGGCAATGGAAGAAGTGGGGGAGGCTTACCTCCAAGAGCTCATCCACCGAAACATGATACAAGTGGCGGAGCAAAACGAGGGCGGGAGAGTGAAAGCTTGCAGGATCCACGACGTCCACAGAACCTTAGCCTTGGAGCTATCCCGCCAGCAGAAATTTGCCACGTTCCACGGCAACGAGACGAAGACCATCGATTGCGACAACAACGCTCGCCGCCTCTCCCTCGAGAAGGTCGTCCACGAGAACAATTTTGACTACGAACGGTTACGCTCTCTACTCCTATTCATCGACAGCGGCGGTCGTCGATCGGAATTCGAATTCTCATTCTCGTTCTCCTCCAAGCTCAAGCTGCTGAAGGTTCTTGAGCTGAGGGGAGCCACGATTACCAAGGTACCGGAGTGGATCTTCACCCTGTACAACCTCCGGTACCTCGGTCTTCGCGAGACCGGGATAAGTATAGATGTCTTCCCAAGAGAGGTCCAACAGTTGCAGCAGCTGCAGACCCTCGATCTCTGGAAGACCGAGGTGCTGCAGCTGCCGCGGAACATAGTAAAGCTGCAGAACCTCCGGCACCTCATATACTGCGGGGCAAACACCGCCGACATGAAGTACTGCAACCCGCTATGGTTCCGCGGCCGCGAGGCTCCGAGGGGGATATGGGACATGAGGAACCTCCGGACCTTGAAGACCGTCGAGGCGACCGACGAGCTCGTGGGTCGGCTCGGGGAGCTGACGCAGCTGAGGACGCTATCCGTCACGAAGGTGGCGCACGCGCACTACATACCATTGCTGGACTCCATAAGCAAGATGAGGCACCTCGAGCACTTGGCTATAAAGGCGGCCACCGGGAAGGTGATCGCTCTGGAGAATCTGAGAGTTGCAACGACGCGTCTCAGGAAGCTCCTGTTGGAGGGGAGCTTCTTCTGTGCACCGGAGTGGTTCGGGGAGCTCGAGAACCTGACGCACCTCTACCTATCCCAGTCTTGCGCGCGCGAGAGCCCGTTGGAGGCGATTGGGATGCTGCCAAACTTGTCCTTGTTGGTGATGGACGGGGCTTACACGGGGGAGAAGCTGTTGTTTCGTCCCAAGTGGTTCCCGAAGCTTAGGAAGCTGTATCTGGATGATATGGAGGTTAGGAGTGTTGCTGTGGGGAAGGGTGCTTTGCCTGTTCTTAGGAAGTTGTATGTGAGTAGGTGTGGGTCCTTGGGGAGGGATTGGCAGGGGGTGGAGAACCTCACGAAGCTGGAGGAGATTTGCCTAAGGGAACCCACGAAGGAGCTGAGGGATTTCCTGCAACCGATTTGTAGGCAACTCCGTGTGAACTTAAAGGAGATCCCATGATTGGTACGAAGAGAATTGGTCGTTGTCATGCAATATTGAGATGGATTCTTTTAGTGGTGGTGTGGGGTTCTCTGATTACTTTGAGCCAAGAGGTGTGTTGGGTTCACGATTATCGTCCCTGGTGTCGATGTTTATTCGATGGAATGAAAAAAGGAAATGGGATAAAACGATTTGTTTGGTGGATAATATTTTAGTATTATTATAAGTTGATGTGATATATTAATATTTAATGTATATATTATATTAGAATTGGTATATTATGATACAAGTTAGTATTAATATGATGGAGTAGGAGAAGTATTCTCCTGATATCCCTTTAACTAAGCATATCTGATTAGATATTCTTCCAGTAAGAGGTTTATAGTTTGTTCTCGGATAAAACTAAATTAAGCCCTCTCCTCGAAATTTTTTCGACAAATGGGAATCGAACTTGACCAATTGATTATCAATTCTGAAGCTGTTGAACAAGCGAGCGTATAGGGTAGCTGTCCGTAAATTTGGAAATAATAATTTGTTCAAATTTTGATGTTTTGATCTCAATTTGGATGGACAGCTTAGCCATCATCCTCCTGTATGTATTCAGGCAAGCAAAGTGTTAATAGTTATAATTGCAGCTTTAGTTTCCTTACACTTGTTCAAGCTATAATCTCTTTTTCAAGCTCTGTTCCCTTCAGGAGCTCGTCGTGCAAGGGTGAGGAAAGAAGCAGTAACAGGGCTTGTGAGAGATCTGCCACTATATATCTGCCCAGCGTGAATTTGCAATTGATATGAATGATGGGTGATTGGCGAATTGAGCCTCGGTTAATCTGCTTGGTGATCTGGTGGTAAAGTATGCTAATACTCCCATCTAAACAGTTGCGATTCAAATCCTTGACCTTATTCAAAGAAGAAAATTGGAGAGACTCAATTGGCTATGCAACGCAATGATTTTTCAACCTTAACTTGCTTCGAACCATAAACTGTTCGAATTTATTCCGAAGAAAATAGTGGAATGTAGGGTAGTGCTTCTACCATTCCGTGAAATCGTATTGCGTCGTGCGCATGCTCGAATTCGATCTCCTATGTTTCTTCGCTTTTGAGTAGATTTCTACTCTTTTAGACGTAAACTAGTTGATTTAACCAACAAACGGTTGGTGAGTTAAGTAAGGTCAAACCAAAGTTAACCCCTTTCCCTTAACCCACTTATAAACACTCCCTTAACGAAAAAGAAAACAAAGTTTGCACTCAATCCTGTACTCCCTCCGGGTCTTGCCTTCGCAAAATCCGACGTGGGCTTGGGAAGTGGGTTGCGCGGGATAGACAATGCATCCATCAGTCCAACACGTAGAACACCGACCCAATGACTTCCTTAATGATAAGTTTATTTAAAGGGTTAAAGAAATTGTATTAAGAAATATAAAATTATGTTAATCTTCAATTATATTTACTTGTATAGTGGTATTAACATAAATTTATATTTACTTGAATTTGTGCTAAGTTGGAGTGTTAACCTTTATGGTGTTTACTTGTTAGTATGTTAAGAATTTGAATCAGAAACCGCGAGAATACAACAAAATTGTGGGACTTAAACACGAGTTTGCCTAACACCAATAAAAAAAATGGTTAATCTTTATTTACTTAGAGAGTTAATGTTACGACCCAGTTTTCGAATCCGTATAGGATACGAAATCGACTCAACTCGACTAATCCCAAGACCCAGTCGTCTAACAAGAAATAACCAACAAGTAGGAAAGTAAATCGCATTCACTATGCTAAGTAACTAACAGTAAAAGAGTACAGCAGTAGAGGAAGTAAAAGCTGCTAATAGTACATATTACCACCACAATAGTAAAGCGGAAACAAAGTACAGAAATATAACGGTAACAAGAGTCTAAACTCACTAACAAAAAGGAAGTACAACAACAGGAAACTACTGCTGGGCTCGACTGAGCCCAGCACCCTCTGCAGCCGGTGACTCGGGCTGCTCAACACCTGAACCTGAAAAGGGTTATGAGTAAACTGAGTAAACGAACGCTGAGTAGAGTGGTAACCAACTAACTAAAGCAGTAAAAGCTAACAGGTAATTTATCTTTTCCAATTACTTTATTTTACAAGTTATTCCTTTTCACCCATTGTTGCTTTTCAGATCTCTTTCTTGATCTCGCATGTTCCTCGTGGGAACGACCTTGATTGCAATCTTTTTCGAAGAGTAGAAGGCACACGTGGTGCTCTCTTGGTCAAGAGAGTTCCCTGTGGTGATCCTACACCCAGTCAACCACCCCGAGGTCACGGACAAACATAGCGGTAACTACGACATGTGCGATAAGCGCACGGGGAGCTACCCCGCAATGGCACGCAGTCAGTTGTTTCCGCTAGCGGGTATACCCAAAGTACAATACGGAACAGTATAGGGCCTAGCCCTCTCAGTAACAGGAGTCTAACCCCTCAGAACCAAACAGGGATCTCGCCCCCCCACAATCCTCGCACCCTCGTCTGACTACCCCAGTTTGCCCAGTGGGCCTAACAAGTCGGTATAGGGTGGCTAGCTTAACCTCGGGCCCCATGGGGTGGCTACCTCTCTCCCTACACTAGTAGCGCTCCATAGTATAGTGTACGTGAGGGCCAAAGAAGTCAGAGTAGAGTGGCCAATCCTGACCTTAGGTCCCAACCCAAGGGCGGCTAGCTCCGCTCTACACTAAACAGGGGACAGTCGCTCTCCTTGGTACCACGTACTCAAGGGCCAGCACACTTCCCACTCACATTTCCAAATCCATTCCATTTATCCACAGGAGCTCTACTCCTAATTCCCCGTAGGGTTCATGCTCGTATTCCCCATGTTATTCCATACCAGGTTTCGTCATTCACAATTTCATCTCAGATTTTACACATGCAATTCGTATTTCCACAATTTGCATATACAACAAGAAATGTTATAGGTATCTAGCACAAGCATTTCAGATTTCACAGGAAGCTCTTGTTTATTAACAGGCAGTTGTTCACATTTCTATTCATTTGTTTAATACTACAATCTCAAACACATATACAAACAGTGCAAGTACTTCTCATCATAGGATTCATGCCACATCCTAGGTTTCTAGTTATCCAATTTCACATATGCATTCAGGTTTTATAATTAAAATAGAGGGAAACAACTTTACCAGACAATCCAAGAGTATTGGGGCTCAAACGGCAGGCTCACGTACCTTTGCAAGTCCCAAACACGCAAACAGATCAAAATCCCATACCAAGGAACATAACACAACGGAATGTTCAGAACAGTATAAAAGGACTTCTAATAAGGAGAACTCGCAAGGAATCCACAGATATCTCGTTTGCGTAAAACGGACCTCAAACAGACCCTAAATGGATCAAAAATAGGACTGCAGACCTAAATCAGACGTCTGGCACAAGGTCCAGACATCTTAAAAGTCACCAGGGTCTCACCTCAGGTTCCTGCGTCGACTTCAGACGTCTGAACCCCTACTTGACCGTCTGAACCCAGGTCCAGACGTCCGACCTCTCCTCCAGTAGTCTGGGAGTGCTTCCGGTCGCCTGGTAAGCTATCCAGACATCCGAAATGCGTCGGAAGGCGTGCCCCCCGCCTTCTCGAAGCTATCCCTGCACGTGACAGGCGAATCACCCACTTTTAGCCATGCAGATCGAAGCTGTGGTGTGGCCTGCATGGCCGTAACCTTAAGAGAAACGTACCTTCGCGAAGTTCTGCTTTCAGACATCCGGTGTCGTCACCAGACATCCAACCCGTCGTCTGGACGGCATGCCAGACATCAAATTCTGGGAAAATCCCAGAAATAGAACAACCTCCTGCTCCTCGCCGCGCGCAACCGCGACCCCTCCTCCTCGTCTTCAGCTCTAAGTGTAGCAAGGTGTTGGGGACGTCTCCCCCGATGCACTCCTCCCGCATGCGCCGCTCTGGCAGTGTGTCCTCCGGCGAGCTACCACAAGTTTGCGGATACAAGCTCCTCGTCTCTTCACGTCACCTCTCCTCCTCGTCGCTGGCTCTCGCGCTCTCTCTTGCGCTCGCCCCTCTCACTGCAGTGGAAAGGAAGGAAGGAAGGTGGCTGTGGTGGGGTGGGAAAGAGAGGAACGGGGGGAGAGGGGTCTTATATAAGGGTGCGCTAGGGTTCTGCGGGGAAGAAAGAAGAGAGAGAAGAGAGGAAAAAGGGCAACCTGCGCGCAATTAGCACGCAGACGCGAAGCTACGTATAAATTTTCAATTTCCAAACATTTAGGAATGGGTCCAGACATCTGACCGACAGTCAAGACGTCTTAAAGGGCTCAGAACAGAACGGGTCTTTACATCATAGCTAGCTAGGGTGCGGAAAAGGAAAATGTATATGCAAAACAAACCTAAAGATGACCGAAGCTGGTCCGAAAAGATGTACCCTCAAAAAGTTTCAGGTACCGCTCCCGCATCCCCGCCTTAGGCTCCCACGTAGCCTCTTGGTTCGTCATCTACGTTGATGTGGTTATTATAGTCGTTGTGGTATGTGACAAAAATGGTCACCAGTCTAATACAAATTATTACTCAGAATGAGAAGTTTCCTAAGGTCGAACTCAGGGAGCAAACTAAAATTTCAGAAGCATATAAATTCACAAAATATATAAGGTTTTACAAAAAATTAAGAGAGAAAGAGAGAGAGGGTAATTGGCTTTTTCTTCTTCTCTTTCTTCAGCTGGCTTTTCTCTTCAGCTTGTTTTCTTCTTCATTCTTCTTCTCTTCTTCTCTGCTTCTTCTTCTTTCTTCTTCTTCAGCCTGTCTTCTTCTTCCTTCTTCTTCAACCTGTCTTCTTCTTTCTTCTTCTCAGCAACTGCAGCTCCTCTTTCTCTTTTTCTTCTTTCTTTTCTCCTTCTCTTGTTGCTGACTCTCCTTTTTCGCCGACGTCTGATTCAACACTCAGACAACTTAACTGCTCGATTACTACAATGCAGCTCCTCCTCTTTTCCTTAAGCTTCTTTCCTTCCTTTCTTCTTCTTCTTCCTTCTTCCTCCTCTTGCTTCTTCCTTCTTCCTTCTTCCCTGCGGCTAAGTCCTGGCTGCTGCTTCTCTTCTTCTTTCTTCTCTCCTACACACACATGCAAATATCAGCGCAAAACCTACCCTACCCCTTCCCTGCGTCTCTCTCTCTCTCTGGATCTCTCTTTGGTAAGCTCTCCCAGAGCCGGGTAATCAGGTCGGGTCGCGTGCCCGGGTCCAGGCCCACCGACGTGGGTGGTGCGCGAGGAGTGCACAGGAGGGTGTTGGGTCAGGTCAAATCCACGTGGGTGTGCCGCGGACGAGACCCGGTGATAGGTGAGGGACCTCACCCCGTGTGTATTCGGAGGCGAAGAGCCTATGCCACTTTTTCAATTTAAGTGTGGGCGCTCGCCCATACACTTACGAGGTGGGACTAAAGTCCCACCTCCGCTTCGCTCGCCTGCAGGCGAGAAGCAGCTAACAATTGGGCAGCAGCGAAGGCTTCACGCTCCCAATTGAGAACCTGGGCGCCTTCGCGGACGTGCCCTGTGTTGCCTGGAGCCTGCGCCTAGTGTCGAAGAGACCTGGAGCTACCTGCGAAGCAGCTCCTGCTTCTCGTCAATGGCAGCAAGGAGGGTGAACCCTGAAATCACGAAGACGGCCTCACGGCCATGTAAGACAACACAGGGAGCTTCGCCAGAGTGTGGCGAAGGTGGTGCAAGGGGCGGCGTGCTGTGAGAGTGCCTGTGGTCGTGCACCTAGGGCAACCTGCATGCGTGGAAGTGGGTGTGTTCGGGGGGTGCTCAGAGTGTGTAGCGTGGTGAATGGAGTAGGGGAAACGCTAGAGTGGAGTGAGGGGGAGCTTCTGGGCTTGTCGGCGAGGGGTGGAAAGGTTTGTGGAAGTGGAGTGATCTCACTGGAGATGGTGGCCGGAGGTGGAGCAAATGAAGGTGGTCGTGGCAGTCGAGGGGTTTAAAATACTAATTCAAGAAGGGAAAAGTGAGAGAAGAGTAAAGAGAAAGTTCCTACCTACTTAATCGACGAATAGGGAGAGGGAGATTGTCCGGTGCATGCCTGCAAGAGCTGGGGACGAAGATGCCAAGAGGAGGAGTGACGGCGACGAGGAAGAGATCTGAGGACGCCAGCTGGTGCAGCTTGGCATGAGACAACGAGGCAAAGTGGGCTCTGCTGCAGGTATGGCAGCAGAGCGACGAAGAGGAGGAGAGTTCGCCGGAAGCTGGGGCAGTCTGACCTGAGAGAGAGGAGACGAAAGAGGGGGGTTTTCTCGGCCAGAAATAGCTTGCAGTGGACGGCAGCTGATAACACCACACAAGGGGATAGTAATTAGGTTGAATATGGCCCATATTTAGAATAAAAGGCACAACATAAGTAGAATAGGAGCATTGCATGCATCCAGTACCAAGATTGCTTATAAACTGTATTAATGGCCATTTGTGTAAAGCATTTGTCAAAGCAGGCCTCAGATGAGCAATCGGACCGCACGGATGGATTCAGAACGACGAACGGAGTCCAACGGACTCAAGATCGGCCAAATCTGACATCCGGAGCTCCCACAATGGGCCCAAGAAATTCTGACCGTTGATCTGGAGATCAACGGCCCAGAGAGCGCCACGTCAGCCCGCCCCCACCACTCGCACAGCTGGCCAAGGACAAATCTCGGCCGTCGATCTTCGATCGAACGGCCGAGATCCGCGCGCTCTCCCGCGGTTGCCGCGACAAAGCGCGGGCGTGGCGCAACGGTTAGCGTGCACGCCTGCATCGCCGCGACGCACATTCGAGCCGTGCGGAGCGGGATTTGAAGGCGGGCGAAGGGTGCGGAAAAATTGGGCCGCCCGATAAGCAGCGGGCGGCCACGATCTCACCACGTGGCACGACCACAGCGCACGAGCGCCCATGCGCGCGCACACGCCGGGCGGAGACGCGCGCACGCGCGCCCGAGGACTGATCTCAGCGCGGGCGAGGAAGATTCTCAGCCGTCCGATCTTCGATCGGACGGCTGTTGTTCAGCGGCCACGGATCGTGCGGGGAGAAGGAACGGGGCGCGCGGCTGACCGGCAGCGAGAGGGCTACACCGACGCTTTTGGAAGCTGTTTTAGAGACGCTCTGGATGTCGCTAAAGCCCCTTCTTCTTTTAGGAAGCCCTTAACTCTATTTAAACCCCCTCCTACCACCATTCAAGGCATACTCTCCCACTTGCAACTACTCCACTCCTCTCTTAGCTAACTTTAGGCACTCTTGTAATCACCGGAGACGACGAGCCGTCGACGGAGCCTCCTCCACCACCGTGGCTGCCTCGTCGCTCTCCACACTCTCTCCATCTCTCTCTCTCTTTTAAGCTTTCATTTACTTTTGTTAAAACATGTATTTAATGTTGTAAGCTATGAACTATGAATGCATGTTTAATGAAATTATTTTCCTTTCAATCGCCATTTTAATTTCTGTTCAAAGTGCATGATCAAAACCAAGAGCTTTCTAACCCTAAACTCTCTCTCTCTATCTCTCGCTCTCACCGTCTCTTTCGCAAGCAAACCTCCGCCTTTTTCGTGACAACAAGTGATAAACAAAATCCGATTTTCACGCCTTCCTGAGACCGACACTCGGACTCACCTCCATTTACTTCTTTTAAAATCGATGTATCAAGTGCAACTATAACGACACCTCTTAACACACACACATGAAGGCACGTCAGTTTCTGGCGCCGTTGCTGGGGAGGCAACAGATTTGTTTTATCACCTCCATTCCACATTCATTCTCACATCGTCTAATGCCCTATTTTCCTTTTTACTTGATGGTTGCAGGAATTCGGCGCATGGACGGCGAAGCGACGCATTCCACGACGGTAGCAAGGGAGTAGGCGCCTCGAGGATCGATAGTAACCTGTCTCTCATTGTTTGCTTGCGTGAAAAAGCTAAAAAATTGTAAAAACTGAAAAAAAAATTGGCATGGTGTATGATTACTTGACCCACATCCATAACACATCACCCAAAAAAAAATGTACACTCTAATATTCTAAACAAATTCTTGGAGTGTTCTTTTCTTTTTCTTGAGTGGTGTTTGCAAAGCCACTGTGAATTGACCTGGGCCGCACCACTCAACCCTAAAACTGACTCATCAATAGAAGTTGCATGATCATTAGGATGAGTACACTAGGGTTTTAGAGCCTCTACAGAATAAAAAGGAAATCTACTTTCATCGAATTGTGTGCAGAACTTGACGTGCCCACTGAAACTTGGTTGAAAACACTAAGACACGTCAACCCTAAAAAGTACTAAAGTAAGGATGAAACACTAAAAGACACCACATCTTAATAAATCCTTGCTTGAAAACCATGTTTTACTAAAAGCACACACTTTGAAAATGGAAAATTAAGAGGCACCACCCCAATCAACGCCTCATCACATCACCCTAAGCACAAGCACTATCCTAACCCTCTAAAACTGAGTAGACGTGCCCTAGGCAGGACTGAGTTAAGTCTCAAAAGGTGAGGTTTTGTTCGCTAAGCACTTGGCTTTCATTCCCATGGTAGAATCTGGTGACTAGGCTGCGGGGCAGTGTCAAACGACCGCGGTTGTGGGGTCTATGGAACCGGAGGCGCAAGCCAAAGGAAGAACCTTCCCTACAATCCCCTTGTAATCAACCTGGCCAGATTAGCCTTGGGAAGGGGAGTCGAGTGCTTACGGACTTAATCACCCTTTGTGAGATTTCTAGGTCTCCTAAGGAATACACCATAAGGATTAGGCTTGCGTGCTTGATTGAAACACATTTCTCGCATATGTTGCCCTCCGCATCCCCTCCTGTTCTTCTCTAGTGTATGCACGGGAGGCGCTCACTGCATCCTGAATTGTGTGTTTTGGGGCAGGAATCTAGGCGACGTAATTCTGTTGAAAACATGGCTAAACCTAAGGTAGATGAGGCTGAAGATCAACCCCCACCAGATGCTATGGCCATCATCCAAGCTCAAATCAATGCTAACCATCGGCTTCAGCAACAACAAATCCACACCATCATGCAAGCCATACAACGGTTACAGAACCCACAAGAGCAACCACCACCTTTCCACGACATACCAGGGCAACCACCACTTGATTTACCGCCATTTCAGGACCAGCCAAGACCCCTCCGTGATTTCTACAATCCCTCTGCTATTAGAGTCGAGCCACACCTTAGGATCCCCGAGGGGGGAGATGATTTTGAGTTGAAACCAAACGTCTTAAGTTTGATCCAGAGCCACTTTCATGGAAGCTCAAATGAGGACCCCTTTCAACACCTAGAGGATCTCGACCGCATAGCACGAACGGTGAAACCTAGGAACATTAGCCTTGACATTATTCTAATCAAGATGTTCCCTTTCTCATTAAGAGACAAGGCTTCTCATTGGCTTAGAACCCTAGGTAGACCCATCACCACCTGGGAAGAACTGAGGCATGCATTTTTAAAGAAATTCTTCCCCATAGGAAAGACCAATGCCCTCAGAAGAGCTATCACTACCTTCACACTCCAGGGTAGGGAACAATTTCATGAGGCGTGGGAAAGATTTAATGAACTGTTGAGGAAATGCCCACACCACGAAGTCCCAAGGTGGCAATTGGCCCAGATCTTTTACCACGGTCTGGACAGCAACCTACGGAACTTCGTCGATGCCTCATGCGGGGGAAACTTCCTAAACAAAGATGAGGAGAGCGCGTTTGAGCTCTTTGAGTCTATGAGCGAGAATTCGCTCAAAAATGCCTCCATGAACCAGTTTAACAGGTCCAGTCAACCCCGTGGCGGGATTTATGAGGTGCAAGCAAATTCTGGAATGGTTGACATGGACATCATTGCCAAAAAGTTGGATCGAGTGGAATTGGTAGACAAAGAGATTGATGAGCTACTGAATCAGACCAGGAACCTCTTGCAGACTTTCTCCCTAGCAAAGGGAGCACATAATGTTGACCTGGTCCAACCCTTTACCCAACTGAACCTGGAACAAGCCCTAACCACGTTCCAGGGAGGGACCTTTGCTCCCTTGACCCTTGATTACTCCCTTCCCTCTTCATCAACATCGGCTATCCTAGAAGATGTGCAAGCCGTCCAAGGTTATGCGAAACCTGACCCTTTCTCCAACACTTAAAACATCGGCTGGCGTAACCACCCCAACTTTGGTTGGACAAACCAGAAACCACCGCAAATTCCAAAACTAGCCCAGGCCAAACCAGCAGCCACACTTGACCCCCTATCAACAAAGACCACCAGTTAGACCCCAATATAACCAGAATAGGGCGGCCCCTCCCCCACAAAACCAAATGGATACCTTAATAAAGATGATGGCTGACATGAACCAGAAACATCAGGAGGAAATGGCCTTGGTAAAGGGACAGTTAAGCCAACTCTTGGACTGTAAACAACAAGGATCCCTACCTTCCCAACCACAACAGAACCCGCGAAACATAATTAACAGAGGCCCCAATTCGCAAGGGTTCCAAAGCAATGCCGGGCAGGCTCACATGGTCCAGCCAGCCTCGCAAACACCTCCTAGGTTTAGCGCTTCTTCGTCCTCATCTCCTCAAGGATCACCCCATGGCCCCAATGCCTCTGCGAATGCGGTGACCTTGAGAAGCGGCACCAAAACCCAGGATCCCAAATGGCCGACTCCCCCCAAGACTTTACCTGTTGAAATACCCGACTCAGAAGAGGCACCAACCAAGGACCCAGACATGGAACCAATCCACATTCAGACACCCTACCCTGAGGCCTTGGAGACAATCAAGAAAAAGAAGAATACTGTGGAAACTGAGGAGCTGTTGAAAATTTTTAAGCAAGTACATATTAATATTCCGCTCTTAGAAGCCGTTAAACACATCCCTGCTTACGCCAAGTTCTTAAAGGATGCCTGTACACCCAAGCGTAAGTCGAGACCGCAAGCACCTAGGAAGGTTGTACTTTCTGAGCAAGCAAGTTCCGTGATATCAAGCAACCTTCCACTCAAGCGAACTGACCCAGGAGCGCCCCTGATTTCTTGCAATATCGGGGACATGACATTTGACAGAGCGCTCCTGGACCTAGGTGCTTCTATCAATCTAATTCCAACAACCCTGTACCACTAATTTGGTTTTGGGGAGCTGGTACCAACCCCTGTCACCATCCAGCTGGCAGATAGATCAGTGAAAACCCCGAAGGGGGTTGTCGAGGACGTAATTGTACAGGTCAAGGACTTTTATTTCCCAGTCGACTTTTTGGTGCTCGACATGGAAGTCCCTGAAAAATTACAGAATGCACCCATAATTTTAGGCAGACCTTTCTTAGCTACGGCTAAAGCAAACATTGATTGCGACACAGGATGTATGGAAATCGCCTTTGGGGACAGGAAAATGCAATTGGATATCTTCCGGGCGACAAAGTCTTTTGATTGCGATTACATTGAGGAACATGATCCCGTGGAAACTTTAATCGAGGAATGCTTCACTCTCAGTTCTGTCTCAGACCACCAAACCCGTAGTTCTGACCCGTCACCATCATTACCCGTGGACCTCTGTAAGGCTGAGTATCATCACATGACACCATTTGAAGAGATCGATGTTGATCAACTACCGCCATTTCCATTCCCATCGACTGTGGTCCCACCCGCACCTGAACTTAAACCATTGCCCGAGAATCTCAAGTACTTCTTCTTGGGACCTAACCAGACCTTCCCAGTGATTATTAATTCCCATCTAACCAAGGATCAGGAACAAAGGTTGACTGCAACACTTTCAGAACATCGGGCTGCCATTGGTTGGACCATCTTGGATTTAAGAGGAATTAGCCCCACCTATTGCACCCACAAGATTTACCTGGAAGACGGGGCCCGACCTTCCCGCCAGATGCAGAGACGATTAAACCCTAACATGCGAGATGCCGTTAAAAAAGAAATTATCAAGTGGCTTGACGCCGACATCATCTACCCTATCTCTGATAGCCCTTGGGTGAGCCCCACTCAAGTGGTTCCCAAGAAGGCTGGGCTCACCGTTGTCACTAATGATCATGGCGAATCCATCCCCACTCGCACCACCATCGCATGGTGGGTGTGTATTGATTATAGGAAGCTTAATGAAGCTACTAAGAAGGACCACTTCCCCTTGCCATTCATTGACCAAATCCTTGAAAGATTGGCAGGGCAGAAGTATTTTTGCTTCCTAGATGGATATTCAGGATATAACCAAGTCGCAATTGCTCCGAAAGATCAGGAAAAGACCACATTCACTTGCCCGTATGGCACGTTTGCATTCCGTCGAATGCCGTTCGGGTTATGCAACGCACCTGCGACCTTCCAGCGTTGCATGCTAGCCATTTTTTCAAAAATGGTGGGTGAATACTTGGAGGTCTTTATGGATGATTTCTCTGTATTCGGGAATTCATTTGACCATTGTTTGAGCAACTTGGAGAAAATCCTGAAATGATGTATCGAGGTTAATTTGGTGTTAAGTTGGGAAAAGAGCCATTTTATTGTTCAAGAAGGAATTGTCCTCTGACACATCGTTTCGCATAGGGGCATCGAGGTAGATCGAGCTAAGGTTGATTTAATTTCCAAACTTCCTCCACCTAGTTCGGTCCGGCAGATTCGCTCTTTCCTAGGACATGTTGGCTTCTACCGAAGGTTCATCAAAGACTTTTCTAAACTTTCCAAACCCTTAACCGACCTTCTAGCCAACGACGCCACTTTCCACATGTCTCCTGATTGCATCCAAGCTTATCACACCCTCCGGGACTTAGTCTCCACCGCACCTGTACTTCAACCCCCAGACTGGTCCCAGGACTTCGAGATTATGTGTGATGCATCAGATTTTGCCATAGGCGCTGTCCTGGGACAAAGGCAAGACAAGAAGCCCGTGGTGATCTACTACGCAAGCAAAATGTTGGACGAGGCCCAACGTAATTATACCATCACAGAAAAAGAGTTACTCGCTGTAGTATTTGGACTTAAAAAATTTCGCTCGTACTTGCTAGGATCCCACGTGACTATTTACACTGACCATTCAGCCATCCGGCACCTGTTGGCTAAAAAGGACGCAAAACCCAGGCTCATCAGATGGATCCTGCTTTTGCAGGAATTTGACTTGGAAATCCGAGACAAGGCCTGATCGAAAAATGTGGTGGCTGACCACTTGTCGAGACTTCATCCAGACCACATTGGACCCTCCCTACCTCTATCTGACACCTTCCCTGATGAACACATCCTAGCCGTGCAAGACAAGAAAATGCCATGGTATGCCAACTACGTTAATTACCTGGTTATAGGACAAACCCCGCACAGCTGGTCTAGACAGCAACGGGACAGGTTCTTGGCTGAGGCCAAGCACTATTTCTAAGATGATCCCATGCTGTTTCGCCTCTGTGCTGATCAGATCATCAAGAGGTGCATCCCCGAAGACGAAGTTCAGAGTGTGCTTTCCTTTTGTCATGACCAAGCGTGTGGCGGCCATTTCTCTGGCAAGAAAACAGCTGCAAAAGTTTTGCAGTCTAGATTTTATTGGCCGCCCCTATTTAAGGATGCACACATCTTTGCCAAGACTTACTCACGATGCCAAACACTGGGGACCATGACCAAGAAAGATATGATGCCCCTTCAGCCCATTTTGATTGTCGAAATCTTCGACGTTTGGGGTATCGATTTTATGGGCCCCTTTCCACCATCCAACGGCTTCGAGTACATCCTGGTCTCGGTAGACTATGTTTCCAAATGGATTGAAGCCGTCGCCACTCGACGATGCGATCACAAGACGGTCATGGACTTTGTGAAGAAGAACATCTTTTCCCGATTTGGAATACCCAAGGCCATGATCAGTGATGGCGGAAGCCATTTTATCCATTCCCAATTCCGTGCCCTACTTAGAAAATACGGGGTAAACCACTGCATTGCCACCCCGTATCATCCACAAACAAATGGGCAGACTGAGGTCTCAAACAGACAAATCAAGAACATTTTATAGAAGACTGTGAGACCTGACAGGAAAGACCGGTCCACTCGACTTGATGATGCTCTGTGGGCATACAGGACCGCTTTTAAGACCCCGATAGGCATGTCGCATTATCGCTTGGTCTTTGGCAAAGCTTGCCATCTCCCTGTCGAATTGGAACATCGGGCTTACTGGGCTGTCAAGCAATGTAACATGGATCCCCAGTTAGCCGGTGCGCAAAGGACGCTTCAATTATCTGAGCTCGAAGAAATTCGTCGGGACGCCTTTGACAATAGTCGGCTATATAAGGAGAAAATGAAAGTCGTCCACGACCGACTCATTCATAGAAAAACCTTTGAGTCGAACCAACAAGTCTGGCTGTTTGATGCACGCCTGAAACTCTTCCCAAGGAAACTCAGGTCCAAATGGACAAGACCATTTCGGGTGGTCAAGCCCTATTCTAACGGGGCGGTTGAAATCGCGGATCTTAACACCGGGCACACCTTTACAGTCACTGGTCAAAGATTGAAGCATTTCCTGGCCCAGGTACCCCCCAAGGAAAGTGTCACCCTCGTTGAGGGCTGACACCAAGCACCACCCAGCTAGAGGCGTTAAACTCAGCGCTTCCTGGGAGGCAACCCAGAGGATTCAGATTGATCTGGTAGTTTACGTCACTCAGGTACTATTTTTTTGAATCCTTGTGCATCCATGTATCTGCCAATGAGGACATTGTCCAACTTAAGCATGGGGGGGATGGTAAATTGCATAATCCTGAGCTTAATTAATCAGTCTGAATGAATAAATTAATTTAAAAAAGAAAATGAATTTAGGAAGAAAACTTAGTCATTAGAAACTTGTCAATAGTGGGAAATAATACAAAAGGAACTTAAACACTTAGACTTTTCTGGCCTTCAGGCTTAATCAACCCTGGTGTCCGTTAAAATATGGATTTAGCGGCGAATCCTTGCAACTTTAAGCTATTCTAATCCACCTACTAAATAAGGTAATAAGTATACGACTTATCAACTCACCCTCTAACTCAGGAAAACTTTGAGTCTAAGCATCTGCACACATTTTTGCACAGACTCACTTCTCGGAGATTTTGACAGAAATTGGGTAGCTAATGAACTCTCTAGGGTGGTATGGCTGGCAAGTTGTCGTGGGTAACAGCCCATTGGCAGGTTGTCCAAAACCCAGCCACAAGCCATTTCTTTTTCGCTGCCTCTAGGTACATTTGAGATCAGGGAAGCCACCTATAAAAAAAAAAAAGAAGAAGAAAGAAAATAAACCACACTTCACCGCACAAGTATGGCTGGCAAGTGATCGTGGGTAACAGCCCATTGGTCGGTTGTCTAGAGCCCAGCTTAATAATTGCACAAAAAATACCAAAACACCTAAGGAAGAAGCGAGGAAGTAGTACAAGCCGGGGAGATATACACTAAAAAATCCTTGTGTTGACCCCAAGTAAAACGAACGTAGGGAGAAAGCTACCAATCGAATAAATACACCTTCAGGCAAAAATTTATTTTCTTTTCCGGTCACCTAGAGGCGTAGAAACTCGAAGTCTGTCTCAATTACCGTTAAGTGAGTCTATCACAACATTCACACCAAGATGCTTAGCACTTAGGGTTTTGACCGAGTTTTGGGTGAGTTGGGTAGCCATAAAAAGTTACCAACCCACACTGAATTCCGAAAAAGAATTCTAAGAAAATATACATATATATACGTATACATATGTATAGTTATTTATACATTAAAGCAAAGATTCGGGCGATTCGTATTTTGGCAAACACTCGGGCGCTACTTAGTCTTTGTCGATTAAGATCTTCGTATATTTCCTCTTATTGACAAGTAACGAAGTGCCTAAGCAATTACTTCTTGAATTCCCCAAGGAAATAAAGGCTAGAATAAACCTTGCTAGGGACTAGCAAGGAGTAAGCATGGGGGAATGATAACACCACACAAGGGGGAAGTAATTAGGTTGAATATGGCCCATCTTTAGAATAAAAGGCACAACATAAGTAGAATAGGAGCATTGCATGCATCAAGTACCAAGATTGCTTATAAACTGTATTAATGGCCATTTGTGTAAAGCATTTGTCAAAGTAGGCCTCAGATGAGCAATCGGACCGCACGGATGGATTGAGAACGACGAACGGAGTCCAACGGACTCAAGATCGGCCAAATCCAACCTCCGGAGCTCCCACAATGGGCCCAAGAAATTCTGACCATTGATCTGGAGATCAACGGCCCAGAGAGCGCCACATCAGCCTGCCCCCACCGCTCGCACACCCTCAGCCGGCCAAGGACAAATTTTGGCCGTCGATCTTCGATCGAACGGCCGAGATCCTTGCGCTCGCCCGCGGTCGCCGCGATAAAGCGCGGGCGTGGCGCAACGGTTAGCGTGCACGCCCGCATCGCCGCGACGTGCGTTCGAGCCACGTAGAGCGGGATTTGAAGGTGGGCGAAGGGCACGGAAAAATTGGGCCGCCCGATCAGCAGCGGGCCGCCACGATCTCGCCACGCGGCGCGACCGAAGCGCACGACCGCCCACGCGCGTGCACATGCCGGGCGGAGACGCGCGCACGCACGCGCTCCCGAGGCGCGATCTCAGCACGGGCAAGGAAGATTCTCAGCCGTCCGATCTTCGATCGGACGACTCTCGTTCAGCGGCCACGGATCGTGCTGGGAGAAGGAACGGGGCTACACCGAAGCTTTTGGAAGCGGTTTTAGCGACGCTCTGGATGTCGCTAATGCCCCTTCTTCTTTTAGGAAGCCCTTAACTCTATTTAAACCCCCTCCTACCACCATTCAAGGCATACTCTCCCACTTGCAACTACTCCACTCCTCTCTTAGCTAGCTTTAGGCACTCTTGTAATCACCGGAGACGACGAGCCGCCGATGGAGCCTCCTCCACCGCCGTGGCTGCCTCGTCGCTCTCCACACTCTCTCCATCTCTCTCTCTCTTTTAAGCTTTCATTTACTTTTGTTAAAGCATATATTTAATGTTATAAGCTATGAACTATGAATGCATGTTTAATGAAATTATTTTCCGTTCAATCGCCATTTTAATTTCTGTTCAAAGTGCATGATCAAAACCAAGAGCTTTCTAACCCTAAACTCTCTCTCTCTATCTCTCGCTCTCACCGTCTCTTTCGCAAGCAAACCTCAGCCTTTTTCGTGACAACAAGTGATAAACAAAATCCGATTTCCACGCCTCCCTGAGACCGACACTCGGACGCACCTCCGTCTACTTCTTTTAAAACCGACGTATCAAGCGCGACTATAACGACACCTCTTAACACACATGCACGAAGGCACGTCAGCAGCCCCTGCCGCTCCTTATAAAGGTGCTGGCAAGGAGAGTGGCCCAAGGGAGCGACGTGCGGAGCTTGCCGGAGATGACAGGAGATGGAGACCCATGCCTTTCGTGTGTTCGCACGAGAGGCATGGGCAACCGCAGGTCACAAGGGAGGGTCCCTACGACAGAGGACGACGCAGGGAACCCCCCGTTCATTCCTGAGAACGGGCGCCAAACCCTGCGCGGTGCCATCCTCTGCGCAAGGTCGCCGGAGATATGGCACCTGCGCAGAGTGGCAGGGAGGACCGTTCTGCAAAGCACGATGGGAAAGATAGGGGGCTATGTGTAAGGGTTTCAAAAGATAAGGGTCAAAAAGTAATTCAAGAGGACCAATTTGTAAAATCGGTCAAGATGGTCTTCTCTTAGGCCCAAATTTTTGTACCAGCCTAATTTGAACCTAAGGAATTTAATGGTGAAATTTGATTTTAGTTATGACCACGTTTGACCGGTCAATTTGCATGAAAACCCAAATTATGTCATAAATTAGGCATGGTTCTCATTTTAGGTCAAAATAGGTTAGAAAGGCCAAATTGAAGGTTCTAAACCCTAGGAAATATTTTTTCATAAATTTTGGAGGATTTAGTTGATTTTTATCCTACCTCGAATCTCGTGAATTAAAGTAGGTTTATTTTAGGGTTACAGAATGTCATTTAATTCCTAGAAGTTGCTATAACCCTTTTCAGATCAGCTCATCCCACTTCCTTCCTTATTAATCTTATTTGACCTGTGTTTAGACCCTTAAATACCCTGTTTGTGTACGGCATTAGTAAAATTACAGTTTTACCCCTTATGATTTGTTTTACTCTTCAATTCAGAATTCTCTGAGTTAAGCTTCTCTTTAAGTTTTGTAGGAGCTTCTTCATACTTATTTAGATTAAATTATGCTAGTTAGGGTTCATCATACCCCCATGCCTAGCTTTTGCTAGTCCCTTAGCAAAATTTTAAGGTTTTAACATTTGTTCTAGACCATGAATTTCTTATTGAGTTTAAATAAGTGTTTTTTCTCTTGTAACCTTGACTAGGTCAGAATGCCAATCATAGGCCTCAAAGGTACTCTAGTACCAACCAAGATCTAGATCTGTCTAGCTTTAGCCTCAGTCCTTAGCAAAGGTTTTTAAGGCCTACAGGAACTAACCTAAGGGTTATTGGACTTTGTGGTTAAAGCACCCGTGCTTGGGATAATTTTAGCCCTGGTTCAGTTCGCAGTGCGTTTTGTAAGACAGAGAGGTAGAAGATTTATATGTTTGGAGAGTTTTCTCTCTCTTTTTCTTTTTTTGTTCTAGCTTAGGATTGGCTTCTCAACATGGTCAGTATCAGATTCCTTATCCCCATCATCAATCCTCAAGGGTTCCTGGTAGTCGATGCTTCGAGATAGCACCTCCCATGGTAACCCCCAGAACCCTGACTTTCGAGATTTCGAGATAATCCCGTCCATGGTGTTCCGTGACCGAATTCAGACCCTGGCAATTGACACTTCGTTGTAATGCCATCCATGGAATCTGAACCAGCAGAGTGCTTACATGCCCCCAGTAGGATATGTAAATATCCTAAGAGACAAGCACCGAGGAGATGATATTTTGTTACACATCTTCTAGGGGAATTTCCCACTTCTCCGCACTGGGAACTCGTCCAAATCAACTTGTGTTGATTCGCCACTCCTACTCTAGGTGTCATTTTCAGAATTTTTGAAATGCTTCTGCGTGATTTTGATATTTTATGCTTACTGAATCAGGCTATGTGTGAAATTTGGGTGCTTAGGTTACTGAGTCCCGTAAACCAAAAGTTAATTAACGAAGCCAAATACTCCTTAAGCCTTGGACCTAATACTTAGGCTTTTCATTTTCTCAACCTCTTGAGGAATGTCTAAATCTTAATGGGTACTAAGAGTTTATCCAAGAATGCCTAAGGTTTGCGTTCTTTACTAATCTTACTATGCACTTTCCATTTCTTTTCCTGAATGTGGTCTAGAACTTGGGTTAATTCCTTAATTTCTTACTAATGACTATCTCTTTTCTTTCATTTTGTGCTCCTTTTCATCATTTTGTTCTTTTTCTCCTCCTCCTTTGTAAAGTCCCAAAAATTTCTCTCCTCTCATTTTATTATTTTTTTTTCGAAAAATTTTTTAATTGTTATGATGTTTTTGGCATATGTGAATTTTTTTGTTTAAAACCTTTTCTTGTGAGTTTTGCACTTTCATGCCCCCCCCATGCCTAAGATTTGCAATGTCCTCATTGTAACTTAGGAGGATTTTTATTTAGCTTAGTTCATATATTAGGACAAACATTTTGGTGAGTGAATGGGTCGGGGTGACTGTTGCGAACGATTTCTAATCTCAGATGCAAGCACCTGAGGTGGA
Organism: Thalassia testudinum; assembly: GCA_037157565.1. Taxonomy (NCBI): domain Eukaryota; kingdom Viridiplantae; phylum Streptophyta; class Magnoliopsida; order Alismatales; family Hydrocharitaceae; genus Thalassia; species Thalassia testudinum. Next base: position 181,216,527 of record JAZHRO010000036.1, on the reverse strand, counting down.
GTCGACTGTCCTAAAGGGTGAACCTTGAGTGCGAAGAGGTGTCAGAAAAGGTTTCGGATTTTTCAAAAAAGAATGACGGGCTGCCTCCCATTGAACGCTGAGTTTTACGCCATCGACTGGGCGCAATATGCTTAGGGAAAAAGGAGGATAAATGACGACTCAGCCAAATCTGTAGAGGTTACATCGATGAACGGTTTGAGTCTCTAACCGTTCACGATGAAAGGTTCGGAATCATGGCTGAGCGGACTGATTTCTATGGCTCCATTTCCAAAAACTTGTCGGACAAGGTATGGTCCGACCCACTTGGATCTCAGTTTCCCCGGGAAGAGTTTGAGTCGGGCATCGAAGAGTATGACCTTCTGACCAGGATGAAAGATCTTTCTAGATATGTGCTTGTCATTGAAGGCTTTAACCCACTCTTTGTATATTCGCGAGTTCTCGTACGCATCAAGGCGTAATTCATCGATCTTGCTTATCTGAAAATTTCTGTGGGTTCCAGCCTTAGAAAGATGTCCTGTGGGTTCCAGCTTTCTGTGGGTTCCAGCCTCAAAACACGGGCCCCGGGGTTCTGCTAGCCTCCTACACCGACTTGTTAGGCCCACTGGGGCAAACCAGGGTAGTCAGGCGAGGGTGCGTGGACTGTGGAGGGGCAAGGCCCCTGTTTGGTTACTCTGGAGGGGTTGGACCCCTGTTACTGAGAGGGCTCTACCCTATACTGGTTCCGTGCTGTGCTTTGGGCGCACCCGTTAACGGAAACGACTAACCGCGTGCCAGTGCAGGTTAGCTACCCGTGTGTTTACCGCGCGTGCCGTAGTCACCGTTACGTCTGTCAGTGACCTTGGGGTGGTTGACTGAGAGTAGGATCACCACGGGGGACTCTCCCGGCCAGGAGAGCACCACGTGCTACTTCTACTGTTCGGAAAAGACTGCAATCAAGATCGTTCCCACGAGGAACATTCGAGATCAAGTGAAGGATCTGAGAAATAGATAATTGTGAAACAATAGAGAGACGTAAATAAAGGAAGAAAGAAAATTAAAACAGCTACTGTACACTTCACTGTTTCTTTAGTTTAGCTGCCACTCTACTCAGCGTTTTGCTGACGTGTTGCACTCGTTACCTTTCAGGACCAGGTGTTGAGCAGCCAGGGTCAGCGGCTGCAGAGGACGCTGGGCCGAGTAGGGTCCAGTAGAGTTACCACTGTTCTCTTGTACCTCTTTTTGGTTCCACTGTAGTGAGTAGTTCTTGTTTCCGCTGTACTTTTCTTTACCTGCAGTTCATATTATGTTATGAATGTTGTTCTACTGTTGTGGTGGTACATACTGTAGTAGTTTCTTTCCTTACTGCTGTATTTTCTTACTGTTAGTTATATTCATATTGAATGTGGTTTATTTTTCTGCTCTTTTGGTTACTTCCTCGTTGGACGACCAGGTCTTGGGTTTAGTCGAGTCGATCCGGTTCTCGTGTCTCGTAGGGACTCGGGAATCGGGACGTTACACTGAGGCTCCTCAGACCTACGAGGACCTCAACTCCATCTAGAATGACCCATTTTCCAACACCTATAACCCTGGATGGCGAAATCATCCCAACTTCCAGTGGGGGGGAAATTCTCAGAATCAAAGACTACCTTATCAACATCGTCCACAAGTCCCTCATCCATATCAGCCGCCTCAGCCTCGACCCAACCCCACCTATCAATCTGGGCCAAACCAAGACCAAATAACTCTTATCCTTCAAACACTGGCTGACTTTCAGAAAATGAATGCGGCAATACAAAAACAACACAAGGATGAGATCACAGAGGTTCGCAACCAACTCGCCCAGATGGCGAATTCCCGCCAACCGGGCACACTTCCTTCTCAACCTTTGTCGAACCCAAATAACGTGCCAACCCAAAGGCGCGCTATGAATCCATGCCACGCACATATGATTTATCAAGCCCCTTCTGTTCCATCACCTGACGGGACGGAAGCTTCGACATCTTATGCGGGATTTCAACAGCAGTCACCCATTTTATCGACCCCAAACCAAAACCAGGAAGGATTAAACTACGTAACATCCCGTAGAGGTAAAGTAACTCAAGATCCACCTTATCCAAATCACTCCAAGCCTGGTAGTGATCCAAGCCCTAGGATAGTTATCCAGGATGTCCTTATCCCAGAACAAGAACCTGGACCTATTCTAGAGTAACCAACCAAGGTTCCATTTCCGGAGGCCTTGACCAAGGGAAAAAGGATAAATAAACCCGTGGCTCCAGAGGAGGACCAGGTCAAGCTCTTTGAACAGGTCCAGATAAACATCCCTTTAATGGATGCAATCCGCCACGTACCGGCTTACGCATGATTTCTGAAAGACGTGTGTACACCCAAGCGTAAGCAGCAAAGCAAAAGTAGGAGTCCGATCATATTGTCAGAGCAAGACAGCTCTGTAATCTTGAGTAAACTCCCACCCAAGGCTAAAAGACCCAGGTACTCCCCTGATTTCATGTAAAATTGGTGAAACCCAATTCGACAGAGCCTTGCTAGACCTAGGTGCCTCCATAAACCTAATACCTACATCCCTCCTTAACCACCTTGAAGAGTCCGAGCTTAAACCGACAGAGGTGACATTGCAGTTAGCCGATTGATCCATCAAGTCACCTAAAGGAATACTCGAGGACGTCATTGTTAGGGTACGGGATTTCTACTTCCCGGTGGATTTTATAGTTCTAGATATGGATGCACCTGAGAACCCAAGGGAGACACCGATTATACTAGGGAGACATTTTCTGGCCACTGTTAAGGCCAACATAAGATGTGAAGAGGGCCAAATAGAATTGAAACTTTGGAACCAAACTCTAAAGATTAACATCTTTAAGGCCCAACAAGGGATTAATTACGGTGATATAGAACAAATATGTGATATCAAAGCCGTGGTTGATGAACCGCATATCAAGGACAACCTGATTATCCCCGATCAACCACAAGAAAATCAAAACCCGCAATTAGAGGAGTCTGAACCTGATCAAGATACACCCATAACTCCTACCCTTGTTCCTGGCACACACCCTGAACCACCTGCTACTGCTGATAATCCTGTCTTGGAGCTCAAGCCCCTTCCCGATCATCTGAAGTATGTCTTTTTGGGTTCCAATCAGACGTTTCCTGTGATTATAAACTCCAAACTCACCCCTGACCAGGAATCCCGTCTGATTACTGTTCTCCAACAACATCGTAGAGCCATTGGATGGACTCTCGATGATTTGATTGGTATCAGCCCCTCTTATTGCACAAACCATATCTACTCCAAAGAGGGCGCACGACCTTCACGAGAAATGCAGAGGTTTAAACCCTAATCTTCAGAAGGTCGTGAAAAAGGAGATCATTAAGTGGTTGATGTAGGGATATCTACCCGATCTCCAACAGTCGATGGGTGAGTCCAATCCAGATTGTGTCTAAGAAGGCAGGACTCACCACCATCACGACTAAAATCGGAGAGGTCATGCCGACCCGTACAGCTAACTCATGGGGAGTCTACATTGATTACATAAGACTCAATTCCTCCACGAAGAAGGATCATTTCCCACTACCGTTTATTGATCAGATCCTCGAAAAACTAGCGAGAAATAGGTTCTTCTGCTTTCTTGACGGGTACTCCAGTTATAACCAAGTGGCAATCCATCCAGAGGACCAAGAAAAGACCACATTCACCTGCCCCTTCAGGACGTACGTGTTCCGAAGAATGCCTTTCGGTCTCTGCAATGCACCCACAACTTTTCAGCGGTGCATGCTTGCCATATTCTTTGATATGGTAGGTGATTATCTAGAAGTCTTCATGGATGAATTTTCAGTTTTTGGAGCATCATTTGACGATTGCCTCCAGCACTTGGTCTAAATACTCAGGCGATGCATTGACGTGAATCTGGTTCTTTCCTGGGAAAAGAGCCACTTCATGGTGCTTGAGGGAATCGTCTTGGAACATCTGAGTTCGGAGAAAGGCATCCAGGTCGATCGAGTAAAGGTTAACTTGATTTCCAAACTCCCTATGCCTAGCTCGATCAAGGGCATCCGATCTTTTCTGGGGCACGTCGATTTTTACCATCGATTTATCCCTGATTTTTCGAAATTCGCACACCCCCTGACTACTCTTCTCTCCAAGGATGTACCCTTCGAAATCTCCAAGGAATGCACTTAAGCATTTGAGATCCTTCGTGATCGAGTTACCCAAGTCCTGATCCTACAGTCCCCTGATTGGTCTCAACCCTTTGAGATCATGTGCGATGCATCTGACTTCACTGTAGAAGCGATTTTGGGGCAAAAAATTGACGGGAAACCTGTGGTCATTTACTACGCTAGTAAAACACTTAACGAGGCTCAGCGTAACTACACTATTACTGAGAAAGAGCTACTAGCCATAGTATTTGCCCTTGAAAAATTCAGATCTTACCTCCTGAGTTCCCATGTTATTATCTACTCAAATCACACAGCTGTGAGGCATCTCCTTGCAAAGAAGGATGAGAAACCTTGATTAATCCGATGGATCTTGAAATTGCAAAAATTTGACCTCGAGATTTGCGACAAAGCGGGAAGACAGAATGTGGTAGCTGATCACTTGTCCCGCCTTCCTTCTGAGATCATTGACCCTTCCGGACCCATTACAGAACATTTTCCTAATGAGCACCTCTTGACTATCGACACAGGGCTTCCATGGTTTGCTGACATAGTAAACTACTTGGCATCACATCAGATCCCGTCTTATTGGCCGAAGGATAAGGACAAATTGCGTTCCGATGCCAAGTATTACCTCTGGGAAGACCCGTATTTATTCTGCATTGGTGCTGATCAAATTATCCGACAGTGTATCGCAGAAGCAGAAATCAAAGACATACTTTCTTCCTGCCATGACCAAGCATGCAGTGGACATTTTTCAGGACAAAAACCGCAACAAAAGTCCTCCAGTGTGGCTTTTACTGGCCCACAATTTTCAAGGATGCATACAATCACTGTAAGGCATATAACCGTTGCCAGACCTTGGGCAACATGAGCCATCGAGACATGATGCCTTTACAGCCGATTCTGGTATGCAAGATTTTTGACATATGGGGGATTGATTTTATGGGACCCTTCCCTATCTCAGATGGCCTCGAATACATTTTACTCGCTATTGACTATGTATCCAAATTGATCGAAGCCATTCCAACCCGAACCAATGATCACAAAGTTGTTATCAAATTCATTCACCAAAACATCTTCTCACGTTCGGGATTCCACGTGCGATCATTTCTGATAGAGGGACCTATTTCACAAATGTTTAGTTCAGGTCACTGATGACCGAATACGGGATGTCGCACCAAATCTCTGCTCCTTACCACCCCTAAACTAATCGTCTAGCTGAGCTCTCAAATCGAGAGATTAAGAAAATCCTCCAGGTTATTGTTCGACCTAACAGGAAGGATTGGTCATCCCGACTTCCGGAAGCTTTGTGGGCTTATAGGATCGCCCACAAGATCGAATTTGGCATGTCCCCTTTCAGACTGGTGTACGGGAAGGAGTGTCACCTCCCCGTCAAATTGGAGCATAAAGCCTATTGGGCAGTACGGAACTGCAACTTAGATCTTTCTAAGGCTGGAACCCACAGAAAGCTTCAAATGAGTGAGATTGATGAATTACGTCACGATGCATATGAAAACTCGCAAATCTACAAAGAGCGGGTTAAAGCCTCTCACGACAAGCACATATCTAGAAAGATCTTTCACCCTGGCCAAAAGGTCCTACTCTTTGATGTCTGACTCAAACTATTCCCAGGGAAGCTACGATCTAAGTGGATCGAACCTTAGTCCGACGAATCTTTGGAAATGGAGCCGTTGAGATCAGTCCACTCAGCCACTACTCCGAACCCTTTGTCGTGAACGGTCAGAGACTCAAACCGTTTATTGACATGACCAACACAGATTTGGCTGAGTCATCCTTTATCCTCCATTCTCCCTAAGCTCACTGTGCCCAGCCAATGGCGTAAAACTCAACGCTTAACAGGAAGCAACCCATCATTCTTTGAAAAACTCGAAACAATTTCTGACATTTCTATGCTGAATTCATATTGCACTTTAGGATTCATCCATTAGAACAGCCGACTCCACCTCAGGTATCCGTACCCGAGTCTAGAAATCGTCCGCAACAGTCACCTCGACCCATTCACTCACCCAACACCTATCCTAATGAATGAACTAAGCTGAATTCGAACCCACCCAATTCACAATGGGGACATTGCAAATCATAAGCATGAGGGGAGGTATGAAAGTGCAAAATGTATGAAAAGTCATATCAAGAAAAGGTTTCAACAAAAAAATCACATATCTAAAAAAAAAACTGAGAGAATTTTTCGGCTATACAAAACAGGAGCAAAAGGAGTAAAATGCCAAAAAAGGAGCACAAAATGAAAAAGAAAGAGATAGTCATTAGTAAGAAATTAAGGGATTAACCGAACTTCTAGACCACATCAAGAAAAGTAAAGAAAAGTGCTAAAGATACACAAAAAGAGATTAGTAGGAGTACTGACCTTAGGCCTTTTTGGCTAGACTCTTAGTACCCACTAAGATCTAGATAATCCTCAAAAGGTTAGGGAAAATGCAAAGCTTAAGTATTAGGTCTAAGGCTTGGGGAATATTTGGCCTCGTTAGCTGACCTTCGATTTGCGAAACTCGGTAACCTAAGCACCCCAATCCACAAACAGTCTGGTTCAGTACGCATAACTATCAAAATCATGTAAAAGCATTCTAATGTTCTGAAAAAGTTGCCTAGATTAGGAGGGGCCGATCAACACAAGTTGATTTGGACGAGTTTCCGACGCGGAGAGGTGGGAAATTCCCCTCGAAGATGTATAACATATCATCTCCTTGATGCTTGTCTCTGAGGATATTTACATATCCTACCGGGGGCATGTAAGCACTCTGCTGGTTCAAATACCATGGGTGGCATTATCACGAAATGACGATTGCTAGGGTCTGGATTCGGCCACGGAATGCCATAGGCGGGATTATCTCGAAAATCAGGGTTCTGGGGGTTGCCTTGGGCGATGCTATCACGAAGCATCGATTGCTAGGAACCTTTGAGGATTGATGATGGGGACGAGGAATCCGATACAAACCGTGTTAAGAAGCCAATCCGAAACTAGAAATAAAAAGAAAAGAGAGAGAAAACTCGCCAAACAAATAAATCCTCTGTCTCTCTCTTACAAAAATGCACTGCAAACTGAACCAAGGCTAAATATGTCTCAAGCACGAGTGCTTTAACCTCGGAGTCCAATGAACCTTAAGGTAGTTCCTACGGGCCTTAAAAACCTTCGCAGAGGACCGAGGCTAAAGCTGGTCAGGTCCGAATCTTGGTTGGTACTAGAGTACCTCTAGGCTTATTGTCGGCATTCTGACTAAATCTCAAAAGAAAAAAAAGAAAAAGCACTTATCATAACTGGTGAAAGAAACTCATGGTCTAAAACAGAAATTAAAACCTTGAAATTTTGCTAAAGGACTGGAAAAAGCTAAGCATGGGGGTATGATGAGAACCTCATCATGAGCCCTAAATAGCTTTTTTCGACCTAAAAAAAAGAACAAAAGCTCCTACATAACCAAGAGAAAGGCCTAATTCAAGGGATCACTAATCTAGGAAGAGAACATGAAACAAAGGGTAAAACTGTAATTTTACCAGTGCAGTTCATCAACGGGATTTTCCAAGGGTTAAAAAAAGGTCAAATGGGTTAATAAAAGGAAAAGTGGGATGGTTCAGTCAGAAAAGGGTTTTGGTGAGATTTAAGAATTAAATGACATTCTGTAACCCTAAAACAAACCCACTTAATTTCACAAGGTTTCAGGTAGGATAAAAATCAACTAAATCCTCTAAAATTCATGAAAAAATATCCCCTAGGGTTTAGAACCTTCAATTTGACCTTTGGAACCTATTTTGACCTAGATTGGGATCCTAGCTCAATATTTGACCTAATTTGGGTTTTTATGCAAAATATCCAGCCAAACGTGATCAAACCTAAAATCCAAATTTACCATTGTATTTTTTAGGTCCAAATTAGGTTTGTACCAAAATTTGGACCTAAGGGAAGGCCATCTTGACCTACTTTGCAAAAAAGTTCACCTAATTACATTTTGGCACCTAACTCTTGAAAACCCTTGCAAAAACCCCCTCAACTTCTCCGTCACTTTTTGCATTCCAGTCCCTCTTCCATTGCAGCAGAGGACCCATACCTCTAGCGAAATTTCGAGGAGGATTTCGCCTCGCTTCCCCAGGGAGTTGCTCTCAGATTTGAAAGGGGACTCCTCTGAGAAATCTCCTACCGCCTGAGCAGCTCTCCATACCCTGATTCACCCCATAGCTCTCGTGCGAACGCTCAAGAGGTATGGGTATCATACCCTCGGTGACCTCCGACGAGGATTTTGCCTGCCACCAAGCATTTGAACCTGTGCCTGTGCCTATAAATGAAGCTCCAGGTCCAATCGCTTTCTCCAAGCTTGATTTGGCCTGAGAAAACCCCTAAATTCGTCCTCCCTCGCCTCCAGCCAACAGCCCGCAAGCTCCGACGATCTGTCCTCCCTCTTCTCATCGTTCTGCCACAATACCAGTGGCAGAGTCTTCTCCGCCTTGCTCCTCCTCGTCGTGCCATACCTGCGTACGCTTCTCCGACCCCTTCATTGTCGCCGTCATCCCCACCTCAGGGCCTTCATCTCCGATGATGGTAAATACGAGTCATCTGCCTCCTCCCTCCTTTCGGCCGTTAAGTAGGTTAGAACTCTTCCCTTCTCTCCGTTCTTTATTTCCCCTATCTTTATTGCTATTTTTATCCCCTCGACGCCACAGATCACCACCACCTTCTCCACCTCCGGCAGACCACCGGCGAGGCGCATCCACCGCTCCGCACCTCCACAAGCCTCACCAGACCCCCCATCACCTCCGCCATCACCCAATGAGCATCATCCGCCCCTCCATTACCCGCCAACACTTCCATAAACACCCCCCGATCAAACCCATCTTCACGACCACAGAGAGACCAAGGCATGCACGCCTAGGCCACCCCGCGGCCAGCCACCCACCTAGGCACCTTCGCCGTGCCACGGCGAAGCTCCCCATCTGGTTTAATGAGGCTGCGAGGCCGTATTGAGTGGTTTCAGGTTTGAGCCCCTGCCGCCATTGAAGCACGGAGTAAGGAGGACGCAAGCAGCGCTCCAGGTTGCATCCACCCAGGTGCTGCGCTCCAGGTGATGCGCGTTGAGTGCGTGAACGCATCCAGCCCGAGAGTAGGCTTCGCGAGGCACCCAGCTGCGGCAATTGAGCGAAAGACCTCACCTGCAGGCGCGAAGAAGCGAGGGGACTTTAGTCCCACCTCGGAAGTAGTAGGCACAGAGGAGTCATTTAAGTTGTTTTTGTGTTTCACTCTTATTGCCTCAAAACACGGGGTGAGGTCCCCTTGCCCACATGCACGCGTCATCCGCGCTCACTCCTTCGCGGAACTGGCTGACCTGACCCGATAACCCTGCACTCCTCGCGCATCACCGACGCCGGTGCACCTGGACCCGGGTGCGTTTGACCCAACCTGAATACCTGATTGGCTCTGGGAGAGCGAACCGAAGAGAGAAAAGAGAGAGAGAGCGTACACAGGGGAGGGTAGGGGTAGGTTTTGCTGCGTGGTGTTGTGCAGGAAAGAAGAAGGAGCTAAGGAAGGAAGAGCCGCAACAGAGAATAAGAGGAAGGCACGGCTGAAGAAGCAGGCCAAGTAGAAGAAGAAGAAAGTAGCTGTGGTGAAGAAGAGAAGAAAAAGAAGAAGGTAGCTGTTGAAGGACTTAGCCACAGAAGAAGAAAGTCAAGGGCAGAAGAAAGAGAGAAGCAGGAGCGACCAAGCAGAAGAAAAAGAAGAATACAAGGAAAGACAAAGAAGAACAGAAGAAGGAACTGCAAAAGAAGGGAGAAGAAGAAAGAAGAAAGAGTGAAAGTACTGTAGCATTCGCCAGTTAAGACGTCTGATTCACAAAATCAGACGTCTAAGATAGGAAAGACAGAGAAAGAAAGGAGAAGGTGCGGCCAAGCAGAGGAAAGAAAAAGGAAAAGAAAGAGAGGAGAAAAGGAAGGAAAAAGAAGTCGCAAAGAGAGAAGAAGGAAGAAAAGAGAAGAAGAAAGACAATCTATTTCCTTTTGCATTTTCCCCCTCTAGCATTTCATATACACTGAATTTGCATTGAACATCATCTTTCGAGTAAAATTGAGAGTTGTGATTTTAGTTTCTAAAATACCAATTTTCTCCCTTAGTTCGGCCTCGGATACTTAGGTCTTCGAGTAATAAAATTCTTATTTGTTTATACGACAATTTCATTTATATTGCAACGAACGTCCTTTTAAAACCACGATCTCATCGCGTAAACATACACCTCCGTCCATACAAAGCCTCGTAGGGTGCCATGCCGATACTCGAATGATACTTGTTATTATATGCAAACTCTGCCAGGGGTAAGTGCTCCTCCCAAGAGCCCCTCTAGTCTAGTACACAGGCGCGTAAAAGGTCCTCAAGTGTCTATATCATGCGCTCTGACTGTCCGTCCGTCTGGGGGTGGTATGCCGTACTAAACCTCAACCGTGTCCCCAAAGCCTGCTGAAACTCAGCCCAAAACTGGGAAGTAAAACAGGTATCCCGGTCGGATACAATCTCACATGGAACTCCGTGCAGACGCACCACGTCACGAATATACCTCTCTGCCAACTACGCTAGTCCCAAGGTAACTCGGATCAGCAAGAAACGTGTCATCTTCGTCAATCTATCTACAATCACCTAGACTGCGTCGTGTCCTCGCTGGGTAATGGGTAAGCCCACCACCAAGTCCATGGTGATGCTCTCTCACTTCCACTCTGGCACAGGAAGTAGCTGCAACGGCCCTGCAGACCTCTAATGCTCAGCCTTCACCTACTGGCACACCAAACACTACTGCACGAACTCACCTACATCCTGCTTCATCTCTCTCCACCAAAAGTCACGTCTCAGATCATGATACATCTTCGTGCTCCCGGGATGTATAGTAAACCTGGACCCGTGCGCCTCAGTCAGGAGCTCTCTCAACAACTCCTTGTCCCTGGGAATGCACAAGCGTCCCCTCATGCGCAACACCTCATCTGTAAAAGAGAAGTCTCCTGAGTCCCCTGACAGTACTCTGTCTTGCAACAACTACAGGTACAGATCTGTCATCTGTCCTGTGATGATGCGGTCTATCAGCTCTGGCCTCGTTTGTTGTGTCACCATCACTGCCCTACAATACCCCTATAACTCTAGGGGTCGCCAACTGCCAAACCCCTCCATAAGTCTCCAACTCTATACCTGTAAACTGGCCATGTGGGCAGGCGCCTTCCAACTCAAGGCATCAGCCACCACGTTGGCCTTCCCCGGATGGTAGGAGATGCTGCAATCATAGTCCTTCAGGAGCTCTACCCAACGTTTCTGTCTCATGTTAAGCTCCTTCTGATCAAACAAGTACCTGAGGCTCTTATGATCCGTGAAAATCTCAAAGGTCTCACCTTAAAGGTAGTGCCTTCATGTCTTCAGTGCAAAGACAACAGCTGCCAGCTCTAAGTCATGGGTAGGGTAGCTATGCTTATGGGGCTTCAGTTGCTGCAAAGCGTAAGCGACAACGTGACCCCACTACATGAGCACACCCCCTAACCCCTGCAAAGAAGAGTCTGTGTGGACCACAAAATCGCCACTACTATCTGGGATGATAAGCACAGGAGCCGAAGTCAGCCTCTCCTTCAACTCCTGGAAACACGCCTCACAATTGTTTGTCCAATCAATGGACACGTCCTTTCGGGTCAACTGAGTCATAGGACGTGCAATCTGCGAGAAACCCCTGATAAACCGTCGGTAATATCCTGCCAGCCCCAAGAAACTACGTATCTCTGTCACTGTACGTGATCTCTCCCACCTATGTACTGCCTCAACCTTGGCTGGATCCACAGCCAAGCCATCCCCTGAAATCACGTGGCCCAAGAAAGTCACCTGCCTCAACCAAAACTCACACTTGCTGTATTTGGCATATAGCCTGCGCCGTCTCAAAGTGTCCAGAACCATCTGCAAGTGCTGTTCGTGTTGTGCCTGATCCTACGAGTAAACGAGCATGTCACCAATAAATACCACCACAAACTGATCCAGATACAGTCTGAACACCCAGTTCATCAAATCCATGAAGGCAGCAGGGGTGTTGGTCAGCCCAAACGGCATGACCAAAAACTCGTAGTATTCGTACCGGGTACGGAAAGCTGTCTTGGAGACGTTGGTCTCCCTGATCCTCAACTGGTGGTAGCCTGATCTCAGTTCTATCTTGGAGAATACTGTGGCCCCTTGCAACTGGTCAAACAGATCATCAATCCTCGGCAGTGGATACCTGTTCTTAATGGTAACCCTATTCAACTGTCTGTAGTCAACACAAAGGCACAGGGTAACATCCTTCTTCTTCACAAATAACACCGGGGCTCCCCACAGGGATGCACTGGGCCTCACAAAGCCCTTCTCCAACAAGTCCTGCAATTGTGACTTGAGCTCTCGTAGCTCAAGTGGTGCCATTCAGTACGGTGCCGTAGAAATAGGGCTGGTCGCCAGTACCAGTGAGATCTCAAACTCGATCTCACGCTCAGGCAATAGTCCTGGCAGTTCCTCTGGAAACACGTCGAGGTACTCTATAACCACCAGGATTCTCTGAAAGTCTACCACGGGGCTGGGCTCTGCCACTACACAAGCTAGATAGCCCTCACACCCCTGGATCAAAAGTCTCGCTGCCCAAAGTACAGAAATGCACCTGAAGCCTCCGTCCACCAACTGTCCGTGAAACTCAAAGAAGGCATCTCCGGTATGGAGAAGATGATCTTCCTCCCAAAATAGTCCACCAAAGCGTGGTAAGCGGACAGCCAATCCATCCCCAAAATCACGCCAAAATCCACCATCAGTATCACGATCAGGTCAGCAAGGAGGCTGTGTCCCCCAATACTGACCTCATAATCTGTGTAGACTTCCTCAGCTACAAACAGCTAACCACCCAAACCTCTGATAACAAACAGATCCTCTAACAACACGTAGTCCTATCCTAAACTGACAGCAAAACTTGAAGCGAAAAACGAGTGTGTGGCGTCGGAATCAAAAAGTACGTAAACTAATCTTCCGGAAACTGTAACCATACCTGCCACCACTGAACCATACCTGTCGGAAACTGTAACCATACCTGCCACCACCCTGGCATCTCTGTGTGTTAGAGCGTTGATACGCCTCTCAACCCTCGGTACAGAATAAGCAGCCACACTCTGCGTCGAACGAGTAGCCGCTGGCCGGTACCCTCCCCATAACTGCTATCCTCCCCCATACGCCTGGGAACCACGGCCACCTGCTCGACCTCCAGCACTTGGTACGGGGAGCATTTGCTCCACTCCAGCCCTAGACGGGCAGTCCCACCTAATGTGGCCCAGTCAGCCGCACTGGTAGCAGAGGGGAACTCGACTCCCTCCCTCGGTAGGTCCCTACTGATGGCTGGGCGGGGGTCCAGTGCTGACAGCTAGCCCCTATCAGGGGCCCCCAAAGGCCACTGACGGCCCTGCAAAACGAGACAGCTCTCCCGCGGGTGCCGCGTGCCTCCTTTCTCGTCGGCCCTGTGAATAGTCTGGCTGGTATGGCCTCTTCCTTGCACTGTCAGTGTCTCATGCAGCTAGGTTGGTCTCCTCGTACGTCATAGCTGCCTCCACCACTCTCGAGAAGGTGGGTAGCTTCAGGGGTTTGACATACCCCCGAATGGCAAGTCGGAGCCCCTCAGTGAACCTCCACAGGCACTCCTCCTCTGTAGCTACAGCTGTCGCAGCAAAAATTGACAGCTCCAGGAAGCACATGCGATACGCGCTGACAGTCATCGTCCCCTAGCGGAGAGTGTGGAACTCCTGCCTCCTCTGGTCCTGCCAAGTCTACGGGAAGTACTGCTCACAGAAGAGGGTCACGAACTGGTCCCACATCGACTCTCCCCTCTCCTGGCCTCTAACCGCCCTCCACCACTTGTGTGCCACACTCTCCAACTGGTACGTGGCAAAGGCCATGCGGCACTCCGCAGGGGGACGAAGGGTGTCAAACACCTTCTCAAAAAGTTCCAACTAGTCCTCTGCCTCAAACAGGTCCTCATCCCCCTTAAAGGAGGGAGGCTTCGGCTTCCGGAACTGTCCGAAAAGCTCGTAGTGCAGTTGTAGTGGGGGAATGGGCACACCTCCAGGTAGGGTGGGCTCGTGCTCAAAAGTGTCAGAGTGTGGTGGGGGCAGTGGAGGACCACCCTCCCCCTCGTCCAGCGCTGCATCAGTCTCTCGGCCCCACAGAGGACTCCTCCTCCATGTCCCCAAAGAGAGGCGCCCATGGAGGCGGGTGGAGCTCCTCTCGTACTATGTCTCATATCAACTAAGCGAGGTCCTGGGCCTGAACGCCTGGGAGAAGTGGTTGGTCAACTGGAACCTCGGGCCCGGCACGTTCGCCCCTCCGACCTCGTCCACGGTCGCGTCCACAGCCCGCCTCAAGAACTCCGCGTCAAGGCATCTCCTGCAAGGAGACGCGGAAGACAGAACAAACAGAAGCCAACTCTAACGGACTTCAGCAAAAGAACCTCAGAACAGATATCAAGTGGTACGTTGTGGTGGTCACTCTAGTTACATGCACGTGAATTGGTTGTTCTCAAGCTAGTTGGTTCATTTCTCGGGACAACCTTGCTTTGATACCATCTTGTTACGACCCGGTTCCCGAATCCCTGCAGGACACGAGACCGGCTCGACTCGACTAATCCCAAGACCCAATCATCCAACAAGAAATAACCAAAAAGCAGGAAAGTAAATTCCATCCACTATGCTAAGTAACTAACAGTAAAAGAGTGCAGCAGTAAAGGAAGTAAAAGCTGCTAACAGTACATATCGCCACCACAACAGTAAAGTGGAAACAAAGTACAGAAATATAATGGTAACAAGAGTCTGAACTCACTAACAAAAGGGAAGTACAACAACAGGAAACTACTGCTGGGCTCGACTGGGCCCAGCACCCTCTGCAGCCGGTGACTCGGGCTGCTCAACACCTGGACCTGAAAAGGGTAATGAGTAAACGAAGTCAGCGAACGCTGAGTAGAGTGGTAACCAACTAAATAAAGCAGTAAAAGCTAATAGGTAATTTATCTTTTCCAATTATTTTATTTTACAAGTTATTCCTTTTCACCCATTGGTTTACTTTTCAGATCTCTTTCTTGATCTCGCATGTTCCTCGTGGGAACCAGCTTGATTGCAGTCCTTTTCGAAGAGTAGAAGGCACACGTGGTGCTCTCCTGGCCAGGAGAGTCCCCTGCGGTGATCCTACACCTAGTCAACCACCCTGAGGTCACGGACAGACGTAGCGGTGACTACGACACGCGCGATAAGTAGCTACCCCACACTGGCACGAGGTCAGTCGTTTCCACTAGTGGGTGCGTCCAAAGTACAGCACGGAACAGTATAGGGCCTAGCCCTCTCAGTAACAGGGGCACAGCCCCTCAGAACCAAACAAGGGTCTCGCCCCTCCACAGCCTGCGCACCCTCTTCTGACTACCCCGGTTTGCCCGGTGGGCCTAACAAGTCGGTGTAGGGTGGCTAGCTGAACCTTGAGCCCCGTGGGGTGGCTAGCTCTCTCCCTACACTAGTAGCTCTCCCCGGTACAGTGTACGCGAGGGCCAAAGAAGTCTGTGTAGAGTGGCCAATCCTAACGGTAGGTCCCAACCCAAGTGCGGCTAGCTCCGCTCTACACTAAACAAGGGACAGTCGCTCTCCTCGGTACCACATACTCAAGGGCCAGCACACTTCCCACTCACATTTCCATATCCATTCTGTTTATCCACAGGAACTCTACTCCTAATTCCCCGTAGGGTTCATGCTCGTATTCCCCATGTTATTCCATACTAGGTTTCATCATTTACAGTTCCATCTCAGATTTTACACATGTAGCTCGTATTTCCACAATTTGCATATAATACAAGAAATGTCAAAGGTATTTGTACAGGCATTTCACATTTCATAGGCAGCTCTTATTTATTAACAGGCAGTTGTTCACATTTATATTCATTCATTTAAGACTGCAATCTCAAACACGCATACAAACAATGCAAGTACTTCTCGTCCTAGGATTCATGCCACATCCTAGGTTTCTAGTTATCCAATTTCACATATGCATTCAAGTTTTATAATTAAAATAGGTGGACACTAACAAATCAATTTTCCGCTTTCGATTGAGTTTCACAAATGAAATAATGAGTTGTAGTATTTAAGTGGTGGAAAAATCGACTAATCAACAATAAAATAACCACTCACAGAAGAGCGGGTCGTGTCCACAGGGTG
Source organism: Thalassia testudinum (assembly GCA_037157565.1). NCBI lineage: Eukaryota > Viridiplantae > Streptophyta > Magnoliopsida > Alismatales > Hydrocharitaceae > Thalassia > Thalassia testudinum. The sequence goes on along the minus strand of JAZHRO010000036.1, from coordinate 181,200,150 downwards.
GCAATTATGCAATAAACTCTCGATTATTTCGTATTCTTTCGGTCAAGTACAAAATCCCTAGTCAAATCTGACATAAAGTGCGATAGAAAGAAGATTCACAATTACTCAAAATATAAGGGTATATGTGCAATTTTCCTTCACTGAAATCTTCAATAAATATATGATGATTTTATGTAATTTTCAATTGACATATACTAGAGAAAATTGGTGCACATGTTAATCCCAAAACTAATCTTGAAACAGGTGAATACAATAACGTGCAATTATCAGAAAGTATGAGTGTGCATTCGCAATTTTTCCACAATAAAATAATCATAAATGAAAATTAATTTCTAGTGGCAATGGCATTAAATGTAATTTTTAATCAACTTGAAAACAAAGGATTTTTTGCCGCAGCTTGTGCGCGCAGGAGGAGAGACGGACGTCGAGGCTGTCGCTAGAGATCACCCCGCTCAGGCCACACCCGATGGTGGTGACGGCACGGCTAATGGCAGCCTGTGGTGGCTGCAAGAAGGAGAGGAAGGTGGCGGGCGGTGAGCGGTGCGCAGTGCAGGGGCAGGTGCTGGAGGAGGGGTGCGCGCACTGCGGTGGCCAGTGAGCGCGCAGCACCTGCGGGGAGCGCTGGTGGCGCTGGAGCGGTGTGAGCGCTGGAGGGGGAAGCGCCTGCGAGCGCGGGTGGGGTGGAGCAGGCACCTGTAGGGGTTGGGCGCAAGTGCAGGCTGGTGCGGTGATGGGGCTGGTGCGGTGACTGGAGAGGTGGCTGGAGGTGGGTGCAGCCTGGCAGGGGCACACAAGGTGAAGGAGCGGGCGCCTACAGGGCGGCTGGAGGAGGCTAGAAGGTGATTTGGTGCACAATGAACACATGTTACACGGTCCCTGGATGATCCCGCCCCTCCTCTCCTTTCTCCGCCTCCTCTTAACTCCTCTCTTCTGCCCTTCCAGGGATTTTCAAAATCCTTTCTAAATATGGCCTCGTTTGTTGAGGGAGGGCGGCGGGAGATTAGATAAATGTGCGGGAGGAGTTGCGGCTGGCCAGAGCATGAGGGAGGGATAGCACTGGCTATTTGTTGGGGAAATTTATTCCCCTCCCCTTGTTCTTTCTAAATATCATTCCTGCAACATAAAAGCGTAGCATCATTACATATTAAGTTATAGAATACTATAAAATAGATGTAAACTTAAATCATGATGAATGCAAATATTCTATAACTTAATATAGTTATGAATAAGTCTAAAAGGTACGATTAAAGTTACTGTGGAGTAATATTAGTCCATTAAAATGGACTCATCAAATATCCCCATGCCTAAGATTTGCTAGTCCCTAGCAAAAATGAAAAATAATAGAAGTAATCAGAAGATTTCTTTTTTTCTTATTTCAAAACTTTAGAGATCCATACAAATGTGACATGATAATAGCCTAAGTAACGGATCCAAGTGAAAAAGCCAATTCGCATTGGGAGTTCGTACTTCACCCTTGGCAAATATTTCTGTCATGATAAGCAACTACTTCCCTCAGGGATAAAGCAGAAGATAATCTGTAATTTGACCCCAGCTTTTGGCTTAGGTAGGAGATATCGAGTAGAATGGAATTGTATTTGGTGGCACACACTCTTCTGATGCTACATGTAGTCTAGTACTATAGACTCTAGATTAATAGACTGTTAGACAAGTCAACTCTGAGAGAGGCTAAACAACAGTGCTCTCTTGATGTTCCTGGGTGCTCACTCTTTTCTTTCTTTCCTTTCTGAGATCACAACTCTCGCCAGACTTAGTAATTATACTCACTGTTTTGTGGCCTCACATGGCATCCACACTTCAATTAAAGTCCCAATAACTCTACAACTGAGTTAAAGTCCTCAACCAGAATTCGAGCGATCAGAAATACTAAAAGGTAGGTATGGGTCATATTTGGTGGAACGCGATAGGTGTTCTATTGCCTCAGAAATAATGTTACATTATAAACTTTGACTTCTTCTTTTTTATATATAACTGTTTCTTCTTTTTCTTTTTCTCATTTTTCTCTTTTTTTTCTTAATGAATATAATACGACACAGACTTTTATTTATGAGGCATTATTAGGGATGATGATGGTCAAGAGGATATTATGTGGCTTATTTGGTGAAAGTGCCTATTCTCGGCACCGGGAAGGAATGGATAGGACAGGCATATTTTGGACCTTGACACTATTACCCTCCTTCAGCCGAGGACTCTATGAAGGATGGTCGTAACCATCCACCATAGTCATAGCCTTATTAAGACTCTATCTCTGTGTATCTGCCTTATTTGGTGACTCTCAGGAATTCACACAAAGTACGCACACAGGAACAGAGAGCAAAAACTATGCCTAACTCTGAAGTATCATCATCTAATTGTCCAAACTTAAGAGTCCTTGCACTAGACTTATTGCACCAGTAATCTCTCTACTTTCTTCTCACAAATATGAGGTGGATCTACTAGAAGATAGTATGCCTGACTCCCTATGAATTGTCCAAGGGTTCAGTAAACTACAAATGCTTATTGGTTTTCCTCAAGGATCCATTACCCAATTTACTTGCACGTGAAATAAATGCACTAGATTCTAAACTTAAGAAATAATTCAAGAAGAAAAACCTGCAATGACAAGGGTATTCTGCTAGGGACTAACTCATTCAACTCAAGAAAAGAGATTTTATATATATATATATATACATATAAATATATATGCATGCAAATATTTATAAATGCTATAAACATTCTCAGGTTATACCCCCCATGCCTAAGACTGACAATGTCCTCATTGAAAAAATACAGACATAGAAGAATATCACCTGAGGAGGAGAGTGAGACAAGCTAAGGCTCCTCAGGCCGAAGTGCATCCAAAATCGGGCCATCTGAAAGAGTAATATACGATTTAAGTCACTGGCCATTTACCTTAAAGCTCACACCTGAAATAGGGTTCCTAATCTCTACAGCTCCATGAGGGAAAGTATTGATAACAACGTATGGCTCATCCCAGTGGGACTTGAGCTTTCCAAGAAATAATTTAAGTCTAGAATTGAAAAGCCAGACCCACTGGTTGGGCTCAAAAGTCTTTCTAATGATGTGCTTGTCATGGAAGACTTTTGTACGTTGCTTGTAAGCTTAAGAAGTTTCATAAGCTTCATTATGAAGCTCCTCAAGCTCACTTAATTCTAACAAATGTGCCTTTCCCGCTTTATCCAGACTCAAGTTAACCTTTTCAATAGCCCAATAAGCTTTATGTTGGATTTCCACAGGAAGGTGGCACACTTTTCCATAGACAAGACGGAAAGGAGACATGCCCAAGGGAGTCTTATACGCAGTTCTGTAGGCCCAAAGAGCATCATTTAGTTTTTTAGACCAATCCTTCCGATCAGGCCTGACAGTTTTTTGTAAAATATGCTTAATCTCCCTATTAAACACTTCAACTTGTCCACTCGTTTGGGAATGATAAGGTGTGGCTATCATGTGGTTGACTCCCAAATTGTGGAGTAGTCTTGTGAAGTGTACATTCTTAAAGTGAGGTCCTCCATCACTTATGATTGTCCTTCGGCACCCATACCGAGAAATGATATTAGCCTTAACAAAGCCCAAGACCACGGAATGGTCATTGGTTCGCGTGGGTATGGCTTCTATCCATTTCGATACATAGTCTACAGCCACAAGGATGTATTCATATCCGAAGGACACAGGAAAGGGATCCATGAAGTCAATGCCCCAAATATCAAAAATTTCAACAGGGAGAATAGGTTGTTGGGGCATCTCATCCATTTTTTAAATGGTTCCCATCTGCTGCCAACGTAGACATGCGCCCACATACGTATGTGCATCTCGAAATAATGTGAGCCACAAAAAGCCAGACTGAAGAACCTTATAAGCAGTCTTCTTCCCACTAAAATGTCCCCCACAATGGAGGTCATGGTAGAAACTCAGAACACTTCTTTGTTCTTCGTCAGGGACGCAATGGCAAAAAAGCTGGTTAGGGCCTATTCTAAAAAGCTCGGGTTCCTCCCAGTGATAAAATTTAGCATTGGCGAGAAACCTGTCTCGTTTCTGCTTATCCCAAGTACTGGGGGTAATGCCTGTGACCAGATAGTTCACTATGTCAGCGAACCAAGGAGCCTTAGCTTCCACGGCCATCATAGACTCATCAGAGAAAGTCTCTTGAATACCGCCAGCAGGGTTTGATGCCTCAATAGGGATCCTAGACAAATGGTCTACTACCACATTCTCAACTCCTTTCTTGTCTTTAATTTCCAGGTCAAATTCTTGGAGTAGCAGAATCCAACGAATTAGGCGAGGTTTGGTGTCCTTTTTAGCCAGAAGATGCTTTAGGGCAGAATGATCAGTGAACACTACAACCATGAATCCCAAAAGATAAGACCGAAACTTTTCCAAAGCAAATACTACAGCAAGTAATTCCTTTTCAGTGACCGTGTAGTTTTGCTGAGGATCCGTAAGGATCTTGCTGGCATAATGCAGCACATGAGGTTTACCATCAACCTTTTGACCTAAGACCGCTCCCACTGCAAAATCAGAAGCATCACCATAAGCTCAAACGGGAGGGTCCAATCTGATGCTTGGAGATTCAGCACAGTAATGAGGGCTTTCTTCAAAACTTGGAAAGCCTCGCCACATCTATCATCAAAATCGAAGGAGACATCCTTCGCTAACAGGTCGCAAGTGGCTTAGAGATTTTACTGAAATCTTTAATGAAGCGCCTATAAAATCCAGCATGGCCAAGGAAAGATCTAACCTGACGAACATTGGCGGGCAATGGAAGCTTAGAGATGGAATCGATTTTTGCGGTTCCCACCTCTAATCCTCTCTCGGAAACTACATGCCCTAACACAATGCCCTGCTGGACCATAAAGTGGCTTTTCTCCCAGCTAAGCACCAGCTTTGCCTCTTCGAAACAGGTTAAGACTTTATCAAGTGCGAAAGGCATAGGTCAAACGACGAGACATAAATGGAGAAGTCATCCATGAAAGTTTCAACGAACTCGTCAATCATATTAAAAAAGATAGTCATCATACAACGTTGGAAAGTGACAAGAACATTACATAACCCGAATGGCATTCGGCGGAACGCAAAAGTGCCATACGAACTCGTGAAGGTGGTACGCTCCTGATCATCAGGAAAAATGGCTATCTAATTGTACCCAGAGTACCCGTCAAGAAAACAAAAGTACTTGTTCCCCACCAATCGTTCCAGAATTTGATCGATAAATGGTAAGGGGAAATGGTCTTTCTGGGTAGCCGTGTTTAAACGGTGGTAATCAATGCTGACCCTCCAACCAGTTGAGGGTCTAGTGGTCACCAGTTCTCCTTGGTCATTCTCTTCCACAGTGATTCCTACCTTTTTCGGAACTACATGAATAGGACTGACCCATTTACTATCTGAAATGGGATAGATAATCCCTGCATCCAGCCATTTCAGAACTCCTTTTTAACAACCTCAAGCATATTTGGATTGAGCCTTCTCTGCATATCTCGGAAAGGCTTCACGGACTCGTCCGTGTATATATGATGCATGCAAAGAGAGGGATCAACACCCTTAATATAAGTAATTGTCCATGCAATTGCTTCCTTGTGCCTTTGTAAACACTCAAGCAGAGCTTCCTCCTGCAATTCAGATAATGCAGACGAGATAATAACGGGGAGCGTGTTATTAGGACCAAGGAAAGCATATTTCAATGTGCTCGGGAGGGGTTTCAACTCCAATTCAGGAGCCTTTTGGATTGAGGGTTTTAGTTGAGATGTCCCCGCCTCAGGCAGCGGATCTACCTTCACAGTGCAGGGTGGGGACAGAGACTCAGTGTGTATCCCTAGCAACTCTTCTAATTTGGGCATTTCCCTTTCAGTTTCTTTAATAATCGAGGGATGGTCCTTAGATATGACCTTCTGAAGGGGATCTCTACATAAGAGTGCTGGAGTAGTCTCTTCAATTATTTCATCAATGACCTCAATCTGAGAACAATCTTCAAATCTGGGTTTCTTGTAAGTATCAAAAACATTCAACCGGATCTTCTTGCTCCCAAAGCCCATTTTAAGTGCCCCAGATCTACAATTTATAGAGGCATTGGCTGTGGCCAAGAAGGGGCGTCCCAGAATAATGGATGGCTTTGTGGGCTTATTAGATGGGTCAGTATCAAGTACCAGAAAGTCAATGGGGAAGAAGAAATCCTCCACTCTCACAAGGACATCTTCCAACAATCCCCGTGGTGTCTTAAGTGATCTGTCTACAACCTGGAGGATTACTGGACTAGGCTTTAGCTTGCCTCCTCCCAAAAGGTCGTAGACAGAGCTCGATAGAATGTTCACCCCCTCACCCAGATCAAGCAGAGCCTCGTCAATGTGTTGGTTACCTATAACCACTGAAATATACGGGGCCCCAGGGTCTTTCATTTTGGGGGGTGTTCCATGCTGGAGAACCGAGCTGACATGGTTAAGCAGGATGACCCTGGTTTGGACCTGATTCCTAGATCGGTGCCTCTGGGTGCACAAGTCCTTCAGAAACTTGGCATAGGATGGAATCAGTTTAATTGCTTCTAATAGAGGCAAGTTAATCTGGACTTGCCTAAAAGTATCCATAATCTCTTCCGTCCTATCCTTGGCTCCAGACGAGCCAACAGAAGATTCCCCAGGAGCAGATAGACGCTCTGGATAGGGCACCCTCGGCTTCTGGGTAGAGGGGTCGTCATGGCGAGAAAGGGGTGGTGGAAGGACGACATCCTCATTGTGGGTGATTTTGTGCGAGGGAGAGTGGTGTGGCTCTTCCTCGGGTGAGATGTTAGTCGGGTCAGGTGTGGAAGGGGAATTCTGAGATGTAACCGTAGGAGCATTATCAGGCTTGTCAATCTTTTTTCCACTCCTCAACACTGTCACTGCTTGGGTGTGCTCCCTGAAACAACCCCCTTGCCCTTAGGGTTCTCCTTAGAGGAGTTAGGCAGCTTTCCCGGATCACGTTGCCTAACTGCCTCAATAAGATGACCAATTTGGGATTGCATATCAGTAATCATCTTATTTTGAGATTGGATAACCATATTCTGATGCTGTTGCATTGCTTTCATCATGGCCTTCAGTTCATCCATCTCAGAGGGCTTATTTGGAGGAGGATTTTCATAAGAAGGTTGGTATATGGGCTGGGGAGGTAAGGGTCTTGTATTCCCTGAGTTAAAAACATCACCTTGCTTCCAAGAGAAGTTTGGATGGTTCCGCTGCCCCGAATTATAAGTGTTGGAATAAGGGTTATTGCGAGGGGGGCAGAAACCTTAGGTCGCATTCAAGTCGGCCTGAATCAACTCAAGGAATTGGCTTACCTGATGGCACTCCGTAGTGGCACGCATTGTGCTTTGGCAAATGGAGCATTCTCTTAAAGCTTGAAAAATAGAGGCTACTTGCGGATTCATGCTGGGGTTTGCTAAAAGTCTATCAAAGTTTTTATTCAATAGTTGAATCTGATAAGCCAAATCCTGAGAAGACCCAGCTTCATGGGCCTCTATCTTCCTCTGCAAGATTGATGGTTTTCTTTTTCGATAGGTAGAGGACAGATGCATGGAGTTGTCGCTTAATGTTTCAAATAATGCCCAGGCTTCATCCTCAGTTCTGGTCATGAAGGTTCCTGCATAGGCTGCATCGATGGTTTGCCCATGCCTTTTAGATAATCCGTTATAGAACCTTTCAACCAACTGCCATCTTAGCACTTGACGGTGGGTGATGAGAACCTCATCATGAACCCTAACTAGCACAATTTAATCCAAATGAATGTGAAAAAGCTCCTACAAAATCCAAAGAGAGGCTTAACTCAGAGAATTCTGAGTTAAAGAATAAAATAAATCATAAGGGGTAAAACTGCAATTTCACCAATGTAGTATGCAAACAGGGTAATTAAAGGTCCAAACACAGGTCAAATGATTAAACCCAGGCACGAGCCGGACACTTCCCTCTCCCCCTTCGTCGATTAAGTAGGTAGAAATCTTCCTCTCTCTCTCCCTTACATTTTCCCCTTCCTGATTTACCCTTTTAATCCACCGACTGCCACTTCCACCTCCATCTGCTCCATCTCCAATCACCTTCTTTGGCGAGGCCATTCCACTTCCACAAACCACCTCACCCCTCGCTGACAAGCCCAGAAGCTCCCCCTCACTCCACTCAACCATTTCCCCCACTCCATACACCGCCACTCACCGCCTGACCACCCCCCGAACAGACCCATTTCCGCACAACAGCCACACCTAGGACAAGTAATTTTCTATCCTCTCATTTTAGCCCCTAAATTCTAAAGAGGAAGAAAAAGAAAGAACAAGCAATATAGGTATAACCTGTCTTCCATATTTAGTAAATCATTGAAGCTGCCTGTTTTCAATTTCAACAAACTATTTCTGTACACCCATTAAGGGTATTTAAAGCTAACACCTTCTTGCCTGAGCCCTAATTACCAAATCAAAAGGAAGCTAACTGGACCAAGTAGAGCCAACATAAGATTCAAAATTAGGGTTTTAGAGACACACTTCTTAAGCAAGAATTGAAAATTCCCAAAAGAAGTGTGCCCAAGACATTGTTTGAAAGTACCTATTCAGAGAAACCCTAAGAAATTTGGCTCTTAAAAAAACTTGAACCCTAAAAGACAAGACCTAATAAGCTCTCAAAGGAACTAATAGGTGAAGTTGACCCCTTGGGTCAACCAACCTTAAACTTAGGTCACTCTTTGCACTCAAAAGGCTAAAGTTCAAGTGAAAACCTAAGCACTTTGATCTTAACTAAAAGCGGTAGACTTAAGAGGTCAAGATCCCCATTCTGGTCTACCTGGAATCTCAGTGACAAGAGAGGTCGGGTGGGGGAAACCCTGTAACCCGTGGGGACGCTCTACCGTGTAGGGGTCTTCGCGGGACTCACCCTCTTTGGCTGCCCAAGTAATTCTCAGGTGGACGATCTTTTGATTAAGGGGTCCATCTGCCCCGAACCTCTATAGTCACCCAACATTCTGGGTGTCTTGATTGGGTCCAGCACCTGCTAAACTCATCCTCTCCATCAGTGTATGTTTGGTAAGAGGTCCTTGAAACCTCCTTTAGAAATTCACTCCCCTCGAGGCCGAGCCTCAGTGCCCTTGTTTGAGCAAACAACACTTCACACACACCTCTCCTCCGACTCCGAACCCAACTCACCTTCTTCTTCCACAATGGCTCAGCCAGTTGAGGAAGAGAACAATCTGGAGCACCAGCTCCAGCGACTCAATGACCTCTTCCAGAACTTCATGCACCCACCGCAGCGTCCTATGATGCGGGACCATTATAATCCTACTGCGGTGGCCATTGAGCCTCAAGTCAGAATCCCGACTAGAGGCCCTGATTCTGAATTAAAGCCCAAAATGATTTATGCCATACCTAAATTTCATGGGCTTAATTCTGAAAACCCCTTCCAGCACATAAAACAGCTAAAGCATCTGGCCCAGACTTTTGGGTCAGATGCACAAAATCGAGATATTCTCCTCATGAAGATGTTCTCCTTCTCCCTTATGGACAAGGCCACTCATTGGTACCAAACACAGACCTGACCAATCAACAATTGGGAGGAACTTCAGTCCGAGTTCTTGAAGAAGTCCTTTCCCGTTGGTCGGACCAATGCCTTGCACCATCAGATTACCCACTTCACGCAGCAAACGGGAGAACCTCTCCATGAGGCATGAGATCGCTTTCAGGATCTCATGAGAAAGTGCCCCCATCACGAAGTTCCTAAATGGGAACAAGTCCAATCTTTTTACCAGGAACTCCATGAAGATATTAGGCTTTTCGTCAATGCAACTTGCAGAGGGAACATCATGGGACACCGTGTGGGAGATTCTCGAAAATATGTGCGAGAACTCCATCAATAATGACTCCATGGGATTATTCGACAGGACGAATACCCACGCATCGATGAACCTTAGGGGAGCACATGAGACGCAGGGCCTGTCAGCATCAGTCGACCTGGAATTGATGGCCAGTCGATTGGACAAGGTCTCTATCATTGAGAAGAAGGTGGATGAGCTGACTCAACACTTGCAGCGAGCCACCTCTGCTCATAATTCATCTGCACAGCCTCCTTCCACACGGGTGACTGTGCAAAACAATCTCCACCGACCTTCTCCTGGGATGGATACGTATCCACCCCCATCTGATTCTCGGATCGAAGGATCCTTCGATCCTTTCTATACTAGCCTAGGGAATTCCACTCCCCCATTCTCTGACTCTTTGGAGGTTCCTCAGACCTGCGAGGACCTCAACACCATCCAAAATGATTCATTTTCCAATACCTACAATCCTGGATGGCGAAACCATCCCAACTTCCAGTGGGCGGAAAATTCCCAAACTCAAAAACCACCCTTTCAGCCCCGTCCACAACCACCTCGTCCTTACCAGCCGCCTTAGCCTCGGCCCAACCCTACTTATCCATCAGGGCCAAACCAAGACTAATGTCCCTCATCCTTCAGACTCTGGCTGACATTCAGAGAACAAATGCAGCTATTCAGAAGCAACATAAGGACGAACTCACAGAGGTTCGAAACCAACTGGCCCAGTTGGCAAAGTCTTGCCAACTAGGCACACTTCCTTCTCAACCTCTCCCTAACCCGAATAACATGCCAACCCAACGGCGCGTTATGAACCCAAACCCAGGCCAAGCACACATGATTTATCAGGCCCCTTATGTTCCTTCACCTGACGGGATGGAGGCTTCCACTTCTTATGCGAATTATCAGCAGCAACCCCTTTCAAGCCCTAAAAAAAACAGGTAGGACTAAGTTCTATAACCACCCGTAGTGGTAAGGAGACCCAAGATCCACCCTATCCAGACCACTCCAAGCCTGGTAGTGATCCAAACCCTAGGACAGTAATCCAGGACGTTCCTATCCCTGTCCCAGATCAAAGACCTGGACCTATCCTAGAAGAACCAACCAAGGTTCCATTTCCCGAGGCCTTGACCAAGGGAAAGAGGACAACCAAACTCGTGGCTCCTGAGGAGGACCTAGTCAAGCTCTTTGAGCAAGTCCAAATAAACATCCCTTTGATGGATGCAATTCGCCACGTACCGGCTTACGCACGATTCTTAAAGAATGTGTGTACACCTCAACGTAAGCCGCGAACCAAGAGTGGGAGTCCAATTGTGCTATCAGAGCATGCCAGCTCTGTAATCCTGAGCAGACTCCCACCCAAGGCAAAAGACCCAGGTACTCCCCTGATTTCCTGCAAAATAGGTGAAACCCAGTTTGACAGAGCATTGCTAGACTTGGGTGCCTCCATAAATCTGATACCCACATCCTTACTTAACCGCCTAGAAGAATATAAACTAAAACCAACTGAGGTGGCACTACAATTGGCAGATCGATCTATAAAGTCACCTAAAGGGATTCTTGAGGATGTTATTGTAAGAGTGCAGGATTTCTATTTCCCTGTAGACTTTATAGTCTTAGACATGGATGCACCTGAAAACCCTAGGGATATACCGATCATTCTAGGGAGACCTTTCCTGGCTACTGCTAGAGCCAACATCAGTTGTGAGGAGGGCCAAATAGAGCTGAAATTTGGGAATCAAACCCTCAAAATTGATATTTTTAAGGCCCAACAAGGAAGCAATTGCGGTGTCATCGAACAAATCTGTGATATTAGGACTTTGGTTGATGAAACACATTTTGAGAATAACCTAATTATACCTCATCAACCACAAAAAGATCCTGAACCGTAATTAGAGGAGTCAAACCCTGATTTAGATAAACCCATAACTCCTATCCTTGAACCTCACACTTACCCTGAACCACCCGCTGCTGCTGATAACCACATCCTTGCATTAAAACCCCTTCCCGATCATTTGAAATACATCTTTTTAGGTTCTAATCAGACTTTTCCTGTGATTATAAATTCCAAACTTACTCCTGATCAGGAATCCCGTCTGATTGCTGTTCTCCAGCAACATCGTAGAGCCATTGGGTGGACTCTCGATGACTTGATTGGAATAAGTCCCTCTTATTGTACACACCATATTTATTCAGAAGAGGGCGCACGACCTTCTCGTGAAATGCAGAGACGTTTGAATCCCAATCTGCAGGAGGTCGTGAAAAAGGAGATCATTAAGTGGTTAGATGCAAGGATCATCTACTCGATCTCCGACAGTTGTTGGGTGAGCCCAATTCAGGTTGTGCCTAAAAAGGCAGGGCTCACCACCATTACGACTGAAATCGAAAAAGTCATACCTACCCGTATAGCCAACTCGTGGAGAGTCTGCATAGATTACCGACGACTCAATTCCTCCACGAAGAAGGATCATTTCCCACTACCTTTCATTGATCAGATTCTCGAGAAATTAGCGGGAAATCGATTCTTCTGCTTTCTTGACGGGTACTCCGGTTATAACCAAGTGTCTATTCATCCTGAGGACCAAGAGAAGACCACGTTCAACTGCCCCTATGGAACTTACGCATTCCGAAGGATGGCTTTCGGTCTCTACAATGCACCTGCGACTTTTCAGCGGTGCATGCTTACCATATTCTCTGATATGGTAGGTGATTATCTGGAAGTCTTCATGGATGACTTCTCAGTTTTCAGGGCATCATTTCATGATTGCCTCCAGCACTTGGTTCATATACACAGGCGTTGCATCGATGTTAATTTGGTTCTTTCCTGGGAAAAAAGCCATTTTATGGTGCCTGAGGGGATCGTCCTAGAACAACTAATTTCTGAGAAAGGCATTCAAGTGGATCAAGCCAAGGTTGATCTAATTTCTCGACTTCCTATGCCTAGCTCGATCAGGGACATCCGTTCTTTTCTGGGGCACGTCGATTTTTACTGTCGTTTCATTCCTGATTTTTTGAAAATCGCGCACCCCCTGACTACTCTTCTTTATAAGGATGTACCCTTTGAGATCTCCAAGGAATGCACTCAAGCCTTTGAGAACCTCCGTGACCGAGCCACCCAGGCCCCGATCCTACAATCCCCTGATTGGTCTCAACCCTTTAAGATCATGTGCGATGCATCTGATTTCGCTGTAGGAGCGGTTCTGGGGTAGAAAGCTGACGGGAAACCCATGGTCATCTACTACGCTAGCAAGACACTTGACAAGGCTCAGCATAACTACACAGTTACGGAGAAAGAGCTGCTAGCCGTAGTATTTTCCCTTGAAAAATTTCGATCTTATCTCCTGGGTTCCCACGTCATCATCTACTCGGATCATACGGTTGTGAGGCATCTCCTTGCCAAGAAGGATGCGAAGCCCTGACTGATCCGATGGATCTTGCTGTTGCAAGAATTTGACCTCGAGATTCGTGATAAGGCGGGAAGACAAAACGTGGTAGCTGACCATCTGTCTCGCCTTCCTTCTGAGATCATCTACCCTTCTGGACCAATCACGGAGCATTTCCCTGATGAGCACTGATATAAACACATTTACACTACTTAAGATGTCTATTTATGCATGTTCTTAAGCATAGGATTGCATTTCATGATATAAATATTGCATAACATGCATCATCTTGCATTTAGAGTAGTTTGAATAAAATGGAGGTTAATTATCTCCTTTTATGTGCTTGGACAGGGCAAACATTTTATTGGGGCCTCGGATCAAAGATCCAACCGTATGGATGTGATCAGGGCGACGGTTGGAGTTCAACGACTCCAAGATCGCCCTAATCAGGCATCCGTAGCATCAGGTAGTGGCCAGGGAACCCTAGAAGATCAAGGGCCAGGATGGTATAAATCCGCACCTCAGGTGACAAATCCAACTGCACGGATGAATTCGGATCGACGATCGCAGACCAACGACACAAAAATCGAGTCAATCCGACATCCGTGGCACCATCTACAACTTCTAAAAGATGGACGGCCAAGATGGCGCCACGTGGTGCCATCTCGGCTGCCTAAACGGCCGCATGCAACCTCTGAAGATCCCGCACCCGCTCGCTCTCCGCCATTGGATCTTGATCCAACGGCTGTGGTCAGCTGCACTTAAAAGCGTCCGCTCGACCATCCGCGCCTCGTAGCGCAGCGGTCGAGCGTGCTTACGCGAGCGGCGGGCGCGGGTTCGAGCCGCAGCGAAGGGCTGGAAGGCACGGGCGATTGGGCGCGGGGGGGCGTTGGATCTTGATCGGACGGCCGCGAGTGCCCGATAGCGTTCATGCGCGATTGAACGCGCAGCATGGACGCGCGATCGCACACGCCAGGGGAGCACACAGCGAGTGGGCGGAGACGCATCTTAAGCCATCCGATCTCGCGATCGAACGGCTGAGAATCGAAGAACATGCATATGCGTTGAGGAAGCGGGCAGCTGAGGCGACGCGCATGGGCGCGGGAGCTACGCCCACGTTGGGGGCTTTAGTGACGAATTTATCCATCACTAAAGACCCTCATTTATTATTTTAAAGTTGTAATGTCCATTTTTCCCCCACTCCTTGCAACTATAAAAGGAGACCCCCTCCATACGAAATTCCCATCCCTTCCTTCTCTCCTCTACCCCTCCAAAGCTCAAGAGAAGCTTGTCCCACACCTGGGATGCTTCTCACGAGATAAAGTCCAAATTTTCGTCCCCCTTTGGAAGTGTATCCCGCGACGACGACGGCGTGCTACTCCGATCCTGTTCTTCTGCTTCGTCCTGCTTCGTCCAGGCGTCGTCCCGTCCGGCTCGTCCTCCAAGCAACCGTCGAGGAGGATTTCTCTCTCCCTATTCTTTTTACTGCTTTCTAGTATAGATTTACTACTTTCTAGAGTAGTTTTGCTCGTCCTCCAAGCAATCGTCGAGGAGGACATTTCTCCCTCCATTCTTTTAATGCTTTCTAGAGTAAATTTATTGCTTTCTAGTGTAATTTTTTATGCTTTCTAGTTGTAATGAACAAATCCCCCTAATAATAAATTCTCTGTTTATTCTACATCTCATTTTGATTTCTATGTGTAATATTCTCTCTCTCTCTTTCTTACCCTCTCTCTCTCTTCTATTTATTGTAAATAATTAGATAGTTTTAAATCGAATTACTTTGTGACAAATAAAAAGAAACGCATAGTTTTTAAATCAAACGTCCGCCTCCCTGTGTTCGACCCAGAATTCTTTTCGGTATAAATTTTATTTGTTGAACATGAATTCTTCGCTTTCAAGCTACAACGACAGGTTTTCTAAAACCAAACACGTTAGCGATTCGAATCGAGCGTTCAACATTTTGACGTCGTTGCCGGGGAACGATTCGTATACGTTCAACATTTTGGCGCCGTTGCCAGGGAGTCAACGCTCTTTGATTTCTTTCCCCCTCCATAGATTTCATTCGCCACATTAAATCCAAATTCCAATTAACCTAGGTGTTTGTATAAATCCTAGGAATAGTTTGGTTGTTTGGATTCCCACTCACACTCATTCCACCTTCATTTATATAAAAAAAAATAAAAAGATAATTTTGTAGGGCAATTTTCAACAAACACACAATGTACGCCCACATTCAAAGGCACTTAATCGAATTGATTTGTTTCTACTCAATCGGGTTCTAATTTGTGGAACCGATACACATAAAGCAACAATTAAAAGAGTAAAAATCATTCTAGGTTAACCATCTTTGTGTGCCTAACTTAGTGGTGCATTTGTAGCCAATTGTTCGAGTTAATTGGGCCGCACCACTTCAAATAAAATAAACTCATCAAGTAGCTGCTAATTAGGTTCAACTCTTAGGAATTTACCAGGCACTCCAGATTCTTTTTAAGCTTTAAAGGAAAACATCTTCACCTGTTGTTGTCAACGTTTTTGTGCGGATTTAAAGGCGTATTATGTTGCAGTAGAACCGACAAAACGTTTAAACAAATATAAATAATTTTATTACTCGAACATCTAGAGTATCTGAGGTCGAACACAGGGAGCAAACTCATTACTTTGTAAAACCCAAGAATACAACTGTTAAATGCAAATATAATTGATTCAAAGAGTTTTTAAGAAAGATGTAAAAAAAGTAGAATTAGACGTCTGATTTTTGTATCAGACGTCTTAAATGTGATCTTTCTTTCTCTTTTCCTTCTTCTGCTTTGCCTTTCTGATCTCTTTGCAATCTTCCCTTGTCCTTCTTCTTCTTCTCTGCGAAGACTTCTAATCTTTCTGCTTTCCTTCTTCTCCTGCGAAGACTTCTTTCTTTCTTCTTCTTCTGTCTTGCTTCTCCTTTCTTCGTTGCCTTCTTCTTCTTCTTTGTCTTGCTTCTCCTTCTTCTGCAGCGGCCAAGTCCTTCTCCTGCGATCAGCCTGCCTGCACAGGAGCAAAACCTAACCCTTCTCCCTCTACCCGCGCGTGTCTCTCTCTCAAGCAATTCACTCTAACCGCTCTACCAGAGCCACAGTCTCAATCGGGTCGGATCGTACCCGGGACCAGGCGCACCTGCAGGTGTGTGATGCGCGAGGAGTGTGTAGGTCTAGGTCGGGTCGGATCCGCCAGGTCCGCGTGGTCAGGCCACGGACGAGGCGGGTGGGGTCAGTGAGGGACCTCACCCCTGTGCTTACTGAGGCGATAAGAGTAAAACGCAAAAATAACTTATATGGTACCTGACGGTTGCAATCCCACGATGTGGGACTATCTGGTCTCGCCTTCACGTGCGCCTGCAGAAGCCTTGTCGTGCGATTGCCCCGCAGCTGCTGGCTCTGCTAGCGCTCCTTGGCTGGACTCGTTCACCTCGCGACACTCGCTCTAGTGTGCAGCACCTGTAGCCTGGAAGACCGGGTGCCTGGAGCTTCATGGGAGCTTCATCAGAGGTCGTCCATGGCGGCAGCGGCTCAAATCCTGTCGTACACAAAACGCGCCTCTCGGCCAAATCAGAATAGCTAGAGACCTTCGCCGTGGCACGGCGAAGGTGGTGGGCAGTACTGCAGGCCGCAGGTCGGCCTAGGCGTGCGTGCCTAGGTCAACCTGTGGCCAGAGATGGTGGGTTGGTCGGGGGGTGATTGTGGAGGGCTGGAGTGGCAGTGGTAGGGTGGAGTGTGTTCCTGGAGGTGAGGCGGAGCTTTCGAGGTGGTTGGCGAGCCGTGTGGAGGGCTGGAGTGGTGTGGGCGGCTCGCCGGAGTGTGGTCGGAGGCGAAGATGATGGAGGTGGTTAGCGTCTGTCGAAGGTCGATCAAGGGAGATAACAGGGGGAAAAGAGAGAGGAGAGGGTGGAGAACGTATCTGGGGTTGTCTGGAGTGAAGGGAGAAGGCGGAGAGGACGGCTCGTGACTGCCGTCGTCGGGGAAGAAAGACCCTGGGGGAGGAAGCGGCGACGAAGAGGAGGTCAGGGGCTTGCGCGCAGGGTACAGCGCGCCGCGGGAGGAAGAGGCGGAGTGGACTCTGCTGCTGGTATGGCAGCGGAGTGACGAGAAGGAGGGAAGGCGGCCGCCGGAGCTTGTGGGTCGCTTGGCCGGAGATGGGAGAGAAGAAATTTGGAGGGGATCTCCGTCAAAATCAAGCTTAAGATGAGTGGCCGGGTCCGAGGGGTGTTTTATAGGTGCTGGTCGCTCCTATCAGTGCGTGAAAAATGCGCAATTGGGTCAGCCGGCTCGCCGGAGTTGGAAGGAAGAAAGATACCCAAATCTCTCGTGCGTTCGCACGAGAGATTGGGTTCACGCCAGCGAATTTGATTGGCTTTAGAAGGAAGGGAATTCCTCAGAGAATCTCCCTTCCATTTCTGGGAGAGAATCTCTGAGGAATTAGAGAGCAATCTCTCTCGAAACTTCGTCGGAGCTCGGTTCTGCCCTAGCAATTGCGGCAGGACCGGTTTGCAAAGAAGGCGAAGAACCTAGGGGGCTCTCTGCAAGGATATTCAAAAGATAGGGACCTCTTTGTGATTTGGGTGTACTAACTTGCAAAGTAGGTCAAGATGACCTCCCCTTAGGTCCAAATTTTGGTACAAACCTAATTTGGACCTAAAGAATCCAATGGTGAAGTTGGATTTTAGGTTTGACCTCGTTTGACTGGACATTTTGCGTAAAAACCCAAATTAGGTTAATTGAAGAGCTAAGACCCTAATCTAGGTCAAACTAGGTTCCAAAGGCCAAATTAAGTGTTCTAAACCCTAGAGGATGTTTTTCTATTATTTTTAGAGGGTTTGCTTGATTTTTATTCTGACCGGAACCTTGTTAATTTAAGCGGGTCTGTTTTAGGGTTACCAAGTGTCATTTAATTCTTAGATTGCACATAAACCCATTTCTGATTAATTCAACCCACTTTTTATCTTATTTGGACCATTTGACCTATGTTTTGCTTCTGAGAAATCCCGTTTATGTACTGCAATGGTAAAATTACAGTTTTAACCTTTATTTCATGTTTTCTTCTCAGAGCACTTGTTCCTTCAGTTAAGCCTTCTTCTAGGTTATGTAGGAGCTTTTATCTTCTTTATTGGGTCAAAATGAGCTAGTTATGGCTCATGATGAGGCTCTCATCACCTGTGCTTGCAAAACCTGGTGTGCCAATGAAACTTGTTTGAAAACACCTAAAGTTGAATCCTAAAAGCTACTAAGTAAGATTTGAACCTTAACATTCACCACCTCAAAAATAATCTTGCTTGAAAACCACTGGTTGTGCATGCACACACAAATCAATCAATCATTAAGGGCAAAACCCATTTAAAGGGCCCATCACATTCCAATGCACATTCAAACCAAGCCCTAAATGAAACAGAGTAGACGTTGGCTTAAGGATTAAACTCGCTTTTCAGAACTCAGAATGAGATTATTTTCAATTAGTCTGTTTCTACTATTCAATCTAATGTCTAGCTAGGGGAGCAGAGTCAAACGATCGCGGTTGGGGGGTACACTATGAACCGGGGGCACAAGCCGAAGGAAGAACCTTCTCCCCAGTCCCTCCTTCTAACTGGTTGAATTGAACAGACGGAAGTAGATCAAATCGTTCCTTTATCTCAAGACGGGTTTTGAGAGTCTGTAGGTCTTTAGGCGAACCCATTTAAGGACAGGTTTGATTGTTTGTATTGCAGGGTACCTTTCTTCCTCCTGTGTCTCATGAATCCTTCCACATATTTCACGCATTCCCGCTCTTTCCCTCCTGTTGTGAATTATCCTCAACATGACGATTATCCCAACTCGTACTATAATCAACCATCAGTTAGCTGGGATAATTTGGATTGGGGATACAATTCCAGACCCCTGTGTTTAGGGTCTAACCCTGAACACTTTGATTCTGATTTCTATCCTTCTCAGAGCTACATCGATTATAGATCGTCTTCCTTTCATGAACAACATAATACGATCTACAATCAAGAAGGATGCACCGATCCTTACCCATCCTCTGATTTCACTGCCTTTAGGTCATTACCATCTTTTGAATAATCTGAAATGACCTATTTTCAGGAAGGGTATAACAAATCTCAATTCGTTAATTCCCCTGCATTGATACCAAACCCGCCTAATCCTGAACCAACTCATTTGGTTCAGGTTAACCAGGTTCAAGATAAGGTTCTGGCTAACTTGTGGAATATCATACAATCTTTAGAAGTTCAGCCAATACCTTGCATTGAGAGATTGGAGCCCCTGATTGAAATGATTGATGATTTGAATAAGTCTTTGTTGGATTGGCTCCAGGATGTTAAGGATAAGAACCCAGGTGAGTTTCTACTTGGGAAATTAGCAAAATTGAGGATGAGATTCGTGGTTGCTTTGATTCAATCTTGGGATGATTCCCAGGATGAACCCTCTTCAGGAAAGCCAATGACAGAACCCGCTAAGGCACCTGTTGGGGGGGACACGTGTTACGAGGCTGACCAGATTGAATTAAAGCAACCAATTAAGGAAGATCTGATTTCTTCACCTGAGATCCTTGAGCCGGGTTACAAGGAAACGTATGTCTCCTTGGAACAGAAAGTGACAACTGATTTTGGGACATACATTGATACGGATTCTGATGGTGAAGATTCAAGTTGCGAAGTCTCAAGCGAGTTTTCTGAACACGATTTCTGTGAGACGATTGAGCCTGAGGAATCTAATAGATTATTTGATAGCCCAATAATTGAGGAAACTGATCCTAGGTCACACATTACGGATCCAGAATTACATTTTCTGGAGGATTCAATTCAATGCCCTGATTGTCAGTTTCACCCCGTTGAGCTTATTGATGATTCTAATTCTGAGATAATTAGACCCAAGTCAATTTTGATTCTACCACATCATTTAGACTTGGAGATTTCAGACGGGGTGATTAATATACAAGAGGTCTTGGAATTTGATATGCTAAATGAGAAGGATAGGAGCTGGGAAGTTATAATTTGGAAAGCTACTTTTGGAGGAAATGAAAGATTGAGTTGAAGGGTTCCTTTTAAACAGAAACCATCAAATCAGAACCCTTACGACATTTGTTTTGAGGATGTTCAACTCAAGCACACATTCAACGATTATCCTTTCACGCTTCAATTCTCTGTAACCCGACTTTTTGGTCCTGGGTTGCATCCACATAAATCGCAAGCCCGACCCCACTTGCATTCTGATTTTAAGTTTTGGGTAATTTTTATCCAGAATCGAAGATATTCTCGATTATGGGAGATGGGTTTGCACCACAATCTAGTCCACATTTGTGGACCTCTGCTGACAGGTCAGAGGATTCTTCTGTTCATTCTGATTCTGATCTGCACTTGTGAATTCTTCATTTCTTTTCTTTGTATAGTGTACCGAGCTGAAGGCACTAAACTCAGCACATATACAATTTTTCTTAGTTTTCATCTCGGAGCGGACCTGACATTCACGCAATTCAGGTGCTTTCTACGGTTTCCACTCTGTTTTATGTCTCTTTAATACAATGAGGACATTGCATTAGATAGGCATGGGGGGGTGGATATTTATCTCTGAATTCATTCGTCAGCCCCGTAGATTTGTTTTATTTTCTTTTATATAAAAAATTAAAAAAAATTCGAAATTAGGAAAGAGAATTTGAGTTTAAGAAAATTTTCAATCTTAGGAAATACTACATTATGATTTGAACACAAAGACCCTTCAGGTCTTTGGACTTAATCAGCCTGTGTATCCACTAAAATGTGGATTTGTCTTTCGAGTCCTCGCCATCTTAATTCTATCGTAATTGGAATAAATAAGTTTGGGTGATAAGTACACGACTTATCAACCCGCCCTCTGATTTGAGGAAATTTTGAGTCTTAAGCATCTACACACTATCTTTGCACTGACTCGTTGTTCGATGATTTTAACGAAAATTGAGTAGCTAATGAACCTTCTAGGGTGATATGGCTGGTAAATTATCGTGGGTAATAGCCCATAGGTAGGTTGTCCAGAGCCCAGTCACTGGACCTTTCTCTTTTTCCTGCCCTTAGGTAAATCTTAGACCAGGGAAGCCACCTACTTAAAAAAAAAAAATCAAAATAGAAAAGGAGAAAAGAACAAAAAGAAATAAGCCACACTTCGCCGCACGAGTATGGCTAGCAAGTTTCAGTGGTAACAGCTCATCGACCGATTTTCAGAACCCAGCTCAGTAAATGCACTAAAAATTTCCAAAACACTTAGGAAGAAGCGGAGAAGTAGAATAAACCGAGGAGATATACACTGGATTCACCCTTGTGTTGACCCCGTAAAAAAATAAAAGTAGGGAGAAAGCTACCGGTTGTAAAGATACACCATTAGGCAGAAGTCTTTTTGAGGTCACCTAGAGGCGTAGAAATCCAAAGTCCGTTTTAATTACCGGTCAACGAGTCTATCATAGTCACAATAAGATGCTTAAAACTTAGGGTTCTCATCAAATCTTGGGTGAGTTGAATGGCCGTAGAAAGCCACTCTTAAACCCTAAAATTTGAAAATCAATTAGAAAAGAGTAAAAAGAGAAAAAGAATTTTTCTTTGAATAAAGAGAGGCTTGAGGCGATCTGCATTTTGGCTGATACCCGGGCACTGTTGTGTCTTTGAAAGCTCAGTTCCTAAGTAGATAATTTCTTAATGGTTGAAAATAACTCAGGTCCAAATAATCCAACCTAATTCTTTTATAAATAGCATATAGTTTTTGTTAGGGACTAGCAAAAGATAGGCATGGGGGTATGATGTAAACAAATTTACACCACTTAAGAGGTCTATTTATGCATGTTCTTAAGCATAGGATTGCATTTCATGATATAAATATTGCATAACATGCATCATCTTGCATTTAGAGTAGTTTGAATAAAATAGAGGTTAATTGTCTCCTCTTATGTGCTTGGACAGGGCAAACATTTTATCGGGGCCTTGGATCAAAGATCCAACCGTATGGATGTGATCAGGGCGGCGGTTGGAGTTCAACGACTCCAAGATCGCCCAAATCAGGCATCCGTAGTATCAGATAGTGATCGGGGATCCCGAGAAGATCAAGGGCCAGGATGATGTAAATCCGCACTTCAGATGACAAATCCGACCACACGGATGAATTCGGATCGACGATCGCAGCCAAATGACACAAAAATCGAGTCAATCCGACATCCGTGGCACCATCTACAACTTCCAGAAGATGGACAGCCAAGATGGCACCACGTGGCACCATCTCAGCCGCCCAAACGGCCACATGCAACCTCTGAAGATCCCACACCCGCTTGCTTTCCGCGGTTGGATCTTGATCCAACGGCTGTCGTCAGCCGCGCTTAAAAGCGTTCGCTCGACCATCCGCGCCTCGTAGCGCAGCGGTCGAGCGCGCTTACGCGAGCGGCGGGTGCGGGTTCGAGCCGCAGCGAAGGGCTGGAAGGCGCAGGCGATTAGGCGCGGGCGGGCGTTGGATCTTGATCGGACGGCTGCGCGCGCCCGATAGCATTCACACGCGATTAAACGCGCAGCATGGACGCGCGATCGCACGCGCCAGGCAGGCACACAGCGAGCGGACAGAGACGCATCTTAAGCCGTCCGATCTCGCGATCGAACGGCTGAGAATCGAAGAACATGCGTATGCGTTGAGGAAGCGTGCAGCTGAGGCGACGCGCGTAGACGCGGGAGCTACGCCCACGTTGGGGGCTTTCGTAACGGATTTATTCATCACTAAAGACCCCTCATTTATTATTTTAAAATTGTAATGTCCATTTTGCCCCCACTCCTTGCAACTATAAAAGGAGACCCCCTCCATATGAAATTCTCATCCCTTCCTTCTCTTCTCTACCCCTCCAAAGCTCAAGAGAAGCCTGTCCCACACCCGGGATGCTTCTCGGGAGATAAAGTCCAAATTTTCGTCCCCCTTTAGAAGTGGATCCCACGATGACGACGGCGCGCTACTCCGTTCCCGTTCTTCTGCTTCGTCCTCCTTCGTCCAGGCGTCGTCCCGTCCGGCTCGTCCTCCAAGCAACCGTCGAGGAGGATTTCTCTCTCCCTATTCTTTTTACTGCTCTCTAGTATAGATTTACTGCTTTCTAGAGTAGTTTTGCTCGTCCTCCAAGCAATCATCGAGGAGGACATTTCTCCCTCCATTCTTTTAATGCTTTCTAGAGTAAATTTATCGCTTTCTAGTGCAATTGTTTTATGCTTTCTAGTTGTAATGAACAAATCCCCCTAATGATAAATTTTCTGTTTATTCTACATCTCATTTTGATTTCTATGTGTAATATTCTCTCTATCTCTTACCCTCTCTCTCTCTTCTATTTATTGTAAATAATTAGATAGTTTTAAATCAAATTACTTTGTGACAAATAAAAAGAAATGCGTAGTTTTTAAATCAAGCATCAACTTCCCTGTGTTCGACCCGGAATTCTTTTCGATATAAATTTTATTTGTTGAACATGAATTCTTCGCTTTCAAGCTACAACGACAAGTTTTCTAAAATCAAACACGTTAGCGATTCGAATCGAGCGTTCAACATTTTGGCGTCGTTGTCGGGGAACGATTCGTATACGTTCAACATTTTGGCGTCGTTGCCGGGGAGCAATTCATAACGTCCTTGATGACCAGTTCAGGTCACTGATGACAAAATACAGGGTGTCTCACCGAATCTCCTCTCCTTATCACCCCCAGACTAATGGTCTAGCTGAGCTATCAAATCGGGAGATCAAGAAAATCCTGCAGGTCACTGTTCGGCCTGACAGGAAGGACTAGTCATCCTGACTTCCGGAAGCTTTGTGGGCTTATAGGACCGCCCACAAAACCCAATTAAGCATGTCTCCTTTTAGACTGGTGTACGTGAAGGCGTGTTACCTTCCCGTCGAACTAGAGCATAAAGCCTATTGGGCAGTACGGAGCTGTAATTTAGATCTTTCTAAGGCTGTAACCCACAAAAAGCTTCACATAAGCGAGATCGATGAGTTACGCCTTGATGCGTACGAGAACTCACGAATCTACAAAGAGCAGGTTAAAGCCTTCCATGACAAGCACATCTCTAGAAAGATCTTTCATCCTGGTCAGAAGGTCCTACTCTTTGATGCCCGACTCAAACTCTTCCCTGGGAAACTGCAATCCAAGTGGGTCGGACCATACCTTATCCGACAGGTTTTTGGAAATGGAGCCGTCGAAATCATTCCGCTCAGCCATGATTCCAAACCTTTCATCGTGAACGGTCAAAGACTCAAACCGCTCATTGATGTATCCTCTGCTGATTTGGCTGAATCATCATTTATCATCCATTTTCCCTGAGCATATTGCGCCCAGCCGATGGCGTAAAACTCAGCGTAGCCCGTCATTCTTTTTTAAAACACCCCGAAACCTTTTTTAACACCTTTTTGCACTTAAGGTTCACCCTTTAGGACAGCCGACTCCACCTCAGGTGCTTACATCTGAGATTATAAATCATCCGCAACTGTCACCCCGACCCATTCACTCAACAAAACATCTGTCCTAATGTATGAACTAAGTTGAATAAAAATC
This sequence comes from Thalassia testudinum, assembly GCA_037157565.1. Classification (NCBI taxonomy): domain Eukaryota; kingdom Viridiplantae; phylum Streptophyta; class Magnoliopsida; order Alismatales; family Hydrocharitaceae; genus Thalassia; species Thalassia testudinum. The sequence goes on along the minus strand of JAZHRO010000036.1, from coordinate 181,175,388 downwards.
CCCTAAGTTACAATGAGGGCATTGCAAATCTTAGGCGTGGGGGGGCATGAAAGTGCAAAACTTATAAGAAAAGGTTTTAAACAAAAAAATTCACATATGCCAAAAACACCATAAAAATTAAAAAAAAAAATTGAAAAAGAATAATAAAATGAGAGGAGGAAAGAAAATTTTGTGGACTCTACAAAGGAGGAGGAGAAAAAGGAACAAAATGAAAATAAGGAGCAGAAAATGAAAGAAAAGAGATAGTCATTAGTAAGAAATTAAGGAGTTAACCTAAGTTCTAGACCTCATTCAGGAAAAGAAATGGAAAGTGCACAGTAAGATTAGTAAGAACGTAAATCTTAGGCATTCTTGGATAGACTCTTAGTATCCATTAAGATCCAGACATTCCTCAAGAGGTTGAGGAAAATGAAAAGCTTAAGTATTAGGTCCAAGGCTTAGGAAGTATTTGGCCTCGTTAACTAACTTTTGGTTTACGGGACTCAGTAACCTAAGCACCCTAACATCACACACAGCCTGGTTCAGTAAGCATAAAAATCAAAATTACGCAGAAGCGTTGCAAAAATTCTGAAAATGACACCTAGAGTAGGAGCGGCCGATCAACACAAGTTGATTTGCACGAGTTCCCAGCGCGGAGAGGTGGAAAATTCCCCTCGAAGATGCGTAACAAAATGTCATCTCCTCGGTGCTTGTCTCTTAGGATATTTACATATCTTACTGGGGGCATGTAAGCACCCTGCTGGTTCAGATTCCATGGATGGCATTATCACGAAATGTCAATTGCCAGGGTCTAAATTCGGCCATGGAACACCATGGATGGGATTATCTTGAAATCACAACAGCCAGGGTTCTGGGGGTTACCATGGGCGGTGCTATCTCGAAGCATCGACTGCTAGGAACCCTTGAGGATTAATGATGGGGATAAAGAATCTGATACAGACTGTGTTAAGAAGCGAATCCTAAGATAGAATTAAAAAGAAAAAGAGATAGAAAACTCTCCAAACATATAAATCTTCTACCTCTCTTTCTTACAAAACGCACTGCGAATTGAGCCAGGGCTAAAATTATCTCAAGCACGAGTGCTTTAACCACAAAGTCCAATAAGCCTTAGGTTAGTTCTTGTAGGCCTTAAAAACCTTTGCTAAAGACTGAGGCTGAGGCTAGACAGATCTGGATCTTGGTTGGTACTAGAGTACCTTTTAGGCCTATGGTTGCCATTCTGACCTAATCAAGGTTACACAAGAAAAAGCACTTATCTGAAATTATTAAGAACTTCATGGTCTAGAACATGGGTTGAAACCTTAAAATTTTGCTAAGAGACTAGAAAAAGCTAGGCATGGGGGTATGATAAGAACCTCATCATGAACCCTAACTTGCACAATTTAATCCAAATGAGAGTGAAAAAGCTCCTACAAAACCCAAAGAGAGGCTTAACTCAGAGAATTCTGAGTTAAAGAATAAAACAAATCATAAGAGGTAAAACTGCAATTTAACCAATGTAGTATGCAAATAGGATAATTAAGGGTCCAAACACAGGTCAAGCGAGCTTAATAAGGAGGGAAGTGGGATGATCTGATCTGAAAAGGGTTATAGCAACTTCTAGGAATTAAATGATATTCTGTAACCCTAAAAGAAACTCACTTTAATTCACGAGGTTTGAGGCAGGATAAAAATTAAATAAATCCTCTAAAATTCATATAAAAATATTCCCTAAGGTTTAGAACCTTCAATTTGGCCTTTACAACCTATTTTGACCTAAAATGAGAACCATGCCCAATTAATGACTTAATTTGGGTTTTTACGTAAATTGATCAGTCAAACATGGTCCAACCTAAAATCAAATTTCACCATTAAAATCCTTAGGTTCAAATTAGTCTGGTATAAAAATTTGGGCCTAAGAAAAGACCATCTTGACCGACTTTACAAATTGGTCCTCTTAATTTACTTTTTGACCCTTATCTTTTGAAACCCTTGCGTTCAACCCCCTAACTTCTCGTCGTTCTTTGCAGAACAGACCCATTTCCGCGCACACAGTCTGACCTAGGTCCACCGCCACAGGCGCTCTCGTGCCTCGCCGACCCCCGCACTGCCTTCGCCACACCCCGGCGAAGCTTCCCACGTTATTTGATGTGGCCGAGAGGCCATCATTGTGTTTTCAGGTCAGTACCCCCTCGCCGCCATTGTTGAGCTGCTGCAGCTCCTTCGCTTGAAGCTCCAGGCCATCTCCGGCCTAGGCACACGCTCCAGGCAGCACGGACTGATTCCGCGAAGGCGCCCAAGCTTGGGATTTGGGTTGCGAGCCTCACAGCTGCCCCAATTGGCAGCGGCTTCCTCAACCACGGGTGCGCAATCTGGAGGTGGGACTTTAGTCCCACCTTGTAAGTGTGCGGCCTCGCGCCCACACTTAAATTCAAAAAGTGTATCGGGTTGTTTGCCTTCGATACATAGGGGTCAGGTCCCTCACACGCACACAGCGCGCCACACGCTAGTGGGCCTGGGCCACATCCGACTACCCGACCAAGCACTCCTCACCCACCACCGCACGCCAGTGGGCCTGGTCCCGGGCGCGCTACCCGAACCCGATTACCTGGCTCTGGGAGAGCATTCCTAAGAGAGATTCAAAAAGAAAGAGAGACGCGAGGAAGGGGTAGGGGTAGGTTTTGCACTGATGGGTGTGTATCCGTGCAGGGAAGAAAGAAAGAAAGAAGAAGAGGAGGAGCGACCGAAACCTTAGCCGCACTAAGCAGCTGCAGAAGAAAGGAAGGAGAGGAGCTTAGGAAGAAGAAAGGAAGCTGCACTGTAGCAAACCCATAGTTAAGTCGTCTGAGCACCAAGTCAGACGACGGAAGGGCAGCGGCCAAAGTGCAAAGAAGAAGAAAGAAGAAGGAGAAGCAGAGCAGGCCAGAGCAGAAGAAGAAAGAAAAAGAAGAAGAAGATCATCACAGCCGCAGGCTAAAGAAGAAAGAAGAAGGCAGGAAGAAAAGAAGAAACAAGAGAAAAGAAGAAGAAGCAGAGCAGAAGAGGAAGAAGAGAAGAAAGAAAGATAAGGAGAAGAAAGAAGAAGACTCTGCAGAAGAAAGAAGATAGAAGAGGAAGAGAAAAGAAGAAGAAGCAAAGCAGAAGAAGAAGAAGAAGAAGAAGAAGAAAAGAGAGAAGAGGAAGAGAGAAGAAGAAGAAACCAACAAAAAGACTTTTGCTCCCTCTCTCTCTCTCTCTCTCTTAATTTTTGTAAAAACCTTATATTTATGTTTCTAGAATCATAGTTGCTCCCTGAGTTCGACCTCGGGAAAACTTGTTATTCCGAGTAAAAAAAAATCTGTAGTAATTTAGTAGCTGTTTTGTCATATACCACAACGACCATAATAAACATAAAGACGAAACCTAGCAGACCAGCAGTAGGGGCATAACCTAAAAAGGTCATTAAAGCGCTCCCAAGTCTCATGAAATTGCTCCCCTTCCTATTTAGTAAAACCCATAATCTCTCTTCTGTAATGGTTGGTTTTACTCATAGGAAAATACTTTTTCAAAAATTCTTCCTTAAGGGTAGCCCAATCATTTACCCTTGCATCGAGGGTATGATACCAGTGCTTGGCCTTATCCTTAAGGGAGAAAGGAAATAGAGTCCTCATCAGGGCTTCATCAGTAAAGCCCTGGAGCTTCACCGTGGAACAGACCTCAGTGAATTCCTCCAAATGCCAGTAGGGGTCCTCCCTAGTAGTACCATAAAAAGAGGGCAATAAAGATATAGTACTGCTCTTGATCTCATACGGATTATCCCCTGCCGGTCGTCTTAGTGCTTGTGCAGGTTGGTTAGTTGGAATAAAATAGTCCCTTAGGGTCCTTTGTTGATTTGCACCTTGCTCAGCCATTCCTTCTTTTTCCTCTCCTAGGTGAGCTCTCCTAAGAATTCTCTTAGGCTCAGGATCAAACACTAGACTACCCTCAAGAGAGCATCTACCAAGCATAAAACACAATTCAGGTTCTTATTGAGTAAGTGATGCCTCCACTCCAAAGATAAGTCAAAAGATCAAGACTTATCCCTCTGTTCCCACGTAAGTGGTATAAGAGGGGTGTGGACTTGAAATCTTAGCCTTCTTTGTTGCGGAGGTCGAATTAGTTAATATAAATGGCCAAACAAGTTGTTCACTGCAATTACGTGCCTTAATTCAACCTTCGAGTGCCCTAGGACCTATACTTTGCTTGGATGATACTCCTAGGTGATCAAGTGAGAAGTTACTCCAAGGACGAACAAAGGGATGCAAGTAGGGCGAATCCTTCCTTTGAGGCGATGCGTATGCGGTGCCCCTTAACTACCCTTTTGTTCCTTTAAGGGGTGTCCCCCTCCGTGGAGTATCAAAACACTTGGTCAAAAGATAGTATCACCACCACCACAAAGCACAATAGGAGGGTTTGCACCGATAAAGAGATCGGTGCCTATAGCCTTAAGGGATCGAGCCTTAGTGCGGTGCCTAATGTGCGTGCTCAGTGTCAGAAGTGTGCAACACACTGCAAATCTTTGTAATTTCTTTTGAAATCGCAGACAAGTCCCTTAGAATCAGATCAAATGTAAATTGCTTTTAGGGTTGAATATGATTATCAGTCCTACTTTTAGTTATGTGACCACTGAATTAGTAAATTCAAACAGCTTGGTGGTCTTGAATTTTAATTTGAATGCAAATGCGTGATAGGAGCTGGATGCAAAAGTTAGAAAAGTGTACCTGTCTCCAACAATCTTCGTGCTAATATGCTTGCAATGCAATAATAAGATCTAATGTGCTGCTCAATCACCCCTAAATGCATGCACTTAAGGACATGCAACATCTAAATAGGCAGCTCGATATTTTCTTTGTTGGTTTTAAAGGCAGGCAAGCAGAAAATAGAATCACACATGCACAAAAAATAATGTAAGCCCTAGTAGCTAAAGAATGTGGGGACAAACCACCAAAAATTCAGCCCCAATTACTATAAGGGTAAAAAGGTAGAAATAAATTTTATGACGATGGAGAATCCTTTGTGAAAACGGGATCTTGGTCTCCTTCGTCTTTTCCTCGTGTGGCTTAACTCATGGTTTCTGTCGCCGCTCTGTTGCGTCTCGTCGCCTCGTCAAATTCCTCGTACAGTAAAAAAATTTGATCAGATAATTTCGCAACTCAGAATATTCAAAAACAATGAAGTAAATCTATTGCATCTGTTGCTTCCCCGACAACGGCACCAATTTGACAAATCGATTTTCCGCTTTCGATTGAGTTTCGCAAATGAAATAATGTATTGTAGTATTTAAGTGGTGGAAAAATTGACTAATCAACAATAAAAATAACCACTCACAGAAGAGCGGGTCCTGTCCACAGGGAGGCAATTATGCAATAAACTCTCGATTATTTCGTATTCTTTCGGTCAAGTGCAAAATCCCTAGTTAAATCCGACATAAAATGCGATGGAAAGAAGATTCACAATTACTCAAAAATATAAGGGTATATGTGTAATTTTCCCTCACTGAGCTTGCCGTTCGGAACCTACATTAAGGTCTGTCTACAGAGGCAATTATACTTGTGGGGTTCAGTTGCTACTCAAGTTAGACAAATCAGTGTTAAGAACTCTTAAATTATGTTAACCAAAAGGAGGTTAACCTTCTAAGTAAATAAAAATTAACTACTTAAAAAGGAAGTTAACCCTTCATGTAAACTAACCTTAAAATTCTAAGCTGTGTTTGGTGTGGAGAATAATAAATAGGGGAACTGAGGAAGAGTAAAATAAAATAAGTAGCTTTTAATATTTAAGTTAATAGGTAGGTTAAACATTATTTCATAGAGGTGATAAAATAAATTTACACCAAATTATATTACCTTAATCCAAGTGAGACGTGCACCGGTGTAAACTCGCTCAAAAGGGGTCTAGTGAACATAACCTGCCTAAGTCTTAGAAAAGGGAACTAAAATTACCTCGTCCATCCTTTGCGATTATCACGGCAACATAAGTGTAACCAGAAGGGAGCTTGTGCTCATGGTCATGCACATCCTCTTCAAAAGTTAGCCCCTAAAACTAACAACCAAGCATATCACTCTTGGTAAAGTATACTTGCGTTAATTGGTGTCGTTTGCATTTCTTGTTAGAATTAATGTGTACTTTCAAAACTATCTTATTTTGTAATTGATGGTAGTATACGGTGAATTCAACATTTATATAAATTGATAAGTTGTTTCGAGGATGGTTAATTCCGGCCCCGCAGCCTCTACCAGTCCAAAATGCGGAGGGTGCCATTGGTTTGTAAATATTGATGCCATTGATCATATTGGCTAACAAATTTGTCTCATCTATACACCTTTTAGGTTGTTCAAGAGTTCTTTCAGCCTTGTCTCCATTACAATGAATATTACATTTGTCTCTATTACAATCTCTTGGGTAATGGACGAGGAAGGATTTTATATAACGAGTGCAAACCATTGGAAGTAGGAAAACGCTGCATCAGATAAGAGAGGTAGGAATCGAATCGCATTTCCACTTAACGTTAAAATAAATAAAATAAATTAAAATAACGACAACAAAAACAAACCCAATAACAATACCAACACAGGTTGATGTTTCAAACAGCCACAGAATTTGGCCAGCACCCGTGTGCCAAGGGTGGCTAAACAATGTCAAGGTACGCGACATCAAAAGAGTACATGGTCAAGATTGAGGTGTGTTTACTAACGTTAAGTTTGACAGTGGGTTAACAGTTGAAATAGAGATTTGCAGGTAAATTAAAAATAAGTTAAGAACTTCTTCAAAAGAATTTTATGATTCTTCACTCACATTACATCAATATCATTTTTTATATTATATCAACATACACCAATACCCACTCACACCATAATATACCAACTCACATCAACTTCAATATATATTAAAATATACTCACTTTAATATAATATATCCATTCACATAATTATAATAGCAAAATATCACTCACCAACACAATATCACCGTACCAATCATTACAAGTATCCAATCATTGTGATCCCTCCAATCAAACATCTCTTTACTTTATTCCGCTTCAATTCTATCTCAGGATAGTCTAAAACCCCTGCAAAACATAGCCTAAGAGGAATAGATTTGCATGTGGAATAAGTAAAGAAATCTGAAAGAAAGATGGAAGGAGTAGAATGAAATAATAGAATAAGTTGATAAATTATTTGAAAATTTTGACTGGTTAAAATTATTCTATGGGAAACATAATATAACCTTAATGCATGTTAAGCTCTCCTTAATTCAACATAAGTGATAGGTGGGTTAAGTATAACCAAATAGATATTAAATTTACTTAAGCCACCTACCAAATACACCTCTACTTATTTCACAAATCGATTCTTCTTAGCAAATGCCACCCAAGGATTCCACCGTTTACATATATACATATATATATATATATATATATATATAAGATGTAGATATATTTTTATCGCATGGTTCAATTGACAAGACATCCCCGAACCTAAACAGGAAGAAGCTAGTTATGTTGGTACAAAGTCTTGAACAGAGAGAGGAGAGAGGAATGAAACTACGAAGGCTCCAAAACGGGAGAACTTGGCACCTCGCATGGAGACACAAAAAAAAGAGATTATACGTCACAACAAAGAAATAAAAGGAAAGAGAAACAAAAGAGTGCATCCAATTCGATCGGCTCCCCAGTATTTGGCTGTCAGATCAAGTGAATTTACGTTTAATTGAATGTTTAATTCATCACCTGCCTTAACTTTTACTTACATCATATTAAGTGAGATTTAATTTAAGATAAAATTATTTCATCATTTTTATAAAATAATTTTAATTTATCAAAATATTTAAATAATTAACTTATTTATTCAATCATTTATTTTATTTATTTTATTTGTTTTTATTTATTTCGTAAACTTATTTTGCCATTTGCATTGTGTTTCATGTTTAGCATGGTCCCGTATGGTTAAGAAAAGAAAAAATATTTTGGTACAGGTCAAAATTAAGGACAAATCTCACATATCCTCTCCCCTACCCAACAGTGGATCCCTTGATCAGGTGAGTCTCATGTCTTAAAAGTAAAGAAACATGTGCTGTAACATATTTTGTAGCATATGAATGAGAGTGGTGGTTTCAACCAATATTTTAATTTTTCATCAATGAAAATCACTTTTCACTGATGAAAAATTATTTTTGAAGTGAAATCACTTTGCATAAGTGAAAAATCATATTTTAAGTAAAATTACTTTTCACTGGTGAAAAGTTAAAACACACAGTGCATTTTTATTTTTAATCAATGTATTTTAATTTTCAACCGATGTATTTAAAAACTATTTCCAATAACTGTGTTTTGATCTACTTAATTTTCACTCAACTGATTCAACCAAATGAAGAGAGTTCGTGCACAACAAGAAGTGACTAGCTAATTGAGAAGCATAGCCAGTCACTTATTGTGCCAACCGATCACCACTCACCCATGGTGACTGTTACGACCCGGTTCCCAAATCCCTACAGGACACGAGACCAGACCGACTCGACTGATCCCAAGACCCAATCGTCCAACCAGAAAGTAACCAAAAAACAGGAAAGAAAACCACATTCACTATGCTAAGTAACTAACAGTAACAAAAGTACAGCAGTAAAAAGTAAAACTACTACAGAACACACTACCACGACAGAAGAAAAGTAACCAGGTACAAGAATATAAAGTGCAAAAAGAAAGAGTATGGAATATAAGGTTTCAAGAGTCTACTCACTACAACAGAAAGAAGTACAAAAAGAAACTACGACTACTGGACTCTACTGGGCCCAGCACTCTCTGCAGCTGTAGGCTCCAGCTGCTCAACACCTGGACTTGAAAAAGGGTTATAAGTACACGAAATCAGGGAATGCTGAGTAGAGTGGCAACCAACTACTAAAGCAGTAAAAATGGACAGGTAAGTGTTGTTTTTCAATCACTTTCTTTGACTAATTATTCTTTTTCATCACTTGGTGTATTTATCAGGTCTCTTTCTTGATCTCGAATGTTCCTCATGGGAACAATCTTGATTGCAGTCTTTTCCGAAGAGTAGAAGGCACACGTGGTACTCTCTTGGCCGAGAGAGTCCCCCGTGGTAATCCTACACTCGGTCAACTACCCCAAGGTCACGGACAGACGTACCGGTGACTACGGCACGCTCGATAAGCGCACGGGTAACTACCACGCACTGGCACGCGGTCAGTCGTTTCCTTTAGCGGGTGTGCCCAAAGCACAGCACGAAACAGTATAGGGCCTAACCCTCTCAGTAACAGGGGTCTAGCCCCTCACAGTAACTAAATAGGGGTCTCACCACTCCACAGTCTATGCACCCTTGCCTGACTACCCTGGTTTGCCCAGTGGGCCTAACAAGTCGATGTAGGGTGGCTAGCTGAATCCCGGGCCTCGTGGGGTGGCTAACCCTCTCCCTACACTAATAGCTCTCCCTGGTACAATGTACACAAGGGCCACAGAATCAGTACAAAGTGGCCAAACCCACCCCGGGTCTCAACCCGAAGGCGGCAAGTACCCATCTACATTAAGAGGTAACATGTGCTCCCCTTGGTACCACGTACTCAAGAGGTAGCACATTTCCCGTCGCATTTCCATATCCATTCCATTTATTTCCAGGAGCTCAACTCCCAATTCCCCGTAGGGTTCATGCTCATATTCCTCAGGCCATGCCACATCAGGTTTCATCATTTCTATTTCCATTCTCATGTTATACCTAGGCAACTTGTATTTCTATCGTTCACATTTCCGTACACAGGTTATACACAGGTAGCTCGTACTTCCATCATTCACGTTACCATTCTCAATTTATATATATGCAGCTCGTATTATGTCATTCAACGTATACAACAGGAATTTACATATAACAGTTTGCTAGCACAAGTACTTTACATTTCACCAGCAGCTGTTATTTATTTACAGGCAATTGTTATCATTCTATCTACTCATTCAAGACTGCAATTCAATCATCCATTACAGACATTTCAAGTGTTTCTCGTCCTAGGATTCATGCCATATCCTAGGTTCTGATCATTCATTCCACACATGCATTTTGGTTTTAATTAAATTAAGGGAAGCCACTCTACCAGTAAACCCAAGAGTAGTGGGGGCTTGAACGATAGGTCCACGTGCCCCAGCAAGCCCTAAACCCGCAACGGAACGAGGTTTTATCACAAGGATCAATCATAAGAGAATATTTAGAACAGTATGAAAAACCTTCTAACAAGTAGAGGAATTCATACGGGAAATATCGGTATCTTATTTGCGAAAAACGAACCTCAAACAGATCCTAAACGAGTCAAAAATAAGGTTTCTAACTCAAATCAGACATCTGGAACAACTTCCATACGTTTTAAAAGTGTCCAGTGCCATACCTCAAGTCCCGCGTCAAACCTCAGACGTCCAGGAACTCCTATGGATCGTCTGAACCTAGTTCCAAACGTTCGACCACCTCTCCGGACATCTGGAAGCGCTTTCCATCGTCTGATATGTCGCCCAGACATCTGAAGTGCGTGGGAGGGCATGTCCCGCACCTTCCCAAAGCAACTCCTGTGCGAAATCCACCAAATCTCCTCAAAAAGGCATGCAATAGTGCATCGGCGGAGTGGCCTGCATGGCCGTATCCGCAAAGGAATGTACCTTCACGAGACTTCCTCCTCAGACGTCTGTAACCTCCTCCAGACGTCGCCTACGTCGTCTGGACGTCACTCCAGACATCTGATTCTGGGAAAAACCCAGAACCAGAACCTGCTTCCGCCCTCTCGCACCGCACGTGGCCGCGTCGCGCCCTCTCGCCTACAGCTCCGGCTGCAGCAGTGTCGGGGAGGACCTCCCCGACGCACTCCTCCGCCTCGCGCACGCGTCGCTCCGGCCGTGCGCTCACTGGTGAGCTCCCACGCAAGCTCACGAGCTTGCTCTCCTCTCCTTCTCACGTCGCTCCTCTTCGCCGCTCTCGCTCGCTCTGGGGAGAAGAAGGGAAGGGGCTGGTGGCTGAGAAGTGAGGGGAAACGAGAGGGGAGGAGGGGGTTTTATAGATCGGTGGGTTAGGGTTTTGCTGGAGGCGGGAAGAGAGAGAAGGAGGAAAAACGAGGGGTACTGTCTGCGTGCAGCACGCACGTAGACGCGAGTTCGTACTCAAAAATTTCGATTTCCAGATGTCTGAGAAGGTGTCCATACATCTGACGTACAGTCCAGACGTCTTAAAAGGCTTAAACAGTATGGGTCTTGACAGTGACTGGTTGGCGTGACAAGTGACTGGCTATGCTTCTCAGTTAACTGCTCACGTGCTATGGCACACATTCTCTCTCCTTCACTTGATACCGACGGGTGTGCGAGTGACGATCATGTGTTCTTTCTCTCTTTCGACCAATACTGAGGGATGTGCAAGCAAGTGAGGGTGGATATCAACTCTCAACCAATTGATTCTTAAACATGCGTTATAAAATACATTACAATATACATTTCATGTCACTTGCAATCAAACGTGAAATTTGTCTCCTAAAAACCATCGTTCTTAAAATTAAAAAAAAAGGCCACAATGGTGAGGGCAGATCTCGGGTGTATCAAATCAGCCAAATTTCTCTATTCTTCGGATTTGGGGTAAGCTGCTCTCGGTTATTATAGAACTTAGTTCGTGATGAGCTGTTCCAGCCCTCGTTGGGGTTGTTCTCCTCCCCAAGGGATGGTTCTTCACGACTTATTTGATGCATATTTTTTCACTTTTACTCATTACTTTCGACCGTCTAGCTTTTCACATCTTAACCAAAAAAGCTATTTTCTTGTAATGCCCCAACAATTTACTCACCGTTGAACAAATTATATCACATCACATAAAGAGAGGGGTCATCCCAATGATACAAAGTCACGTCTACAAGCTGTCGAATGGACTAGAAATCTACTCAAAAGCGAAGAAACATACGAGCTGGAATTCGAGCCTGCGAACTTGGCAGAACAACACAAATATGATTTCCCGGAATAGGAGAAGCACCACTCTACATTCCACTATTTTCTTCGGAATAAATTCCATGGTTCCACGGAAGTTAACCGTTGAAAAATCATTGCGTTACATACCCAATTGACTCTTTATGTTTTTTAGAATAAGGTAAAGGATTTGAATCCCGAAGATTTAGGTGAGTGTATTAGCATACTTAACCACCAGGTCACCAAGCACATTAACTGAGGCTCAATTCGGCAATCGCCCACTATTCGTATCAATTGCAATACATCTTCTGGAAAACAGGCAACGCTTCCCTATCGATCTCTGCAGATCCAAGCAATGGCATCTCTCGTATGTAGAGCATCCGGAGGCTCTTGAAGCGCCCACTGCGGAAGGTCAGCGCTGCTCCGCCGTACGCGTTTTCGAGGCAGAGGAACAGCAGCCTTGCAAGGGAGACTCCACGAGTCCACGAAATTTATCAGGGCTTTCCCCTCACCTCGGAATCAAAAAGGTAGAGATGGATGAGGTTATGGGAGGGAGCCAATTAAACCATCTCGGAACACTCCTCAGTTGCCCATGCAACCAAAGCCTCTGTACATTGGGAGGAGGAGGGCTCGAGTAATGCAGTTGGAACGCTCCAAATTGAGATGAAAGCATCAAAATTTGAACAAATTGGACTGATTCTCTCTATTCCAATCATCGGATCTCCTTTAAGTTCACACGGAGTTCCGTACAAATCGGTTGCAAGAAATCGTTCAGCTCCCTCGTTGGTTCCCTTAGGCAAATCTCCTCCAGTGCCGCGAGGTTCTCCAAGCCCTGCCAATCCCTCCCCAAGGACCCACATCTACCCACATACAACTTCGTAAGAGCAGGCAAAGCTCCCTTCCCCACAACAATGCTGCTCACCTCCATATCATCCAGATACAGCTTCCTAAGCTTTGGGAACCACTTGGGACGAAAGAACAGCGTCTCCCCCGTGTAAGCCCTGTCCATCACCAACAAAGACAAGCTTGGCAGCATCCCAATCGCCTCCAACGGGCTCACGCGTGCGCAAGACTGGAACAGGTAGAGGTGCGTCAAGTTCTCGAGCTCCTCGAACCACTCCGGTGCACAGGAGAAACTTCCCTTCAATAGGAGCTTCCTGAGACGCGTCGGTGCAACTGTCAGATTCTCCAGAGCGATCACCTTGTTGGTGGCTGCCTTTATAGCCAAATGCTCAAGGTGCCTCATCTTGCTTATGGAGTCCAACAGTGGTATGTAGTGCTCGTGCATCACCTTGGTGATGGAGAGCGTCCTCAGCTGCGTCAGCTCCCCGAGCTGACCGACGAGCTCGCTGGTCGCCTCGACGGTCTTCAAGGTCCGGAGGTTCCTCATGTCCCACATCCCCTTCGGAGCCTCGCGGCCGCGAAACCACAACGGGTTGCAGTACTTCATGTCGGCGGCGTTTGCCCCGCAGTATATGAGGTGCCGGAGGTTCTGCAGCTTCACTATGTTCCGCGGCAGCTGCAGCACCTCGGTCTTCCAGAGATCGAGAGTCTGCAGCTGCTGCAACTGTTGAACTTCTCTTGGAAAGACATCTATATTTATTTTGGTCTCGCGAAGACCGAGGTACCGGAGGTTGTATAGCGTGAAGATCCACTCCGGTACCTCGGTTATCGCCACTCCCCTCAATTCAAGAACCTTTAGCAGCTTGAGCTTGGAGGAGAATGAGAATTCCAATCGACGATCGCCGCCGTCGATGAATAGGAGTAGAGAGCGTAACCGTTTGTAGTCGAAATTCTTGTCGTGGACAACCTTCTCGAGGGAGACGCGGCGAGCGTTGTTGTCACAATCGAAGGTCTTCGTCTCCTTGCCGTGGAACATGGCAAATTTCTGCTGGCGCGATAGCTCCAGAGCTAAGGTTCTAAAGACGTCATGGATTCTGCAAGCTTTCACTCTCCCACCCTCGTTTTGCTCCGCCACTTGTATCATGTTTCGGTGGATGAGCTCTTGGAGGTAAGCCTCCGCCACTTCTTCCATTGCCCTCCCATTTCTGTCTATTACGAACCCCTCCGCTACCCACAATCTGATAAGTGGCTTTCTCTTGATCAAGCAACCTCGTGGGAATATGCTCAAGTAAAGGAAGCATTGTTTCAGGTGGGAGGGTAACTCGAAGTAGCTGTGCATCAAGATATTGTTGCTCGGGCAGTCGTGCAACCTCAACTCCAGGGTCTTACCTGCTCTCTCCCAAACCGACTTGACCCTTTCTTTTGTGGACATCACGTTGGCTGCGGCTTGTATCGCGAGTGGTAGGCCTTCGCATTGAGTCGCGACCTGGCGACCCAATTGCTCTAGCTCGTGGGGAAACTCTGGCGACGGGTCGAGCCGAAATGCCCTCTTGGTGAAAAGGATCCATGCCTCCTCCTCTGGTAGAGGTTCAAGCGCCAAGACCCGCCCTTCTTTGGCTAGCGAGTTAGCCACATCCTTGTCTCTAGTTGTGATTATGATCCTTCCACCACCATCACGATCATCGCCAAACATGCCCCGGATCTTATCCCAAAGGGTGCCGTCCCACACATCATCAAAGACAATCAAGTACCTTTTGCCTTGAAGCATGCCTCGGATCCCCCGAAGTATCTGGCTTCCACTCGCGATCTGTTCCTCGGCATCCATGCTATCGCAACGCATGACCCTGCATGGGTCCTCCTCCTCCTCCTCCTCCTCCTCCTCCTCCTCCTCCTCCTCCTCCACGTTAAGCTGAACTGCTAGTCCTCTAAGCAAGTCGTTCAAGTAGCCGCTTCTCGAGACGGTCACCCATGCCTGGCACTCGAACCGCCTGATCACCTGCGGATCGCTATAGACCTCCCTAACTAGAGTGGTCTTGCCAACACCTCCCGCCCCGCACATGGCGATGACCATGCTCTCCGCAGGCTCCTCGGTCAGCCATCTCTTCATTTGCGCCAATTCTTTTGCTCTTAACCCCTCCTTCTTCAAGAGGAAATCCTCGCGACACCTAGACTCCAATCGATAACCAAATTATAAAAAATCAAAGGAAAGGATACGATTGCAACTCAAACAAGAAATGTTGTAACTTACGAATCTTGCCCTCTAAATGATCTGCCACTTAGGGAGGCCGAGACAACGGCCAGCCCTTTAAGCTTGTTGGCTATGACCAAGTTGTAAACGTTGTGGATCTCATCCGCCATGGGCACGACGGAATCCAGCAGTATGGCGGTCCTGCAATACGTCTTCCATTTACCGCCGGCGTGACCTATGCCGTGGACAACGCGGAGGAGCCCTCCTCCAACTCCCGAGAAGGCGTCGTACATGTGCTCCTCCAGGATGTCCTCTACTTGCTGTGCCACGGATCTCACCTCCTCCACCCAATTCCCGACGGAGGCGTCGTGCACGTATCTGTCGGCATAGCTGAGGAGCGGGAGGATCGCGAGGAGGACACCCCTGATCCGGTCTATCTTGCCTGGGACGCCGTCTATGCCCGAGGCGTGGGCGACCAGGGGCTTCCCTGCTGCTCTCTCGAGCTCTTGCATAGCTGGGGTCGACAGCAGGTTGAGCGTCGAGAGGACGCTTGTACCCGCCATGTGTGTTCGGAGGAGCTCCTTTCGATCCGGGATTGGTGGAACCGAAGCGACGGTGTATGGTTAGTAGCGCTTCCCCGTGGAGGGGATGCACCTCCCCTGGTTCTGCCTCTTCGGGTTCGTGTGGGCGACGTTGGTCGTAGTCAACTCCCGTCGCCTGCGGCTGTGGTTGTATCCTATGCGCTCCGGACGCGAAAATTTAGGAAAACTTGTGCGGGAGCCGCCCCCAACAATTTATGCTGGGATCTTGCTTTCGTACCCTCCAGGTATCCTCGATTGCAAAATTACGCTCAGAGTGGTCGCTTCGCTTCCGTGCTATAAAAAACGTTCACGTAAACCTCATTTGGTTGCGTGGAATACCATCTGTCTCTTAATCCCACCCGATGAAGGGGGACCTGGACTCCACAGGCTAGAGGAATTGAAAACAGCAGCTGTAACTAGATGGGTCTGGCGATCTCTCAATGTAGAGGATTCAAGTATGGAGCAAATGGTTAAAGGAGCGCTATGGGGATTAGCTACAAGCGATCGAACGGACGTCTGATTCCTCCTGTTGGGCGAGGATGATTCACGCTAGACCGACGTTGCTTCATTCATCACTTTTATTTATAGGCAGAATCAATGGGCGTGGCCGCTAAAATCTGATCGAAGTCTTTCTTCTTCCCAGGTCCGGGAAGCCATCAGATCCAAGGATACAGCTCCCTAGCTAGGGACTTTGGAAAATTATATATATGGTGTAAAGGTCACGTCCCCAACACGACGTGCTGCACGTTGTTGGCGGCAAGAGAGTGCCTCCTAACTCGCCATCGCCTTGGCTGTTGGGGGAAGCATGCTGACACTGGTTGCCTGTTGCGCGAGGAGGAGATGGAGTCCTGTAACCATCTCTTCTTCCACTGCCACACATCCATAACAGCAGTCCCAAGTAACATGTCAACGAGGCCCGTCGTTCCACCTTGACAAGTCCACATCACCTGGAAAGCAACCAACCGTGGGTGCGCGCCAGATGGCAGGATGAAATCGGCAACCAGCTCAGCCGGGAATCACGCGTCGGCAACCGCCACGTGGCCGTACCTAGAGCCACGGCAACCGGGAATCGACGGTACCCCTCGAGACAACACCCCCAGGAAAGCCGGTTCGTTCATCTCTCTCAAATCTCCCCCCGCTCCTCTCCTCTCTTCTCCTCGAGCTCTTCCCGCTCCACTCGTTTCGCTTCGGAGAGGCGGCGCTGCCGCCCAGCTCTGGTGAGTCTCTCGGATCCTCTTCCAACTCGGACCCCTTGCAGTGTGCGTGCGTGCTCTTGAGCTTCGATCGGTTACGGTCACTCCTGGGGACAAGGAAATTAGGGTTTGCGTCCGTTGGTTTAGGCTCCAAGTGTTTTAGGGATTTCTAAGTAGAGATGACGTGTCCGGATTCGTGTGGCTCTTCGGATCAGAGTGATTTCGTCTGTGAATGAATAGGGAGACAGGTTTTGTGTATGATTTCAGATGCTGGCAGAGTGCGAACGTGTGTGTGTGTGTGTGTGTGTGTGTGTGTTTTTTTTTTTCTCCTATTTTTAATTTTTCTTTTTTGTTCGGAAAAATAAAAAGAAACTCGCGTGACTGGAGCACTGGTGTCAGACACCTGTCCTATACACCCCTCTTGACCCGTGCTGTGGCACCTGTGCTGCAGCACTGGCATGTTGATATTTGCAGCACCAGTTGCTCAAGTGCCATATCACTGCTGTTGTTTGTAACCCATTCGTCTTGTTCGTTATGGGAGATTTCCCCGCATTTGAAACGACCTATCCGAGTTAGGATTTTGAATCTGATCAAAACACCAGAGAAGAGACAGAGTTCGTAAAAATCAAATTCCCGTCCCGTGGAACTTTAGTGCCATGCAAGCAACAGGATTCACTTTTCCCTTCCAACGCTCAAGTTCTTATATAGCATCTCATAGTTTGCTATCAGTGTTTCAGTTGGCACCTCTTATTTAGCACGTGCTGCGGATGTTCGGTGCTTCGGGGGCGATCGTGTGCCCTTTTTTGATTTTTTGCCGAGTAATTATGATTCTTGGCAAATCAATTGCGAGCATCGTTTAATGGCATCCCATTCTCATTTCGGCAGAGAAAGGGAACATATGGGGGACACTCTTGGTATGCTAAAAGTGTATGTGATACGAGGGAACCGGCTGGCAGTCAGAGACTTCACAAGTAGTGATCCTTATGTCATAATTACGCTTGGAAATCAGGTATGTTCAATTGTACTGCATGATTGTGTCTATGTTTCTTGTTGTACGGGGAAATGTATGGTTTATCTGCATAAATTCTGTGGATGCTTGAGGCACTTCCATTGTCCATGCATTTAGAGATCCGTAGATTTGCCCTTTCCAAAAAAAAGTTCCCTTTCTTGTTTGGAGTAATACTACGTATCTTCTAATGCTCTTATTTGGTTACTTTTATGGAAGTGTCGTTTTTGTATCTAATATATAGATATAAAATATTTTCTAAGGGTACAGGTCCCTTTTCTTTACCTGCCAAAATATATATTTTTTTTTTCTACATGTGGAGGGTCCTAGATTTCTCTGTTCTTTGAGTTAGAACTTTTCTGCAGTTCCATCAGCATATACTGGTTCAGCCATTAGGCTTTGAAGTTGCACTACTCTCTTAACTTGGCATTCATTTTGTGTTTGAATTGCGCAATTTCTTTTGGCTATAATTTCAAGGTTTTTGGCATAGCATTTGAGTTTCTTGCTAGGCTAGATTCACTTCTAATCCTATTCCCTTGACATCCTTCTTGGATAGTTTTCTTTGTATATGCAACTTTCGAGTAATGTACATTTGGAATTTTTAATCACTTTTTGTTGCATGTGAACCTTGCTATTGCTAGCATGGTATTTTCGAATGGTACCGAAGACGTACTCTTGTTCTTTACAGTTTGGTTGCTAAAAGAAGATAATGTGTTGCACTCGCTTCTGTTGACTTTTTAGACTTCCAGGACAGAAGTTATTAACAGTTGCCTTAACCCAGTTTGGAATCATGAGTGTACATTTGCGTTGACCGAGCCTGTTGGATTCCTGAAGCTGGTTAGTCCCATTGCTCTTTTCTTATCAATTATACACCTGTCAATTCTATGCTACACAGTTATTTTGACATTTGCGAGAACGAATGGTGATTTTGCAAATGTAAGCATATGTCTAATTAGTCGACAGAGCGGTCGTATGGTCAAACTGACGCACACCAAGGAAATTATTGGGTTTTTTTTTTATAGGCCAAAGAACTTGTTAGTTTATTGTAATTGATGCAATTATGTGTAATGTTGCTTGTGCAGTGAATCAACAATGCACTGGCATGTCGGCCATGGGAAATAGCTCATTTTTGTTAACTACATGCAAATTACTTGCAAAGTTTTGAGAATAAAGAAAATGCCACGTGACTAGTGTCATGTGGCGTGTGATGTGGCAATCAGTTGCATTCCCATGTGTGGGCATGAATGTGTGTGTGTGCGTGCGCGCATGTTTGGCTTGCAAGTCAAGTTTATTTGATGCCAGATGTGGAAAGTTAATTTTTAGTAAAGACTTGATTAGTTGGTAGAGTTCAAATTAGGAGTGGAGTCAATTTAGGATTAGTTAGTGATTTGATTGAGCTTGTTTTAGAAAAGAAGATTGGGATTATTAGAATCTAAATCCTAAATTTGTTGGAATTGTAATTAGGATTAGATCTCTTTAAATAGAGACCAAATCATCTTGTTTTTTCTTGAGTTCATTGAACAAAATTCTCTGTCTTTATAACTCCTCCCTTCTCCATGCCAATTCCTCACTATGCCACCATCAACTCCATGCCAACTATCTTCTCCTTCACGTGTGAAACCCCCTTTCCTCTCAAGCAAGGACTTGTTGCACGTGAGACATTCCAAGGGCCCAAAGATCTTTGCATGGTATCAAAGCAGTCACTCCTGCATCCTTGGGATCGAGAGGTACCACGCATGGACTTCTTGTTGGCGTGGAACACGTGAAGCAAGGAGTCAAGCACAGAGCGGGCTCCCAAGTTGAAGAAGAGGCCATGTGAACCTCTTGAGAAAGTAGGTGTCCTTACACGTACATAGGAAGGATCAAGTTGTCCCCTTGACTCTAGGACATTGAAGAAGAGGCACATGGGAGTCTCATACACTCGAGGGTGATCGAGGTGTCTCGACTCTAGGTAGAAATTAAGCTATCGCAGATGCTAGGACACTGATCACCACAAAAACCAAAGCTCTTGTTCAAGGACTACCATCAAGTTGGTGGGGGCCTCGAACTACATTCTATGGGTGTGTGCCTTTAGGATCTTTGTTGGTAGTCAAGATAAACTTCACGTGATCACAAAAAAAGCACTAGAAGTGCATGAAGGAACCGAGGCAAAGAAGTGGAAAAAAGAAAATTATCTCGTGGTGAACAGTGGTGGAGGAACCATTCTCCATCGACAGAGCCTTATCACCCAATTTCATTCTTATTCATGAGAAGGGATTTTTTTCCCAGGAAATAAGGTGCCCATCAACATGTGTTCGAGGATCAACTGTGACCGCTTTCTCGACCACTGCCTCACAAGTTTTGTCTCCAACAATTCTCTCCTCCTCTCCAGGAGTCTAACTTGGAGGGGAGTGTAAAGTTTTGAGAATAAAGAAGGTAACACGTGGCAAGTGCCATGTGGTGTGTGTTGTCAGTCTAACATCCTATCTCAACACAATTGAGCTCCCGCTTACTTTATGCTCCTTTCTGAATTCTTCCTCCACCTGGTACTCCCTTTTTTCTTTTCTTTGTGCCAAGAAAGTGATGTTATCTAATATTAACACCCCAATTCATATATTTGGTTAATTTCTCTTATTTACTAAGAAACTTAGAGAGGATGAGTAGGTAAGTCAACCTGATATAGCCATTGCAAATGCCATCCCATTACAAGCCATGGGTAATTATTCTTTGCCTTTGTTGCTCATTAATCATCATCTTTGGATCCAATTGAGAGATGCCACAACATAGAGAGGACACCATCTTGAAATATTGGGCGATTGTTGGCTCTCCTTACTTGAGCATCATTTGCTCATTCTCTAGCAGCAAAAACTATGCTACATTTTTACATGTGAAGAGTGTTGCAATGCATGATATGCCTTCTTCAGATTCCTACATCCTATATATGCTCAATTGAGTCCTCTGCAATAGATATTTTGAGCACATAGATTGCCTTTCATGCCTTCATCTTCTATTCTCTTATGAATCCTCTCTCTACATATGGTGGTTTTACATTGTTGTCACCAATGACCTCTTTAAAAGTCTAGTCCTTTTTAAAATGGTTCAAGACATGCCCTTCCATAGCTATAATTTTGGCCACCTTGAGTGTACTGGTGGTGCCTACAATATGTGTTTTTGCACCATGGGTACCAACCACTACTTTTGCTAGTTGAATTATGCCAAAATAGGTATATAGGTCCTTGGGTTGTATAACCCAAACCTATGTATTGTGATACACACCCCTTTTGTCTAGGCCTTAGTAAAGAAAACCCCTAGCCTCTTAAGGAGAGAGGAGGCCCAAGGCATTCATTCCCCCTAGCCCCCATTGTGGAGGATTTCCATGTAAATCTCTGTGTTATTGTGTACTTGATCTTGCTTGTGATTGTTCTATCTGCATGATTGCGATTTCTACATTGCCAAATAACCTTAGTTGGTTCTTGACTAATCGACCTGATAATCTCTAATTGTGCAAGACAAAATCTTCCCTTGATCATGTTAAAAGCCTGCTTGCCATGTGGGGAATATCCCTTATAGGACAAGGGATTCCTCTTTCCAGACAAACTTGGGTAATGTCAGGCACAACTTCGTGATAAGGTCTATTGACTTAAGCTCTGATATTACATTGAAAAATTACGAGGGATATGATGCATTAAATATTCAAACCATTTATGATGTTGCACCTTGACAACACAAAATAACACACACCCACATTTGACACTTATGCAGTATGCTACCATATACCAATAGCATTCACAAAGACATTACAACACACATCCCACCCTCTTAACTCACCCTCTCCGGCAAACAGCACCCCCCTGGCCACTCACAGGAGACACATTCATGAGAACCCTTATTCGAGTAACTGTTTTTCATGGGAGGGCTTATGCAAGTATACTACCATCTTGGTAATAGCATTCACAAAGACATCGCAACACACTTTCCACCCTTATAATTCACCCACTCCCACAACAGCACCCCCTTGACCACTCACAGCACACATACATTCACAAGCGCCCTTGTGGTTGATTTATAACATTCTACAGTTGGCAAAGACTTTAAGTTTTTTAGTCCTTTTTTGCAAAGGCAAGGACTTTTAAGTTTATAGAAGAAAATAAACACCATTTTTAACTGAACACTTCAGATAATAGAGGATGTTGAGACACGCTTCCATCAAATAAAGATTCAAGATATGAGAATCAGAGTGGATTCTTGAAGAAGCACATACGCATGAAAAAAGAGAAATCCATTTGCTTGTTTGTGCACAATTGCAACAGAAGGTGTAGATCATTGACTTAGAAGAGTCCAAAAGAACATTTCCATGAAAGGAACGAGCTAAAATATAAAGAAATATAATATTATTATCTTTGGGTGAATCATTTAGAAATGAACTACTCCTGAACAGATCAAAGTGAAAGTACGTGGTATATGCCTCTTTCTCTCTCTTTGGAACAATGGACCAGATGCTTAATCCTGAAATTGTATGGAATAAAGAATATTGCATACCAGGTCATAAGGGGTTTCCTTCTTCCATCATAGAATCAAAGATGGCTTTTTCCTTGTCGCAGGAGGTTTTTGACCGTGACTTTCTGAAGTATGATGACAAGATGGGACATGCCTTCCTTGACATTCAACCAATCGTATCATCCTCAGGTTTGAAGCGAGCTCTGAATCTAAATACAGGAGAGACCAAATTAAGGAAGGTGGCACCCTCGGCGGACAACTGCCTACTGGAAGACAGCTTCATTGTCTGCAACAATGGTGAAATCGTGCAGGATGTTCGCCTGAGGCTTTGTGCTGTAGAAACAGGCGACCTTGTGGTCAAAATCAAGTTTATGGAGAATTTTTAGTTGCCAGGTGATCCGCGTTTGTTAGGCCTTTAAGGATTGGTTTGGGAAATGGGCTGTGATTTGTAAATATTGTCCACCGCATCTCTTGCTTTAAATGCATGTTGTGAAGTAGGAATTGTTGAGTTTGTAGGAAACTCTGCGCGGTATTAAATCACGTAGGATGTATAATTTTTTTGTGAATGTGCGTCGTGTACTTTTAATCATAAGCGCAATGATCCATTGGAGATCACCTATTGTAGGTTCCTATTTTATTTTCATATATAAAACAGCATGAGTAAATGGGTATAGACCACCTAATGGTATCTTTGCTACCCTATACATTTTGTAGCTTCTACGTAAATCTCCTAAAGTTATACCCAATCCCTTTCTTTTTATTTCATATTTTCATAGATGTAACATAGAATAGTGAGAATTCAAACATGTATTGCTTCATTGCATTAAGATTTAATATCAACTAAATATGGAGCTTATCCAAGTTGGTATGATTAAGCATGCACCGTAAAGCCAATTGAAGTTAAGGTGCCTCCATGAACAAACAATCAGTCTCTCAAGAGTCTTACCTGCCTTCTCCCCACTCTGATACTACCACCAAGAGGACTGGGTGAAGGGCTCAGTTCAGAAAGGGAGAAAATTTGCCTCGTAGGGGCAAAATATACCTTTTTTTATCGAATATACCAACCTCAATGGCTTTTTAGTTGGATATGCATTTCTTTTTATATCAGGGAGGCTTAAAACATAGAACTTCCGCTACGCAAAAGTGGTGATACACTAAGGCTGTGTTTAGTAATAGTGTTTAGGAGAATTAAAATAGAATAAATAAAAATGATATTTATTTAGATGATGAAATAAGGAGAAAGTTAAGTATAAAATTAAAATGATTAATGTATTGATGTGATGTTAATGAATATTTATTTAATAATGTAAGTAAAAGTAAAAAATATTAATAGATATTTAATATTAAAAATAAAAATAAAAGATATAATAAATATTTTTTAATAGTAAAAGTAAATGAGAATAATTAGAAATTATTATATAAAAGTTTATGATAAAATGATAAAATAAATTTTAAAAAAAATTAGGATAATCCACCTAGGTCCTGGGACCTAAGTATTTGCACATCACAAGAAACTTTTTTTTTTGGATAGGTCGTAGATCCTAACGTTGAATCAAGTTTATTTAATTGCATCTACAAAACTAAAGAATTTCCCAACGTTGAATCAAGTTTATTTAACTGCATCTACAAAACTAAAGAATTTCCCATTCTTTTGTTGGGGGAGAAAAATTACAACATGAACTTTATCGAAAGACGGCAAAATCTCCCCAACTTGGCTATCTCCGCAACTTGGTTGTTGATATGAATTCACCGAACATAGAAACTCTAAATACGAGCTCCCTGCGTCTATGCCTGGGCATCCATACCTAGGAGAGCTCAAATGCGGTTCAGATTGATCTTGACTTGCTATTCACCTATAAGTCTGGGCTTTAGTTGGGGGCTTTCACATAGCATAAGTAAATAGTAACTGTTCCCGAAAGCCGCATGGACGGACAATTACGTGGTGGGATTGAACCTTTTGAAGAATTTCCCATTTTTAATCGTCCTGAGGACTCTCCGAAATCTCGGGTATCTGAGAATTATGATCTCAAGCATTAGATGAAAATTGCAAGCATTCCAAAGAAAACTAAGAGGAACTATTGCTGAAATCTTCACAGAGTACCTTTGAAAAGCAAGCTCCACTTCGTTCGTGAGAAAGAAACGGGATTTCAAGAAAACTCTGGAACACATCAGCCCCGTGGTGGCAAACAAAATCGGGCCTAAGAAAGCCGGGACTCTTAATAAAAACAAAGAGAAAGAGCAAAAGAAAGCAGAGTCCCAAAGTTACAAGCTCATCGGCTCTTTAGCAAACGAACACTCCGTACCAATAGCCAATGACATATGCCATCATAACCTTGGCGCAATGTGTCACAGATCCCTCGTAATCAGTGCCACAGCCACGTGACCATCCTTTTTATGGAATCTCCAATCCCTCTGTCTACTGTTAAAATTCTCAGTAAGGTTGAAAATCTGTTAATTCTTTCTTGACATGATTGCAAACATAAGTTTCTACAAGGAAAATGTAATTTTTATTGGATGCGAGGTCTTATGAAAATCCGGTAGAACCTTATTTTTCTATAGAGTTGCACCTGCTATGTAAAAATACCATACATCCTGCCTCACATAAAATACAAAAAGTAAGCACACCTCATGAATCAATCAACATTCATCATGACAAATTAAGGAGCGAGCACATCCCACCTCTTGTGCATCTCATAATCAGAGGAACAAAAGCCAAGAAAGTCAACCAAATCATAGCATCGTCATGTACAAATATAAGAAGAAAGTTAATTGTAAGCGTATACGCGCCCCGTCCAAGACATTAGCTTATTAATGAAAATCTATCTTATATCTAAAAGAAGGTGCAACCGACCACGTGGCCTGAATTTCTCCCCCCCTCTTCCCTATTTTTTCTCTCACTTTCCAATTAGTTTTTCCGCCCCACCTCTTTTATCCGGCTCAGATTCTTCCCGCCCTCTTCCGATTTGTCTCTCTCCTTCCAATGAATTTTCCCACACCCTTTCATCGAGGTTTTGTTTCCCATTATTTGTCACAATCTTTTTAGGATCAAATGGGTTAATTAGAAAATAGATACATGTTATCAGACTATTATCTTTTTAAATATTCATCCAAACGGATTTTATATTATCATGAAATACTCAATATAAGACGACAAGAAATATTTTATTCACAATTTATTACACCACATATTTATTAATATAATAAAGTATGTAACACATTTTATTTTTTACAAAGTAAAATTTAAATCTTAACCACTTAAAAAATATAGCAAAATTTTGGTTGGCGCACTCATGTTTCTGGCGGCTCATTGTAAGTTTTAACTTATATATCGTTGGATGATGGTACAAATAAATCTATATAATAAATTATAAAGTATGGGATGATTCGATACCACCCATTTCATACAAATTTTATTCTTCACTATTTGCCTCACATTTTTGAGGGCAAATGGGTTGGTTAGAAAATAAAGGTTATCCAACCATTTTCGCTTTTTAAATACTCATCCAACTAATTATTTAAATGATTTTAGGTTGAACTATTGCCATAAAATACTCAATAAAAATTGATAAGAAGTGTTTTATTCATAATTTATTACATCACATATTTATTAATATAATAAAATAGTAACAAATCTATTTTATTTTCTGCAAAGTAGAATTTGATAGGTGCTTCTAAGTTTCTAATCATTAATTATAAGTCTAGACCTATATATCATCGGATGATGGTGTAAATAAATTTATATAATATATTATGAAGTGTTGTATGATGGTTTAAATAAACCTTATACGAAATTAGATTCAACGATACATCATTCAAGAAATTTTTTATTATAAGTGTGGATTACATTTGTCAAAAAAAATAAAAAACTAGATTACAATTTCACCTTTTAAAAATTTTATCACAATGCAAAAAGAAAAACCTCACGAAAAAATTCCTTTACCCCGAAAACAAATCTCACGTGAAAATCCCCACATTTACCCCACCTTTTAATCCCACAAAAAAATTTCTTTTCCCCTAAAAAAATCCCACGAAAAATCCATACTTTTCCTTCAAAACAAATCTCATGAAAGGCTCTACCATTATATATTTCTACTCTAAAATAAATTAAATAATTATCGATTGGGAAAAATCATGTGAAACTTTCTATATTTTTGATGAAATTTCAACATCAGCTCCATAGTTTGAATTATTACTAATTATCAAATTCAATGTAAAAAAAAGTTAGATTATAGATTAAATTCTATTAGAGTAAACTTTTTAGATATTTAGTCAAATTATATATTAGAGTTAGATATATGAAAATTTTATGAACTCTTGCAACGAAGTATAGGTATCATCACTAGTATAACACAATGACGAATTGGGATTAATAGGGTTACAACCATATAAATACAAAGAATGGAATCCATAACCATCCCCAAAAGTTAATGTCTTCCCAAAAGACTACAGGTCCCTACTCCCTCATCTACCAACCCAAGACTCCAAGGATAGCCACTGTGACTACCAACTCCAGCAGTGTATGAAGGCAAGTGTGATCGGACCTCCTAAGTAATTGGAGGGTCCAACTCAACGAACCAAAAAACTAACAATAGCAAGGGAAATAAAGAGATTGATGACTCAGTCCCATCACGAGAGGTCTACATCTGGGGGAAGGGCAATGCTCCCTAATATTTACTAGCAAAAAGTTATAATACAATCTCTCCTCTTTTAGATTGCCTCTCAGGCAGCCTCAAGGGCCTCTCTTTGCTATTTATAGTGCCGGAAGGAGATCTCGTCATAAGATCTTCTGTCAAGGCATGTTCATTGTCAGAGCACATCTGTTGTTAGACTATTAATGACGTTGGTAACGCCATTGTTACCGTCAACATGGGTGTCGTGGTCTTTCTTCATTGCCTTTCTAACCTCAAGCAAACCGGATCTTTGGGCGGGTTGCATCTTATTCAAATCTTCCTAGAGGTGGACGGATTCGAACCCGCCTGGGTGTAAGCAGGTCATGTAAAATCAAATCCGCCTAATTACCTAGGATCCGGGTAACTGGATCCTTTCTCGAGCTTCCTGCAGAGTTTTGAATCTGATGGTACTTTTTACCCCTCATCATATGCCATTTACTTTCTAGCTAGCAGATGATGCTGAGAGAGTAATTAAAGTATTTAAAACTCCGCTATAAACGATGCCTCCAACTGATTTCCTAGCTTTTTCATTAAAGCGAGGCGAGCATTTGCCACAAAGCGAAAGTTGCAATTGTAAGTGACAAAGGCACTTTTGGTCTTGCCGTCTTTAGAGAGGCAGTTTTGTAGTAAAGGGAACGGGGCCAGGATATACCTAAGTTCCTACCGGCCATAGGAGGCGGCTTTTAGGTGAAAGGAACATGAGCATGTATGCCAGAGTTCCTACCAGCCTTAGGAGGTGACTTTTTGCTAAAGGGAACATGGGCAAGTATGCCTGAGTTCTTCCCAGCCATAGGAGGAGACTTTTAGGCACGTCCGCCTGAGTTACTGCTAACCTTAAGAGGCGACTTCTAGGGACTGAATGTGACATATGCGCCACCTTCCACGAATGATGATCAATCACTGCGGGATTGATTTCTATCTTGTTATAAGACAAGACCAGCATTAATTGTCGTCATGATAAGGTGGAAGAGTCTCAAACACCGCGTTTGGCAACGATGTGACCGATATTATTACGATGTAAGATATGCATGCACAAGCATTTGTCGGTAATGATTACCAAGGTGTTTTCACCTCCAAGCAGTATCTTTTGAAATTCATGTTGTATCCCGCAAGATTTCTTCCTTTTGAAATTTGTGCCCCGCAAGGGGGGAACTGCTCGTTCTAGGGTTTATAAATAGGGGGTGTGGAGCATAGTTAATGCCCCCACCTACCCTCTTGAAACTTTCAAGCGCTCTGCGACACTGGTGCGATCCCTCTTTGTTGGTGAGGCGTGTGGAGGTGGTCTCGGAACTCCTTTTCCCAACAAGTGTTCAAGGCGCAGTCATGTCTGGACTTGCTGGCAAGGGTAAGTCTGCCTCATCTTCATCCGACATCTCGCCTGAGACAAGGGATTTGTACACCTTCCCTTTTGATTTCCATAGTTGTTCCTCCATTAAGGTGTTTTTGAGTGGGTACGGACTCGATAGAGTTCTATTTCACCCCTGTGGGTCCCAGACCCTCCTACGCTCAGACGGGTCAAAGAACTTGTTTATTATTTGTAAATATGCCATAGAATATTACTCTAGGATACCCTTGAATCCTTTTTTGTGTTTCTCTATTATTACCACATGGCCCCCTCGCAACTTAGCCTCAATTGCTGGCCAATTTTGAATGCCTTTACCGTTATCTACTTCCATCTGAGTATTGGCCCCCGCCTAGGTATGTTCCACTTACATTTTGGGCTTATACCCCTTAAAGTTAAGAAGGCCAAGCCCCTGTCAGGTACTTATACCTTATACAGCCGGCATACCAAATACCAAACAGTCGATCTACCTGATAGTTTGAAGGGGCAAGATCGCCATGTTTTCTTTATTCTCCACCATGATGACCACAGTATCCCTTATACCTGGCAAGATCTATTTGATAAGGACCTACCACCTAGGCCCGAGGAGCTTGATTCGACTACTCAAGTGGACGCCGATAAGATTGTTAATTTTGGGGCAATTGTCCCCTCAGAGCTCAAGCGAGAAGACGTCTGGGTTGCTTTGTCGTGGGTTGCAGATTCTTATCCCACGCCATATAAGTAAGGGGGAGGGATAGCTTTAAAACACGTATCACCCTTACTCATTAATGGCTTGACTTTTTTCTTTTTTCTTTGCAGCCTTTAATTGGTTTGCTCTGCCGGACACCCCCAGTCGTCAAGGCAGTGATTCCTCCCACCATGGATCGCATCGCGAGGAGGAGAAGCTCATGGAGCAGAGCGAGGGGAGCCAATCCTCCCGCTCTAAGGAGCCCAAAAGGAAGGAGGGGGAGGGAAGCGAAGAGAAGGCGGAGGCCCCTCTTAAGCACCTGAAGAGGAGTCCTGCTAATATGCAACCAGTGGCGTCCACTCCTGAAAGTTAGAGTGGGGCTGAGGCGGAGGAAGCCCCGGTGGACTCATCTGCCCCTTCTGGCCTGCCAGGACCATGGTAAGGGTTTATACTCGACCCTCTACCCCTTGGCCAGAGGGAACTAGCACCTCCAGCGACCCGTCCAGTTCTGCCAGGGCCTTCTCCCAGCTAGAACAGGAGGAGGCTATCACTGGTGACTTCCTTAGCGGGAGCATCTTCGCATAGCCGCACCACAGGCGAAGCTCGACGAGGGCGAGGGTGCTAGTGGATCCTTTAGGCCGGGGAGATCCTGGGGTGATCGAGCAGACGGTCGAATCTATCAGGGGATCCGTTCTGGAGAGTGGTCGTGGAGGTCTCGTGCCCGGTCGGGTGGTCCAAACTCAAGTGGGTAGGTCAAGCAGCAGCCTTAGCTTGGAAAGGTAGGTGATCCGACATTTGGAGGATGTTGTATTTTGGGCTACCTCCCGACCAAGAGACAGAGATATGAACCACGTGTTCTACTATTGCCTCCGACTGGTAAGCCTTTTCTTACTCATCATTTACTTATGTTTTGGAGAGGAACTTTCTCCTCGAATCTACCCATGGTTTTGAACAGGTGGAGGCTCTCGGGACTACCTTTATCCCGCGTGACCATGCTCCCCCAAACGTTGTTAGGCCTAGTGACTTTACAGAAGCGACTGACATGGCCACCAAGTGGGTCGTGACGGTCAAGGTGGAGCAGCGGAATTTTATCTACCTTATTGAGGAGGCCACTGCAGCCCAAGAGAAGGCAGAGAAGACCGCGGAGGATGCCCTCCGTAAGCTCCATTCGCAGTAGCAAGTTGCCCATCAAATATCCCGACCGGAGGAGCTAACGCAGACTCGCCAAGGTTTGAGAAAGGTCGCTCACCTTAGCGAGAAGATCCAGGAAATTCTCGTTAGAGCGCATAAGACTGAAGTCGTGGCTCTGTGAGACTTGTCCGAACGCTTACAGAGCTCCTGAACCAATGTCCTTTCGTTGAAGGAGGAGGTGCAGGTACTAAGGGTCGAACATTCCTTGGTCGTGGAGGGATACGAGGTAGCCCTTCAGGAAAAGCACCTTCGCCTGGGCACAACCATTGACAAACTTGGGAAGGCGGAGGCGGAGGAAGTGACCCTACGGGTCAAGCTTGCAAAGGCCCGACATCTTGTTGAAGAGAAGGGCAAGAGGGTGCTTAAGCTGAAACGTGCTACCCAGCTGGAGCTCGATCTTGAGATGATAATGGTATTCTTTGCCTCTGACTCATCTATGGAGGAGAACCGAGAGGCAGTCTCGAGGGAGATCGAGAAGCACACCTTAGCGGCGGTACAGGTCCTTCTTGAGGGTAAGCATACCTCGACGAAGGAGCTATGCAGCTAGTCCATGGATTGGTTCTTGTCTAAATTTGACCGTCAGAAGGCTGACTATCGTATTACCGACAAGGCTCCTATAGAGCCGCCTGCGAACCAGTCGGGTAGACCAGCTCCTAAAAAGGAGGCGCCCAAGCCGTGTCCATCAAAGGCTACAGAACCACCTGCTCGATCCATCAATTCCCCTCGTGCCATCTCGTCATCACCTGCGACGCCCGAAGCGAACATCTTTGAAGACTGGGAGTGAAGTCACCGTGTCTTCAAATATAGTATTATTGTTGTCTTTATGTACCTCTCGTCGACCCCCTTTCTTTTTTCTATGTGGACCAACCGGGAGTGATGGTCCCAAAGAATGTAACAAACAATACTTCGAAGGAAATAAAAGGAAAAGTTTTTTCCTCGTCTTCTATACGTGATACAATAGTAAATTACTCGCATACCAGGTATGAGAGATTGCCTTGCCTCCTAGAGTTTGTAATTTGTAAAAGTCACCTAGACTGTTCTTACAAATTTCCTATGATCCCTCCCATGGGGCGTCCAGCTTCCCTCTCGAATAACTTGGCATGGAGACTTCACTTTTGCACAAGACTAAGTCTCCTTCTGAGAACTGCCACTTAAGTATCCGCCTATTGTAGGCGGTTGTTGTTGTTTCCTTGTACTTGAGCGACATTTCTGAGGCCTTGTGCCTTACTTCGTCCGCAAAGTCTAAGGTTACGCAGACTTGGTCATCATTGGTGGTAGGGTCGTAGAGTTGTGTTTGGTAAGTGGGGAGGACTGTCTCTATAGGTAGCCAGGCTTCCATGCCATACACCAGGTTGAATGGTATGTAGCCTGTGGAAGTCCTCCGGCAAGTCCTATAGCCCCACAGTACGTCCGATAGCTCGTCCGCCCATCTTCCTTTGGCTAAGTCTAGTCGACATTTCAATGCTAAAATAATGGTGCGATTGATTACCTTCGCATGTCCGTTCACTTGGAGGTGGCCTACGGACGTAAAGCACAGGCGGGTGTCCCAGCTGGTGCAAAATTCTTCGAATTTTTTGCAGGCAAACTGGGTACCATTGTTTGTAACAATGTATTGATATCTCATACCGAGCTATGATACTTTTTTGAGCAAATGAAACGACTCTATCAGCTGTTGGACTAGCCATAGTCTCAGCTTCGACCCATTTGAAGAAATAATTGATTACCACTAGTATGAACCGCTTCTGAGCCGGGACTAACAAGAAAGGGCCAATGAAGTCCATGCCCCATTTTGCAATGAGGATAGGCAACATAACAAAAACTTTCCAAGTAGCAAGTGGTGTAGGGTAGCAAACCGCTTGCACTTGTCACACTTGCGCACAAAGTTTTTGCATTGCTGCTTTATTTGGGGCCAAAAGTACCCTTCCTGAAATAACTGAGCCAAGAGTGCTTTGTACCTTTTATGGTTCCCCCATGTACCTCCATGGGCTTCTTGAAGGGCTTGCAATGCCTCTTCCTTTGTAAGGCAACGCAACAAAGCAATGGAATATCTCTACTTGTACAGTTACCCCTCTATTAAGGTGTACCTAGAGTCCTCTAGGTGGAAAGCCTTAGGCTGAGGTTCCCTTGGGGGTAGCTCGCCAAAGTTTAAGTAGGTGATGATAGACGGCATCCATGAGATGGATCGCTCTATCGTGAATGTCTTGGGAGAAAGTATAGTTGGCTCCTTCAAGGTCTGGAAACAAATATTATCTTGTTGGTCAAGCAAGATTGGCGCAGCAAGTCAGGCCAACACATCTGTCAAGGGGTTGTCGACTCGTGATACCCGCCTGATCAAGACGGCCTTGAAGTCCGACAACTCCTCCCTGACCTTGTCGACATACAAGGTCATGTTTGAGTCCCGAGCTTGGTATTCACCAGTGATCTGATTGACGACCAACTGGGAGTCCACGTATATTTCCAACAAGGAGATGCCTCTTGACTTGGCTACCCGGATGCCTGCTAACATGGCCTCGTATTCCACCTGGTTGTTAGATGCAGGAAAGACCAACTTGATGGCGTACTTATGAGTAATGTCGTCTGGGGCGATTAGGGCTATGCTGGCCCCACACCTGGTTGTCATGTACGAGCCATCAACGAGAGCTGCCAAGGGAGTGTGAGGGAGGCATCCGGGTCTATGAATTCCGCCACAAAGTCTACTAGGACTTGTCCCTTGACAGATCTCCCTAGTTGGTACTGAATGTCGAATTTCACCAATTCCATAGCTCATTTGATTTACCATGCTAACCACATGGGCTTATACAACATTCGTCGTAGGAGGTAGTGTGACAGAACCACTATTGTGTGAGCTTAGAAGTATAGGCGTAGCTTTCGAACCGTAGGGACCAAAGCTAGCATGAGCTTCTCAATGACTGTATACTTAGCTTCTGCACCTTAGTAGGTCTTGCTAATAAAGTATACTAGTTGTTGTGCTCCTTCTCGTTCGCCAACTAAGACGGTGCTAACGGCGAACATGGATACCGCCAGGTACAAGTAGATAGCTTCCCCAACCTTAGGAGCCGTCAAGATGGGGGAACTTCGGAGTGCTTCCTTGACTTCCTCTAAGGCCTTCTAGTAATGGAGAGTCCAATGAGCGACAATATAGCCTTTGCCCTACGCTCAAAGAAGGGGAGGCACTTGTCAGAGAATCGAGACAAGAATCAGCCTAAAGAAGCGATTTTGCCGACCAATGACTGCATCCCTCTCAGCGTGCTTAGCGACTGCAGGCATATGATTGCTTGGATCTTGTTGGGGTTGTCTCCAATTCCTTTGCTG
The DNA here is from genome assembly GCA_037157565.1 of Thalassia testudinum. Taxonomy (NCBI): domain Eukaryota; kingdom Viridiplantae; phylum Streptophyta; class Magnoliopsida; order Alismatales; family Hydrocharitaceae; genus Thalassia; species Thalassia testudinum. The sequence continues at coordinate 181,141,999 of JAZHRO010000036.1, read as the reverse complement.
GAGACCAAGAATCCTAGAAATTTGCTGGCTACAACCTCAAATACACACTTCTCGAGGTTCAGGCAGAAGCAAGCGCTCCTTAATACTTGTTACACCTCTACCAAATAATCTAAGTGCTAAGGGAAATTGAATCCTTTCACAAGCATATCGTTTATATACACTTTAAATGGTTTTCATATTATTTTAGAGAAAATCATGTTTATAAGGTACTGGTAAGTTGCTCCAGCGTTTTTCAAGCCAAAAGTCATGACTCTATACTGGAAAAGGCCCCTATCTGTTATAAATGAGGTATAGAGACTCTCAGCTGAAGTGAGGCTAATCTGGTGATAACTGTTGTAAACGTCTAAGAATGACCTATGAGATTGTCTACTACAGAGTCCACTAGAGCGTCCACCCTTGGTAAGGGAAACTCATCCTTCAAGCAAGCTTTGTTGAGGTTGGTGAAGTCCACGCACATGCGCCATTTATTATTGGCTTTCTTTACCAACACCACGTTTGAGAGCCAAGCCAGATACAAGAACTCTTCGATAAATCCAGCTCTAAGGAGCTTCTGGACTTCAGCATCAACCACTTGCCATTGCTCAGTTGACTTGTGTCAGCGTGCCTGTTTAACCGGGCGAGTGCCCGGCTAAATATTCAGATGGTGCTGGATAGGGGACAGCTCTACTCCCGACAAGTCGTTGGCGAACCAAGCGAAGACATACGCATTGGCTGGGAGCAGGAGTATCAACTCCTGAACCTCGAAGGGATTAAGGTCTGCTCAGACCTTGACAAGCTTTGTAGCGTCGTCAAGATAAAGTTGTACTGCCATGGCTGAAGAGCTTGGCTCTAATTCCGAAGTCGCTGGCAGATCAACTGGATTTGTTTCATATTGGATTGTCAGGACTTGACTTCTCTTCTTCCTCCATTTTTGTGGCTTAGGGGGTCTCGACTTCAGGGATTGTTCTAGTTCAATTCTCAGGAGCTCGCGCCCAGGCATTTGATCCCCATGTACTATTCCTACCCCGCGTAAGGATTGGAAAAGCACAAATTGAAAGTATGAGGAGGGGATCAGGCGAAAGGCGTGCGTCGTCAGGCAACCAATGATGCCATAGAATGCCACCGTCAACTTAACCACTATGAATGTGGTCATCCAGTTGAGGTGCCTATCCCTGTCCCAGACGGACAAGGGAAGGCCGATCTCTTCTTTTGGCATCACTTTGTAATTGCCAAACCCCACGACTGGGTTAAATGGGGAGAAATGCCCTTCTTTGAAGCCTAGCTTATGCAGCATCTTCATGAACAAAACATCGACGGTGCTGCCTTCATCCATCAAGAGTCTAGGCTGTAATTGCCCTGCCAGTAGGAGTGTCACCAGAAGCAAGTTTATGTGCTTTGCCGGGTCGGGTAAAGAGGCAAACAGCCTAGATGCCACCTGCTTGACTGTACTCCTTTTACCCCACTGAAGAGTAGGGAAAGCGCATGGAAGTGTCGTCTCGGAAGGAGTGGCTTGCTGGCTTGGGGCGACGACCCCAAAGATCACCTCGACCTCTATGCCAATGGGTTCAGGTGACAAGAGGTGAGGGTCTTGGGGTAACGTGAGCATTACCGCCAATACTTGGCGGCGGTATTCTGCTGAGGGGAGCCAAGGTGACACCGCCTGCTCAATCTGACGAGCTGTCGACCTATCTGGCTCCTGGTCTATGATGAAGACCATGTTAACCCCCTGAAGTTGCTGGATCTTCTCTTTGTGGTAGTCCCCCGAGCCCTCCATAGATCTCTTCCCCTTATCTTGGCCCTCATTTCACTTGACGAAGAAGGCCAAGTTCCCATGCGAAATCTGGAACTCGATATGGTCGTGCAAATCTCGACAATTTTCAGTGATGTGATCTCGAGCCCTGTGGTACTTGCAATAGGGCCCAGAGTCAACCTTCTTCATGGGTTTAGGCGGGAGTAGCAGGTCCTTGTCTGTAGACCAGACCTCCGCCAACAGGTCCACCTGTTCACGACAAGGGGAGTATACTCTTCAAAGAACTCCTACCTCGGCTGGCAGGGTCCATGGCTACGGCCCTTGGTGAGTTAGTCGCTCCTTTGATCATGGAAGGTGGCCTTCCGTTTGTTAAAGCGACCACTTCCATGGATGGATATCGAAGCAGGTTCTCCCGAGGTCCTCTCCTCCATGGGACTGGCATCATCGACATATCCTTCCGCCAGCCAAGTATGGGAGCAGAAGGAATCATCCTGCTTTGCGAACCTTGTGACTCTATCCCATAACTCCGCCAAGTCTCTAGGAGGGAAGTCGTCGATTTCATACTAGAACCTCTAAATCAGGAGACCTGATTTAAAGTACTGGATGGCTATAGCGTCGTGAAGCCTCTTGTACTTGAAGTACTAAGCCTTGAACAGATCCAGGTAGGATCAGAAAGACTCAGTCTTCTATTGTCTGACTTTCGATAGCCTTTCAAGGTTGTCTCTAACCCTTTGTTGCTCGACAAAATACTGGCGGAACTTGTCCGCCAGTTCTTGAAAGCAAGCAATCTATTCGGCTAGCAATTCATTAAATCATTCATGGGACATGCCGGATAGATATGACAGGAATACTCGGCAAAGTACTCCGTCTGGGCAGTCGTGCACCAGCACCATCTGGTGATAGCTTCCAATGAAGCTGTTGGGGTTCGTCGTCCCGTCGTACGAGGCCATGACGAGCTGCTTATATTTCTCAGGCAGGGGGACTGTCGTCACCTCCTCTATGAATGGGTAGGTGGTGACGTATGCACGTGGGTGTATATCCCTTCTCGCCTGTGTGACCTAGAGGATGATCTCCAATATAGAGCCTCTGCCGCTAGTGGACAGGGGTTGAGCCCCTGACTGCTCCCCCGACAAAGGCAGGCGTGGAGCTTTTGGCAGGCTAAGAGGAACTTCCCCTCTTTGGCTACAGAGCCCACATTTTAGCTTTTCAAGTTGTTCGTGTAAACAGGTGTTCTCTTCCACCGTATGATGCCACTTCAGTTGCTCGTCTTCGGGGCTCGAACTCTAGGGCTCCTCCGGCTGAATCTTGCCTAACTCCTTGATATGTTTGATCTCAAGGAGTTTGTCGATGATAGATTGCTGCTCTACCTTTAGAGCCGCCAATCTGGCCTCATACTCCTCCGCTCTTGCATCTCAAGGAGGGGATCCTACCCAAGGGCCTCGAGCAGCCGGACATGTTGGGCCGATTTCTCTTTACTAGGACCAACGTGCTGAGGGTGTCCCTTGGACATTGAAACGCTAGACTCCGCCTGAGCTCTCACGAGACGACTGCGAGAGGAGTTGAGTGGTTGGGGCCATCGCCAAAATTTTTAACCAAGAAACGATATCGATTGATGATCGTTTCCCACAAACAATGCCAATTGATCGGACCTCCTAAGTAATTGGAGGGTCCAACTCAATGAATCAAGAACTAGCAGTTGCAAGGGAAACAAGGAGATTGGTGACCCAGTTCCACCACGAGAGGTATATGTATGGGAGGAGGGCAATGTTCTTGAATATTCACTAGTAAAAAGTGATAATACAATCTCTCTTCTTTCTCAGATTACCTCTCAAGCAACCTTAAGGGCCTCTCTTTGCTATTTATAGTGCCGAAAGGAGATCTCATCATAAGATCTTCTGCCAGGGCATGTCAATTGTCATGGCACATCTATTGTCAGACTATTAATGACGCTGGTAACGCCATTGTTACCGTCGATGTGGGCGTCGTAGACTTTTTCTGCCGCCTTTCTGACCTCGGGCAAACCGAATCTTCTGGCAAGTCGAGTCTTATTCGGACCCGCCTAAAGGTGGGAGGATCCAAATCCGCCTGAGTGTATGCGAGTCATGTAAAATTAGAACTGCCTGATTACTTATCTGGGTAGTTGGATCCTTTCTTAGGCTTCTTGTGAAGTTTCAAATCCGATGGCACTTTTTACCCCTCATCAAGGTATAATAGCTTTTAACCTTCCATTCCAGGAGCAGGAACTCTCCTAGACAAACCATCTGGAACGTGAGCTCAAAGATATGCTCCAACCTGTCTACTAGGTGTTGCACACTCCACTGTAGCCCCGAAAGGCAAGAGCAAAATACGTGGTGAACCAACCTGTGCAACATCCTAACCTAAAAGGTGGATAGAAGGGTAGCATGGGTCAAATGGCTCGGTAGAGCATAAGGCAAATCATATTTCAAGGGGAAGAAAAAACTAATGATATTTTTTAGGCATAAAAGTATTTATTTCCAAGTGGATGTTGGCATTTACCTTTTGCCTTAATGCCATTCACTTGCTCAATATGACCTTTGCCCTCTAAGATTCGCCTAGTACTAGGGAACTGGCAACGAGTCACCTTGCCTTCTAGAGTCACAACGGGATAGTTATCACCCTTTTGAAGGGTGCTCTTGATGTGACCCCCAGGTAGTAATAATGGAGTGAGGAAACTCTTTCGCACAAGGGAAAGACTTCTCATCCCTTGGTCACCCATAGAGTCACCTATCGTCCTTGTCCTTTGCAATGCGGTACTACCAAGTTAGCAAGGTGGACTTGGTCTACATTAACACTCTACATGCAATCTAATTAGTCTACACAATCCTAACCTGTATTGCAGGTAGCATGTATAGATTAAACCTTCTAGGGAATATAGTGAGGCATTAGGAGTGTCCATTCTCAAATTATGGAGCAGGTTAGAAATAGGCGCTTACTCGTATGCACGCATGCATGTGGGTAAAAGCGCCGAGGACAAGGCTTGAAGCAAAATCAAGCAACAAGCCCCCATTTTTGACCCAAATGATTAATCCTTCGTTAATCACACCCCCAAAACCAAAAAAAAAAAAGTCGTGACTCGAATTTGAAGAACTATCTCCCTTTCTTAGCCCTCATCCTTGGGTGTATGTGTGTATGATTCTCCCGGGGATTGGCTCATCCATCAATCTCTACGGGTAATTGTCCCAGGGTATTGTAGCTCGTTTGCACTACAGTTTGTAGCATAGCCCTTATGCTCCTTTACTTCGGAGTTTGTGCCCTTCACGAGCCCATAGCCACATGCCAATCCCCCATTTGTCGAGTCAAAAAAAAGCCTTAGGGCTAGGTGGCCCACCCTACTTGGATCCACATAAATTAACCAAGACAGATCCAAGACCCATCCTCTAGTCGCAACTCATCCCCCACCTGCTGACGTGCATGTGGTACGCTTTATACCACATATATGAATCCCATGTACATACATGTTCACCAAGGGCCACATTCTTGATCATTGGTGGGATGTTAACCCTTTTTTTCTTCAATCATTTACGTTCGTTAAATTCTGAGCATGAAAGAAAAAAAAAGTCAGGACACGAAATCATGGATTGTGCGAGAAACATGGCATTGCATGCATGCATTCATAAGAAAGAACCACTTTTCCTTCTTTTTTGCCCTTTTTCTGAAATTAAAGGAAAAATCATTTTAAATTTTATCAGCATTTGCTGAATATTTTAAAAGCACATTGAAAAAGAATCACAAAAACGAAGGAAACGCAAGAAAATGCTAGAAATAGCTAAAACACAAGCTACAAGCAAAGGCTGTGCATGCGCTGCACGCACGCTGCGCATACGATGCTGCTGCATGTGCATGATCGTGCTTTAGATGTCATTTCAGACCCGCAATCAGATCTGCCCCATGCCCATTTTTCTGGGGATCTATCCCCTAATTTCCATTACCCAAAACCCAATTTTCTCCATAGTCTGGCTCTTGGGTTTGGATTAAAAGAAAAATGAGAATCAAAAGAGGGTTCATGCCCTACCTCGAGATGATTCGATAGCTCCTTGCACTTGCGCTTGCCTCATGGATCTCCCCTCATTCCCGCTACCTTCTAGCACCAAAATTAACCAAAACCATTACCAAGACTTAAAATGAAGAGATTGCGAGGAAAGAGAGGAACTAAGGGAAAAAAAACTCTAGGAACCATCCCATGGAAAAGTAACTCCCCTTTCTTCCTTTAGATCCTCGTATGGGGTCCTTTCGCGCAGCAGCAGCACTTCGGCAGCCTGTCCGGTCAGTGGTTTCATGAGCGAATGAGGGAAAGGTGGAGAACGATGGGGAAGAACTCCGATCTCGGGTGGGTCATGTGGCCATATGGAGCGGGAACGGATCGTTCTCCCCTGTGGAGATTGTTCTCGCCACCTCTTTCGCATTGGGCCAAAGGCCCACCCTCCCAGCCCGTTCAATGGTCAGGCTTCAGTTGAGATTTTTTTCTTGGCTCGGCCCAGCACACTATTCAACCCAGTTATGAGATAAGTGGGCGTGGGCAAAGCTTCCTTCAACCCGGTTGGCTCTACCCCACCCGTTTTTTAGATTATATATAGATATTCTTTGAAAAAACATATGAAACCCAACATCCAAGTCATCCACCACCCTCCCCACTTCTCCACTTAATACTATTTCTATATGTGTTGAATCATGCCATCAATTATATATGGGTGCCATTTTCATGTTGTTATAAAACCCCTTTAAAATCATTTTTTTAGAAATTCTTACCTATGAGCCAGTCCGACCCGACCCGAGTCTGGGCTGGGCATTATGATTTGCAAGTTGACCCAGCCCGAGCCTAGGCAAGGTCGCTTTCAAATTCGGCTCGTTCGACCCTACCCCACCCAATGTATGAACAGGTCTACACATGGCAAATGGTAGATTTATGGCGCCACTCCATTATCCCTATTGCATCACTTATTTGCTTCTACGCCCTCTCTCTCTCTCTCTCTCGGTTATTTGGCCCAATCATGAGGAGAAAACGAGGAGCAAGTTAGATTTAGATTTGAAACTCAATCATGTCGACCCTGAACTCAAGTGTGACCCCAAAAGATGACCTCAGACCAAAGAGAAGAAATGAAAGTAGAACTCGAGCACAATGACTCTTCAGCCTCCTCCCCAAGAAAACTCAAATTTCATCTAAAAATGCCGACTTCAACTGACTCGAGATCCCATTGCCTAGGAAGCTTTATCTCCTCTACAAGACTAGACATGTCCTCCAACTAGCATCCCTTCCATGTGCTACACCAAAAAAAATGTGGAAAATGATTGCAAACTTGAATTGACTGATGAGGAGGGAGACTCACCAGGACTCCCATGGTCGAGGATTGGCCCCCCTCAAGGGCAAACAAGGCCATCACAACAAAGGGAGTGTCTCAGCCACCAAGCCAAGAGCCATCCCCCTCACCCCACTGCGCACACAGCCTCACAAAACCATCACTCCATGAGACCACAAGTAGAGATAAGCAAGAAAGATTTAAAATGCCAGATCTGAAGGTATTGAGGAGGGTAGGGTGGCCTTCCAAGATGGAACAAGCGATGCACATCAAGGAGGAGCCAAGAGATGATCAAGGAGTTGAAGGAAGAGCTCAAGGTGGAGGGGGATGGAGGATCACAACTAAGATGAGGAGAATAGGAGATGAGATCTCTCCCTTCACAAGAGAGGAGGTTAGCAAAGAGGAGTGGGAGTGGAGGGAGGAAAATTTCGATAAATCCAACCCAAATCTAACCCAAAAAGAATGGGCAAAACCCAACCCATTTGAATTCAAGTTTGGGTATGGGTTTTATCCAAAAAAATCCAATCAGATTCGAGTATGGGTCTATACCCGATTACTTAATATATATGTGTGAAAGCCCTACCCAACTCCCTCTCCCAATCCCTACCCTAAGTCCCACCCCCTGCGTAACTCCTCCTCACACTGCGGTGCTCCCCAGCCTCCCCCACTCCTTGCGACCTTGCTTCGATTGGTCCTCACCTCATCTCCTCCGGCCAACCACCTTCATCAGTCATAACCTCGCTCGCCTCCACCTTCTACTTTCGATGGTCCGAGCTCGCTCACTTGCACTGAGCCCCAACTCACCCACATTATGGCAATGCTCCCCCTCTCCTCAATCCTCACCTTCTCTGGTGTGCAAGCCCCAACTCAACCAATCCACTCCAACCAACCTTGCTCACCAACTCACCTTTTGCAATGTGCAACCTCCAACCGATCCTCGTGAGTCATGATCTCCAACCATCCACCTCCAACCTCGCTTGCTCCCCTTTGATCAACCAACCTCGCTTCTAGCCACGCTTGCCTGCAACAACCCCTCCAGGTACGCCTCCGACCAACCTCTCCTGATTGTCTTCATTTATGGAAGGCCTCAATGCCAATTATATTGCAATGGAGTGATGATTATATGGATTATACATTCAATTTATTATGTTGTGATGGTTTCAACCAATCTAATGTCAATTGATTGCTTTTGTGTATATAAAAGAATGTAAGAACAACTGATTGCTTGAATGCTAATATTTTGCCAATTGATTGCTTGTATATGGTTGTGTGCAATGGTTTCGAACCATATGCATTCACTTCAATGGTATGTGTTAGGAAATAGGTGTCCTACCATTTTTAGTCATTATTGTGAGTTATTGTGGTTTATGGTGTTCTCTTATATACCTGAGCACTTTCTCTGTAGAAAGAAGATTAAGGCTTTCTTTTCACAACAACAATAACCAACTTGACCTTTTTTTAACATGATACCAAAACAACGATCCTAGATCAGTGGTCTGATATCCCACCAAATATCACCAAAATCAACATGTTTGAATCACCAACTACATTGTAATTCAAAGGATGATCGAAGAAGGAGAGACGAACTTTACTATCTAAACACCAACCTAATTTGTTGGGGTAGGTTCCATTGCTAGTGATCCATAGCTTTAGCATAGGTGGCTTAGGCATCCTTCAGTGAGAAAGATGCATCAGATCTATCCTGAGTTGTCGAACTCATTGACACTGAACTGTGAGGATTGTCAGTTGGGGAAGCATCATCGAAGCACTTTTCCACGACGCTGTGATGGGGTAAGCATGACCCTTTTACCCCTTAACATTGTGATGAGTGGGGACCCACCAGAGTCTCGAGTACCAGAGGACATAGCTACTATGTTGTGTTTGTTGATGCCCATTGCTGTCTCACTTGAATCTTTCTAATGAAAGGTAGGTTTGAGATTCCATAGATCATTTGAAGATTTTTTGCAGAGATTTAAGAACAGTGCTCCTCTACTGTCAGAGTCTTCCAAAGCAATAATACTTTGGAATTTGTCCAGGAGATGCAGGATTTCTTCGATGCACATGGGACCATCCACCAGACTTCTTACGCTCACACTTCGAAGCAAAATGGTGTGGGCAAGGGCAAGTTGAGGCACTTTCTCAACATTGCAAAAACATTGTTGCTTCATATGAAGGCACCCAAGCAGTTTTGGGCAACGCTATACTAACCACCGCATTCCTGATCAATAGAGTACCATCATCAATGCTTCAAGGGAGGATTCCCTATCAAGTACTACATCTTGACTATGTTAGACCCTTTGTCTTACCCCTGTTTGTCTTTAGGAGTACTTGTTTTGTTCAGGCTCATAAGAATCAGGATAAGTTTTCTCCTAAAGCAATGAAGTGTATCTTTCTAGGCTATTCACGAACTCAAAAAGGATACCAATGCTATAATCTCGTACATAGGTGACATACAGTTATAGCAAACGCCATCTTCTTTTGAGAAGGTCCCATATTACTTCGAGAAGAGTGCCGACATAGAACTGGCACCCAAAAAAGCTCAAGTCTACCACCACCAATCTATTGATCCCTCTACAACACTTCAAAATACTCTTCCTACTATGGAACCTAATGAGACAAATCTTGCTAATGAGAGGCATATTACTCTAAGGAAGGCCACACGATCTTGCACCTTGCATCTGATGTCCAACTATACCGGAACTTCTCACCTAGAGTGGAAGACTAGACAGTTTGCCTCTATCATTACTACCACCTCCATTCCTAAAGACTATGGAGAGGCTTCCTAGATCCGAAGTGTCGAGCAACCATGGATGACGAGATGTGGACCTTACAATTTAGGGGGACATGGGAGCTAGTACTATGCCCTCCCGGTGATACTGTTGTAGATTAAATTGTCGATGGGTTTATACCATTAAGTACCAGGCAAACAACATTGTTGACTAGTCTAAGGTTCACCTTGTTGCCAAAGGTTTCACCCAAACCTATGGCATTGACTATTTGGAGACCTTTTCTTTGATGGCACGCATATCCTCTATCAAAATCATTGTTGTTGCAGCAGTTGACTAATGATGGTTGTTGTACCAGTTGGACATCAAAAACGCCTTCTTATATGGAGACCTTGCCAAGGTCTACATGAGATAGCCAGCTATGTATAGCAGTCAAGGGGAGCATGTTTGCCTTCTGGGAAAGGCTATCTACGACCTAAAGTATAGTCCCAGAGGCTGGTTCGAGCACTTGAGCACAGAGATTCGAAGCATTAGTTTTCAATGGTTGTCCTCGGATAATTCTATTTTTATACGGAGGACTGAAGAGATAGCTGCGAGCAGAGTTATCCTAGTTATCTATGTAGACAACATGGTTCTGATTGGTGACGATGAGGATAGTATTTGCCAAGCCAAGACCTTCCTATAGACCACCTGTTTGCTAAGGATCTTGGTGACTTACGATACTTCCTTGGGATAAAGGTCGTTCGCCAAGAATCAGGTCTTTCCTTATCTCAAAGATAGTATACTCTCCAGGTACTTAAGGAGGCTGACTTTCTAGGGTCAAAGTCGTCTGGTGTTTCCATTAAGACAATGCATTCGTGAAACAAAGGAGGATAACCTCCTATATGAAGATGTGAGCCGATATTGCAGCTTGGTTGGACGACCGTTGTACATGACCATCACACGACCAGACTCCAGACATTAGCTTTGTAGTTAACAGAGCTAGCCAGTACATGTAAGCATCACGTTATAATCATTGCCATAAGGTATGCCTCATCTTGAGATATCCATTGATTTAAATGCCGACGACATGCCGTCGGTAAGGCCATTTCTGGAAGGGGGTCGTGCCGACATGCATAAGTTGTCGATTTACAGGTGTGCCGCCGGCATGCCGATCGACGCTGCAGGAGATTTCGTCGGCATCCCTTCACGATTGTGCTGACGTGTGTATTGTCTAGTGAAGGGCCTGTCTTGGATAGACCAAAATCAGAAACCTTGGCGACCAAATTGTCATCCAAAAGGATGTTGGTTGTCTTCACATCACGGTGGATGATGGTGTACTTGGCACCGGTGTGCAGATAATGGAGGCCACAAGCAGCCCCGATACATATCTCAAGCCTCTGCTTCCAACTCAAGGGCTGGTTCTTGGACTTGTAGACGTGCTCGCGGAGCGTGCCATGAGCCATGTAGTCATACACCAATATCATCTCGCCATTCTCTTCACAGAAACCGATTAGAGAGACAAGATGGCGGTGGCAGAGCTTGGACAACATCTCAATTTCATTCTGGAACTCGTGCAGGCCCTCTTCGGACATTGGGTTAGCACGCTTGATCGCTACCATGGTCATCCCATCATCGATACTGCCACGGTAGACCTTCCCAAAACCACCAACACCAAGCAGAAGCTTCTCATCGAAATTATTCGTTGCGGCCTTGATCTCTGCAAACGTGAAGTGGCAGCAAAGATTGGAAGGCAAAGATGATCCATAGCTCACTATCGTCGTTTTAGCCCCCAAGCTGGTGATGGAAAGTGGCAGCCAAGCATGGCCTGCTTCCTCATGTGCTTTGCGCCGATGACAGCAGCAGAAGAACACCAAGCCACTTATCAACAACAACCCCACCATAGATCTATGGGCAACAACATGCCATATATCTAAAATCACATGCCTCAATCTAAAAGTACTCCAATGACGCTTTTCAAGCTGACAAGCATTACAACCGATGACAACAGTAGGAGATCCCTGTGGTATAACATGATGATTATCCAGAGATAAATGACCCAAATAGAGATGCCACTGAAAAGGAAACTTAACAGAAGTGGTGACTCCACCAAAACTTACCTCAATAAAAGGAGATTAGAAGAGGCGATAGACTTCCCCTTCTTTACAACCACCACTAATCGTTCTCCCCATCAGGATATTCTAAAAAGTACAAGCAACTACATCAAATATAGCCTGGCAATTCAATTCATTGGTAATTCTGCTAACTAAAAGTAAACTGATCGAAAAATCAAGAACAAGCAGGATATCAGTCAATCTCATGTTGGGGACGCCAGTAACCTCCCCTTGACCAGTGATGGGAGAATGCCTCCTGTCGACCACCTATACTGTATGTCCAGGAGGAACAAAGAGGAGACGATAGAAGCGTCGCCGATCTCGACTCAAGTGACGTAATGCTCCTGAGTCCACTAGCCAATATGTGTCACATAAATCATCACTTTGTACAGAGAGTGTAGGCAATATACCTGAAGAGGTGGTTAGGGCAACTTTAGCAAAGGTAGAAGAGGTCACCAGGATAGTAGTGTCAGATGCAGAAGAAGTATCTTGAGAGAGCTAAGAAAGTCGTTGAAGAGGCTTATCATAGTCAAACCAAGGTACTGATACAGTGTCTCTTGGCTGCTCTACAGTGGCAAGCACCTGATTGGCAAATAGTCGTCATACATGCTTAGTTCAACAAGTGCTCTCAATATGACCAAGCTTCCTGCAATATGTGTAGGATTTGCACCCTCTGCCCTTAGCACCATGCCTCCCATCGGTAGAGAGAATACCTTGTCCATGACCTTGGGCAACAACCAAGGAAAAAGCCTGACCTATGGACTCAATCGTGAGAGAAATGAAGATCCTACTCAGCATGTTGTATGCTTCCTCAAGACTAGGAAGCTCTGTTAATGTAAGCATCTAAGAATAAGAAGTCGCATACTGAGGCCCCAAACCAACCAGAAACTTCACAACTGCAGCTTCCTTGTGATACGCCTTTTATGTGTCACAAGCACTAATCGGGCAACACGTATTGGACTTCTCAAAGACGTCCTTAAGTGTCGATTGTCACTGAGATAAAGTGCAACCTTCTGGTTGTCGTTCTGTTGCTGTAGTCTGTGATTTCAATGCAGACGGCATGCCACCGACATGCCGTCGGCAAGGGGTTTTTTGGAGGGAGGGCATATCGACACAAATATAGTATCGGTTTGCAGAAAAACCGTCGGCATGCCGAGGATTTCACCGGCATGCTGACAGTTACCAACAAAACGTCGGCATGCCGATGGTGGTTGAGCGACGAGATACTTGAAAAGGGTGGGCGGGAAGCTTTTGGGCGGGAAATGGGGGCAGGGAGCGGGCGCGGGGAGGTCTGGGAGGGAAGGGAAGGTCAAGGGCGTGGGGGCGGTCTGGGAGTGAAGGGAAGGTCACACACACACAGCTAAAATAACCTATTTTTATTATAAAAAAATGTTTCTAATATCTTAATCACACACACATACAGAGATAGATTTTCAGGCTAAAATAACCTGTTTTTATTATAAAAAAACCTGTAAAACGTTTCTAATATCTTGATTTAGTTGTCTTTCAAATCTTAATCATTTCTGTCGGCATGCACCGGCATGCCCTCGGCGTGCCTCGAAATGTCATTTTTTCGGGCCGTCGAAATCATCGAAATCTGCCATCGAAAAACGGGCATTTCCACGGCATGCCTTCGGCATGCCCACGAAATGCATACCTACAATTTTATCGGCACGACGTCGAAATCAGCATTTCGAACCTTGGAGATATCTCAAAGGTAATCTTGGCTGAGGCCTATACTACAGGGCGAGTGGATCTATAGATATCAGGGCCTACTCAAACGCTGTCTATGGTGGGTCTATAGAGGATCATTGTTCTACATCCAGATACACCATGTTTCTTGGTGGCAACCTTTTGCCATGACGAAGTAAGAAACATAGCATAGTTGCTCGTTCTAGCACTAAGGTTGAATACCGAGCCATGACTGACGCCACATGTGAGATCATGTGGGTCGTAGCCTTCCTACAGGATATAGGTATCCAAGTTAAGACACCAGAGCCACTTTACTACGACAATCAGTTGACGACCTATAATGCATCCAACCCAATCTTCCATGAGCGCACGAAATACATTGAGGATGATTGCCACTTTATCTGAAACATTGTCATGGAAGGCAGAATTAGCACTCCCTACATCTCCTCAGACCTATAGTTGACAGGCATTCTTACCAAGGCACTCAAGAAGAAATGACGTGATTTCTTGTGACAAGTTAGGGATTTTAGATATCTACACCGCAACTTGAGGGGGATGTTAGGAAATAAGCATCCTACTATTTTTAATTGTTATTTTAGGTCAATTCTGAGTTGTAATTTATGGTGTTTCCTTGTATAACTAAGTCCTCTCTTTATAAAAATAGGGTTAAGGCTTTCTTTTCACAACAACAATAATCAAGTTGATCTTTTTTTAATAGTATAATCAATATATCATTTGAATTTCATTGCAAACAAGTAATGAATCATGTTATAAATTTTTTTCTCATTTGGCTTTATTATGGCCATGATTTGATTGAAGGATCCATTTATAAATGAGCACCTAATAGGTAAATAAGTATGAGTATGGATTTGAGTTTACCTGCCGATAGGTAAATGGGTAGGATATGGATATAGATTTTATAAATGGATATAGGTATGGGTTTAGCCAAACCCAACCCAAAGCCAACTTGTTTGCATCCCTAGGGAGGAGTCCCTACCTGGCATGGAGGGGGCTAGCCAAGGGCCCTACGGCAACTGCTTGTGGGGAAACTGGGTATAGGGAGGAGTGAGCAAACATTCACAAGTAGTGATATATAGAAGAGGGGGTAATTTTTTATTCTTCTATTTTGCTGAATCAAAGACCAAATTGAATCCTTCAAAGTCAAATCTTCTAATTCAGATCAATTTGACTCCCTTACCTACTTAAATTGAGGCCCATCATGAATAGCCATCCACAGCTAACCTAACCTCTACCAAAGTCCTTTGGTACCTGGGAGTCATAAAAACCCTCTTGCTCTTTGTACTGCATTTCCACCTCCCATGATGGTAGGGTTGTGAATAGATTAGCACCAATGCAAGCATTACTCCTTGAACATGGTAGAAGACACTTAGCCTATGTGGGGTGCAAACTAAGGTCTTGGGTGAAGTAGTGTAGATATTCACTTTGTGAATTTTCATCTCCCTCGAAAACAAAATACTCTTCGTGGAAAAGAGTGGTTGTTAAGTTGCACTACCTTCGATCCAAAGTAGTGTGGTTATAATTAAAGTTGCGCCACCTACATTTAGATGGTACATTAGTGGATTGATCTACTTGGTAGATCGAAAAATCCTAAATTAGGAAACTCAGGTGGTAGTTTTTACCCAGGTTAAATTTTCACCAAAAATTTTCTTATGCAATTGTGATGAATGCTTTGTGCCATTGATTTTATTATTTTTATTATTTATCATTTTTTATTTCCCACACTATTTTCCCCCTTCTAATAATAATGTGATACAACTCAAATATTGTGTGACTTTGGATGCTCTACAATGATGTCATATGGGACAAGATTGAGAGTGGAACGCCTGCTCAGAAAGATGAAGAAGCAGGATTGAGATAAGAACTAGGCATGGAGATTTGGAAGTCGATGAAATTGATAAAAAAAAACAATTTCCTATCATTTTTCATAATAATGCTAGTGTTCTATGAGAATTTAAAAAAGGCCAAAACATAACAATTTTAACTATAGCCATTTTACAATGTCTTGCACGCTACTTTTCAAAAAAACAATGCCTTCCACACTAACCAAAAATGCTTATATTACGCCCAAAAGGCAACTGCTTGACTACTTTCTATGCTAAGCTTTCTACAACAGACAAATTTGTACAGATTGGAATAAGCGATTACCTGCCATTTCGCCAAACTTCTATAACGGTTTTAGAGAAGCTACTTCTTGAGGAAATATGACCCATCTCTCATTTCAAGTTTCTCCTCTGCTACAAGACTAGACAAGAAGCTCTGAAGTTGCTGAAGAGACTTGTCATATGTAAGTTCAGCTATACAGAACATCTGCATTTGTTATAATGCAATAACATTTAAGTTGCCAAAACAGGACAAAACACTGGAAAAATACTATTAGCAACAAAATCATCATACCTTTAGAGTATTATGGATCCTATCTAAGGTCATGCTGCCGAAATTCGTAAGCATCCCTATGATAAATTTCTGCATCCAATTACAGAATTGGTTGTAAAACATAGCAAAGCTTCTCAATCTCATGATTACTGATCATTTGAACTACAGGAGGCCTTGGACCAATATAGTGAAATAGGAAAATACCCCAAAAAGTGATTAATATCCGGGAAGAGATTTTTCTCTAAATAACTGACATTCTATTCGAGGTAATTTCCAACAAGATATACAACTTAAAGGAAAATTTTATCAGCATGCATTACCTTCTAGAATCTGTAGACTCTAGACATCTAATAAGCAATACCAGAGATCACACATCCAAGTTCTACATATAGATCCACGACCTAAACTTTGAGATGGTTCCAGAATAAATGGTAAAAAAGTTCAGAATTCATTTCACCTTTTTTTTTTTAGAAGTCTGAATTATTAATTTATTATTCAAAAAGTCAAGTTTCAAATCCAGTCACACTCACTGATGAAACTGCATTTACATACCTTATATACATTATTTTAATGGAGTTTCTAAGTTTAAGATGCATTGCAGCATGACAACATAGTTAATGCATCCTAGGCCATCTGTAGATGTAGAGATCAAACTAGAGTAATTTGATGCATATTTACGGCACATTACATAGTCATCATATCTATGCAGGAAATCCAGAAGAAGAAGAAGCTAAAGGAAGCCCTGACTGCAGAGAGAGAGAGAGAGAGAGAGAGAGAGATGATGGGAGAATTCTCTACTTGAGAAGCCCTTATAACTAACCCAAGCCCTTAATTAGACTCAACCCAATTCTAATTAGGTCCCTATTAGGTTAACTTTGTAAGACCTAGGCCAATCTGGCAATTGGATTCATGTGGGTCCAATTGGCTCCTAATTGGACAAGTTCAACCACCTAACTGCCCAATTAGACTCATAATTGGGCTAGCCTATAACTTAACAATCAAACACCTATCCTTATGCCACATGACACCTCCGGACTTCATTTGGTTGTAGAGAAAAAATTAAAAAAATTAATTGAGGGATAAATTACATTATCTCTTTTCTATTTTTAGCCCATGTCTTCTCTCTACTCTCCTTCACACGTCACCAAACCCTCCATCTCCTCATGCATAAACCACCCTCCACCATGCCCACATTTCCCCTCATTTCCTAACTTACCCCTTCCCTTTCCTTAATCATCCCTCCTCCAATAAATCCTTTTCTATTCTTTTCTAAAACCCTTTTTAGTAAATTATTCTTTCCCTTCCCATAATAACCTTAAAAATTCTCTCTCTCTCTCTCTCTCTCTCTCTCTCTCTCTCTCTCTCTCTCTCTCTCAAAATCCAACGTAACTCCTCCCTATCCAATGCATAACTGTCCCCCCACCCCTTCATATTCATTGGATGTGAACTTCCCTTCCTCTCAACCCTCTCTCATGCCAAAACCCGCTCCCTCTCCTTCCGATTCCCCATCTTCATCTTCTTCCTCTTTTCCTTCGTCTCTCCTCCTCCTTCACCACCATCTCCAGACATCTCTAACCTCTCCTCTAACTCGCATAAGCCTTTCTTTGCTCCTTTCTCTTAGTTTTATAGTTAATGCTGTAGTTTGTATTGCTAATGTAAGTTGCTAGATTAAAAAGCATGTGTTCCTAGTTATCATCATGTTTCTCTAGGTTTTATTCAAATGATTTAGGTGGCTTTAATATTTGATAGTTGTTAAAGGGTCATTTGATCAAGTTTTATGCATTTTGTGTTCAGGTTGGAAATATAGTACACATTTAAAATTCTATATCTTACTTTTTATGGCTTATAAATTAATGAAACAAAATTCTAATATTAGGTAAGCTTATTGTCTTTCATTTAGCATAGATTTTGTGGTGTTTCATGTTTGTGTTCGCTTTATATAATTTTTATTTGCAATGCATATCTATGTTTGTGTTTGTTTTGTTAGGTTTTAGATCCCTTAATTAGTTACCATGTTTAAAGACTTCAAAAAATTCCAATAAAAATATGTAGCGTAGTTCACTTCTTGTAGCACCTATGTACCAAGTTTCATGACCAAATTCATTGTAGTTTATTTGCAAAAATTACTAGAACATGCTGTTGCATTCTACTTTCAGAAATCGATCGACAGGATATATAGAGTTACATCTCATAGATTCAGTAACTAAAGTTGCTGAAATTTGATTAGTTAGATGCCTCTTTAAATCTAGTTTAACTTAGATTTTTCTTACAATTTTCTACTGTTTTTAAGTAATTTATTGGTAATTAAAGTTGCAATAGGGTCTTTTTCTACATGTTCAAGGTTTTGTTAACTTAGAAATTTTAGTTAGGATAATCTACTTAATATTTTCGCAAAATAATCACGTAGTTTGTTAGTTCATAAATTATAATTACTGTAATAATTTAATTACAACTTTTAGGTTGGTAAAAATATTTTATTTGGAATTTGTTTCTAAGTGCGTGCGTACTGAAAATCATACTTGTTCCCTAATTTCAAATCCATAAGAAGAAATCCTAGGTTTTAGTCTAAATTTGACCAAGCTTGCTTAATTAGAAAATAAAAATCTCACCTACCAATGAGGTGACTCAATCTCCCCTCGTATTTAGTTCAATAAAAATAATTAAACTAACATCATAATTGCACTACAACAATGCATTTTAAACAATCCCAATCCAGGTTAATCGCAGCACACCACATGCTACCTAGAGATTTTCGATATAACAAAATCTAACAAAATCTGCAAATAGCAAACAAGCGAGGGAAGTGCACAAAAGCTATATGTCCAATCTCCAGAAAAAGCAACAATGGTCACAAAAGAGCCACAACAGCTATGATTTCCAACGTGAAAAGTAAGCAGCTTTGGCATTAGATGCTATTACCTACGGGGTGCCTGTGGGGAGGCTAATTTACCGATCCCTTAACAGACACTGAGGAAATTTCTTAATGGAAAAATGTAATTTGATGACATTCCATTTGTTTTTGTGTACAAGTTGAAAAGGATACCGATCAAAGGTGGACTAGAAACACCTCCTTCCATTATTTGTTGGATTTTACCTCCAGAAAGTGCTTGAAAGTAATGTCAAGTAAGACCTTAAGCAGAACCTTTACCTCATAAACTGTCATTTCTTTCTGCAGTTGTTCCTCGATGGATGCCACAGAGTTTTCTCCTTCGTCATCAGCAGATAAAAGCTCCTCACAGTTCTCATTAATCATGTCGTTCCTGTTACTATCATCAATCTCCTCCAAAACGGTGTAAACATGACTATCAGCCTCTGCTCCAAGAGATTCTGCAAGGATTCCCTGAGGTGAACAAGTCAAGATAAGGCTTCAATAGGACATTTTCCTCATGAATGTGCACACTAAGCCCCATTATACTTATACAGGTAAAGTTAGTAGCAAGCAATAACCATTTCACAGACAAATACAGGTATCAAATTATGAAGCTACTTATCATGGAATTGTTAAGCTGATAAAATTGGACGAAAGAAATTTGGAGATGCACAATGTTGGAGTTTTTATTTGTTAGGCAACCTTTTTGCTAATTTTGGGGGAGAAGCCAAAAGATATGTAGAGAGATGAGCATTTTTTTCTTATTTTTGATAGTTCATTTTATTTCCTTACTTTCCTAAGAACTTGTCTATAATTGTTCCCTAACCTCTCCTTATACATGGAGGTCAAGGGTTTCCATAGAAAAAGCAATATCATTTTCTTCCGACTTGGTTTCAAAGTGACAATCCTAGGCCAGAGCGTCTCTCCCCTCTTTCTTCTTCACCAAATATATTTTTTTTAAGGCTTGTGTTTTAGTTTTTGAACTTGTGCGCAACTTTGAAGAAGAAAGGAATCCTTTTTCCTTCTCTTGGGGTTGTGCCCTAGGTCTTGAAGCCCAAAGGTAGCCTCTTCAGCTGCCAGCTACCCCAACACCGACCACCAAAGCACCAACCGACCTTTGATGACATCGTCGACGATGACCAACAACGTAGCCTTCCACTCCAATGATCAGATTTGGAGCCCCAATGTCAATTCTGGGTAGCAACCACCCCTTCTCTCTGGTACCTATAGCCAATTAGGTGGTCGTACAACCACCGTACTGACACACCTGAGGTCGTAGTGACCTCTCCCACTATAGGAGTCCAGTGGTGCCACCGCCTAAGAGTTTTGAGATGACATTGTTGCCCATATGATCTTGTTTCTGGTGGCGACCTCCATTTTGCAGTGATCTTATGGTGGCTACCATTGTTGCTGATGTTCCTCCTCTTGCACTTCCATAGTTCCGAAGAGAGTTCTTAAGGTCGTGGGACTGCTCTTATGGCTTGGTAATTGATTTCTACTCTTAATGACCTAAGTTGCTCCATCTACTACTATTTTGTGCACTTCTAGACCGCAATCAGATTTGAGTATGTATTCCAAGATTGTTTACAAACCCACTCAAGAAGATGGAAACCATGGGGAGTTCAAAAACCCAATCACCGGACAATTATGATTGTTGATGGAACCGATTTTGTCATTGAATGACTTGTCCAGAAACAAACTCTAACTTAATCAGAGCATTCAAGAAGGCTTGCAAAATCTCAAGGGCATACGGGTGCTCTAACAACCTCTCAAGGGATGAGTAGAGATAGATTACTGTCCACATGTGGACATGGTCATGAGAGCCAGAGACATCCTATGTCCCAATGCATGGTATATAGGCATTTTTTGGCCGAATATTGGACCTTTGTTGTACCAGAGTAGGTGGATGAGACATTTACCATTCCTCAGATCCAGTATGATACAGTGATCCAAAGACTCAAGCAGTGTGAGACATCCTAAACTTATATTGCGTGTCGATCGAAGGTGGACACAACTAGCTAGTCGACTTAGGTGCATCTCAGCATATGTGTGGTAACACTAGACAGGTTTCCAAGCTTAGACCAATCCAATTAGGGGAGAACCATATTGGTCGCTAATGGAAGGCATTCTCTAATTACTGGTCAAGGAGAGGTACAGCTTGCCCCATACGTACGATTGGAAAATGTTCTTCATGTTCCTGATTTCCCCTTAAGTCGGTAAAACTACAAAAGAGTTGAATTGCAAGGTAGTATTTGTTGCAATGTCGCTTACTTTTCAAGCCATACTGCCAGGTCAAGTAATTAGTTATGGTTGTAAAGAAGGATGTATCTACTGCCTCTTGCAGTCACCATATGCAAGACGTGTCACCAGTTTGGTCATCTTTCACTGCCTAAGCTCCAATGTGTGATACCACAAATTTCACCTAAAGTTATTTTCCAATGCGAGGCTTATCAATTAGGGAAACATCATAGGAGCACATTTCCAAGGCAACAACAACGCAGCTCAGAGTCTATGTTTCAGTTACTTCACCTGGATATCTAGGGACAGTCTCTCCCAATCATGCAGGTCATAGATTGTATTTGGTTGTTATGAATGATTTCTCTCAAAAAGCATGGGTGTGCCTATTAAAATCCAAGTCGAAGGTAGGTGACATGATCAAAACCTTTCTTTTTCTTTCTTTTTGAGAAAAAAGAGGAAGATTACCTAAGCGTGATAATATCACGTAATATATTAAATTAGAAGAGGAACATACTTACAGGTTTTGTAGCCAAAATTCAAAAAAATATTTAGCCTCTCTCACTACATTCTCCACCCAACATCGCTCATTATTGAAAACCTTATTGTTCCTCTGTAACCAAATAACCCAGAGAATACCAAAAGCTTTGCACCAGCCTACCATATCAAGATGAAGGTGGCCCCTAAATGTCGTCCAAAATGCCTCAAGGTCAGTATGGTCGATAGTGTGGACATCACATTGATCCTAGACCTCTCTAGAAAATCTGCATTTGAAAAACAAATGTTGGATATCCTCGTCCGATTAGCCACATAACGAGTAGGTTGTATCCCCAATAGAAACCCACTTGGTTCTGTAGGCTTTAATCACCAACCTCTTCCTTCTAAAGAACCATAAGAATACCTTGATCTTGAGAGGGATCTTACAACTCCATATCAGTTTGGAATCACCCTCTGTAGGTGTCAACTACAACCCATTTGAAATCAAGAACTTGTAGGCATTTTTAACGGAAAAGTATTCATGCTTCCACCGCATTCTATCAGGTTCAGCAGATGGCGATAAGTCCGCAGCAACCAACAGTTGCTGAAATTCAGAACACATTGCATTAGAGAGACCCTCTGGCAGTCTGATATCCCAAACATTATGTTCTCTGTCCCAGAGATCTATCACCCACGCATCTTTATACGTAATATGCTAAAATAACTTCTAGTACAAATCTAAAAACTTCCCATTTTCAGGCCAATTTTTTTAAGGAAAAAAAGGGTGATGATCCTTTAGATACCACCCAGGAATTCATTAATTAAAACATGAAAGAAAAATTACATCACAAGGTAGAGCTCCACCCCAAAATAAAAGACATCGCAGATCCAACAAAATTCTCCACATATGGGTGCTACCTCCTAAAAACTGCAGCATTCCTGCCTAGCCAAATAGCTCACAAGACCACCATTGGTCTAGCCCACTCCCTCCTAGACCGAAACAAATGACGCTCACCGTTGGCTCCCCCACATCTAAACGACCGCCAAAATCTTGGATGAGTCGTGGACCCACCACCAGTCCCCTACCTGCTCCCAAATCGGCATCACCACCGGGCACGCAAAGAAAAGATAGTCAATGTCTTCCTCCGCTTGGCCACAAAGTGGACAGGACCTATCTGCATCCGGCACCCATCGGGCTCTCCACTTCTTGGTCATCAACCTTCCTCTCTTGAGGAGCAAAACAAATATTTTAACCTTCAACAAGCAAGAAGCCTCCCATAGCTGCCTACAGTCTCTAGTGAGATCAATGTCCCCAATCGCATCGAAGCCACCAAGCCTTCTATACACATCTTGTATGGAGAAATGACCTTCCTCCCACCCAAAACGGTCTGTACCATCTTCTGGCTGAAAAGTCTGGAGTTCCTACATCAGCTCCTACACCTCTCCAAGCCTCTGATCTGATAGATTGCCCACAAATGTGGGACACCACGTGCCACTCCACATCCACCACCAAGGCCCTCCTATCAACTGCCAATGCCGCAAGTCTGGGAAAGCACTCTGGTAAAACTCCAAGCTCCATCCAGTCATCCGACCAGAAGCTTAAAACCTCGCCCGCCCCGAGTGTTGAGGTGACCTTCGACACCACCAACGACGAACTCCTCAAACAATGGAAAGCTCCTATAGGGGGCGAGGCGAAGAGCTCCCAATTCGCCGATCCCCCATAGCAATAGCGCAAGACCCTCCCCACCAGACAGACCCCTCCCCCAAGCAATATATTTATCAACTTTGTCAGGAGGTTGTCATTCATCCAATCGTCAATCCATTTTCAAGCCAATTATCGAGCCAAAATTTAAAAGAAGGCCCATCACCCAGACACGACTTGAAATGATTTGAAAATTCTGTCAAAATTGGATGCATGGAGTGCCAAAACGCTGAAGATCCACTGACAGGAGCAACCTACCGGTTCAAATCCATGTCTTCTCCATAGGAGTCTTTCAAGGTAGGTGTAAGCATATCTTGTTCGTTAGAGAACAATTTGACCACCCACTTCATCAGTAGCGCTTTGTTAAAATAGTCCAACTTACCAATGCCAAGGCCTCCTTTCTTTGGCTTGCATATATCTTCCCAAGAAACCAGTTATGTAAATCTCCCCTTACAATCAGCACCTTCCCAAAAGAACTTTTTTCTTATTAAATCAATATTTTTCAGAATTTCTTTGTTGGCGCAAACACAGACATGAATAAGATCGGAATAGATGAGAGGACCGATTTAAGAAGGACCAAACGTCCTCCTTTAGATAAGAGTCTACCACACCAAAAAGACAACTTCTTTGATAACCTCTCTATAAGAGGCTTCCAATCAGACGAATCCAGTTTCTTCCCCTTTAATGGCAGCCTAAGATATCGAATAGGAAGCCTAGGCACCGAGGTCTCCGAGATATCAAATAACTCATTCTCCTCCAGCCTTTCCATGCCAAAAGGGACTAGAATGGACTTATTTCTATTGATCAAAACCTTTCTAGTGGAGATAAAGAACCAATTTGGAGACAATGTAAAGATCATTCGATCTGATAATGTCTGAGAGTTTTGCACATGTTCTCTCCTTACCTTCTACAAGGAATGTGGGATTGTCCATCGAACAATGTCATTACACATCACAATAGAATGATGTGGCCAAGAGGAAACATCGCCATATTTTGGATGTGATACATACACTTCTGAGATCCAGAATAGTGTACCTACTTCATACTGGGAAGATTTTTTTTTTTTTGAAAAGCCAAAGGATAGTTATCCAAGTGATAACCACCCACATTCATTTCATTCCACAAAAATGAATTACATCAAAAATTACAAAATAGATCCCCAGAACTCCACCTAGGAAGAAATGGAAGAGATAATTTTCAACATATGGTCTCTCCCACCTAAAGATCACCCCATTTTTTCCCAGCCAAACATCCCACAAGACTGCCAGGACCTTTACCCTATCCTTCCTGGATCTAAAAGAGATTCCTCCATCTTGGGCGTTTCCCCTGTGGAATGAAGACCAGAAGCTAGCCATGTCCCAATGGGCAATCCAATAGACCCCCATTCTCTGCCACACCTGCACTATAAACGAACACTGGAAAAATAGTTGTTGGATGCCTCCCTCCGCTCCTTCACAAAGGGGATAACTCAAATCATCCGTCTGAGCCCATCTTACTCTCCACCGCTTCGTCACAATCCTCCCTCTCCTCACCAACCAGGCGAAGATCTTCACCTTCAGCAAGCACTCAATCACCCAAAGCAGTCTATAGTCTCAAAAAATCGACATCCTGTTTGACCATGTCGTTACCCAATCTGCGGAAGACCTTTGTCACAAAGAATTCTCTCTCTTCCTATAAGTATGAGTCCCCACCCTCCTCTGGCTCCCATCCTTCCAGCTCCTATAGCAACCGCTGGAAATCTTCACACCTCTGGTAGGATAGGCCCCCTTGAAATACTGGACACCAGGCCCTGTCCAGCAATCTCCCACTGAGGCCGAAGGGTCCACCACTCCCTCAAAGAGGCGAGGATATCTGTCACTGAGGGTTGAGCTGACCCCCTGCCAGTCATCCTGTCAGAACTGGAAAACATCTCCTTCCCCTAGTGTAGGGGCAAAGAAAGCCCGCACCTTCCCTACCACCGCCACCAACCCCCCCGAGAAAGAAAGAAGCCCCGAGAGGAGGGGACTCCACGGGCCCCCAAGAAAGGAAGGACATGTAGCGACTCTGCATGACATCACCAAACAGCCCTTGCTCACGGCCTACCAATCTGGCAATCCACTTTGTAAGAAGACTAACATTCACCATGTCTACATCCCTAACCCCCAAGCTCCCCTCCTGCACCGGTGTACAGACCTCCTCCGAAGCCACCAACCTCGCCCCCTTCCATGCCGTCCCCACATTAGACCAAAAAAAATCCCTTATCAACCTAGAGACTTGTCAACTTGCCGCGACATCCTAAAAATTAAAAGGAAATACGATGGTATGGATGCCAAAACAGCCTTCACCAGAGTTAATCTCCCTCCTCTAGACAATAGTCTAAATGACCACCTTGCTAATCTTTTTTCCATCCTCTATAACAAAGGGAGCCAATCATGCAACCTAAAGCGTCGATTTGACAATGGGAGGCCCAGATTCACCAACGGCAAGGAGCCAACATCTGTCCTTAGTGCACCACCCATCATCACCACCTTGTTAGCTGCCATGTTCATTAGGATAAATGTTGACTTCCAGTAATTGATCTGCAACCCTAATGCCACGCCAAAAAGCTCCAGGATGATTCTCATCTTCCTAGCCTCCAGACCTGCTCCTTCAACTAGAAACAGGGTATCATTAGCATACTGTAGAATTGTTGTCTCCCTATCTTCCCCAGCAATAAAGCCTTTAATCAAACCCTTATCACAGGCCATTTGAGCTACCCTTACCATAGCATCTGCCGCAAGCACAAACAACATAGGTGCAAGAGGACATCCCTATCTGACCCCCCTTCTAGGTTGCACCCAACCTCCCGTTGGATTACCATTAATCAGAATTGAGAAGGAGGTCGTCATCGCACACCTCTTCATACAATCGATCCACACTGTGGGAAAGCCCCTCCTTAACAAGGAAGCCCACAGGAAATCCCACTACACCGAGTCGTATGCTTTGCTGAAGTCCACCTTCCACAAAAATGCATGTTTCTTCTCCCTCTTCCAAGTGGCCAACGCCTCCATAGCAATGACAAAACCGTCCAGGATTCCTCTCCCTAGAACGAAAGCCGTCTGAACAGGGGAATTCAAGTCTCCAAGAAGGTCCCTAAGCCTGTTCGCCAAGACCTTGGCGACAATAAGGTAGATAGCATTCAAGAGCGCAATCGAATGGAAATCTTGGATCGCTTCTGCACCTTCCTTCTTAGGAAACAAAAACATGTAATATCTATTCAACTTGTCGAACCCCCTGTTCCCGATCGCAAGCTCCATCATCTGCACCACCTCCGTCCCCACTAAGGTCTAGAATTCCCTAAAGAAGAAGACAGGGAAACCATCTAGGCCAGAGCATCCCTCTGCATTCAAACCCCAAACTGCCCGCCTCACCTCGTCCTTCGAGAAGCTGACCGTGAGGCCCTCCACCTGGTCCTCAATGATACATCGCACATCCTCCCCCCTCCACCGCCAACAACCCCTGTTGCATCTGCCTGTGAATTCTCTGAAGTAATCTGCCGTAGCTCGACCAACCTCCTCCCTACCTAAGAAAGTCTCCCCATGAATCAGCAGCTTCTCTATCCAGTTTTTCCTCCTCCTGGCAGACGCCATTTGGTGGAAGAATCTAGTATTAGAGTCGCCCTCCTTCAACTACTTCTGTCTCGATCTCATTTTCCACTCCACCTCTGCTTTCCTATCCTCCTCCTGCACCACTCGTGTCATCTTCATCCTAATCTCCCTATCCTCAACCGAGAAAGCCTCTTCCTTTCTACCCCACCTAGCTGCCCTGATTTGTTTCTCATACAACTTCAAGTGATCCTACAGCATAGTCAACTTCTTTGCTAGACGAAGTGTAGCTAATCCCTCCACCTCAAAAGAGCTCCATCTCTCCTCCACCATACTCTGAAACCCCTCCTCTAGCAGCCAAGATCTATCAAACTTGAAGTAGGTGCCACAGTGCACCCCCTTATTAGGTTTCCACATAAGGGGTGTATGATCTGAGAAAGGCCTCTCTAAGGGAGACACCTCCGCCAAAGGGAACGCCTGTGCTATCTCCACATTGGAGAGAAATCTGTCAATCCTGGATATCTCACCACAGTTCCTCCATGTGTACGCACAAGACGTCGAAATCAAATCGATGTGGCCATGCATAGCAACAAACTCCACAAAAGTAGCAGATCCAGGATCTTACCTCCCCCACCCACCAGGTCTATCTTCCGTCTGTAGAGTGATGTTGAAATCTCCTCCAAGCAGATAAGGACATCCATAGCAGTCCGCGGCCACTGAGGTGAATTCCTCCCACATCAAACCTCTCGCCTGAGCATCTGATGATTCGTACACTCCTGTGATCGTCATCCTGGCACCTCCCAATTTCCGAACCAATCTCGCAGAGATGATGTGCTCACCAGTAAAGTAGACATCTAAGGAAAAAACATCTTCCTGCCATCCTAGTATTTGTCCTCTTGAGCAACCAACCGCTCCAATAGATGAAACCCCTCCATCCATGAGCCTTCGATCTCCCTCCAAGTCTTAGCATCACAGCCGGATAGTTTCGTTTCCTGCATTAACACAACGTTCGCTTTCCACAGGCGAATGTAGTGCCCCAGTGATGCTTTCCTCGACGGGTCGTTGAGACCCCGCATGTTCCATGTAACTCCATTCATCTAAGACAAGGGGAGGCCTCCCTCATCGTCAGTCGGAAGCCACACGCTTCCGCTGTTCGATGCACTTCATCATTCTGATCCAGAGCTGCTGTTGTCGAGGGTTGTGGTGTTCTGCCACGGCCATCCACCACCACCCTCTGACCTTGGGTTGTTCCTCGATATGTCCATCTTCGTTTGTAGCGAAAAGCACCTCCCCGTCCTCTATTCACCACTCGAGGCCTCCACCTAGTCAAGGGGATCTCCACATGGCCTCCAGCTACCGAGGAGAAGCCCCCAGCCTGTTGCCGTGGTGAAGCATCTTCACGGTGCATCTCCGGTGCCTCCATCGCTGCTTGCAAGACCCCGGTCCCCACCTCACTCACTGGAGGATGATCGGCGGGGCCCTCCATCTCTTCCTCATCAATTGGGGTTAGAGACCGACCTCCTCCAGCGCAGGTGTGCTCCGACGAGTCAGGAGTCAACGCCACAGGCCCAATCGGGGTCGCACACAAAGTCAAAGGGGGGCACGGGCTATGTGCCTTCAAAACTCCTCAACCGGAGTCTATAACCCATCATATTAGGAAGATGTGTTGCTGATTAAATGTCATCACATTAATAGAATGTTGTCCACTATTATTAATCTCCAGATCCCTTATTTGATTCTATTTCAAGATCATGAGCTCTTTAGGGTTCTGCCCAACACATTCAGATGTGTAACATTTATGCACCTCCATGGATCTAACAGGGATAAGTTAGCTTTTAAGGCAATCGAGTGTATTTTTATTGGTTACTCAAAGACTTAAAAGGATTACAGATGTTTTAATCCAGTGAGTAGACACTACTATGTAAGTGTTGATATCACCTTCTTTAAGTCCATTCCACATCTACCTCAACAATTGCTACACCTCCTCCAAAGGGTAAAGCAATCATTCCCATCCTGGTTCCTGATGATGGTCCAGAGTAGATTTAGGATGATATAATCCCGACGCTAGGCATCTGCTCAAATAGATCCTCCACCACTTAACCATGTGCCTCCATATGCACATAAGGAGATCCCAGTGCTTAATACTTCTCTCAAAACTGTTGTACCAGGCTCTTCCATTATTCCAATTGCTCTGGATTGTTGTATATCACCACAATTTGAGCCTATCACAACTGGTAAACCTGAGGCGAAGCCTGAATATGTTGAGATAAACGACACTCCAAATGATAATTTTGATATGCCCATTGCATTATGCAAGGGTACACGGTCACGTACCTTGCACTCGATTTCTAAGTACATGTCCATGGTGAGTTTGTCCCCTTAGTACTAGAAATTCGTCAATGCTCTCAAGGCTATACGTATACCTAATATCCACTAAGAGGCACTCCTCGACCTCAAGTGGCTACAGGTCATGGAGGATAAGATGTCTGCACTTCTTTTACACAGCACTTGGGAGTCTTGTTGAGCCACCCTCAAATGCAACAGTAGTTGGATGTAAGTGGATCTTCAAGGTAAAGTATCACCCCAATGGCTCTGTTGACAGGTACAAAGCTCATCTTGTTGTCAAGGGTTATACTCAAACATATGACATAGATTGCTTTGACACTCTCTCCTGTGGCACGACTGCCTACAATTCGAATTCTCATCTCTATGTCGTTCATAGGGACTGACCACTCCATCAGTTGGATGTCAATAATGCATTCCTCTGTGGTAAATTCCAAGAGAAAGCGTACATGCAGCAACCTCCTGAGTTTGAGTCTAAGGGAGAGAGTACCAAAGCCTGTTGTTGAGTTTGGCACGATCTAGAAGCGTGAAGGCTCTTCCATGTGAGGATAATGGGCAGCAACTAGTGCTTCCAATAGTCCCTATTCTCACGATAGGGAAGAGAGAGAGGGTGCAGCCGCCGGTTAAGAGGAAGAAAGAGAGGAGAGGGAGTTGTATTATTGAAAGAATTATTTCTTTAACTCAAAGATAAAAGGATTATAAAGATTCTTTTATAGAGAGAGAACACATCACAATCCTCTAAAACAAGAAACAAAACCAATCCTAATTTAATTAAATCTTCTAAAAATAGGAAAGATCAAATCCTCTAAACCAAATTTCTAAAACCAAATCTACCAAACTAAAGGCCACCAAACTTGGACCACAAGACATACCAAAAATCCCACAAGGTCGGTGCCCCTTTGGGTGCCCACTGACTGCCACGTGACACTTTTATTCCCAACACTTCCCCTCAAGTCGAGGTCAGGAGGACAATGACTTGGCTAACTTAGCTCGATGATGATGCAGCTAAATACTCCATCTTCTCTTAATGCGACTACACATCCTCTTGTGACCTCCATAGTCGCTTTTTTTTTGGCAGCCTATAAAGTCGTGGCTATTGAAGCAACTGTCTTATCTTTGCATAAGTTGATGTGCTCTCTTTTCCAACTTCTTCCTGGCTGCATCCTTTGTCCCAGGCACTTTCTCAAGTAGCATGAATCTCTGAATCTACCATCGCTTCATCTTAAAAGGTTGAGAAGAGTCTCTGTGCCTCTTTTTCTACACCCAAGAGCCACACACTTAAACTTGACGTTCCCCAGCATGCTAGAGGGTTCGATGCGTCCCCTTAATCAGAGTTGGTGTCGTTGCTCCTACAACCCGTAAGCCAGTGTAAGGTGCTCGATTTCTCCGAGCGTGTATAAGGTCACCAGAAGAAGGTGAAATCGATGGTCCTCCAGGAAAAATCACGCACAACGTGACCTTTTCTTTTCTTCTCCTTCCTACGTGTGTAGAGAATCCTCTGGGAAGAGACTAGATCCAAAGCTCTGATACCATATTGAGTTTGGCGCGATCCGAAAGCGTGGAGGCTCTTCCACGTGAGGATAATGGGCAGCAACAGGTGCTGCCAGCAACCCCTATTCTCACGATAGGGAAGAGAGAGAGGGTGCAGCCACCAGTTGAGAAGAAGAAAGAGAGGAGAGGGAGTTGTATTGTTGGAAGAATTATTTTTTTAACTCAAAAATAAAAGGATTATAAAGACTCTTTTATAGAAAGAGAACACATCACGATCCTCTAAAACAAGAAACAAAACAAATCCTAATCTAATCAAATCTTCTAAAAATAGGAAAGGTCAAATCCTTTGAACCAAACTTTCTAAAATCAAATCTACCAAACTGAAGACCACCAAACTTGGACCACAAAACATACCAAAAATACCATAGGGCCGGTGCCCCTTTGGGTGCCCACTAGACTACCACATAGCACTTTTATTCCCAACACCTGCAAATTACACAAGGCAATCTATAGACTTGAGCGAAGTCTAAGAGCATGGTTTCAGAAACTATCTTAGGTTATAGAGAAGATTGGGTTCATAAGATCTACTTCAAATCATTCTTTCTTTGTACGGAAAATTGACAAGGGGATCGTGATGTTGGTGTATATAGATGATATCATATTGACCGACGATGATACACAAGAAATCAAGGCTACCAAGGAGTTCTTGTCCGAGCACTCCGTTACTAAGGACTTTGGGTTTCTCCAATGCTTCCTTGGGATTGAAATAGCTAGAAATGCATGTAGAGTAGTTCTTTCCTAAAGGAAATATGGGATAGATCAGTAACAACCAAAATTACCCCGTTTACAATCAGTAATAAATTATACTTTATGTGCATAATCAATATGTGAATGTGATGATAAAATAAACAACAGATTTAAGAGGATATCACATTGCAGACAGTTGCTTTCATAAAAGATAAAATTCTTTTTCCTTCTTTCAGTGAATGCTAAAATCTGAAGTGGCAAACTATAAATTTCCATGTTCTACCTTACTTATCCAGAAACTTATTTTCTTCACCACAGAATCAGCAGTTAATCCCATTGCAGTGGCAAGGTCCTTTAAGGTCCAGCTATGATGACAAAAAGAATTCCAATAAGTCAAGTTAGAAGAGATTTTTCACAATATAAATTGTATCATATACCTTGCTTGCTCTTGAAATTTCATTACGATGGCTGCCTGTGCAGGGGTTACAGAGAACTGCATACTCCTACTCTCAAATTGCAGCTCCAACTGGAATACCACAAAGACACAGTAATCACGACTTAGAATCTCAGGGTCCATCATAGCAAGGAACCGAATAAGTGATGATAGCAGCTATAATGCACTAACACTACAGGAGAAATCTGACCTTGACTGTTCCTAAATTTTTCAACCATGATAGCTTGCGCGGAGCTTTAATTTCATGATATCTCGTTGCATAATCAGAAAGCAGGTGATCCATAGCAGCAGGTATACTTACAGACTCAGACTGTCATTTCAAAGCTGTTGGTCAGTTCTCATTAACAACATGCAAATTAGCTATAGACTGAACATCAGCAATAAATTGGTCATGCTACCTGGATTGATGGCCAAAAATTAGATGATATAATTGTAGCATCAAGAATATCCAAAGCGTTAGTGTCACCTTGCTTGATACCTTCATGGAAGAAACAAATGATTTCAAGTTGTTTCATATGAAGTGATAAAAATATAAGCAAGAAAATAATAATTCCTTATCTGGAGCTATTAGCAGACAATATACCAGTTTGAGACCTCTGTGATATGGATGCCTTAATGTTAGTGTTTGTCCTCTTAGAATCAATCAAATCATTAAGCATGATTTCACACTTTTGCATGCTACTTTCCCCGAAGTGTATCTGCAAATCATGAATGCACAAACTAACTTTCTTTCTAAAGAATGGATATCTTCAACTCAAATATGGATTTGACACTACTAGCAGAGTATCAGAGCATCGTAGGTCTTTCAAGGAAAATAGAAGATGCATGGACACTGACCTTGAGAAGTTCTAGAGTCCGTATCTCTGAGTCAATATCATAATCAGACTTGTTCAAAAGTTTTTCAGCCAGCATAACACGATATTCGTTGACAAGTTGATCCTTTGAGCCAATTATGCCAACCAACATTCCAAGAATGTCCATTTTTCTTCTACCCCTGCCAGCTTTTGTTGGGTCAGCTTCTACAGGGTCAGGTTCCCAACTGCAAGCAAGAAGATATGGGAAGCAAGAAGGTGATATAGTACTAAGCCTACATATTTATAATAATATTAAATGTTGATGTACCTTTCTGCATTCAACCATGCTTGCCTGTCATCAACAATAATATCATCATCATAATCCGTCCGGTCTTGGTTCTCAGTTTCCAAATTTAGTTCTTCAAGTAGGCTGTCTGTACCATTTCCTGTCCCAGTAGGGTTTCCCCCTGTCCCATCAGTTAACATGGTTACAATGCATTTAATAGTATCCTTTCTACTTTTCAAATAGTCTCTGATTGGTTCTCCTACTGCTTGAAGGAATACCCCAGTAGGATCTATTGTTCGAATAGCTTTAATTGTTGAAACATATTGGTGCAAGATATCACTGGTAGAAGCACCAGCAGTTAGCAACCGGTATCGCAACGAGGATACAAACGAATCAACAAGCTTAGAATGTTGCCCTGTGTACTCCAGGCACTGTCTCAAATCATCAATTGCTGGAGAACTGCATCAACCACAAATTGCTAAAATAACCAAATTTTTCCTTTAGTTTTAAAGAGCAGAGAGACATCTCCTGGCAGAAGAATGGTATAGCAATATTTTTTTGAAAAGGGGACGGTATAGAAATATTACAGCTATTAAAAGACCACAGAGAACAAACAAGGTACTTATCACAACCATTTGGGAGGTTCATCACCTTTTATTGAGAATAGCACATCCATCTTGAAATGGTTAGATGCATTTGTCATCACAACAGTCATAATTTCAGATAAATATTTTGTTCATATGCAGAATTACATTGTTTAGCAGAAATAGCTATTGAACAGTATAAAATTAGCAATCCAACAGATTAAAACCCGCTAAGCAAAAGATAAAGAAAGAACTACCTGTCTGGATAATCAACAATTATTTCAAAAAGCTTTCCTATTCGCAAGTTTTGTAATGTTTCATAGGCAAAATACTCAAGGCGCAACTGCCATCTGACTAGTCCTTCAGAGGGTGAAATTCCTGGAAGACATGAAGGTCGCGATGCCAAAGGCGACTTGACTTCAGTTGAATAATCAGTATCACTAGAATCTCCAAGATATGAGAAGAGAGCATGTAAGAACTGGAGAGGAACAGTCTGCGGTGCAATGCAGAAGTGCCGAGCATGTTAATGATACAAATAGGAGAACAATTCCATTAGACATTCTAAGAAACAGAACCAGTTAATTAGGTGAAATGTAATGGTAAGTGAACAAAAAAGGATGGTAAACACTTTTTAGTAAGCCTCACCTGGATCCATTCTTTAGTAGACTCCAGCACAGAAACCCTATAGTCATCTCCAGCAAAACTGCATACCTTTTCCTGTCATTACAGCAAATATTTTTAACCAAGAATATGTCATCTGGGTAAAGATTAGGACAGCATGGTAACACAAAAATCATGCAAAGTATCTAAAAGTTGTTACATGGAGGGCAGTAACTAGCTTGCCTTCAAAGTTCTAACTGGGTTGAACTATTACAAAAGCTTCCACAAAAGCCTTGGATTTTTACATTCATGTCAGATTGCATATATATACCTCTAAATTTTCCGTATTTACACATATCCCTACAAAGTTAATATCTTTTACATATACACTCCTAGAATTAAGTTCCAGCCTTCCATTACCCAAGCATGAATCTTTTGTGATTTCAAGCACTTACTAAGGTCTGGATTCAGGTGATGAGACTATCAATTCTCATTAATTCGAATGTTTTGGTTGGATGTCTAATTTTAGATGGAGATTAGGATCTTAACTAACCTTGGTCTTCATATAAATTAGCTCATACATGCTTGGTTTTCAAGCTCATGCTGGGGAAAGGGGCATAACTGAAATCAGGCAACTTTACAAGGGCATTTGAGCAAATATGATAAACATAGGGGTCTATATGTACTATCCATATATTTCTAGGGTATCCTTGTAAAATCCATAAAAGTTGACATTTAAATAAAAGAAATAGATGAATTAACAAAAATTATTTATTGGCTACGAACTATTCTGTCTTCAGAATTATGAATTTTGACACGGTAAGAGATCCCGTTGACAAATCAGACTAGCAGAAATTAACAAGGTAGGCGAGTTCAAGAAACTTTACAGACAAAAACTGAGAAGGTATCAATGCTGCTGACATTCTAAAGACAAAATAAAACAAAATTATTTGGCAAATAGTATAGCATTCACCATCAGAAGTGAAAATATAGCAGAAGCATAGGCATCTTCAGTCACTGATGTAAATCCAAGGCTTCTGAGATCATGGACAATCTTGCCGATGTTAGTAACTAGTATATGATTTCTTGATACAACTATTCTTTGATGATGACCTTCCATCTCCATTTTGCTGGCACATGGAGGCATTTGCCTAACATCACTATAATTACCACGATCACAGGTTCGGATATCATTGTTGCCTTCATCATGTTTTTCTGCCATCAGTTTACTCAAATCTTCCAGATTTTTCCTAAAGCAGCAACGAAGTATCTCTGAATGAAATAGAAATGAAAAACATGTACATAAGATGTTAAACAAGGGTAACGTTTTTTCTTTGGCAGGAACAGAGTATGAGAGTTTCATAGAATAAAGGTTATCCAAAATGAAAATTTGCCCATCAAGATTGCACCTTTCCTTTATGCATCTAATCTGTTCTTTTTCATAATCGAGGAAATCAAACAACAGAAAAAAAAGAAAGTTTGTCCATAGAGAAAGATGCCCATTATGCTCACAATGTTACTTTGGACCATGTCCTTTTTCTGCTAACTTAAGGGAAGAACAAATAACAGAGAAAATGAACTCAATTTCGGGATGGAGCCGAACATTTTAGCACAAGTAGAAATGCAACTGCTTGAAGATACTGATCTAATAGCTTTTCCAAAAAAAAAGATACTGATCTACTAAATGCTATAGTTATAGAGATTAAGTGAAGATACTGCTCTCTGAAATATTTCTTTCAAAAAGGAAAAGAAAGAAATATCATTCTTGTACATATTTGTATAAGCTCCAAATCTGAGCAGTGCACAGGACTAAGATGAAGCTCTTCATATGAGCAACTACCAATTCCAATTTCTAAGATAAAATGGATTTACTGACCAAAAGCTATCACGAACTATCTTGGTTCCGTGCATGCAAAACTATGACTGGGTACCACACCTCACCCTTGAAATATAAACTTTTTGAAGGTGGGAGATCAACCTGGGAAAAATGTGGCAGTTTAACATCCCAGATGAATTAAACTTCAGATGTTTCCTTTTCAAGTACTTAAGCTTCAAATATTGACCAGCGTTGACCGATGGTCAACATGCTTCATGAAGAAGTCATTTTGTTTATACCAATGAATGTTGCATGCCTATGTTAGCATATCATATGTGTGTTATTTCTTTTCTAGCTTTTTTCATGTGTGCTTCTAAGGGGTAAGGATGTATTTTTACTCTTTTGGCCTCTCTCTATATAAGAGAGACCTATGGTTATAATAAACTTATCTCATTTCAACCAATTTGGTATCAGAGAAGCGATCTTAGATCAACGCTCCAGTATCCCACATTCACAAGCCTTCATACATTATCCACCAAAACCCTAATCTCCATTGGAGGTACCCAGAGGAACCTTCAATGACGGCTACCGACATCTGTCAGTCGCCGTTCGGCCCCTTGCTGCCGCCAACCAGCCTTATCGGTCTCTGATGCCGATCGGGCTGCCTTGGAAGGCCACAAACTGACCTCCACCGACGCGCGCTGCCTCGGGAGACTCCGTCAACGTTGCCAACCACCGGTGCAGTGCCGCTACGCGACACTACCTCCGCCTCTAGCCTCTCCGACCTATTAGGGCTTCACCTACGGGTCTTAGGGCTTCATCTAAGGCGTCACCCGCGCCACTTAGGGCACCGCAAGCACCGCTAGCACCACCAGCGACACCTAGGGCACCACCAGCGCCACCTAGCACTACCTAAAACCTTGTCAGCGCCACCTAGAGCACCGCCAGCACCGCCCAAGGTGCCACCAATGTCACCCATGGCACCGCCAGCACCATTAGCGCCACCTAGGGCCTCACCTAACCTCCATCAGCGTCGATGGGGCCTTCTCGGGTAGTCTCCCCACACCCGGGATAGGCCAAAGCTTGTCCAACATGAAGATGCCAGCCAAAAGCTTAGATTTCAGACCTGATTGATGACTTCTTAGAAATAGAAGTTTGATTGTGGCTCCAAGATTATAAGGATGACTTTAGATGATCGGTCCGAGGTGAATTCGGGCACTTCTCTGGACACCAAGGTGTTGAAGAATCTGTTTTTTTGTCCTATCGTCAAGTTGGATGAGACCAATTACCCATGGTGGTCTCAGACTTTCCTTATGACCGTCAGGGGTCATGGGAAGAGCCACATCCTTACATATCCGGAGCCTGAGAGCAAAATTAGCCTCAACGCCACCTAGGATAGAGACAATGCCGTGGTCTCTGCGTGACTTATGCAGACAGTTATTCCCCGTATAGGGGATGAGATCATGTATTACGACACTGCAAAGAAGATGCGGGAGTCCTTGCGCGAGACCTATTCACATGCCAAGAACTCTGCACGAGTTTTTCAGGTCTTCTACGACCTTTTCTATTTGCGTCAGGAAGGACGTACTCTGCCACAGTACTACTCCCTCTTGAAGGGAATGCTGGAGGGACATCACTCTTATCTACCGGGGTGTGCCTGTGATTCTTGGAGGAATTTTCGGAGACAATTGGTCGTCTCTCTCTTCTTGGCAGGTCTTGGACCTGAGTATACAGCTGGCAGAGATCATATTCTCACAGCTCCTGAGCTTCCTACCCTAGAGAAGGCTTACAGTAGACTCAGCAGAGTTGCAATTCGTACTGCAGCCCCAGACACAGGTACCCAGACGTCTGCACCGGCAGTGATCCCTAGACGTGGCAGGGGTACCCCTTCCCCTGCACGTGGTCGTAGACGTGGATGCTCGTCTGGTACACACACCAAGACACCATGCACTTACTGTGGCAGACTTGGTCATCCAGAGGCTACATGCTGGCAGAAGTACGGTAGGCCACCCATGGCCAATCAAGCAGTTGAGGTTCTCGACGGAGTGTCTACTGGTCCTGATGTGAGCTCCTTGAGTACAGAGATTGAGACCTTGAGACAGCAGATTGCGCAGTTGACACAGGCTTCATCCTCCACTTAGACTCCAAACACTACAGCCATGGCCTACTCATCAGAGACATCTGCGACTGGTATGTCGTCACTTTTGTCTTATGGCGAATAGTTGATTGATTCTAGTGCATCTAAGCACCTATGTGGCAACCGTGGATCCTTTTCTCAGTTGGCACCTATTACACCTACCAGGACAATGCAGGTAGCTGATGGGAGGCACCCGCCACTTGTTAGCAAGGAAGATGTCATTATCTTCTACTTTGAGACTTGCAAATGTCTATCATGTGCCTGATTTTCCCTTGAGTTTATTGCATGTTAGCAACATTACTAGGGATCTAAGCTCCCAAGCTATCTTTGATGCGTCTTCTTGTGTCTTGCAAGACAAATTCACTGGGAAGACAATCGGTAGAAGGCGTAAGGAACATGGGGTGTATCGTCTGAGCCATATGCTTTTGCTGCTTCTGCTACCTACAGCTGGCTTCTACTGAATCTCCTCTCTAGTGGCATTACCGTATTGGCCATCTACCCATTCATCACCTCATATGCGTTATACCACATATTCCCTCCATTACTGCTCTCACCTGTGATGCTTTTCAACTTAGCAAATACTACAAGTCTAATTTTTCCAGTTCTACGTCTGTTTCGTCTGTCGCCATTTTTTATTTGATCCATATAGATGTGTGGGGTCCCAGTCGTACTCTTGATCGACTTGGGAACAAGTATTATCTTGTTTTAGTTGATAATTTTTCACGTGCGACTTGGATGTTTCTATTGAAAAATAAGTCTGATGTGGGACAAATTATTGAGAACTTTGTCAAATAAATAAAAACTCAACATTCTTATTTGGTGAAGTGCTTTCACTCGGATAATGCCTTGGAATTTTGTACTTTACGTTTGCGCAATTTCTTTTCTAGTTATGGCATTATCCATGAGACATGTCCTCATACCTCTCAGCAAAATGGTGTTGCTAAGAGGAAACATCGTCATATTCTTAATGTTGCTCACACCTTGTTGATTCACCACTCTATCCCTTCTCTCTATTGGAGTGATGTTTTGCCTAGTTTTTTGGTGAACCAGATGCCTAATGCTACATTGCATGAACGGATTCCTATTCAGGTCATATATCATGATCGTCCCTTGTTTCATGTCACCCCTCGAACTTTTGGTTGTGTTGCCTTTGTCCATTTGTTGAGACCAAGTCAGGATAAACTAGCACCGAGAGCAGTTAAGTGTGTTTTTCTTGGGTATACCCAGACACAAAAGGGGTATCGCTGTTTTAATCCACTTCTCGACACTATGTTTCAACGGATGTTACCTTTCATGTTGTACCTTTCTTTTCTGTGACGGCTGCTAAGATGCCTCCCGAGGGCAATATGACGCCTACGCCATATTCTCCCATTCGTTTTGGGAGCTTTCCTGAGATTTCTGTCCCTACCATACCACCACCACCACTTGCTACGCATCCCTTTCCACGCCTGACTAGGCCTCTGCAGACATATATTCGCCCTCATGCTACCTATAAGGGACCCCTATCCTCGCCCTTACCATCAGCTTCTCAGGTGAGTCCTTTAAACATTGACGTATGTTTGCCATGTGATGGTCACAGGGACAGGACAGGTGATGTGTCAGACAATGATATTGACCTTCCAATAGCTATTCGGAAGTGGCTACAGACTTGCACTACTTATCCCACGGCGAGAACACTTGCTACCGATACTCTTACTCATGGATTTGCTGGATTTACTCAAGCGTTAGCTACTACACAGATTCCAGCTACACACCATGAGGTCATGCTTAATCCAAAATGGCAGGCAGCCATGGAGGATGAGATGATTGCTCTTAGAGGCCGTCGGACTTGAGAGCTTACTTCACTTCATAGTGCTACACCCGTTGGCTATTGATGGGTATTTACTGTGAAGTTCAATCCTGATGATGGTGTTGCTAGGTACAAAACCTACCTTGTGGCAAATGGGTTCACCCAGACCTATGGGGTGAACTGCTTTGACACCTCTCCAGTTGCCAGAGTTCCCACAATCCGGGTGTTGATTACAGTGACGGTTCAGTTAGATTGACCCTTGCACCAATTAGATGTGAAGAATGCCTTCCTTTATGGTGATCTCAAAGAGGAAGTCTATATGCAGCAGCCACCTAGATTTGAGAGACAGGGGGAGTGTGTAGGCCGATTATGGAAGGCTATATATGACCTTAAACAGAGTCTCTGAGCCTGATTTCAGAGATTGTCACAAGTTGTAGAGGCAGCTGGATTCAGAAGATCTTCAGCTAATTTTTCACTCTTTGTCAGGAGAATTAGATGAAATACTGTGGTACTTCTGGTTTATGTAGATGATTTGATCATCACAGGGGATGATATAGAGAGTATTGCTGAGGTTAAGCACATCCTAGCAGAACAGTTTGTCATGAAGGACTTGGGGGCTTTACGGTATTTCCTTGGTATTGAGGTGGCTCACAGCAAGGAAGGTGTGGTATTATCTCAGCAAAAGTATACTTTAGATATTTTACAGGAGGTTGGTATGCTTAAAATCAAGGAGGCCAATATTCCTATGGACCCCAAGATGCTACTCTATAATGAGGATGCACAGGTGGTGGACAACAAAACGTACGGATAGCTTGTTGGCAAGCTGTTGTATCTTACTATTACAAGACCGGATATCTCATTTGCAGTCGGGAGACTAAGTCAGTTCATGGCAAAGCCAACACAGCAGTATTATGATGCAGCATTGATGGTACTTAGATATGTCAAGAGGGCTCCTGGGAAGGGTCATTTCTTCTCAAATGGATCATCTATGACGTTGGTTGGCTACTCGGATGCAATCTATGCCGGATGCCATGTGGATCGTAAATCTACTACTGGGTTCTACACCTTCTTAGCAGGGAATTTGATCACCTGAAGAAGTAAGAAACAAGGTACAATTGCGAGATCTAGTGCCGAGTTTGAGTACAAAGCTATGGCTCAGACAAATGCGGAGATGATGTAGATCAGATCCTTGCTTATTGACCTACAGGTGTAATTTTCTAATCCTACGGAAATGCGATGTGATAATAGAACAGCCACATTCATTGCTAACAACCCAACATTTCACGAAAGAACAAAACATGTTGAGGTTGACTGTCACTATACCAGGGACATTATTCAGAAAGGGTTGCTATATACCACTTCTGTTGCATCTGAGGAACAGACTGCAGATATTTTCACTAAATCCTTAACCCGATCTTCATTTGATTCGTATATCTCTAAGCTGAACATGAGATATATATGTTCCAACTTGAAGGGGAATGTTAGCATATCATATGTGTGTTATTTCCTTTTCAGCTTTTTCCATGTGTACTCCTCAAGGGCAAGGATGTATTTTTACTCTTTTGATCTCTCTCTATATAAGAAAGACCTAAGGTTATAATAAACTTCTCTCATTTCAACCAATTGCCTAGAAAGCTTAAAGAGAAATTGAGTCTGCATAATCCATAATTTCTCTTTAAAATCTGAAAATAACATGGGATATAATCTAGGGCAGGCTCTTAAAACAGAGAGGCTCTACAATAGCTAAAACAGAAGTTACTGACTTATTGCAAAGAATTAAAACTCACACGAGTTGGCTCCCAACAGACTTAGATTCAATCCCCTCAACAAAATTCAGCTGAACTTGAAGAAGTCAACTCAGCCAGGGGCAAGGTTTGATCCTTGACCAAGTCTGCATCAAGTTATGAGCTTTTGAGCCTAGTTTTTATATCTTCTTTATTTTTTTGAAAGGTAGTTTTTATATCCTATAACAGGAATAAACTTACTCCAATTACAGTAATAGACTCTCAAGGTCAATTTAAAATTCCAAGCCATTGTATAATATCGTATCATAACCAATTACCGGAAAAACAGGAAAAAAAAAAGGCACCACATACCAGGAAAATGTGATGGAAGAGTCATCAAAAGGATCGAAGATACCCTCAGCTGATATGTAGAGAAAAGGTCCTTTGCTCCATTCACAGATCTGGCTGAGTTGCTTGCTAAGTACAATTTTAACCACCCTACAAAGAGCATCAGGCACTTCTCTTGATAGGCTTTGTCTAAGCATATTTGCTCCAGTGCTTTGCCCAAGACATAATTTGGCCAATCTTCCTTGTTAAAAACAATACCGTTAAGAGAGAATACAAACCTGAATCATAGGCATATGAAATACACTAAATGAAATTTCAGAAACAATAAATATAGGAGCAATGGGTGATGCAACAGAACAAAAAACAACATATTATGTCAGGCAAAATGGTCAACCAGATGACTGGAGCACTGTAAATGACTCAATTAAGTTTGTATAATAACTCTTATATGTCACATCTGAGCTGGAAAGAATCCACAAGCCTTAGCATCTTTTTTTTTCAGAATTAGCCTTAGCATCTTCACCTGCAAGAAAATATTGATCCTAGCAACTCTTTTGACGTGTTACTCAATGAGAAACTGGAAGGAGGACAAGTTCAGCTGCGATGAGGCGTAAGGCAAGGTTGTCCGCTTGACCCTTTATTGTTTGTTTTGGCAGTTGATGATTTGGCTGTATACACTTTTGGAGCTTGTGATAGAGATTTCATTGCAGGTTTCAGCCCAGGTAATAATATCAACCTAGTGGCCATCTTAAAATATGCAGATGATACTATATTTTTCACTGAGGAGAAGGATGATGCAGAAAACATTTCCATTTTTTGGGGGATTTTCTGGGCTGAAGGTGAATAGGGAGATGTTAACTTTGTACCCTTTGGTGTGGACATGTATGTGGCTGCAAGATGTGCAATATTACTTCAAACTTCTATATGTGCTCTTCTAAGGTAGTACTTGGGACTCTCCTTCACAGGCAGGGTGTTGAAGGTGTTGAAGGTGTGGATTGGAGTTCACTTATACAATGTATTCAGGGACATTTAGAAGGCTGGAAATCAAGATTGTTATCTAAGGGTGGGCATCTTGTGCAGTTGAAGTCCATCCTCATCAGCAATTCCAATTTTCTTCCTTTCTTGCTTTCTCATTCCTCAGAAAGTGGCAGAGAAGAATGATGTTTTGATCTTTTCAAATTTTCAAAAAAAAAAGATTGATGTTTTGAGACACCAATTTCTCAGGAAGGGGGTTGGAGAGGTGTGTGGTGGAATGGCAAAGGTTGCTTGGGAAGACGTTACCCACAGGTGTTGGGAGCCTGAGTGTCTTGGATCTCAGTACCATGAACCAAGTCTTGTTGGGGAAAAAGGTTGCACAGATTATAGGAGAGGGAGGGAATCTCCTTTCCACAGTGATGGAGGTCTGTTATGGAAGAAAATTGGATTGGATGGATAGAATGTTTAGTCGAAGAGATGAGTCTGCTTTCTGGAAGGGCCTGAGGCGGGTAATGCAAGGTCTAATGCCATTCTTCTATGCAAAGTTGGGTGATGGAAAGAATTTTAGTTTCTGGCCAGATGATTGGACTAGACATGGTGCTCTTGCAGATAGATACCCCCACTTGTTAGCATTATCTTTTAATCACTTAGCTTCAAGTGCAGACTGCTGGGACTGGGATGCTTTGGTTTGGGCACCAATCTTCATTGGTAATTTGCCAGATCAACAGATGGATGATTTCCATATTATGTTGGAGCATATTTTACGGCCACATCCCATTTGGGGGACTCTCGATGTAAGTTTTAGTCAACCCGACCTGGAAAAGATCGGTAAAACCCGACCCATTTGAATTCAGGTTTGGGTTTGACTTTTAACAAAAAAAAAACTTCGTTCGGTTCGAGTATGAGTATGGATTTGAGTCCATACCCATTAACCCAACCCAATAACTAGATCAGTATGCCCGATTTATATTGTGTATATATTATTGACTTTTTATGTTATGTATAACATGTTTTTTTATTGGTGATAATACCTCATACGTTTTATGTATGTTATGAATGATATGATTATTATATCATTTGAATCTCATTGCAAACTAGTAATGAATTATGTTATCAAATTTTTTTTCTTATTTGACTTTATTGTAGGCACGATTTAACTGTGAGGTCCATTTATAAATGGGTATCCAATAAGTTAATGCATACCCAATGGGTAGATGGATATGAATATGAGTTTGAGTGTTTCTACCCGATGGGAAAATGAGTGGGACAAGGATATGAATTTTGTAAGTGGATATGGGTCTTGGTTTAGACAAACTCGACCCGTTTGCATCCCTACTCCTGATTGTTGGTGGTGGGAGGATGGGGCTTATTCTATTATATCCACATATAGATTACTTATGCAGCATCTTGTAAATATGGACCACAATGTTAGTCAGGATTGCATACTGGTCTGGAAGTCTAAGATGTCTTTAAAGGTGAAGATCTTTGCTTAGTTATTACAAAGAAAGAGAATTATGACCAAGCAACTGGTTATTGGTATCTTCTTTCGAAGCTTTTTGGTCATCCTTCAAAATGGAGAGCTTTAAAACAAAGGAGCAAGGTGCTCCTTTTGCAATTCTATGGCAATCTAGCTTCAAAGGAATGGCATCATTTTTAAGGGAGAATCCTGCTCCATTGATAATGTTTATTCTGATATTGTCTTCTTGAGGGGACTCCAGGCTTCTCTTTGATTTCTATCGTAATTCTCCTCTATGG
This sequence comes from Thalassia testudinum, assembly GCA_037157565.1. Lineage (NCBI taxonomy): Eukaryota > Viridiplantae > Streptophyta > Magnoliopsida > Alismatales > Hydrocharitaceae > Thalassia > Thalassia testudinum. The sequence continues at coordinate 181,097,361 of JAZHRO010000036.1, read as the reverse complement.
CTTTTCAATAAATTGGATGATCAATAATCTCAGATCATCATCCTTTCTTCTCTCGAAAAGATATATACGTATATAGGTATATGGATATACATCCACACACACACTCCCTATATATATATATATATATATATATATATATATGAAAAAGGAAAAAAAAGGAAATATTGATGCTAGCATATTGTTTTTTTTCCTTTCTTGGAAGAGAAGGGATGACTACCAAAGCTCAAGAGTCATCGACTTCATCCATCAAGATGCATAAGAGAGCATGTTATTGACATCTATATAATCCTATCTTCAATGTTGCATTTTTGTAATTGTCATGCTTCTTCACATATCCGAAGCAAAGAAACAAACCTTCAACAAAGCTTATTTTCCAAAGAAACCTACAATCCTCTGTTAGGTGAAATGAGTGGAATTGTCTTGTTACTGAACCTTAAGGTCCTTTATACAGAGAGGTGCTCTTAGAAGAATTATAAGAGGTACCCCATACAATAATAAAAATAGGAAAATAACTCATACATAATAATAATCTCAACATTTCCCCTCAAGCTAGAGCATAGATGTCAATCATGCTTAGTTTGGAACATAAGTATTCTAGCCGCTTCCTGGATAGAGGCTTAGTGAAGATATCAACAACTTGATCTTCAGTGGGAATATATAGCGTTGATATTCATCAACTCATTACAACATCTCATATGAAGCAATAGTCCACTCAATTTACTTGGTCCTCTCATGAAAGGTTGGATTATTAGAAATGAACATTGCAGCCTTGTTGTCACAATACATGGGTATTGGACCAAAAATATGAACACCAAAATCCTGTAGAATAGCTTGAACCCAAAATAACTCGCATGTAGTATGAGCCATCACCCTATATTCTAACTATATTCTGACTCAACACTAGATCTGGAAACCACATTTTATTTCTTACTCCGCCAAGTAATCAGATTACCACTGACATAAGTACAATAGCCTATAGTGGACCTTCTATCTTCATGAGCTCCTGCATAATCAACATTAGAGTATCACCATATGTCCATGCGGTCATGCTTCTGAAATGTTAGGCCTCTTTATGGATCGCTTTTCGAGTACCTAAAAATCTAGCACACCCCTGCCTAGTGTGCCTCCCTTGGCTCTTGTATAAACTAGCTAAGCTAACCAATAGCATAGGTAATGTCAAGTCTAGTAACAATAAGATAGAGTAGCTTGCCAATGATGGCACAATATCTAGTAGCATCCTCTAGTACAGGGCAATCAGAATCCACTAGATGAGTAGTTGGGTCCAACAAGATGTTAACTGGCTTATGTCCCATCATCCCTACTTCTCTCAACAAGTCAAGAACATACTTCCTTTAGGTTAACACCAACATCCCATGCAGGTGGTGCACCTCGATGCCTAAGAAATAACTAAGTCATCCCAGATCCTTGGTAACAAACTGTGAATGCAGAAAAGTCTTGGTTGAATTTATGCCCTCTGTGTCGCTCCCTATGAACAAAATATCATCAACATAGACTATGAGGATTACCAAACCTCCAGGTTTCTATACAACAAAAACTGAATGATCTAACGAGGACCTATTGAAACCAAATTCGTGTACAGCTCTGCTGAATCCCCCGCAAGGAGCCTCTCTTTTCCTTACGGGACTCTCCATGGTGGCGCCAAAGGTCGGCAATTTCTTTACACCAACCTTTGACTCGGGAAGTAGCTTCAGATTTTGGACAGATGACTAGACTGGACAGGGAAGGCGTTGTGACCATTTTCCCAAGCTCACTGCATTGGTTAATGACAGAGGAGTTACGGTGGCTGAGGTTTGGGATGGTTGCCGGTGTCCCATCTTTTTGGGGAACCACTCTAATCAAAGAATCCTAGAGGTGTAGGAGCTCCTTTTGGATCTGGAGGGCTTTCAGTCTGAGAGGATAAACACATATGATTGGGAGGAGGGAGATTTCTCTGTTCGTGGTGCGTATAGAAGGTTGGGAGGTCCCAATGCTTGGGGGGATATTGATTTTATTAAGGACTGCAGGTTGGTCTAGGAGGTCTCATGTCCTTTGAAGGTGAAGATCTTTGCTTGGTTAATGAGGAGTGGCAGGCTCATAATGAAGGTGTGGAGGGCCAGGTGGGCCCCAGAGGATGATAAGAAGTGCTCACTCTGTCTTGGAGCCGACGAGGATTTGGAACACTTGTTCTTCACGTATCCTGTGGTGGAACAGATTTGGAGTCGTTTTGGTGATGGGTGGTGGTCACACCTCTCTTTGGACAACTTTTGGAGGTCCTTCAGATGCGAGAACAAGAGTGGAGGGTAGAATTCCTTCCGAACAAAGCAGGAGAGGACACGGCCTTTGGCGATTTTTTGGGGTATATAGTTGGGCAAAAATGTGGTGATCTTTAGAGGGCAACACGCTTATGTTGAGAATTTCGTGGAGTTATTTCATCGTTTTTGTATAGTTGGAGCTGTAATTTGTAATATGATGTGATGCTTTTCATTTAACGAAAATCCTGGGTGGTTATCATTTGGATAACCACCCTTTCACTTTTCAAAAAAAAAAAAAAAGCTCTACTGAATCCATCAAATCATGCCCTTAGGCTTTGTTTTAATCCATAGATATCTTTGGACAACCTACAAAAACCTTCTGACACTCTCCCTCAATAGCAAACCTGGGTGACTTGTGCATATACACCTCTTACTAAGATCACCATAAAGAAATGAATTCTCGATGTCCAACTGGAACACTGGCCAAGCATGGTTCATTGTCACTAATAAAAGAATACAAACAAAATTCAACCATGCCACTAGAGAGGTCTCAAAATAATACACGCCAAAGGTCTAAGTATAGCCTTTGGCAACAAGACGAGCCTTATGTCGTTCAACCGTCCCATCAAGTAGGTATTTAATGGTAAAAATCCATCAGCATCCAACCACTGTAACCCTAGGAGAGAGATCCACTAACTCCCATGTGTCACGGGATTGGAAAACCTACATCTCATCATTCATGGCAATTTTCCACACCAGATTCTGAAGTGCCTCAACATAAGTCCTCGGAACTTATTGACCATCCACAACAATAGAAAAAAGTCTAGTAGCAATAGGTAAATGATCAAATGACATATGGTGGGAAATAGAATAACAAGCCTTCTAATGGATAATGGGAAGGTCCAAGTCAATCCATTTGTAGATGGTATTTGATCTCCATTAGATTCAATAGTGTACTGATTGAGCAGAAGGTATTGTACATAGCAGTTCCAGTCATGGCAAAGTAGGATCTCTACGCTAGTAGGTGTGCATAGATGGTTGTGGTGGTGGTCGTGGTGGTGATAGTGGTGGTTTTGGATTTATTGGAGGCTCAGAGGGCACTGGGGGCATAGCAATGGACATAGGTAATGGAATCTCCTAAGAGTTGGGCATAAACAGAGATGTCCCTTTGGGTGGAAAATATGGCGAGCATATATCAGTGCAGGAGTATATATCTCCTCCAGAGTCATTAGTTGGTCCCTTACTACTATGTATTAAGGACCAAGGGTAGCCAAGAACTACACCGATATGATAGCCTCCCTTTGCTTCGACATAATAAAGAGATCCGTGGAGAGTGGCTGAAAAGTGTCCTGCACATCCCACAAATCCTTCAAAGTTTCATAACATTCGATCAAAGGCATCGTTCCTATACGAAACGTGTATATCTTCTATAACACAACAAAGACATGTTATTATTTTTTTTGGAGTGAATCTCATGTAAGACCTCGTGCATCTTCATGGCTAATGAATAAGACATGACTTTGCAATAGGCTCTTTCATACTATTCAACATAAATGTAGCCACACAAACATTGTTGGCCTCCCAATCATCTATCTTTTTATCTTTGATTGGTTCTTCCTTTGTCAAAATATATTTCTTCCTATGCGATCCAATGAATCAAGCAAACAAAGTATACCAAAAGAGAAAATTCGTACCATCAAGCTTGAAAATTAGCTCTCCTCCTCGAACTACCAACAATATGGAAGAAACCAGTGTTGGAAGCAGCCTCTTTCAACCACAACTATCGAGATTTCTAACGCCAATCCATCTCTTTCTTCAAATCCTCCTTCCAGACCACATCAAGAAACCTTTTCCTATCCATCTTCTCCAATGCAATGAGATCCCTAATGTCATCTTCCTTATCAAGGTTTCTTCCTCCTCGCCCAAAGGTCCTTAAAAGCAAATAGTTGTGCCCTCAAATGGGATAATCTGCCTGCCAAAGTTCTTGTAGCAAAAGAAGAATTAGGTACCCTAAGGCATCTTTCTTTAACTAAATCTCTAAATCCAAGTTCCAAAAGCTAAGACTTGTCAAATTTGAAATAAGATACAAATTTCCCCTCATTTGAGAACCACATAAGCTGTGTATGATTTGAAAAAGGTTGCGACTAAGCAATAACATCAGCAAGCTGGATCTTTTTAGCTAGTTTCACAACGCAGAAGAACCTATCAATCTTTTAATTTAAGCCACTAGAATTTCTCGACATAAATTTTGCACCAACAACAAGGTTATCATATAACCCCAATTAATCCACGAGCTCTGCAAAGGGCTCCATTGATCTGTCCCAATGTCCATCCGATCTGTCATCAAGATTCAACACGAGTGGCATTGAAATCTCTACCAACTAGCTACAGCCTGCCATCTATGAAAGCAGCAGTCTAGCGTAACTCCTCCCAAAAGTCATGTCAAGGCTCTCATCACAAGGCCCATAGAATGTTGTAAAGACACAAGTCAATCCATCAAAGACCCTACTAAAGCAGCCAAATAGAGACCATCTGCAAGAAGTTTGGAAGATCAAGTTGAATGAACCCCCCTTCAAAGCTATCAGCATCCCACCTGATCTAGCAGCAGAGTTGAGTTCCACAAAAGATCAAAAATACCACTCCCAATCTCCCTATTCGTCACACACTCAAGTGACTCCAATTTTATCTCTTGGATCAATAAAAAGTCCATCCCCCACTCAACACCATAACAATGAAGCACCCCCTTCTCTCGGGATCATGAAAACCCCTAACATTTTACATACAAACGTTAACCATTGGTACAAGCAGTGGTTCCCAATCCCCTTGCAAATCCACACCTTCTTTCACCAATTATCACACCCACAGTCCCATCAACATCATCAAAGAAGTGTTTTCAGCCCTTGATATTTTGCCTTTGAGAAACATGTTTTTTCTCTTATTAACCAACCGCAGACGTAGGGGCAGATAAGGCTTCTAGGATAGGGTACGCAAGGAAGACCGGCACTTAGAAGTCCGAGAAGCAATTAAAGTATCAAATCCCTAGGAGTCTACACCATTCTTTGAGCCTTTCTCCTTCGTCGAACCAGATCCCTGATGCAAAGCAACATGAATCATAGGCACCACATGCTCACACGCTACAAAATCAGGCAACACAGGGACTGTCACCTCCAGCTAAAAACTCAGGAAAGCTTCGCCTCCAACTAGCAAAGACAATTCTGAAGTCTTCATTGAGTGCTTCATCACCACATCGAGAAGCTCACTGTTGTACTCTAACACAGCATCACAAAGCATTCTTTCCATCACAAAAGAGACCATCAGCTCCTTCGAGGAAGGCTCCCGATTCTCCTACATCAAAACAGAAGAAAAGAAGGAAGGTCTGCACTTACCGGGAAAGGAAGAAGGTTCTGGCCCATTAAAATGTTGGGGCCTACTCAGGTTCATAACTAACTCACTGACTCCAGATCTGAATACAGATCTGGATCCCCCTGGAAATCGTAGAAAAGGTCAAGTGAACCCTCACCACCAGTTGCCATTTTCATCACCTCCAGAGAAGGAAGTTGTTGGGGGGAATCAAGCTGTTCCTAATCGTTCGACGCTTTCCCTGCTCGACACTCGAGATTCGTTGCGGATTCCTTAACCTTCCAAACCCGGTGCACCACCGACCTTCGTGAGTACCAACAACAACCTGAGCAAAGGTGCGAGCCTAAGCATTGCTACTCACCATCCTCAAAGAAAGCACCCAAATGATCCCCCAAGTCAGAAAAATTACCTTCTTCGGGACAATGCAACCTCTGGCCACCTTCACCTTTATAATTTATTTCAACCAACAACAAATCTCCTTCTTGAATCCTGAGACCACACCAAGTCTTCAACCTTACAAAGGAGGCACAAATGGACTCCAAGACCTCCACCATTCTTAAACGAGAGGAGGGGGGTACCATATATGAAGATCTTCACAACCTCCTTTGTCGAAGGTTTTTCCTCAAGAGACCCATCATGAGGCAACAGGCATCTCTAGTGGATGCACACATTCCCAACAACCATCTCCTTGAAACAAAGACAATCGAGGTCCGAAGGTACGAGGCCAAAGAGCAAGAAGCTCCAAAGAGCAAAGGAGGTGAGCTTAAAGTCATCAAGCATCATCATCATCTTAAACGCCACCCTCACCTCCTACAACACGGCTTCACCATGAAGAACCTCCCCTACCAGAGCAGATAGCAAGATGGAATCAAGTGGGGCCATCATTGATGACCACAGAGCAACCACCTCTGTCTGAGGAGCATTCAAGGGTGGAGGAGACAAACATTCCGCCAACAAACCCCTCTTCGAACAATAACTCTTACGATGACCAATCCCCCAACAATGGAGGCATAGCATGGGATCACAACATTCTCTCACAAAATGACCTCTTCCACATGAAACAAACGACATCACGCTATGAAGGGCCCACCTTCCTAGACATTCTTCTTCTGTTCAACACCTGCACCTATCCATCAACGTCCTCCACCCGAGTCCTCGCACCCCCTCACTTTCCCTCTCACATTCTCCCCTCCTAGTCTTTCAAATTCCCCAGATATCTCTACAATATCCATAATATATAAATCATGCAAGCTTCAACTTGCCCCCTTTTTTATGAGACAATGCTATAAAGCAATAAAGTGCCCAAACTACCCACAAAAACACACCATGAAACATTAGGCATCATGCATTTCATCTTGACAAAGTTTTAAGAATACTCCATCACTTTTTCTATGCATTAATGCATATCATATTTCACAAAAAGAAAAGCATAATTAATTTTGGTATAGATGTAAAATGAACATAAATATAGAAAGAAAATGTTCTGCAAGTCAGACAACTATGCAGAATTATATTAAATAATCCCAACAAGAAGCTTACATGTGATTTATGCGCTTCCAACACATCATGATCTCCGTAGGCATCAAACTGCAACCAGAACTGTGAAACTACATTCTTCTTAAAGGAATCCTGTGACACAAGACATCACTGGCTTATGAAACCAGCTAACAGGACATCCCCCCAAACAACTCAAGAAGGTGGTAAAAATACAATTACAATGCGTTTGACTTATACATGCAAGAAAACAATATATCAGCAGCAAGAAACAATTGCAATGAATAATATTTAATACTTTATCATAGCACAAAAAATCACTTTTAGCATTATACTTACCAGAAATCACGCTTGTGTTTGCATTGAACTTTCAAAGCAAATTGTTAAGTGCATTAGGAAAGTGTTTGAATATTAGGATTAGTTAGTTGAGTCCTATTACGATTAGGTTTGAGTCTATTTAATTAGGTTTGAGAGTCTTAGTTCTTCTCCTATTCCTATTTGTTAGTTTTCTATTCATGTTAGGTCTTTTATGTAATTTTTCTAAGCTTCTAACCCAATTCTCTATATAAAAGAGGTTAATAAGACTATTTTCTCAACATGATATCAAAGCAAGATTCCTAATCCTCGAGAAACCCACCAAGAGCCACCGACCTCTACCCTGCATGCCCTCTCTCCTGAGTGCCCACCTCTCCACATGCAACCACACTGCATCCTCACCTCTTGCCTGCACTACATCTCCATGTGCATCGTGCACTGCTACGCCATTTCCCTGCTTGTCATGCATGCATACTAGTGGCTCCTACCCAATCTCACACATATCGCAAGCACCTCTCTCCTATTGCACCCATAATGCATGGCTCTCACTCCTCTACCGCGCGTTAAGTGCATGTAGTCGATCCCTCTACCGCGCGCTCCACGTACATGCACTACCTATCTACTACACACCGCCCTCCTACGACACGCAACCTTCGCAAGTGCCTTGCCTACATTGCAAGCAACCCATGCACGTGTCTACCAACAATGCGCACTACTCTACCTATGCCATGTGTGCACTGCGTGTATGCTTCTATTCTGACGTGTGCCTAGTGTGTGCTTCCCATAAGTGGCTGATGTTGTTGTTGCTGTAGTTGATGTCACTGACTCAATGTCACTGCCAATGATCTACATAGCCCAACGATACCACTGATCATTGTTCCAACACTGACAAAGCTTCAGCGACCCCAATGATCGATCTAATGCATTCCTACCATGGAGTTGCAAACTCCATTTACTTGGTTTGACAACTTAGGATCCAGGCGACTTGTTGTGGTTTTGAACCACCTAGATGTTGCTACCATGATTCCAATCCTCCGCCAGATGAGAGTTAGACCTCGATTAAAGGTCCCAACCTTCATCTGTTGTCGCTACTACTATTGATTTGGATCGATCTTGATCCAGATCTGCTCCTAAGATCATGCATCTTTGGTCAACTTGGGGACGAAAGAAGGGGGGGTGGTGAGAGTTTGTGTCAGGAGGTCTAAGCCACCTTGCTGGCGAGAGGATTGTCATGGGAGAGGGTCACAACACTTCCGATGTAGGGCCATCGGTCACTTTGCTCGTGATTGCTGAGATCCCATCAAGTGCCTCCGTTGGGATGGATTGGGGCATCAGCAATATTCTTGGTACTCTCAACGTCAAACATCGGGGGTGGAGTTGCAGGAGGTTCATAGGGTGCAGAAGCCATCGCCCTCTAGATCTCCAAACTATAAGGTAGAAGTGATGATTTCACCAATGTTGGAGGAGGTTGATCGCATCCTCCAAAGGTTGTTGGTCGGTCAAACAACTTCTAGGATTCAATCCATGAATGAGGTCAAGATGTTGGTTGGGACTATGGGGTTACAGTCAGAAGGATGGAAACTTGCTAAGTTTTCATCTAGGAAGGTCCTCTTCAATCTTCAAGAAGAGGATGTTGCTCGTTACTGATTCCAGGCAATTTAGACGCAGTCCCTATCGGTAACATAGAGGTTGGTCTCGCAATTTAATGGTGCTCTTAAGGAGCGGTCGTCGAAACAAACCAAGATTAAGGTCGAGCTCTCAAGGATACTTATCCACTTGAGGACACCGGAGGTCGTGGCATCCATTATGTCACAATTTAGAACCCTCTAGTCATGCGAGGTATTAGCATCATAGAGGGAGATGTGATGGTGTTCAAGCGAAGGTCAACCAAGTTCTTGGTGGGAAGACACCTAATTCGATGGTATTGAGTTATGGAGGTTCCTTGTGGTTGATCCGCGTTTGTCGTGTGGCAGAGGAAGGATGTCTGACCCAACGAGGTAGAGCTCCATTCAATCTAAAGGGCAAGCGGGCTGCCACCTATGCTGGCAGAATGTCGATTCTAGGCAACGACGTGGGGCGGGAGCTCCTCACAGGCGGCCATAAACAATGCAGAGAAGCGAATCCTGGAGGAGGAAAAGGCTAACGAGAGGTTCTCACGGTCGAAGCCCTCGGCCATGGAGGAGGAACCCCTATCCAACCACCGAGTGAAAGATGTGCATCAAGAGATTGGCAAATTGTCTAAGCAACCAAGGACTGAGTGTGCCCCACAGGCATTCAACCATTTGCATGTGGAACCTCCTCAACAAGCCAATGCCCACTCAACCTCGACAGACCTTCATTCGACAGAGTGCACCGGAAGCGAGCGTGGTGACACTGGGGATCGTTGTCGTTCACTAGGTCGCTCATCGAAGGGGAAGTCGCACCAATTCTCCCCCTCCACGTGCAAGAAATTCCTCCGTAGTCGATGCGCCTCCAAGACTTGGGCGATCGACAAGGAATACTTAGCATGTGTTCTCATGGTTGAGAAGACTCAGGGCGCAAGAGGGAACAAACACCTACACCATGACAAGGATTTTGTCATGGAACATGCAGGGTCTCCGAGATAAGGAGAGGAGACCCACGTTAAGGTATTTAATGGAATGGCGGGTGGATTGTGCTCTAGTTCAAGAGATGCACATTCCAAACCTTGAGGACAGGAACTAGAGGCCTCTTGGTAGCAACGATTTAAATGCTGACGGCATGCCGCCGGCAAGGCTTATTTTCCAAAACACCCATGATGATATAATCCTGAAGTCGAAAATCAGGTATTTTGCCAGCATGCCGACGATATGGCCGATGCCGATGCCGATGCTTGCTGCAGCCTACATGCTATGTGCTAGTTTGCTCCGCTGGTGCCACTACCACACTATCATCTCTGTCGCTGCTTCAGCCTGCATCCTACATCGTTATGGAGCTTCTTGCCTTCTTGGTGGGCCTAGAGCCTGCTGGGGAGGTGGGGGAGCGACGAAGCGTCTCCTGGTACAGGGTGGCCGCCGCACGTCTAGGATTTCCTCCGATGATGACCCTTCTGATGGGATGGGAAGGGGAAAGGGGGCGAAGGGAATGGGAGATCGTGTCGGTGCCAGTGCTGGTGACATGTCACAGTGGCCAAGCCAATGTGAATGGGTTTTCAAGATGTGCACAGTGCAGTGGCCAATGTAAATGGGGTGGGAATTAAGGTCTGTGGACGGTGGTGGATCTGGTGGTGGAGAATGGGTAAATTGTGGTGTATTGCCTTGCGTTTCACGCAAATGCTATTATCCTGGGAACAGATGAGCAGTGTGCTCAATAAATCATAGAGTTTAGAGTCTAGACTCTAGACTAAAGAATAACATTTACTCTATGGAAAACATAGAGAGAGAAGTCAGTACTTGCACAAATGTCGAGACCCACACGAAGCATGATTGAGCAATTATTAAGGTATACAATGTAGTGATGTACATTGTACAGTGACTCAGTGAGTTGTATTTGTACATTCGCATAATATGTGACTCACCGATGGATGTAATGATAAAAAACCTATAAAATATTAATCGACGATTTGCATAGTTCGTCATCGACAGACGTAATCGTAAATATACCAAATCAAATATTTGCACAGTATGTCACCGACCGACAGACGTAATCATAAAAAACCCATAAAATATTAATCGACAATTCGTACAATAGACATCACCAACAGACGTAATCGTAAATGTACCAAATCAAATATTTACACAGTACATTACCGACCGACGGATGTAATTATAAAAAATCCATAAAATATTAATCGACGATTCGCATAGTAGACGTCAAAGATGGATGTAATCGTAAATGTATCGAATCAAATATTAACATGTCTTCATGCTAACATGTTGTAAATTAAATTATTTAGAGAAAGTATGGGATCTTTTGGGAGTTATATGGCACAGCAAGCCATCCATTAAGAGCACTCATCTTGGTAATAACCGACATCCTTTTAATATTTACTAATAATAATTTACTCTAAAATATCCAATTTATGACTCAAATATGTTTTCCCTACAGTGAAATGGTGGAATTTGTATGCAACGGAAGCTCCACATTTACGGCAGGTGGCTGTTAAAGTGTTATCACAAACATCATCTGCTAGTGGGTGCGAAAGAAATTGGAGTACATTTAACCTTATCCATTCCAAAAGAAGAAACAAGCTTGGAATTCACAAGCTTAATGACCTTGTGTACATCCACTACAACACAAGGTTACGAATGAGGCACATTCAAGAGGGTTTTGAAAAGAAGGAAATGGCCAATCCAATTGATCTAGCCTACATTTTCCAAACAGGAGATAATGTGCTAGAAAGTTTGATAAATGACATTAGAGGAGAACCTGTGATAGATGTTAGGGGAAGGCCAAAACCAAAGCTATCAAAGAAAATGGGTGCCGATGTTCAAGGACATATGGCCAGATCTGGTCGCCATATATTTCCTATAAGGGTATTGGATGAAGAGGATGAAGAACGACAGTTATCACAGTCTACTTCAACCTCAAAGATGACTCAGATGATGGCTCAGATGCAGATGCATTCGTAATGGTAGAAGGATCTGGATCAGAACGATCATCCAACAGAGGGAGACGTGCCGGTCAGGTGGTACAAACTCAGGGTGCTATAGAATATAATGAACGACACACCAATATCCATGGCGAACATATTCCAAGTCCAAGTCCACCAGCCATGGATTACGAGGGATATCAAAGTCATGATGCCTACATAGAGGATTTGAGCTCCTCAATTGGTTCCATGAGCATTGGTGATCAGTTTTTTGGTTCTTCAGCACCTGCGTCTGGATATGACACGGGATACGAGACAAGACATAAGACAGGATCTTCGTACGCTCAACCATTCTACCCGCAGTTATTTGCACCACCACCGCCTTCATATAATTATCCATCACATTCATACGCTGAGTCAGGATATGTTGACACTTCTGGTACTAAGACTGGGAGTGAATATTCTTACCCATATGAATATGGCACCATCCAAAATTATTTTCCTCAACAGTTCCAACTCCAAGCTCCTCCTCCAATACTAAGATCAGAATCATCACAAGATGATTCTAGAACAACAGGATTCTCCCAAACACGTGCAACTAATCGTGCGTGTGGGCAGTATGACAAACCATACACAAATAGTAGATTTCTCCATCTTGGGATTTTGGTTAGTATGAATGAACATTAGTAGAGACAGCACATAATGGATTATCAAACAATATATTCATATATGTCTTGGGAGAATTACTGTGAATACATTCAAAGTATTCATCGACAAAATAGTCAACAATGGTATCAATCAAGTGGTGATAGTACCCATGATAAAGATATGAATCCAGTAAGACACTCTTAGTTCTGGTGAAATCTGACTTTCGAGTTCTAAGTCCCGACTTCTAAGTTCTGTCTGACTTCCGATACATCAAGACATTACGATTTCAACTTTAACTTTGAAACTATATACTTCGATTCTTTCATTCTTAAATTCTTTGTATTCTTTTTTTTTAACTAAATTCTTTGTATTCTTCTATTATTAAATTCTTTGTATTCTTAACATGGTAAAAATATATGATATCTCATTATTGAACTTTAACATTATATGGTCATGTTATATATGAATATTATAACGTAACACTCTTATTGTTACATAATCAGCATTTGATTTTCTTAAAATTGATATCATTTTGACCACTTCTGCCATTTTTGTCGGCATGCCCTCGACGTGCCTCCAAAATTGCATTTTTTCGAGCTATCGAAATCGTCAAAATCTGCCATCGAAAAACAGGCATTTCCACAACGTGCCCTCGACATACCCACGAAATGCACATTTAGAATTTCATCGGCACAACGTCGAAATCGGCATTTCAAACCTTGTTTGGTAGGGGCCAGGAGGAGGACCTATTATGCAAGGTGTGGAAGGGACTGTCAGGGGGTTGGCCATTTAGTGGAGGACGGGCCACCTCCAGCTTGGCCCCCTTGGCCAACGACCATGTGTTAATGGGTAGATTCATGAGGATCAAGGACAGCACCACAATGTACCTTTCATGCGTCTATGGACCTTGCACCTCTGGAGATAGGCCTGCTCCCTGGGATGAGTTGAGGGTTGCAGCTGAGTTCACGGAGGGGAAGCCTGGTTGATTGGTGGTGACTTCAATGCCACCCTGAGCCATGACAATCGACCAGACGACCAAGGCGACAGCTCCACCTTGGGCTTCCAAGAGGTGGTTGCAGATCTGGAGTTGGAGGACCTACCCACGTCAAGGGCTACTTACACCTGGCACAATGGCAAGGGTGGCATGTCCAAGTTGGACCACTTCTTGTGCAATGTCCACCTCGTAGAGTCACACCAGTTGGCCAAGGTCATGGCTATGCCCAGGCCATTCTCTGACCACACGCTAATTCTCTAGGATAGTAGGGAGGATCGAGTGGTGTCTCCCTACTTCAGGTTCCAACACTTGTGGTTGCTGGAAGACAGCTTCCTGGGGATGGTGGTTGATCTCTAGGCATCCTACCCGTCTGGGCCTTCTGCCACAAGGACCTTGGAAGCCAGGCTATGGCACTTACGTGACCATATGTGGGACTATCGTCGAAGGGTGCAAAAGGAGAGGGAGCAGAGGTGGGAGGCAGCTTTAGCAGTCATCACTGCTATTGATACCAAGGAGGAGACCTTCCCTCTCTCCTTAGGGGAGTTGGAGGAGTAAAGGGCCAACCATGCCATAGTGGCCCAAGAAGACCATAAGCGGGAGGTAGAATAGCGGGAAAAATGTTAACAACTTTGGTTGAAGGAGGGAGATGCCAACACTTGTTATTTCCATGCTGTGGCAAGCTCAAGGCAACGAGCAAATCACATCTCTACGCTACGGGAGGGGGATCAGGTCCTTGACACTCCGAAGGTGGTGCGCACAAAGGTTAATGATTACTTTTACAAGGTCACCAGAGCGAACACGTGTAGTAGTTGGAGGCTCTCAACCATCGGGATGCCAAGATTGCAAGAGGAAGATGCGGCTTCTCTTGTGAGGGGAATAGAGGAGGCAAAGGTCAAGGAGGCCATTACAGGTCAAAAAGTCAAAGGGTCCCCAGGATCGAACGACTTCCAGATGCTCTTCTACAAGGACTTTTGGGACATGATTTGTGAGGGCATTCTGTGGGTCATCGTCGAATTCCAGGAGGGGAATTTTGGTTTTGAGCACCTCAACCGGTCGATCATGTTCCTACTACCGAAGCGGTTGGGGGGTGAAGAGCCTCAGTGATTTCCATCTTATTACGTTTTCCAATTCCATTTATCTCATCATTGGGAAGGTTTTCGTCAACCACCTTCGTCAGGTGCTCCCTAACCTCATTAGTCTGGTTCAGTAAGCTTTTTTAAGGGGAAGATCTTTGCAAGAGTCTTTCATCCTAGCCAAGGAGATCGTGGCATTTCTCTAGAAGGTCAATTTCTCCAGGGCCTATGACTCCTCGTCATGACCTTACCTCGGGAGGTGCTTAGACGTAGAGACTTTCCGAAGTCTTGGGTGAGGTGGATGCGGCAATGCATTACTACGTCTTCATTCTCGCCACTCATTAATGGGCGACCTTCGAGGAGGTGGATTCAGCCTCGAAAGGGGGTGAGGCAAGGGTGCCTACTTGCTCACCCACTGTTCATCTTGGCCATCGACACCTTGGCGTGCTTCACCTTCCGAGCGTGCCACAGGGGACTTCTGTGGGGGTACACCTTGATGTCTGGGAGGCAAACCCTCACGCTAATACTCCAATACACTAATGACATGATCTTCTTCTTGGAAGGCCTTGCTCAAGGGGAGGTGGTAGGCAAGCTCCCCTATATTTTTGGTGAGATCTCCAACCTCAAAACTCAATGAGACCAAATCCTCGATCATTTGTTTCAGCTACAACTCCACCACGGCCTCCATCTCGCAAGCCCTTCATACCCTTGTGGTGGACATGCCTATTCGCTACCTTGGCCTCGCTCTCTAGGCCAAGAGGATGCACATTTCTGACTAGGCCCTCTTGTTTGAGAAGGTCTCCACTAAGTTGACAGGGTGGAGTGGGAGACTCCTCTCCAGAAGGGGGCAGCTAATCCTCCTCAACTTTGTCCTCTCTACCATTCCCATCTTTGACCTCTCCTTGTTCAGGCCAGGGAAGACACTTCTCAGGAGGTTGGAGGTGGCCGGGAAGAGGTTCTTACGGAGGGGGGCCACATAGGAGAGGAGGTTTCTTCAAGTTGTCAAGTGGGCGAGTATTTGTTGTCTGAAGAAGCATCGAGGATTGGGGTGCATTGAATCAAAGAGGTGGCAAATTCTTTGATCATGAAGTAGGCAACGCAATTGCTTGGTGGAGAGATTGGGATGTGGCAAGAGATACTAAGGGCTCATATGGTGATGTGGTCCCCCCAATGGGTACACTACAACACCAACGTGGCGAATCTCCCTTATGATGGTTGGTGGTTAATGAATTGTCAGCCATTACTGGAGGACAGCACACAATTCAGCTTCTAGAGGTAGGACTAGACGAGAAAGAAGACCCTGGCGAAGCATTTCCCCAGGTGCTTTTCAATCTCTCACCAGCAGGGCATTACCATGGCTAAGTACTAGTATGCGGAGACGGACAGCTGGCACCTATTGGTACCAGATGGAATGAGGAGTAGGCACACGACCACGGAGCGTACCTGCATGCAGAAGGAGCTTAGCCCCTAGAGGCCAACAAAAGGGATAAACCGCTTCCATTGGAGGTACGACGACTACCGATCACACCAAGCATGTGACGTCTTGGCGACCGATCTAAGGATCAATATGCTGGACCAAGAGTGCACCCATCTATGAAGCGTTAAGGTGCCTCTCAAGGTTCACATCTTCCTATGTCTTACACAAAGAGAATGCCTTGTTATTGAACAACTACATCGCCTTCTCATGGGGTCTCCGATCCATCTTTGTCCCCTCTGCGCTACCACCGAGGATAGTACAACCCACCTCCTCATAGAGTGCTCCTTCACGCAAGAGGTCTGGCAGGTGGTGTGCAGGGGTCTCATACCACCTTGGGACACCCTGTGGTGACAATTGGTTGATGCTCACCAGGATCATGGAAGGATGACAGCAGCATTGTGGAGCATGTGGCTGGCACACAATGATTTAGTGTTTCACTATGATCGGGCTTGGACTAAGAATGTAATTAGAGAGGCCATTTCCTCAACTAATTTTTGGAGTGCACATTTGTAATTACATAGTTACATATCAATAAAACATCTAGATGGTTATCGATCACGATAGCCATCCTTTCTTTTCTTCAAAAAAAACAAAAAAATATCGTGCATCTTTAAAGATTGCCTAACTGCCCCTCTTCCTGTATTAGTGGGAGATTTAAGTAAGATGATCGACTTCTGCCTACCTATTGATACTACATGCTTGAGATCGTTCTGTTGCTTGGGATCATCTCCTACTACATGCTTGCTACCGCTACCTACCAACTCATCCAATCAAAAGATGACTTCATCGAGGGGAAGCCACATTTTGCCTACTATAACAAGTTGGGCATAATTGTTATCTATTTCCAACTTGGAGGGAGTGTTAGAGTATTAAAATTAGTTAGTTACGAGTCCCACTACAATTAGGTTTAAGTATATTTAATTAGGTTTGAGAGGTCTAGTTCTTTCTATTCCTATTAGTTAGTTTCCTATTTTTATTGGGTCTCTTATGTAATTTTTCTAATCCAACTCTCTATATAAAGGGGTTAGGGTTCTTGATTTCAATAACAATAATAAAACTCTATTTTCTCCATCACAAATCACACCATTCAACCAAAAAAGACACGAGAACATTTTGTAAGTTAACTTTCTAAAACATCACCCCATCCAAAAACAGGATTGTGATAAATCCAATTCTAAGGTTACAAAACACAAAAAAACTGAAAAGAATGTAGATAAATGGAAAGGTGATAGAAAGAAGGGAAGGAATATTGCAGTCATAGAATGTCATTCTAATACATATGGTTTATGTATCATCTCATAAAAAGCAATGTGATAAAGCATCAATACCAACAATCCAACAAAATAGAGAGCCAAGTTGATAGAAATGGAAGGGAACGACTAAGAGTCTACGAAACCAATTTCGTTGGAAGTTCCATTGAAGTGTTCAAGCCTAAACCATTCATAGAGCAGCCACAGGAACAACAGAACCCATGATTGCACAAGATTTTATTGAAAACAAATCCTATTAGTTCATTGGGAAGAATGACAGAAAGAGGGCAGAATGAGCCAAGAACCAAATAATTACCAAGCTTCCCCTTCAAACCAAAAGTATGACAATGGACATATATAACCATTTGATCAAGAAAGCTGCGAAGGAAGTGATTCCCACATTCCATAACTAATCAAAAAGATAACTAGACATCACTGGTGAGAATCGTCTAGCCATCAGCTCTCTCGCAAGAGGTCATCGAACACGCAACACCAGACTTAAGCCTAGCTTAGTTACCGGGATAACCCAGAAAAGCATGGGCCGTCTCAGTTTGGTTACCCCCTGCATATTAAACAGTCACAGGTTAACCAATAGGATGATCCTTTTGCATTCCATACAGTATCTATCCCTCTAATCAAACTATGACTGAGTTTAAAAATCGTTTCAATCGCCATGGCGACCAAAAGAAACCATCTTTTCCATCAAAATGTCACTGCTTAACTACCAAAGACAACAAGAACATAGAAACATCCCAACTTTCCGACAAAATTCCCAACTTTTTCCCAAGCAGAATGCCGCCGGACCTCTAGGGCTTGGAGGAAGTGATCGACCACGAGGGAGAGGAGTTCGTGGTGGCACAGAGTACCCACGAGGGACTCCAACTCCTGATGCTGATCCACGTGGCGGCTCCCGGCGCGGAGGAGGGACTCGGTGCACTCGCAGAAGCGGCACCAGCTCCGGGCGATCTCGTCGATGGCGTCAGCCTTGAGCGAATCCAGCGCGGAGAGGTTGACCTCCATAGGTAATGGGATCGAGTAGCGGGGGATCTCCCCAAAACCCTAACGACGACGACGACGATGACGAGGGGTAGAAGGTTTTGCTGGGGAGGTGTGAGCTCGACAGCGCTGCACTCTCTCAGCCCTCGAGTGTCAAATGGGTTTTGGCGCCATTACTTCGTTTCAGTCGTTATGGGCTCTACGGAGCCCTTCCAGTGATCCGCAATCCAGACACGGTATGGAACAATCGAACACGTTCGAGATTTTAAGAGGAGATTGGTCTTTATGGGTGAGGTAACCTCCATTTTACGCATAGTTTGATATTTATATTTCAGGTACCTTAAGATATTGGATAACCTAATTTCTAAAGAGAGAAGATCTTTCTTTTCTTTAAAAATTAAAGATTCTTACCTTCTTTTTTTTTTTAAATTACATCTCTCTTTCTTATGGCCTACCTTGGGCCTTCAACCATTGTTAGTTGGTTGGAGATTCTCTTCTTTTTTTATTATCTTCCATCTCTCACCTTCCACCCACCTTCGCTAGAATTGGAGACATGGTAATAGTTTTGTCTCGATCGTACTCGACTCCATCACATTCACATTCGCCTTCGATATTCTTGCTGCTAATAGGTTCAAGTAAACATCTTTGCTCTGATCTCTGTCGACAGCCCCTCTGCTAAGGGCTTCACTTTCGCCTCTATGTTCCTGTGGAACCGATCTCTAGTTTGGGTCTATGTTTGAAGTCATGTGTATCACGATCGTGTATTTGTTTGACTTATCTTCGACCTCTAGCCTCTCAGGTACTCATTAACATGGATCATTTCAATCATCGTGGCTCTACCCTAATGGCGTTGTCATATCTACTGACGTGACCAGCTCCCTGAGGCTTCATCGAAAATCTTAGAAGGGCACTTTCTTCTTTTTTGTTTTCTTTTGGTTTTTCTTCTTGTTTTGTATTCTTCATTTCAAAGTTCCCCTACTCTTCGAAATAGGCAGTATCGCTTTCCTCCCTCTTCTAATGGAGTATTTCGGCTTTCCCTCCTCTCTCACCTCTCAGGGTTTGTATCTTCTTCATTCCCTGTAATAAAGAAATATTTCAAAAAAAAGGATTTACATTTTAAAGATCTTAATTTTAAAATCCCAGTCATTTTTGTATCCCATCTTGTATTTGGTATAATAGTTTCATGTTGATATCCTACTTGTCTTCTTTAATGATTCAAATTAACACTTGAACTTATATTTAATTTATATATATATATATATAAAGACAAGAACCCTTGTAAAAATTTGTTTTTCATGTAATGAACTTGGATTTCGATTCCAATACCTTCTTTGAATTCCTCGAAGCAACATGAGTCCAATAGTGTATGCTATGTGAGAATCAAAGACTCATTGGACCTAGATCAATGTCATACACAAAATTTGAACAAAATTAATTCAAACATCTTTTCTTTAAAAAGAAAACGAATCAAACAAAAACAATCCCTGCAACACCTCTCTTTGTCTCTCACATCAAATGCACTTCTAATCTCTCTCCCCAAAATCTCCTCCTCTCTTGCACTTAGTCACCCACTGTAAAGACCCATTCTATTCTGAGCCCTTTAAGACGTCTGGACTGTCGGTCAGACATCTGGACCCCTTCCCAAATGTCTGAAATTGAAAACTTGGTATGTAACTTCGTGTCTGCGTGCGGGCTGCGCCCAGACAATACCACTCTTTTCTCTTTCCCTCTTCTCTCCACCCAAACCCTAACGCACCCTTATAAAACCCCTCTCCCCCTTCCTTTCTTCCCCACTTCACCACAGCCACCTTCCTTCCTCTCCACTGCAGCGAGAGGGGCGAGAGCAAGAGAAGGCGAGAAAGCGAGCAATGAGGGGGAAGAGCTCGAGCTCGCGAGTTCGTGGGAGCTCATCGGAGGATGCACGGCCGGAGCAGTGCGTGCGGGAGGAGGTGCGCGTCGGGGGAGACATCTCCGACACTTGCTGCAGCCGGAGCTGCAGGCGAGGAGGAGAGGCCGCGACTAGGCACGGCGAGGAGCAGAAGGTAGTTCTGGTTCTGGGATTTTCCTAGAATCAGACATCTGGCGTGTTGTCCAGACAATGGGTTGGACGTCTGGTGACGACATCAGACATCTGAAAGCAGTGTTCCGCGAAGGTATGTTCCTCTCGCGGATACGGCCATGCAGGCCGCACCGCAGCTTCAATCTGCATGGCTAAATATAGGTGATATGGTCTGTCGCGTGCAGGGATAGCTTCGGGAAGGCGCGGGACATGCCCTCCCACACGTCTTGGAAGTCTGGACAGCTTACCAGACGACCGGAGACACTCCCAGACAACTGGAGGAGAGGTCAGACGTCTGGAGCTGGGACCAGACGGTCAAGTAGGGGTTCAGACGTCTGAAGTTGACGCAGGAACCTGAGGTGAGACTCTGGTTACTTTTAAGACGTCTGGACCTTATGCCAGACGTCAGATTTAGGTCTGTAGCCCTGTTTTTAACCTGTTTAGGGTCCATTTGAGGTCCATTTTATGCAAATAAGATATCAGTGTTTCTTTGTGTGTTCCTCTACTTGTTAGAAATCCATATATACTGTTCTGAATGTTCCATTATGGTATATTTCTTTGTATAGGACTTCGATCAGTTGCGGGTTCGGGGCTTGCTGAGGCACGTAAGCCTGCCGTTCGAGCTCCCAATATTCCCGGGTTATCTGGTAGAGTGATTTCCCCCTATTTTAATTATAAAACATGAATGCATATGTGAAATTGGATAACTAGAAATCTAGGATGTGGCATGACTCCTAGGACGATAAGTACTTACACTGTTTGTATGCGTGTATGAAATTGCAGTCTTAAATAAATGAATAGAAATGTGAACAACTACCTGTTAATAAACAAGAACTGCCTGTGAAATATGAAATGCCCGTGCTAGTTAAACAATTACCTGTGACATTACTCGTTGTATATGTTAAATGATGGAAATACGAGCTGCATGTGTATAATCTGAGAATGGAAATGTGAATGATGAAACCTGGTATGGAATGACATGGGGAATACGAGCATGAATCCTACTGGGAATTAGGAGTAGAGCTCATGTGGATAAATGGAATAGATCTGGAAATGTGAGTGGGAAGTGTGCTGGCCCTTGAGTACATGGTACCAAGGAGAGCGACTGCCCCCTATTTAGTGTAGAGTAGAGCTAGCTACCCTTGGGTTGGAACCCGGGGATTAGGATTGGCCACTCTACACCGACTTCTTTGGCCCTCGTGTACACTGTATCGGGGAGAGCTACTAGTGTAAGGAGAGAGCTAGCCACCCCACGGGACCTAGGATTCAGCTAGCCACCCTACACTGACTTGTTAGGCCCACTGGGCAAACTGGGGTAATTAGACGAGGGTGCGCGGACTGGCGAGGGGCGAGACCCCTGTTTGATTCTGAGGGGCTAGACCCCTGTTACTGAGAGGGCTAAGCCTTATACTATTCCGTGTTGTACTTTAGGCGTACCCGCTAGCGGAAATGACTGACCGCGTGCCAATGCGGGATAGCTACCCGTGCGATTATCGCACGTGCCGTAGTCACCGCTACGTCTGTCCGTGACTTTGGGGTGGTTGACTGGGTGTAGGATTAACACGGGGGACTCTCCCGGCCAGGAGAGCACCACATGTGCCTTCTACTCTTTGGAAAAGACTGCAATTAAGATTGTTCCCACTAGGAACATGCGAGTTCAAGAAAGAGATCCGAAAAGTAAACCAATGGGTGAAAAGAAATGACTTGTAAAATAAAATAATTGGAAAAGATAAATTACCTATTAGCTTTTACTGCTTTAGTTAGTTTGGTTACCACTTTACTCAGCGTTCGCTGACTCCATTTTTCCCGTACCCCTTTATAGGTCCAAGAGTTGAGCAGCCCGAGCTGCCGGCTGCAGAGGGTGCTGGGCTTAGTCGAGCCCAACAGTAATTCCTGTTGTTTTACTTCTTTTTTTGTTAGTGAGTTTAGACTCTTGTTACCGTTTATGTTGTTGTATTTTGTTTCCGCTTTACTGTTGTGGTGGTGATATGTATTGTTAGTAGCTTTTACTTCCTTTACTGTTGTACTCTTTTACTGTTAGTTACTTAGCATAGCGAATGTGGTTTACTTTCCTGCTTTTTGGTTATTTCTTGTTGGACGACTGGGTCTTGGGATTAGTCGAGTTGGGCCGGTCTCGTGTCCTGTAGGGATTCGGGAACCGGGTCGTAACAAGATGGTATTAGAGCAAGGTCGTCTAGAGGAATGAACCAACTAACTTGAGAATAACCAATTTACATGCATATAACAAGAGTAACCACCACAACGTACTGCTTGACATCTGTTCTGAGTTTCCTTCGCTGAAGTCTGTTAGAGTTGACTTTTTTTGTTCTGTCTTCTGCATCTCCTTGCAGGAGATGCCTCGACGTGGAGTCCTTGAGGCAAGTCACGGAAGGGGTTGTGGACGAGGTCGGAGGGGCGGACGTGCCGAGCCCGAGATGCCAGTTGACCAGCCACTTCTCCCAGGCATTCAAGCCCAAGACCTTGCTGAGTTGATACGAGACATAGTATGAGAGGAGCTCCACCCGCCTCCAGTTTGGGATAGGACTGCGTGTTGTTAGAGGATCCGTTTGTGATCAGAGGTCCGAGTGGTCAGCTGTTTGTAGCTGAGGAGGTCTACACAGACTGTAAGGTTAGTATTGAGGGACACAGCCTCCCCGCTGACCTGATTGTGATACAGATGGAGGATTTTGATGTTATTCTGTGGATTGATTGGTTGCCCGCTTACCACGCCTTGGTGGAATATTTTGAGAGGAAGATCATCTTCTCCATACCAGAGATGCCTTCCTTTGAGTTTCTCGAACAACCGGTGGACGGAGGGTTCAGGTGCATTTCTGCACTTCGGGAAACGAGACTTTTGGGCCAGAGGTGTGAGAGCTTCTAGCCTGTGTGGTGGTAGAGCCCAACCCCGTGGCAGACTTTCAGAGTATCCCGATGGTCAGAGAGTACCCCAACGTGTTTCCAGAGGAGCTGTCAATGTAGGTTTCCTACGTCTACTAGGAGGGGTGAGATCAGCGTGACGAAAAAAAATGCGGAATTGAAAATATATCAAGCAATCTCACAAAATAAGCAATCACAAAATGTACACAAGTAATTTTAGGTGGAAACCCAAACCGGGTGAAAACCACCACCTAACCCTCTCGAGTTAGGATTTTCCGATCAACCTAGTTGATCAAATCCACTAACCGAATCACTTTAAAACGAGGGTGATTTAACCTCAGTACAACCACGCTACAAGTACGAGGGTAGCGTTCCTCAACCCCTTCTCTCCACGAGAAGGATTTTGTCCCACGAAGGAGACGGGAATTCGCAAACCGAATACCCAACCAAAAGACAAAGATAAAATAAAACAACAAACCTATAGAGCCAACAAAGTAATAGACCTAAGCTTCTATAGGATTTAGGAAACTCCCCTTTGCAAGGAGTGCGTCGACGATGACGCGGGTGCGTGAGCCACGCAACGGCGCAATGTCGCTCTCGTAGACAACGGCAGGAGAGCGGGTGCGCGAAGGGAATGATGCTCTCAAGATGTAGAACTTGAGCTTAGAGAGCAAGAGCTTCTTGGACACAAGAGAGTGGAAATACTTGATCTTAGTGTATTGCAAAGTGTTTCTTGTGTATCTAAGTGTCTTTCTTGTGTGTCTAGGTGCGAAAAGGCTCCCCTCTATTTATAGAGGCCTTAGGAAGGCTTTGGAAGGCTTAGAAAAGCTTCCATAGCCGTTGGGAACAAAGTCCAAGAGAATCAGGCCAAAATCAGGAGAATGATTACATTTGACAGGGTTATCAGACGTCTAACTCTGGCATCAGACGTCTGGAAGGCCACTTTAAGACGTCTGATTTCAAGGTCAGACGTCTGATTCTATGCGGGTTTCTCCCTGACTTGAATCAGATCTAAACAGGGTTTTTGTGCAAGTCCATCAGACGACATACAGGACGTCTGGCACTAAGTATGGACGTCTGGAAACCTACTTTTACTGTGGGAATTGGTTTCCAAACGTTGCAACGGCTAGAAAATCTCTGAGAAGAGATTTTGGGTCAGCGGAGGCAAAACGGTCATTTATCAGACGTCTGGAAAGGCCTAAGGACGTCTGATAAGGCTCTAACGGTCATATTCTTGACTGTTTGCTAAGCCAGCCAACGGTCCACCAATTGGACGTCTGTCAAAGTCATTAGACGTCTTCTAAGACGTCTGGACTAAGGTCTGGACGTCTGATTTCATCAGACAGAACTAGCTATGTCCAGCCTAACAGTTATCATACGTCTGAAACAACAGTCAGACGTCTTAAAATGCTTTATCAGACGTCTGATTTGGGAATTAGACGTCTGTAAGTGCTGTTCGAACCCTATATTGGTTTTCTAAGTATTCTACAGAAAACCTAAGTATCCTAGGGTTGTGCCGGTGTTCCTAGGACTACTGTTAGGGTTCTTTGAGGCTCTTTAACATAAAATATCTAAGGAAATAAAGAGAAACAAAAGAAACGAAAAATACAACAAGTACAAAAGAAGGAAATCTATCCTATTCTTCATTTCCTTCCATCTTCAATCTTTCGCTCCACGCAAACCTCCTCTGTTTTCCGTCAAGCTCCTCCAATCCGTCCTGGATGCGAGCTCGAACTCCGTCTAAACACGTCCACATTTGCAATTGACCTGAAATCTAGGACTCAAATTGCAAATGTTAAATAACACGTGTTTTGTTATCATCAAAACAAATGATCGTGGTGCTTTAGCACCAACAATCTCCCCCTTTTTGATGATGACAAAATCGTAAATAATAATGCATAAAAATCCTCCCCCTTTTTGACATTATCAAAAAGGTTTGATTGATTTTACATTTCCTATAACTCCCCCTTAAAACATGCTCTTCTATGAGTTTATTTTAACAAAGGTGATATTCTCCCCCTTTTTGTAACAACAAGATAGCTATTATTTTTCTCCCCCTTACTAAAGGAAATTTAGCTAACTTGTATCTCCCCCTTAAAAAATTGACAATTAGCTCATTAATTTTAACTCCCCCTATCTAAATGCTTATGATAAAAAGATAGGGTAAAGGGTTTTACCTCACCTACCATGGCCAATAAAATGGCCCAAATGGTGGTGGTGGATGCCACATCGGATGGGGCTCTCATCCGTAGCTTGGAGGCCCGGGCATCGGCGTCGGTCTCCAGTCTGGTGATCGACGTGCGGCGGGTCCGTCGTTTGTTCGCCGTCTCGTCGGTCTTCCTGTTCTCCTCCTTGGTCTACTCCTTGGTTCTCCCAATTCCAGTTGACCATCCTTGAGTTTGTAGGTCCAGTCCTTTGTGTTGTAATTATCCCTGAACCCTACAAAACAAGATTCTAATTTTTTTTTTCGGTATCCAAGTGAGCTTGGATCCGGATCTGTTAGCGGGTCTCCTTGATGGAGATCCTTTCTCAACCTTAGGGCTATAAAACTTATCTACTTTGTTGATTAATTTGTTAGAATTTTCCCTAAGACATGCGATTTCTTTTTCTATAGTTTGCATCTTAGTCTTTAAATCAGAAATTTCTAACTTTAGACTATCATTTTCCTCAATCAATTTAGTATTTTCATTGATTAAATTTTTATTTTCTAAGAGCAGGTTATTAGGACTAGAGCTACTTTCTAGGTCCCTAAGCTTTATTTCTAACCTATTGAAACGTTGTGCTCGAGAGATAACCGGGTTTTATTGTTATAGCGTTGTAGTATAGCCAGTTATTGCCATCATTTCAAATATATAAATTTTTTACTCGGAAAATAAAAGAGTTCCCGAGGTCGAACTCAGGGAGCAAGTTGTATTCTAGAGATATACATGTTTCTTTTACAAAAATAAAGAAAGAGAGAGAAAGAATTTGTTGTCTTTTCTTCTTTTCTCTTTGCTTCTCCTCGTCTCAGATCTTCTGTTATCTTCTTCTTCTTTATCTGCAGTGGTGATGTTCTTCTTCTGCAGTGGTGATGTTCTTCTTCTTCTTTCAGCTGTTCCTGCTCCTCCTTTTTCTTCTGCAGAGCGGTCCTGTTCTTCTTCTTCTCCTTTCTTCAGATCTTCTTCTCGTGCTCTTCTTCTTTCAGTTCTTCCCTGTGTTCTCCTCTGCCTCGCCTTCTTCTGTTGTTCTTCAGATCTCCTTCTTTCTTCTTTTCTTTTTACTGTCAGGACGTCGTCTCTCCTTCTTTCTTCTTTTCCCTTCAGGACGTCGTCTGATTTTCCAATCAGACGACTTAAACCGCTTGTTGCTACAGTGTCTCCCTCAGCTTCCTTCTTCTTCCGCGGTCCTTCTTCTTCACCTGTGCCTGCACACTTCAGAGTTTACGTCAGAGGGCAAAACCTACTCTACCCCCCGCCCCTCCGTCTCTCTCTCACAGAATCCGCTCATAGGATAGCTCTCCCAGAGCTGCCGGGTAGCCGGGTACGGGCCGCGCCCGGGTCCAGGCCCACCGGCGTGAGTGGTGGGCGAGGAGTGCAGGTCAGTCTAAGTCGGGTCGGGTCAGGTCCGCGGGGCGTGAGCGCGGACGAGACCGGGTAACCGGGCGGGTGAAGGGGACCTCACCCCGTGTGCTGAGGCAGTAAGCCTCCAGCACTTTTTCGCTTTATACCGCTGCGCCTCTTCAGACTTTTCCGAGGTGGGACTAAATGTCCCACCCTAATTGAGCGCCCGCAGCGGAGAAAGCAGCGGGCGATCGCAGCTACACGCGAGGCCTTTGCCCCAGCTGCGAGCCTGATGCTTTGTCGAAATGCCTCGCAAGGCCTGGGAGTCGAATCTGGGCGTGGCGCGCCTGCAGCTGCAGGCGGAAGCAGCTCCTTCTGCACGGCAATGGCGGCGGAGGTCGGGTGACCTGTTCACAGCAAAACGGCCTCTCGGCCCAATCAGAAGGTGCCGGGAGCTTCGCCAGAGTGCGGCGAAGCTCGTGTGGGTGGTGGCGAGGCGTGGGGCGGCGTGCAAGGGCTGCCCTAGGTCGGACTGTGGGTCGGAGGATGGGTTTGTTCGGTGGGGTTGCAGAGGGTGATGTGGGGGAAGTGGAAGGGCGGGGGTTGATCAGGGTGAGGAGGCGGAGGTTCTGCGGTGGTCGGCGAGCCGTGTGGGTTGCTGGGGTGATGGGGGGGTCTCGCCGGAGTTTGGCCGGAGACGAAGGGGGTGACGGTGGACAGGAGCGGTCGAGGGTTTAATCAAATAAAAGACAGTGAGGAAAAGAAAGAGGGGGAGATGGGGAGGAGTTCTGACCTAGCTACGGAGACGAAAGGGGCCGGAGCAGGGCGACAGTCATATCGACTGTCGCCGGAGAAGAAGATGCCCAGGGGAAGGGGCGGCGGCGAGCAGAGAGCCGGAGAGGCACCAGCTGGGTGCGGCGTGGCGCGGGAAGAGCAGGGGAAGAAGTCCCTGCTGCTGGTATTGCGGCAGAGCGAAGAGGAGGAGGAGGAGGAACCGCCGGAGCTGGTGGGCGTCTGCCGGAGTGAGAGGAGAGGAAAGTTGGGGGTTTTCTCCGTCAGATCCGAGCTGGGAAGAACGGTGGAGCGACGGGGGTATTTATAGGGACCGAATCAGGGAGGAAGGTGGAGGGAGACGACGTGTCTCCCTCGCCGGAGGACGCCGGAGATGGAAACCCATACCGTCCGTGCGTTCGCACGGCCGGTATGGCGGGTTACAGCGACCAGGGGGTGTCCCTGCGACGGCTGACGACGCAGGGCACCCCCGGTTTACTTGCCAGGCTCTCCCCCTCACCCTGCGCGGCGCCATGCTCCGCGCAAGGTTGCCGGAGCATGGTGCTGGCAGGTTTTGCAGGGGGGACCTGAACGCAAAGAACGAAGGAGAGTTAGGGGCCAAAATGCGAGGGTTCAAAAGTTGAG
This sequence comes from Thalassia testudinum, assembly GCA_037157565.1. Lineage (NCBI taxonomy): Eukaryota > Viridiplantae > Streptophyta > Magnoliopsida > Alismatales > Hydrocharitaceae > Thalassia > Thalassia testudinum. The sequence continues at coordinate 181,069,062 of JAZHRO010000036.1, read as the reverse complement.
GGCCAAAAAGTAAATATATGAGGACCAAAGTGTAAAGTTGGTCAAGGAGGTTTCTTCTTAGGCTCAAGTTTTTATACATGACTAATTAGGACCTAAGGAATCTGATGGTGAATTTCATTTCTATATTAAACCTTGTTTGACCGGTCAATTTATTCGAAAACCCAAATTAAGTTATTAATTGGGCATGGTTCTCAATGTAGGTCAAAATGGGTTCTGAAGGCCAAATTGAAGGTTCTAAACCCTAGAGATTATTTTTCTATGAATTTTAGAGGGTTTATTATATTTTTACTTTGCCTTGAACCTCGTGAATTGAAGTGGGTTGTTTTAGGGTTACAGATTATCATTTAGTTCCTTGGAATTGCTGTAGCCCTTTCTAGATCATCTCATCCCACTTTTATTCTTATTAAGTTGCTTTGACCTATGTTTGGACCCTGAATTACCCTGTATGCAGATTATACTGGTAAAATTGCATTTTTACCCCTTATGACTTGTTTTCTCCTTAAACTCAGAATTCTCTGAGTTAAGCCTTTCCTTGAGTTATGTAGGAGCTTTTATCCTTTGTATTAGGTCAAAATGAGCTAGTTATGGCTCATGATGAGGTTCTCATCACCTATCATTTTCATTTTTAAGAAAAGTAAGGTTCTTTTTAATGCTTTTATTTTCTATCCTAAGTGATTTACTAATCTCAAAAAGTTCATTAAAAGCTTCTTGAAGATCGAGATTTACCTCGTCGTCAGAGTCGCTTCCGCTTTCACTGTCGCTATTGGTTCCTCTGGCCATGAAACCAAAGCAAGCGGTTTCTTCTTTTTCTTCTTCTTCTTCCTCCGAGCTTATCTCTTCATGAGTGTCTTCTAACTTCCTCCATATCTCGTGGGCGGTGGTGCACTCTTGGATTCGTTCGAATTCCTTCGGACTCAATGCGCAGTACAAGGCATTCATTGCCTTTGCGTTGAGTGAGAGCTCTAGAATCTGCACCTGCGAGTAGCCTCCTTGGGGTCGCTTCGGGATCTCGTATGGGGTTTCGCAACATCCCCATACCTCGAATTCAGTGGCTTGGAGCCACGTCTTCATCCTCAGCTTCCTGTAGCTGTAGTTGTTCCCGTCAAAGTAGGGCGGACGGGTTGTGGACTGCCCCTCGGAAATTTTGATCGCTGATGTGCTTCCCTCCATTTGATCTCTTGCCGGGTGTTACTCCGATCTCGCAAGACCTGCTCTGATACCAAATGTAGTTTTCCTACTTCTACTAGGAGGGGTGAGATCAGCGTGACGAAAAAAAATGCGGAATTGAAAATATATCAAGCAATCTCACAAAATAAGCAATCACAAAATGTACACAAGTAATTTTAGGTGGAAACCCAAACCGGGTGAAAACCACCACCTAACCCTCTCGAGTTAGGATTTTCCGATCAACCTAGTTGATCAAATCCACTAACCGAATCACTTTAAAACGAGGGTGATTTAACCTCAGTACAACCACGCTACAAGTACGAGGGTAGCGTTCCTCAACCCCTTCTCTCCACGAGAAGGATTTTGTCCCACGAAGGAGACGGGAATTCGCACAGCGAATACCCAACCAAAAGACAAAGATAAAATAAAACAACAAACCTATAGAGCCAACAAAGTAATAGACCTAAGCTTCTATAGGATTTAGGAAACTCCCCTTTGCAAGGAGTGCGTCGACGATGACGCGGGTGCGTGAGCCACGCAACGGCGCAATGTCGCTCTCGTAGACAACGGCGGGAGAGCGGGTGCGCGAAGGGAATGATGCTCTCAAGATGTAGAACTTGAGCTTAGAGAGCAAGAGCTTCTTGGACACAAGAGAGTGGAAATACTTGATCTTAGTGTATTGCAAAGTGTTTCTTGTGTATCTAAGTGTCTTTCTTGTGTGTCTAGGTGCGAAAAGGCTCCCCTCTATTTATAGAGGCCTTAGGAAGGCTTTGGAAGGCTTAGAAAAGCTTCCATAGCCGTTGGGAACAAAGTCCAAGAGAATCAGGCCGAAATCAGGAGAATGATTACATTTGACAGGGTTATCAGACGTCTAACTCTGGCATCAGACGTCTGGAAGGCCACTTTAAGACGTCTGATTTCAAGGTCAGACGTCTGATTCTATGCGGGTTTCTCCCTGACTTGAATCAGATCTAAACAGGGTTTTTGTGCAAGTCCATCAGACGACATACAGGACGTCTGGCACTAAGTATGGACGTCTGGAAACCTACTTTTACTGTGGGAATTGGTTTCCAAACGTTGCAACGGCTAGAAAATCTCTGAGAAGAGATTTTGGGTCAGCGGAGGCAAAACGGTCATTTATCAGACGTCTGGAAAGGCCTAAGGACGTCTGATAAGGCTCTAACGGTCATATTCTTGACTGTTTGCTAAGCCAGCCAACGGTCCACCAATTGGACGTCTGTCAAAGTCATTAGACGTCTTCTAAGACGTCTGGACTAAGGTCTGGACGTCTGATTTCATCAGACAGAACTAGCTATGTCCAGCCTAACAGTTATCATACGTCTGAAACAACAGTCAGACGTCTTAAAATGCTTTATCAGACGTCTGATTTGGGAATTAGACGTCTGTAAGTGCTGTTCGAACCCTATATTGGTTTTCTAAGTATTCTACAGAAAACCTAAGTATCCTAGGGTTGTGCCGGTGTTCCTAGGACTACTGTTAGGGTTCTTTGAGGCTCTTTAACATAAAATATCTAAGGAAATAAAGAGAAACAAAAGAAACGAAAAATACAACAAGTACAAAAGAAGGAAATCTATCCTATTCTTCATTTCCTTCCATCTTCAATCTTTCGCTCCACGCAAACCTCCTCTGTTTTCCGTCAAGCTCCTCCAATCCATCCTAGATGCGAGCTCGAACTCCATCTAAACACGTCCACATTTGCAATTGACCTGAAATCTAGGACTCAAATTGCAAATGTTAAATAACACGTGTTTTGTTATCATCAAAACAAATGATCGTGGTGCTTTAGCACCAACAGTCAAGACTACCACCTGAGCGTGAGATCAAGTTTGAGATCTCACTGGTACTGGGGACCAGTCCCATTTCTACGGCACTGTACCAGATGGCACAACTTGAGCTACGAGAGCTCAAGTCACAGCTGCAAGATCTATTGGAGAAGGGCTTTGTGAGGCCCAGTGCGTCCCCGTGGGGAGCCCCGGTGTTATTTGTGAAGAAGAAAGATGGTATCCTGCGCCTTTGTATCGACTACAGACAGCTAAATAGGGTCACCATCAAGAACAGGTATCCGTTGTCGAGGATTGATGATATGTTTGACCAGTTACGAGGTGCCTTGGTAATCTCTAAGATAGATCTGAGATCAGGCTACCACCAGTTGAGGATCAGGGAGATCGACGTCTCCAAGACAGCTTTCCGCACCTGGTATAGGCACTACGAGTTTTTGGTCACGCCGTTTGGGTTGACCAATGCCCCCGCTGCCTTCAAGGATTTGATGAACCGGGTGTTCAGACCGTATCTGGATCAATTTGTGGTGGTATTTATTGAAGACATGCTCGTTTACTCGCGGGATCAGGCACAGCACGGACAGGACTTGTGGATGGTTCTGGACATTTTGAGACGGCGCAAGCTGTATGCTAAATACAGTAAGTGCGAGTTCTGGTTGGGACAGGTGACCTTCTTGGGCCATGTGATTTCAGGGGATGGCTTGGCTGTGGATCCAGCCAAGGTTGAGGCAGTACTCCGGTGGGAGAGGCCACGTACAGTGATAGAGATATGCAGTTTCTTGGGACTGGCAGGTTACTATTGATGGTTTATCAGGGGTTTCTCGCAGATTGCGCGTCCTATGACTCAGTTGACCCAGAAGGACGTGCCCTTTGCTTGGACAGATGCTTGTGAGGCGTGTTTTCAGGAGTTGAAGGAGAGGCTGACTTCGACTCTTGTGCTTACCATCCCAAATAACAGTGGCGTTTTTGTTGTCTACACAGACGCTTCGTTGTAGGGGTTAAGGGGTGTGCTCATGCAGTGGGGTCATGTTATCACTTATGCTTCGCGGTAACTGAAGTCCCATGAGCATAGCTACCCTACCCACGACTTAGAGCTGGCAGCTATTGTCTTCACGCTGAAGACATGGAGGCACTACCTTTACGGTGAGACCTTTGAGATTTTTACGGATCATAAGAGCCTCAGGTATTTGTTTGATCAGAAGGAGCTTAACATGAGACAGAGACGTTGGTTAGAGCTCCCGAAGGACTATGACTGCAGCATCTCTTACCATTCGAGGAAGGCCAACGTGGTGGTTGACGCCTCGAGCCGGAAGGCACCCGCCCACTTGGCCAGTTTACAGGCACAGAATTGGAGACTTATGAAGGAGTTGGGCAGTTGGCGACCCCTAGAGTTACAGGGGCATTGTGTGGCAGTGACAGTGACACGACAGACGAGACCGGAGCTGATAGACCGCATCATCATAGGACAGATGACAAATCCGTACCTGTAGTCGTTGTGAGACATAGTACTGTCAAGGGACCCAGGAGACTTCTCTTTTACAGACGAGGTGCTGTGCATGAGGGGACGTTTGTGCATTCCCAGGGACGAGGAGTTGTTGAGAGAGCTCATGATTGAGGCACACGAGTCCAGGTTCACCATACATCACAGGAACATGAAGATGTATCATGATCTGAGACGTGACTTTTGGTGAAGAGGGATGAAGCGGGATGTAGGTGAGTTTGTGCAGTAGTGTTTGGTGTCCCAGCAGGTGAAGGCCGAGCATTAGAGGCCTGCAGGGCCGTTGCAGCCACTTCCTGTGCCAAAGTGGAAGTGGGAGAGCATCATTATGGACTTGGTGGTGGGCTTACCCATTACCCAACGAGGACATGACGCAGTCTGGGTGATTATAGACAGATTGACAAAGACGACACGTTTCTTATCGATCTGAGTCACCTTGGGACCAGCACAGTTGGCAGAGAGGTATATTCGTGATGTGGTACGTCTGCATGAAGTTTCGCGTGAGATTGTATCCGACTGGAATACCCATTTTACTTCCCAGTTTTGGGCTGAGTTTCAGTAGGCCTTGGGGACACAGTTGATGTTTAGTACGGCGTACCACCTCCAGACGGACAGACAGTCAGAGCGCACGATACAGACACTTGAGGACCTTTTACGCGCCTATGTACTGGACTGGAGGGGCTCTTGGGAGGAACACTTACCCGTGGCAGAGTTCGCATATAATAACAGCTATCACTCGAGTATCGGCAAGGCACCCTACGAGGCTCTGTACGGACGGAGGTGTACTGCGCCCTTGAGTTGGGTTGAGGTGGGGACCAAGTGGGAGGTTGGCCCTTAGCTGATCCGGCAAAGTCAGGAGGTGATAGAGCAGATTCACAGACGACTTCACACTGTCAAGAGTAGACAGAAGAGTTATGCCGATCGGAAGCGCAGAGAGGTGCAGTTCGAGGTTGGGGATCTTGTCTTTCTTCGCGTTTCGCCCATGAAGGGCCTGCAGCGTTTTTGGGGTGAATGAGAAGCTTGTGCCGAGGTTTGTGGGGCCCTTTGAGGTCCTAGAGCGGGTAGGACCCATTGCTTGCAGGCTTGCCCTTCCTCCCGAGCTTTCTAGTGTGCACGACGTGTTCCATGTGTCCAACCTCAAGAAGTACGTCGCATATCCCAGTCACGTCTTGAGCCACGAGAGTGTCAAGGTGGGTGACGACCTGACCTACCCCGAGAGACTAGTGCAGATACTAAACAGAGTCATCCGAAGTTTGAGACCGAAGTAGGTACCCCTGGTGAAGGTCTTGTGGAGGAGCCAGCGGTACAATGAGACTACCTAGGAGACTGAGGCGGCGATGCGAGAGCGGTACCCAGTGCTTTTTGAGGGTACGTCTTTTCGGACTGGCTTTGGTCCTCTTTAAGTTTGTTATGCGTATATAATTCCTTTTTTTGCACCCTAGCTAGCTCAAGTTTCGGGGATGAAACTTCCATTAAGTTTGTTATGATGTAAAGACCTGTTCTATTCTGAGCCCTTTAAGACGTCACCTCCATTACATCTCAGTTGCAATGAGTGTCAAGAAACTACGAGGTGTGTTGCAGTCATACAATAGTTGTGTGGTTGCCACGAGGGGTCGCAAGATATTACGAAGGACTATCAGGGTATAAAGGAGTGTCTAGGATCAACAATGCTCTAGTAAGACATCAGAGAGGCCACTAAGAAGGAGCTACAACAAGGGGAGTCACTAAAGTAGGGAGGGTGCTTAGCTCCTATTTTGGGTTCTTGTCAAGGTGTTGTTACAAACCAACGAAGAAAAGGGCAACTAAAATTTTGTTTGGTTCAAGTTAGACTAGATTTCATTATAGAATTTTTATCTTATTGAATATTGTAAATAGATCATGTAAGTAGCACAAGAGGGGAGTTGAATTTTGCAAAGAAACAAATATAAACAATTGCACAAATTAGATACAAGATTTAGAGAGAAAACCTTTACGAAAGAAATATTTACCTAAATCTTTTAATATAGAATTTTGCCCCCAAAAATCAATGATAGATATTTGAATGGCCCAAGTTAAAACCCATTCATCCAAAATGATTTAGGGACATTTAAGAATGATGAACAAATACTTAGAAAAAATAAACTAAACATTTGAGAAAATAAGTCTGGCATCTCCTTTTTCATAAGAAAATTAATCTAGACTTTAAAATGGCTAATCTTTAGAGATTTTGTATTTGTTGCAGTTTAAAATAATCAAACATTAGGCAATTAAGTAGCTATAAGATGTCTTAAATGAAAGGATAGATATTTTAAATTTTTGAAAAAATTAGACCTCAAGAGAAGCATCAAGTTTACTAAGAGATAAGTGAGTTTAATTTAGATTTAGTGCGAATGAAGTAGAATCATAAATGTAGACATATGAAAGTGATCATTTAGACATCAGAAAAATCCAACAAAATAATTTTTCAAAGATTTCATGAGAGAAAGTTCTAGGATGTACCCCGTAGGCTTCAAGAAGATTTTTTAGGCTCTTTTACATTCTACAAAACTAAATAAAATTACAACAACAAAAGAAAAAATATTTCTTACAAAACTTCATATCCATGAGCTTTCTTCACGTATGACTGTTCTTTTTCTTGTTCTCATCTAAGCTTTACTCTTGTATTCTTCCTGCAATGCTTGTTAGTTCTCAAAACATATATAAAAGTATAATTTGTCATTATCAAAAGCATACATTTTAGCTAGTATTATCAACATTCTCCCTTTTTTTTGTAATGACAATACATACTTTTATTAACAATGAAACATACTTTTATTAAAAATGAATTTTCATTTGCTCCCCTATCACAAGGCATTTATTATCACCCCCAATTTGTCTTTATCAAAACAAAGAATCATGAATAAAGCAAATATAAAGCATAATTAATTGAAAAAAACAAGATTCAGGAAATCAACCATAGAGCTCAACAACAAGAGAAATGCAAAATGTTCAAACCATACAACCAAGCAAGGAAATAAATAGTTTTAAGGTTACAAGCCATAGAGAAGTTCATAAGAAATAAAGCTATGGGCACCAAGCAACTTAAACTAGATTAATAGAATGATGCCGAAAGAGAGATCAATGCCAAGACAAGCCAATTCACCATCTTCCTTCACATCCTATTCTTTCCCCTCTTGAATTCCATTTTAAGTTTTTCGTTCTTTCTTCAAGCCTGGTCATGTGCAAGGAATATTGGTTGGTGAAGCCTTGGAGACAATAGTGGTCTTCATGTTGCATTTTAAGTTAGAGCTCTATCTCATCAAACATGGCCTTTCAAAAGGCCTCTTGGTTGCCTAGCACATTAGCCCCAAGATGCATTTTGATAGAAGGAATAAGTATCGAGGTGTGGAAGTAAGAAGGGAGCTTGAGATGATTGAGGAACTTCATAAGGTTGAGAAGAATCTTCCTGTTAAGGAAGATTACCCTCTTGATTTGACCCTTAATTTTCCTCATTATTACCCCCTCCTAATACCCACAAGAATACGAGTGGTCTTATCAAACTTCTTCACAAATTCATCAAGATATTGTTTCCTAAGGTTGAGACTAAAGTGAAAAAGCATGGGGAAATGAGAGCACCTAAGGGAAGGTTCCTATGGTGAGTATCAACAAGGGAGTTCATAAAATGATCACACCAATTCAACTTAGTGTGAATCATTATAGCATAAAGAATGTAAGCAAGTTCCTTGGATACATGGTCAAAGGATCCAAATTTTCCATGATGATTTCAAAAAACAAACCTAGAAAGAAGGCGAGTGATGATCTTAAAAAACTTGGATTCAGGTTTGATTCCTTCAAAATAAACTTCCTCCTTCACTAGAGTTTGGATACGATTTAGCCTCCAAAGGACACCATTATTGATCCAACCAATAAGTGTGGAGACAACTTCATTTGTTAGTGTAAAAGAAATATTAAAGATCAAGGATTTTAATATAGCTTCATTGGTGATGGATTCTTTAGATAGGTTATCATAAAGTAACTTGATTAATTCAAGATATACACCTTCTAGCTTGCCACTGGAATAAAACTCTTCACCAAAGAAGACCTATTATCACCGTTATTAATTAAGAGAACAAATGAGTGAGTATCAAGTAATATCCATTTGAAAAATAATTTGTTGATATAGAAATAAAGAAGACTCTTAGTTTCTAACAAATCTTTTAATTTATTTATTTACTCCTTAACTTTTTTCTTTGCCTACTTCCACACCCTACATACCACTTTTGATATGTTTGCCCCTTTCATCATCCTACTAGGTGGTTGATGGTTAATCTACTTTTTGGGAAAGGTGAGTTGTCACATCTTCAGGTGCCAATTAGGGGGCTGCTAGAATAGACCGGCATGGCACAAACTTCAAATATATATTCTATTCTCTTACTTGTTTTCAACTATTGTTGGGACTATGGAATTTTATTCAACATGTTGAACTAGTGGTTGTTTTTTTTTTTCTTCTCAATAGACCCCTTTTATTTGGAATAATAATTCTGTTAGCATTTTAGTTATGCATTATATTTATGTGTTGGACAATGCTATTGTATATTTGGATGATTGGAATGGTAGGCCGGCACACCTTCCCTCTCCAACTTTTGATGTATGGCCATTTGAGCAAAAGAATGAATCACCTAAAGTCCATGTGCCGATTTTTGTGAAAACATTCGGGTTGATTTACGAGTGAGAAGATAATTAGGAGTGAAAGCATGTGATACTATGGTCAAACCTTATAAATTTAGGTTTTTTCTTTTTTAGAAGAAGTGCAATGTTTATATTGTATTGTTCCTATCTTTAATGATCTTCTTTTTAAGTCCTTATCCTTATATTGTCAATTAGTTTAGTGTCATAATAATTGTTGTTGGTGCACAAAGGAGATGAAGTGGTCGAGAAAGTTCAAGATGGTATTAAAGGAATTCAATGGATGCATAATGCAAAAATCTATTAATTTATAGCAAAAAAATTAGTTGTAATGATGGAAGAATTCTCCTTTTGTTACGTGACTGATGTGCCTCAAGGGTCACCTTGGGGTCATCAATGATCATCGAAGAATTTATAAAGATATGAAATGTAACATAGTCACAAGTAGTCCATTACGAAGGGCATGGAGTTGGACCTCCTTAGTGATTGGCGGGTCCAGTTTCATAGCCTGCAAGCAATTGCAAGGAAGATGAAGATGTTGGAAATCTAGTTTCACCGTAATAGGTGTATAATTGGGGGGATGATGATATTCCCAACTCTACACTACTATTAGTGAGGATACAAGATTTTTCTCCCTTTGTTGCTTAGGTTCCACTCGGGGGTCTCTTCTCACTATTTACAGCATGGGAAGAGCTCTAGTCTACTAGGATCTTCTCCATGATCTCTGGTATATCTTATGTCAAACTGCTTGTCTGCTGTTAGGTTATGGATAGCCATTCTCGTCCTGTCATGATCCTAACTCTTGTTGCGTCAAATCTTCTAATAGGTTGGGCGGATCCAGATCCGAGTCTGACTAGTTGTAGGCGGGTCGGGTAATACCGGATCTGTCTATTTACCCTATAATCGAGTAGTTGGATCCTTTGCTCGATTATACACGAAATTTTAGATCTAAAGATGATTTTTACCCCCAATTAGTGGCATAATTAGATTAGAACCCCTAAAACAAAGCTATGGTGACATTCCCATCTTAGCCATCCAAGAATGTCATACTTCAATTTATTCTAAACTTTTGCTTCTAACCATCATCTCCCCCCATGTATATAAATGGACCAAAGCCGAAGTGATGTGGGTACTTTATCCCAACATATCTAACCCACCTTACCATATTATTTTATCCATAGGGTCCTCTTTGCCTTTGCTTCATGCATCCTCTACTCCCTTGATCCTTCAAGGTTACGCATACACCATCATACTCCACAATAGAAGGCACACCGGTCACACCGTCCATCGAGAAAACTCCTTGAGATCATGCCTTTGTATGGTTGCTTGTTAAGAAGAAGGGGTGAATGGCATATTATAGAAATTGATTAAATAAAAATAAAAAAGATGCACAGAAAACTTGTCATAAATACCCTCAACAGAAAAAATCATTACTATGACCCTTATCTCGGGATCTTGCCCCAATATGCATTCCTCGACTCCTTAGAAACGAGAGTGATTGAACATCTTGTATAAAATCTCCCCATGCATGGTGTGACAAAGGAACGAATCACCTTCCTTTACTATGAAAAAGACTCTCAACAAGATGAGTACCTCGATAAAATACAAACACATTAGAAAAATAAAGTTAGAGGAAATCTATAAAGGAAAAAAATTGTAAAATGAAACGAGGAGAACAAGAAGTACTCTCATCTGATCTCATCACGATGGAGAAGTGTTATGGCAGACCAAGGTCAAAATTAGAATGAAGATTGAAATATTTTGACCCTTAGAATTGTGATGACATGGGGTCCCACTCCAAGCATGCCACTTGATTGTTACCTAGTCAATATTGTTAAGTGGGAGGTCGGCCTCCGTCTGATACGCTAGAGTCAGGAGATGATCGAGTAGATCCATCGACGACTGCGTACTGTCCGGAGCAGGCAAAAGAGTTACGCCGATTTGAAGCGTAGGGAGGTAAGCTCACTTTCGTGTACGTAGTACCGAAGAGAGCAACTATCGCTTGTAGTGTAGAGGGGAGCTTGCCGCCCTTGGGTTGGGACCCAGGGTGGGTTTGGCCACTCTACGACGACTCTTACTGGCCCTCGTGTACGTGGTACCGAGGTGAGCTACTTAGTGTATGGGGGAGCTATCTGCCCTAGGGGGCCCGGGACTAGGTATGGCCACCCTACACCAACTCTCGTCAGCCCATTGGGCAAACTGGGGTAGTCAGACAAGGGTACGCGGACTGAGGAGGGGTGAGACCCTTGAGGGGCAAGACCCCTGTTCTATTCTGAGAGGGCAAGGTCCTATACTGTTCCGCACTGTACGTTGAGGCTTACCCGCTAGAGGAAACGACTGACCGCGTGCCAGTGCAGGGTAGCTACCCGTGCGCTTATCACGCGTGCTGTAGTCACCGCTACATCACGACCGTAACATTGGGGTGGTAGACCGAGTATAGGACTACTACGGTGGGACTCCCGCGGCCAGGAGAGTGCCACGTGGGCATCCTTTATCACGGAAAGCTGCAAGCAAAATCGTTCCTATAGGGAAATAGAAGATTAATTAACAAATCCTAATTAGAGATCTCTACGCACCTACATGAATAATATAATTGGAAAATGGAAAAGTTTATGTTAAAAGTATGTTACTTCTTAGCCACCACTCTACTCAGCGTTAGCGGACTCTAGTTAAATAAATTCTGTACTGGTCTGGGATTTGAGCAGCCCGAGCCACTGGTTGCTGAGGACGCTATGCCTAATCGAGCCTAGCTTTAGTTCTACTACTTGATAGTGAGTTTCTATAGCTTTGTCTTCTGCTACATGTACTCATTTTGTTGTGATGGCTATATTATGACATAATATTACTGTTCATTTTCCCTCTATTGTAAATTTCTTTCTTCTTAGCTACTGTACTTGTGTGATTGCGGTTTGATAAATGTTATTTGGTTATTTCTTGTTGAACGACTGGGTCTTGGGATTAACTGAAACGAGTCGATATTAGATCCTGTAGGGATTTGAGACCGGGTCGTGACAGTAGCTCTTTTCTACTAGCCATCCTTGCTAGTGGTGGCTCCACCTTATAGGTAGCTTTTTCCTCTTACCAAGGGAGAGTTGAATTATCATACCATTCTATGACTCCCTAGGTCCCACCTAAGCATACCACCTTGTTGCTACCTAGTTAACATTATTGTGTCATAAGCTGTGATGGACCAATCACAATTGGCTCAAAATACTTAAACACTCATGTTAAGTAATTGTATACATCTACCCTTGTGTTCCACTTGAAACCCTCCTGGGTTTTCCATTTGATGTTATCTTTTAGGGGCTTATTAAAGTTCTAGGACGTTGATGTGCTTTCGAGAACTCTTGCAAGACTTGGTGAATTCTCTCAATTTTTTATTCTCTAATGTGTAGAGCAAGGTAGAAGGTGAGAGAGGATATATGGATGACATAGGAGATCTCCATAATGAATATTAACGATTGCATAACTAGTAAAAATGGATTAAATTAAGAAAGAACATTCATATCAATTAATGGTAAAAGAACATTCATATCAATCAATGGTAAGAGTAATTATTTGATGATGGGTATCAAATATCTTTGTTGGTTTTCAAATGTCTACTTTTGAATAACCACTCATCTCAATAAAAAACACAATATGGGTGATGGGTTTAAGACTTTGAATCAATAGAGTTAAAGTTGTCCAAGAATCAACTAAAGAAGTGGTTAGATTTCGAAAAAGACCCAATAAACATGCATGAATGGGCAAACATCTGAGAGACCATGACCAGAGAAATCAAAGTTTCAAGGAGGTCTCTAAAATAAATATTAATCTTCACATAAGGAGAAGAAATGGTGTAACTTTAAAGAGGCAATATTCATAATGATTGCTAATATAGGATAAGTTATCTGCCAATGAATATTAGACATCTCTGCTGGTTGAGAAATGTCTAATTTTGAGTAACTAGTTATTTTGATGAAAAGCAATTTATCTAAGAGATATGATTAGGACTTAAATAAATGTCACATTAAATGATAGGTTAAAGTTGTCCAAGAGTCAAATAAAGAAGTAACCAAAAGAAGTAACCGGAAGTACACGGAGGACATACCAAATATCATATTAATATGCTAAACGTCTAGGAGGCCATGTTCAAATGTATTAAAGTTTTGTCAAAGAAATTGACAAACATATGCAGAATCACCTAATCAAATGATCAAACATGTGAATTGTGATAAATCGAGTCCCACCAACCGATAAAATTCGAGTTATCGTGTGTTAACGACAAGCACAACAACCACAAGATCTCGGTCATCCAATACATCATCATAAAACATCAATAGCTAAACATTCATTCATAATGTATTAAATAAAGAAAATAAAGTGTTGACAAATATAAAGAAAATGTACCGCAGAAAAGTAGGAAGGCAACGGGTGCTTAAGTACTAGTATAATCACAAAAGATTGGAAATAGAAATTTAACAGTAGAAAAGAACAAAACTAAAGAGCCACAGTGCTCAATACAGACCATCTCCTATAGTAGGATTCAGTTTCGCAGTAAATGGACCAACAACAGCCATTACTTTCAACTGCTCAGCAACACTTAAGTACAAAACCTGAGAAATACGTCAGCAAAAATTGAGTAGAATAGAGTCAACACAACAAGGAAATAACAGTAAACAGGAACAAGAAAAAAGGGTACTGTATCATAATTCATTCACTTATTAGTTGTTTGGTTATCTTGTTTTGTTTTATGTATTGGAAGCCCAAGTTGTTATAGTCCACAACCTATTAATTGGCACCTCGGGGCACAAGGGGATCTCGTATAACTTCCTAAGACGCAAGACAAGTATAAGCCATCTTCTTGGCTTAGAAGGCAACTTATACCTACAGAGTCACCTCATTCCGTCACCTTGGGATCAAAGCGGAAATAGGTGGCAGCTACGTCGGGTGGCGTAAACACGTACAAGTGTTATGTACGCTGAATCACAGACAACCAATGGTTCTCCCACTAGCCAAGAAAAAAACCACTTCAAACCTTAAGCCACACATCCCGTTATCTTAGTTGGCCACTAAGTTTAGCCAAAGAGTCGTAGGGAGACCAACAACTTCGTAAACCAACCCATAACCAATCTGAAGGACCAAAGCTACAGCCAAATCTAGCAAGTAGCAAGGATAAATCCAGTTATCCATCCTCTAAATCCCAACAATTCCGTTGTTATCAATTTAATACTTATTACCATATGACCAAGTTAGTATCATTTAATTAACACATGAGTCTTATCATTTAACCATTGTTTCAATGTTATAAAAGAGCTAGATCACATCAATTCAAAATTGATTGCTAACTACTTAGTTTTCAATTTCTGATAGTTATCAATTAATGAATATAACATAACTTGTTTCACATAAATCAACGTTCATTTAACGCATGCGATAATAATATAATATTCGGCCACTTCATCTTAACCATTCACTTAACATCAAGTTATTTCATATCAAAGTACCCCCAAATCAGAGTTAAATCCTAAGAACGTTCCGGACTTAGTAAGAGAGAAAACTAATGTTAACTAACACGGTACATGCGGAAAATCACACAGGATGAGTCCATTGTTACCCAAAAACAAACAGGAAACATGAGAAGGGTAACTACTCTACATAGCATCAACGAAGGGTCACAGTGACTCCAAATTATGCGCAAAGGGCCTGGAAACAGTTGCCACACCTACCTCGTACTCCGTGCACGCACCGAGGGAAAATCCTGGATTCCACGCACCAATATAGGGTTGGAATCACTTAAATATGTTTCTAATTTTTCACTAAGGAAATAATACTTAAAAAAAAAAATAAAGCGCACTAACCCGTAGTATGCATCGAAACAATTCCAACGATACCATTTTTATCGAAATATGAGAATGTCTTGCACTTCTTGAAAATGAGCAAGGGGGTCATTGAACCAATCGGTTTAGGCAAACCAGTCAAACCAGTCTAGACGCCATGTGTCAGCGCCTAATTCGCGAAGTGCACCCCACGCAGATCGCTAATGCGCCCGCCCTCTAATATTAGATCACGCCACGTGATGACTCCAATTTATTAGATTATTATTACGCCTAGGAACACTCAAGTTGGGAATTGAACTAGATTTCGAGCATGCATTATACTAAGAAATTAATTGAACACGAGTTTCGACATTCATGCATTTTTAACCATATGCATGTGCTCCACCTCTTTGACTGCCTCAAAAAGCGCCTCCCACGGCCATGCAGAGGAGGATATATATCCACCTCTCATCTTTGATGTGCACAAAATAGTTTCGTTAAAAATCACGTTGTAGTATAGTCGAATCGCATGAAATTAACTTTTAAAATTTGTATTTCTCTAAATTAGAGTATTCCAAGATCGTTCGCTAGGAGTAACTAAATATACTCAAACCACTATCTAAAGTTTGCAAAAATGTAGGTCAGGAACTAGGTACGATTCATTTAAAATTTAAAGTACAAAATCTAGTTTAGAAATGCAATTATCAATTAAAATGATTTGACAATTTAATTGGTAAAATTTAATGCTCAATGAAGAATAATCGCATGTCAATGAAAATTAAGCATTAAATGATCTAAGTAATGTTTAGAAGAATAACTTTCCAATATTCAATAGTTAAGGTAATTTATCAAAAGAAACTACTAATTTAGTCCATGGAAATTGAGAAGTTATTAGTTTTCTTACATCTTGACCCCTGAACTCTTGTAAGTAGGTCCTTGTGGATTTAATTTTCTCTCGAATCGCCCCTTCCAGCAAATGGAGCACAAGCTCTTCTTCAAGGGGGACCGCAGGGAGGAGATTCGACCAAAAGGGGGGTCGGTCCTCAATGCCTGGAGCTCCCTACTGGGGCTCGCAACAGGTCCTTCGTGATCTATAGAAGCTTCGTGAGGAGCTTTGGACCTTGGGGGTGGCCGGCGATGTGATATCGGCGATGAGGAAGACAATGGCGGCGAGCATGGTCAAACGTGCGTGGGAGAAAGCCTCGACTTTGATCAAATGGTCGAGAGGCTCTAAAGGACCTTGCTGAAGGTGTTGATGATGGTGATTCGGTGAGAGGAGGGTTGTGGCAGTCCACCGTAGTCGAGGAAGATAGCGGTGGAGGGTGGTGTTCAGTGACGAGCTCGAGGTGTTAAAACCTTCAATTTCTTGTGGGCTTTAATCTCCTAAGCTTGGAGATGCTCGAGAGATGGTTGGTGGCGGTGGAGATGCATGGGAGGAGGGTAGAGTGCGTCGCCGGAGGTGGCGCCGACGTTGAAGAAGACAACAAGGAAGGGAAGAGTTTTGGGTCGTTTCCTACAACTAAAGAGCCTAATATGCTTTATAGGAAGAGAAGGAAGAGGGATACCTAAGGGAAGGAAAACGATGCCGGAGGGCGCCCAGCATTGGCCGGTCGAACACAAAGAAGGGGCCTCGGTGAAATTGATTGCAGCGAGGAAGGGGTAGAGGATCCATCTTCGTTGGTGGGAAGCTTGGCGAAGAAGAGGCGAGGGCAACCGTGGCCTCGGTTGGTAGCGAGGACTAGTAACAAGAGGGGATGGAGAAGCTCCAAGGTCGTCGTCGACGGTGACGTTGGAAAGGAGGAAGAAAAGCATAAGGACGTGCCTCGACTTGACAAAAACCATCAGTAAAGGATGACAGTGCTTTGTAGGTAGGCTCTAGTGGTAATTGAGGTGAGAGTAGAGGGTTTCCATTGATGGGCATGTGTGGAGGTTGAGCTTGGATGGAAGGTTTCACGACACAGTTGGTGTTGCTTTGCAAGCACTATCACGTGTGAAATTGCAAGTTAATCCACCCTTCCAAGTTTGAGAAGGTTTCCTCCTTTGAGATGTGAGATATTCACGGTCAAAGGTGGGTCAAATGGCTACCTGGTGGGCATGCGTGAAGGAGGTGAAGATGGTCGCACAGGCCATTTTGTAAGGACTTTCAAAACTTAGGGGGGTTTTGCTAAAATTGCATTAAAAGTGGGTGAATAGTGTAGGATAAAAAAATATGCTAAATTAAAAATTCAATCACACAAGCATTCACCATAAGAGACAAGCATTTTTAGGTAGAAACTTAACTCAAGTAAAAACCTCCACCTAAGCCTCTTGACTTAGTGGTGGTAATCCTCGAACTTGGGACCAGTATGTGTTTTTATTTTTATTACTCGAAAATAGAAAATTTCCGAGGTCAAACTCAGAGAGCAACACTTGATTCTAGAAGCATACAAAATCATAATTTACAATAGAGATATATACAGTTTTTCAAAAAAGAGATTAAAGAAAGGAAAATTTGTTCTTCTTTTCTTCTCTCTCTCTCTTTCTTCTTTTTCTTCTGCCTTTTTCTTTCTCTGTTTAGGTGTCTGACTCCAAGGGTCAGACAACTTACACTCCACTTGCTATAGTGTTCTACCTCTTTTTTTCAGCTGCCGCTGTTGCTGGTTCTTCTTCCTCTTAGCTTCTTCTTCTCTTCTTCTCTGCTGCTTCTCTTTCTCTTCTTCCTCCTTGCTTCTCTGCTGTGCGAGGCCTTTTCTCCTGACCTCATCTTCTTTCCTTCTCTTCTTCTTCTCGCTGCTGCACTCCTTCCTCCTCCTTCTTGTCCTACTTCCCTACACAGTGCAAGGTCAGGCAAAACCTAACCCCTACCCTCCCCACGTCTCTCTCTCTCAAATTCACTCCAGGGTTCGCTCTCCCAGAGCCTTAATCGGGTAAGCGGGTCGGGTGACGCACCCGGGACCAGGCGCTCCGGCGTGGGTGGTCCGCGAGGTGTGCACATGCAGGGTTAATCGGATCCGGGTGTCAGGTCCGCGGGGAAAGTGTTGCGGATGAGGCGTGGCGGGGGTGCAAGGGACCTCACCCCAGTGTGTTTCGAGGCGATAAGCTTGAAACACTTTTACAATTTATGTGCGGGCGCCCACCCGCTTCCGCACTTTCGCCTGTAGCAGATGTCTTCTTCCAATTGCTGCAGCTGGAGGCCTCGCATAGCTAATTGCCTGTGCAGCTAAATGCGCGACCAACCCAAGCCTTCTAGACCTGGGACCCTGGAGTGCTTCAGCCTGGAGCAAGCTTCCGACCTTCTGGAGTCGTCGTTAATGGCGGCTGGTGCTCAGATCTGCCACACATGAATATGGCCTGGTGGCCCCATTAAAATACATGGGAAACTTCGCCGTGTGAAGGCGAAGGTGGGGTGGTAGGTGGCAGGCCGTGGGGCGGCCTAGGCGTGTGTGCCTAGGTCACCCTGTGACCAGGCTTATGGGTGAGGTCGGGGGGGGGGGGTTAGGGAGGTGCAGGCAGTCGATGGATGGGTGGAAGATGTTCAGTGGTCGGTGGCGGAATAGGTTGGTGGCGAGATGTGTGGAGGCGTGGAGCGATGGATGCGTCTCGCCGGAGATGGGGAAGATGCGGGCGGACAGTGGCAGTCGAGGGGTAATCTGTGAAATAGATTGAGGGAAAATAGAGAGTAGGAGATGAGGAGCTTATTTGGGGTATTGGGAGTGAAGGGGAGGCGGAGGAGACGAATGGTGCGTTTGTGCCGTCGTCGAAGACGACCTTGAGGGGGAGATAACGGTGACGAGGAGGAGGACAAGAAGGCGTGCGCTGGTGCGGCGCAACGCGGAAGAACGAGGTGAAGTGAACCCTACCGATGGTATGGCAGCAGAGCGACGAGAGGGAGGAGGAAAGGTTGCCGGAGTTTGCGGGCTACTTGGCCGAAGAGAGGGGAGATGAATTCTGAGGGAGTCTACGGCCAAATCAAGCTTGAAGGAAGCGGCAGGGGCTGCCATTCCTTAAATAGGGGCTGGCAGGGAGGGAAACACGAGGAGGAGGCATGGGCTCCTCGCCGAAGGCATGGCCGAAAAAAGACCCATACCTCTCGAGCGTTCGCACGAGAGGTATGGTAGCCGGCAGGGCATGGGAACCTGTCCATGCAGAAGAGGACAACGCAGGGGATCCTCCTTTCAAGTCTGGGGTCGGCTCCCCAGGTTTGTGCAGCGTCATCCTCTGCGCAAAGTCGCCAGAGGTATGGCCTGTGCAGTGCGGGAGCAGAAGAACCTATCTGCAGAAAGAGACGAGGAAGATAGAGGGGTTTCTGCAAGGGTCCAAAAAGCTAAGGGTCAAAAAGTAATTATTGAGGACCGTTTTGTAAAGTGGGTCAAGGCGATCATTCCTTAGGTCCAAATTTTGGTATAGCCCTAATTTGGACCTAAGGAATCCAACGGTAAGGTTGGATTTTAGGTTTGACCATGTTTGACCAGATATTTTTCACAAAAATCCAAATTAGGTCAAAAATTGGGTATGGTTCTCAATCTAGGTCAAGATAGGTTCCAATGGTCAAATTGAAGGTTCTAAACCCTAGGAGATATTTTTTCAAGAATTTTAGAGGGTTTAATTAATTTTCATCTTTCCTGGAACTTTGTGAATTAAAGCAGGTTTATTTTAGGGTTACAGAATATCATTTAATTCCCAGATTTTGTCATAACCCTTTCTTGATAGAATCATCCCACTTTTTATCTTATTAAGCCCATTTGACCTGTGTCTAGACCCTTAGAAATCCCGTTTATGTATTGCATTGGTAAAATTGCAGTTTTATCCATTGTGAATTATTTTATACTCAGATTTGCAATCCCCTGATTTAGGCTTTCCCTTAGGTTTTGTAGGAGCTTTTGTACAATTAATCAGGTCAAAATATGCTAGTTAGGGTTCATGATGAGGTTCTCATCACTTAGGATTTTCCGATAGACCGAGTCGATCAAATCCACTAACCGAACTACTTAAACTAGGGTAGTTTAACCTTAATACTACCATGCTACTTTAACCCAAGGGTAGCGTACCTCAAACCCTCCTCTTCATGAGGAGTATTTTGTCTCATGAAGGAGATGAGAATTCACCACGCAAATACCCAACCAAAAGAAAACGAAAATACAAAGAAACCTATAAAGCTACAAAGTATAATTTAAAGTATGCTACTATAGGTGAAAGGACTTCCCTAAGATGGAAGTGAGTAGGCATGATTTACGCAATGATTTAGTGCTCTCGGATGTAAAGTATAAAGCTTGGAGAGCAAGACCACAATTTTCTTCTTTTAATCTCTCACAAAATGTGTATAATGGTGGGAAGAATTGTATCAAGGTGTTACTTGACAAAGGAGAGGTTCCCATCCATTTATAGGTGTCGTAGGAAAGTTCAAGAAGGCTTGGGAGGCTCCTTGTAGCCACTGGATAGATTCCATGACAAATTAGGCTGAAATCAAGGTCATAATGACTCTGACAGCAGAATCAGACATCTGATTTTTGGGTCAGAGGACTGATGAAAGAGTTTGTCTTCTGATGCAAGAGTTAGAGTTCTTGATTTTGTTGGACGGAAACAGGGTTCTAGGTCAGACGTCTAGGATGTCATTTTAAGACGTTTGGGTCAAAACTTGGACATCTAATTTTGTGTAGGTTTGCTTATGTTTTGGACCATATCTAAACATGGTTCTAGTATAAAGATATCAGACGAAGTATTGGACATCTAGACATACTATTGGACGTCTGAGACTAAACGTACTTTTGCGGGAATTGATTCCCGAGTTGCAACGGTTAGATTTGGTCGGACATCTTGTGATTTGGGTCTAACGTCTCTTTATCAGACGTCTGGAGGGCTCTACCGACGTCTGTAAATAATATAAAATTATTTTCACGTTGGATCTCAAAGATATTGGTTTGACAGTCCAATAGTCCTATTATTAGATGTCTGTCAAGGCTATCTAACGTCTTATAAGATGTATGGATCTACGTCAGGACGTCTAAATGGAAAGGCAGAGACTATGATTTTCTAGTTTAGGTTATTGAACGTCTGGTCATGCTATCGACGACTTAAAAGTTCGATTCAGACGTCTAATACTAATGTTGGATGTCTGATCAGTCTGTCTGAAACCTATTTTGGCTTTCTATTTTAACTCCTGATTTTACCTAAGTGTTCTAAGGTAGTGTAAGTGCTCCTAGGACGAAGAGTGATGTATTTTGGGCTCTTTAACATATTTCTAAGGAAATAAAATGCAAAAACAAACAAATACATGACATGGAAAAACTCTATCCTATTCTTCTTCTTCTTCAAGCTTTGAGCCAATGTAAAGCTCCATCTCCAATAAGATCCATGCTCCTCAATGCATTTGCCCATTTCCATCAAGCTACTCCATTTCGCCATGGGCTTGATCTTGAAGTCCTGCATACTTGCTTTCATTTGCATATAAACTTGAAACCACAAGACTCAAATGCAAATGTTAAATTACAAGTATTTTGCTATCATCAAAATCAATGATCGTGGTGCCTTTACACCAATAATCTCCCTCTTTTGATGATGACAAAACCACAAATAAAATTCCAAAAATTTCTCCACCTTTTTGACATTATTAAAAGGGTTTAATTTAATCATTTTATCTTATACTCCCCCTAAAAGCATTCTCTTCTAAAAATGGGTGATGGGAACACCATCATGAGCCATAATTAGCTTATTTTGATCTAATTAAGTCAGTAAATACTCCTACATAGCTACCAGTGAGCTATATTTCACTGCAAATTCATTCTGAGGGAAAGATAAGAAAATAGGGTTAAAACTGCAGTTTTACCATCATAGCATGAATGCAGTGCAATCATGTGTTGTCTCAGGGGGTAATTAAGGGTCAAATGATCCTAAAAGGCTAACAAGTGGGTTAGAACAGACAGAAAAAGGTTTACACGTGTTTTGAGAATTAAATGGCTTTTGAAACCCTAAAAACAGACCTGCTTAATTAACTAAGGTTCTGGTCATGATGAAATTCACTTAAACCCTCTAAAATTTATATAAAAATATTCTCTTGGGTTTGGAACCTTCAATTTGATCATCAAAACCCGTCTTGACCCAAAACAAAGTCTCAGATTGACATTTGCCCTAATCTAGGTTTTTGCATAAATTATCTAGTCAAACTTGAACAAAACCTAAATCTAACTTCACCATTGGATTCCTTAGGTCCAAATTAGGCTTGTACCAAAATTTGGGCCCAATTTGAAATCATCTTAACCAAGTTTGCATTTTGGTCCAGTCAGACTCTTTCTGTCTTATTCAGACCCTTAACTTTTGAATTCTCTTACAAATAGCCTCCAAAATTCTTTGTATTCTTCACAAGAAGGTCCCTGCACCATTTTTGGAAGGTTAAACCTTCACCGTTGAGTTTCAAGAGAGGATTTCTCGCTCGATTCTCAATCAATCAATCCTAGATTTGAAACACAAATTCCTTAGGAAATTTCCTTCCAAATGAGCCAATCTAGGGATCCCAACTCCTTCCCAAAAGCTCATGCGAACCTTTAGAAGGAATGGGTATCATTCGTTTATGTAAGCTCCAAGGTCTCCAAGCTTGTTTCCAAGCTTGGAACCTCCTCTTAAGCCCTATATAAGCACCTCCGAGGCCTTGCGCAATTTTTCAGCAAGTTTTTTGGAGCCAAATCACCTCAATTCCTCTCCTCCGGTGTCACGACCCGGTCCCAAATCTCTACAGGATTTGAGATTGGGTCGCTTCGGTTTATCCCAAGATCTAGTCGTCCAACAAGAAATAACCAAGTAACATTCAACAAACCACAATCACACAAGTATAGTAAGTAAGCAAAAAGAAAGTTTCAACAGGGGAAAAGAGAACAATGATATTGCAACCATCACATCAAAGAGTACATGTAACAGAATACAAGCTATAAAAACTCACTATTAAGCAGTAGAACTAAAGCTAGGCTCGACTAGGCCCAACGTCCTCAGCAACCGGTGGCTCGGGCTGCTCAAATCCCTGACCTGTATAGAATATATTTGATTGGAGTCAGCTAACGCTGAGTAGAGTGGTGGCTAAGAAGTAACATGCATTTAACATAGAATTTTCCATTTTTCAATTATATTATACATGTGGGTGCGTAGAGATCTCTAATTAGGATTTGTTAATTAATCTTCTGGTTCCCTATAGGAACGATTTTGTTTGCAGCTTCTCGTACTATAGGATGCCCACGTGGCACTCTCCTGGCCGGGGGAGTCCCACCATGGTTGTCCTATACTCAATCTACCACCCCAAGGTCACGGTCATGACGTAGCGGTGACTACGGCACACGTGATAAGCACGCGGGTAGTTACCCCGCATTGGCACGCGGTTAGTCGTTTTTGCTAGCGCGTACGCCTCAACATACAGTGCGGAACAGTGTAGGGCCTTGCCCTCTCAGAACAGAACAGGAGTCTTGCCCTCAAGGGTCTTACCCCTCCTCAGTCCGCGTACCCTCGTCTGACTACCTCGGTTTTCTCAATGGGCTGACGGGAGTCGGTGTAGGGTGGCCATACCTAGCCCCAGGCCCCTTGGGGCGGATAGCTCCCCCCTACACTAAGTAGCTCACCTCGGTACCAAGTACACGAGGGCCAGTAAGAGTCATCGTAGAGTGGCCAAACCCACCCTGGGTCCCAACCCAAGGGCGGCAAGCTCCCCTTTACACTACAAGGGATAGTTGCTCTCTTCGGTACCACGTACACGAAGGTCAGCTTACCTCCCTTAACAGCTGTCCATAGGCAGCAAATTCCCAGAACCATCTGGTTCTTCAAGGTACGGTGTTCTTGTTTACATTCCCCATGGGGTTTGTACATGAATTTCTTTATCTCATACAGGTTGGAATGTTCGGAACAACAATTCAATTTCCATTTTATTACAACAGGGGTCCATTTTAGCTAAAAACATGCAATTTTCGATTACTCAATCATTCACATGCAGTAGGGGTCCATTTTAGCTAAAAACAGGCAGCTCTTGATTACTCAATCATTCACATGCAGTTTCTTCTAACCCTAGTGTTCATGCTAAGACCTAGGGTTCAAGAATTTATTTTCGAATATACATTTATTCCTTCCTAAGGTTCATCTCAAGTCTTAGGATTACTTACTCGCATGTATTAAATTAGAGATTTAAGGTTGTAACCACTTTATCTGGGTAACCGGGTGGAATGGGGGCTCGTACAGTAGCTCCCAATGTCTCCCCAAGTCCCGTACACCCGACGGACTGGAGACCTAAAACATGGATTGATGGGCCAAAAGGTTCAGAAAGATATAAACGAGGTATCATTATATAGAGAAACTCGTATGGAAAACAGAGACGATTCGTTTGCGCAAAAGTGATAATAATAGGGCCTTACACGGCCCAAAACACGCTATCAGACGAAAATCAGATGTCTGGGAAAGGTCCCAGACGTCTTAAAATAGTTCTCAGGGATACCTCTCTTGGTGTTCCACAATCAGACGTCTGGAACTCAATGCTGATGTCCAAGGACTTTGTCAGACGTCTGGGGGTGCTCCCGGACGTCTGAAGCTACCTCGGCTATGCTCCCGCCCTCTAACACATACACGTACGCTGTCAGGACTTGTCAGAGAGGAAAAGTACGGAAAGTAGATCTCTACCAGACGTCTTGCCCTACCTTCGAACATCTGGTGAGACATCTAGGTGTCTCTCCAGCCATCTGATTCCGTGGAAAAATGGCTTCTGCGGAACTGCTCTGGCTCCCCTTGCCGGCAGGTGCTGCAGCAGAACGGAGCTGCGCCCTCCGCTCTCGCGCTTCCTCTCGCTCGGGTGCTTCGCTCTCACTCGCTCTCGGCTATGGGGTGGCAACAAAGAGGATGGGGGAGAGGTATATAAAGGGGAGGAGGTGAGGGAAACGGAGAGGCGAGCATGGCACGGAGTGGCGTCGCAGGAGAAGGCGCGGTGAGGCGCGGTGAGGGAGGAAGTATGGCACTCGTACGTTGCATGATAAAAGCATTTCCAGACGTTTGGTGAACATCCCAGACGTCTTAAATGGCCAAAGGGGTGGTGGGTCGTTTCATCCGGCCACCAAAAAACCCTACTCCGGCGACCTCTTTGGATCTCCCTCCTCCGGCTGTCCAACTATCAAATTGGACGGCCTAAGCTCTCCCTCTATTTATCGTAACCCTCCCTAGCCAAAGGGAGGGCGTTCCTCTGTCGACATTGTCGCCGCCGCCTCGCCGCTTTTTGCTCCTCCGGCTTCGATCGACCAACACCGGAGCCTTCCACCTCTCAATCGCATCCTTAAGTCCCTCTATCTCTCCCTTTCCCTCTCCATACTATTTTTCCGTCCCTACAACACACGCAGACACGCCAACCACCACCCCCGCACTTCATCTTCTCCGCCTCCGATGAAACCCCAGCGACGCTTACTCACCACCACACTGCTCGAAACATGCAGCTACCACCCTCCTTAGCTTCGCCATGCTCCACCGCACAAAAGCCTTAACACCACTCCTATTACCCATCCTAACACCCCGATGACCTACCCACTGCCGCATCACCATCTTCGACCTCCACACACCACCATACACCCTCTCACGACACACTACTGCCATCGTCACACTCTCCACGCCACGGTGATCCTGCTTGATGAGAGCCTCATCATGAGCCATAACTAGCTCATTTTGACCCAATAAAGAAGATAAAAGCTCCTACATAACCTAGAAGAGGGCCTAAATAAAGGAATAAGTGCTCTGATTAGAAAACATGAATTAAAGGGTAAAACTGTAATTTTACCATTGCAGTATATAAACGAGATTTCTCAAAAGCAAAACATAAGTCAAATGGTTTAAATAAGATAAAAAGTGGGGTGAGTAAATCAGAAATGGGTTTATGTGCAATATAGGAATTAAATGACATTTGGTAACCCTAAAACAGACCCGCTTAAATTAACAAGGTTCCGGTCAGGATAAAAATAAAGTGAACCCTCTAAAAATCATGGAAAAATACTCCTTAGGGTTTAGAACACTTAATGTGGCCTTTGGAACCTAGTTCGACCTAGATTAGGGTCTTAGCCATTCAATTAACCTAATTTGGGTTTCTACGCAAAATGTCTAGTCAAACGAGGTCAAACCTAAAATCCAACCTCACCATTGGATTCCTTAGGTCCAAATTAGTTTTATACCAAAATTTGGACCTAAGTGGAGGTCATCTTGACCTACTTTGCAATTTAGTACACCCAAATCACAACTTGGTCCCTATCTTTTGAAAATCATTGCAGAGAGCCCCCTAAGTTCCTCGTCACCTTTGCAATCAGGTCCTATCGCCATTGTTAGGGCAGAACCGATCTTCGACGAGGTTTAGAGAGGGATTACTCTCTGATTCCTCAGAGATTCCCTCCCAGAAATGGAAGGGAGATTCTCTGAGGAATTCCCTTCCATCTAAAGCCAATCACGATCTCTGGTGTGAACCCATTCGCTCGTGCGAACGCACGAGGGATTTGGGTATCCACCTTCTTTCCTTCTCCGACGAGCCGGTGGAGGTGATTGCACGCCCTCCACGCACTAGAAGGTTTGGCCAACGCCTATAAAAGGATCTTCAGACCCGGCCGCAGATCTTCAGACTTGAATTGGCGGAGATTCTCCCAAACTTTCCTCTCTTCCATCTCCGGCCAAGAGACCCACAAGCTTCGGCGACCTCCTCCCCTCCTTCTTGTTGCTCTGCTGCCATACCAGTAGCAGAGTCAACTTCGCCTCTTCCTCCCGCGTCGCGCCGTACCAAGCGCGCATGCCCCTGACCTCGTCCTCGTCGCCGCTCCCTCCCTCAGGGTTCTTCTTCTCCAACGACAGCAGCTACGCGCCGTCCGCTCCGTTGCCTCCCTCCCTTCCAGAACACTTCAGATACCTTCTCTATCTTTCCCTCTCTCTTTTCCCCCTATTATTTTAGTTAATTGCCCCCCGACAGTGCCTGACCACCTCCATCCTCCTCGCCTCCGACCGACCTCCGGCGAGCCGCATCCACCATTCCGCCCCTCCACATGGCTCGCCAACCATCTTAGAAGCTCCGCCCCACCACAAGGAACAATCTCCGCCCCTCCACTGCCACTCCACACCTCCACAATAGCCCCCCGAACTCACCCACACTTCTGGCTACAGGTTGACCTAGGCACGCACGCCTCGGCCATCCCACGACCTGCAGCACCGTTCACCACCTTCGCCGTGTCACGGCGAAGGTGCCCAGCTGGTCTGATTAGGCCAATAGGCCGTGCCTGTGTTGGACAGTGTTTCAGCTCCTTCCGCCATTGACGGTTGAAGCAGCAAGCAGCTTCGCAGCAGCTTTAGGCGTCAGGTCTTCCCGGCTTCAGGTGCTGCAGATTCGCGCGAGCAGTGCGAAGCCCTCGGGTCCAGCTGGTAGAGCTGCGAAGCCCACAGCTTTGGCAATTGCACGAAGAAGGCTCTGCGGGCGCGCGAAATTGGGGCAGGCCAGATAGTCCCACACCGGCGACACGCAACGCGCATGTATGGTTTAAAGTGTTTTTGTGTTATCTGCTTATCGCCTCCGAACGCACAGGGGTGAGGTCCCTCACCTGACCCACGCTTGCCTCGTCCGCGGTTTCACCTCGCGGATCTGGCGGGATCTGACCCGACCCTAACCTGAGCACTCCTCGTGCATCACTCACCTGCCGGTGCGCCTGGTCTCAGGTGCGAGATTCGACCCGAATACCCATGGCTCTGGGAGAGCGTCCTTGAGCGAATTGCAGAGAGAGAGAGAGACGTTCGGGTAGAGGGGAAGGGTTAGGTTTTGCTTCCCTGTGTGCAGGCATGCCGGGCGGTGAAGAGAGGAGACTTAGCTACAAGGAGAAGAAGGAAGAAGCAGAAGAAGAGAAGACAAGGAAGAAAGGACTGCAGACAAAAAGGAAGAAGAAGACAGAAGAGAAACAAAGGCAGGAAGAAGGAGTCTTCGCAGGAAAGAGAAGAGAAGAGAAAGAAGTTCAAGGAAGAAAAAGACCTGTGGATCAGAAGAAAAGAAGAAGAAGAGCCAACGAAGAAGAAGAAGGTAGAAGAGAGAAAGAAGACTTACTTTTAAGACGTCTGATAAATAAATCAGACGTCCAATTCTATTTTCTTTTAGCAATTCTTTTTATAACTCTCTCTCTTTGAATCAATTGTTTTCATTTAAAAGTTGTATTATTTGGTTTTAAAAGTACTGAGATTGCTCCCTGTGTTCAGCCTCGGATACTCTAGTTTTTCGAGTAATAAAATTCTCTATATTTGTTTGAACGTTTTGTCGGCTATATTACAACGTGTTATCTTTTAAAATCCGATCACAAAAACGTACAAACATTTTGGCGCCGTTGTCGAGGAGCAACGGGCACTTTTAAAGCTTTTGATTACAACTTTTCTATCCAATATTTGACCTAACTCCTCTCTTTTGTTGTGCTCAAACAGGGAAAGCAAAAAGGAAAGAAGAGCAGCCACACAACAGACACTCCAAGGAACAGGTAATTTCCATAAGCCCTCCCTCTTAACTCTCTCAAAATCTGAAAGAAAAAAAAAAGAAAGAACAATCAACTTTGGGCTACCTGTTTCATATTTAGTAACTCATCAATTTGCCTGATTTTCATTTCAACACATTTTTATCTGCTCATCCAACTAAGGTAACTAGGGCTAAAACTTTCTTGATTGAGGCCTAGGTACTAAATTCTGAGGCAATTAAATTGGACCCACTAGAGCCAATTTAAGGATTACAAAGCTAGGGTTTTTAGAGACACACCTTATCTTAAACAAAGAAATAAATTTTTCCAAAAAGAGGTGTGCCTAAACCTTGATTGAAAAGATCTACACAAGAAGAACCCTAAGCAAATCAGGCTTTTAATCCATTTGAACCTTAAAAAGAAAAGGACCTAAAAGCTCTTAAAGGAACAAAAGGTGAAGTTGATCCCTTGGGTTAACCAACCTTAAAATTAGGTCACTTTTTCACTGAAAATACCTAAAAGTTCAAGTGGAACATTAAGCACCTTGATCTTAAAGTAAAAAAGGTAGACATAAGAGGTCAAGGTCCCCATTCTGGTCTACCTGGAACCGCAGTGACAAGAGAGGTCGGGTGGGGGAAACCCTGTAACTCATGGGAACGCTCTACCGTATAGGGGTCTTTGCAGGACTCTCCCTCTCTGGCTGCCCTGGTATTTCTTAAGTGGACGACCTTTCTGACTAAGGGGTCCATCAGCCCCGAACATCTATAGTCACCCAACAATTTTTTTTTGGGTGTCTTGATTGGGTCCAGCACCTTCTAAATCTCATCACATCCTTCGGTGCATGTTCGGTAGGAGGTCCTTAAGGCCACCCTTAAGACCTCCTTTAGAAATTCACTCTCGTCGAGGCCAAGCCTCGATGCCCTTGTTTGTGCAGCAACCCCACTACATAAATCTCTCATCTGATTTAGATCCTGATTCTCCTTCTTCTCCCATCATGGCACAACCCATTGAAGAGGAGAATAACCTTGAACACCAACTCCAACGCCTTAATGATCTCTTTCAGAACTTTGTAAACCCACCGCAGCGACCGATGATGTGAGATCACTATAATCCCGCTGCGGTGGCGATCGAACCTCGAGTACGAATCCCGATTGGAGGACCTGATTCTGAACTGAAGCCCAATATGATTCATGCCATACCAAAGTTTCACGGGCTTAACTCTGAGGATCCATTCCAACACATTAAACAACTCAAGCATCTGGTCCAGACCTTCGGGTCAGATATACAAAACTTGGATATCCTACTCATGAAAATGTTTTCGTTCTCCCTCATGGACAAGGCCACACAGTGGTATCAAACTCAGACCCGTCCGATCAACACATGGGAGGAACTGCAGCCCGAATTTTTGAAAAAATTCTTCCCCGTTGGCCGGACGAATGCCTTGCGCCACCAGATCACTCATTTCACTCAACAACCGGGAGAACCTCTTCACGAAGCATGCGATCGATTCTTAGATCTCATGCGAAAGTGTCCCCATCAAGGAGTTCCTAAGTGGGAACAAGTCCAGTCTTTTTACCAGGGACTTCGTGAAGATATTCGTTTATTCGTCAATGCAACGTGCGGAGGAAACATCATGGGTCAACATGAGGACACGGTGTGGGAGATTCTCGAAAACATGTGCGAGAACTCCATAAATAATGACTCCATGGGCTTATTCGACAGGATGAATGCCTGCGCATCGACGAATCTGAGAGGGACAGGTGAGATGCAGGACCTGTCCAATTCTGTCGACTTGGAACTGATGGCTAGTTAGTTGGACAAGGTTTCTATCATAGAAAAGAAGGTGGACGAGATAACTCGGCATTTGCAGCAAGCCACCTCTGCGCAAAACTCTTTTGCATGACCTCCTTTGGCAAGGGAAACTGTGCAAAACATCTACCACCAATCTGCCAAGGGGATGGACCCATATCCACCCCCATCTACCTCTCGGACCGGAGTGACCTCCGATCCATTCTACTCGAGTTGGGGGACTTTGAACCCTCGTATTCTGACCTTCTTGAGGTTCCTCAGAACTGCGAGGACCTCAACGCCATCCAGAATGACCCATTCTCCAATACCTACATCCCTGGATGGCGAAATCATCCTAACTTTTAGTGGGCGGGAAATTCTCAAAGACCACCATATCAACCCCGTCCACAAGCCCCTCGTCCATATCAGCCGCCTCAGCCTCGGCCCTATCCCACCTACCAATCCGGGAAAAACCAGGATCAACTGACTCTTATCCTTCAAGCACTGGCTGACATTCAAAAGATGAATGCGGCAATGCAAAAACAGCACAAGGACGAGATCACAGAGGTCCGCAACCAACTGGCCCAGATGGCAAATTCCCGCCAACCTGGTACCCTTCCCTCGCAACCTCTGCCCAACCCAAATAACGTGTTAACCCAGAAGCGCGTTATGAATCCAAATTCAGGCCAAACACATGTGATTTATCAGGCCCCTATTGCTCCATTGCCAGACGGGATGGAAGCTTCAACATCTTATGCAGGATTTCAGCAGTAGCCACCCCTCCTACCTAACCCAAACCAAAATTAGGCCGGATTAAACTCTGCAACAACACGTAGTGGTAAAACAACCCAAGACCCACATTATCCGAACCACTCCAAGCCTGATTATAGCCAAGACCCTAGGATAGTTATCCAAGATACCATTGTCCCAGATCAAGAACCTGGACCTATCCTAGAGGAACCAATTAGGATCCCATTTCCTGAGGCCTTGACCAAAGGAAAAAGGATAACTAAACCCGTGGCTCCCGAGGAGGATCTGATCAAGCTCTTTGAACAGGTTCAGATAAACATCCCATTGATGGATGTAATTCGCCACATACCGGCTTACACAAGATTCTTGAAAGACATATGTACCCCTAAACGGAAGCCACGAACCAAGGATGGGAATCCAATCGTACTGTCGGAGCAAGCCAGCTCTGTCATCTTGAGCAAACTCCCACCCAAGGCTAAAGACCCAGGAACTCCCTTGATTTCCTGTAAAATTGGCGAAACCCAATTTGATAGAGCCTTACTAAACCTAGGTGCCTCCATAAATTTAATACCTACATCCCTCCTTGACCACCTTGAAGAATCTGAACTTAAACCCACTGAGGTGACATTGCAGTTTGCCGATCGATCCATCAAGTCACCTAGAGGAATACTCGAGGATGTCATTGTTAGGGTACGAGATTTCTATTTCCCGGTGGACTTCATAGTACTAGACATGGATGCACCTAAGAACCCAAGGGACACACCAATCATATTAGGGAGACCATTTTTGGCCACTGCTAGGGCCAACATAAACTGCGAAGAGGGCCAGATAGAATTAAAATTTGGGAACCAAAACCTGAAGATTGACATTTTTAAGGCCCAACAAGGGATTAATTATGGGGTTATAGAGGAAATATGTGATGTCAGAGCTATGGTTGATGAATTGCATATAGAAGACAACCTGATTATCGTTGATCATCCACTAGAGAATCAAAACCTGCTAACAGAGGAGTGTGAACATGATCTAGACACACCTATGACTCCTACCATTGCTCCTGATACAAACCCCGAACCACCCGTTGCTGCTGAAAATCCTGTCATGGAACTCAAGCCCCTTCCCGAACATCTGAAGTACGTGTTTTTGGATTCAAATCAGACGTTTCCTGTGATTATCAACTCTCAACTCACACCTGACCAGGAACTCCGTTTGATTTCTGTTCTCCAGCAACATCGTAGAGCTATTGGATGGACTCTCGATGATTTGACTGGCATAAGCCCTTCATACTGCACACATCGAATCTACACAGAAGAAGACGCACGACCTTCAAGAGAAATGCAAAGACGCCTAAACCCTAACCTACAGGAGGTCGTGAAGAAGGGGTTCATAAAGTGGTTAGATGCAGGGATCATCTACCCGATCTTCGACAGTCGTTGGGTGAGTCCAATACAAGTGGTGCCTAAAAAGGCAGGACTTACCATTATCACGACTGAAATCGGAGAAGTCATTCCGACCCGAATAGCTAACTCGTGGAGAGTCTGCATTGATTACAGAAAACTCAATTCCTCCACGAAGAAGGATCATTTCCCACTACCGTTTATTGATCAGATCCTCGAAAAACTAGCGGGAAATAGGTTCTTCTGCTTTCTTGACGGGTACTCCGGTTACAATCAGGTGGCAATCCATCCAGAGGATCAAGAAAAGACCACATACACCTGCCCCTTCGGGACGTACGCGTTTCGAAGGATGCCATTCGATCTCTGCAATTCACCTGCAACTTTTCAGCGGTGCATGCTTGCCATATTCTCAGATATGGTAGGTGATTATCTGGAAGTCTTCATGGATGACTTTTCAGTTTTTGGACAATCATTTGACGATTGCCTGCAACACTTGGTCCAAATACTCAGGCGGTGCATTGATGTGAATTTGGTTCTTTCCTGGGAAAAGAGCCATTTCATGGTGCCTGAGGCAATTGTCCTGGGACATTTAATCTCGGAGAAAGGCATTCAAGTAGATCGAGCTAAGGTTAACTTGATTTCCAAGCTCCCTATGCCTAGCTGGATTAAGGACATTTGATCTTTTTTGGGGCACGTCGGTTTCTACCGCTGATTCATCCCTGATTTCTCCAAAATCGCGCGCCCCCTGACCAATCTTCTCTCCAAGGATGTGCCTTTCGAAATTTCTAAGGAATGCACTCAAGCATCTGAGATTCTACGTGACCAAGTCACCCAAGCCCCGATCCTACAGTCCCCTGATTGGTCTCAACCCTTTGAGATCATGTGCGATGCATCTGACTTCGCTGTAGGAGCGGTTTTGGGGCAGAAAATTGACGGGAAACCTGTGGTCATTTACTACACCAGCAAAACACTGGATGAGACTCAGCGTAACTATACTGTTACTGAGAAAGAGCTGCTGGCCGTAGTATTTGGAAAAATTCACAGCATTCCTTCTGGGTTCCCGTGTTATCATATACTCGGATCACACAGCGGTGAGGCATCTCCTTGCAAAGAAGGACGCGAAACCTTGATTAATCTGATGGATCTTGTTGTTGCAAGAATTTGACCTTGAGATTCGCGACAAGGCGGGAAATTAGAGTGTGGTAGCTGATCACTTGTCCTGCCTCCCTTCTGAAATAATTGACCCTTCCGGACCTATTATAGAACATTTTCCTGATGAGCACCTCCTGACTATCAGTACAAGTCTTCCATGGTTCGCTGATATAGTTAATTACCTGGCATCACATCAGATTCCGCCCGATCGTTCGAAGGCCAAAATGGACAAATTGCGTTCCGATGCCAAGTATTACCTATGGGAAGACCCGTATCTATTCCTCATTGGTGCTTATCAGATAATTCGACGATGCATCGCGGAAGTGGAAATCAAAGATATACTCTCATTTTGCCATGACCAGGCATGCGGTGGACATTTTTCAGGACATAAAACCGCATCAAAAGTCCTCCAGTGTGGCTTTTACTGGCCCACAATTTTCAAGGATGCATACGATCAATGTAAGGCCTGTTCCCGTTGCCAGACTCTGGGCAACATGAGCCATTGAGACATGATGCCTCTACAGATGATCTTGGTATGCGAAATTTTTGATATTTGGGGGATTGATTTCATGGTACCCTTCCCGATCTCGGGTGGCTTCGAATACATCTTACTCGCAGTTGACTATGTTTCCAAGTGGATAGAAGCCATTCCCACCCGAACCAACAATCATAAAGTCGTTATAAAATTCCTTCATCAAAACATTTTCTCAAGGTTCGGGATTCCACGTGCTATAATTTCTGACAGAGGGACCCATTTTACAAACGCTCAGTTCAGGTCATTGATGACCAAATACGGGGTGTCACACCGAATCTCTACTCCTTACCACCCCCAAACTAATGGTCTAGCTTAGCTATCTAACCGAGAGATCAAGAAGATCCTTCAGGTTACTGTTCGGCCTGATAGAAAAGATTGGTATTCTCGGCTTCCGGAAGCATTGTGGGCCTATAGGACCGCCCACAAGACCCAATTAGGAATGTCTCCCTTCAGACTAGTGTACGGGAAGGCATGTCACCTCCCCGTCGAGTTGGATCATAAAGCCTATTGGGCAGTACGGACCTGTAATCTGGATTTTTCTAAGGCTGGAACCCACAGAAGACTTCAAATGAGGGAGATCGATGAATTACGCCACGATGTGCATGAGAACTCGCGAATTTATAAAGAACGGGTTAAAGCTTTTCACGACAAACACATTTCTAGAAAGGTCTTTCATCTTGGTCAAAAAGTTTTACTCTTTGATGCCCGACTCAAATTATTCCCAGGGAAGCTAAGATCCAAGTGGGTCGGACCCTACCTAGTCCGACAAATCTTCGGAAATGGAGCCATTGAAATCAGCCCACTCAGCCACGATTCTGAACCCTTTGTCGTGAATGGTCAGAGACTCAAGCCGTTCATTGACATGACCGATATAGATTTGGCTAAGTCATCCTTTACCCTCCATTCCTCTTGAGCTCATTGCGCCCAGCCGATGGCGTAAAACTCAGCGCTTAACAGGAGGCAACTGTTGAACTTAATTTACGAAGCTACGCTAACGTGTTTGGTTTTGGAAAACCCGTCGTTGTAGTTCGAAAGCGAAGGATTCGTGTTCAACAAATAAAATTTATACCGAAATTAAAATTCCGGGTCGAACACAGGGAGGCAAACGTTTGATTTAAAAACTTCGCGTTTCTTTTTATTTTGTCACAAAGAAATTCAATTTAAACTATCTAAGTATCTACAACAAAGAGAGAGAGGGAGTAAGAGAGAGAGAAAGAATACTATACATGGAAATCAAAATGAGATGTAGAATAGACAAGGAATTTATCATAAAAGAGATCGTTCGTTACAACTAGAAAACATAAAATAATTACTCTAGAAAGCATTAAAAGAATGGAGGGAGAAATGTCCTCCTCGACGATCGCTTGGAGGACGAATAGACTACTCTAGAAAGCAGTAAATCTATACTAGAAAGCAGTAAAAAGAATAGGGAGAGAGAATCCTCCTCGACGGTCGCTTGGAGGACGAGCCGGACGGGACGACGCCTGGACGAAGGAGAACGAAGCGGGACGAAGGAGGACGAAGCAGAAGAACGGGAACGAAGCAGCACGCCGTCGTCGTCGCGGGATCCACTTCCGAAGGGGGACGAAAATTTGGACTTTATCTCGTGAGAAGCATCCCGGGTGTGGGACAAGCTTCTCTTGAGCTTTGGAGAGGTAGAGAGGAGAAGGAAGGGATGAAAATTTCGTATGGAGGGGGTCTCCTTTTATAGTTGCAAGGAGTGGGGGCAAAATGGACATTACATCTTCAAAATAATAAATAAGGGGTCTTTAGTGACGGATAAAACCGTCGCTAAAGCCCCGCCGTCGCCGTCGCCGCCGCGCCCACGCGCGCCCGCTCGGCTGGCCGCGCGCGTAACGCCTACGCACGCCGCTTGATTTTCAGCCGTCCGATCGCGAGATCGGACGGCTTAAAATCGCGCCTTCACCGCTGCCGCCCGCCCGCCTGCGCGTACGATCGCGCGTTCACCAGAGCGTCCAATTGCGCGTCGGCGCTATCGGGCGCGCGCGGCCGTTGGATCGCGATCGTGCGGTCAATTGGAGCGCGCCCGCCCGCCTCAGAAATCGCTTGGCGAGGCTCGAACGCGCGCCAGCGCCTCGCGATAAGGCGCTGGACCGCTGCGCTGCCTCGCCCAAATGGTCGCGCGGATGCTTTTAAAACGATGCGTCCACAGCCGTTGGATTGAGATCCAACGGCGGAGAGGGGATGGGTACGCGGTCTTCATAGAGTGTAGGCGGCCGTTTGGGCAGCCGGGATGGTGCCACGTGGCGCCATCTTGGCCGTCCATCTTCTGGAAGTTGTAGATGGTGCCACGGATGTCGGATTGACTCGATTTTTGTGTCGTTCGGCTGCGATCGTCGATCCGAATTCATCCGTGTGGTTGGATTTTCCATCTGAAATGCGGATTTACACCATCCTGGCCCTTGATCTTCTAGGGTTCCCCGGTCTCTATCTGATGCTACGGATGCCTGATTAGGGCGATCTTGGAGTCGTTGAACTCCAATCGTCGCCCTGATCATATCCATACGGTTGGATCTTTGATCCGAGGCCCCGATAAAATATTTGGCCTGTCCAAGCACATAAAAGGAGACAATTAACCTCCATTTTATTCAAACTACTCTAAATGCAAGATGATGCATGTAATGCAATATTTATATCATGAAATGCAATCCTATGCTTAAGAACATGCATAAATAGACATTTTAAGTAGTGTAAATGTGTTTACATCAGCAACCCATCATTCTTTGAAAAACCCGAAACCTTTTCTGACATCTCTATGCGGAATTCATATTGCACTTTAGGGTTCATCCATTAGAACAGCCAACTTCACCTCAGGTATCCCTACCCGAGATTAGAAATCGTTCGCAACAAGTCACTTCGACCCATTCACTCGCCACACACTTGTCCTAATGCATGAACTAAGCTGAAATCGACCCCACCTAATTTACAATGGGGACATTGCAAATCGTAGGCATGGGGGGTATGAAAGTGCAAAATGTCAGGAAAATTCATATCAAGAAAGGGTTTCAATAAAAAAAAAAAAAGACTTGAAGGAGGGGAGGAACAATTCAGGGTCATACAAATAAGAAAAAAAAAAGGGTAAAATGACAAAAAGGAGCACAAAATGAAAATGAAGAGAAATAGTCATTAGTAAAAGATTAAGGGGTTAACTGAAGTTCTAGACCAAATCAAGAAAAAGAAAAAGTGCTAAGGAGACATAACAAGAGATTAGCGGGAACGCTGGTCTTACGTCGCTTGGGCTAGAGTCTTTAGCTTAAAAATTCACGTATCCGTTAAAATCTGGATAATCCTCAAGAGGTTGGGGAAAATGCAAAGCTTAAGTATTATGTCTAAGGCTTAGGAAGTATTCGGCCTCGGTAACTGACCTCCGGTTTGCGGGATTCGGTAACCTAAGCACCCCAAATTCACACACAGTTTGGTTCAGTGCGCATAAACATCCAAATCACGCAAAAAGAGTTTAATGTTCTGAAAAAGTCACCTAGATTAGGAGCGGTCAATCAACACAAATTGATTTGGATGAGTTCCCGGCGCGGAGAGGCGGGAAATTCCTCTCGAAGATGCGTAACAACATATCGTCTCCTTGGTGCTTGTCTCTTAGGATATTTAAATATCCTACTGGGGGCATGTAAGCACTCTGCTGGTTCAGATACCATGGGCGGCATTATCACGAAATGTCGATCGCAAGGGTCTGAATTTGGCCACGGAACGCCATGGGCGGGATTATCTTGAAATCTCGAAAGCCAGGGTTCTGGGGGTTGCCATAGGCGGGATTATCTCGAAATCTCGAAAGCCAGGGACCCTTGAGGATTGATGATGGGGATGAGGAATCCGATACAGACCGTGTTGAGAAGCTAATCCGAAGTTAGAAATAAAAAGAAAAGAGAGAGAAATGCTCTCCAAACAAATAAATCTTTTATCTCTCTCTTACAAAAACACACTGCAAACTGAACTTAGGCAAAAAATGTCTCAAGCACGGGTGCTTTAACCACGGAGTCCAACAAACCCTAGGTTAGTTTTTGTGGGCCGTAGAAACCTTTGCGGAGGACTGAGGCTAAAGCAGGTCAGTTCCGGATTTTGGTTGGTACTTGAGTACCTATAGGCCTATTGTCGGCATTCCGACCTAATCACAAAAGAAAAGGAGAAGCACTTATCATGATTGTTGACAGACACTCTGGGTCTAGAACGGAAGATAAACCCTTGAAATTTTGCTAAGGGACTAGCAAAAGCTAGGCATGGGGGTATGATGAGAGCCTCATCATGAGCCATAACTAGCTCATTTTGACCCAATAAAGAAGATAAAAGCTCCTACATAACCTAGAAGAGGGCCTAAATAAAGGAATAAGTGCTCTGAGAAGAAAACATGAATTAAAGGGTAAAACTGTAATTTTACCATTGCAGTACATAAACGGGATTTCTCCGAAGCAAAACATAGGTCAAATGGTCTAAATGAGATAAAAAGTGGGGTGAGTCAATCAGAAATGGGTTTATGTGCAATATAGGAATTAAATGACATTTGGTAACCCTAAAACAGACCCGCTTAAATTAAAAAGGTTCCGGTTAGGATAAAAGTCAAGTGAACCCTCTAAAAATTATGAAAAAATACTCCTTAGGGTTTAGAACACTTAATGTGGCATTTGGAACCTAGTTCGACCTAGATTAGGGTCTTAGCCATTCAATTAACCTAATTTGGGTTTCTACGCAAAATATCCAGTCAAACGAGGTCAAACATAAAATCCAACCTCACCATTGGATTCCTTAGGTCCAAATTAGGTTTATACCAAAATTTGGACCTAAGTGGAGGTCATCTTGACCTACTTTGCAATTTAGTACACCCAAATCACAACTTGGTCCCTATCTTTTGAAAATCATTGCAGAGAGCCCCCTGAGTTCCTCGCCACCTTTGCAATCAGGTCCTGCCACCATTGTTAGGGCAGAACCGATCTCCGACGAGGTTTAGAGAGGGATTACTCTCTGATTCCTCAGAGATTCCCTCCCAGAAATGGAAGGGAGATTCTTTGAGGAATTTCCTTCCATCTAAAGGCAATCATGATCTCTGGTGTGAACCCAATCTCTCGTGCGAACGCACGAGGGATTTGGGTATCCACCTTCTTTCCTTCTCCGGCGAGCCGGCGGAGGTGATTGCGCGCCCTCCACGCACTAGAAGGTTCGACCAACGCCTATAAAAGGATCTTCAGACCCAGCAGCAGATCTTTAGACTTGAATTGGCGGAGATTCTCCCAAACTTTCCTCTCTTCCATCTCCAGCCAAGAGACCCGCAAGCTTCGGCAACCTCCTCCCCTCCTTCTCGTCGCTCTGTTGCCATACTAGCAGCAGAGTCAACTTCGCCTCTTCCTCCCGCGTCGCGCCGTACCAAGCGCGCGTGCCCCTGACCTCGTCCTCGTCACCGCTCCCTCCCTCAGGGTTCTTCTTCTCCAACGACAGCAGCTACGCGCCGTCCGCTCCGCTACCTCCCTCCCTTCCATAACAATCCAGATACCTTCTCTATCTTTCCCTCTCTCTTTTCCCCCTGTTATTTTAGTTAATTGCCCCCCGACAATGCCTGACCACCTCCATCCTCCTCGCCTCCGACCGACCTCCGGCGAGCCGCATCCACCATTGCGCCCCTCCACACGGCTCGCCAACCATCTCAAAAGTTCCGCCCCACCACAAGGAACAATCTCCGTCCCTCCACTGCCACTCCACACCTCCACAATAGCCCCCCGAACTCACCCACACTTCCGGCCACAGGTTGACCTAGGCACGCACGCCTAGGCCATCCCACGGCCTGCAGCACCGTTCACCACCTTCGCCGTGTCACGGCGAAGGTGCCCAGCTGGTCTGATTAGGCCAATAGGCCTTGCCTGTGTTGGACAGTGTTTCAGCTCCTGCCGCCGTTGAAGGTTGAAGCAACAAGCAGCTTTGCAGCAGCTCTAGGCGTCAGGTTTTCCCGACTTCAGGCGCAGCAGATTCGCGCGAGCAGTGCGAAGCCCTCGGGTCCAGCTGGTAGAGCTGCGAAGCCCGCAGCTTTGGCAATTGCACGAAGAAAGCTCTGCGAGCGTGCGAAATTGGGGCAGGCCAGATAGTCCCACATCGGTGACACGCAACGCGCAGGTATGGTTTAAAGTGTTTTTGTGTTATCTGCTTATCGCCTCCGAACGCACAGGGGTGAGGTCCCTCACCTGACCCACGCCTGCCTCGTCCGCGGTTTCACCTCGCGGATCTGGCGAGATTCGACCCGACCCTAACCTGAGCACTCCTCGTGCATCACCCACCTGCCGGTGCGCCTGGTCCCAGGTGCGAGATCCGACCCAAATACCCGTGGCTCTGGGAGAGCGTCCTTGAGCGAATTACAGAGAGAGAGAGACGTTCGGGTAGAGGGGAAGGGTTAGGTTTTGCTTCCCTGTGTGCAGGCAGGCCGGGCGATGAAGAGAGGAGACTTAGCCGCAAGGAGAAGAAGCAGAAGAAGAGAAGACAAGGAAGAAAGAAGGACTGCAGACAAAA
Organism: Thalassia testudinum; assembly: GCA_037157565.1. Classification (NCBI taxonomy): domain Eukaryota; kingdom Viridiplantae; phylum Streptophyta; class Magnoliopsida; order Alismatales; family Hydrocharitaceae; genus Thalassia; species Thalassia testudinum. The sequence goes on along the minus strand of JAZHRO010000036.1, from coordinate 181,028,579 downwards.
AGGAAGAAGAAGACAGAAGAGAAACAAAGGCAGGAAGAAGGAGCCTTCGCAGGAAAGAGAAGAGAAGAGAAAGAAGTTCAAGGAAGAAAAAGACCTGTGGATCAAAAGAAAAGAAGAAGAGCCAACGAAGAAGAAGGTAGAAGAGAGAAAGAAGACTTACTTTTAAGACGTCTGATAAATAAATCAGACGTCCAATTCTGTTTTCTTTTAGAAATTCTTTTTATAACTCTCTCTCTTTGAATCAATTGTTTTCATTTAAAAGTTGTATTCTTTGGTTTTAAAAGTACTGAGATTGCTCCCTGTGTTCGACCTCGGATACTCTAGTTTTTTGAGTAATAAAATTCTCTATATTTGTTTGAACGTTTTGTCAGCTATATTACAACGTGTTATCTTTTAAAATCCGATCACAAGAACGTGCAAACACTGCTGAACCATCTAACGCAGCCGTAAGGCCCTTTTTCTTAAATTTCAGGTAACAGGTCGAGCCCGCCATTGACACTGTGCTTCGAGCAAGCTTGGAGCTTGCTACAGCACCCACTTGCTCCAGGTGCTCAGCTCAGGCTGTGCAGAATCACCTAAGGCACTATCTCGCGAGGTTAATTGGAGGCTTTGACCTTGTGAGCTGCAACAATTGAAGGAAGGAGACCTTGTTGTTGCGCAGCGCAAAGGAAAGGTGGGACTTTAGTCCCACTTTGGAAGCTGAAGAGCACCTGCGGTTGCATAAGAGGAAAAAGTGATAGAGGTTTATTGCCTCGAATCACTTGGGCGGTGAGGTCCCCCGCACCCTCACTCGGCCTTGTCCGCAACTCTGACCCCGCGGATCTAGCCATAACCCGATAACCCACCTACGCCTTACACTCCTTGGTTGTGACCCACGCCTGCAGCCCTGGACTTCGGTGCGCTTTAGGTTCGAAAACCCGATAACCCGGTACTGTTGGAGGCTCTTGGAGAGCGCGACCCAAGGAGAGAAAAAGCGGATAGTGCGCGGGGGCAGGTGGTTTTTCTCTAAGAATGATTTGATGACACTTAGCCAAAATTGAGGATCTTTCCCCCTCTGCGTGAAGAAGAGTAGAAGAACAGGAGAGTAGAGAAAGAAGAAAAGAGGAGCCGTACAGGAAGAAGAGTAGAGAAGTAGAAGAAGAGTAGAAGAATAGGAGAGCAGAGAAAGAAGAAAAGAGGAGCCGCACAGGAGGAAGAGCAGAGAAGCAGAAGAAGAAAGAAGATAAGCAGGGAAAGAAAAAAGAAGAAGAAAAAAGGAGCTGCACAGGAAGAAGAGCAGAGAAGCAGAAGAAGCAATCATATCATCAGATATTTATGACGGCTCATTAAATATTCAGATGGCTGAGATCATTTCATATATATATATTGAGTTCTATTTGCCATTATTGTAGGGAGTAATTGGTGATTTAAATCACCATTTTACTCCATTCTTTTTGCAGTCTGATACTTGATATTTTTACTACATTACTTTGAATCAATTTCTGATTACAATTTCGTCTCTCTATTATTTTAAATTGCAATTTTGAGAACTGAATTCCTATTTGCTCCCAGCGAATGACCTCATACTTTTTCGAGTATAAATTTTATCTGCTTTTTGCGATATTTCAACTATACTACAACGCAACGATTTTGAGCGAGCAACAATGGGTTAACTCCCCATTTATGACACAATTGTACAAGAGATGTGTTTTTCTATTATCTCCCCCCTTTTGACTTAGTAAGAGGTTTATTCTCGCCCTTCATTAACTCCCCCTTTTTGTTGGAAATATAGCTCAATTTAGCTTTTAAAATCTCCTCCTTAATACATGCATTTCTATGTAAGTTTTAAATTAACTATGGTTAAGGGTGATCTCCCCCTTTTTCAATGTAATTATACCATATAACAATAATTTTCCCCCCTAGTTTGATGCTAATAAGATCATCAAAATCAAAAAAAGAAAAATACCTCCAATGGTATGGGTTCCAACCTCCATACCCATTTGGTTCACCAAGAATCCTCATTCCTCCTTCATGTACTCCGTAAAGGTAGTATCTTAGATCAACCGAAGCATTTTGGTGTCCTAAAAAACAAGAATTGACCAAATGTCTAAGTACTCACATTTTCTTGGGTCCTCTATATGGTTAGTCATTCTCGACTAAGGTTGGGGTCCATTTAAATTCTAACCCTTAGGCCGATGTGCAAGAAATCTCTTGGTGTGTTTATTTCTAGAACTATCATTTACGTTATTCTTTCCTCTAGTGAATCTAACTCATTTAATAATTTTTCAGATTTCTCTTTAAGACAAGCAAGGTCTTTTTCAATAATGCTCATTTTGATTTTTAGAATTAAAGTTTCAAATTTTAGTAAGTTACTCTCCTCGATCAAATTTGTGTTGCTTAAAATTAGGTCATGATTTTCTAATATAAAAGCATTTTTTTCAGATTTGATAGAATTAAAAGAGGCATTTAAATCTATATCTTTAGCAATAAGATTATCTTTCTCATATTTTAAGGCAATGGAATTCTTTTTCAAATTCTTATTGTCTAACTTCAATGATTTACTAAGTACATATAGCTCTTATAGTGCTTCTTGCAATTCATCAAAAGTAAATGAATTTACCTCCTTTTCTTTGTCATTTTCTTCTTCACTTTCCTCCGTTATGGCCATGAATCCTATGTAAGCAATTTCTTCTTCAAAGTTTTCCTTGGAGTCATACTCCTCTTCCTCCTCCGAAGTCGAGTCGTCCCAAGTGGCCTTGAGAGTGGTCGTTCAATTCTCAACACAGTTAATTAAGGTTATTAGGTTTAATTAATCATGTAAGGAATAGACTTATGTTAACTTGATTGGTTAAATTATCGTCTTTAATCATAGTATAGGGTTAAGCTAACCTACATTTTAGATTTAAATTCATTTAACCAGTCGAGTCCAAGCCGTTCACCAGGGGATATATAATCTTAATCAATTCATCATTTTTATCTTAAGTTAACAAATAAATAATTACTATATTAATTAAATCTATAATTACAATGCAAGTTAAGCTCATGAACAATTGCATACAAGATTAAACCTGAAACATGGCAATTATTCCCTTACAAAAGAAAATGTACATGAATGATTTTTACATTGAATAGCAAAAATAAAAATTATTACAAGTGTTTTTACAAAGTAAAGGCATGAAAAGGAAAATTACATTACATAACGAATGCCTTTATTGCAAATAAAAACATTAACACTTTAACTAAACTCAGCCTTCATTATCAGGCGTCTAATTTAACCTCTCTCATCTCCACAATAATCACAGTTCACGCTAATTCTCCCTTAGAAGCTCTTTAATTCTCATCACTTAGTCGAATTTCAGCCCCTCCTCTTCTTCTCAATTCTCGCTTAAGGTCCAACACTTAGTCATTTTCAACTCTTAAAACCCTCGCTTCTCTCACACTTAACCAAAAATTGGTTTAGTGGGTGAACTAGGTCCTTTCATGGGATACACAGCACCCATATGGGTCGGACTAGATGTTGAGGCGAAATTGTCGTTTAGAAAATGCATCATAGTATAGTTGATAAAATCGCACAAAACATTTAAATTTATAAAGCTCAGAATCTAGTTGGAGTCCGAGGTCATTCGTAGGGAGCAATTATGGTAATTCTATTCACTAGTCACAATTTACTTCAGAAAGATATGAAAATATGATCAAAACTTTTCTCAAAATAAATCAAAATAATATATAAATGAAACAAAGTATGAGAGTGCAAAAAGATTAGGTTAAAATGGTGATTTAAATTACCAAATTAACTATTAAGTTTAAGCTCATAATTAATTCAAATAAATGAACAATACTCTCAACCACTTATCACAGTCAGAACCATTCAAATGCCAGATCAGACGACACAAAAGGCCTCAGATGCCTTAATGAGGCGATCGACCACGGTATGTATAAAAATCGTCGTTGTTGTAGTATATGTCACAAATACAAACTGTTATTGCGTCAATTTTACTTAATTACATAATTTTTACTAGTTTATTCCAGGTCGTTCACTGGAAGGTAGTTATTGATATACATCAATCTCTAGATCCAATATCATTCTTTAATTCCAAAAAGATCAATGAAATAAATGACTTAATTAATGAAAGAATATATATATACAATAGTAAATAATAATATATACTATACTAACTTAACTTAATATACTAATATATACAGTAACATATATAGTACGTATAGCAACATATATAAACGTCACTAAGCCTTAGGAAAAACTATGTACAAAAGCTAAGGCAAGAACTAGGGTCTATAGTGACATTTATTCTATCTACAGTGACGGATTAGTCTGTCAATAAAGCTATATTGTTATTTATATACATATATAGCTCAAACATATGTTATACTGTGTATACTTAATATACAGATACTTATTATTTACAGTATACTTCTATATATACATATACATATATACCATATACACATATACACAGTCATACTTCTTTCTCTTCTGTACTTAGTCGCTCTCTTCTTTCTTAACTTAGCTTCTTTTATCTCTTTAGTACTTAATCAAGGCTCTCTCATTCACTCTCACAAAACGGCTAACACTCTAACACTTAGCCTTTTTCTCTTCTCATTCTTTCTCTTTCTTAACCCCTCATTAGCCTTCACTTAGTACAAAAATTAGGTTTTAGGTTAGCAGGCGGCCTTTTCGAGGGATACACAGCACCCTCTCGGGTGGGCCCAAGACCTCTACTAAGGCCACCCTGATTTGCTTAATTAGCCTCTTAATTTCGATTTATGCTCAACAATGGGCTCATTCAAGCCCACGCACAGTGTCAGACTCCCGGCCTACATTGCACACTATCATCAATGCCAAATCAATGTACGTATACTCAATACATGCTCAGAGGGGTATGTGGTTTCTTTGTGCCCAGCGCATGTCGACTGGGAAGCATAACTAACAAAACAACTTATAACGCTCAAAGCGCTCTACACTCCACAATGTGGCGCTATGTGCCACTTTTTAGTGTTGGAATTCCAGCGCACAAGTTCTGATTTCAATGTTTTGGCTCTCGATTTGAGGGCCATAATTTATTATAAATTAAAAATAAATTATGGAACATTAAAGTATTTACCTATGGCTACATAATTGTAAAATTTATTTACAAAATTAATTAGGTTTACTATATAAATAAATTAGCTAAAGTTTATAGTTTATACATACTATTTTTTGGTTTTAATGGATGGTATAATTGACCCTGTACAGTATTAATATACATATTAAAGTATTTAATATAGATTTTTATTGTATTTTACAACATTTATTTTGATTTTGTTTACATTTAAATACCTTATTTCAGGCTATCTTATATATAAATTAGGTTTAAATTTTATAATACATTATAAATATAGTCAAATTAGGTTAATTTACTTAAAATACATTAATACAAATGTATAGTATAAGTTAGTTTAGTTATAACTTAAATTACTAGTTTATTTTAATTTAATCTAATAACTTAGCTAGTAACTTAACAAATTAATTATTTATTCTGTATACATAATTAAATTATGGTACAAGTGTATTAAGGTACATTATATATACATATACGTGTATGTACAGTATTAGTAGTGAATATGTTTATTTACAGTGTTTTATTAATTTACTTATAGTATAGTACATATAAGTTAGTATAATTAATAAATAATTATATAAATAAGTTATATATAATTTAAGTTACATTATATAGTATATACATAAGTTATATATACCTACTATATTCATATTTTACAATATATATACATATAGCTTACTATATAGCTTATATTTACAAGTATGTACGTAATATACAAGATATTTTTAGGTATTTTTTGGAGTTTTACTTCTTTTTGAGGGTTTTATATATTTTGTAGAGGTAGGGGATGAGAAAGAAAGAGATAGATGAGAATTAGAATATGTTTTTGTCATTTTTTTTAGTTTAGAGGTTTTTATTAAGTTGAGAGGTATACTGAACCGTTGGTTGGTATATTCTACCAAGCCAAAGGTTCAGATGACCTCAAAACTTTGCACATGTGTAGAGAATTGGTTGATCCCACTCACTACACCCTTATTTTATTTGTTTTTGGAATTTTAAAATTATTTTTATTTATATACAAGTTTAACTCATTTTAGGCCTTTAAGAGTGTTTTCAAAGAGAACCTAAGGCCTTGAATCCTAATCTAAAGGCTGGGTAAGTAGTGTAAACATTCAGATATGTTCTAAGGAGTCTAAGTGATTTGTTCTAGCCATTAAACATAAATTTTGTTTAATTTAACACTCATTTCTTACATTGGATAGTTAAGCATAAATTGTAGCTGACAAAGAGATTTATTTAAAGGATTACAAGTCAATCAAAGTTAATTCTAAATCAAGTACAAGTACATGAAGACTTGTATACATAAGATACAGTATTAACAACATGTTAGCTAATTTAAACACTAAAACCTAAGCCAACTATCCTACAGAATTTCATCCATCCTGCTACTGCTGCAACAGCAGCAGCAACAGCCAAAGTAGTAGCTTCAAGCAGTAGCAGCAACTGCAGCAACAGCTCAGGGACTGCTCCAGACGTCCGTCACTCATATTAGACGTCTTAAAATAGCTCAGATCCATATTGCAGTGTGTCTAGAAATCAAAGAAACAAACTGCAGCAGGTTCAGATCTCCAATTCAGCATATCAGATTTCAAGTTCAGTTTGAATTATCCCGGATCAGACTTAAGACAGTCTAGTCAGGGATGGTTCATATCCAAATTCAGGTCATGATTTGCTGAATTAACACCAACTTGTATCAAATTTGGAGTTGAAACTTTTATAGAAATGTAGTTGTTGAAGCAACACTTTGATGTAATTGACTGGGATTCAAAACACACAGAAAATCTCTTAAAATTCTGACAGGAACTGAAACTACATGGAAATCATTCTCGGAAGTTCAACTCTAAATCAAAGTCCCTTATCAAGATTTCCTTACAAAATCAGAGATAAATCTACTGATCTAACACCTTCCTAATGCTATAGACAACATGTAGAAAGTGTTGGAATCAGTCCATTAAATTCAGCTGAATCCCAATATGTTGAGAACCTTAAAGGATATTAAGAATCCCTTAGGTAAAAATCAGATTCTCAAAAATAGTAGAAAAATTATGGGTAGAGCTTCTAATCAACAAGGTTGATTTTCCTAGGCTCTACCATACATTCAAAACCATGAAATCCCCAATCATAACAAATCTGATCATGGCTCGTCTGAGGAGAATTTAACATCAGCTTAGTCTCAGATTCACGGCCATGAGCTAAATCACCCAAGAATAAATCGATTCACTTGATCACAAATCCTTGAAAACCCAAATGATTCAAAATCTCGCGATCTTGCTTTAAAATCCAAATAAAAAATCGATCAAGCCAACCAATTCCATTTCAAATCAGATCAGGGGTCTTTGTGAATAAACTGAAGTGAGTGAAGAGACCCCTAGGTGGATTTGAGCGCAAATCCTCATCTCAAAGCTTGAAAGTAATGGGATGGGGATTTGACTCCAAATGGATGGGTGGATTACGGATTAAAATACAAGGAAATCGGGAAGCGAAATAGAAACATGTAGGGGGAGAAAACAGTGATCAATAAATGGGCGAATTCGTCTCCTCTGATATGAAGTGATCAGAGGAGGTGAAAATGTGAATTCTATGCTAACTATACTCCTGAGCTATACTACAATCACGCATCAGCAGATCAGAGTTAATCTATATCTAAATTCTACTGCTAAATTACTCTAATTAACATTGCAGCTAATCTAGAAAGTAATAAACCTAATCTAAATGGAGGAATGAGACCTTTGGATCTCTACTCGATGGATGGAGAGGAAGAACAGAGGGAGGAAATGCTCCAACGGAGTGAAAACTCGCTAGTGGAGTTCTGGGTCACCCTCCGATGCTATGATGTCCTTTGCGGTGAGGAGGTCGGAGAGGAAGTGGAATTTCACCACCGGTGGCCGTGAAAATGGGGAAAGGTGGGGAGGAGAGATGGAGGGGAAGAATGATCGGCTTGAGAGGTGTTGAAGGGAGCCATCCCCTGCGCGCGAGGCTGCGGAGCTCCTTAAGTAGATTGACAGTGAATCTGAGCACTGTGGTGGTGTGATTAGGCTCCAAGGGCGTGGGCGGTGGGGATTTGAGGAGAGAGCGCGGGCAAGCTTAAATTAAAAAGCGACTGTTGGATGGGATCTGGGTGAGGTGGTGATCGCAGGCATAGAGTCGTGCGAAGCTTCCAATTAACGCGAGCCACAGATCGAGCAAGGTGTAGAAGATCAACAGTCACGATCTTGTGAGTTCATGCGGTGCTACAATACGCGCGGAGCTGCAAGTGGCTAGAGGTGTATTGGTGCTTTTGTAGAGAAGGCCCCTTGTGAAGTGGTAGAAAAATAATACAGAAGCCCATAAGTGGTAAAAAGATATAACAGAACGGTCCTTTTAGGCTTGCAAATAGGTCCCTGCGACCTTCAAGTTGGTCCTTGGCTGGTTTTCTATGAATGAAATGTAATGGAAGGAGGACCTAAATGTAAATCTATAATTGCAAGGTTTTAATGATGTCCAAATGCACCCAAGTTTTTATAGAAGCTTAATTGAACATTTAAGAAGTTAATTACACTTTTGATTTGAACTTTTAAACTCATTTGTGTGTTCAATTTGCACTTAGATCACCATTTATCCTTATTTAAAAGAATATCTCATTTAATGACCTAATTATGCATTTTTAATACAAAATTGATGTTTTAGGTCTTTTTCTCTATTTCCCACACTTACCCTTTTTATATGTTAATTTGATATTGTTTAAGCTAGTTTCTAGCTTAACTTAGGCGATTTAGCTATGATGAGTCACAACTCATCACTTAACCAGTAGTAGCTCACAAGCACAAGGGCTTTGCTTTAGGCCTCACAGAAGAGGCACAGCAGAAGCACCCAACAGAGGCACATGGGCCTCAGAGGCTAAGTGTTGTGAGAGGGAGAGGGCATGAATCTCAAGGCAGAGCAAAACCCGTCCCCCTCCTCTCCTTAGATCTCTCATCTTATTTTCTCAAAACTGGGCTTAATTGAGTTAGAATGCAGCTAAGCAGGTCCAGTAGTATTGAGTCCAAGCTCACCGAGTGTGTGGGTGAGCGAGGGTACGCGGGTTCGTGCGAGTGAGGGACCTGACCCGTCGTGATCTTGGGCGAACTGCTGAAGGCACAAATCACTTATATGCGTAGCTGAAGCCTCCTCAGTCCACAATGTGAGACTAATGTCCCACTTCTCTTCGCGCAAGCTGTAGGTGGTGAATGCTCTGATTAGGGATGAAGATGACCCTTGCAGCTAAAATTGACGGCCTAGGAGGAAACCTGGAGGTGTTCCGCAGCACCTGGGAGTCGTAGCGACGAAGAACACGACTACGAGATGGTGGACAGAGCCGGAGAAGGAGGTGGCGGCAGCAAAGCTCCAGCGTTCACCTGAAACACAAAGTACAGCCTCTCGACCTTGTCAAAATAGCTCAGGAGGATCACCTGGAAGAGTCGAACGTGCTTGGTGGGTGTTGCATGTGGTGGGGAGGCGTGTGGAGGGCTGACGGAGTCGGAGATGGTGTGCGAAGGAGGTGAAGTTCAGTGGGGGTTTTGGGAGCGTGGAACCCTCAATTTCTTGAGGGGTTAGGGTGACGATGGTGAGGCGGAGGTTTTGGGAGTGTTGGTGGATCTGTTGACGAAGTGGAGCGAGCGTGCGTGCTCGCCGGAGGTACGCCGACGCTGGGGAAGGCGACGGTAGGGTGTGCGTATATGTGAGCGAACCTAAAGTTTAACAACGTAAAAAGAGTCAGGGGATGGAGAGGAGTCGAAGGGGGGTAGTGGCGGACGAAGAGAGAGCAGAGGCGACGCCAGTTATGATTAGCTAACATCGGAGATAAGGACAGAGACGAGGAAGGGGCTGGAGAGCTCCTTGCAGGTTTGGCGAGGTGCAGAATGAAGAGAGGAAGTGTTTCCCGCTGCCTATTGTATGTGGCAACGGGCGAGGAAGCCAGAGGAAGAGGGTTGCCAGAGATGAGTTCAGAGCTGGCTGGAGGTAGAGGAAGAAGGGGTTTTCTGGGCCAAAAACTCACTAAGGAGCAAGGCCTTGAGAAGGGGAACCTTTTAAAGGCCTTAGGGCAAGCTCCAAACAAGGGAAGAAGCTCGGAGAGCTCAAAGCTTTAGGGAAGAAGATCCCTGAATTCGTGGAGTTCGCGTGAGCTCTACAGTTCAAATCAAGATCCAAGATGTGGTTGAATTGATTGGGAAAGTTCTCATGATCAATCCTTCCAATTTTGGAGGGATTTGGTTAAGAAATTAGGGAGAAATCCTATATTGAAGTTCACATGCTTTGGGTTCACACTGTTAATGGCAGCAGGGACCGTTTTGATGAGAAAAATGAGAAGTTAGGGTGCTAAATGCAAAGATTTTGAAACCTAAGGAGCTAAATGTAAGAAGTAGAGTTTTGAAGGGCTAAATTGCAAACTAGGTACAAATTTTGGTACAAACCTAATTTGGACCCAAGGAATCTAATGGTAAAGTCAGATTTTAGTTTTGACCAAGTTGAACTAGATAATTTGCATAAAAGCCCAAATTATGGCAAACTTTCGTCTGAGACTTTGTTCAAGATCAAAATAGGTTCAGATGGTCATATAAAGGGTACCAAATCCCTTAGAATATTTTTCTATGAATTTTAGAAGGTTTATATGAGTTTTATCCTGATCGAAACTTCTTTAATTCAAGTGGATTTAAAATTAGGGTTTTGTGTTATGATTCGATTCTCGGAATGTGTGACACCCCGTTTCTGTCTGTATGGACCCACTTATTGGGAATTAATGCTCAATAGACCTTCAATTTACCCCTGATAAACCCCGTGGTTATTCTACGTTCATGATATGCCGTTAACATTGCAGAATTAATCCTGATTCCCTGTTTTCTTCTCAAATTAGAATATTATGAAATTATGACTCTCAGATGATTATGTAAGAGCATTTATCCATCAAACCTGACTAAAAGTGGCCAGTTAGGGCCTATGATAGTGTTCCCATCACCAGACCATTACTAGAACCCAATTCTAATTCATTTAGTGTGGATTTTAGTGTATTATGGTGCACAATATTAGGTCATATTCGGCCCACATTCACGCTCATGCCCACCTAGGCCCACACACACATGCATGTGCACAACACATGCTCAGAAATCAAATCATATGCTCAAGATGCACCCTGCGCTGATGACCGAAATGCCTTCTCACAGAATTGCTTTTGTTCAGCCTTAGGCGCTCGTGGTTCCATGATGTAGGACTAAACTTAGCCAGACTCCTTCGGAAACTCGTCACCGGCTGGCCAACTTCGGACAAGAAATCCCAGCAACATAGACCACCATTCAAGGTGGCTCAAAGCTCATTCGAGAGCTTAAACATTCTAGTTTCCAATTTTAGCACCAATTTGGTGTTTGGATCAAAAGTGATTCAAAGATTGGAAAGATGAACATAGCATTGCTACCATGCTATTCTACATGCTTGGAATAGCCAGAGGTAAGGAAGGAATAGCCTATCGTTGATTCAGTTTGGAGAAGTGGGCTAGGGAATCAACAATGCAATTCGGAGGTAGGAAGGTCTAGTTATAGGTGGAGGTGGTGATAGAGGGAGGGGGTTATACTTGGACGGTCAAGTGTCTAGGTATGTTGTAACCACCGGCGTCTTCTCTGATGCTGATGAAGTTACTAACCTAGGTTAAGTAGGATTCCGAGGAAATCCAGAACATGGGATAGATTGTCAGAGGTGAGCAGAGCTTGGATGCAAGCTTCGAAGGTGGAATGACGATGAATAGGTGATCATCAGAGGGTATGGACACCGGACATCATGAGCCATCCAACGTTGAAGAAGAGGAAGAAGAAGATGTGTGTATAGGGACCTAAACGAAAATCGAGAAGGACCTGAATGATATAAAAGGACTTGATTGCAATGATAATTAAGGACTTAAATGTAAATAGTGAGTTTTAAGGCTTATTTTAATTTATTTATCTTTCAACTTTTTATATATTATTATAAATAATGTAAATAATATATTTATCCCTTGAAATTATGTTTTTTCCCTTTTTATCTATATTTAAGTAAGTGATAAGATTAATTAAGTTAATTACATACTTAGGTCATTAAATTAATTGAATTAATTTAAATACTTAACATATAGCTAAATGATTATTATTTTGAGTCCAATTTATTAATTAAATTATTATTAAGACTAATTGATCCTTAATTTTATATTTTAAACTTATTTTGCAAGTCCTTTCTATTTAACCCATATATTATAATTAACCATGTATTTAGTGTATTCTTAGTTAATTAGCTAGGGAAAATAGCTAATTAGTGTTAATTAGGAACTAACATGAGTCTCTCATCAGAACGCCTTCTTCTTGTTCTTCTTATCCTTCTTTTTCTTCCTCAAAAGAGGGCATTAGGATTGAAGATGCCCTTTCTTGTTACAATGATAGCAACTGATTGGGCTTTCCCTCCTTTCCTTCTCCTTCTTTGATTCCCTGAAAAACTTAGAGAATCTTTTAGCTAAAAATTAAATCTCTTTGACATTGGAACTCATTTCCCTATCTGATGTAGCTTTGAAGGCAAGTGTCTTCTTCATCTTTGCCTTTGGAGTATCCACCTTCTTCTTTTGGTTCATCTTGTTTTCATAGGCCATGAGGTTGCCAATGAGGTCATCCATGTTGAGCTCCTCTACTTGTTGAGCTTCCACAATGGCGATGACTTTTTTCTCCCACTTTGATCCAAGGGAGCGTAGGTGCTTAGATTAAAGCTCTCCTTGTATAAAAATCTTTCCCAAGCCTTTAAGGTTGTTCACAATCAATGTGAACCTAGTATATATCCCATTTAAACTTTCATTACTCTTCATAGAAAAAGATTGAAACCCTTGTGAAAGTAAATTTATTTTAGAAGATTTTACCTTAGATGTACCTAAATGGGTTACTCGAGGGAGTGTCATATTTCGTATGCGATGGCGCATTGTAAAATCCTGTTGAACTCTTCCGGAGTCAAGGAGCAATATAACACGTTCATCGTCTAAGTGTTGAGAGATAACTCTTGAGTTTGTTGTTGAGAATATCCTCTCGCGGGCCTCTCCAAAATGTCGAATGGGACCTCGCATCACTCTCAAATGGTGAAGTCATTAGCTTGAAGCTACATCTTCATGTGAAGCTTCCAATACGTGTAATTGCCCTGTCGAAGAATGGCGGTCGGGTAGTGGACTATCCCTTTGCATGCTTCATCGCGAAAATGCTCCCCTCTATTGGATCCTCGCCAGGTGTGACTCCGTAAGTGCGAGAATGAGGGTCTAATACCAAATGAAATTGTACTAGAAGGGGATGAATAATGCAAGATAAAAAAATATATGCGAAAATAAAAATTCAGTCACACAAGCATTCACCATACAAGAGACAAGTATTTTTAGGTAAAAATCCAACTAGGATAAAAACCACCACCTAAGCCTCACGACTTAGGATTTCCCAATCGACTGAGTCAATCAAATCCACTAACCAAACTGCTTAAACGAGGGTAATTCAACCTCAATACAACCACACTACTTTAACCCGAGGGTATTGTACCTCAAACCCTCCTCTTCATGAGGAGTATTTTGTCTCACGAAGGAGGCAGGAATTCACCACTCGAAAATCGAACCAAAAGAAAATGAAAATATAAAGAAACTTATAGAGCCACAAAGTGTCATTTAAACTATGCTACTATAGGTGAAAGGACATCCCTAAGATGGAAGTGAGTAGGCCTGATTTGCTCATTAATTTGGTACTCTTGGATGCGAAGTATAAAGCTTGGAGAGCAAGATCACAATTTTCTTCTTTTGATCTCTCACAAAATGTGTATAATGGTGGGAAGAATTACGATTATGGCTAATGGAGTGGAAAATACGAAAATAATGCTACTTTTTTAATGGCATATCTGTACATATAGTAAATTGAATGTCATTTAAGTAATTTCAAAAGATTTTAGTAGCATTCATGTAAAAATCCCTTTTAATTAAGTGAAAATTTCTTTCCCTCCTTACTCACGCTAGCGCATGCCCACGACGCCTCCAAGCACGACATGTGTCGCCAATCCACTCTCCTTTGCTGGATCGAACAGCCCACGTCCACCGCCACTGCTGCCTCCACAAAAATTGTGGAGGGGAAGGCCGAACTTCTCGAAATCATGAATAGGTCCTTACCAATCCTAATTAAGGTTTCTAAAGGAAATCCTAAATCTTTCTCCTTTCTTTCTCTTGGGTTTTGAAAGCTTTAAAAACTAATGACGACCCTAAACCCAAAGAGGCTCTATTTATAAACTCAAATTCGATTTAGGATTAGTGGGTAATTTATCGAAATATGCATTTTTGGCTTGTTTAGGTCCATACATTTAGATCCTTTTTGGCTTGTTTTGGTCATAACTTGTTGAAGCGTGAGAATCGTCATTTCAAGAATAGCGTCGTAGTATAGGACTAAAATCACTCTTACAATATTTAAAATTTATAGAGTGCTCGAAATCAAGAAATTGAATCCGAGGTCGTTCGTAGGGAGCAAATATGAAATTCATGCACTAATCACAATATAAATAATGAGCACAAGAACAAGGATATGCAATAAATATCAATAATCAAAATGTATGCAATAATAACCTAAATTGTATCTTAAGAATTATTGGGATAAAAAGAGTGGAAAGGACTATAAAAAATGGTGATTTGAATCACCACTTAAATCCCACAATTAAACACATATCACAATTCTCAAATAAGCCAAATATTTCAATGGTATCTTGAACCACTAATCCACGTCAGCACATGAGCCAAATAATCCCACAGTGCCTCAACCAAGCCCGAGTCAGATGTCAGAGGTGAACCTCAGACGCCTTAAGTCTCAAAGCAGCACAAGGCACCAAAGTGCCAACACAGAGTTAGAACCTTTCTTAGAGATGCTAAGTATAGAACTAAGAGGCACACATCCCGAGGATGAATAGTGCAAAACCACCCCCCGCCCTCCTCAGATTTCTTCCTCTTCCCTTCTTAGAACCGGGTTACTGGTAATCGGGTATATGGGTCAGAGGTCCAGGCCCGCTGGTGTGGAGGCGGGACAGGAGTGTAAGGTAGACTACATAGGGGACCCGACCACCCGTCTACTGGGCAAGCAGCGTATGGCACTGATTCAATTTATTCGTCATTGTTGGTCTAGTAATCCACGATGTGGCACTAAGCGGAGGTCGTCTTCGTGCGCGTGCAGCTGCTGGAGTCTCGAGCAATTGGTGCTGTTGTTGTCTCGCTTTTGCTTGATCGATGAAGCTAATGCCCTCACGAGATTAAGCTGCGGCTATTGGCTGCGAAATCATGGCTGAAGATGAACGGAACACGGTGGACGGAGGTGGGGAAGATGACGGCACAGACGGAGTTCGATGAACCCTAAAATAATAAATACATGCTCAAAAGCCCCAATTAGCGAGTTCATGAGCATCGCCATAATGTGTGGAGTGCGTTGGTGTTGGTCTTGAGGTGATTGGAGCGTCGTGGCGGTCGGAGGGTGAAGAGATGACTAGTGGATTGGTGGGTTCTTCTGCCGGCAGTTTGTGTGAGCAAAGCCCTCAATTTCTTGAGGGCTTTTGCTTACACGGTCATGGGCAAGTGAAATGACCCGCCGCCCTTGGGTTGGATAAGATGTCTGGAGTGTTCATTAAACGTCTGGATAGATGGCAGAATGTTTGAAAGTAGAGGAAAATCGTACATTCTTTTTGCTTTTTGCGTGCGTGCGTCCCCCCCCCCCCCACTAGCCTCCTCACCCAAAACCCTAATAACCCTCTATTTAAACCCCCACACACCCACGCCACCCTCTCCATCACCACCAGCCACCACCACCTCCATCTTCTTCCCCCTGCTGGTGACCACCTTTGTCACCGCCCCCCTGTAACGAGCGAGCGAGGGCGTGAAGGAGAGAGGGAGAGAGCGTGAGCGAGTGGGTGAGAGGGAGAGAGTGTGACTGAGGGCATGAGAAAGAGGGAGAGACCTCGCGAGAGCTCGTGCGAGAGGGGTGCCGTGCTGCGGGAGTGGTGGCGCGAGCTCGGTGGAGCTCGAGGGGAGGACATTGAGAGCTCGAGCCAGAGGAGCTCGGAGGAGGAGCTCACGAAGGGGAGATTCGCGACCTCCTGGGGCTGCTAGCTTAGCAGCTATAGGCGACGCGGAGGAGTTTACGCGAAGAAGAAGGCTCACGAGAGAGTTCTGCGTATATGTTAAACCAATTTGCTAGCAAATGTATTAGTTTATCGATGTGATGATTTCTTTAGAAAAACACGAGCTTCCTGTTATACGAATGAAATCCATAATGTGAATAGTGAGATCTGAATGTTGGAAAATGAAATGAAAGGAATACAAGCATGAACCCAAAGGGGAATTAGGAGTAGGACTCTTATACATGGAAAGAACTTAGTAAGTAGACGGGAAGTGAGCTGGCCCTTGTGTACGTGATACTAAGGAGAGCAACTATCCCTTTTGTGTAGAGGGGAGCTAGCCACCCCTTTGGGTTGAGACCCGGGGTTAGGTCTAGTCACTCTACACCGACTTCTGTTTGGCCCTCGTGTACGTGGTACCGAGGTGAGCTACTTAGTGTAGAGAGGGAGCTAGCCGCCCCACGGGACCCGGGGTTAGGACTGGCCACCCTACACCGACTCTTGTTAGGCCCACTGGGCAAACCGGAATAGTCGGACGAGGGTACGCAGACTGTGGAGGGGCGAGACCCCTATTATGTTCTGAGAGGGCAAGGCCCTGTGCTGTTTTGTACTCTACCTTTAGGCGTACCCTCTAGCAGAAACGACTGATCGCATGCCAGTGCGAGATAGCTATCCATGCGCTTATCGTGCGTGTCGTAGTCACAGCTACGTCGTGATCGTGACCTCAGGGTGGTTGACTGGATGTAGGATTACCACGGGGGACTCTCCCGGCCAGGAGAGCACCACGTGTACATCCTACATCACGGAAAAGACTGCAATCAAGATCGTTCCCTTGAGGAACTGACAAGATCAACAGATGACCAGATAAATAAAAGAACAAACAAATCAGCTCCACTTGGTTGAGCTAAATGAAAATGAATAATTAATTAGTTATTTGTCTTAATTACATGTAAATGGCTTAGTTACCACTCTACTCAGCGTTAGTTGACTACGGAATTTTATAACCTTGTTTAGGTCAAGGAGTTGAGCAGCCAGGACCACCAGCTACCGAGGGAGCTGAGCTCAGTCGAGGCCAGCCCTAGTTGTGTTTCCTTTCCATTTCCTAGCTTCTTTTGTGGTAGTGAGTATTTTGCTAAATGAAATACCATTTCTGTTATATTTTTCGCTTTACTTTTCCGCTGTAGTAGTTGTGATGGCCTGTATTATTATGAGACATTCCGTTTTGGTTCTTTTACTATCTTTGTACTTTTTTTCTGCTTAGTTACATTGTACTTTTGGTTATTTCTCGTTGGACGACTAGGTCTTTGGATTAGTTGAGGCGGGTTGGTCTCGGGTTCTGTAGGGATCTGGGATCGGGTCGTAATAGAAAGCTTGTGGTGGTGGTGGAAAAGGGATTTGTGCGGTGTAGTGGTGGCGTGGACTCACCGGAGTCCTTGCTGGAGGCGGAGAAGATGATGGGGAAAGGAGGTGGTTGTCAGTTTAATTGGGGTTGGATCTAACCTACAGAAGAAGAGGAAGAAGATGGACCTAGCTATAGACGATGGGGATGAGGAAGTGGCACTGGCTTTGATTGGCCGGTGCTAGAGATAGGGAATACTTTGGTGAGAGGGCAGCGGCGATGAAGAGGTCGGATGTGATGGGGCTTTGGCCGGTCACTATCGGAAAAAACGTGAGGAAGAGAGCTGGGCTTTCGATTTGATCGTTGGGGGATCGGAAGAAGTAGATTGGGCGAGTTGTCGAAGTCGCAATTGGAGCTAGTTGGAGGAAGAAGAGAAGAAGCTTTTTGGGCCTTAACTGAACTAAGGAGGATGGTGGAATCACGGGGAACTTTTATAGAGCTCAAGAATGAGCTCTAATTAGAAGTTAGGTGCAAAAAGGGCTCGGATTTGTAAACAAAGAAACCCACAATTTTCGTGGGTTCTCTATGGCTCAACATAGCAAATTGGAAGCTAAGATGTTGCTCAGATGATTCTCTGTAATGTGAACAACAATACCACAAAATTTGGTGGGATTTGGAGTTGATTTGATGAGGTTTTGAGATGGTCAAAGCTCGTCGATAGGTCAGTTGACTTAACAATGGCAGCAGGGACCTTCCTGTGAAGAAGGTGAAGAAGTTAGGGACCTAATTGCAAGAATATTGAAAGTTAGGGGTTTAAGTGAGAGAAATAGAGTTTTAAGGGACTAGATTACAAACTAGGTTAAGATGGACTCTGATTGGGCCCAAATTTTGGCTTGAACCTAATTTGGGCCCAAGGAATCTGATGGTGAAGTTCGATTTGAGTTTTGACCACGTTTAGGTGAGAAATTTTCACAGAAGCCCAAATTAGGATAAAATTCCATCTGAGACTCTATTCATGGTCAAAATAGGTTCAGATGGTCAAACCAAGGGTACGAAACCTCTTAGAATAATTTTCTATGAATTTTAGGAGGTTTAGATGAATTTTATCCTGACCAAAACCTCTTCAATTTAAGTAGGTCTGAAATTTGGGTTTTGTATTCTGATTCGGCTCTCAAAACACGTGAAACCCCGTTTCTGTCTATATTAACCCACCTTTTAGACTTTAATGCTCAATAGACCTTCAATTAACCCCTTGGTGAGCCTGTGGTTCTTCTACATTTATGATGCAATGTTAAAACTGCAGATTTAACCCTATTTTCTTATTTTCTTCTCAAAATGGATTTGAGTGGAATTATTGTCCTCAGGCGATCATTCAGGAGCATTTGTCACTTTATTTTAACTAATTCAAGTTATTTATGGCTAATAATGGTGTTACCATCATAACTTGAGCTACATGAAACGCTGGCTTCGAGAGATAACCGGGTTTTATTGTTATAGCGTTGTAGTATAGCCAGTTATTGCCATCATTTCAAATATATAAATTTTTTACTCGGAAAATAAAAGAGTTCCCGAGGTCGAACTCAGGGAGCAAGTTATATTCTAGAGATATACATGTTCTATTACAAAAATAAAGAAAGAGAGAGAGAGAGGGGGAGAGAGATGAAAGTTTGAGTTCTTCTTCTTTTCTTCTCTTTGTCTCTCTCTCTTTTTAGCTTTTGTTCTTCCTGTTCTTCTTCTGTGTTTATCTCCTTGTGGTCCTCTTCTTCTTCTGTTGTTCTTCCTTGTTCTTCAGATCTCCTTCTTCCTTCTTTTCCTTTTCCTGTCAGGACGTCGTCTCTCCTTCTTTCTTCTTTTCTTTTTCCTGTCAGGACATCGTCTCTCCATCTTTCTTCTTTTCCCTTCAGGACGTCGTCTGATTTTCCAATCAGATGACTTAAACCGCTTGTTGCTACAGTGTCTCCCTTAGCTTTCTTCTTCTTCTGCGGTCCTTCTTCTTCACCTGTGCCTGCACACTTCAGAGTTTACGTCAGAGGGCAAAACCTACTCTACCCTCCCCCTCCCGTCTCTCTCTCTCAAAATCCACTCATAGGATAGCTCTCCCAGAGCTGCCGGGTAGCCGGGTACGGGTCGCGCCCGGGTCCAGGCCCACCGGCGTGCGTGGTGGGCGAGGAGTGCAGGTCAGTCTAAGTCGGGTCGGGTCAGGTCCGCGGGGCGTGAGCGAGGACGAGACCGGGTAACCGGGCGGGTGAAGGGGACCTCCCCCCGTGTGCTGAGGCAGTAAGCCTCCAGCACTTCTTCGCTTTATACCGCTGCGCCTCTTCAGAGTTTTCCGAGGTGGGACTAAATGTCCCACCCCAATTGAGCGCCCGCAGCGGAGAAAGCAGCGGGCGATCGCGGCTTCACGCGAAGCCTTCGCCCCAGCTGCGAGCCTGATGCTTTGTCGAAATGCCTCGCAAGGCCTGGGAGTCGAAGCTGGGCGTGGCGCGCCTACAGCGGAGAAAGCAGCGGAGGTCGGGTGACCTGTTCACAGCAAAACGGCCTCTCGGCCTAATCAGAAGGTGCCGGGAGCTTCGCCAGAGTGCGGCGAAGCTCGTGTGGGTGGTGGCGAGGCGTGGGGCGGCGTGCAAGGGCTGCCCTAGGTCGGACTGTGGGTCGGAAGATGGGTTTGTTCGGTGGGGTTGCAGAGGGTGATGTGGGGGAAGTGGAAGGGCGGGGGTTGATCAGGGTGAGGAGGCGGAAGTTCTGCGGTGGTCGGCGAGGCGTGTGGGGCTGTGGAGTGATGGGGGGGTCTCGCCGGAGTTTGGCCGGAGACGAAGGGGGTGACGGTGGACAGGAGCGGTCGAGGGTTTAATCAAATAAAAGACAGTGAGGAAAAGAAAGAGGGGGAGATGGGGAGGAGTTCTGACCTAGCTACGGAGACGAAAGGGGTCGGAGCAGGGCGACAGTCTTATCGACTGTCGCCGGAGAAGAAGATGCCCGGGGGAAGGGGCGGCGGCGAGCAGAGGGCCGGAGATGCGCCAGCTGGGTGCGGCGTGGCGCGGGAAGAGCAGGGGAAGAAGTCTCTGCTGCTGGTATTGCGGCAGAGCGAAGAGGAGGAGGAGGAGGAACCGCCGGAGCTGGTGGGCGTCTGCTGGAGTGAGAGGAGAGGAAAGTTGGGGGTTTTCTCCGTCAGATCCGAGCTGGGAAGAACGGTGGAGCGACGGGGGTATTTATAGGGACCGAATCAGGGAGGAAGGCGGAGGGAGACGACGTGTCTCCCTCGCCGGAGGACGCCGGAGATGGAAACCCATACCGTCCGTGCGTTCGCACGACCGGTATGGTGGGTTACAGCGACCAGGGGGGTGTCCCTGCGACGGCTGACGACGCAGGGCACCCCCGGTTTACTTGCCAGGCTCTCCCCCTCACCCATGGTGCTGGCAGGTTTTGCAGG
Organism: Thalassia testudinum; assembly: GCA_037157565.1. Classification (NCBI taxonomy): domain Eukaryota; kingdom Viridiplantae; phylum Streptophyta; class Magnoliopsida; order Alismatales; family Hydrocharitaceae; genus Thalassia; species Thalassia testudinum. The sequence goes on along the minus strand of JAZHRO010000036.1, from coordinate 181,007,584 downwards.
GGGGACCTGAACGCAAAGAACGAAGGAGAGTTAGGGGCCAAAATGCGAGGGTTCAAAAGTTGAGGGCTAAAAAGTAAATATATGAGGACCAAAGTGTAAAGTTGGTCAAGGAGGTTTCTTCTTAGGCTCAAGTTTTTATACATGATTAATTAGGACCTAAGGAATCTGATGGTGAATTTCATTTCTATATTAAACCTTGTTTGACCGGTCAATTTATGCGAAAACCCAAATTAAGTTATTAATTGGGCATGGTTCTCAATGTAGGTCAAAATGGGTTCTGAAGGCCAAATTGAAGGTTCTAAACCCTAGAGATTATTTTTCTATGAATTTTAGAGGGTTTATTCTATTTTTACTTTACCTCGAACCTCGTGAATTGAAGTGGGTTGTTTTAGGGTTACAGATTATCATTTAGTTCCTTGAAATTGCTGTAGCCCTTGCTAGATCATCTCATCCCACTTTTATTCTTATTAAGTTGCTTTGACCTATGTTTGGACCCTGAATTACCCTGTATGCAGATTATACTGGTAAAATTGCATTTTTACCCCTTATGACTTATTTTCTCCTTAAACTCAGAATTCTCTGAGTTAAGCCTTTCCTTGAGTTATGTAGGAGCTTTTATCCTTTGTATTAGGTCAAAATGAGCTAGTTATGGCTCATGATGAGGTTCTCATCACTACACACCTTGAATTCACGCAAAACAAGCTTCGTTGGAAAGCTTGTAATGTGAGGAATCCAACGGTACCATACATGGTACCCTTTTGATGAGATTTGACTAGGGGTTGACTGAAAATATGCATTTTTGCATATTTTACGAGGTGCTCGTACTCGCACCAAACCAAAAACTTGTCTACAGGTTTGAAGTGACTCGAACTACTCTGAAATGGCTCGAAACTCAAATTTTAGGACTTACATGAATCAACTTTATTAGACATCTTATGGAAAGGGTAAATATCCTGAAAAATAATTAAGAGATGTTAACATTGGGATCAAGTGATTAAGTGATTAATCATTGAACAATTAAATGAACTAAACATTGGACACCATGGTATAATCAACATTAGACATCTAGTTATCATGCTATATGTTTGTTGATGGAAAACGAGCAAGTGTGTTATCTTATGAAACATTTATTGTGAGGGAATGAAGAGGTTGGGATCATTTGTTAATGAGACAATACAACTTCCTAGATAAAAATAAATCTTAGGACCCTAAAAACACATATTTAGCTTTTAACAAAGGTTTAAAAATAAAATAAAATGTAAAGAAAGAAACAAGCTTCCCTTTACTCTTCAATCATCAATTCCTTTTGTTATTCAATGTCAATCCCTTTGTTTAGCTTTTCTCTTGACTCCTCTTTTTATCTTTTCTAGGGAATAAAGCTCCAAACCCATTCAAGTCTTAGCTTAAAGGCACATATAGTATAAGGAAATTTTTAACAACCATTGAAATTTTATTATCATAAAATTAACACGATTAGTGTATATTAACCAACACATGTTTCCCTCTCTGTCTTTTACTCATCTATGGATTTTGGTGATAGCAATGAGACACCCTGACTATGTGGTTCTTGAAACCTATTAAATAGTGTCGTTTGTGAGAAACATGATAGGAAGCAAGTTTTTTACCACATCATTCAAAACTTCAATTAATCTGTGGTAGTTAAGATATATCAATATGGTACATTAGGGGTTTTATAAATCCATCTTGATTGAAATAGGAAGTGGTGGTAAATGGTGGTAGTGTTCCAAGTTCTCCATGCTGACGAGCCCTTCCTTTCTTTTATGATTAGGTGTCCATCTTCTCCTTTGTTGCCTTTATTGCTATCTTACACAATGATTTAATCATTTATTTTTTATGGGGATTGCTCAATTGAGTAGATAATTTTTCGCCCCTATTACATACAAGTACTCCATTCCTCAATTGGTGACGTGAAGTTTTGGAAACTGTCTTCTACAAATTGTTTATTTGTTCATTTTTTGCATCCATAGAAACTATCTAATTTGCATTTTTTTTTTCTGAAGAGAAAAGGACCTGCATCGAAGGAACCCATGCCTCGGAAGACCTTGAATTTCATAGGTGCATGCCCTATGTCGAAGGGGGGAGTAGAATAGGCACCCGTTGTCCTCATAGGAACCCATCTTGAAGGAATGAGTGTGGGCCAAGCATCGCCTGACCATCCCTTAGTTCCTTATTTTACTTTTATTTTCAATGGATCATGACATACATTTTGATTTTTCTTTTTTTAGGGGAACATGCATTTTGATTTTGGGACTCATGCTTTTGGTGCCCCCACAAGCAATTGCTAATTATATGGTGTTAGGGATTTTGGAAGACTTATTCTCTTTTGTTTTTTGTAAGAATAAGGTAGAGTAAAGGATTGTCAGAATGAATATCATAGTCATGACGGTCTCCTAACGCAACCCTAACCTTATAGAAACGCAATTGCATTTGCACTACACGACCATATATTCTTGTGTTTCAATCATTACCTTCATGCATCATATATATATATATGTGGTGCTCTCACTACGGCCACCTTTAGCCTCATTGCCTCCTATAGTGGCTACCTCCTCCGTTGTTTTGACCATCTTTATTTGGCAACGACTGCTTTTATGTTGCCATTTCCATCTTAGTTGCCTTACCCACGTGCAACAATAGATGTGCGTTAATTGAGAATGTCCCTATTCCTTTCAAAGTGGCCATTTTCATCATCACAATACCCTTGTTTTGATGTGATTGCCCTAAGGACAATCACCCTCACCTAAGTTGACCTCAACCAATAGATTGGATCTTTAGCTGTCCAACTTGAGAATAGGTTCAGCTTGGCCAACCAATAGGAAAAATCATAAAAAAGTGCATAATGTAAAATCAATAGGAAAATGAGAGAAGTGAATGTGTGAAGGAGCAAGACAAGAAAAAATGGAAGGGAAGAAGGTGATCTAGGAAAAATTTTAACTCACATTTTTTTTCCTTAGGTATAAATAGCCTATAAATACTATTGTAGTAAATTGACGCGTTGATGTTCAATTTATCTTTGCTTCTTGAATTGAACTTGGTCATTGGATTCCGAAGGCAATGCTTTCATCATGGGATCTTCAATTGAGTATGCTCTTCATGCATTAAACTTTAATTAACATTGATTCTAAAGGATTTATACTTGAATTTGATTTAAATCTTCTTAATTTACCTCAAATGCTTCTAGTTGTCCTCAATTTCTCCTCACCCTAAAAATAGATGTATATATTTGATAAGAGGAGAAAAATCACCTCACGGATCCAATTGGCCAACACCTGGGTGGATCCGACTACACAACTGATCCAACTACCCAACAACTTATAGAGATCCAGCATTAAGGGAAGATCTGGCGGTCTAATGGGATCCGACTACCCAGATCCATCTACCCGACTGCTAGGCCTGATCTGGGGAGTAACCAACCGACTATTGACCGCATGGACCAAAGGGGAAACGTACAAGCATAACACCTACATATGCACTAACAGTTGTTTGGCGGTTACCTGATTAAATGCTATTAATAGCCAAGCCCCATGATCGTGGGAACAGAAAAGAGGCCTGCGGTAGGAGGAGGCTCATCTTATGAATACTTAGGATAGACTAACTTTTTTTTTTTCACACAATTCGATAGGAAAGGAAACAAAGGAGATATTGTACCACAAAATTACTAGTGAGATTTGGGAGTATCATCCTCTCCCGAGACATACACCCTTTATGGTGGAACTGTGTCATCAACTCCCTGTGTGAATTCCTTGTGATTGCTTGTTTGAGTCAAGGTTCATATTCTAAGGGCCTCGAACAATTGGCGTCGTCTGTGAAAAATGTACAATACTACATTTCTCAATTTTATCTACCTTGTAATGGCTCCTTCTACACACCACTTTTCTCGTGCTAATTCTGAGAAGCTTGGCCCTATGGAGTCTAGTGTCTCCGTATTGAGGAAGCGCCGATAATCCTCTGGACTAGGCAAACGCAAGGAGGTGCAGCAACCGAGCCTCCTGTAGGAGCCTTCCCATGAGGAAAATCCCTAAGGGGATGCATGCGCTCCTTGATATGTAAGCAAAGGAGGAGGAATACAAGGCTAAGTTGGCGGCCTTAAGGGCCAAGCAACAGTTGGTGGTGGAGCACCTTCAGGAGATTTGGCTGATGTGAGAGAGGGCCAAAACCCAGCAAGAAGAGTCCCAAAATTCCAACCCCACCAACGACCAACTAAAATGCCATTGCATGCTATAGAGGAAGAAAACGCCCGCCTGTGTGAACAACTCAAGAAGATGAAGCTTGAGCTTAGTGACCAGAAGGGTGAAGCTCCCCCTGGTCTACTAAAGGCACCCTCCAGCCTTTACGAGAGTCGGACAAGCAGTCGAGGGCTCATCCTTTGGTAACCAGTGGCAGAGGCTCGATCCCCGAGATTGATGATAATATCATCATGAGTCATAACTAACTTTAATTAATTAGAATCAAGTGACAAATGCTCCTACATAATCGCCTGAGAGTTGTAATTCCCTGCACATCTTTTCTGAGAGGAATACATTAAATTAGGGTTAATTCTGTAGTTTTAACATGATATCATGAATGTAGAATAATCACAGGGTTTTCTAGGGGTTAATCTAAGATCTAATGAGCATTAAAGTCTAATAAGAGGGTCCACACAGACTAAAATAAGGTTTTGCGCATTTTGAGAACTGATATAACACCCAAAATCCTAATTTCAGGCCTGCTTGAATTATTAAGGTTCTGGTCAAGATAAAATCTATCTAAACCTTTTAAGATTCATATAAAAATATTCCATGAGGTTTGGTGTCCTTGATTTGACCTTTGGAACCTATTTTGACCTTAAATAGACTCACAGACAGTTTTGCCCTAATTTAGGTTTCTGTGTAAATTACCCTGTTAAACTTAGTCAAAACTAAAATCTGACCTCACCATTAGATTCCTTGGGTCCAAATTTGGTTTTTACTAAAATTTGGGCGCAAACAGAGTTCATCTTGACCTAGTTTGCATTTTAGTCCAGTCAGACTCTTTCTCTCTCAATTAGCCCCTCAGCTTTCAAAATCCTTGCAAATAGCCCCCTAAATTTGTTGTCTTTTTCACAAATAGGTGCCTGCTGCCATGGAAGGTGTGAACTCATAAGATCTGAGCTTCAATCAGGGATACCTCCCTGATTTCTCGACCAATCCCTTCCAAATTTGGAAGGGATGATTTTAAGGATGCCCCTAATCACACGAATCACATCTTGGACTCAGATTTGGACTAAAGAACTCGTATGAACCCTTAGAATTTCAGGGATCTTCCCTAATTTTTCAAGCTCTTCAGGCTTGTTTCCAAGCTTGAGAGCTTGCCCAAGCTCTATAAAAGCTCCTGAGTCTTCTAATCGTGCTCCTTAGCTCGATTCAAGCGACATTTCTTCAACTTCTCTCTCCGGTTGCCTCCAACTGTAGTTGTGGTGAGCTCCTCCAACCTCCATCTTCGCCCTCTGCCACATACCATAGGCAGAGGGAAACATCTTCCCTCCGTCGTCCGCTTCTTACAATACCAATAGGAGTCGTCCTACTCCTTCATCCTCGTTGTTCTCCTCCATCAGAGATTTCATCATCCCCGGCGTCGGCCAATCATAGACAACGCCAACTTCCTCCCTTTTGTCCTTTAGACTAGGCCAATCTCTTTCTCTCCCTCTTTAGGTTAGAACCACTCCTTCCCCACTTCAAATCAACCGCCAACTCGCTCTCTCCCTCATTGTCTTCTCCTGCTCCGACCGAGCCCCGATGAGGCCAACCGCCCACTACAGACCACCAAACAGCCCGCTTCCAACTCCATAACCTCTGCCTCATCTCCACAATCAAAACTCCTCACTTAATTCCATCATTCACCCACTCCAAAGCTCAACCAAACTCACCCACCTCCAAACACCTTCCCCAAGTTCGTCCGACCATTGCACGTCACCACACGCCACGCAAACACGGCCACCACCTTCGCCATCATTTGACAATCCCCCTGAACTATTCTAACATGGCCGTGAGGCCTTATTTCTCATTTTAGGTGATCACCGCTTGCTGTCGTTGCCAATGTCTTCCCCGACCAAGTCCGCCTTACTCCGATCCGCTTCGGCTTTGCAACCTCACCTCGATGCTGAGGGTTCATCTTAGGAACTTAACTGCACTAGAAAATGAAGGACCCAGCAGTTGCAGCACCTCCAATTAAGCAGCATCACCTGCTGCGGCTTTGCGCGAAGAAGGCAGGGACACATAGTCCCACATCGATGGATGAGAAACTTCCTGAGTGGTGTAAGTTGATTTCATGATACCCGCTTACCGCCTAGAACACGAGGGGTCGAGTCCCTCCATGCACTTACCCACCCACTTACCTGCCTATCCACTCCTTGCTTGTGACACACGCTTGCAGGCCTGGTCACTGTTCTCGACCTGAATACCCGACCGTATACCCGATAAAGCCAGGGTTTGAAAGAGAAGAAAGGAGAGGATTTCTGAGAGAGAGGGGGGAGGGTTTTGCTGCGCCATCCTTGTGCCCCTGTGCTGAAGAGAGAGGCAGCACTTAGCCTTTAAGAAGTTTCCTGTGTGTGCTTGAAAGGCTTGAGAGGGAAGCCTTGAGAAAAAGAAGGATTTGAAGAAGAGGAAGAGGAAGAAGAAGAGAAGGCTCTCTCTCTGAAGAGCCATGTGCTTGTGTGTCTTCTATGAGGCACTGTGTTCTTTTTAAGTCGTCTGACCTGATTACTCTGAGCACTGTTAAATGATTTAAGTACTAAGTTAACATTTGATTAAAAACATTTGAAGGTGTTGATTATTTGAATAATTTGAGTAATTGAATGCATGCTTAATTAAAGAGAATAAGTGGTGATTTAAATCACCATTATTTTTATTCTCTTTCCTTTTTTATCTTTTGAGCTTCAATTGAATAGCAATTTAACCATATTTATTCATTGCATATTTATTATTATTGTGCTCATTTATTTCAATTGAAGATTAATGTTTGAGTTCCATATTTGCTCCCTGTGAACAACCTCAAACTCTTTTAGATTCTGACTTTATAAATTTAAATGATTGTTGTGAGATTCTGTCGATTATACTACGATGCATATATTTCTTAACACTCGATGAAACCCTAATGATAACGATGGCTTCGAGAGATAACCGGGTTTTATTGTTATGTTGTTGTAATATAGCTAGTTATTGCCATCATTTCAAATAAAATTTTTTTTTTTTTACTCGGAAAAGAGTTCCCGAGGTCGAACTCAGGGAGCAAGTTGTATTCTAGAGATATACATGTTTCTTTTACAAAAATAAACAAAGAGAGAGAAAGAATTTGGTGTCTTTTTTTTCTCTTTGTTTCTCCTCGTCTCAGATCTTCTTCTTCTTTGTCTGCAGAGGTGATGTTCTTCTTCTGCAGTGGTGATGCTCTTCTTCTTGTTCCAGCTGTTCCTGCTCTTCCTTTTTCTTCTGTCTTTCTTCAGATCTTCTTCTTTCTTCTTTGTTTTTCTTCTTTCAGTTCTTCCCTTGTTCTTTTGTGTTCTCCTCTGCCTCGCCTTCTTCTGATGTTCTTCAGATTTTCCTTTTCCAGTCAGGACGTCGCCCCTCCTTCTTTCTCTTTTTTTTTTTTTCAGGACGTCGTCTGATTTCCAAATCAGACGACTTAAACTGCCTGTTGCTACAGTGTCTCCCTCAGCTTCCTTCTTCTTCCGCGGTCCTTCTTCTTCACCTGTGCCTGCACACTTCAGAGTTTTACGTCAGAGGCAAAACCTACTCTACCCTCTCCCCCCGCGTCTCTCTCTCTCTGAAACTACTCTTGGGAAAGCTCTCCCAGAGCTGCCGGGTAGTCGGGTACGGGTCGCGCCCGGGTCCAGGCCCACCGGCGTGCGTGGTGGGCGAGGAGTGCAGGTCAGTCTAAGTCGGGTCGGGTCGGGTCAGGTCCGCGGGGCGTGAGCGCGGACGAGACCGGGTAACTGGGCGGGTGAAGGGGACCTCACCCCGTGTGCTGAGGCAGTAAGCCTCCAGCACTTTTGCGTCTTATATCGCTGCGCCTCTTCAGACTTTTCCGAGGTGGGACTAAATGTCCCACCTCAATTGCGCGTCCGCAGCGGGGAAAGCAGCGGGCGATCGCGGCGTCACGCGAAGCCTTCTGCCTTAGCTGCGAGCCTGGTGTTTTGTCGAAACGCCTCGCAAGGCCTGGGAGTCGAATCTGGGCGTGGCGCTGAGCGTGGCGCGCCTGTAGCTGCAGGCGGAAGCAGCTCCTTCTGCACGGCAATGGCGGCGGAGGTCGGGTGCCCTGTTCACAGAAAAACGGCCTCTCGGCCTAATCAGAAGGTGCCGGGAGCTTCGCCAGGGTGCGGCGAAGCTCGTGTGGGTGGTGGCGAGGCGTGGGGCGGCGTGCAAGGGCTGCCCTAGGTCGGACTGTGGGTCGGAGGATGGGTTTGTTGGGGGAAGCGTTACGGAGGTGTGGAGTGGCAGTGAAGGGGTGGGGGGTGCTCAGTGTGATGAGGCGGAGGTTCGGTGAGGGTCGGCGAGGTGTGTGAGGCTGTGGAGCGATGGGAGCATCTCGCCAGAGGGTGGCCGGAGACGAAGGGGGTGACGATGGTCAGGGTCGGTCGAGGGCTTAATTGAATAAATTGAAAGCGGGGAAAGAAAGAGGAGAAGAAGGGGAGTAGTTCTAGCTTACTTGCAGGGACGAAGGGGGAGTAGCAGGGCGACAGTCGTATCGACTGTCGCCGGAGAAGACGATGCTCAGGGAAAGGGGCGGCGGCGAGCAGAGAGCCGGAGAGGCGCCAGCTGGGTGCGGCGTGGCGCGGGAAGAGCAGGGGAGGAAGTCTCTGCTGCTGGTATTGCGGCAGAGCGAAGAGGAGCAGGGGGAGGAACCGCCGGAGCTGGTGAGCGTCTGCCGGAGAGAGAAGAGAGGAACGTTGGGTGTTTTCTCCGTCAGATCCAAGCTACCCCGGTCGGTGGAGCAACGGGGGGTATTTATAGGGATCAAAATAGGGAGGAAGGCGGAGGGAGACGACGTGTCTCCTTCGCCGGAGGACGCCGGAGATGGAGACCCATACCGTCCGTGCATTCGCACGGCCGGTATGGTGGGTTACAACGACCAAGGGGGTGTCCCTGCGACGGCTGGCGACGCAGGGCACCCCCGGTTTACTTGCCAGGCTTCCCCCCTCACCCTGCGCGGCGCCATGCTCCGCGCAAGGTCGCCGGAGCATGGTGCTGGCAGGTTTTGCAGGGGGGACCTGAATGCGAAGAACGAAGGAGAGTTAGGGGCCAAAATGCGATGGTTCAAAAGTTGAGGGCCAAAAAGTAAATATATGAGGACCAAAGTGTGAAGTCGGTCAAGGAGGTTTCTTCTCAGGCTCAAATTTTTATACATGATTAATTAGGACCTAAGGAATCTGATGGTGAATTTCATTTCTATATTAAACCTTGTTTGACCGGTCAATTTATGCAAAAACCCAAATTAAGTTATTAATTGGGCATGGTTCTCAATGTAGGTCAAAATGGGTTCTGAAGGCCAAATTGAAGGTTCTAAACCCTAGAGATTATTTTTCTATGAATTTTAGAGGGTTTATTCTATTTTTAATTTGCCTCGAACCTCGTGAATTGAAGTGGGTTGTTTTAGGGTTACAGATTATCATTTAGTTTCTTGGAAGTGCTGTAGCCCTTGCTAGATCATCTCATCCCACTTTTATTCTTATTAAGCTGCTTTGACCTATGTTTGGGCCCTGAATTACCCTGTATGCAGATTATACTGGTAAAATTACATTTTTACCCCTTATGACTTGTTTTCTTCTCAAACTCAGAATTCTCTGAGTTAAGCCTTTCCTTGAGATATGTAGGAGCTTTTATCCTTTCTTTTAGGTCAAAATGAGCTAGTTATGGCTCATGATGAGGTTCTCATCACCTAACAACAGAGATTGTCCGCCGGGTCACTCGGGTGATGAGAGGCATGAGACCTTGGGCATACATGACCACGCACCCCTTCACTGAGGATGTAATGACTGCCCTACTCCCTGAGAAGTTCAAACAACCCGTCCTAGCTCAATACGACAGGACGTCGGACTCCAACTACTTTGTCGGGAGCTATAGGAAAATGATGTTAATCCATGGTTGTCCGAACGGAGTACTCTTCCAGTATTCCCGTCTTATTGTCTACAATGGCTTACAATTGGTTTAATAAACTGCCGGCAGGCTAAATTACCGTTTCCAGGAGTTAATCGACAAATTTTGCCAATATTTTGTCGACCAACAGCAGATCAAGGATAATCCAGAAAGGCTGTTGAAAATTCGACGGAGTAGGCAGGAGTCTTTTCGGCCTTATCTAGATTGGTTCAAGACTTAGTATTTCAAATGCAAGCAACTCACTACTAGGGAAGGGAGATTTGGTGACGGATATTTGGTGACGGTTTTGGGAACTATCACCAAAAGTAACCTATGGTAACAGTTCCACTCAAAATTGTGACCATAGAGGGAGAGTGAGATTTGCTTTCTACTTTGGTGACAGTTCCAAGTGGGACCGTGACCATAGTATATCTTTGGTGACGGTTCGATGTGGAACTGTGACTATATCCTTTCCTTTGGTGATGGTTCCACTTGAAACCGTCACCATAGCTTTCCCTCGTGAGCGCACCCTCTCTGCATATCCCTTTGGTGACGGTTTCAAGTGAAATCGTCAGCATAGCCTTCCCTCACCTACCCGCCCCCTCCTGCATTTCCCTTTGGTGACGGTTTCAAATTTTTCACATCCCTCCCACGCACCCTCCTCCAAAATTCCTTGCCGCCGCCTGTCTTGCCCCCATCACCTTCTCCCTCCCCCGACTCCCCGACCCCCTTCTCGACGGCGTCAGCCCCCCTGACCATCGCCTGCCCCCTTCCCTCTCCTGACGATGGTGCTTGTCCTGACTCCCCCTCAAGGTCGCCCACAGTACCTCGCCTACCCCTCAAGATCGATCACCACCGAAAACCAACTCCCGTTGCTATTACCTTCCCCCTCCCTCGACTGTCCGACTTAATCCCCGACGACGTCACCTCCCCGGACCATCCCCAACCCCCTTCCCTCTCCTGACGAAGGCCCTCCCCTGACCATTCCCCCCCCCCCCCCCCCCCCCCCAGCAGCACGCCTCCTCCCCCTCAAGACCGCTACCTCTCCCCCTCCCTCATCTTCCCCAACAATGCCTCCATTACCACTACTGCTACTACGTACAAGTAGGGTTAATCCGCCACTCTTCATTTTATTTACTTATTTCATACCTTCTCCTCCAACTCCACTTATCTTGATCTCCTGTTATTATTGTTGTTGCAGTACTTGGTGGATTTATTGGCTACGGGGTGGCTCAACGAGATCTATTGATCTTGGATTGGCTCAAGGGTTTACACGCACGCCAGGTGTTCGATGGTATGCGAACAAGTTTTCAAACTAGGAAGCTTTTTTTGGTCATAAACAACATGCATCTAGGAAGCTTCTTAGATAATCTTATCTACATCATGGTAGTTTTGCCACAGACCAGACCATTATTAGATGGTTAATCCCTCTACCCATGATGTGTTTTGTTAGTGTGGAGATGAAGAAGAAGAGGGTGTTTGTTGCTCATGACCATAAGGAAATCCTCTTGTTGCCTTCTTTTTTTTTTTTTCTCTTCTAGTTTTCTTGAGGTCACATGATGAGTTTCCAATCTTAGGTCTTTACAAGGGTTTGTGTTTTTTATTCTTTTATTGCTGCTATTTGGTGGTGTGTGTGTGTGCTTTGAAATATCTCAAAGGGGGGTTGTTGATTGGTGGACATGGTGGATGGATGTATCATGTAATTAATGAGGTGTAAAGTATAAAGGAATAAAGTTCGAGATCAACTGCAATGTGCAGGTGGTGGAGGGTTGGGGGGGGGGGCGAAAGGGTAAGGGAGATTGTGATGGGAGGAGGGGAGATCTCCATTGGTTGGAGGTGATCCCAGAGGGGAGGAATCTGGATGGTACCTCCAAAGCTGTTAATGGAAGAGTCAAACATGTGGTCTACTTAAAATGTTATGCCATTGATCCATGGAGAGACAGGAATTGAAGCTAGCTTATAGCCTACAAAAAAAAAGTGTTAGCCGTGATAAATGGAACATTATGAAAGAAGTAATTAAATTTGTCAGTGGCCTTTTTGACCATCTCTCGTAAGTTGATAATCATATGCATGGTTACTATGTGCTAAGAGGTGGGTGTCAGGGTGTGATGTCTCTATGAATGGCTGTTAAGTTGGGTGGTAGCAAGGAGGTGTATGTAAGGAATATTATTTCAAGCTTGGAAAGTGTGGCCCTTCATGTAATTCGAAGCTTGGATCTAGGCAACATCCCTTGGCCATGTCAATAAGGCTATGGAAGAGCATCTGGGCAGCAAAAGAAAAAAGACAAATTGACGTAGATCTTTTGATATGCATTAGGGTGGACCACACATCTAATATTCTGTGGGTAAAGGGTATCTGTCTTGCAATCATGTATTGGATGCAAATGAAAATTTGGTCTTGCTTATAAGGTCTGAATACAATTTGCCTTGAAGTTCACGTAATATGATCCAAGTGTCCACTATTCTAAAAAACATATCCTATCATTTGATACAATTCAAATACTTCTTGATTTGGTTGGGTTTTTTTGGTCAATTAAAACAAAAGAACTTGTTTCCTTTGTTTTCTTTCCCTAATGTACATCATGAACTTTTTAAAATTTATGAATGTTATTGCTACATTTATATTATCCCGATAGAATCGTAAATGTTGGGAAGAGAGGGTGGAAGAGAGGAGCATCATTATCCAGGTTGAGTAGGATAGGTTGAGTTAGGTAAACTGGTGGCTCAACTTGGATGGGCAAACTGGCATGGGAGGTGTTACGCCTGAGAGGGTTAAGCAATCTTGGATGTTTTAATTTAAGTTCAGTTGCCATATTATTCTAAATAAGAATCCATATAATCATCCTTTTAACAAGTAGATCTGGACCGAATCTACTTCAAATTGACATAAGAAGATATTCCATTCTTCGTAGTAGTATGTTTATGATGCTGACTTATGTTATTACTATTCTTCTCTGTTAGTATTTATTTATGCAATTTGTAGATATCCACATTTGTACAACCTTAGATGCACTCGATGACAAACAATAAGAAATATAACCCTTAGTGTACAAGTTGAAAGAGTAGGCAAAATTGTATTAATATACCTAGTCATTCAAGACTTATAATCATGTCATACGGACAATGCATTAATGTATGTGTATCTCACATACATGCATGATGTATTATCTTTATAATATGTCATAAGTTTTGATCGTCCTTAGTTCGGTAAAGTTCCGAACTAAGGAGGGTTTTTGAAGATTTGATCACCACTTAGGTGTTACTTGTTACATGTACTCTGTGTTTGGAGAAATCTCGGTGACATCTTGATGCTCTTCTCTGGTATACTAACTAAACTTACCTAGGTTTCTTAAGCACCTTAAATTGGGTGTTAAAGGAATCTAGTTGAGGTTAGTCTTGGGGATATACTGGAGAAGCACCTTAAATTTTATCACAACTTAGCTGTTAAATATCTGATGTTTCTTTATGTAACTTACTTTCATTGTTTGTGGGTTTATTTGATTATAGGTTTCCATGGATAAGTCTTGGATTGGTTTAAGGATTTCTGATTATTTTCTATATAAGAGCAGAGTGATTTCATTCTTAGACTGGGCATTCCATGAAGATAGGAAGCAATATAGAAGAGGAGACTTCTACGAGAGAATTTATTGTCCATGCAAAAGTTGTTTGAATGGATTCATGTATGATCGTAACACAGTACTTGAGCATCTAATTTGTACTAGTTGGTGGCCTCACTATATAGTCTAGACCTCACATAGAGAAGAAATCACTTGTCATTCTATTGATAATGATGTTGAGAATCGCATTGAAGATATTGGAGGTGATAATGTTGTAGAGATGTTAGAAGAGATGAGAGCTGCAAATGCTGATAGTCATAAAAATGATAATATGTTTGGAGATTGTAATAATTTTTATGATGTACTGAAGGCAGCAGAGGAACCCATTGCTCCTGGAATTAATTCCATGTCATGGTTGTCATTTCTTTTGAGAATGTTTCAAATTAAAGTGATGGATTAGGCAACATCTAAATTAATGCCTGATGTCCTTAAGTTCATAGAAGAGTTGTTAAATAATCCCAAAGATTTTCCTTAGTCGTGGTATGATGCGAAGAAACAGTTTCGCGTACTTGGCTTGAAGTGTGAAAAGATTGATGCTTGTAAGAATGACTGTATGCTGTACACTAAAGAAAATGCATGCTTGAATAGTTGCCTGTAATGTGGAGAAGGAAGATATGAAGAAAATACCAGTTCAAATGCACGAGGGAAGAAACGACAAGGAAAGTACTGCGTTACTTTCCTTTGATTCCTAGGCTACAACATCTTTTTATGTCGAGTAAGACAGCAAAGTGGATGACATGGCATCATAATAACAAATCAAGAGATGGACTTATGCGTCATCCGACAGATTCTGACAAGTGGGTTGCATTTGATAACAAACATGCTCAATTTACAGAGGAAACACGTAATGTTAGGCTTGGTCTTGCAAGTGATGGATTCAATCCTTTTAAAAATATGCATTCATCATATTCAATATGGCCAATGGTGTTATTTACATATAATTTGCCTCCATGGATGTGTATGAGATCTTCGTTTATGATGCTGACGCTTCTCATCCCTGGGAAGAAGGCACCAGGAAATGCAATCGATATTTACATGCAACCACTCATCGATGAGTTGAAATTGCTATGGTATAACGGGGTTGAAACATATGATGCAGCTAGAGAATAATTTTTTAAGATGCATGTAGCACTGTTGTAGACTATTAATGATTTCCCAGCTTATGGAAATTTATCTGGTTGGAGTATTAAAGGCAAGTTGGCATGTCCTGTATGTATGGATGATACTCATTATTTGCGTTTACCTAAAAGCAAAAAATTATATTATTTAGGGCATCGTAGATTCCTACCAATTGAACATAGATGGCAACAATTCAGGTTTAGAGACAAATTTGATGGTAAACCATGCCGCTATTCATCCAAAAATCCAAAAAATTTTCGAAGAATAGATACAATTAGGTTGTCAAGATACAAGATTATGGAGAAGTTACAAAAGATTGGTAATATCCAATTGGGTTGTCTATTTCATAAAGATCTTAAAGACTTACGTAATTCTGGATTTAAAAAGAAAAGCATATTCTTTATGGAGCTCCCTTATTGGCAAGATCTCACGGTTCGTCACAATCTTGATGTAATACATATCGAGAAGAATGTTATGGATAATATTTTAGATCTGCTAAACTTAACGGATAGTAAAAAAGACACGTTGAAGACCCGTACTGATTTGAAGTTGTTGGGCATTCATCCTGAGTTGCATGTAAATTATAAAGATGATGGCAGTTATGACTTTCCTCAGGCATTATATACTTTGAAGGATGAGCAATGACTAAAGATATTATCTTTTCTTAAAAATATCAAGGTTCCAGATGGATTCTCGTCACAACTTTCTACATGTGTAAATGAAGCATTGAAGAAAGTAAGTGGGTTAAAGAGTCATGATTGCCAGTTTACATGCAAATATTATTTCTATTAGCAATTCGTGGAGTACTTCCTCAACCAGTGGTTGACTCTGTGACGGAGATAAGCTGATTCTTCAAGGTTATGTGTTCAAAGACATTGGATTCTCAACTGTTAGATTATTGGAATAAGCAAATTGTGATCACACTATGCAAGATGGAGTAGCTTTTCCCTCATGCATTTTTCGATGTCATGGTACATCTTATACTTCACCTAGTGAATGAGGCAAGGATTGCTGGACCAATTCAGTATAGGTGGATGTATCCAGTTGAGCGCTTCTTGAAAAAAGTAGAGTAAATAAGTTGAGCGCTTCTTTAATACAAAGTGGCATCAAGTTGGAGTAAATAAGTTGGTCATATTCACTAGTAAATTTTCTATTGTATTTTCTTTAATTAATAATTTCTTTTTCATCGGTAGATGGCACCTAAGAAGTTGGTGGCATACAAAAATCGTTATCTTGATTCTAGATGTGATGACTCTTCATTTAAGCCAGATGACCAGGTCCAAGGACATGAGGGTGGCATCGACACCCAGCCTGAGCCCCAACATGAACCTCAACGCCATTCACAGCATGACAATCAACTCAAGTTGCCTTCCTCCATGCCACAACCTCATACTCGACTTTGATCTCATACTTGACATGCTATGATCCCACCTCATACTCTTACAAAATCTAGGCCTCAGTATAAACCTCAACAAAATACACAGCCTCACTCTCAGCTTCCACCTAGGCACACACACCCTCAGCCCTTAGACCCTCCCTTGAGCCAGTCCCAGCAGCGGACACCAGCTTAGCCCCTACACCCTCCCTGGAGCCAATCCCAGCTACGGACACCAGCTTAGCCCCTACACCCTCTGCAGAGCCAATCCCAGCAGCCGACACCAACTCAACCCCTACACCCTCCCCAGAGCCAGTCTCAGCAGCGGACACCAGCTCAGCCCCTACACCCTCCCCAGAGCCAGTCCCAGCTACGGACACCAGCTCAGCCCCTACACCCTCCACAGAGCCAGTCCCAGCAATCGACACCAGCTTAGCCCCTACACCCTCCCCAGAGCCAATCCCAGCTGCAGACACCAGCTCAGCCCCTACACTCTCCACAGAGCCAGTCCCAGCAGCCAAACCAGCTCAGCCCCTACACCCTCCCTGAAGCCAATCCCAGCTGCAGACACTATCTCAACCCCTACACCCTCCACAGAGCTAGTCCCAGCAGCCGACACTAGCTTAGCCCCTACACCCTCCCTAGAGCCAATCCCAGCAGTGGACACCAACTCAACCCGTACACCCTTCCCAGAGTCGATCCCAGCAGCAAGCACTATCTCAGCCCCTACACCCTCCCCAGAGTCGATCCCAGCAGCAGACACCATCTCAGTTTGTAGACCCTCCTCAGATCCAGTTATATGGCTAATCTCAGCAGAATAGTCAGCCACAGAGTCAATCTCGGAGCCAATCTCAGGAGCAGAGTCAAGCAGGGTCAAATGGTATATAAATTCTCACATTAATTTTCTATGATATTAATTCTTTATAACAATTTTATTTTGACTATTTGTTTACTGAAGGTATAAAATCAAAGCCAAGGGGAAAGACAAGGAATTTGGAATTGAGAAAATTAACTGAAGGGACTCGAATAACGGTTGATGTAAATTGTAGTGGAAGATGTTCACGTTATGCACCCTTTAATAGCAGGATCCCTACACTTGTGAGACTGTTGATACCCCCATGTTCTTTTGATTGGAGGCAGGTCCCTCAGCAACATAAGGATGAGTTCATTCGTGAGCTAGGGGTATTAATATGATATTGTTGTTATGTCATTTATTTGTTTTACTTAAAATCCTTGTTCTATTTATTCATTATAATATAAAATGCAATTGATGTATGATTGGGGAACAAATCCGATGATGACTGCATATATTCTCCAAGCAGCAGGGAGGGCACTTCGTAGCTGGAGAGAAGAGCTTAAAAGCCAAGTAAGACATAAGCATAGATTTAGAATTCATAATAACACAATTTACTTTTAGTTGTTGCTGACTTTTCTGTATATATAAATAGTTCTTTATTGATAAGAATTATGAGGATGCATTGAGAGATGTGCTATCAGGAGTACAAGCTACTCATTGGGTGGAGTGCTGTGAATATTGGGTCAAGGAAAACACGAATGTAATTAATATTTTATATTGATAACTTCTATTCTAACAGTAAAATGATTAAGTACCAATTTTCATAATTTGTTGTTATAGGAGCAAGCTAAGAAAAATAAAGCTAATAGGGCGAAAGCTCTGACTGCAACCCACTGCTTGGGACGGATGAGCATAGATACCTTGAGGGATACTTATGTAAGTACATTTTGATCGGCTTAATTGACGATAGAAAGCTTATTGATTATAATATCTATTATAAAACTTACAAGTTACGAGATTTAAATAAGAGAAGTTTAAATTTAGGATAACTTAATTCATAACCACATCTCAAATATGCAGTCAGATACCCATAACGGTGTATAATTTGATCGTGTTTCGATCTATGAGAGGAGTTATAGCAAGTCTAATGTTGATGGCCCCTGTGTTTGGATTGATCAATTATTTCAAGAGAGACATGTAAGCTCGTTCAAACAAGTAATGAATAACTTAGTGAGAAACATTTACGAGAACTTACCATAAGCTCAACTATGTGTAGGGTCGCATGATGGAGTTGATGCATCCTTCTAGTGATGATATGGATGAGCAATCAGAGACTGGCCCATTACAGCCTATGACAGTAGAGCAAGCATTTAGGATAGTTATGCCCCCCAAGCATGATGGTCTTGTTCGTAGTGCTGGTGTGAGTGAGACTATTACTAGTTGGTATGGAAGAAAGGGATGGGGGGATTCAGAGAGGTTGCAACAGTTACAGACACAGGTGGAGACATTTCAAGAGAAACTAAATGATGTTACGTCGAAATTGGAGAAGACAAATGATATACTAGAAGGACAGAGACATGAATCGCAACAAGAATGAGAGAAGATGCAGGCATAGATGCAGGCACAGTTGCAGGCACAGTTTCAGGCAATCTTAAGTGCATTGGGATGAGGTGGTGCAAATCATGCTTCTTTTCACTTCCCACCTCATCCACTTGATGATGACTGCGGAGGTTCTAGAACTGGCGGCATAGAAGCCACTACATAGTTGCTTAGATTTTTTCCTTTATTTTCATGTCTACTTTTATGTTTACATTTCAAAACATGTGATATATACATGTGTTTTATTTATGCATGAGTATTATGTATGTGGTGAATGATGGAATATATATATGAATGGTACAATATATATTTGCACTTGTGGTATATGAATGTGGAAAATAATGATATGAGTATGTTTGCATTTGTAGTATATGAATTTGGGATATAATGATATCAGTATGTTTGCATTTGTGGTGAATCTATGAGACAAGTACCATAATAATGATATAAAGAGCTCAGGTATCAGATCTACCTACCATTTGTTCCTTCGTTCACCCTTTTTTGCATAATAACTCTGATTTGTGGTGTTGTTCTTTTTGTAGCGGTTAAGTAATATGTCAACAACATGGATCCCTAACTGGAAACAAAGATTCAACATAATTCTTGGGATGGGTCGAGGGCTTGCTTATCTGCATGACGAGGGAGCCAACTCCCTGGGCTCGGTACTTTCCATTGCCTTTGTGATCATGTTTTCCAGTAGTTGTGTATGTTGATTAGTCATATTGTGCATTAGTTCACTCTCAAGTAGTGCTAAAGTAATATTCATGCTCAATCTGTTTGATAAAGAAATGCTTAACTATAAACCTGCTCATGTGGTTATTTGACATTTTTCTTTATGCATTTAGGTATCTCTCGGGTTGCCTTGGCTAGAGATCTGACACGTCACCAGAAATGAAAAGGTAAGGACTCGCATTGCGTTGATTATATACCCTATCCTTTGTTAAAAAAATTTAAAAATTATGCATCTCGTTCCAATACCAGTAAAATGTATAGCTTCTTTGACACGGTGCAAATGCATGTTGGGTCTCTGACACAGTGCAAATCATTTGTGCACTAACTAGCTTTTTTCATTTTACCATGAAGGTCTATGATTCAAGTCTATATAGATTCTATTTATATCACCATTGTTTTTATTTCTCCTTTACTACTTATTTGTATGATCCAATATTTGGAGACATTGATGGGCAACATAAAGTTTAATCTTGACCTTAGATTGTTGTGGTCCCCATGCCATGCAAGAGCATCCAACTCGTACCAGTTGGCTTTAATGGAGAAACCCTATCTATTAATATTAACCACATCTTAATGTCTATGACTCTACATGTAACACTATCTTGTCTCTACATGAACTCTAACCAGTTGGCATGTTCTTGAATTTACATGAGCACATAGGCTTGTCCATCACTCCAAGAAGAGCAGGATTTATGATGCAAGGTTTAATTTGATCAGAGTTCTCTCTACTGGTCTCAAAATAATTCATGTGTCACTGCAACCTGTAAAACTTAGGTTAGTTTTACAGTTAACTAAGAATCATAACATTATTCTTTTTATTACTTTGAAAAAGGATAGCTCAGTAATCTTGAACAGAAGTTAAATATGGGTGTTGTTTTGATTTCTCATGACAAAAAGTTGGATGGGTCTTTCAACTAGTGTGGGGGATCTTCCTATGAATTTCAAGGGGGTAAGTTTAGGAATGCTTTGATATGGTTAAAGACTTTAAGTTGGGTGGATCATTTCTAAGAAAACTTTGCGATAAATTCTCTGACATTTCCTCCCCTGCCCCCCAAACATGCAAACACACACAACAGAGAGGGAGGGAAGCAAAAATTGTGACATTGATGACACAAAACAGATCTGAATGGAGGGAAAAAATTCCGTAGTTGCTTGTTACCTCTCTTTGCTTTGTAACTTCACTAGAAAATGCACCCTCTTGTATGTGGTCCTTCTAAGCATATATTTCTTTGAGAAGTCCACCCTCCTGTATGTGGACTTTTGCTTTGAATTTATGTAATTCCAAATTTTAAACTCACAGTTCTATTTATTTGAAGGGTAAAGGCAAAAACAAGTTTTGTCAATACACCATCTTCCAACTGTTCTGCTCCTTCCACCTGTTGCTGGGGAAAAAGTTGCATGGAAGAGTGTGTTGAAGGCTGATCATCTTAACAAGCAATATTCCTCCTTTGGAGATTTTTAAGGGAGAATTTTAAAAAGTTCATCGAACTTGTTTTCTTGAAACATATAATTTTCAATGCAGTATCAGCAGGGGGCATGAGACTTGAACCTGCAGCTTTCAATGGGGGTTTTCTAGCAGAGGTGTTATTATAGAACTCTTATTAGTTTGTTAATTGCATTTGCACATTGCAAAGCAAGCCATATTCTACCTTAGAAAGTATGCATACATGAGAATTGTAATGCACCTTCCAACTTGTGTTCCATCCAATGTTGGATTTGGAGATTTCAGTTCATCCCAATTTCTCCTGTCACGGACACTGAACACTATCAAAGTACTTGTTAATCTATCCAACCTATGTTTTATATCTTCTTGAATTTTCTATTCGAAAACAATTGAAATCGCTATAGGGCCATAGCTTGCTATATCAGCTTTTTATCTTGGCATTTACTGATTCCCACATTTGGCCAAGAGTGTGAACCTCTGCCAATCAGTACCTTTATGGTTTATTGTAGAATTCAACTCAATAATGCATTCAATTATCTCTTTACCATAGCTTATAAGTTGACCAAGAGGTACCGCATGCCAATCAGTACCTCTTCCCAATTACGTTTACCCCTTAAAATTGCTTATATCTATGTTTGCTATTTTATGATATCACCTTTAAGTGAACCTACTAGGCAAACTGGTATTTCTCTGTTGTTTATCTATTTCTGCTTATATCTATATGTTTGTTGTTTATTTCTCTACTTTGAGCTTTCACAGTAGAAGATGCACTTTCATAGTAAAGTCTCTCTTTGAAAGCTTTAAAATTCGTTTAAGCAAAGGTGAAAAGATCAAAATAGAGCCCAAGACTTAGTTAAATGTATAAAATTTTGAAGATTGCTATCGAACTGAGTATTTCATCTCTAACCTATTTTATTGATCCTTGTCCTTTGTATGGATTTGTTATATACTTCCATATGCCATCTACATTCCATTTTCTTCTCCAGTCAATAACCTTGCTTCCAAGTTGATGTGACAGACTAATTTTGGATTTACTTGTCCTGCTGTTATGGTATACTTCCATATACCATCTACATTCCCTTTCTTTTATTCCTAATTTCTGAGTTTTTTGCTATTTCAACAACTAATCTAAAGTATCATACATCTGTATTCTTTTTTAGGTTCTGCAAAGCATAATTAAAATCTCTTATGCATATATAGGGAACTTAATAAATTTTTTATTGGTAAAATCGTAGATTTGGGTATCGGTACTAAAGTGTGGGTACCGGTACTCGTTGCTTCCATATGTGAGTTTCAAACTCTTAACACAAATCTGTACCCACTTGTACCGGTACTCGTTACCTCCAGTACCGGTACTGATCATGAGTATTGGTACTCGGGGGGTATAAGTTTGTTTCTTGAGAAAACCCAAACCTGTAACTCACATGTACCGGTACTTGTGGGCTAACAAGTACCTTTTTTAAGTGATTATGGTGCAATACACTTATGGCTGCATTTTTTTCAAATCAGAATTTAGTTCTTTATAGAGGTGTTTCTCCTGATATCTTAATGCTTGACCAATGTGGACATCTACATGTCTGTATTTCGATTATATTTAACAAACTTACTTTGGTATTGCAACAGGAAATAGTTTTTCTCCTCTGATCATGTTTTTGTCCTAAAATGTAGTTTATAGACTTTAGATTTGCAAAGAAATTGGCCAAGGATAGGACTTTTACTGTATGCGGGGTAGCAGATTTTTTACCTCCTGAGATAATTCAAGGAAAAGGACATGGCTTTCCAGCTGACTGGTAAATGCTTTGCTACTTCTTGATAAAATTTGTGTTTCCAAAACATAGTTCTATGTGCAATACCTACCTATCTGTAACAGGTTGTTAACCTTAGATATGTTTACTCCTTTAAGAAAATAGCAAGCTAAATTTTAATGAGATGATTGAGTAGTTTGTGCATGGATTCATCACTGTCATTTTTTGGTTCCTGAAGTCTGATTGACCTGTCAGTGCTATTGAGGTTGTCGCCCGAGGCAACCAAGCAACTACGTGAGGCAAGGAATAGACCCATTACCTCAAAGGTGAGGCTCTTTACCAAGGGGATCGCATCATCGCCTTAAGCAAGCCTTGCCTACCTCTTTCTCCCTTTCTTGAGTCACACTACAAGTTCCAGATTCGAAGCTATACTCACGGGATCCCAACTCAACTTACATCCACGATCCCCCATATTTTAAGAATATGACAATGTCTCCTTGTCCACATGGAGTAAAAGATGCATATTGTTTGCTCAACTTAGGATATTGTACATTTGGAGGGATTTAGGGAGAATGCAAGTGGTGAGGGAGGAGAAAGATGGTTTTTGGTCTAGAGGAGGGGTAGGATGGGGCCACTAGGAGGTGCTCTTACTCCCCAGGAAGGAGTGATATACTATTACTGAAGGGGGAGAGAGCCTTTGGCAGGTCTTGACCCTGTTCAATGTCTTCATGCTGGGACCATTGTCAAGAGTGGTTTAGTTTGTATAATAGGGGCTACAACAGGATATTTTCAAGTAGATTTGCTAGGCTAGCCAATAAAGGTTTCAAAAGTAGATGTGCTAAACACCAGGCTGCAAATTAGCTTTCCTGGTTAATCAAACATATTACATGATGATGCAGGACCCTTGCAAATTTTGTTGTTGCCGTTGCTGGACCTGCTCCTTTTCCAGATCAACCAAGTTCTCGCTTGCAGCCTTCAGCTCCTCCTTCATAGCATTCAACTCAGCAATGCAGCAGTAGAGATGCAACAGAGATGCTCCTCCTTTTCAGTGGTCTATTTCTTAGGTAGATAGATAGATTTTGGAGCTTAATAGTATTATATATATTCTCTTCTTTTCCATCCTTATTCCATAAAGAGTCGCCTTTCCAGATGTAGCAGTAGCAGCGGCAAATGCAGATGCAGCTGCAGTAGTAGCAAATGCAGCAATAGCACTAGCAGATGTAGATGCAGCAGCAGTAGTAGATGCAGCAAGAGCAGCAGCAGATGCAGCTGGAACTGGAAGCTCCAATAGTAATTCACCCAAATCTTAAGTTCTATTTTTTGGATGGAGCTTGTTCTTGGCATGGGGATTTTTGAAAGGATCATTCTTGGCATGATATCTCTAATTGCTGGTAGTTCAGTCTAGTGTCCTGCTAGACATGTTCTCAAGCACCTATGAGGCCATCACAAAGGGCAACCCAACGTGGAATCAGGTACAAGTTCTAGAGTCGAAGCTATACTCATGGGATCCCAAGTCAACTTACATTTTTCAATATTTGCCTTGTTAACAAGCTGCTAAAGGGTGAAGTAGGGCCAAAGATAATTTACATTCCTTTTGGGGAGAAACTTTATGTATTTGATGCTGCAATGGTTAATATGAAATTTTATTTTTAATTCGATGTTGATTTTTAGTTCAAAATAGAAAAGGATATATTTCCCTGATGTATTTTTGGATTTTTGAATTTTATTTGAAGTGCCCTGTTCAGGAAAAAAAAACATTTCATTTGAAATGCCCTTTGCATTATGTTGATTGTTTACATGACATCTTGCATTGATTTAAGGACATGATAAAATACCCTGCATGCTAACAATTATACTGTCATTAATGAAATAGTCTCCCCTTCTCTCACAACTTTGCATTTATGTATCCATAGGGGTGCAACAAATATACTATCAGTTCTTTTCTGAGCCCTACCAGTTGGAATAGCTTGGTCAATTTTTCCATCCCATCCATCCAGCCATGTTGCTCAGGCCATGCTGTTATACCCAAATAAAATCAAATTGCCTTTGCAAAGGGGCGATTTTTAATCATATGCACCCAATCCTCTTTATCAATTCGACAAAAGGGGCATAATGAGTCTTCAATTTGAAATTTTTTCAATAATGTTCCCTTTAAAGGCAGAGCATCAGTCACTGCTCTCCAAGAGGAATAACTTTATTTTCAGAGCTATATCCTTCATATTCCAAACCTTTTTACAATAGGCTATTTATTTCTCTGTAAGACTAGAGTTGATTTCCTCTTCATTTAGCAAGGTCATATACGCAGGCTTAACTGAAAACTTCCCATTAGGATGTGGTTTCCATATTAGTAAGTCTTCTCCCATGTCTATTGGAGTATTTAAAATTTTTTCTACAGTCTTACAGCCAAAGCTACTGGAAATTTCTTTTTCATTCCCGTTCTAATTTTATTCATTTATCAAATCTACCGCCTTTAATTCCTGGAGTATACTCTATCTAATCGACTTTTACTCTTAAGCTTTCAACCATGGATCACTCTAAATATTTATATTCTCCCCATCTCCAACTAACCATAACACATTGCTGAAAAGCATACTTTTTATATTCCCAAAAATTACCATCTGGGAAATACTTACTTCTTATTTGATTTTGTTAAAGACCCTCCTTGGTGCACAATAACTAGCCTATTTTTAGTAAGAAAGCTAAAATTACTAGACTTACCAAAGGAATCTTTCTTGATGGTTGGTTAGCTGTGACCAAAGGTAATTCCTTTGGTCACGATGACCCTTTGGTGATGGTTAAGGAACCGTGACCAAAGGAGCCTTCTTTCTTCCATGCCAACCTCTAGTCATGGTTATTAACTATGACCAAAGCTCTCTCTTCGGTCACGGTTTTACATTTGTGACTAAAAGTCTTTGGTCACAGTTTATAACCATGACTAAAGCTGCAGAACGTAGCTAACTGTGGGCTTTGGTGACGGTGGCAAGTTCGAACCGTCACCAAAGCCCTATGCTTCGGTGACGATTCCACCAAAATCGTCACCAAAGGCTCGTGAACAAAGTTGTTGAGCCTACCTAACAGTGCGCTTCGATGACAGTTTTGTGTGGAACCGTCACCGAAGCTTAGGGCTTTGGTGATGGTTCCACCTAAAACCGTCACCAAAGCCCCGTGACAAAAGTTATAGAACGTAGCTAACGGTGGGCTTCAGTGACGGTTTTGGGTGGAACCATCACCGAAGCTTAGGGATTTGGTGACGGTTTTAGTTGAACCGTCACCAAAACCCTGCGGCTTTGGTGACGATTTCGGGTGAAACCGTTACCAAAGCCTTTGGTTATGGTTTTGTGCGGAACCGTCACCAAAGACCCTTCCGCAATGCAACTTTTTCTATCGCTAATTGGTGATGGTTATGAGTCATTTGGTCATGGTTTTTAATCGTGACCAAAACCTTAATTTCTTGTAGTGACTGCATGATGCCATCACTATCCAGTACTTTAAGTTAGGATTACTGACTCGAAGGTTCTGGTATGATATTGATGATTTCTCGCCTAGAAACATGGCGGAACTGTGGGATCGTGCTACAAAGTTCGTAGAGCAAGACGACTCCTTCCGCTCCCGTAGCCGTCAGGTGGATGGACATGGCAATAATTGCGGCTCCCCTGATGACAAGAAGGCCTCAATGGAGGAGACACCAATATCAATTTGTGGCGATGATAAACACCATTTTATCATCACTTTTATGCCTTAAAACACATCTAGCTCTTAGGTTTTGCACATTGCAATTTGGTTTGGGAATTGCATTTAGGCATTCATATAGATTAAGCATGCATTGCATTATTTTCCCTTAGTTTTTGCTTTTATATGCTTCTTGTCATTGTCAAGGATGATCACACAATGGAAATAACCTAAACCCTGGCAATGTAAAAGGTAGAAGATGAAGATAGAGCTCATTCCAACTGTATCTTAGCTCATTCCAGCTCACCTCAGCTGGATTCCAGCTCAACTCAGCTCAATGTAGCTAGATCTAGCTCATTCTTGCTCCACTTAGCTCATGGCAACTCTACTTGACCTAGCTCAACTCAGTTGAGCTTTGTTACTAGACCTAAGCTAGCTAGTTAGGAAGTTTTCGGGAAGGTCAACTCCAACTCATCTCAGCTCAAGATCAGAAGAAGCCAACTCAATTTAGCTTAGTTTAGCTACTAGAAGAGCTAAGCTAGCTATTGAGTTCATTGGCACCTCTCAGCAGCAGTTAGCTCCAGGAAGCTCCATGAAGACTTAGAGTAGCTCCTCCAGCAAAACCCTAGCTCATCCTCTACTCATCTACTAGCTAATCTAGCTAAGCTAGCTTACCTTAGCTCCACCTAAGCTCACTACTCATGATCGTCCACCTAACCCTAAACACCACCTAAGACAACCACCTACACCTTCCTACTTTTGGAGCCAACACCACGTACCTTGCATCCCTTCACCTTGGTGCTAAAAAGAGGTGCCTCTTCACCCCTTAACCTCCACCAAGGGCCACCTATTATTGGCTCCAAACAACCGTTCTAGAAATCCCCTTTTTGGCGCCAATAACCCCTTAAATCCCAACCCTACACATCACCACAACCACCATATCTACCCTCCACTTTCCCTCCAAAACCTACTCTTCTAGAACCCTCCTAAGTTGGCGCCAAAAACCACACAACCCTACACCCATGGCCAACCACCAAGGGCCACCATGGACCCTTAACCAGCCCCATCCACACCTCTTTGGTTGGCGCCAAACCATCCTAGCCCTACATCCATTAACCACCCACCAAAACCTAATCTTAGCCCTCCATTAAAGCCACTCCAACCACCCCTCCTTCACTTCCTATAAAAGCCCCATTCCTACCACCTAAAAATCCACCCTTGGCTACATTAATATTCCTACCTATAATCCCTACATAGACGTTTAAAGGAGTGGAGAAAAGAAGATTAAGGAAGACATCCCGTGTTTCCTTGGTGCCTTCTTCTCCCTTCCACCTTGGACCAAGCCAATGTGTTCTTCACCAAAGGGGATGGCCAAGCAGAGGAGGAGGAGCTAGGGTGGATGTCCACCTTGAGGAGAGAACCAAAGGAGAAGTGTGGAAGCTCGAGTTACTACGCTACCGTATTTGGTTTTGAAAACCAGTCGTTGTAGTTTGAAAGCGAAGAACTCGTGTTCAACAAAAAAATTTATACCGGAATAGAAATCCCGGGACAAACTCAGGGAGGCGGACATTTAATTTAAAAATACACATTTGTTTTATTTGTCATGAAGTAGATTAATCGATTAGAAACTATCTATCTATTTACACTAAATAGAAGAGAGAGAGAGAATGAGAGAGAGAATATTACAAACAAAAATAAAAAAGATATGTAGAATGAACATGGAATTCATTATCAAAGAGATTGTTCGTTACACTAAACATTACGACTAGAAAGTAGAAAATGATTACACTAGAAATCAGTAAATCTACTCTAGAAAGCATTAAAAAGAATGGAGAGAGAATTATCCTCCTCGACGGTCGCTTGGAGGACGAGCCGGAGGAGACGATGCCCGGAAGATAGGGAACGGAGCAGGACGAAAAAGGACGAAGCGGAAAGAACGAGAACGGGGCAGCACGTCGTCGTCGTTGTCGCGGGATCCACTTCCGAAAGGGGGACGAAAATTAGACTTTATCTCTTGAGAAGCATCCCGGGTGTGGGACAAGCTTCTCTTGAGCTTTGGAGAGGGAGAGAAGAGAAAGAAGGGATAAAAATTTCATATGGAGGGCGTCTCCTTTTATAGTTGCAAGGAGTGAGGGCAATTTGGTCTTTTTAATTTGAAAAACATTAATTATGGACCTTTAGTGACGGATAAAACCGTCGCTAAAGGTCCGAACGTGGCTTTCGTGGGTGGCGCTCACGCGCGCGCATGAAACGTGCGTTCACATTCTTGAATTCTTGGCTGTTCGATCCCGAGATCGAATGGTTGAGATGCGTCCTCGCCACGCCTCAACTGCACGCTCGTCCGCGTCTGATCTCGCGTTACGCACAGGCGTCTGATGCAGCGTGAGCACTATCGAGGCGTGCGACCGCTCGATTGCAATCGAGTGGTCAATTGAACTCCCTCACCGCGCCTCAACTACCACTTACGCAGGCTCAAACGTATGCCTCCTGATCTCGCGAGCGCGTTCGACCAACGCGCTACACAAGCGTTTGTCATGGTTACGACCCGGGCGCGCGCATCCACAGCTGTTGGATGATCATCCAATGGCGGAGAAGCGATAAAGAAGAGAGGGCGCAGTGGGTGCAGCGGTCGGTTGGGCGGCTGAGATGGTGCCACATGGCACCATCTTGGCCGTCCATCTTCTGGATGAAGTAGATGTGCCACGGTTGTCGGATTGAGTTGATTTTAGTGCCGTTAAGCTGCGATCGTCGATCCGAATCCATCCGTGCGGTTGGATATGTTGTCTGAAGTGTGAATTCACACCATCTTGGCCCTTGATCTTCTAGGCTTCCTCGATCTCTATCTGATGCTACAGATGTCTGATTAGGGCGATCTTGGAGTCGTTGAACTCCAATCGTCACCCTGATCAAATCTGTATGGTTGGATCTTCGATCCGAGGCCCCGATAAAAATTTTGCCCTGTCCCTGAACATAAAAGGAGAAATTAACCTCCATTTTATTCAAACTAATCTAAATGCAAGATGATGCATGCTATGCAATATTTATAGTATGCAATGCAATTCTATACTTAAGAACATGCATAAATAGACATCTTATGTAGTGTAAACATGTTTACATCAAGAAGCATTTGAAGAAAGAAGCTAAGGAGAAGCCCTTTTCAAGTGCAGGAGCAATCACATTTGGAGTAAGGACCATTCAAAGCTTCAGTTGAAGGGTTTTCTATCTCTCTACTTCATTTTGTTTTGTATTAGCTAGTTGTGTTTTTAAGAAGCTTTCCTCTACAAGCATTTCCTTATGTGACATTGTCAAGTAGCAATACAAGTGCCTTTCATTCAATTCTAAGTTTCTTTCATTTTGAAGTGCCTTGTCATTTTATTTAGATTCTTGTTGCACCCACTTCTACCCTCTAATTACCTTAGGTACACCTTCTTAGGGTGAGCTTAGAGACGTGGATTTAATTATTGCACTTAGGCATAGTTTCCTTTTCACTTGTTATCCCAATTATTTCAAAACCTTAAAACAACAAAACAAAAATACAAAAAAAAGAAGATTCTAGTTTTTACAAGAGAGATATTACTTTTGAAAGCTACAATTTCCTCCTTGGATGACCCTA
The DNA here is from genome assembly GCA_037157565.1 of Thalassia testudinum. Taxonomy (NCBI): domain Eukaryota; kingdom Viridiplantae; phylum Streptophyta; class Magnoliopsida; order Alismatales; family Hydrocharitaceae; genus Thalassia; species Thalassia testudinum. Next base: position 180,977,770 of record JAZHRO010000036.1, on the reverse strand, counting down.
GATACTTGCCCTATTTAGGTTTATAAATTTAAGAGTTGATCAAATTTTATCCATTTTAACGACTTAATTTGCATCTTTAACAAATCGTGTATTTTCTGCATTAACAGCCGCTTTAATAAGCGGAAAGGGAATTTCTCGGACCTAAGGGACTAGCTAAACAAAAGCCAACCCAATGGCCCTCGTCAACCTTGACGAGATCTCTATGAGTAATACACTCCCCTTACCTTGAATCAGGAGGATGTATTAGTAGAAGTCTAGTTAACTGATAAAGACTTGCTCCCCCTACCGAAGCCTTTAAAGAAGAAGACAAAGTGAGCCCTATTGCAAATACCATCAGGCTCGGGGGCACGCCACGGAAGACTGTTGGAATTTACGCGACCAGATCGAGTCTCAAATTCAGCATGGTAATTTGGTCCATTTCGTTAAACAAAATAGAAGTCAAGATGGAGGCAAGCAATCTGTGGAAGGTCTAGAGGAGTATCACAGAGAGAAACTCTAGCAGCTTCGAGGAGTCCACATGATATCCACACCTGAGTTGGAGCTAGCAGAATTTGCGATCCCCGTGACCTAGCAAGGGATTTTGCTAGAACACTCGCCTGTGGAATATCATCGCTAGGTTATGGCGGCATTACTGACAAGACGTTCGGAAAATCAAGCAACCGAAGTCTTGTCTCCCAGCCGACGTTGTGTTCATAGCATTTAGTCGAAGAATAAGTAGATGTGATCTTCGGTGTCAGCTGATGAGAACCTCATCATGAGCCATAACTAGCTCATTTTGACCTAATACAAAGGATAAAAGCTCCTACATATCTCAAGGAAAGGCTTAACTCAGAAAATCCTGAGTTTGAGAAGAAAATAAGTCATAAGGGGTAAAAATGCAATTTTACCAGTATGATCTGCATACAGGGTAAATCAGGGCCCAAACATAGGTCAAAGCAGCTTAATAAGAATAAGAGTGGGATGAAATGATCTAGCAAGGGCCACAGCAATTCCAAGAAACTAAATGATAATCTGTAACCCGAAAACAACCCACTTCAATTCACAAGGTTCGAGGCAAAGTAAAAATAGAATAAACCCTCTAAAATTCATAGAAAAATAATCTCCAGGGTTTAGAACCTTCAATTTGGCCTTCAGAACCCTTTTTGACCTACATTGAGAACCATGCCCAATTAATAACTTAATTTGGGTTTTTGCGCAAATTGATCGGTCAAACAAGGTTTAATATGAAAATGAAATTCACCATCAGATTCCTTAGGTCCTAATTAGTCATGTATAAAAACTTGAGCCTAAGAAGAAACCTCCTTGACCGACTTTACACTTTGGTCCTCATATATTTACTCTTTGGCCCTCAACTTTTGAACCCTCGCATTTTGGCCCCTAACTCTCCTTCGTTCTTTGCAATCAGGTCCCTCCTGCAAACCCTGCCAGCACCATGCTCCGGCGACCTTGCGCGGAGCATTGCGCCGCGCAGGGTGAGGTGAGGGACCTGGCAAGTAAACCGGGGGTGCCCTGCGTCGTCAGCCGTCGCAGGGACACCCCCCTGGTCGTTGTAACCCACCATACCGGCCGTGCGAACGCACGGACGGTATGGGTTCGTGTTTCCGGCCATTCTCCGGCGAGGGAGACACGTCGTCTCCCTCCGCCTTCCTCCCTGTTTGATCCCTATAAATACCCCCCGTTGCTCCACCGACCGGAGCAGCCTGGATCTGACGGAGAAAATCCCCAACTTTCCTCTCTTCTTCCTCCGGTAGACGCTCACCAGCTCCGGCGGTTTCCTCCCCCTCCACCTCTTCGCTCTGCCGCAATACCAGCAGCAGAGACTTCCTCCCCTGCTCTTCCCGCGCCACGCCGCACCCAGCTGGCGCCTCTCCGGCTCTCTGCTCGCCGCCGCCCCTTTCCCTGAGCATCGTCTTCTCCGGCGACAGTCGATACGACTGTCGCCCTGTTCCTCCCCCTTCGTCCCTGCAAGTAAGCTAGAGCTACTCCCCTTCTTCTCCTCTTTCTTTCCCCGCTTTCAATTTATTCAATTAAGCCCTCGACCGACCCTGACCACCTTCACCCCCTTCGTCTCCGACCACCCTCCGGCGAGCCGCTCCCATCACCTCAGCGACCCACACGGCTCGCCGACCACCGCAGGACCTCCGCCTCCTCACCCTGATCAACCTCCGCCCTGCCACTCCCCCCACATCACCCTCTGCAACTCCACCGAACAGACCCATCCTCCGACCCACAGTCCGACCTAGGGCAGCCCTCGCACGCCGCCCCGCGCCTCGCCACCACCCACACGAGCTTCGCCGCACCCTGGCGAAGCTCCTGGCACTCTCTGATTAGGCCGAGAGGCCGTTTTCTTGTGAACAGGCCACCCGACCTCCGCCGCCATTGACGCGCAGGAGGAACTGCTTCCGCCTGCAGCTACAGGCGCGCCACGCTCAGCGCCAAGCCCAGATTCACTCCCAGGCCTTGCGAGGAGTTTGGCAAAACACCAGGTTCGCAGCTAAGGAAGAAAGCTTCGCGCGACGCCGCCATCTCCTGCTGAATTCCTCGCTGCGGGCGCGCAATTGAGGTGGGCCATTTAGTCCCACCTCGGAAACGCCTGAAGAGCCGCAGCGACATAAGATGCAAAAGTGCTGAAGGCTTACTGCCTCAGCACACGGGGTGAGGTCCCCTTCACCCGCCCGGTTACCCGGTCTCGTCCGCGCTCACGCCCCGCGGACCTGACCCGAACCGACCCGACCCGACTCAAGACTGACCTGCACTCCTCGCCCACCACGCACGCCGGTGGGCCTGGACCCGGGCCTGACCCGAACCCGGTTACCCGGTAGCTCTGGGAGAGCTTTCCCAAGAGTGGTTTCAGAGAGAGAGAGAGACGCGGGGGGGGGGAGGGTAGAGTAGGTTTTGCCTCTGACAAAAAACTCTGAAGTGTGCAGGCACAGGCGAAGAAGAAGACCCGCGGAAGAAGAAGGAAGCTAACTGTAGCAACAGGTAGTTAAGTCGTCTGATTTGGAAATCAGACGACGGCCTGAAGCAGCCAAGGAAGAAAGCTTCGCGTGACGTCCCTGGCTGAAAAAGAAAAGAAGAAGCTGACACTTAGCCGCAGGGAGGAGAAGCAAGAAGAAACTCTAAAGAAGAGGCTGAGCAAGGCAGAAGAAGAGGAAAGGCTGCAGAGAAGAAGTACAGCAGAGCCAAGGAAGAAGAAACCTTCACAGAAGAGACTGCAGAAAAAGAAGCAGAGAGGCCAAGGCAGAAACCAAGGAAGAAGAAGAAGGAGATCTGAAGAAAGAAAGAAAGAAGAACATCACGAGGAGAAAACAAAGAGAACAACAAATTCTTTCCCTCTCTCTTTCTTTATTTTGTAAAAGAAACATGTATATCTCTAGAATACAACTTGCTCCCTGAGTTCGACCTCGGGAACTCTTTTATTTTCCGAGTAAAAAATTTATATACTTGAAATGTTGGTAATAACCGGCTATACTACAACGTTATAACAAACTAAAACCCGGTCGTCACACCAAAACCGATTTCATTTTGGCGACGTTGCCAATCTTAGGCATGGGGGGGTATGAAAGTGCAAAACTTGTAAGAAAAGGTTTCAAACAAAAAAATTCACATATGCCAAAAACACCATAAAAATTAAAAAAAATTTTTTCGAAAAAGAATAAGAGGAAAAGAGAAGAAAATTTTGCGAAGGAGAAAAGAAACAAAATGAAAAAGGAGCACAAAATTATGAGAAAAAGTGATGGTCATTAGTAGGGAACTAAGGAATTAACCTAAGTTCTAGACCTCATTCAAGAAAATAACTGAGAAGTGCACAATGAGATTAGTAAGAATGCAAACCTTAGGCATTCTTGAATAGACTCTTAGTACCCATTAAGATCTGGACACTCCTCAAGAGGTTGAGGAAAATGAAAAGCTGAAGTATTAGGTCTAAGGCTTAGGGAGTATTCGGCCTCGTTAACTAATTTTTGGTTTACGGGACTCAGTAACCTAAGCACCCTAATCTCACACACAGCCTGGTTCAGTAAGCGTAAAAATCAGAATCACGCAGAAGCGTCGCAAAAATCTGAAAAGAACACCTAGAATAGGAGCGGCCGATCAACACAAGTTGATTTGGACGAGTTCCCAGCGCAGAGAGGCGGGGAAATCCCCTCGAAGATGCGTAACAAAATATCATCTCCTCGGTGCTTGTCTCTTAGGATATTTACATATCCTACTGGGGGCATGTAAGCACTCTGCTGGTTCAGATTCCATGGATGGCATTATCTCGAAGTGTCAATTGCCAGGGTCTGGATTCGGCCACGGAATACCATGGATGGGATTATCTCGAAATCTCAATAGCCAGGGTTCCGGGGGTTGCCATGGGCGGTGCTATCTCGAAGCATCGATCGCCAGGAACCCTTGAGGATTGATGATGGGAGCAAGGAATCTGATACAGACTGTGTTGAAAAGCCAATCCTAGGCTAGAACTAAAAAGAAAAAGAGAGAGAAAACTCTCCAAACAGAAAAACTTTCTATCTCACTCTTATAAAACGCACTGCGAACTGAGCCAGGGCTAAAATCATTTCAAGCACGGGTGCTTTAACCACGAAGTCCAATAAACCTTAGGTTAGTTCTTGTGGGCCTTAAAAACCTTTGCTAAAAGACTGAGGCTAAGGCTAGACAGATTTGGATCTTGATTGGTACTAGAGTACCTTTTAGGCCTATGGTCAGCATTCTAACCTAATCTATGCTCAAATAAAAAAGGCACTTATCTAAAACTATTAAAAACTTCATGGTCTAGAACAAGGGTTGAAACCTTAAGTTTTTGCTAAGGGACTAGCAAAAGCTAGGCATGGGGGTATGATGAGAACCTCATCATGAGCCATAACTAGCTCATTTTGACCTAATACAAAGGATAAAAGCTCCTACATATCTCAAGGAAAGGCTTAACTCAGAAAATCCTGAGTTTGAGAAGAAAACAAGTCATAAGGGGTAAAAATGCAATTTTACCAGTATGATCTGCATACAGGGTAAATCAGGACCCAAACATAGGTCAAAGCAGCTTAATAAGAATAAGAGTGGGATGAAATGATCTAGCAAGGGCTACAGCAATTCCAAGAAACTAAATGATAATCTGTAACCCTAAAACAACCCACTTCAATTCACAAGGTTCGAGGCAAAGTAAAAATAGAATAAACCCTCTAAAATTCATAGAAAAATAATCTCCAGGGTTTAGAACCTTCAATTTGGCATTCAGAACCCTTTTTGACCTACATTGAGAACCATGCCCAATTAATAACTTAATTTGGGTTTTTGCGCAAATTGACCGGTCAAACAAGGTTTAATATGAAAATGAAATTCACCATCAGATTCCTTAGGTCCTAATTAGTCATGTATAAAAACTTGAGCCTAAGAAGAAACCTCCTTGACCGACTTTACACTTTGGTCCTCATATATTTACTCTTTGGCCCTCAACTTTTGAACCCTCGCATTTTGGCCCCTAACTCTCCTTCGTTCTTTGCAATCAGGTCCCTCCTGCAAAACCTGCCAGCACCATGCTCCGGCGACCTTGCGCGGAGCATGGCGCCGCGCAGGGTGAGGTGAGGGACCTGGCAAGTAAACCGGGGGTGCCCTGCGTCGTCAGCCGTCGCAGGGACACCCCCCTGGTCGTTGTAACCCACCATACCGGCCGTGCGAACGCACGGACGGTATGGGTTCGTGTTTCCGGCCATTCTCCGGCGAGGGAGACACGTCGTCTCCCTCCGCCTTCCTCCCTGTTTGATCCCTATAAATACCCCCCGTTGCTCCACCGACCGGAGCAGCCTGGATCTGACGGAGAAAATCCCCAACTTTCCTCTCTTCTTCCTCCGGCAGACGCTCACCAGCTCCGGCGGTTTCCTCCCCCTCCACCTCTTCGCTCTGCCGCAATACCAGCAGCAGAGACTTCCTCCCCTGCTCTTCCCGCGCCACGCCGCACCCAGCTGGCGCCTCTCCGGCTCTCTGCTCGCCGCCGCCCCTTTCCCTGAGCATCGTCTTCTCCGGCGACAGTCGATACGACTGTCGCCCTGTTCCTCCCCCTTCGTCCCTGCAAGTAAGCTAGAGCTACTCCCCTTCTTCTCCTCTTTCTTTCCCCGCTTTCAATTTATTCAATTAAGCCCTCGACCGACCCTGACCACCTTCACCCCCTTCGTCTCCGACCACCCTCCGGCGAGCCGCTCCCATCACCTCAGCGACCCACACGGCTCGCCGACCACCGCAGGACCTCCGCCTCCTCACCCTGATCAACCTCCGCCCTGCCACTCCCCCCACATCACCCTCTGCAACTCCACCGAACAGACCCATCCTCCGACCCACAGTCCGACCTAGGGCAGCCCTCGCACGCCGCCCCGCGCCTCGCCACCACCCACACGAGCTTCGCCGCACCCTGGCGAAGCTCCTGGCACTCTCTGATTAGGCCGAGAGGCCGTTTTCTTGTGAACAGGCCACCCGACCTCCGCCGCCATTGACGCGCAGGAGGAACTGCTTCCGCCTGCAGCTACAGGCGCGCCACGCTCAGCGCCAAGCCCAGATTCACTCCCAGGCCTTGCGAGGAGTTTGGCAAAACACCAGGTTCGCAGCTAAGGAAGAAAGCTTCGCGCGACGCCGCCATCTCCTGCTGAATTCCTCGCTGCGGGCGCGCAATTGAGGTGGGCCATTTAGTCCCACCTCGGAAACGCCTGAAGAGCCGCAGCGACATAAGATGCAAAAGTGCTGAAGGCTTACTGCCTCAGCACACGGGGTGAGGTCCCCTTCACCCGCCCGGTTACCCGGTCTCGTCCGCGCTCACGCCCCGCGGACCTGACCCGAACCGACCCGACCCGACTCAAGACTAACCTGCACTCCTCGCCCACCACGCACGCCGGTGGGCCTGGACCCGGGCCTGACCCGAACCCGGTTACCCGGTAGCTCTGGGAGAGCTTTCCCAAGAGTGGTTTCAGAGAGAGAGAGAGACGCGGGGGGGGGGGAGGGTAGAGTAGGTTTTGCCTCTGACGAAAAACTCTGAAGTGTGCAGGCACAGGCGAAGAAGAAGACCCGCGGAAGAAGAAGGAAGCTAACTGTAGCAACAGGTAGTTAAGTTGTCTGATTTGGAAATCAGACGACGGCCTGAAGCAGCCAAGGAAGAAAGCTTCGCGTGACGTCCCTGGCTGAAAAAGAAAAGAAGAAGCTGACACTTAGCCGCAGGGAGGAGAAGCAAGAAGAAACTCTAAAGAAGAGGCTGAGCAAGGCAGAAGAAGAGGAAAGGCTGCAGAGAAGAAGTACAGCAGATCCAAGGAAGAAGAAACCTTCACAGAAGAGACTGCAGAAAAAGAAGCAGAGAGGCCAAGGCAGAAACCAAGGAAGAAGAAGAAGGAGATCTGAAGAAAGAAAGAAAGAAGAACATCACGAGGAGAAAACAAAGAGAACAACAAATTCTTTCCCTCTCTCTTTCTTTATTTTGTAAAAGAAACATGTATATCTCTAGAATACAACTTGCTCCCTGAGTTCGACCTCGGGAACTCTTTTATTTTCCGAGTAAAAAATTTATATACTTGAAATGTTGGTAATAACCGGCTATACTACAACGTTATAACAAACTAAAACCCGGTCGTCACACCAAAACCGATTTCATCAGCGCCGCCACCGACTCAAAGGCCACCCTTGCACCTATGGGGACCATTCGAGAGGAGTACCATCAGGCAAGCTGCCTCAAGGCTCTTCTCCTCCCTTTCGGACCTGGCTGATCATGCAGATTCCCTGTTAATAACTCTCCTCCTTATTGGACAGCAACAGCTCCGTCTCCTTGTAGATGAGGGTAGCGTTGTAGATGTTCTTTTCCTTAAGACCCTCACGTAGTTGGGTCTTAGCGAGGAGCATTTGTCCCCGTTAACCCTCCAGTAGTTGGCTTTCAGAATCATAAAGTAATGCCAAAAGGAGAGATTAGCCTGCCGGTGTCAATATGTGATGGGGACAGGCACCTCAATTGGACGACCACCTTCATTGTAGCTGGTTTGGCAACGACATTTGTTGGCATCATAGGCCTCCCCACAACTCATGCTTTTCGATTGATCCCCTCCTCTATTTCCAATTCGTACTCTTCCACTCTCCACGTGGAGTAGGAATTGTTCATGGGCATCAATCTATCCACCGAGAGTTGCTACGCATTGAGCTTGAACACTCAATGGAGAGAAGGCCCTCCAAACCTCATAAATGGGGAAAGAAGAGGAATTTGGTCCAAACCTTGCAGAAGAAAGGACCCTTTATCCATCTGTTTGTGCAGGAAATGAAGCTTGGTTCATCAACCATGGCTATCCAATTGTACCCTCATACAACTGACCAGCTGGTCCAAATAGGAGCCAAGTTACCCACATACGAAGTTTATGAGTTGCTCCTCTTATTATGGGCTAACGCAGATATTTTTGCATGGTCTACCAACGACCTGCCAGGAGTGGACCCATCTTTGATCGAGCATCGACTTAATATCCAGCCAGGTTCCCGAGCAGTCAAGCAAGCTCGACGGCATAAGTCGATAGAGCAATGGCAGGTGGCCGTCGCGGAAGTGGACAAGCTATTGGAGGTAGGATTCATTGAGCAATCCGTTTACCTGGAGTGGCTATCCAATATAGTGATGGTCAAGAAATTAAATGGTAAATGGAGAATGTGAGTGGACTTCACAAATGTAAATGACGCCTACTCGAAGGATGAGTTCCCTCTGCCAAAGATTGATGCCATCGTAGATTCCTACAGTGGATAATCACACGTGTTTTCTTGATGCTTATAATGGTTATCACCAAATAAGCTTAGCTCCAGCTGACAAGCCCAATACTTCATTTGTAATTGATAGGGGTCTATTTTAGTATAGAGTCATGCCCTTTGGCCTGAAAAATGCTAGTGCTACTGATGATAACGTCATCATCAGCTATAACTAGCTTTAATTAGGTAGAATCAATTGAGAAATGCTCCTACATAACCACCGGAGAGTTATAATTCACTGAATATCCTTTCTGAGAACAATGCATTAAATTAGGGTTAAATATGCAGTTTTAACAGAAGATCATACATGTAAAGTAATCATGGGGTTTCCTTAATGACTAACAAGAGAGTTTATACAGATAGAAACGAGTTTTCACACATTTCGAGAGTCAAAACAGCACCCGATACCCTAATTTCAGACCCGCTTAAATAATAGAGGTTCTAGTCAGGATAAATTCCATCTAAATCTTCTAAAATTCATATAAAAATATTCAATAAGTTTTGGTATCCTTAGTTTGACCATCTGAACCTATTTTGACATAGAATAGAGTCTCAAATGGCAAGTTGCCCTAATTTGGATTTCTACGTAAATTGCCTAGTCAAACTTGGTCAAAACCAAAATCTAACTTCACCATTAGATTCTTTAGGTCTAAATTAGGTTTGTACCAAAATTTGGACTCAATTAGAGATTATCTTGACCTAGTTTGCATTTTTAGTCCAATCTAATTCTTTTTCTCTCAAGGAGGCCCCCAACTTTGTCATCTTCTTCACCAACAGGTCCCTGCTGCCTTCACACATGCAAAATCCTAAAACCCACCATGCACCAACCTTCAATTAGGAAGATTTCCCTGATTTCACGGCCAAACCCTTCCAAAATTGGAAGGGAGACTCCTGAAGAGATTCCCTTCAATCTAAATCAAGTCTTGGACCGCAAATCTTGCCCTAGAGTTCATGTGAACTCTTCAAAATTTTCAAAATCTAATCCTTGATTTCTTGAGATTGCAAGCTTGTTTCCAAGCTTGGAAGCTCGCCTAATGCCTTATAAAAGACCCTCAGGGACTGCTCACATCCTTAGCTTGGTTTTGGCCACGTTTCTTCATCAAACACCCTCTCCCTCCAGCCTCCTCCACCAGCTCCGGCGAGCCCTCTGATCTGCCATATTCGCTGGCCACCATAGACCCTAGTCGGTCGGTTCTTCTTCCTCACCTTCTTCCGTGCCATGCGATACCAACAGGTGCCCTATTTCTCCATCTTCCTAGTCATTCTCTCCCACCGGAGGTATTCCCTTCTTCGGCGCCGGCCATACCATAACCATTGCCATCCTACCCCTTTCGACCGTTAGTTTAGGTTAGTTAGGTTCCTTCCTCACTCTACTTCCTTTTCCCTCTCTTTATCCCTCAATTCGATCACATATCACCGCCGCCCCTGTCGTCTTCTCCATGTCCGGCCGCACCTCCGGTGAGGTTTCCACGACTCTCCATCGCACCAAACACCTCGCCAACACCTCCATAACCTCCGCCTCACCTCCGCAAGCAAAACTTCCATCCTTATTCGCCATTTCACCTATCCAACCACTCCACCGAACACCTCCCCCTTCGCTTCCATATTTCGCGTTCGCCCCACCTCCACAGACCTTCTCATGCCACGCTACCACCATCGTCACCTTCGCCAAGCCTAGGCGATCCTCCTGAGGTATTTTAATGTGGCCGTGAGGCCATACCTTACGTTCAGGTATACGCTGTCCATTGTCGTTGCCACCATCATCTCCAACGTTACCCGCCTGCCTCTGGCCACTTTAGGATCTAATAGCACGCCCAGGTGTTGCGGAAGGAGATCGCGAAGTAGCCCAGGCACTTAATTAAGCAATGGAAAGACCAGCTTGCACCAATTGAACGAGACCTCTTTAGCAGCTACCACGGTTGTGTGCGAAGAAAAGAAGTGGGCTCTTTAGTTCCACATCGTGGGATCTCAAACTCAATGCAGCGCATAAATTGATTTCGTGCTCTGTGCTTATCGCCTAGTAACACGAGGGGTCGGGTCCCTCACCCCGGCACATACCTGCCAACCCGTTATCTCGCCTACTCACTCCTTGGTCACCACACACGCCGGTGGCCCTGGACACTGTACATGACCCAAATACTTGAGTATATGGATCCAAATATGCGCTTGGTCTGGGTCCGAGAGAGAGAAGAGGAGGAATTTGTGAGAGAGCGGGGGAGGTTTTTGCTCTCTTGTGCTCTGCAGTTGACACTTCCACTAAGGAAGTTGGTCCTCTGTGTTGTGAAGGAGAAGCTCTACAGAAGAGAAGGAGAAGGCTCGAGAAGAGAAAAGGAAAGAAGAGAAGCTGAAGGTCTAAGGAAAGAAGAAGAGAAAGAGAAGCTGAAGAAGAAGAGAGAAGAAATAAAGAAGAAAGGCTTTGAGAAGCCTTATGCTTGACACATTTAAGTCTGATGCATGGTTCTGATTTCTGAGGCTACTGTGGATTAATTTGGCCATTTATCTGACGTGGCATATTTGATTGATAACACTATTCATACATTTGAGTATATTGAGTAGTTGATATATATGCTTAATTAAGACTAATAATTGGTGATTTAAATCGCCATTGTTTTGTCTTGATTTCTTTTTATTCCAAGGAATTCTTGAAATACTCTTGCTTATTATTGAATATCATTTGAGTAGATTGTTATTCGTTGAATATCTTGTATCTTGCTCCATTTATTGTGCTCATTTACTTCAAATTGAAGATTAATATTGTGAATTCCACATTTGCTTCCTGTGTTCAACCTTAGACTCCATTGTAGATTTTGAGTTATAAATTTTATCTGTTTGAGAGCTATTTGTCGACTGTACTACAACGCATTTTCCTTAAAACTCGACAAAAGCTTAATAACATACTTATCAGCATCTTGTAAATCTAGTGTTTGCTCATTTAATTGGAAAGTTGCTTGAAGTGTATATTGATGATATGCTTGCAAAAGGCTTGAGTTTTTCCCAACATTTGGAGAACTTACTCGAGGTGTTCCAAGTTTTGAGGGATACTCGGCTCTGCCTGAATCCCGAGAAATGCACATTTGGGGTGTCCTCGGAAAAATTCTTGGGTTTCATGGTCTCTAATCACGGGATAGAGGCCAACTTTGACAAAATTCAAGCGATCATGGCTCTGGCACCTCCGACTAATCTAAAGGGAATGTAGTCATACCTCCTTAGCATCGCTACCTCCTTTTTTGATCTTCCGACATGCATACCTCCTTTTTTGAATGTATCAAGAAGGGAAAGAGCTATATGCTAGCACATTGGACCCCTCAATTCCAGCAGTCCCTCAAGGAGGTCAAGAAATCCCTTCAGCAACCCCCCATTCTTAAAGCTCCCAATGATGGGGAAATGATCCTTTATCTGGCAGCCTCCATGATTGCCGTCAGCGTCGTCCTATTATGTGAGCGCGATAGAATACAACAACCGGTGTATTTTGTTATCAAAACTTACCAAGGGGCGGAAGTAAGATACATAGTAATTGAGAAGCTTGGCCTTGCCCTAATAGCCGTCGCTAGAAAGCTACACCCATATTTCTAGGGCCACACAATAGTTGTACTCTTGGATTACCCCTTGCACCAAAATGCTTTATAGGACAACCGGGTCAACCCGACAGATGAAATGGGTTATGGAGTTGGCAGAATATGATATTAAATATTAGCCACGAAAATCCATTAAAGGCCAAGCCCTAGTGGATTTTGTGGCAGAATTTATGAATCCAGGGCCTCCCATCGCCTTGCCATGGAGACTATATGTTGACGGGTCTTCCATGATGGCAGGGGTCGATGCCGAAATTGTTCTGACGACTTTCGATGGCACTACTCATAAGTATGCCATCAAGTTGGCTTTTCTCGCCTCTAACAATGTTGCTGAATACGAGGCCTTGTTAATCAGCCTCAGGGTAGCAAAATCCATGGGGGCTTCATATTTAGAGGTCCATATGGACTCGCAATTAGTAGCCAACTAGATTAATGGTGAATATCAAGCTAATTATCCTAATATGAGCCTTTACGCAGACCAAGTAAAAGAGGAGCTGTTAAATTTGAAGACCGCCTTGGTTAAGTGAGTGCCCTGGTCTGATAACCCGCTGGCGGACGCGTTGGCCCGCCTGGCTTCCGCCATTCCTATAGGACAAGAGGATGATATGCTCTTGCAGGCATTAAATGAGCCTACAGTGCTCCCTCCACAAACACTCATGATCGAACCTACTGTCTCTGGGATGAGTCCAATAATAACTTTTCTGAATATAGTCGAGTTACCTCCTGGGGAGCCTCATCCCAAAGCTTTCCAGCTAAAACCCTTACGCTACACACTGATAGGCGGACAACTGTATAAGAGGGGTTATTCAACCCCCTTATTATGTTGCCTCACCGTAGAGGAAGCCTCTCAAGCACTTCAAGAAGCCCACAGTGATATTTATGGCAATCATGAAGGATACAAAGTCCTTGTAGCCCGCTTATTTCAAATGGGATATTCCTGACCCTAGATGAAGTAGCAATTCAAACAATTTGTGAGCAAATGTGATAAGTGCCAAAGATTCACCCCAATCCATCATCTTCTGCCTGGAAAGATAGCGTCCATTATGCCCCCACTCCCCTTTGCCAGATGGGGAATGGATTTTGTTGGCCCTTTTCCATAGCAACTGCTAAAAAATGTTTCATCTTGGTAGCAGTGGATTATTTTTCAGAATGGATTGAAGCGGAGATCATGGTTAGCCCAACAACTGATAGGGTCATAACATTTGTGCGAAAAAGCATTGTTGCTCGTTATGGTTGTCCAAGAGCCATTATTACTGATAGTGGTACCCAGTTTGCCTCCAAAAAGTTTGAAGAATTTTATGTGAGTTGGGACATTCGCCTATGTTTTACGTTTGTTGCTCACCCCCAAGAGAACGGATAAGCGGAAGTAACCAATCGTACGATAATTGCTGCGCTTAAAAGACGGTTAAATTCTTCAAAAGGAAGGTGGGTGGATGAATTGCTGGATGTACTGTGGGGATATCGCACCAGTTAGAAGACCGCAACCGGCTACACACCCTTCAATTCAGTGTATGGTATGGGGGCTCGACTGCCGATTGAGACAATCCTCCCTACATACCATCCCAATTATATGACTCACTCACTAATGAAGACCAAGTCTACCTAGCCTTGGACTTAGTGGATGAGGTCAGAGAAGAAGCATTGAAGGCAATGACTCTATACAAAGAAAAGATGGCTATTACCTATGACAGGTGGGTCAAGAAAAGAAAATTCTCTAGAGGAGACTTAGTATTACATCGCAGTGGAGCATCCCAGACGACAAAGTCAGGCGGCAAGTTTGATGTCAACTGGGAAAAACCTTACAAAGCTTGTAAGGATAATGACACTGATTATTAGTGGCAAGCTAGTTCCTCACACATGGCATGCTAGCAACTTGAGGATGTATTACAAATGAATAATAAAGTACAAAAAAGTTTCTTTTCTTTTCATTTATTATTGCAAGGGGCTACGTCATCACCACTGTTTTCAAGGGTCGTTCCCATCAAACGACTCATAAAAAAGTGAAAAATATAAAGAAAGGGAAAAGAAGCAACATCACTAACTAATTGGAGATTCACTCTAGATCCTCAGGAATGTTGACCTTGGGAGTTGGGGGAGTTGAGGCGACCTCGTAGATGGGGTTGAGACGATTAGAGGGTTATTCACTACCTTCAGCAGCAGCGGGACTCTGGCGAGGCTAATCCTGTCTAACTCCTGTTTAGGAGTTGGACTATCAACCTGGTCCCTAGGTGGAGAGATGGGAGCCTTGTCCTCTACAAGACCCTCCTCCTTCTGTCGAACATACTCGACATTTAACTGGTCAATGGACCAACCGCAAAGCTCCTATGCCGAAGTATGTCCTCTCTCTAGGATAGACTACGCAACCACCAAGGTGTACTTCCCAGCCTCATTAGAGACAACATCTTGGTCGCTCTTCATAGAAGGATCTAACGTGAGAAATTGCATTACAACATCAAGATCCTTCTCTATCACGGGAGCGAACTCCAGCTCTTGGACTCTTCGAGCCCCCTCTTCATCAAGCTAGCAGGCTGTGGCAAGCTCTCGCCTCAACTCCTGTGCCTTCGCCTCCGCTCTTGTGCCTTTATCTCTGCCTCCGCCTTCTCCTAAGCCTCCTAAGCCTTGGCGAGGTCATCCATGGTGATGCTCAGGCGGAGGCACTCCTCCTCAAGAGAGTTTTCGTACTCCTTGTGGCAGAAGAATGGCATGTCTTGAACACTTGGACCTCTTCCTTAAGCCAAGATAAGTTGGTGGTAGCCCCCTCCAGCTTGTCTTCAAGCTCCCCTATTTTCTTGAGATCCTTCTGATGGATCATTCCAAGAGAATCATCGAGCTTGGTGGTCGCCTTCCTGACTGTTCTTAACTCCACTCAGGCAACATTTGCCTCCTTGTAGGCAAGATCGAAATGAGTGGGGAGGTCCTCAAAATAGTTCAGCCTTTTTATCACCCCCTTAGCCTCCTTCTCCACCTTCAGACGGGCAGCATTAGCCTCCTCTAGCTGGCGGATGAAATTCCTATGCTCCACCTTGGCGATCACCGCCTACTTCGCTGTCGCTTCACTGGGGGTGGTAAATATGGATCTAGAGAGAGATTTGCTTGTAATAGTGCCGGGGATAAACCTAATCCCCATGGTGTCCACCTACACAATAGAAAGACAAGTATTGTTATAACATACTTGAGGAGGCACCATGAAGTGTGAAACTTAAGAAGAGAAAGTTACAACACGAAGGCAGTAGAAATAAATGTGCTTTAGATTAATTCTCCCAGTTGGAGGGTTAGCCCAGATGACAACATCTTGCAAGTGCCGTGGTACCTGTCTCTCCAGATTGGTCAAGGTGGGGTCGACGCTTGTAGAGCCTCTTGCCCCCGTGCTTGAGATGCTGATGCACTCCCAGAGTCGGTGATGGTCTGCCAGATATGCTGGCTTGAACGATGGTAGCCAAGTCTCGGCTAGGGGGTGGCACCTGAAGTATCTCTTGGGCAGAGCTTGCAACCCTCTACACAAAAGGTATGGAACCACTCATGCCCTAAGAACTAGCCGAAGCACTAGTTCCAGGGACTTCGCACACAGATTGCGGTGGCTCAAATACACTGCCAAGCGCTAAACCCTTCTCCGTGGCCGCTTGCTCAGCCATGCAGGCGAAAGCACTGGGAATGCCCGCCGAGGTAGGCAAGAAGCCCACCTGGCTTCTTTCGTCCCATTCAGTAGGGACTTTCGCATCCTCAGCCACAATGGAGGCTTGTTGGCGAGAAGACGAGGAAGGAACGCTTTCTTCATCACTTGCTCCTCAGAGTCGGAAGAAATATGCACAACTGCTACTTATCTCTTCTTCCGTTTGAGTGGCACCTCTTCAAGGCTGCAAGAAGCCTCTTCTCTTCCCCTTCTCTTACTCTCCTGATGGCAGGGGGGCCAACTGCTTTCACTCGCCCCCCGGGATTCACACTTCCCCATATCTCGCTTGGTCCCGTAAAAGCTCCTGGAATGCTGCCTTGGAGTGTCCGATTTGGCGAACTATTCAAAGGTTGCAAAAGCAAAAAAGACCACAATTAACATTACATAAGAAACATAGTATTCAAAGTCATTTCCCTATAACTTACATGACATGGGATAAGAATCTGCCACCCACATGAATGCTGCTCGCACGTTTGACCTCCTTAACTCAGAGTGGGCTATGGGCCCAAAATCCATTATTTTCTCTGCATCCACCTTCGCAGTTGGGTTAAGCTCATGAGGGCTAGGTCGCAAGTCCTTTTCAGGTGGATTCTACCAAGGGTTGGGGACTTCTAGCTTCTCAACATTGTGGAGAAGAAAAAAGTGACGGCCTTGCCCCTTTAAACTATCTGGTAGGTTGGTTATTCTATACTTAGTTCGCTTACTATATAAGGTGTAGGTTCCAGAGGGAAGCTTGCCCCTCTTCACTTTTAGGAGCATCAGTTCAAAAAGAAGGTGGAATAACCCCATTCGAGGGTGGATGCCCAAGTGGAAGCAAAGAACAGTGAAAGCGTTTAAAATGGGCCAACAATTGAGGCTATGTTGGGAAGGTGCAAGGTGGTAGTATAAAAGGAAAGATGTAAGAAAATGGTTCAAAGGTACCCTAAGGCCATTTTCAATGGCATATTTACAAATCACAAAAAAGTCCTCTCCAGCTAGAGAACATGGACGAGTCACAACGCTTGGTGCTTGGAACTAGACGTCTCCAAGTCCATGTTCCCTTAAAAACCCTTGAATAGTGGGTTTACTACAAAAGTATAACTTAAAGGTGTATAATCCAAAATCTCATTCGAGAGATGGGGCGTGGAAGAGTGATCGTTCAATTCTCAACACAATCAATTAAGGTTATTAGGCTTAATTATTCATGTAAAGGATGGACTTAGATTAACTTGATTTGTTAAATCTTTGTCGTTGATTGTAGTATAGGGTAAGCTAACCTAACATTTTAGATTTTTATTCTTTTAATTGGTTGTGTCCAGGTCGTTCACTGGGAGGCATAAACTTTAATTATTTCACCATTTTTATTCTTAAAGGATAAAATTACTAATTACTTTACTAATTAAGGTTATAATTAAGTCATTTGTTAAGTACATGAACAATTGCACATAAAATGGAACAATTAAAACTTGCAACCATTCCATTATATGAGAAAAAATTGTACAAGAATGATTTACAATGAATAACAAAAGAAATGTTTACAATTATTATATCAAATGTTTACAAAAGATAAAGGCATAAAAGAAAAAATTGCACTACACTACAAATGCCTCTATTGTAAGTGAAAAAATAATTTAATCTCTCATTTAATTTAATTCATCCTTCAGACGACCCTCAACCTTAATCTCAACTCTCTCCTCTTTAATCTCTCGTTAATCTTCAAGACTTAGCCATTTCAGACCCACTCTTTGCTCTTTTGATTCTTTTTCCAGACTTAACCATTTAAGCTATTAAACGTCTCTCAATTAACTAAAAAGTTCATTTAATGGGAGAATCAGGTTCCGGGATACACAACACTCATAGGGTGGGACCAGACCACTACTTGAACCCAGTTCTAGTTTAATTAGTGTGGATTTTAACCTTTTTATTTTGCATAGCACCGGGCCCATATCAGGCCCACAAATCTCATGCCCACCCAGGCCTGCGCACACACAAGCACGCATAAGCACACGCATGTGCAAGCACGCGCTCAATGGTCAGAAGATGCTCAAAAGAATTTGTGTGCCCAACCTTGACGACTGAAGCGTTGGGTTCACAAATGCCTTTTATACCAAGGTAGTGCTTCAATCCTTTCCGAGGTGGAATAAAACAACTTCTCCTCAATGCAGCATCTTCCGCAATCAACTTTGGGCGACGATTGCTGGTAGCTCACTAAACCGTTCAACTCGATCCAAAGCTCAATCGAAAGCTCTAGATCTCAACTTCTCAATTGCAAAGCCAATTTGATGGTTAGATCATGATTGATCCGTGCAATCGCAGAAAGAACATGATATTATTCTTTCACCCGGAACATGCTTCAGAGAAGAATTATAGGTCAATTGACCTGCGAAGAGGGAATATCTCTCATTTGAGAGTCCAGAAAGGTTTGAGGATGTATTCCGCATGGTTTGGGAGAGAGTTTGAAGTCTAAAACAGCTTCAGAAGCTTCAGAGAATCATGGCTTAGTGTACAGAACATTGATTCAAGGGTGAATAGTCCAACAACCAAATTAGGACCTCAAGAGGTGATTTAGATCAATTCACAAGATCAAAAGTGTTTGATCTAGGCATAAATTGGCTTTAAATCACGACATTAAGTCACTGAACAATGTTGGGTTCCAATGTGAACAAAAACTGGACAGAACTTGGAATCTACCAGATTCTTCAATAAAATTCAATCAAACCAGTTCTAAACAATTCTAAATCATCACAGAAGCTTAACCAATCAATTAAATCAAAGATTAAACCTTTAAAACCTCAAATTATATTCAGATTTGACCAACATCAAGTCGAGAGTTGACTTTTAAATCCAAAGCTTTTTAGGCCAAATTAAAGGTCTAAATAGGTCAAATTCAACTTAGGGAATTGATTCAGCACCTCAAATTAAAGTTTTGATCACTCCCTAAGTGCACTCAAGCACTACCACCTGAGTTCAAAAGGGTGAGTGTTCAACAGATCCATACAGAGGTTCTACAACTTAATGGACACCTAGAATAGAACCTAGATGTTCATCCTGTGCATATGAACCTATTTCTAGAATCTAAACCTCAATAGACATGACTCTCCAACTTCGTCGGAGTTGGAGAAGACAACAATCAATCCAAGTATCCAGTCATCAAAACTCAGATCCAATAAGTGGAATCTGATCTTCTCATCAAAATAAAGTGATCTGGAGCTTCTCAGAAAGTTCTGAAGGCTAAAACTCAAATTAAGGTTGTCGGAGCTCGCCAGAGCTCCGGTGAAAGTCGTAATAAGTCATTGGAGATCAAATCTCCATGAATTAGACCAAGAAAGGTCTCAAGTGGTCCCTAAGGTTGCAGAAAACCTCAAGTACTCTACAATTAAAGCAATTGATGATGTAGTATACAGTTTTGTCAAGAAATACAGTAGAATCACATCTTGAGTTCGCCTGAACTCAAGAATTGTCCTTTCACTCAGTTGAGTGAGGGGAATTAATCAGGAAGGTACGACGATGATGTACGAGTGTTTAATTAGGTGAATCAACTCCTCTTAACTCACCATTGATAGCGAGTTAAGAAGTTGGAAATGAAATTAGGCATTTTTGATATAGTGAGTTATAAATGAAATTAAAATAAGAAACGAGGCCCTAGTGTTGTCGATATATGATGGAGAACCTCTATTGAGTGTGGATTAAGCCAAAGACCTTTGCCATAGACAATGGTGATACTCCAGTGAAGGTGGAGTGAGTTAGGTGTGTAAGATGATAGAATTAAGTGTTTAACGACATAGAAATTATCATGAAAAGTATAGAAGGTGATAGGTGGATTTAAAATACAAAAGAAATCTCTGGACGAGTTCAAGGAACTTGCTGGAGTCAGAGAAGACAATGCAAGGCCAGAGCATTACACTACACAAATTAACTAACTAACTAGCTAAAACTAAACTACACTAAATTAAGAAGCTAAATCTACCGTTACCTGGATGAAAGGGTGTTAGAGATCTCCGTCGAAGTCCATAACAGAGGAAGAAATAGAGGGGGAGAATAGAGCTCCAACGGAGGAAGAATATGACGTGAAGAGGAAGTGGATGATGGCGCAGCCCCGTTCGTAGAAGCGACGAAGGACGGTGGAGGTCAGAAGGTGTTTGATCTCCTTGGAGAATGATGAAAGAAGGTAGTGTTGGTGCTATAGCACCACGATCATTTATTTTGATGATAACAAAACACATGTTATTTAACATTTGCATTTGAAGTCTTAGATTTCAGGATATTTGCAAATGGAGATGTGTTTCGATGGAGTTTGAGCTTGCATCCATGGCGGATTGGAAGAGCTTGACAGAGGAGAAGGAGCTTCGCGAGGAGCGAAAGCCTGAAGAAGAAAGGAAATGAAGAATATGATAGATTTCCTTCATTGTATTTTTTACTTTATTTTTGCTCTTTATTTCTTAGATCTTTTGTTAAAGAGCCTCAAAGAACTCTTAAAGTAGTCCTAGTAACACTTGCACAACCCTATGATACTTAGGTTTTCTGTAGAGAACTAAGAAAACTAAAATAAGGTTCTGACAGCCTAATCAGACGTCTAATCTGGAAATCAAACGTCTGATAGTAACTTTGAAGACGTCTGACTGTAACTCAGACGTCCAATAACTTAGGCTGAACTTACTCGATTCTGTCTGATAAAATTAGATGACCAGACCTTAGTCCAGACGTCTGATGGTTGTGCCAAACGTCCAACTAGTGGAACGTTGGCCAACAAAGTAAACGTTGAGGAAAATAACCGTTAGGCTTCTATCAAACATCCGTAGAGGACCCCAGACGTCTGATATGTGACCGTTGAGTCTCATCGTGAGCCAAAATCACCTTTGTTAGATTTTCTAGCTGTTAACCTATCTTGGGAATCCATTCTCGCTGTACAATAGGTTTCCAGACGTCCAGACCTAGTGCCAGGCGTTCTGTAAGTCGTCTGATGGCCTTACACTATAATCCTGTTTAAATCTGATCAAAGTCAAGAAGGAAACCCGCCTAGAATCAAACGTCTTAAACTAGTTTTCCAGATGTCTGATACCTAAACTAGATGTCTGATGACCTTATCAGAATCATAAATGATTCTAATTACGGCTTGTTTTGCCTTGGGTTCAACCCCAACGACTATGGAAGCCTTTTAAGGCCTTCCAAAGCTGTTCTAGGCCCTCTATAAATAGAGGAGGACCCTTGCCTTGCAAATATACACACAAAGCAACACTCTTTCCACATCTTTTGTGTCCAAGAGAAGTAGAAGAAGTTCTAGCTTTCCAAGCATTTGTTCCACATCTAGAGAGCTTCAATCTAGTTGCGCACCCGCACTCCCTCCACGATTACGAGAGCGACGAAGTGCCACCACGTGGTTCACGCATCCACGTCTTTCGTCGACACGCTTCCAACAAAGGGAAGTATTTTTACCTATAGTAGCTAGGTTAATCTTTGTTGGCTCTATAGGTTGTTTTGTAATTTATCTTTGTAATTACATTGGGTATTCACTTTGCGAATTCCCGTCTCCTTCGTGAGACAAAATCCTCCTTGTAAAGAAGAGGGGTTAGAGGAACGCTATCCTCGTACTTGTAGTGTGGTTGTAATTGAGGTTGAACTACCCTCGTTAAAGTAGTTCGTTAGTGGATTTGATCGACTTAGTCGATCGGGATATTTTAACTCGAAAGAGTTAGGTGGTGGTTTTCACCTGGTTTGGGTTTCCACCTAAAAATCTTTTGTGCCTTTGTGTGATTGTCTTTTTGTGAGATTGTTTATTTTAATTTCGCATTTGTTTTACATCACGCGTATCTCACCCCCTCCAGTAGGGATTTACATTTGGTATCAGAGCAGGTTCTTGCTTTTTGGCGTAACAACTAGGCAAGAAGATCATGGAGGGAAGCAGCTCTACGACGAGGATTCTGGAGGGGCAGTCTACCGCTAGATCGCCATTCTTGACGAGAACAACTACCTGTACTAGAAGCTGCTGATGAAGACGTGGCTTCAAGCCAACGACTTCAAAATCTGGGCCCGATGCAAGACTCCCTTCGACATCCTGGAGAGACCTGCCACAGGATACTCACAGCAACAGATTCGGGAGCTGTCTTTGAATGTGAAGACCTTGAACGCCCTCTACATCGTGCTCAGCCCGGAGGAGTTCAACGGAATCTCGCAATGCGCCACCGCATACGAGATCTGGCACACACTTGAGGTAACTCACGAGGGTACCTCTAAGGTAAAGTCTTCTAAAATTAATTTACTTTCACAAGAATTTGAATCATTTTCTATGAAGACTAACGAAACTTTGAATGAGATGAACACTAGGTTCACTCTCATAGTAAATAATTTGAAAGCTTTAGGAAATACCGTCATCAAGGAGGAGCTTCATGGGAAGCTTCTTCGTTCCCTTAGACTGGAATGGGAGTAGAAGGTTACCGCCATCGAGGAGGCGAACGGGATGGAGGAACTTAACATGGAGGATCTCCTAGGAAATCTAATGGCCTACGAGACTGATGTGCATACATCTGATTAACCTAAAATGTCTATTAATGCATGTTTTTAGTGTCACATTAGCATCATACATTGTAAATAGTGCATAACATGCATAGTCATGCATTTAGATTAAGTTGTATAAATTATACAGTAATTGTCTCCTTTTATGGCTAGGGACAGGGCAACTTACTAATCGGGACCTCGGATTGAAGATCCAACCGTACGGATCTGATTAGGGCAGCTATTGGAATTCAACGACTCTAAGATCGCCCTAATCGGATATCCGTAGCATCATATAGAGACTGAGGAACCTTAAAAGATCAAGGGCCAAGATGGTGTTAATTCGCACTTCAGACGACAAATTAGACCGCACGGATGGGTTCGGATCGACGATCCAGCCTAACGACGCAAAAATCGATCCAATCCGATACCCGTGGCACCATCTACATCACTCAGAAGATGGACAGCCAAGATGGCATCACGTGGTGCCATCTCAGCCGCCCAACAGGCCGCATGCACCTACCTTAGCTCATTTGGCCAACGCGCATGCGCTTGAGATGAGCGCTCGACATAAACGTGCCCGTAGCGCGTTGGTCGGGCGCCCTATCGAGAAGAGGAGGTGCGGTTTCGAGCCCCCGCACGCCTCAAATTGGAGTGGGCGCGATCAACCGCATGATTGAGATCCAACAGCGTCACACGACCGATAGCGCCCACGCGCTATTTGATGCCCCTGCGTGACGCGGGATCACACGCCCAAGGTGCGACGAGGAGAGATCTTAGCTGTTCGATCTCACGATCAGACGGCCAAGAGTTGAAGGACTGGAGCGCGTGTTTGAGGTGCAGAAGGCGAGCAGGTGTGCGAGCGCCGCTCATGAAGACCACGTTCAAGCCTTTAGTGACGGATTGATCCGTCACTAAAGGTCCTTAATTAATATTTTTCAAAATTTAATGACCAAAATGCCCTCACTCCTTGCAATTATAAAAGGAGACCCCCTCCATATGAATTTCTCATCCCTTCCTTCTCTTCTCTCCCTCTCCAAAGCTCAAGAGAAGCTTGTCTCACACCTGGGATGCTCCTCAAGAGATAAAGTCAATTTTTTGCCCCCATTTCGGAAGCGGATCCCGCGACGACGACGACGTGCTGCCTCATCCCTGTTCTTCCTGCCTCGAGCTCCTTCTTCCCACTCCGTTCTTCGTCTTCCAGGCGTCGTCTCGTCCAGCTCATCCTCTAAGCGATCGTTGAGGAGGATAACTTCTCTCTCCCATTTCTTTTTTCTACTTTCTAGGGTAGAATTTTCCTGCTTTGTAGTTGTAATAGTTTTCCTGCTTTCTATTGTAATTTCTCGCTTACTTAGTTGTATAAACATTTTGAAGTATCAAGTGGATGTTTTCTCTCCCTCTCTCTCTTTCTCTGATTGTTTATAGTGCTTCCTTTCATTGTAATTACTCCGCTTTTTAACAAAAACACAAAAAAATATAATTGCAAATTTGGATTGACGTAGCCTCCCTAAGTTCGGCCAAAGATTTCTTTTTCGGTATAAATTTTATTTGTTGAACCCAAGTTCTTCGCTATTCAACTACAACGATAGGTTTTCAAAATCGAATTCGATAACGTAGTAATTCGACGTTTCAACATTTTGGCGTCGTTGCCGGGGAGGCAACGATTTTTCGATCTTCTTTTCGCATTTCACGCACCTTACTGTCTTCTAACTTGTTTTCTCTTGTCTATTGTTTTGCAGAAACCTCCATCAAGGAATTGTCAAGCGGTAGATCGGAGTAAAGTGCAGTTGAAGACAACTGTAAGTGCTCCTCATTCTTCCCCCTCCATAGATTTCATTTGTCACATTAAATTCAAATTCCAATTAACCTAGGTGTTTGCATAAATCCTAGGATTAGTTTGGCTGTTTGGATTTCCACTCATACTCATTTCACCCTCGCTTATATAGAAAAAAAATAAAAAGATAATTTTGTGGGGTAATTTTCAACATGTACACGACATACACCCACATTCAAGGCACTTAACGTACTTGATTTGCTTCTACTCAACCGGATTCTGATATGTGGAACCGGTACACACAAATCAACACATAAAAGAATAGAAATCATTCTAGGTTAACCATTTTTGTGTGCCTAACCTAGTGGTGCAGTTGTGGCCAGTTGTTTGAGTTGTTTGGGCCGCACCACTCAACCTAAAATCAACTCATCAAGTAGCTTCTTCTTAGGGTTTTCAATCTAGGTTCATACCAGGCACTCCAATTTATTTCTGGTTTTAAAGGAAAGCAATCTTCACCCGTGCTTGAAAACCTGGTTGCCTCAAACTTGATTGAAATCAACCTGATTCTAAGCCCTAAAAGCTACTTAAGCAAGATTTGAACATTAAAATCTACGCATCACAAATAATCTTACTTGAAAACCCTGGTTGTGCACGCTTTTACACATAATCAATCATTAAGGGCACAACCCATTTTAAGGGCCCATCACATTCCATAAGCACTTCAATCCCAGGCCTCAATAAAATCGAGTAGACGTTGGCCTTAAGGACTGATTTATTCTTCGGGACCTAGTCTGAGATTGTTTCCGATTAACCTACTTGTACTGATTAATCTGATATATAGCTAAGGGAGTAGCATCAAACGACCACGGTTGGGGGGTACACTAGGAACCGGAGGCGTAAGCCGAAGGAAGAACCTTCTCCCCAGTCCCTCCTTCTAACTGGTTGGATTGAGCAGACACAAGTAGAGTAAATCGTTTATAATCTTAAGGCAGGTTTTGGGAGTTTGTAGATCCTTAGGCTACCCCACTTAAAGACATGCTTGTTTTGTTGTGCTGCAGGGTCCTTATCCCCAGTCCTTCCGACCTTTTCCTAGTTTATGCTGGGAAGACGATCATTGAATCCCCGATTGGAAGGACCACTAGAGTATTCTAGGAGGATTAAATTGGATTTTGGTTAAATTGATCCCATGGCTGATCAACAACCTCCTTTGCCCTGGGATCCACAGGAGGAATTCCGAAGGCAGCTGGAACAAATGCAGAGAATGCAAGAATGGTTCCAGAGAACGCACGACGCTCAGCCTTTGAAGGATTTTTATGATCCTTCAAATTACAGGGAACGTCCTGGTGTCCAGATTCCGGCTGGAGACGTAGAAATCAAGCCCCAGGTGTTAAGCTTGATCAAACATTACCATAGGCTTGGCTCTGAAGACTTGTTTCAACACTTGGACGACTTGACCACTTTGGTCCAGACCACCAAGGCACGAAATGTGAATGAGGAGCAATGATCATGAGGCTCTTCCCCCACTCTCTTAGGGATAAAGCCGCACATTAGTACAAGACTATAGGAAGACCAATTGCAACTTGGAATGAGTTGAAATCGACCTTTCTAAAGAAATTCTTCCCTATCGGACGTACCAATGCTTTGAGACGGGCAATCACTACCTTCACCCGGCAACCGAGGGAGTAGTTTCATGTGGCTTGGGAGCGATTCTAGGACCTATTGCGGAGGTGTCCGCACAACGAGGTGCCGAAATGGCAACTCATGCAGATCTTCTATCACGGGTTGACTGAGCAACTCAGAAATTACGTGGACGCTTCTTGCAGAGGCAATTTCCTCAATAAAGACGTAGATAATGCACATGATTTATTTGAGGAAATGAGTGAGAATTCAATCAATCATACCTCCATGGATACTTTTAACTGGTCCCAACAACCCAGATCAAATGTCAATGAAGTTCATGACTCTCATTCATTTGATATGGAATTGATTTGTAACAAACTTGATAAGGTGAACTTGGTTGCTAAGAGAATGGAAGAGTGGATGGCTGGAAATTCAATGAACTCTCGATCCACTCAATCCCAGAATTCGGGATTCCATTTGTCGCGAGCTCCTTCTGGATGGGAGTTTGTGAATCAACTCGATGCGACTCAACCTGTAAGTCAACATTATTCGGAACCCCACAGGTTCCAAACTGGGCCTTTGATCCCAGTTTCTCTGATCCTTCCCTTTCTCTCTCCATCCTCACCTTATGAGGATGTTTGTGTTGTACAGGAGAACGTTAGATCCAACCCCTACTCTAATGCTTCTAATCCAAGTTGGAGAAACCACCCTAACTTCTCATGGAAAAACCCAGGGCAACAGACCCAATTCCGACCCGGTAACTATGCTCCACAACGACCAATGGGTCAAGGTCATGTGTATACTCAGTTGCCCCCAAATCAGGTCAATCAGCTAGCTTGGAATGACCGTCAACCCGTAGGGCAGGCTGATTTGAACTGACAAATGGTTGAGATGCAAGGATCCATGCTTCAGCTCATGCAGCAAATGGAAACATCACTGGACAACTTGCAAACCAGGCTCATAGCTAACTCTTGTCAACCCGGATCTCTACCATCCTAGCCCGTACCCAACCTGCGAAATATCCTGAATCCGGGCAACCAAGCCCATGGGTACGGAAATCAGAGGGACCCACACGCACATGCTCAGGTGGTTGAGTAGGGTCCTTCCTCTTCTTCTTCTGCACATTAACAATTCTTGGCTAATCAAGCCCCTCTAATCTTTTCTAACCCTCCCTAAGACCCAAACTCTTATGCATCCGCAAATTTTGTTACCTTGAGGAGTGGTAAACAAACTCATGATCCACAACCACATTGTTCTGATTTACTGAATCCTGAAGAACTTGAGAGAACGGAGAATTCTGGAGAAGAAATCAAGGCTCAGGAACCAGATTCCAAAGATCTGACTCATGTTCCTTTTCCTGAAGCCTTGATCAGATCAAAGAAGTCTGTTGATAGTAATGAGGAGTTTCTGAATATTTTCAAGAATGTTGAGATCAATATCCCGCTCCTTGATGCTATCAAGCATATATCGGCTTACGCAAGATTTTTAAAGGATTTATGTACACAAAAGCGTAAGTCGAAAGAATTTATTCCGAGGAAGGTGGTAATCTCCAAGCAGGCTAGTTCTGTTATCTTGCACCACCTCCCTCAGGAAAAGAGAGGTCTAGGGGCTTCGTTGATTTCTTGTGTCATCGGAGATTACACTTTTGATAGAGCACTTATGAATCTGGGTGCATCCATCAACCTAATTCCAACTTCTCTTTACGAGAAGTTTGGATTAGGTGAACTTCGATCGACTTCAGTAGCGCTGCAGTTAGCGGACCGTTCGGTCACAAATCCGCAAGGCGTTATTGAAGATGTTATTGTTAAGGTTAAGGATTTCTATTTTCCTGTAGATTTCCTTGTCCTTGACATGGATGCATCCGAAAATTTGAGGAACACGCCCATCATTCCGGGGCGTCCGTTCCTGGCTATCGCTAAGGCCAACATTAACTGTGAAAGCGGTAGCATGGAAATCGCCTTTGGGGATTAACGAATGAAATTGGATATTTTTAAGGCGATTAATAAATTTGAGGATTGTGAATTTATTGAGGAACTTGAGGAGGATAATGTGAACATTGAAACTTGTATGATGGTTTCTGCAATTGAAAGTTCCTCCTTTGATGATGAATTGGACCTGCAACCCTCTATGGCAGACCCGCCATCTTCTGAAGAGGTTATTGATTTTGTTCACTCATAACCTCTTCCTCTTGATGAGTCATCAGCATCTTCCTTACCTTCAATCATCAACCTGCCCCAGCTTGAACTGAAACCATTGCCTGAGAATTTGAAATATCAATTTTTAGGACCACAGAAGACGCTCCCTATGATTATCAGTGCTAAATTAACAAAGGAGCAGGATATTAAATTGATTAAGGTCTTGAAGGAACACAAGGAGGCAATTAGTTGGACCATTCATGACCTTAGGGGGATCGAGCCATCTTACTGCAATCATAGAATATTTTTGGAAGATGGATCCCGCCCTTTTCGCTAGATGCAGAGGAGATTAAATCCAAATATGCGAGAAGTGGTAAAAAAGGAGATTATTAAGTGGCTTGATGCAGGAATTATTTATCCGATCTCTGATAGTCCCTGGGTAAGTCCCGTGCGGATCGTTCCCAAGAAAGTCGGGATTACCATTGTGACTAACGAGCGAGGATAATCTGTCACAACTCGTTCAGCTTCCTCTTGGAGGGTTTGTATCGATTACAGGAAACTAAACACGGCCACGAGAAAGGATCATTTCCCTCTGCCTTTCATTGATCAAATCTTGGAAAGATTAGCTAGGCAGAAGTACTTCTATTTTTTTGAAGGCTACTCGGGATACAACCAGGTTCCTATCCATCCCGAGGATCAGGAAAAAACTACTTTTACCTGTCCCTACAGAACCTTTGCTTTCCGTAGGATGCCATTCGGTTTATGCACTGCACCTGCGACTTTTCAAAGGTGTTGTTAGCCATATTCTCTGACATGGTGGGAGAGTTTATGGAAGTCTTCATGGACGATTTCTCTATTTTTGGAGAATCGTTTGATTCTTGTCTAGCTAATCTAGAAATGATTCTTAAACGATTCACCAAAACACGATTGGTCCTTAGTTGGGAAAAGAGTTACTTCATGACACAAAAAGGCATCATCTTGGGTCATGTAATCTCTGAACGGGGAATTGAAGTGGATAAAGCTAAGGTTGATGCTATCGCTAAACTTCCTCCTCCCACATCTGTTAAACAAATTCGATCATTTCTTAGTCATGTGGGATTCTATAGAAGATTCATCAAGGATTTCTAGAAGGTTGCTCGTCTTCTGAGCAATCTTCTCGCCAAAGAAACGTTGTTTGTTTTCGACGAATCATGTCGCAAGGCATTTGATTTTCTTAAAATGACAGTCACTTGTGCTCCGGTGTTGCAACCACCGGTTTGGACAACCCCTTCTGAGATCATGACCGACGCTTTTGATTATGCGGTCGGGGCTGTTTGGGTCAGAAAGTTGACAGGAAGCCCTCTGTCATCTACTACACTAATAAAACTCTGGATGTAGCCTAGAGGAATTACACTGTTATTGAAAAGGAATTACTAGCCGTAGTATTTGCTTTGGAAAAATTCAAGGCTTATCTCTTAGGGTCTCATGTCATCATTTATACTGACCACTCAGCCTTCAGACATCTCTTGGCCAAAAAGGATGCCAAACCTCGGCTTATTCGTTGGGTTCTTCTGCTTCAAGAATTTGATCTTGAAATTAAGGATAAATCCGGGGTACAAAATGTGGTGGCGGATCATTTGTCGAGACTTGTAAGTGATTCTTCTCGTCCGGACATCCCGATTGCTGATACTTTTCCAGACGAAACCATCCTTACAGTTTTAGGTGTCCAAACCCCGTGGTTTGCTGACATTGTAAATTATTTGGCCGTTGGTCAAATCCCCCAGGATTGGACCAAGCAACAACGGGATAGACTCAAATCTAAGGCCAAATACTACTTCTGGGAGGACTCTGAACTGTACCGCATCAGCTCTGATTAGATTATTCGCCGATGTGTTCCGAAGAACGAATTCAACAGTATATTCGAGTTCTGCCATGCATCTGCGTGTGGTGGACATTTCTCCGGGAAAAAGGCGGCTGCAAAAGTTTTGCAATCTGGATTCTATTGGCCGTCTTTATTCAAGGATGCCCAGGATTTCTCAAGGTCGTGTTCCCGATGTCAGGCACTCGGGAGCATAACTAAGAGAGATATGATGCCCTTAAACCCAATTCTTCCTGTCGAAATCTTCGACGTTTGGGGCATCGATTTCATGGGACCCTTTCTCCCTTCATTTGGACATCAGTACATTTTTATCGCTGTTGATTACGTGTCCAAATGGATTGAGGCGATTCCCACCCGAACCAATGACCACAAGGTGGTCATCGATTTTGTCAAGAAAAACATCTTTAGCAGGTTCGGGATTCCGAGGGCCATCATCAGTGATGGTGGCACTCATTTTACTAATGCCCAGTTTCGTAATTTGCTGGCTAAATACGGGGTTAATCATCGAATCTCCACACCTTACCATCCCCAGAAGAATGGACAGGCCGAGATTTCCAATCGAGAGATCAAGAATATTCTGTAGAAAACGATTAGGCCTAATCGCAAAGACTGGACTCAAAAGCTTGAGGATGCTCTTTGGGCCTACCGTACAGCGTATAAAATGGCCATCGGCATGTCTCCGTTTCATCTGGTGTATGGAAAGGCATGCCATTTACCCGTAGAGATTGAACATAGGGCATTTTGGGCAATCAAGTAGTGCAATTTAGATTTGAGTTTAGTCGGGAAGACTAGGAAACTCCAACTATCTGAGTCGGAAGATCTTAGAAATGATTCATATGAGAATACCAAGATCTACAAGGCTCGGACTGAAGCTCTACATGATCAATTGATTTCCCACAAGAGCTTCGAGCCGAATTATAAGATCTGGTTATTCGATTCTCGACTTAAGCTCTTTCTCGGCAAACTTAGATTGAAATGGAATGACCCGTTCATTATCTACTAGATTTTTCCAAATGGAGCCGTTCAGATCTCTGACCCAAAGACGGGTAATTCATTTAAAGTCAACGGTCGACGTCTGAAGCCTGTTATTGACCGTACTCTTCCAGAACCCATCTCAGACATGGTTGCTCAAGCCATATTGTGACTTCTTTGGTTGGACTTCGCTTAGCTGATGGCATTAAACTCAGCAGTTGTACATATGACACAAAGCTGACCCGAGCTTCATATTCAGGTGATATCTTTCATACTCTACCCTTTCTTTGATATCTCTTTTTCTCAATGTGGACATTGCATCAGCTAGGCATGGGGGGGTGGATTCATTTTTGAATCATTTTGTCACCTCTGTGAAATTATTGTAAATTTTGTTTTTCCTCTTATATATACATAAAAAAAAATTGAATTAGGAAGGAATACTTAGACATTAGGACTTTTCAATCTTAGGAAATATTACATTAGGATCTGAACACAAAGACCCTTCAAGTCTTTGGACTTAATCAGCCCATGTATCCACTAAAATGTAGATTTATTTTTTGAGTCCTCGCCATCTTAATTCTATGGTAATTTGATTAAATAAGTTTGGGTGATAAGTACACAACTTATCAACCCACCCTCTGATTTGAGGGAACTTTAAGTCTAAAGCATCTACACACTATCTTTTCACTAACTTGTTGATCGGCAGTTTTAACGAAAATTGGATAGCTAATGAACCTTCTAGGGTAATATGGCTGGCAAGTTATCGTAGGTAACAGCTCATAGATATGTTGTCTACAGCCCAGTCACTGGACCATTCTCTTCTTACTGCCTTTAAGTAAATCTTAGACCAGGGAAGCCACCTACTTAAAAAAAGAAAGAAAGATAAAAAGAAAAAGAAAAGGAGAAAAGACGAAAAAGAAAAACAAAAGAGATAAATCACACTTCGTCGCACGAGTATGGCTGGCAAGTTGTCGGTGGTAACAACTCATCGATCGGTTTTCAGAACCCACCTCATGAAATGCACTTTAAATTCCCAAAATACTTAGGAAGAAGAGGAGAAGTAGAATAAACCGTGGAGATATACACTTGATTCACCCTTGTGTTGACCCCATAAAAATAAAAGTAGGGAGAAAGCTACTGGTCGTAAAGATACACCTTGAGGCAGAACTCTCTTTTTAAGGTCACCTAGAGGCGTAGAAACCCGAAGTCCGTTCTAATTGCCGATCAACAAGTCTATCACATTCACAATAAGATACTTAGAACTTAGGGTTCTCATCAAATCTTGGGTGGGTTGAATGGCCGTATAAAGCCACTCTTTAACCATAAACTCAAAAGTCCAAAAAATTAGAAAAGAAGAAAAAGAGAAAAAGAAAATTTTCTTTGAATAAGGCGAGGGCTTGAGGCGGTCTGCATTTTGGCAGATACCCGGGCACTGTTGTGACTTTGAAAGTTCAGATCCTAAGTAAAAAATTTCTTAATGTTGAAAATAACTTATGCCCAAGTAATCCAACCTAATTCTTTTATAAATAGCATGTAGTTTTTGTTAGGGACTAGCAGAAGATAGGCATGGGGGTGTGATGTGCATACATCTGATTAACTTAAAATGTCTATTAATACATGTTCCTAGTGTCCCATTAGCATCATATATTGTAAATAGTACATAACATGCATGATCATGCATTTAGATTAAGTTGTATAAATTGTACAGTAATTGTCTCCTTTTATGGCCAGGGACAGGGCAACTTGCTAATCGGGACCTCGGATCAAAGATCTAACCATACAAATCTGATCAGGGTGGCGATTGGAGTTCAACAACTCCAAGATTGCCCTAATCGGATATCTATAGCATCAGATAGAAATCGAGGAATCCTAGAAGATCAAGGGCCAAGATGGTGTTAATTCGCATTTCAGACGACAAATCCGACCGCACTGATGGGTTCGGATCGATGATCGCAGCCTAACGACGCGAAAATCGATCCAATCTAATACCCGTGGCACCATCTACATAACTCAGAAGATAGACGACCAAGATGGCGCCACGTGATGCCATCTCAACTGCCCAACCGACCGCATGCACTTGCCTTAACTCATCTAGCCAACACTTCTTTGCCGTTGGATCAAGATCCAACGTCTGCGGGACGAGCACGCTTGAGATGAGCGCTCGACACAAACGCACCCATAGCGCGTTAGTCAAGCGCCCTATTGAGAAGAGGAGGCGCGGGTTCGAGCCCCCGCATGCCTCAAATTGGAGCAGGCACGTGGGTGCGATCACCTGCGCGATCGAGATCCAACGGCGCCGCGTAGCCGATAGCGCCCACGTGCTATTTAATGCCCCCGCGTGACGCAGGATCACACGCGCAAGGTGCGCACAGATGAGGCACAACGAGGAGATATCTTAGCCGTCCGATCTCACGATTGCACGACCAAGATTTAAAGGATGTGGAGCGCGCATTTGAGGTGCGGAAGGCGAGCGGGCGTGCAAGCGCTGCCCACGAAGGCCACGTTTAAATCCATCACTAAAGGTTCTGAATTAATGTTTTTGAAAATGTAATGACCAAAATGCCCTCACTCCTTGCAACTATAAAAGGAGACCCCCTCCATACGAATTTCTCATTTCTTCCTTCTCTTCTCTCCCTCTCCAAAGCTCAAGAGAAGTTTGTCCCCCACCCGAGATGCTCCTCAAGAGATAAAGTCAATTTTTCACCCCCATTTCGAAAGCGGATCCCGCGACGACGATGACGTGCTGCCTCATTCCCGTTCTTCCTTCCTCGACCTCCTTCTTCCCGCTCCGTTCTTCGTCTTCCAAGCGTCGTCTCGTCTGGCTCGTCCTCCAAGCGATCATCGATGAGGATAACTTCTCTCTCCCATTCCTTTTTCCTGTTTTTTAGAGTAGAATTTTCCTGTTTTCTAGTTGTAATAGTTTTTCTGCTTTCTAGTGTAATTTCTCGCTTACTTAGTTGTATAAACATTTTGAAGTATCAAGTGGATGTTTTCTCTCTTTCTCTCTCTCTTTCTCCGATTGTTTATAGTGCTTCCTTTCATTGTAATTACTTCGTTTTTAACAAAAACACAAAAAAATATAATTGCGAATTTGGATCGACGTAGCCTCCCTGAGTTCGACCCGGGATTTCTATTCCGGTATAAATTTTATTTGTTGAACCTGAGTTCTTCGCTATTCAACTACAACGACAGGTTTTCAAAATCGAATTCGATAGCGTAGTACTTCGACGTTTCAATAGAGGCAAAGCTGAAACAGAAGAAGGATACACCGAAGCCAAAACTGAAGAAGACCCTCGCATTTGGAACCGCGTCGGATAGCGAGGTAAGTTCTGATAACAAGGATTTTAAATTTTTACTTAAAAAGTTTTCCAAGTTTTGTAGGGAATCAAAGAAAGAAAAGGAGAAGGAAAAAGATAGCCTGAGACGTTACTACCACTACAACGAAAAAGGTCATCTTCGACCTGAGTGCCCTCTTCTTAAGAAGGAGAAGAAGAAGGAGAAGGAGAAGTATAAGAAGGCGTTCAAAGCAACTTGGGACGACTCAAGCTTGGAGGAAGAAGAAGAAGAAAATCCCAAGAAGAAGAATGAAATCGATTGCATGGGTTTCATAGCCATGGCAGGAGATAGCGAAAGCGACTCCGACAATGAGGTAAAATCTGAACTACAAGATGCATTTGATGAATTATTTGAAATCAGTAAGTCACTTAAGGTAGAAAATAAAAATATTAAAAAGAATCTTAGTTTTCTTAAAAATGAAAATGAAAGGTTAGAAATAAAACTCAAGAATCTGGAAGCTAGTCCTAAGGATAATAATTTATTATTAGAAAATAAAGACTTAATCAATGAAAATAGTAAATTGATTGAGGAAAATATAAGTTTAAAAATTGAAATTTCTAGCTTAAAAATTAAGATGCATGCTATTGAAAATGAACTTGCATGTCTTAGGAAGAAATCAAATAATTTGATTAATAAAATAGAAAATTTATCTAGCCCTAAAGTTGAGAAATGATCTCCGTCAAGGAGGCCCACTAATAAATCTGAATCCAAATTGACTTGGATACCGAAGAGACAAATAGAATCTTATTTTGTAGGTTATAAAGATTTCAACATCCAAGATTGGACCTACAAGATGAAGAATGGTCAACTCGAGTTGGGAGGACCACGGAGTAGACCAAGGAGGAGGACGAGAAGACCGACGAGATGACGAACAAATGATCGAATCGCCGCACATCCACTGCCCGATTGGAGACCGATGCCAATGCTCGGACCTCCAATCTATGGATGGGAGCCCCATCCGGTTTGGCATCCATCACCATTTGGGCCATTCTACTGGCCATGGTAGTTGAGGTAACCCTTAACCCTATCTTTTTATCATTAGCATATAGATAGGGGGAGTTAAAATAAATGAGCTATTTGTCCATGATTAAGGGAGAGGTTTTAAAAATGACATAGCCATATTTCCTTTAAAAAGGGGGAGATAAGCATAACTATCTTATTTTTATGAAAAGGTGAAATTAGAAGAGCATGTTTTAAGAGGGAGTTTAGGATAATTAAAAATTATGACACCTTTTTGATAATGTCAAAAATGGGGAGAACTTTATGTATTATTTATGATTTTGTCATCATCAAAAAGGGGGAGATTGTTGGTGCTAGAACACCACGATATAACAAAACACGTGTTATTTAATATTTGCATTGGACGTCTTAGATTTCAGGATATTTGCAAATGAAGACGTGTTTAGATGGAGTTCGAGCTCGCATCCATGGCGAATTGGAAGAGCTTGACAGAGGAGAAGGAGCTTCACAAGGAGCGAAAGCTTGAAGAAGGAAGGAGATGAAGAATATGATAGATTTCCTTCATTGTATTTTGTACTTTATTTTTACTCTTTATTTCTTAGATCTTGTTAAAGAGCCTGAAAGAACCCTTAAAGTAGTCTTAGGAACACTTGCACAATCCTATGATACTTAGGTTTTTTGTAGAGAACTTAGAAAACCAAAATAGGGTTCTGACAGCCTAATCAGACGTCTGATAGTAACTTTTAAGACATCTGATTGTTAACCTAAAAAGGTCAAAAATGTAAATTCAAGGTCTAAACAAAATAATTACCTTATGTGTAATCATATATAAAAAGTTGAAAAAGATCTAAATTAAAATAAACTTTGAAAACCTGAGTTTACATTTTGGTCCTTACAATTCATTTCAATCGGGTCCTTAATTTTCATACTGGTCCTTAGGTTTCATTACGTATAGGTCCCTATCTACTACTACTACTTCTTCAGCCGGTTGAACGGCTGAGGGTGTCTCCACCACTCAATCACTGCCCATCCGACTCGCTTCACCTTCTCCAAGCTCTTGGAGGTTGCGCTCACCATCCTATCTTCATCCATCGATTTGGATGACACTTTTATCCTAATTTTAGGTAGGAGTTAACCTCACTATCGTCGGAGACGACGCCGATGATTAACCTCCTCCTAACCCCTTACACGTCCAGATTCCACCTCCTCCTTCGTCGCCGTCCACTATAAATACCCCCTCACCCCCTCGATTTCTGGCAAGTTGGCTCCCTTCCCTCTTCTTCACTACAGCCAACCCAATAGGCTATTCTTCCACAACTCCGGTGACCTTCCACCTCATCTTCCGACTTCCTCCATCCACCTCGATTGGCTCAGGGACTTCGCCAAGGTCTGCCGTGTCCTTGGACACAGGCGCCGACCAAGGAGTGCCTCTGCCCCATTCATATTTGCCCGCCGAAGATCTTCCTCAATACCCTCTGATTTCGTCATTTGTTATGAGCCTTCGACAGAGTTTCCTTTATCCCCTTCGTCCAGGTAACAGAAGATAGGAGTAGATTAGGAGTAGGAGTAGGATAGTTTAGGTAGGTAGTTTAGTTGTAATTCCAGAGTTCAAAGTTCATCTTCTTCGACTCTGGCAAGCTCCTTGAGTTTGCTAGAGACTTAATTTGGTCTTTTGAATCCACCGTCCACCTTCCTCTATCACTCACGATCATTTCTAACACATTTAATCCCTAATTTGATCACTATTTCTCCTAAATCACATCCACCTCCACTGATTACTTCTACTGTCTATGGCAACAGTAGTCGAGCTAATTCCACCTTCACTGGGGTCCTTCATCATCTATTCATCACCTAAGGACCCTATTCCAAACTTTAATATGAGTAATTATCATCTATAATGTAAACGTCCAATTTTAATTAAGCTTCTGAGCTCGCTGTCTATGGTGGCTCAGGAGTAACTTAAATCATTAATTATACATATATTTATCATCATAATACTGTTTTGACTTGTCTCGACCACTCTTCTGAGTGGGAGAGCAAGTCCTGTGCCTCAACCCACTCAAAATCTATTCAAACTGATTTTAATGATTAATCTTTCATCTAATGAATTTAAGAGGAATTAATTGCGATCCTAAGGTTCCTTGCAACCTTAGGAACATTTTCAAATCAAGAATGGCACAAATTCACATTCTGAGCACAAAATTCTCTTTTACTGGACTCACCGGAGCTCCAGCAAGCTCCGACGAGTCATTTTCTGATCTTCAGCCTATAGAATTTGATGAAAAGCTCCAGATTGATGTGATACTGATCATATATTAGTTTGAGGTCATTTATTTGGGATTTTAACCACTGGAGCTCAAGTTGAGGTATCATCTTCTCCAACTCCGGTGAGTTGGAGAAGACTATACAGAAGCTGTTCCTGACCTCAGATCTTTGTAGAAACCTTCCAATCACTCTGCTGAACAAAGCACCTTAGGAGTTTAGGCGACGAGCCTGGAACCCTAGGTTCTTAGGTTAGAACACCTATTCAAGAGGTTGGAAAGATTTCTGAGGTTGAGAGGATGCTATTCCAGGCCTTAATTTCTTGAGAAGAAGCATTAATCAGAAAGTCAAAATTTTGAGCTTCACAGTCAAACTGAGTATGAGATCTTGATTCTGAGCTCGATTTGAGGAATCGAGAAGTTTAAATGGACTCTGAGATTCTGTTGAAAAGTTTAAGAATGATTTAATTGAGCTCAGGCTTGTAATTTTGTAGGAATTAATACCCTGCCAGTTTGGGTTGTTTTCGAACCCAAACTGATGGCAATGGTATTTGGATGAAATTTGATCCCAATTCCTGCCCAGATTAGTTTGTTTTAACCCTTAGAATTTGTTGAAATCTATCAGAAATGTTCTTAGCTGTCTGTTACACTTGTTTAAAGTTTGAATTTATTCTCTGAAGCTTTCAGAGAAGCTTGAAGCTTCTCTGCAACTCCTGATGCTAAGGAGCTTCAGAACCTAGTCCAATAGCTACGGAAAGATCTGCAGAACCTATTCAAACCCTTAGCTAAGTTAGGAAATCCAATTTGAAGACACTATGAGCATTAAATCATTTCCAAGCAGATATAACCCCGTAGGAACCCCTTAGATTCGCTCTTCAAATCGAAGAGGAAAACATCCCCTTAACCTAAAATTGACCCTCTAATCTTGTAGAGCCACCTTAGAGCTTTCCATCAAGCTTTCTTTCGCTTGATTTGGAGCTCTGAGCTAGAAGTTATCTTCATTTGAAGTCGGGTCTGAGGGGGGAAACATAGTCCCACATTGGAAGTCTTCGAGCGCGCGCATAGGTATAAAACTAATTTGTGCACTAGGCTTACCAGTCGTCAAGCGCTCAACACGAAATCTGAACCTGATCATCTGAGCATATCTGTGTGTGTGTGTAGGCATGTGTGTGCCTGCGGGTGTGCGCCCGAGTGGGCGTGTGCGATGTTGTGGCCCTGGGAGGGCGAGGCATGAGAGGTGGTTGGGCCAGTTTGGCTCGAAAGAAAATGAACTGAAAATAAATCAAAATAACTCGAATCAGGCGAGGACCGAGTAGGGTTTGGTCCCACCCTAAGAAGCGTGCTGTGTATCCTCGAAAGGACCTCGCCGCAAACCTTAAAACCAATTTTTGGTTAAAGGAAAAACCTGGTTCAGCTGAAGCCAAAGAAAGCTAAGAAAGAGCAGGTGTTGGAGCTGAAGAGGCTAAGGAAAGGAAAGAGAAAGAAAGGAGAATAACAGGCACTAAGGAACAAAGAGCAATAGAAGAAAGAAGGAAGAAAAAGACTAAGGGAGAAGAAGAAGGCAGGAGCAGAAGAAGAGAAGAAAAGAAAAGAAGCTCGAGAGAATAAGAGAGAAATAAGAAGAGAAAGAGAAAAGATAAAAGAATATAAAAAAAAAAGAGAACAGAAGAAAGAGAGAAAGAAAGAAGAAGAAAAGAGAGAGAGAGGCTGAAGAATAAAAAGGAAAAGAAATTATTTTTCTTATTATATTATTAATTTCTTTTTGGTTTCAACTGTTGTAATAAGGCATATTGTAATTAGATAAACTCTTAATTGCCTTAATTCTTTTGAAATAAATAGAGAATTTACATATTTTTAAATGTTGTAAATGTGATTTTCTATGGAATTTTGCACATTTCCTTAATTTTAAATCATTTTTGCAAAATTCATATTATTAAAATTAACTTAATTATACCTCCTATACCTATAAGATGTTTAGAATTAATTGGTGAATTTGAAATAATGTATACCTCCCAGCGAACGACCTCGACTCAACCAGTTAAAAGTAATAAAGTCTAAAATATTAGGTTAATTCGACCGTATACTACACAATCGACACAATCTCGAGTTAACCTAAGTTACTTTCTTTTATTCTTAATTAAGTAAAATTAACTTAATTAACTGAGTTGAGGAAGTGACAAATCAACTCGCTTTCCCTCCGCGATTACGAAAGCAACGAAGTGCCACTGCGTGGTTCACTCATCCACATCTTTCGTCGACGTGCTTCCAACAAAGGGAAGTATTTTTACGTATAGTAGCTAGGTTAATTTTTATTGGCTCTATAGATTGTTTTGTAATTTATCTTTGTAATTGTGTTGGGTATTCGCTTTGTGAATTCCGATCTTCTTCGTGAGACAAAATCCTCCTTGTGAAGAGGAGGGGTTAGAGGAACGCTACCCTCGTACTCTTAGCGTGGTTGTAATTGAGGTTAAACTACCCTCGTTAAAGTAGTTCGTTAGTGGATTTGATCGACTTAGTTGATCAGGAAATCCTAACTCGAAAGGGTTAGGTGGTGGTTTTCACCTAAAAATCTCTTGTGCCTTTGTGTGATCGCCTTTTTGTGAGATTGTTTATTTTAATTTCGGATTCCTTTTACGTCACACATATCTCACCCCCTCTCGTAGGGATTTACAGGTTGGAGTCACCAGAGGAAGGTGATGAATAGCCTAAGAACGACCGTGGTGGGGGAAGAGGGTAGGGGGTCGCTAACGTAGATTGACGGTGATTAGGGATATTTATAGGTGGAGGAGAGGGTCATAGGGAGTGTACCTGAACGGAAAATGGTCTAGGTTCATCCTCACCATCGGTGTCGTCTCTAACGCTAGTGAGCTTAGTCACCTAGTTTAAATAGGATTAGAAGGTGATCCGATCTGTTGGATGCGAAGCTGAAGGTGAGCATAACAATGGTGGCAGTTGCAGTGGTTTATTGACATCAGATAGGCAGTGATCGTGAGGTCTGGACACCAGTCACTCTCGGCTATCCATAGTGAAAAAGAAGAGTTGAAGAAGACATGTGCAAAGGGGTATTTCTGCAAATGGAAAAGGACATGGTTGAATAAAAAGGACTCAAGTGAAATAGAAGTTAATGACGCAAACATAAACAATGATTTTTAAGGTTTATTTTAATTTATTTCGTTTTCAATTTTTTATATATTACCATAAATAATGTAAATAACATATTAATGCCTTGAAATTATGTTTTTACCTTTTTTAATTATATTTATTTAAATGACTAATTTAATTAAGTTAATTACATACTTAAGTCATTAAATTAATTAAGTTAAATTAAATACTTAATATCTAGCTAAATGATTATTAATTAAGTCCAAATTATTAATTAAATTATTATTAAGATTAATTGATCTTTAAATTTTGTATTTTTAACTTATTTTGCGGGTCCTTGGTATTTTAACCCCTATAATATAATTAACCTTGTATTTAATGTATTCCTAGGTAATTAGCTAGGGAAAATAACTAATTAATGATAATTAGGAGCCATGATAAGCCTCTCATCAAAGAGGATGGCTCACCTTTCCTAGAAATGTCCGGTATCCTCTTCAGAATGATATGAACTCCGATGAAAGAAGACTACCCTTCCTCTTCGACGGAATCGCTCCTCCGAGGATGGCAACTCTTGCGAGGTCTAGGGTTTTTCTTCTTTTGCGACAAGAACACAGGGTAGGGGCATTTACTACCCCAACTACCCCCTATACATAAGCCTTGGTTATGCGTGAATGCTAACATTATTAAATCTCGCTAAACATCAGCGAGCAATTAATGCCCCTGCGCATATTATCGTTACGTGGTGACTCGATTGACAAGTGAAGTCCCCATGATTCGTCCCAATTATTAGGGCACGATTTTTTCATGATTATGACAGGTAATGCATGTCTTATCCACAAAAGGCGACAAAATTACCTTGTAGTGTGATTGGTCATCACTCGTGGAAGACAATGCTTACATCGTACAATTAAATACCCTTGCAGTTGTCTTCTTAAGGCCAATGGAAAAATCAAGCAGTGACATGCCTATTTTTCCTAAAAAATAGGCGACGACATGCCTATTTTTCCTAAAAATAGGCGACAACATTCCTATGAAATAAATACGTGATGCCTTATCCACCTAAATGTGTGCTTATTAGATATATAAGCGACGTTCTACCTGCCTAAATCTCCCTCAAAGGAATGGACCTTAGCCTATCCATCTAAGTGGCAAGTGGCTCCTTGCATGCCAACATATGCACTAAACTTCATGTTAACTTTTAATGATGGGATTGCTTGGAAACCACTTTGCCCATCATCGAGGGCATGGTACACACGAAGTAAAAAAAAAAAAAATGTTACTCTCCCTACCGATGACCCAGGCAAAGAAAGTGGGGGCAACTGATAAGGGGAGAAAAATCACCCCGTGAATCCAATTGCTCGACGCCTAGGTGGATTCGACTACATGGAGGATCCAACTATGCAACATCTTATATAGATTCGACAGCTGTGGAAGATTCGACAGTCTAATGGGATCCAGCTACCCGGATCCATCTACCTGACTGCTAGCTAGGTCCTGCCCGATCTAGGGAGCAACCAATTGACTATTGATTGCATTGACCGAAGAGGAACCGTACAAGCATGGCACCGACATATGCACTAATGGTCGTATGGCAGTTTCTTGATTAAATGCTATTAATAGCCAAGCCTCGGGATCGTGGGAATAGAAAGGAGGCCCGCGGTAGGAGGAGGTTCATCTTATAAATACTTAGGATGGAGTAACTTTTATTTTTTATTTTTTCATGCAATTCGAGATGAAAGGAAATAAAGTAGAGATTGTACCACAAAATTACTAGTGATATTTAAGAGTATCATCCACCCCCCAAGTG
Organism: Thalassia testudinum; assembly: GCA_037157565.1. Classification (NCBI taxonomy): domain Eukaryota; kingdom Viridiplantae; phylum Streptophyta; class Magnoliopsida; order Alismatales; family Hydrocharitaceae; genus Thalassia; species Thalassia testudinum. Next base: position 180,935,490 of record JAZHRO010000036.1, on the reverse strand, counting down.
TATATCTTTTTTGGTGGAACTGGATCTTCAACTCCCTGCATGAATTCCTTGTGATTGCTTGCTTGAGTCGAGGTTCTTATTCTAAGGGCCTCGATCAATACTGGACAAATGCTATTAATAGCCAAGCCCCAAGATCATGGGAGTAGAAATGAGGCTCGCAGTAGGAGGTTCATCTTATAAATACTTAGGATGGACTAACTTTTATTTTTTTTTTTTTTCACGCAATTCGAGATGAAAGGAAATAAAAGAGAGATTGTACCACGAAATTACTAATGAGATTTGGGAGTATCATCCTTACCTTAGACATACACCTTTTTTGGTGGAACTAGGTCATCAACTCTCTACATGAATTCCTTGTGATTGCTTGTTTGAGTTGAGGTTCTTATTCTAAGGGCCTCGATCAATAATGGACAATCTTATATGAGTAGGAGTGCTTCATTTAATATAATTTCTCAATCAATGTTTTTACCAGGGAAGTTGATCAATTGGGCTCTATTGACTTTAGATGAATTAAAAACATGATTGTTGAATGTATTGTTACCTTAATTACATATCTTAATTCAAGTTTCATCCCCCACACAAGCCATTGTCCCTCAAAGAATATGAAATTGCACTAGAGGGGAGGTAAACACTATATAATAAAAATGATAAGCGAATAAAAATATCAATCACACAATAAAGCATTCATTACAAAGAGACAAGCAATTTTTAGGTGGAAACTTAACTCGGATAAAAACCACCACCTAAATTTCCCAACTTAGGATTTTCGATCAACTAAGTCGATCAAATCACTAATGTATCACTTAAATGAGGGTGATATAACCTTAAATACAAATCATACTACTTGGGATGGGGGTAGTGTACCCCAAGCACCACTCTTCTTCGTAAAGAGTATTTTATCTTCGTAGGAGATGAGAATTTGCAAAGTGAATATCCAAATAAAAACAAAACTACAACAACACATAGAGTTCAAATATAAAGTTAACACTAAGCTCCTATAAGCAAAGAATACTTCCCTAAAATGGAAATGGAATGGCTTGAGTTTGAAGTAAAAGAAAGCTCTCGGATGTTGTTTAGGTTGGTTGGAGAGCTAAAGTAGAAATCCTACCTTTTGATCTCTCAATTGGTGGATGTAAGTAGAAGAATTTGGCTCACAAGTATATTTTTCTTTCTCTTATGTGCCACTAAGCTTAGGTGTGTTCATAGGTATTTATAGAAGTGTTGGAAAACTCTAGAGGTGTAGAAATAGGAGATATACCTGTTGGAACAATGAAGGTTATCAGAAAGTGGGTCAGAAATGTGGAAAATCAAGCAGACCCAACAGATAGGTGCAGTTAGTTGATGCTTGATTGACTTGCTATAGCAAGGTCAGTCGACCAACATGTATCTTTGGTTAGTGCCCTACAATAGGTGTCAAAGTCCAACTGTACTCTTTTAAATTTATGATCTCGAAGTTAGGTTCGAGGTCGTTCGCAGGGAGCAACTAAATGTGTAATCACCACTATTTGAATTTTTATGATATTTGAGCTCAGGAACTAGATACAATGAGTTTGATTGATTTTTTTGTGCGAAATCTAGTTCAACAACATACTGATTTCCATGCTTAAGGAAATTTTTTAATGCTTAATTGAAAAGAATCATGAAATAAATTGATTAAGCGCTAAAATATCAAGTCACTATTGTTGGGGTTTAATATTTCAATAAACACCCCCAACAACCAATAATCATGACTAATAATCAATTCCTCCAACACATATTCAAATCAGTCTCTGAGATTTACAATCAGGTCCCTATATATCGTTGCAAATAGGTCCTTTTCATGCAAGCAAGTCCTTGGAGTACCTTCTTCGTTGTCGATGGATCTCGCTAGAGAGATGCCGAGCTTGAGCTCCAACTGTTAGATTTCTTTGACGATCGATACAGTACGGCCGTTGGCTCGCTATTGACATGGTGGTGGCGATGGATGGGTAATCGACAACGACAGAGGTGGTGGTCGACGACGGTGAAGTCAACGACTTCGATGAGGTTCTATAGCACAAAACACGACCTTACAATCTAGATAAGTTACATGGGAAGCTTTGACGTGACACGCTGGAGCAAACCCCTCAACTTGTTGTGAACAAGATGGGCCAGTGGAGCTTCATGAAGAAGCTTCCCCAATTGTTAATGGTGGTGAACGAAGAGGGTAGGTTGCATGATGAATCTAGCTACAAAGCTCTAGAAATGTAATATGATGCATGAGAAACAAAAAGCTCTATGTTTATTTGGCATAAAGGCAATTGGAGGTCGTTGGAGCAAAACTCCTTCAAGCTTTAATGGCGAACGGTGGGGGAGGTAGCTAGAGATAACGAACAGGAGTGAGAAGCTCCAGAACTCTAATTGAGACCTAGAGGAGAAAAAATCCTATACTAATTTGACAAGAGGAGGGAAGGATTTACCTTCCAAGCACAACCAGGGATGAGGAAGATGAAGGAGGAATTGGAGCAGAGGAAGGGGTATCGGAGGCCGAAGCTTCATGTGAAGCTTCGCGAGACGACGAGGAAGAAGTGCCCTCAACCAATTTTGTCGGAGGAGCAGCGGAAGAAGAGGACGAAGAAGCTCCAATGATGCTTCAATGGCATTGAAAAAGGAGAAGAATATGAAGGGTATTTCATGCCAAATTCACACACCCTTACATAGCCAACAACGAGGGGTTTAAATAGATGCGAATTACTCATCAAATTGAACCATTCTTGCGAGAATTGGTTGTCAATTTGATGGGTTTTACAACTCCAAAATTTCAGCTAAAATGGAGGGTGTTCATGCCATAATAAGGCATGAAAGCATGTTTGCTAAATTGGTCATGATCTGAGGATCAATCCCACCTATTTTGGTGGGATTTGATCGAGTAAATCCTGCTCTACAGCTGCTGCAAGCTCGCAACAGAGGAGAGGTTCTTCTGCTCGATCTGCCTGGAGAAGAAGGCTGGCATCAGCATGATGTCAGCCAAGGACCATAAAGAGAGGAATTTGGACCAAATTGCAAGGAATTTAAAAGTTAAAGGTTAAACTGCAAAGTAGGTTAAGATGTAGTCAAAAAAGTCTCAACTTTTTATGTTAACCAAAGTTAGACCCAAGGAACCTAATGGTGACTTTAAATTTAAGTTTTTATGAAGTTTGACTAGTCAATTTACATTTTAACCCAAAATATATTAAATATTCACCTTAGTCTTTATTTTTAGTCAAATTAGATTCATTTTGTAAAATTGATTATTCTAAACCTTAGGAAATATTTTTCAATAATTTTTAGAAGAGTTAGATTATATTTATTTCCATTAGAATCCTTTGAATTAAAGTGAAGCTGAAATTAGGGTTTTAAAATGTGAATTAGCTTTAATTTCTCATAAAAACCTTAAGTCAGTTCAAGTAAGCTCACTTATCGAAATTTTTAGCTCAACTGACCTTCAATTAGGCATAGGTTTACCCCTTAGTCACTCTGTAGTTGTATTTGTCTATTAAAATAGTAGAATTAGCCCATTTCAAAATAATTCCTCTTGATTCAGCCAAAATTGAATTATACTCTTTTAATAATTAATTAAGTGAATTTAACTTTAGAATTTATCTAAATTGAACTAGATATGGAGGATGATGGTGTTACCATCATACTCTTCACTGATTGGATGATTGTTGGCTAACTTGTCTTGTAGTGGTTGCTCAATGGCCAATCGTCTAACTACTAAAGGCTTCTAAGTTTTGATTTCTTAGAACATGCTACAGGTTGATGGGTGATACAATATTGTCTGATGCCTTACTAAGGGGTTGCATGACCTATGGTCAATTGGCTAATGAAGTGCCTAGGGAAATAAGCCAAATAAATAAGGAATTAATTAGGCATAAGTTTCGAGGGTTTTTGAACATTAAATAACCAACGTTTAAGAGACAAGTTGACACTTGATCGACACCTTACTTAGGTGAAGGTTAGTGGGTTACTTGATTAGTTGATTGGCTACTATGGGATTGGTCGACACATAATAGGATTGGACAGCATTTCACTATTGAGTTGGGTTGTTTTAGGGCCTATTAAGCAAGGGTTAGGTTTTCTAGGTAACCTAATGGCTAGATAAGGCTACTTAACTTTATTTTAGGCTTTTAACATAAATCTAAGGAAAGAAAAGAGCAAGAATAAATTACATTGATTTACAACAAATAAATCCATCCTATTCTTAATTCTTCAAGCTTTAGTCCTTCATCCAATGTTTCTTTAACCATGCTTGATGCTTTTATCCATCATCCTTCATGTCTCTATGGAGCTTCAGCTTGAGCTTCCAACAAGCTTCCTTCCATTTGTGTTCAACTTGAAATCTTAATCTCAAATACAAATATTAACTAAGACTTATTTTGTTATGATCAAAATTAATGATCATAGTGTACTAGTACCAATAGAATATTGGTACTATTAGTATGCAATGTAAGGGTGTGGGATGGGTCTAGATTGGTTGAGATGCATGCATGTTCACTTGAATTTTTTGTAGGAATTTTTGACATCGAATCATATAGTTGTGTCAAGTTGTATATTTATGTTGTTTTACCATCTTTCTATGAAGAAATAATGTGACCTCTACCACCCTTCATGCAATTCTCGTCGTCTATACAAACTTTGTTGCCCTTCACGTATCTTTGCATAGCTTTGTTGCATGTACATTTTTTGTCCTTGGCTTGATATCCTATCTACTTTACTTAAGGGTATCACCTATCCACCTACTTGTTTCATACTTGATTGGCATCATTCTCCTAATAATACAATACAACTAAGAGAGTTAAAGCCAACCAAATATGTCAACACAAAGGCTATTGGAAGGATCATAGCAACTCACCAGCGTATCGAGATGAGTGGAGGTAAATGGTAAGGGTAGATTTCTCTCTAATACATGCCACCTTTAGATTGGATAAGAAGTTCTTCTTGGATCTTATTCAAAAATGTCATACCTCCACTCATTTACAATAACTTCTCTCCCATCTACATAAAAGAGTTGTGACAAGAATGATAAGACATCTCTAACACATCAAATACCATCTCATTGCATCTTATTCCGACATATTTCTTTCCACCTCTACTTCACAATGTACCATCTACTCCTAATCCACAAACAGGCAATGTATAACATCATATTTCACAACAAAGATATTGCGTCATCAAACCTTCAAACCAATTGCTTTTCGTATCGTCCTTTAATTGATAGCATTGGGTTATCTTAATAGTAAGACCCTCAATATTTAATCAAATTGTAACTTACCAGAACCACATAAAAGTCACGCAAGCTTGCCATTAAAACTTAATTAAGAATTAAAGACTGATTACCGACCACTCCTTCCCATGGCAAGTTCTTCCTCTGCGTTATCAATCTACTCATCACTTTTCTTACCTACCAATCAAAGGTTTTTTTTTTTTATTTTTATTTTTTTGATTTTTTTGGTACAAAGTACCATACAAAGGTAGTGGAAAACAGAAACGACAGGGAACATCCGACCCCACCACCAAAGACGAGATTCTGTGGGAGAGAGAGAGCTAAAACGCCTACTCGCCCTCATCAAGTCGTCCTCCCATTTCATATCACCTTCCCCTCAATCTCTCGATCGTCCTACCCCGCCGCTCCCCCATCTCCATCCCTCACGTTCAAGGACCATGTCGGTAAGCACCGATTCATCTCTCTCTCTTGCTATCATTCGCAAAGTTGATACCTTTTCGTGGATCTCCGACGTGGGTTGTGCTTTGTTTTGTTTAAGATCCGATGCTTGATCTCTTTCTAATGGTGCCATAAAGCTCCGTTTTTGAAAGTTTTGAGGCCTTGAGTTGACTTGGGTTGACCTCTGGATTTGGTGGTTCTGTGTGCTTTCCCTTGTCCGATCTTGCCGTGTTGTAACGATCCGAGCTTTTGTAGCAAGACCCAAGACCATGTTGTGGCTATGTTTTGGCGTGATGGGTTCGGGATATTATTGGTTTTTTTCTTTGTTTATGGGCAATTCCGTGGTTGGTTTTGCAACTTAGATGGGTTTGCGTTGGGGGAATTGGTTTAGATTCTACCAGTGGATCTTGTTCACAGCCATGGATTGGGTGCCCTCTTTCTACTTCTCTATTGGTAGCTGATTGAGATGGTAGTTGACTTTGGATCTTTAGTTGATGTGTGTGTGTTTTGGGTTTGGGAGTTTACGGCTAAAAAATATATTTGCCGGATTGTGCAAAAGAGTGATCTTTTTGCTCGTCTTTTGAGATGGAAGTGCTTTTGTCTGATGATTTCTTTTCTAACTTAACCTTCTGAATTTGAGAAACGTGAGCTCTAGGTTGGTGTATCTGATGATATATGTGTTGGGCTTGTAAACTTCTTTGGTGCACTTCTGTTTAATTTGGAATTTCTATCTTGTGGCATATCAGCGCTTTTTGCTCTTACAATGCCATTTAGCAACTTCTGAGTATTGTGCATTCTTCTCCTACAATCATGATGGGTTTCTATACATTGTCTGATGATATGCGTCAACTGCTACAGACATTTACATGCAGCTTGTGACTTAATCTTTATTAAGAATTTTTTTGGCTATAATGTTTGCATTTCCTTAGGATGCAGCCTACGTGAGTATGAAAAGTATAATGTCCCAGATTTGGGAACTCATATACAAACACTTACCACAGAAGCTGCTGTGTTTAGATATATGAGTGTGAAAGCACAAAATTGCACCATTCTAATTTTCTGCGGTCAATTTCAAGTACTAACCCAAATCCATGGGATCATTACCATCATTCGTCATAGGATTTCTTGCAAAAGTCAACTGTTGCTGAAATGGACATTGATATATATGTTTAGACCTTAAAAGTTGGAGTGAGTCTAGAAAGAAATCATCCATTCTAATGCTAAAACATGCATAACAGAGGTGTTTCTTTGTCCCAAGAAAGAGTGTGTTATATCTAAAATTATATGAGGGCTAAGAGTATACATGTGATCTATATGTAAGTTACATACAAGTGCGGCAATATCTTCCACCACGAGTAATGTTTTAAATTAAAAATTTAGGGATTGAGATCACTCCATATGAACATGTTATGCACCAAATTTGAAATCAATACGACACTTCTAGAACATATATCAAATGGGGTTTATTTTTTATGGCCTAAGTATCACGAAATTCAATCATGTTTGATGTATGTGTTACGAGTGTTGGATTGGCTTTAAATTTGGTGTATAAAATATTCATATGAAGTGATCTTAATCTCCAAATTTTCAATTTAAAACATTACTCGTGATAGAAGATATTGCCGCACATATACGTAGCTTACGTGTAAGTCACTTGCACGCTCCTTTTTGTCAAATTATATATGTAATCTTAGCATAATCTAATGTCATGAAATGCTTATCTTTCCACTTTATTGTAGAATCTAGAATTTGGTATCGATTCAGGTGTCAAGATTGTATGATTGTGCATTTCATATCATTTCATCTCAGTTAAATTCTGAGAAACGTTTTGAAGATTCTTGACATCACCATTATTTAAAGCACAATCTTCCATATTTATACTAGTATACGTAGAAATTCAAAAGTTACTTTAACAGCATAATATGTTTTAATTTAATATTCACAACAGACACATTTTTTCCAAAGCTAAAGCATCATTTGAATATTCTTATTTCCGGATTTCCCTTAAATCTATGACACAAGTCCTACTCTAATAGGAAAAGAACTGCTGTAGCAATCAGGAGGATATTGGATTTAAAGTGCTGACACCACATATTTATGTGTGAAAGGATGATGGAAGGTGATTTTTCCTGTGAAGTACTACCAAGTCATAGATGGTCATGGAAGAACCCTGGCGGGTGTCTGAAGAGGACTAGTAGTAACTAGTGATTGGGGATGTATGTGTTGGTTGCTACAATAGTAACTAGTGATTGAGGACTAGTAGTAACTTGGCATAGTGGATCTTGTCTGGTAGTGTTACCAGATCACGGGGGTCTTGGACTGCAGTCAAACTTATAAGATCCTTAACTCTAATTCAACTTCATGTACATGTTAGGCCGTGCATCTTGACTTGCATGGTGGGTAGTAATTAGCAGATGTGCTACAATAATTTGCAGGAATGAAAATGAACCAACATCAATAAACCAAGCAAAACAAGTTTTCTCTAATAGTGTTTAGGTCACGAGCTTAGTGTTGTGCAGAGAGGCTTGTTGTAACTAGTGCCCAGATGTTATGCGCTTTGGATGCTATAATAGTTTGTAGGAGTGAAGCAACATCATGAACCTATCATTAGTGAATCTTGTTTATTAGTTTTTATATATTGTGGGTTTATTTAACCTTATTACCAGACAATAAGTTCCTTAACCCTACATACGAGTTGATATCTTTATTTGCATGTGATTGGAGCCCTTTTTTACGTAGTCCTATCAGGTTTGCAAATAGGGGAAAGGCCCGCTCAAAAGAACAAGCAACTATATACAAGATGAGGATTTGGTGACCTAGTTCCACACGGAATAGGTGTACATCTAGGGAAGATATGATCACCCAGGAATTCTCACTAAGTAGGATCAGAGGATACAAGAATTCACTCTTTTTTTTCTCTTGCCTTTTGCATGCATGTCCTCCAAGGTTTTAAATATCGATATCGATATCGTATCGATAAGTAAAAAAAGGGATATATCAGGATTATATCGGGAATATATCGCTGATATCGGTGAATTTTGGGGAAATTGCTTAGAAATGCATAAAATATCACAAAATATCACAAAATTTAAATGTTAGCATTTTTATGAATAATATATAATGAAAGGATGTCTAAAAAATGTGTATATGTGTTTTATCAGGGATATATCGTCGATATCGATGATTTTTTTACATGTGTGTGCGCGTGCGTGTATGGGCGTGTGTGAGCCACTGATTGGTTGGTTGACTTGGCTGTTTCTCAACATATATTTGATGATGCCAGACAGTTCTTTAAACTAAAATTAGTTCCATGTAGCAGAACCATATTAGTTGCTAATGTGAGGCATTCACCCATTATAAGTTAGGGAAAGATACAAGATGCATCTCACAGTACGATTGGAGAGTGTGCTTGTTGATTTCCTTTTGAGTCTAATGCTATTAACAAAATTACGAAGTAATCGACTTGCAATAGATTCCATTATGATGCCTAAAAAAACGTATATATACCGATATCGGTGATTTCATCCTGAAAACGTATATCGATGATTTTTTTACGTGTGTGTGTCAGGAAGCTCACCTCAGCAGGCCTCCCACCCAAACTGCTCCAGCAGCATTCCAATTTCAAACTACCGCCCATTCCAATTTCAAACCTCCCGCCTGAACCCAAGCACTAACAGCTCTCATATTGTCGATACCTCGGTGATATCTCCCCGTATCGACGATATATCGTCGATATCCAGAAAAAATTATTCTTCGGGGTATCGATACCACCCAACCCGATCGATAGCGACATATCACGATATTTAAAACCATGATGCCCTCATACAAGGGTGATAGCTCACTTAAATAATATAATCCTTTGTAACGTAAGCATTGACTTTTGAATGTGATCCACGAGACCTGATTGTAATGGTTAGTAAAATTGATGACATGTCGCACACATTTCCTAACATGTTACACATGTTTGTTGAATAACGTGATGATGGAGTAACGGATGAGGTAGCCGTTATCCAATTGAAATTTGTCAAATGGACTTTCTCATATATCCGTCAGCATTCGAGCTAGCTAGAGACTCCATGTATCTACTAGGCCTTTCAGTAGGTTGAAGAGTTTGTTCGCTAGTCCTTTCAATCGGCTGGTGAGTTCGTTTGACCAGCGACATCTTTAGTCAGATATGTCGAACTTATGTAATCTGTTCAACTGACCCATTTGACTAACCGTGTCTTCTTTTAGTTAGATTGTCAATAATGATCTATCCAATTGGACGGTTACCTATCGGCTTCTTTCAATTTAGTCGGATCTTATGATGTTGGGCCTTTAGCTTCTATTGGTTGGGCCTCTATGAGTTTCTTTTTAGGATTTTGCAAAGCCTTTTTTATTGGACTTAAATAAGGGTTTTCCTTTCCTTGTCAGCATGAGTTGATTTGTCTTAATGAATACGATCATTAAAATAACATTAACTATATAAATATAGTTGTATAAGGCTTAGCTTTCCCCTTGTACATTATATTAAATCGTTGCCTCCTATAAAATAATTTACTAAATGGAGCGAATTTATGAGGATTGAGTGCTATAACTAAAATGTCTAAAGTAGATTGATAGGAAAAATGCGTGATTTATTCTTTTGAGAAACCTTAAGTGTTTTTATATAGAGAGACATAGAAAAGAAAAATTACAAGCATACACCCACACAATAAGAAATAACAAAAATTAGCACATAATTCAATACCTCCCTTAAAGTTGGAGCATATACATCAAACATGTTCAACTTAGAACAGAACTCAAGATGTTTCTTGGAAAGTACCTTAGTAAAGATATCAGCAATCTAGTCTTCAATGGCAACATAGGGTGTAGAAATCTTGCTAGCTAAAATAGCATTTTTGATGAAATGGTAATCAACTTCTATATGCTTGGTTCGCTTATGGAATGTTGGATTGTTTGCAATAAAAGCAGTTGCTTTGTTATCACAATACATGGGAGCAGGATTAGAGATAGTTACTCCTAGATCCTACAAGATAGATTTCACTCATAACAGCTCACAAGTAGTATGGGCCATTGCCCTATACTCAGACTCAGCACTAGATCTAGAGATTGCATTTTGCTTCTTACTCCTCCAAGTGACAAGATTGCCACCAACATAAGTGCAATATCCTGTAGTAGATCTCCTATGCTCATATGCTCTAGCATAGTTAGCATCAGAGTAGCCCCATATATCAAGATGATCATGTCTTCGGAAGGATAGTCCTTTCCTAGGAGCCTATATATGTAAGGTACCTCAACACTTGGCACATCATCCCCATCTACCTCTCTAGGAAACTGCATGAACTGACTGAGTCTCTCAACCGCAAAGAAAATATCTTGTCTAGTTATTGTCAAAAATAGCAGCTTTCCTACCATAGCACAATACATAGTCACATTCTTAAGTAGTGGACTCTCTGAATCTGCAAGTGGTATAAACGGGTCCATTGGAACATTGGCAGGTTTGTAACTAAGCATCTCTCAACATATCCACAACATATTTTCTGTGTGACAAGACAAGGCCACCATCTAGGTGCTGCACTTCAATATCTAGAAAATAATTTATCAGCCCTAAATCCTTGGTCATAAACTGAAAGGGCAAGGAATTCTTGGTAGACTCTACTCCATTTTTATTACTCCCTATAAGTAGAATATCGACATACACAATGAGGATGACCGAACCGGTAATTGTGCATGGTAAAGATTGAGTGATCAGCATTGGATTTAATAAAGCCATATTCTTGAATCACATTACAAAATCTCTCAAACCAAGTCGAGGACTCTGCCTAATACCATTAATAGTCTTTTTTAATTTGCATACCTTTTGACACTCCCCCTTATCACAAAACTTAGGGGTCGAGATCACTATAGAGAAATGCATTTTTTATGTCTAGCTAAAAAAATCGACCAATCATTATTTACTGCTATAGAGGATAGAATCCAGATTAAATTGAGACAAGCCACAAGCGAAAAAGTCTTAAAATAATTAACTCCAAAGGTTTATGTATAACCTTTAACAATTAACCGGGCCTTGAATTTTTCAATTGAATCATTTGGATGACACTTGAGGTAAACACCTACCTCCATCCCACAATAGTGGCACCAGGGGGTAGGTCAACAAGTTCCTAGGTACCTTTGGATTGGAGTGCTGCCATCTCCTCCTCTATGGCCAATGTCCAGGAGGGATCATGGAATGCTTCTGTATGACTCCTGGGAATATGATAGTTATCTACTGCAAGAGATAGAAGTCTTCCTATAAATGATCAAAAGACATATAATTTGAAATTGAATACTTAGTATATAACCTCTGTGGCTTCCTATCGGCAATAGAAAGATCCACATCATTTACCTTAGGTGTTGTAGGAACTGAATCTCTAGTAGAATCTGCAGGGTTAGTAGAGGACCGAGCAGGTATAGCAGAAAGTGGCTCATCTACTGGAGATGTAGTGAAAGTAGGCTTGCGTTATTTAGGAAAGGTGTCTGTAACCTCAGGATGTCTAGGAAACACAATAAAAGGGACATTTGTCTAAGGTATAGTTAGAGGGCACTGGTGGCGCAACAATGGGCATGAGTAGTGGAATGTCCTGTGACACAGTGGAAGACTTCCTAGTAGCAGAATAATATGAAATCTGCTAAAAAAAGGTGACATTCTTATTGACATAAAATCAATGAGTCAATCGGTCAAAATACCTGTAACCTTTTTGAATTTTAGAATACCCTACAACGATACATTTAATTGATCAAGGAGAAAGTTTGTCTACCTTAAACAAGTGAACAAAGCAAACATGCCTAAAGATTTTTTATGGTAAAAAAAGCAAGTCTCGATCAGGAAATAAAATAGGGTAAGGTGTCTTCCTACCCAAAATAGATGAAGAAACATAATTAATTAAGAATGCTGCTGTAAGAACTACATCAGCCCAAAATGTGGTGGGAATGTGCATCTGAAACATAAGAGTACGGGCAACATCAAAAAGGTGCCTCAACTTGTGCCCAATCACCTCATTTTGTTGAGATGTATAAATACAAAAAGTCTATGAACAATACCTAGGGATTGAAAGAATTGAGCCAATATAACATTCACAAATTAAAGTCCATTATCAGTGCGGAACATGCGAATGAGAGTAGAAAACTGAGTCTTTATTTAATTAACAAAATATTTACTTAATACAGGGGTTTTTGAACTCTTACTTTTCCTTCATCATAAATATACACGAAAATAATCACCTACAAAGATAAAAAATTAAGGAAAATCCCTAAGACTTTTAGCTCGACACGAGCACCAAAGATCAGCATGAATAAGATAAAAAGGTGACTCAGCTTTTTTATTACTAGTAGGAAAAGATACCATATGATGCTTGCCAAGTTGACAAGCCTTACATGAGAAGGAATCTGGAAACTGCATGTTAGGAAACTAACGATGAAGAATAAAAACACTAGGATGTTTCAATCTAAGGTGCCACTGAAGAGTAAATGTAGCACAAACGGTAGCAAAGGAATGATTCTTAGGTGAAAGATGTAGGTAATAGGGATTATCCTGCTCAAGTTCTCTACCAATCTGCTTTATCGTCTAATGGTTTTGCAGGAAGAAAAAATGATAATGAAAAATGGTCCTGCAATTTAATGCATTTGTAATCAGTAAATTGATAGCAAATTTGGATGCATGCATAACATTAGTTAGAGGTAAAGTAGAAGGTAAGGAAATGTCACCCAAGCTTGTCACATGAGACAAGGCACCATCTGCTAGCCTGAATGGATTGCGGCCGTTAGAGGTCTAAGAGAGGAGAACAAAGTAGCATCTCTTGTAATGTGGGAGGGGGCACTTGAATCAGTAAGCCACGACGGTGTACGAACGCCTCCAACACTAGTAGTAGTATATGTCTGATGAGTCATCGAGGCACCAACAATAGTAGTATGAGACGACACAAGCTTGCCATATTCTTCTTTGGGAATAGTTATTTAGGTACTAGCTTGGTCCTTCTGGAAGGATTGACCTCCTTCACTATACGCTACATGATTAGCTTGATGACCTCGTGGAAAGCCATGTTTTATCCAACATCTGTCGACTGCATGATTTGCCTTGTGACAATATTCACAAAACAAACTAGTATAGCCTCTGCTAGGACCCCCTAGTCTCGCACCTCATCCTCTTCCTTTACCTCCAGATGTTCTCCTACAATGACCAATAGATGCCATAACAGATGAATATGAAGGTGGAATAGGTTCAGAAATCTCCAGTCATGAGAGTGGAGCATATATCTGAGCAGGTTTAGGAATCTCCTCTAGAGTCATCAGTTGATCCTTCACTGTCTTGTACTTAGGACTTAGGCTAGCCAGCAACAGAATAGATTTGAAAGCTTCTCTCCGCTTTGTAATGATGGCAACATCAGTAGCGATGGGCTGATAAGTGTCTTGCTCGTCCCACAGGTTCTTTATCGAACCATAATATTCGGCAAAGGGACATATCTCTCCTTGATAACCCTGTATAGATGACTAATATTGCTTTTGTGGGAATGTATCTCATGCATGACTTCCCTCACCTTCTTAGTCGAGGCACAGGACATAACTTGCTTGGCAATTGGTTCTTTCATACTATTTAGCATGCAGGTGGCAACCCATTCATTATCTATTTCCTAATTTGCTGTTTTGATTATGGGTTTGTCCTAAGTGAGAATGTTCTTGCGATGTAAACCCACAAATCAGGAGAAAGACGTGGACCAAAGAAGAAAGTTGGTGCCATCCAACTTAATAGAGGTCGCACGCATAAAGGAGAGTTGCGCTTGTTGTAGAGATTTTCCCCCATCGAGTCGCTAGGGGGATTCTTTTTTTTTTTAAAAGGGGAAGGGTTGTTATCCGCATGATAACCACTCGATGTCATTCATTTCAATTCCAAAACAACAAAGTAATTACAACAAGGTCATGTTGTGGACCTCCAAAACTCCACCTGGGACAAAATATAATAAAAAACATTCTCAACATATAGGACCTCTCTCCCCTAAATAGCACTCCATTCTTGCCTAATCATACACCCCACAATATTGCCAAAACTTTCGCACGGCCTTTTTTAGATCTAAAAGCATTGTTACCAACATGAGCGCGCCCCCTACGGAAAAATGACTAGAAGCTAACCTCATCGCGATGAACAACCCAGTCAATTCCCAACTTCTGCCACACCTGTTCTACAAACGGACATCTGAAGAAGAGGTGCTGGACGTCCTCCTCCGCATCACCACAGAGAGGACAACTTATGTCATCCGTTTGGGTCCACCTCGCTCTCCACTTTTTTGTCATAATACTCCCCTGTCTTACCAACCACGCAAAAGTCTTTATCTTCAACAGACATTCCGCCTCCTAGATAAGTCTGCAATCTCTTTAATGATTTATGTCTGCGCCAGTTCCGCTGCCATTCAATCTGCGGAAGACCTTCGCCACTGAGAATTTGCCTTCATCCCAATTGTAAGTGTCACCCCCCACCTCCGGCTCCTAGCCTTCCAACTCCTGTATCAATGTCTAAGAGTATGCACTTCTGGTCAGATAGCCTCCTCCGAAAGATAGGGCACCAAGCCCCAGACCAACAGTCTCTTACCAGGGCCATCAGGTTCGCTGCACATCCAAAAAGACGAGGAAACTTGTCTTTGAGGGGCCTGCCTACTCCTTGCCAATCGTTCAGCCAAAATCTGAAAGCATCACCCTTGCCCAACATAGAAGTGAAGAAAGGGCGCATCTTGCTTGTCACAGCCGCCAGTCCCCTAATGAAGAAGCTCCTAGAGGTGGTGATTCCAAAGGCTCCCAGGACACAGAGGAATCGTAACAACCTCTCATAAGATCACCAAACATGCCATGCTCCTGACCCACGAGCCTAGCAATCCACTTCGTGAGAAGGCTAGAGTTCACCTTCCCTACCTCTTTGACCCTCAGGACCCTCTCCTGTACTGGTCTACACACCTCCTCCTAGGCCACCAGCCTCGCCCCTCTCCCCGTTGTTCCCACATTGGACTAGAAAAAATCATGCATCAAACCAGAGATCTTCTCTATCTGCTTTGGCATCCTAAATACAAACAGGAAATAGGAAGGAATGGACGCCAGAACAACCTTCACTTGGACAAGCCTCCCCCCTAGATAATAATCTCGCTGACCATCCTGCCAACCTCTTCTCCATCCTCTTCAGTAGAGGAAGCCACTCACCAAATCTAAGCCTCATGTCCGATAAAGGAAGACCCAGATAGACCAACGGTAATGATCCCACCTCTGTCGCAAGCACTCCACGTACCATTACCACCTCCTCATCCACCATGTTCAGTGGGACAAATGTTGACTTCTGATAATTGATCTGCAAACTAGACGTTACACCAAAAAGCTCCAGTATGATCCTCATCCTCCTAGCCTCCAGCCTCCCTCCTACCAAAAAGAGAGTATCATCAGCATATTGCAAAATTGCAATCTAATCGCTCCCTTTAGTCTGAAAATCGGTTATCAGACCCCTTTGACATGCTCTGTGGGATGCCCTTGCCAAAGCATCTGTTGCCAACACAAAAAGCATAGGGGCTAGGGAGTACCCCTGTCTGACTTCTCTCCTAGGCTGCACTTAGCCTCCCGTTGGGTTCCCATTGACTAGGATTGAGAATGATGTTGTCGTTACACATTTCTTCATCCATTAATCCACCTCGTGGGAATCCCACTGCACCGAATCATATGCATTGCTGAAATCTACTTTCCAAAGAAACGCCTGCTTCTTCTCCCTCTTCCAGGCAGCTAGCACCTCCATAGCATAGACAATCGTCCAGAATACCCCCGCCCGGTAAAAGCGTCGTCTGCACAGGTGATACCAGGTCTCCAAGGATAGCTTTAAGCCTGTTTGCCAACACCTTGGACACAATAAGGTATATTGCGTTTGAGAGTGCAATCGGGTGAAAGTCCTGAATTTCCTCTGCTCCATCTTTCTTAGGCAGCAAGAACATCTAGAATCTGTTCAGCTGTTAAAACCCTTATTTCCTTCTGTGAACTCCAACATCTCCATCACACCTGTCTCCACCAGTGTCCAGAATTCCATAAAAAAGATCGGGAAACCATCTGACCTAGGACAACCATCCGCATTCAGTCCCCACATCGCTTGCCTCGCCTCGTCTTCCAAAAAGTTGGCCGTAAGACCCTCTGCTTGGGCCTCAGAGACCTGACAAATATCATCCCCTCTCCAACTTCAACCACTTCTGTCGCGTTTGCCTGTGAAGTCCCTAAAGAAGTTTGTCGCAGCCCTCCCCACCTCCTCCCTACCTGTAAACTCCTCCCCATGTATCACCAGTCTCTCTATCCAGTTCCTCCTCCTGGCAGACGCCACTTGGTGGAAGAATGTGGTGCTTGAGTCACCTTCCCTGAGCCATTTCTGACGTGATCTCATCTTCCACTCTATCTCAGCTTTTTTTGTCTTTCTCTTGCATCACACGTGACATCTTCATCCTTGTCTCTCTATCATCGATTGAGATAGGGGCCTGATCTTCCTGTTTGTCTATCCTGGTGATTACTTGCAAAGCCTTTACCTTTCTGTCTTTCTTGGCTATTTTGATCTCTTTTCTGTACCTTCTGAGGTGATCTCGTAATAAAGACAACTTTCTCGCTAGACGGGATGTAGCCGACCCTTCCACCACAAATGACCTCGTTCTCTCCACCATCCCCTGAAACCCCTCATCAAGCAGCCAAGATCTATTAAATTTGAAGTACGTACCGAAATGAACTCCCTCATTAGGCCGCCACACCAGAGGGGTATGGTCAAAGAAGGGCCTCTCCAGAGGGGACACCTCCGCCATCGGGAATGCCTCTGCCATCTCTACATTGGCCAAGAATGTATCAATCCTGGACATCTGACCGCAGTTGTTCCTCCACGTGTAGGCACAAGAAGATGAGCACATATCAATAAGGCCATGAGTGGTCACAAAATCAACAAACTTATCTGATTCAGGGTCCTGTCTCCCTCGCCCCTCGGGCCTGTATTCCAACTGCAGAGTCATGTTGAAATCTCCCTCAATTAGCCAAGGATACCCTTGGCAATTCGTCGCTACCGAACTGAGCTCCTCCTACATCACCCCTCTGGCCTGAGAATCTATCGGTCCGTAGACCCCTGTGACCACCATCCTGGCCCCACCCACCCTCCGTACCAACTTCGCCGAGATAATATGCTCTCCCTCAACATAGTCCTCCAAAGAAAAAATGTCTTCCCGCCATCCCAATATCTGTCCCCCAGAGCGGCCAGTTGCTCCAACACAATGGAACCCTTCCATCCATGAACCGCCAATCTCCCTCCATGTTCTAGCCCCACAATCAGCCAGCTTCGCCCCTTGCAACAATACAACCTCCACTTTCCGCTGTCGAATGTACTGCCCCAACGTCCTCGACGGGTCGTTAAGACCCTGCACATTCCATGTGAGCACTCTGTTCATGAGGGAATGGTAGAAGACTCCCCCCTTTGCAAATGGAAGCTGCAGGCTTCTACAGTGTGGATGACCTCGTCATCCTAAACGTTTAGAGAAGTCACCATCGAGACTTGTGGTGTGCTATGGCCATCCACCACCATCCTCCATCCCCGATTAGACCCTCGAAAAGTCCACTTCCGCTTGTACTGAAGAGCTCTGTCTCGGCCCCCCTCCACCATTCGTGGCTTCCACCTCGTCAGAGGCATGCTAGCCGAGTGCCCTCGCAGCGGAACCTCCACACGGTTTGTTGCAGGCGCCACCACCTCTGCTTCTAGGCTCGCAATCTCCACCTGGAAAGGAGCAACCACTTTGCTCCGGCGACCCTCCTCCATCGCCCCTTCGTCGCCCTCCTTTCGGCATCGCTCCCCTCCTTTGACCGCGGCACCAGACTCTGCTGCGTTGGGAGGCTCCAACAACTCCTCAATCGGCCCTGACTGAGTCTTCGGGTACGGGTCAGCTCCAAATGCCTCCCCAGCGCACCGTCCCAGACCCAGATCCCTATTGGCTGAACCGGTGGCTCTAAACAAATTCGGCCCTCACGCCCGCCAACTCATATAAAGAGCCTGTAGCTAGTTCATCTTCCAGAAGCCTCGTTGCAAGGTTTTCCCCTGCATTGCGTGCCGAAGAAAACTCGGCCATTGAATGCTCGAGATTCACCCGTTCCTCCGATCGCGACGCCTCCAGTGCCCCTTCCACTTCCAGACGGTCCGCAATCAAAGGTTGTGTGCCGCAATCATCGAGTCCACGTCTACGTCATCGTCCCAACCCTTGGGATCGTGGGTGTCGATCGAAACCTTAGCCATAGGGAGCGGTGCCACTGCTGCTTCGCCGCCTGCCCCTGCCTCTCTACCAGTCACCTCCACGAAAGAGGGGTCCTTTCCGAGCTCGAAAGACCTCTTGCGAGAGCAAGAGATTACCCACAGGTGACCTCCATGGCGGAGGATCACCTCCCTTAAGGCCTCCCCAACCTTCAACTCCACCTCCGCCTCCAGCGGTCTGGACGAGAGACCGGCCCCCCTACACTGCCTAAGATGCGTGAAAGGGGACACCAGCGCTCGGACGACCCCCACTGTCATGAGCCACCACAGAACCCCTTCCACCTTCAGCACCACTGACACCCTCCTCGGAGCCCTCTCCTTCCCCGCTCCATCATGCATGGAAGTCTTCTGCCAAGACACTGATCCTGACCTCAATCGTGAGGTCATGAAGCACAGCTTCCCCATCATCGTCGAGGAAAGCCCCACTACCAAGACCCTCCCTTCGCCCACCGGGATGACACTCGCCGCAACCTCCCCCGACCTGACACCTAGAGCCTCCTTTACTTCGGAGAATCACAAGAGGCCCGCGGTCAACACGCCTACCAGGCCACCCTCCACTAGACTTCGAAGCGTGGTTGCATCCGCCACCAATGAGCCTCCACCTTCGTCATGGGAACCTCCATCGGTGGCGGTGGCGGAGGGCACCCTTCCTCTGAAATATTCATTACACTTCGAACTTCGGACCTCCAGTATCGCACCTGACGATGGCCAACGCCCCCGTAGCCCCAGCACCTCACAAGTTCACGGCACGTCCTTGCCCAGTATCCGAGCTCCAAACACTTGAAGCACCGGTTTGCGTTGAGCTTTCGCCGGTCTGCCACTCTACACATCTCCGCCGCTGTCTCGACTCCCCCCTCGACTGCCCCGGCGCGATCCTTCACTTTCCATCTCCTTTGGACGACCACCTTCCAGCCGCCGAGTCCATCTTCCTAGTCCTCCCTCTGTCGGAGAGGTTCGCCACTCCCTCCCTCACGGAAACCCTTTGCTAGGGAGATTCTTTTTGTCTCTTCCATAGCATTGGATTTGTAGGAATCAAATAATCAATTGCCCAAATAAGAAATCAACTCATATATTTGTTGCTAGATCCACGACCATTGGGGTACCAAAAAATTGAATTAGGCATATCAACAGCCTATTGGGGATAGAAGAGGCCTTAGTAGGGTTGCTTCTTCCTCCAAGGTCTCTCTTGAGGCTTTTAGAGGAGGAAGGGTGATTGCTATGTCACCCCTACTCGAAGAAGCCCCCCTCATGCTACAGAAGGGCTGGCAATGAAGCATAGGGCAGTAGGGATGCTGCCACAGGTGACAGGAGCATCTAACTGATGCTATAGTAGCCCAGGAGGCCGCTGGAACAGCCCTGGCCACCCCTGGTGGTGACGCTAGCCCCAACTATCGCCGTTGTTGGCCTTGGTGGTGGTGCGGCTGGTGGTGGTGCTGGGAGGTCGGTGATTAGGGTTGGTGGTGCCTAAGAGGAGATAGAAGGGTTTTCGGTGGAGGGTTCGGAGGGTTAGGGTTGGTGGGATGCCCGGACATCAGTCTAAGGTTGCTGCTTTGATAGCATGATGGGAAAAATGAGCGATCTATTCTTTTGAGAAATCCTAAGTGCCTTTTTATAGAGGCATAAAAGGAAAAATTACAAGCATACACCTATAAGAAATAACAAAAGTAGGCCACATAGCATAGATATAAAGATGAGGCATAAACTAACCAATAAAAAGCACTGAATTTGCAAGCAAGGACTGTGGATTTAGTGGAAGGGAGATCATGGCTATGTTAAAGTAAATCTACTAATCTGAAGAAGGGTATTTCTTTAGGCTCTTGAATATATTAAGTAAATATCCAATAGGATAGGGGAAAAAATGAACAAAATAGATTCAAAATCTTCATTTTCTAGGGACCATCTTTAGAGGCTCTATGTTCTAGGATGACTATTTATTTGTTTATATGTTATTTAAAGTAAACTAATATTTGCACAATTTAGCTTAAAGTAGTTTGAGAAATTGATTTTGGATGATGCATTGAACTAGTTGGAGATTGTAAAGATCTTGTGAATCTCCTAGAAGGAGATCACAAGATCATGTTAGGATTAAGTGGCAAGAGTCCCTTGCCAAGTGTAGTTGGTTAAGTTTGTTTTCTTGAGAGTCAAGTTAATTGTTTTTCCTTATTTGAATTAGCTGTAGGAATATGAAAGTTGTCAGAGATTTAAATCTTTGTTAGAGATTTATTTTCTTAGTTTGTTTTGGGATTGGATCTCTATATATAGAGAATAATACCCTTTATGTTAAATGAGTTCCCCAATAATAAATTGAGTTCTCTAAAACCATGACTCCTCCCTCTATCTATATTGTGTGCGTGCTCTTTCTCTCCTTCTCCCTCTCCCTCTCCGTTGTGATCTACTACTTCTTAAATGGTATTAGAGCGTGGGATCTCTCTCTACATGGGAGAGGAGCATGACCAAGGGTGCCTCCCTTGGTCTTGTGGCGTCAGTGTGTGAAGGAGAGGGTCACATTAACCCTCTCATGTGATCCTGTGCGTAGAAGATCCCACGAACATGGGGTTCCTCTGCGTGTGATTGACTGTTTTTGACCGAGTTGAACTTGGGTCTTCGGTCGATTTGTGCGCAGAACATTCTGTGCGTGTGTTATGGTTGATGTGGAAGAATCAACAGTCACCTTTAAGGCGAAGATCATGATCGTCAAATTGGCCAATGCCTTGAACTACATTCTGTGGTCATGTGCCTTTTGGATTTTTGTCTGAGGGGAGGATGAGTTACATGTCCTAATCGACAAACAAGTCTCTTGACTCTTGAGAAGAAAACAAGTACAAGAAGTGAACTGTGGGAGGAGAACTACTTGGTGATGAGTTGGTTGATGAATAACATCAACCAATCTATTGTTACGAACATGCTATATCAAGATACAAAAAAAAAAAAAAATTGGGACATACTTGAGAAGCGATTCTCCTAGAAAACAAATAGTGCGAGGCTCACCAACATTTACTGGAGGATATGGAATACAAATTGGGGGGATATGCCCCTTGATAAGTATTTCACTTCCCTCGAAGGTCTGTTTGAGGAGTTAGGCATCGATCAGCCTACTTGTTGCAGCAAGTAGACATCTGAATATGTGCAATGGCAAGTCTACAAGTTCCTAGGGGGTTTAAGCCCTAGGTATTAGATGAGATTCTAGCATCTGACGAGGGGCTCAATTTGGAGATGATCTACAGTCGACTCCAGAAGATAGAAGTTGAGGAGCCTCTGGTGACTATGCCTTCACCCATTGAGACCATTGTGTTGGCCGCAAAAAGAGGCGAACTTGGATGTGGTCACAGTTGAGGGCGTGGCCGTGGCAAGTTCTTGCCATGTGTCTATTGCAATCGAACAAATCACTCGTTCGACAAATGCTGGGAAAAGTTCAGGCACCCAGGGTGGGCAAATAAGTTCGTACTAACTCAGGAGGAGTCCCCTTTTACACCTGCACAGTTAGACTGCTTGTGGTCGCTGTTGAAGCCTAAAGAAACTACTACTGTTGCTGTGGCAACCACGACTGAGGTCTCACATGTTATGCCTGCTGCTTCAATGATTGTTCCTAGCCAGAAGGAAGAAGTCCTGGGCTGTGTCCTCTATGAGGAGGATGATGACCAATAGTGGGGAAACTAAGCCCCACTGATGGGAGCCTTTATCCAGTGTTTTGTTCTCCTCCAAGGGGGGAGATTTTCCTAAAAACAAGGCAACCATCAATTGCTTGGGATTGTGTCCCAAACCATTGTTCGTGGTACTTATGAAGATTGAAGATGTGTTCAAGCTTGAGCATTATTGCTGCTACTGTACTCGTTTGCAAGTTGGAGATGTCCAACTTGGGAGGGAGTGTCAGAGATTGTGAAGATCTTGTGGATCTCCTTGAATCTCCTTCAAGGAGATCACAAGATCATGTTAGGAATAAGTGGCAAGAGTCCCTTACCAAGTCTAGTTGGTTTACTTGTTGGTTAAGTTTGTTTTCTTGAGAGTAAAGTTAATTGTTTTTCCTTATTTGAATTTGGTGTAGGAATAGGAAAGTTGTTAGACTTAATTCTTTGTTAGAGATTTGTTTTCCTAGTTTGTTTGGGGATTTGATCTCTATATATAAAGGTCAATAGCCCTTATGTTAAATTGAGTTCTTCAAAACTGTTACTCCTCCCTCTATCTCTACCATGTGCATGCTCTCCCTCTCCCTCTCCATCATGTTCTACTACTCAGAACTCGTAATTCCATAAAAGTATCTAGATGTTGCTGCTTTCTTTTGAAGCAAAGTGCAGCCGGAGGTTACTCCAAGAAATCTGATAAAAGTGCGTATGAAAAGACACTTCATTGCAAAACTTTTGAATAGTTGAAGTGGACAATGCATTGCTGCTGTGTAGGTAACTATAATGTCTACTTTCAAAAATAATCACCTTTAATGTCCCAGATTGATAATTTTGGTCCTAGGTAAAGCTACCTATGTTTCGAATAGACACAATGCTTCCAAATTTTTCTGAATCTTCTAGGATGAAGATGGTTACAATCATCATACTTCACAGGAAAAGGTATCTATGCAGAATCCTTCATCTGTCTACATAGTTAAATGCATCTTAAGCTAGTTTTAGATTTTAGAAATGTCATGTTTTTGCCTAATGAGGATGTAAGCTTTGTTATGATTCTGTAATGGCTAACTAGATAGCAATACTGAAACCGTGCGAGGCTTTGTATGAGGATTTTCTCTTTCGTACCTGTATTGATTCACAGAATTTCAAAATGCTGTAGCCAGCCACGTTTTCATACCTAAACCTTGTTTCAATTTATAGAAATGCGTACAATTAAATAACATGTGACCATAGTGATATGTTTTGTTTACAATGATAACGCTGACGTGTTTTTATGAGAATCTCAATGTGTAGGGGGAAAAGGATCTCCCCTTACCAAAATTTGGTGAATGGGATGTCAATGATCCTTCCTCAGCAGAAGGATACACTATGATCTTTAACAATGCTAGGAATGAGAAGAAGTTAGGTGGCAACATTCAAGGGGGTGACTCTCCAGCAAAGGAAAGCGCCGCAAACAGACGTATGACACAACCTACGAAGCCTGAGACTGTGAGTCCTCCCTTGCTCAAGATTCTGCAATTTTGTGAAGCCAATTACTTGGCTCTTGGTTTTCAAGCTAGAATTTGTTGCTTGCACTGAGTGCAGAAAAAACCTGTATTGGCCTAATTCCTTGAGTGTGCAGGAGAACTAAAGTCACATTTTTCTTCTTCAAAGGTAATCTGGGACAAGTAGATTTGAAGGAGGGCCTATTTCCGTTCATGGTTGTCATAATATCTATTTATCTTCACATGCCTAAGATGAAAGAAGCGTAGAACACCAATGCTGAAACATCTACATTCCCAGCTATAACTAACATCTAATTTGTTCTTATTAACTACCAAAATAAAGAGCGAAACTTTTTATCATTCCATATTTGTTGGACTCATGCACGCCTAGATGCATGCATGTTGTGACTTGCTTGCCAAAAAATGTGCGCATTTGCAGGTGCCTGTAAGATGGAAAGGAAAACCCTTTCCAGTTCCCCCTTCTAACGACTGCAGGTAGCTGGATGTTTTATTTACTGAATTGCATATATTTGTGCAGAGAGGATCATGCTGTTGCTTTGGAGGCAGCCCAACACAGCCCTGATCACCAGTGGCGCAAACCATCTACGTTCACATTCTCGCTTTGCTATTTTCTACTATGAGAAATAGAGAGAGCCTGTCAGTTTTGCCTTGTATCCCCAGAGTGAATGATACTTTTGAGATTTGTGTGCAGCCACAAACCTGCTCATGTAGGGATAGGTTATGATGGCAACAATGAAACATCAAAAAATTGTTTATTAATCGTGCAAGGTGTATATTACACAGTGGGTTGTGTTTTGTAATTAGCATGCGGCTTTATGTGATTTATCATTGCCTCTCACATTGGTTGAGGTGATTATACTTGAGAGTAGAGATGGGGGCACATCTTTCTAAATCTTTCTGCTATTAAGCACGGAGGCCATAAAGGCTATTTAAATTCAATTTAGTCCTTTTTCTCTCTGGTATAACTTGTTCCTAATTGTTTACCAGAGTCGGGGCAGATGGTCGCACAAGGGCATAAAGGCTTTTCCTATTTATGTTTCTATTAGCATATCTTCGCTCGTCGATTTCTATATGATCCAAGGGTTAGTTTTCACGTCATTCTTTCCTAGTTGCCATTTAGTAAAATGGTTATGAATATAGGAAATAGTGCTAATAATTATGAATTACTTATTTACTAACTGAAATAATCAATGATGTACGTCCATTACCATGCACGGTTCAATGCCGACTCCATGTGGAGCGAGTCGATATAGGAAGTTGAAGGGAAATTAACAGAACTTTACCAGTCCCGATCTTGGTCTTAGGTGCAAGTGGAGTTTCATTTATAGTTGCAATATCTTCACCTTACACAAAATTTATGTGTTAAAAAATTTATGAATTACGCATATTGCATCTTTTAGTTGATGTACCTTAAATTGATCTTTTAGGCAAATTAATATCCTCTTTTGAACATTGGAGCGTACTTTAAAGGTTCTCTATCTCAACCAGTGACTCACCAAATCAGTGATGCAAAATTGCAAACGATATCCAAATGCCATATCCGACGGAAAGTGTATAATAAGCATATGCATGCGATGTAAATGTTTTAAGATTGGTTTCTTCAGCTTCGTAAGTTACACTGATTTGCAAAGTTGACAACAAAGTGTAATTTTGGGATCAAGGGAATCGTCATAGCGTGATTTATTTCATGCATCCTTGGCAACCGGTAATTCTTTCGATGTTAAGAATTTTATTTTTTGGTCCTAAAAAGCTTTAGTAGAAAGTAATGATATTTTTTTGTTCTTTGAAAAAGAAAATTTTCATTAAGAAAATAAAAATGATATAAATATGCAACCTCAAAGTGTGAAATTTTAAAATAGCCACCGCACAAAAAAATAAAAAAAAGAAAGAAAATAAAAAAAAAATCACCTTAAATAATTTATGAGATAAGTAAAATCAACATTATACATTGAGTATCATAAGTACCGTTTAACGGTATTGATAAGCCATACTAATGGATGATGAACGATAAAATCTAAGCTGACTATACACTCGATTACGATGAATCCGATTTTAAAGTAATCCTAACATCAAAAATTTTAATCAACGTAAACGTGGAGCGGAGATGACCGATCAACGTCAAGTGAAATCCTTCCACTAGCATGAAGTTGGGAGATCACAATACAGACACAGCTCTACAAAAGGCACGATAGTTAGACTTAACAAGGACATCACACAGGATGCCATCACCACGATTGACGCCACCGCAATGAGAGTCCCAACAGCCGAAGACGATCAAGGACGCCACAACCACCCCACAGTCAGAGACAATCGAGGCTGTTGCGACCAAAACCCCCACCGTCAAATACTAATGAAGGACCTGCAAGCCGCGACACAAGACCCACACACTGGAAGAGAGAGTAAGGGAGGAGAAGTGGTCGACAATTAAAGGAGGGGGCCCCAACTGGCGGTAAGGCCGACCGGGACCCAGCAGCAACAATGCTAAGAGGGGCAAACCGAAGGACGAACGCAAGTATCGATACTAAGAGGTCATTTTATATTGGTCAGTGGTTTGTGGTCTGATTCTAGTAAAAGCCTATAAAAATGGCTCTCCTTTCAGATCCAAATTATCTAATGTGATGTTATCAGATGGTTTCATGGTGTTGCACGTGATAATCTCCGTAATACTGTCAGTACCCTCCACGCGTCAAAAAGGAAAAGGATATGAAATATGGCAAAAAAAAAAAAAAAACAAGAGAGAGATAGCATCTGTACGGGGCATTCTACTAGACCTCATCATAAGCAGCCCATCCAAAACGCTCTTTTCCTTACCCATCCAACTCTACCGCATTGCAAGAATCTCGTTGTCACTACGGGGCGGGCATATGGCCTCTTCCCATGCAGAGAATGTTCTTAAAAAATTATTGCGTCAGAGGCATTATTTGTATAAATATATAACCCTAGATTTTTACATATAATGTACCGCAGAACAGTATGCCCCTGATTCTGTTTTATGGACCATAAATCTGTAATATAATGGGGAGATTTCCTTCCCAAAAAGATCAGCGATTCCTCTCCTGTGTTACATAGAATGTAATGGAGAGCTGTATGTTCCTCATTCCGTTTTATGGACCATGATCCTGCAATACTATGGAGAGATATCCTTCCCAAAAAGAGCAGTAATTCCTTTCCCTGGATCCCTTTGCTTGATGAGTGATTCCCCGACAAGAACCTGCCGAGATTAACAGCTCATTCACATATTATGGTCCATATTTACATCTTAGCGTCGATGATCAGCTACTGGCAGCATCCTGAACTGCCATCTCTGCTCCCTGAAGGGCTAATTAATTCCAGGGAATGAGCTCTAGAAGCAGGAGGGTACTTTCCCCCAATGTTCGGTGAAGAAAAGCGTGCAGAAAATGTGTTTAAGGAAACAAGTAGTCAAATGTTCCAAGGACGGATTGGTGAAGAAAAATTCAAGTGAGAGTTCTAAGTGCATCGCGTATATCATTTAGTAGGAGCTAATTCATATTTTCCAGATATTAGGCAATAGCGTCACCCCCATGATGACCCCCAACCATACAAGTAGAAGCAACACCACCCAATGGAAGATGGGAGAGCGGGGCAGGGCCCGCTCTCTGAGAAGCACTTTAGTTCTCACCCTCCTATTTTCTTTCTTTCTTTGTGTTTGCTGTTGTTTGTTTGTTTCTTCTTCTTCTTCTTCTTCTTCTTCTTCTTCTTTTAAATAATAATAATAATCATAATAATATCTTTTTTCTAAGGGAGGGTTGAGGAGGGGGGTGGGGGGGTGTTGGTTTGCAAGCAACACATGTGAAAACCATCTTAGTTGTGACCCTGACCTACTGTCCAAAGGGTTTGACATACTATCTGAACAGTTGGTCATGAGTGCGTTCATGGTATCAAGATAATGAATCAAGAACTCATTTGGGAAATTGTCAGACATTTGGACTAGGTTATCTACCGTTGAAATTTCTTTGGTGAAAAAGCTTAAGAATGGATCATTTTTTGGAAAATGCAAAGCAATAGGGAATGACGATTAGAAAGACAATACTTACAGCTTGGACTCCAGCTTTTTGAACATAAGCAATATCTTCAGGAACAAACAATCCAGATTCTCCTACAACCTGAAACATCAATAAGATTGTGTCACGATACTGCACCTGTTCTCAGTTAAACCGGGTCACGGGTATTTGCTACATTGTTTGTTGCAGCAAAATATGACATATTTTCATGGCATGAAATTAGATCACCTTCTCATGCATATAATATTTGCAACAAATTTCGATGCTATGTCCTTACACCAGGTTGAAAACCGAAGTATCATATGTACCGTGTGGTTCAAGTAAATTCCACACTTGCAGACTGCATTATTCGTGACAGCAAATCAAACAGGCTGGAAGGCTATAGATGGAAAGTTGTTGAGCCATAAAAGGCAAGAGAAAAGGGATCAAAAGAAACAAGGGACCAACATTCTATGGTATTTTGGAACCAGCAAAAATGACGACCAAAGCTAAGGCAAATTCACTTGATTCCAGCAAAACCTGCATGCAAGTTATTCACTTACTTCCTATTCACCTATTTTCCAGAAAGTACCTTACAGGTATACAGAAACTTGTGTGAGTTGTCATCTAAGCAAGAATTTGGAAATTCAATTGCTTTACTTTAAAGTCCTAGAAGCCTTGGAAAAACTTTACTTTTTGCAAAAGTAAATTTTTTTTTTAAAAGATGCAAAAGTAAACTTTAGCTCACCATAATATTCTTTTCGCAAATGATTTCACCATTCTCCCCCTCAAGTAGTGTTTTTGTGTTGGAAATATCAACCTCAAATGTCTCTGCAGAAATGCAGTTGTTGACAAAACCAAATCAGCTCAATACCCTTTGAAGAGATGCATGTAAAAATCAAGGCCCACTTCCTAAGATGCACTAGAATCATAATTGATTATGTTGGTGTCAGTGAAATCATAACTAAAATTTCCAGCCTTTTAACATTCTATAGCATCCTTGTGTATAAATCAGGAAAAAATAAACATGGATGCTTACAGAATTATTATCTCTAATGTGTTTTTGGCCTTTTTTCTAAATTCATCCTGTCTACAGCAATCAGAATCTATACATCCTACCCAGAAACCCATCAGTTCTTTTTCTAAATTCACCCCATCTAAAGTAAACGCAATATGTACACCCTAGCTAGAAACCCTGCCAGTTCTCTAACATTGATCTTCTACAGAGCAACAAATCATGATATCCATTAGCTGGGAAGGAATCACAAGGTTTTGGGGATTCTAACAACAAAGTTTATTCACACATTTTGCGTTGTGCAGGACTGGAATACTATATAGAACAAATCAGGTGTCATGCATCAATGACTGGTGTTGTTTAAATGTACAACATAAATAAATAAATAAATCTGTTAATTCAAACAATTTACAATTTATCAAAACACCGTGTAGTTTTAAAATAAGAATTATTAAAAAGGCCTACCAAGGTCCCTGTTGTTGATTCCAATAAGCTGAATACCATCAATCCTAAGAACACGATTCATTTCCCTTTCATCGTGCACCTATCAAAACATGAAGGTTAAAGCTGGTATTACAGGATGAGGTCAATGGCAATTCATGTCAAGTACAGCAAACAGCTTAAAACCATGATACAGTATACAGATTAATACCACCCAAATCGAACTAGTAAGGACCTGTTTTTTGTTTTTTTCCCTTTTTCAAACCTGAAGAGAATAAGCATGTTTAATGTTCCCACTAAATGACCATTCTGTCTAAATGACCGTAATTATTGTCCCCATACCATTTCCACAAAGAGCCAAGGCTCTACTATCCATAAATTATAATAAAGCAAAATGTTCTAACAGTGATGCATAAAAAAAACACTACTTCAAGTTATAAACAAAAAGGAGAAACCATTCTAGGGAACTTATTTCTGCTAACCTCAATTAGTGCTGCCATTCCAAGTGTTCTGCATATCTTAGTATAGTATTTAATATCAACATCAAGCAACACAGCTGCAATCAGTAGCACAGCATCTGCTCCTTTACTTCTGGCATAGTAAATTTGCCAGGGGTCAATTATAAACTCCTTGCAAAGAAGAGGGCACTGCATAATTACCATGTTAGGAACTTGGATGCTAGAACAAATTAAACGAAGAGGGCACTTCAAATTATGATAAGAGATTGCATGGACACGTGAAAAGTGAAAATCAACAGTGACACACCTTCACATCGTCACTGCGAATTGCTGTCAGGTTTTCAAAGCTTCCCTGAATACAGAAATGGAAAAGAAAGACCAGGGTTGGCAAGTAAAAGCATAAAAAAAGTTTGTTTTCATAGCTCTATCAAATTTACAGCAAGAATAATACCTGAAAGAACTTTTGATCTGTCGAAACACTAAGGCAAGCAGCTCCGCCCTTTTCGTAAAAAGTGGCTATTTGAAGCTGTAAGGAAGATCTCAATAGAGTACCTCTTTTGTCAATCAAAGCAATGGAGGTGCAGATTGCTAGAAATTCATGTGAAACCAAAAAAAAACAGAATATGTTTGCTACTGTGCCATGGTCTCTTACAGAACTTTAAGAACTTCGGAGTTCTTATAAAAAGAACGTGACACATCATCCCTATAGATGATGATGCGATTGAAACTTAAATTGTCTGGATTAATAACTCTCTGGTTGAAATCAAACCAAGCTATTGATGCACTGCTGCCGGGAATTAGCAATACCCAAGCATTTAGAGTCTTGATGTTGGATATCAGAAGGAAGTTGTACCCATCATTGGATCAGATCTGTCTACTCAATGAGCTTTCAGTTGCTTGAATTTTCAACCTGGTATTAAGCTGAAAGGAAGCAAGTTTCAAATCTGATAAGAACTTCTTACTACCATCACATGTCCCCTGTTTCTTTATTATTATAGTTACTAGACTGATCTGTGTTTCTACTACTCTTTTGTTCTCTGGTTCTGTTGAGATAGATGAATTATGATTGATGAGTTATTACCTAATTTAGTTCCACATTGTATTAGTGGGAATTTAGGGGGTGTATGGTGGGCTATATAAAGGCCATTGTTCCCATTTGTTCTTTGAGAAGAACAATGGAAGTTCATACCCATAGGGGCACTTCTCTCGCTGTTCTCTCTCCTTGTAGAGGGGTTTCCGTGTAAACCTATGTATTTTTATTTGTGAGGCTCTCGATGTTTTATTCGTTTCATCTCTCAGATTGTTCTTGGGTTTTATCATTGTTCTTGCTGAATTCTTGAGTTTTATCATTATCTTGCATCATTACTGGAGTAGCAGTATTAATGGTGACCACCCCCTGCCACATGAAGAAGCCCCGTGTGTTCTCATCCATCTACAATGCCCTCGAGATAGAAAAATCAACAGCAAAGGGGGTTGATACAGGAGGACTTCAATCTCAAGTGATTGATCAAAGCTGCCCTTGGCTCTTGCTCCTACAGAGGCCATCTCATGCACCTCTTGGATTTCAAGGTGACAATGGCTGCTCTCTGACCGATGAACAGTGATCATCCTCACCATGATGGGTTATCAAAACAAGACAAGCCAATAGCAGAAGTGGCACCCATTGACGATGAAGTCTCTGTCCTGTAGGACACCTTGGTGAAGCTCTACATGGCACCCATACCGGAGGACTCCACGTGAAGTCTTTGTCTGACACCTCCTCTCCTAGGCTTCTGCATTCACCTCCACTCCAAGCTCAACCTGCCAATTTGATGTGGAGTCTTTCCTCCCTTTAGCCCTGTGAGGACATTGACAGCCTTTACTGTAAGATCACTGCAGGGAGATATGTGTGAACTTCCAACACGTGGGACAGAAACATCATGCAATTGCTCAAGGATTTCCCCAAGCACAGATGTTGAGAGTGGTGAAGAAGTACTCCGAAAAAATTTTGTACAAACCGTAATTAAAATATTTATTTCATTAATTACATTCCAAAAAATTTTAATTTGTTCAATTGAACTCTAATTTCTTTTGGGGCTTTTGCACTTTTAATCCCTCTTTTCATTTATTTTTAGTATGTTGGATTGGCTGTTCTCTCTTCAAAAAATGAGGAAGATAAAAAGGAGAAAAAAGAGGGACAGAGAAAACAAAATAAAAAAAGGAGAGCAAAAATAAAAAAATGAGAAAAAAAGAAAAAAATGATGAGCAAAAAAGGGAAGAAAGACAAAAAAGAGGGTAAAAAATGAAGTAAAAGAGAAGATGTGGAGAAACTCTTCTCTATGGATTAATGGAGAGAAAATCAAACTCTCATCCTCTCTTATTAGCGTATAAGATGATTGCTTATTGTTGAGTGGTGTAAAATACTTGTAAATGGGTATATAAATCTTGGGTGTGGGTCCATGTATCCCATTCTTCTGTAGATTGTGTAATATATCCCCTTATCCCTTAGAGTTGTCGTAGTGAGTGAAAAACAAAATCCCTTGTTGCTAGTGGGCACTAGGGTCTTGTGGAACTTGTACTCCCGTGGTTTTTCCTATAACGAGTTTTCCATGTAATATTGTGTGTTCTTGTGTGAGTTTGTGTTTTATGCAACATGGTATTAAAGCCACGGTGATATGATCCATGTCTTTGTTGCTTGTTCGTGCCTTCCATGAGATCGTTGTGCTTGAGTAGGAGGCTGCTCAAGCTGTGTGTGCTGGGTATTAGTCGAGGGCTACTCGAGTTATTGAACCTACAGGCAGGGCTTGCCAAGGAGGGCTCCATTTGGTTGCATCTATAGTGCTCCAACAAAGGCTCGTTAGAACCTTAGTGACTAACAAAGCTTCAGCAACTTGGAACTTTGTTCAAGTAGAACCTTAACGAGTTCCCTTTGGTGTATAAAGGTGCCTAACCCCCATTTTTGAGTGGGGCTCACAGTGCTGTCAAGGAGCTCTCCTAGGAGCCAGGTTGAGGCGAGGCGAGGCCCTAGCACCTCGACAAGGCTCGCCTTGCCTGATTTGCTTGAGGTGCTACCTAGGCAAGCACTTGGGCCAAGGTGCTAGGCACCCCAGGCAAGTGCCTGAACAAAGTTTGCTAATTTTTCAATTGTTAAATACTTTTAAGGGTTTTAATTTCTGTTTACCTAATTATTCAACACCCTTTCTTAGTTAAACACACTTATGCATATGTATGTGCGCATATGCATAGATATATACATATACATGTACTTATATATATATATATATATATATATATATATATTGTATGCTTGTGTATGTATATATGTACATGTCAACTTATATGTACAAATATATATGTACATACACACACGTGTGCACAAGTATATCATATAAATATAAAAGCATATAAATATACTGTGTACATTTATATATGTGCATATGGAAATGTACGAAACTGTATACATACTTATGATATGTATCAATGTGCATATATATGTGCATTGCACCTGTTTGTCTAATCACTTATATATATATATATATATATATATATATATATATATATATATATATATTAACACCACATTTTTCTTGGGTGAGTACCTAGCGCCTTAGGCATTTTGGACCCCCCTCGCCCCTCGCCTTTTAGCACCTCTCCCCTTTGACAACCTTGGACTCACCCCCCCTTTCCTCTCTAGTAGCTTGGGTGGTGTCACCCAGGGTCTGTGCGTCGCCAACATAGCTCTGACGATTCTCTGCACTACTTCAATAGGCTTCTTTCTCTTCAGCTGCAACTTCATTTTGGCCATTTGTCCATCTGAGCAGTAGAACTCTAGGTTTCTACCATCACCTTGGGTTGCATTAGTCACTTGCTAACGTGGCTGTTGCTGCTACTGCTATGCTGTTGCACTTCTATGAGCCTTGGTCTCCATAGTTGCTATTGTGGCTTGCGGGTTTGAGCCTCTTCTAATCGGGTTCGATCTTATCATCGTTTGTTGGTTGGTTCTTGGTTGTTTTTAGCTAGAGGCAACAACATTCATCCATCTCTACAAGGTTGAGGTATATCTTTCTCTTGTTTAATAAGATTTGTACACCTGATTGTATTTTCTTCAACGAGAAGAGGTACGAGTGGTCTCATTTGTGGCTTTTTACACCTAGTTGTATTCCCTTGGTGTGTAAGGGATACAAGTGATTTTGTAACTTGTTGGGTGTATTCCTTGTGTTATTGTTGTTTCTTTGTGTGTGTGTGGATACATTCTGCGATTGTGGTTGTTGGTGATGAGATTTAAGACATCGATTATGAAGTCTGTAGAAGAAGACTGTAGCTGTTCTCTAGTTACTCAAGGAAGAACATACAATTATGCTCCGTCTCCTGATGGCTAGGTTGCTGATAGTGGTGCTATTGATCACATGATTGGCGACTTATGATGGTTTTCTCAATATAAGGTTGGTTTAGGAAAAAATGATGTCAAGGTTGCTGATGGATTTAGTGTGAAGGTCGCAGGGAAAGGCAACGTACACCTTTGGAATAGAATTAGACTCAGTGTTCTAGAGCTTTCCTTAAATTTACGATGTGTCAGTAAGATTTGTAAGGAACTGAAGTGTAAATTGATTTTTTTATAAGGATCGATGTGTCTTGCAAGATTTGAAAATAAGGAAACTGGGATTGTTCTTAAAATAGATTATATTGGTTACTTGGAAAGGTCGAACTTGCTTTTTAGGCTACATTAAATTCTAGGGAAATGAACTCCACAAAGATTCATGAAATGGTACTATGGCATAAGAGACTTGGACATCTGAACTTTGTGGCTCTACAAAAATTGCTTTTAAACTTATTCACAGGGGTCAACCTTTAGGATGTGAACTATCAGGTGTGTCAGTTGGTGAAGCACCATCATGTATCCTTTCCAGAGTCGAGCCATAAGAGTAGTACATTCTTTTCCTTGGTTCACTTGGATGTATGGGGACCTACTAGTATTGAGATTGAGACAGGACATAGGTACTTTGTTACTTTTATTGAAGATTGTTTCAGGTGCACATTCTTTATCTCTTAAAAAATGAAGAGCTTCCTTGCATTGTCAATAGTTTCTTCAACATGATTGAAAATTAGTTTTATATTAGAATTAAAGTGTTTAGATCAGATAATGCTCGTGAATACATGGGAAGCTCCCTAAAGGAATTTTCTGATGTGAAAGGAATTCTACATGAGGCATCATGTAGTTATACACCACATCAAAATGGCATTACAGAAAGAAAGAACTGGCACCTTCTTGATGTTACACAAGCATTATTGATTCAAGGAAAGATACCTAAATGTTAATGGGCAGAAGCCCTTTTGACTACTACATATTTGATCAACAAGATGCCTAGTTGTGTGCTCAAAGGGAAAATTCCTTTTTCATTATTGTTCCTAGACAAAGAACCTTTTTCTCTACCCGTAAAGGTAGTTGGCTACACTCGCTATATACACGTTCTACAACCTAGGTATCTAAGTTTGATCCACGATCTTTCAAAGGGATATTCTTGGGATACTCAACTTCACAGAAAGGTTATAAATGCCTTGATCCTAATCTTAAGAGAAATATCTACTTCCAACCCAAATATTCTCTTTAGGGGGAGAATAGAGGTGAAGAGGACCTTGACATTAAGTTTAATATTTCCGATGGTATAGTTGGTGGTTTTGATGAGCAAAGGGAGCAACATGAGGAACAAGAAAATGACAACCGCATTGATACCTTGTTCCTTAATAAAAGGTATGATAAAAGACATTGCCAGACAGCAAGAATTGAGGAAGCCGATCCTAATCTTATTCCTTCACTCCCCTTATCATCATCATGAAATTCTAATGCTTCCAAAAACTTGATTGTTTCTCCTATTCCTATTTTGGATGATAATGATGATGGAGGTATATTAATGGGAGATTGCATTAAAGATACCTCAAATGCTTCAAATGTTGAAGACATGCCTATTTCTCTCAGGAAAGTAGTTAGAAAGTGTACAAAACATCCTAAACAGATACATGGCTTACTCCATGTTGAGTCTCAATTATAGATGCTTCTTATCCTCACTTGCTTCCTTTGTGGCCCCTTGGAATGTTGTTGGAGCACAACTCGACCCTAAGTGGGCAAAGGCCATGCAAGAGGAGATGATTGCTCTGTTAAAGATCCATGGCTGGGATGTGGTTAATACTCCCAAGGTTGCTCATATGGTTGGCTCAAAGTGGGTGCATACCATCAAGTACAATGCAAATGGGTTGATTAATAGATATAAAGCTCTCTTGGTAGCAAAGGGATTCATGTAGAAATATGGAGTTGACTACTTTGAGACATTTTCCCTTGTAGCTAAAATGAATTCTATGTGGATTATTCTTGCTATTACTATTTATTATTCGTGGAAACTCCATCAAATTGAATGCAAAAATGCCTTCTTGAACTAAAGGCTGGCAAGATTACCTTGCTAATTGTATACGTTGACAACATGATTGTCGTTGGAGATGATGATGGAGAGATCAACAAAATTAAGAGTCTTCTAGCTAGTGAGTTTGAAATCAAAAATTTAGGCCAACTAAAGTACTTTCTTGAAATAGAGATTGCAAGGTCTAATTAAAAGAAAATATGTTGATTTAATGAAATAAATAAGGAAACTGCAGTGTAGGCCCATTTCCACTCCTATTAAGGAAAATCATTGTTTAAGGCTGAAGGATGGGAGGCAACTAGATGAGCTTGGGAAGAACATATATCAAAAAATTGTGGAAAAGTTGATTTATATTACTTTGACTCGGCTAAATATCACTTATGCAGTTAACATGGTTAGTCAGTTCATATATGTTCCAATAGATGCTCATCTCCTTGCTGTCAACCTTATCCTCCAATATTTGAAGAAGAATCTTGGAAAGGGCCTTTTGTTCACTAATCGAGATAGGTTGGACATTGAAGCTTATATTGATGCTGATTTGGCAGGGTTCGTAGATGATAGGCAATCTACTGTTGGGTATTGCATATATCTTGTTGGGAACCTTGTCATATGGAGTAAACACCTTGGTAAGTATAGAGCTATAGCTATGGGGGTTACTGAAATGTTAGCACAAATCCTACTTGCTGATATTGGGATTCAACCTATTAAATCCTATGATGCTTTACCATGGCAACAAGGCTACCATCAAGCTAGCTAACAATATGGTCTTGCATGATAGGATTAAGCATGTTAAACTTGACAGACACTTTATCCATAAGAAGATTGATTCTAGAGGTCTATGTCTTCCTTATTTAAGTCAAAAGATCAAGTAACCGATGTCTTCACAAAAGGGCTTGCCTTGACACAATATGAGAAGGATGTAGGCAAGTTAGGCATGTTTGACCTTTACACCCAACTTAAGGGGGAGTGTTGAGTGGTGTAAAATATTTGTAAATGGGTATATGGATCTTAGGTGTGAGTCCATGTATCCCATTCTCTTATAAATTGTGTAACACATCCACCCACCTCGAAGTTGTCATAATGAGTGAAAAACAAAATCCTTAGTTGCTAGTGGGCACTAAGGTCATATGGAGCTGTGCTCCAATGGTTTTTCTTGTAATGACTTTTCCACGTAATATCGTGTGTTCTCATGTGAGTTTGCATTTCATTCAACACTTATAATTGTTGTTTTACTTTAAGAAGCCCCTCTTTCTTTGAGTTCCTATACGATGGAAAGCCACAATTCTTGAGGTCTCCAAATGAAAGAGGTGCACTCTCTTTGAGGTCCTTGTATAAAAAGATCCCTTCTTAGAGATCCCTATTAAGGTAGTGAAAATTTGGTTTGGCTTGGTCTTTGCATGAATTCTTGAACCAAACCAAATGTTCATTTATTTCAAAATTAGGAATCGGAATTGAACCAATTTGAGAAACCGGCTTTTCCGATTTAGTTTTTAATAGTTTCATTCGATTCGATTTTGGTTACAACCAATTTTAAGCATCATCTATTGATTTTCAATTTACAGGAATAAAGTTGGTAATGATTTGTGGTTTAATAATGAGTTTTACTGTTAAAAGGCTCTCTATAGTTGATATTAGTATATATTAATATAGATTAAGAGTCAATGTTGTGTTGTGACGTGTACAATTATTCACTCTATTACACATTATACATATGAGTAAACGCAATATGACCTGGTTTGATTTATTTCAATTTTTGAAAATGGCAAACCAAAAGTCATACCAAAACTTTGATTTTTCAAAAATAGCAATCAAATAACTGAACTTGTAATAACCCAAGCCTAGGCTCAAGTTCAATTAAGAAAAACTAACCTTGATAATTTATTGGGCATGAGTCCAATAGACCTAAACAATTACCTAAAATACTTAAACCTAAGTTATCAAGTGGTTGTTCTCAATCCTTTATATCTTACTATTCATTTTTATGAGTTTCATATGTAAGATTATTTTTGTGAGTGTTACAACCTCTCCCACAATGAAGGGATTGATGTAAAAATTGGAGAAGAGTGCATTCCAATGAAAGATATTTTTAAGTACTTGGAATCCATTTCCCAACATGATGGTGGAATTGATGGAGATTTTACACATAGAATTAATGTAGGGTGGTTGAAATGAAGGGGTGCTTCTGGTGTTCTCTGTGATAAGAGAGTTCCTTTAAAAGTCAAAGGAAATACTATTGAGCTATGGTAAGACCAACCATGTTGTACGGTTCTGAATGTTGGGCTATAAACTATAGGCATGTACAGAAGATGTCTGTGACAGAAATGAAGATGTTAAGATGAATGTGTGGTCATACAAAAAAGGATTGTATTTCAAATGAGTTTATTAGAAAAAGGGTTAGGGTGGCAACGATAAAGGATAAAATGAGAGAGGCAAGTCTAAGATGGTTTGGACATTTACAAAGAAGGCCACTAGATGCTCTAGTTAGGAGATGCGAGAAGTTGGAGGCTGAACCCACTAAGAGGGGACGAGGAAGACCAAACAAGTGTTGGAAGGAAACTATTAAGTATGACATCAATTACTTTAATTTAAGTCCTAAAATGGCTGAAAATCGATCTGTGTGGAGGCAAAAAATCCATATAGCCGACCCCACTTAATGTGGGAAAAATCTTGGCTGTTGTTGTTGTTACAACCTCTCCCAGTTGAAATCCTAACGTCCTCATCAGGGTTCGATCAATCAATCAATCAATGTATTTTCAGTAGTAGTAGTGGCACCACCTCATGGCGCACTCTTTGATCATCCCAAGGGTAGCCTTTTCCTCCTACTAGAGGAAGTTTGGCCATGATACTATTTGTAATGACCCAGGCTTAGACTTGAGTCTAATTGAAAAAAACTAATCTTGACAACTTATTAGACATGGATCCAATAAACCCAAACAAATACCCAAAATCCTTAAACCCCAGTAAAGTAGTTATTCTTAATCCTTAATCTCCCACTATTCATTTTGATGAATTTCCAATGTGAGATTATTTTTGGGGTGTTACAAAGCTAGTTATAAAAAAGATTAGTTTTTTTTTTATTTGGTCCAATTTGATTATCGAATTCGGTTCCGATTCAATTTCCAACTATTTTTGCACAAACTTAATTCCTATATAAGAAATAAACATACCCTTTGAGTCTCCATATAGGAGAGACCCACTTTTTTTGAGGTTTTCATATACAAGTGACTCTACTTGGAGATGGATGTCTTTTCTTATCTCCTACTTAGTATCTCTTACTGATGCATGTCTTTCCTCACCTCCACTTTCTACTTGAAGGAGACAATTAGCAAGAATTCGTCTCTTGGACTGCATTCTATAGGTATCAACATGCCTACCTACAAGAAGGACAAGGATGCAACTTTGATGGCATTTGCCATGGAGCCATGACCAAGATTGTACCATTTTAGAGTGTTTTCTTCTATTTGTAAGAGCGAGGATTTCTTTTGTACAAGTTGAACATTCCATGCTCTAACTTGAGGTGTTCGAAGAGAGATGAATTATTTAATTGGCTATTATATAATTTAGTTCCACCTTGTATAAGTAGAAATATGAGAGGTGTATGATAGCCTATACAAAGGCCCATATGTCCCCATATGTACTTTGGGAAGAATGATAGAAGATCATGCCCATAGGGGCACTTCTCCCACGGTTCTCTCTCTTCTTTTGAGAGGGATTTCCATGTAGATCCAACTATTCCCTATTGTGATACTCTCGACATTTTATTTGTTTTACCTCCCATAATCTATTATACAACAGGTTTATTTTTGCTTTTGACGACTAATATAGTTTTCTCATCTGTTCCCCTCAAACAAAAATCCCATCTGTTGGTTGAGGCACTGAAGCAACCACGACCATACAAAGGAATTCCACCTCATTCACATGATGCTGTAACAGGTTCTCACAAGGCCAAGGAACTGCTTGGAAGGAACATAACTTCAATGATTAGAACATCCTACACTTCTATGTTTAATGGAAGGAGGAACAATCCAATGGCAATAGATTCCAAAGAGTACACAGATGGACCCCGGAATAAGTTTATTCTTTAATAAGTGGATTACTCAAGTAAGTATTCTGGAGAGAATAATAATTTGTCTTCTTGAAAATAGAGTCTTCCTGACCTCTTTATATACAGAGTGAGGGTGGGAAGATTACAAAGTAGTTCTAATAGAAATAGAAATGCAAACAAGAGTAGAAATTAGATTAAACCAAATATTTTAAATAAAGCAAATCTATAACCTAACAACTTAGTACCTTTAATACCCCCCCCCCCAAGTTGGAGAGTGCAACAGCCAACTTGTGGTAGGAAATAAAACAGACTCCTCCTCAATAACGATTTCATGTGACTGGAGGAGCAGTTAGACAAGCAGGTAGAGTAGTCACCTCACACCAGTGGAAACCCTTCTCTCTAGGAGAAGGAAAAAAAAAAGACTGGGGAGATGCATTCAAGTAGGAGATGATCCCAAGCAGCAGGCAACAAGAAATTGGTAGGGGCAAGAGGTGTCTCATACCTGTGGAAACCCCCCTCTAAAGAAGGGAAAATAAATCGAGAGAGCTTCCTATGTAGAGACAGGTAGGCAGAAGGGGTGGTGGAAGGATGAGCAACAAGCTCATTCCCTACCAATTATTGGCAACATCCACATCCTCAAAGGGATTAGAGGATGCAAAAGCAGGATGGGCGACAAGAACCAACCAACATTAGTAGTAGTTGTAATGTAGGATAGCTTGCTCCTAAATAGTGTCCTTAAATGATCCAACTTTCCTTGGGGGAAGGGCATCGATGTCTAGGATGGAGTCGTCTTAGGTGCTAGATTCTCTGTCATGGTCAGTTGGTTAGCCCAGGTGGGCTTGCCAAACATTTCTTAGCACTTTTCAGATGGGTGATTCATTCATTTACAGTGGATGCACGAGAGAAAATGCAACTTTGTCCATGATCGCCACTGCGACCACCAAATTGACCACCCTTGCCTTCGGAGACTACGAAGGTAGTGGTTTCAAGAGTCATTGCAACAGGAGGAGGTGGTGGTGTATGTCATTAAGCTTCTAGAGACGCTTGTAGATAAACTCTAAACTCGGCACTATGTCGGAAGATAGAATTTGATCACATGCCAACTGGCATTATGGAGTGAGACCGTCTAAGAAACGGTATGTCTGCCACTCTACTCAATTTGCAACCTGTTTCTCACAACAAATAGACTGGTAGAAGATTAGTTCCTCAAATAGTCTCTCCAACGTGTTGATTGCCCTAATTGGTATTCCAGATCCTTTGGTAGATGTCTATGCAATGGGAGTATCAAGATTTGACAAAATAGTGGAGTGTGGAGATTCCTTGTGCGTGGGAAAAATAGTCCACGTGGGGGACTATCCACATGTGGTACTTGGAGGCATGGAGGAGCACCACCGACAGGCTGGTGGCCAACGATGGCCAAGGTGGCTGACATTGGAGAGAAAAAAGATAGAGGAGAGGAGCCTTTGATTTGTTGGAAATATTTGTATTGCTCAAAACAGAAAACAAGGGATGACTCTCTTGTTACAAAGAGAACATATCCCTACGATTGGAAACAAAAGATTCTATCCTTAATAAGAAAAGATCTTATCTTATTAGGAAAGATCTTCTAATTAAATCAAATCCTAACATATTTTCCTAAAAATAACTTTACTAAAAATAACACCTAAACAAAGCACCAAAATTGGTCCCTTTGGACCACACACCGGCAGTCCCTACGGGCCCTGAGATACTGCCACGTGGCAGTGCGATGTGGCCGATTTTATTCCTGACAAGGAGGTAATCGTCTAAAGGGAGTATCGCTTCTCTAAGGTCTCTCAGATCTCCTTTAAGGACTCCTTGTAGAGAATATTGGTTGCGATTTTTTGATCAATGCTATTCAGTAGTTAATTCATGAAGAGCAAGTTGTCCTCCCACATTTTATACTTCACACAATCCTTGGAGTCAAGACCCTTTTCAGTCAATACGTGCAACTTATCCTACCCTTTGATGAAGATGCGGAAGGCATGTATGTGACTAGAGCACACAATTTGAGGAATCGAACAACTTAATTGTTGTTCCTTGAACAAGCATAGAGGTCGAAATCTTAACCTTAGAAGTCACGGTTGATGGCATCGCTTCAATCATTAGAGATAGTAGATGCATGAGTCACGTAGATCTAGGCAAAGTGCAAATCGAAGCGGGGGCTGGGCCCAACAGGAATCCAAGTGAAATTGGGTAGCAAGTGGAAATGGTGGTTTAGCCTCGTGAACGTGAGAAGATCGAGAGGTAGCGACGGTGCTTCCCCCTTCCTAAAGATTTCATGAGGGAGAGAGAGAGGGAGAGGGAGGTGGCCGCGGTGGCCCCTTGTTTGCATCTCACACATGAGAGACAGAGAGAGACCGGTGATGATGAGAGAGAGGGGGGAGATTGGCTATGGCAGGAGAGAGGAGGAAGACCGATGAAGGGTCTCCTAGGCAAGAGAGTGTTGAGAGAGATGAATGTTGTTAGGTAATTGGATATTGTTGAGATCTAATTACATGTTGTTTCATCCCACATAGTGAAAGTAGGAACTAGAGAAGCATTTGGTGGCCAATATAAAGGCCCTTGTATCCCTCATTTGTCTTTAAGAAGAACTATTACAAGATCACGCCTATAGGAGCGCTTCTCCCATGTTTTATTCCCTTTCACGAGGAGAGGGGTTTCTAAGTAAATCCTAGCATTCCATGTGATGCTCTTAATGCTTATGTTGTATTTTATTTCTCTAATTTTATTATTTCAACATGGTATGAGAGCCAATAGTTCTTAGGTTTAATCATGATTGTGCTTCAATTCGATTATTTTTGTTCTTAGAGTGTTGGTGTTGTTCGATGCTTTGTTCATGCCTTTATTTTCATTGAGGAGGCATAATGGCAATTTGGAGCATGGTAATGCCACGACGTGCTTGATCTCATGATGGTAATGCCATAACATGCTTCAGCAATTCATCTACCAAACTCTGGCCTACACTGATGTGTCGTCATCAACATACCCACCTATAAGCACGAACGATGATGTAACTGTTGTCATTCTCTTGGAGGAGAGCCATGACTTGGTTGCACTAGTTGAGAGTTGTGTTCTGCTTGTGAAAGTGAGGAATTATATTGTACAAGTTGAGCATTTCATGTTCCAGCTTGAGAGGGAGTATTGAGAGAGATGAATGTTAGTTATTGGGCAATTAGATAATGTTGAGATCCAATTACATATTCAGTCCAACCTAGTGGAAGTAGGAACTAAAGAGATGTGTGGTGGCCTATATATAGTACCTCTAATTTGTCTTTGAGAAGATATATTACAAGATCACACTCATAAGGGTGCTTCGGGATATTCTCCCCTTTCCTCGTTAGAAGAGTTTTCACGTAAACCCTAGCGTTCCATGTGATGCTCTTGATGGTTATGTTCTATTTTATTTCTCATATCTTATTATTTCAACAAAGGAGGGGTGGTGTGTCACCCAAAATAGGCAAAGGGAGAGAAAGGGACCTAGGGTTAGGGTTTTC
This sequence comes from Thalassia testudinum, assembly GCA_037157565.1. Lineage (NCBI taxonomy): Eukaryota > Viridiplantae > Streptophyta > Magnoliopsida > Alismatales > Hydrocharitaceae > Thalassia > Thalassia testudinum. The sequence goes on along the minus strand of JAZHRO010000036.1, from coordinate 180,891,545 downwards.
TTGATACCATGAGTCGGGGTAGAAGAATTACAAAGCAGTCCTAACAAAAAGAAAAAATGCAATCAAGAATAGAAAATAGACTAAACTAAATATTCTAGATAAAGCAAACCTATAGCCTATTACCCAAACAAGTATAACTCCAAGTAAGAGTAAAATATATCTGCAACGATCATTGCTTAATGGTTAGTCTCTAAACTTCCATCCCCAACTTTGCCATACCCATTGCACATCTCCATACTTTGCTGCACAACACTACCACTGTGCCACTTACCCATGGATCCATCTCTACTCTCTTGGTCTTTGCACATGCATTTGACCTCTCATTCGAACCAGGTCATCTGTTTATATTTGCAAACCCTACTTTACAGAATACCAAGCAAAAAACAATTTCCATCTGTTTATGGATCTTGATTTGTATTATAAGGCTGTTACCAAAAAAGAAGCATGGTCTTGAATGTCTTCCATATATCCATGACACATCACGATAAATAGATAGAATTAAGATTTGATTGTTTTTAAGCGTTTTCGAGATAGTACTTCTCAAGCACATTAGTGTACACATTATGGAAGGACTGATTTTTTTTTTTGAAAAAGAGGAGTTGAATTTGTCTGTCATATTATTTCCCCTTCCCCTTAGACTCCTCTATAGACACTAAAATTGTCTTAATTTTCCTATATTGCTTAGATTTCTTTGAAGCAACCCTTATGTGGCTTTGGTAGGCTTAAGTAATAATCTCAATAAGAATGGTGAAATCATTGTTTCTTTCACGCAATATTTTGCTTTCCTTTATGTTTTCCAAGACCTTTGATTTATTTTAGGACAGTATCAAGTGGGAATGCCTTTACAAAGTATCTACAAGCCATTTGGATGTTTAGTGGAATAGCTTGTTCCCCGAAAAGAATAGCTGTAGAAAGTAGATTGGGTCAAAGCATCTTACTGGATTAAAGTCATTCCTTACGATTCCTTTGCTAGGAGAGGCCTTCTTAACTTCAACTATCAAAGCCGGCATTCCAGTTCTTGCACAGGAGTTCCTTAAAGCCCCAATGAAGTCTCTTACAGGAGGAGCATTATCAACAGTCCTTTTCAACAAGTCAAGAGGCTTTTGTTTTTGCAACTAGAAATTGTAACAGGAAACAATTTACTAACAATATAATGGAATGCTGATATCCCTGTAGTCTATTCTTAAAAAAAGTAAATTTGAAAAATATTTCTGTGCAACTTCAATATTGTTGTACCATATTATTTCTTCAAGGATGTTGCGAGGTGCATTTCCTTCAATATCCAGATGAGGAGAGTCTACGTATCAGTGACCATATCCAGCAGGAGGATATCTTCTGATTTGGATGCCCTGAGATGCTGCAATATCATCCATTGACATCCCTGATTCCCAATCCAATACTTCAGAAGCATCTGCAATGGAATCACTTGGATAAACTATCAAGGATGATGCTTTCTTATTCCCGGGCTGCAAAGTAATAAAATCAAAGTAAATGAACATTTCAGGAAAATAGAAGAGTCCTAGTATTTATTAGTTGCAAACTAGAAAAATAAAGGAGGCTATAGAAACAAAAACAAAATTGTGTTGGACAAAATGACAACAAGAAATAAGTGGAATATACACATAATTGGTGAAAAACCTGCAATAGCACGTTACTTACAAGAGACAACATCCCACAAGTTTTCAGATTCCCAAGGTGGAATTCATTCAATTTGGGAATATATATGGAGGACCCTCCTCAAGGCAAGTACAAGGAGGCTGCTAGAAAGCAAAAAACAACTGACAGTAATTTATGAGGCACAACGCGAGACATTCATCCATGAAAGTAACAAAAAAAAAAAACCTGTAAATATCTCGTAAATAAATATCCAATTTGTCCTTGCAAGTTGGAACAAACCCAAACAATTATTGACCACAAATCAGCCCATCAGCTAACCATGTGGACTTTACTCTTCAAAATATGTATTTTCTCAGGTATATCAAGGCTTGGAAAGATGAAGCAAAGTCTTTTCCCAATCAACAACCAGACACACACACACACACACACACACACACACACACACACACACACAATTAGAAGAAATGAGAATCATGGCTCTATTAGAAACCCTCAAGGATTAAAAAAGGAAAAAATTACATACGGGGCCCTCATGAACCTAACAAATGATAAACAATAACATAAACTAGAAAAATATGTTAATCTTGACACTCTCTCCTAAGATGGAGCATAGATGTCCATCATACTTAGATTGAAACGTTTGTTAAATGAAGGCTTTAGGAGGGTGTCTGCCGTTTGATCTTGGGAAGAAACATGAGTAAGGGTTTGAATTTTATTAATCTTTTTAAGGCCAACCAAACCCTTAATAGATTGTTAACTAAAGGGATGAAGGAGTGTTGAGGCATTATCTCCCTTAATTGTCGGTTAATTGGCCTAATTCAATGTTAAAGTCATTACAAATGGCTCATTGAGGGGCAAATTGTGAAGCACCTGAGATTGTAGCCCACCTTTTAACCAAGTTATTGGGTAAGAGATCTTTCTGCAAATTCTCCAACTAATATAAAAGGTCACCAATGGCTTTGAATGGAAGAAAAGCTCCCATTGTAAACTCTCCCCCTCAATCCATTCCCTACACTCTACCGACTCCTCTCTTCTTTCTACTCCTTGTTCTTGTGGTTGCAGCAAAACAAAGATCAATTGGGGCTTCAATATGTAGGTAAGGACCATATCATGTTCTCTCCATCCTCCTTTGCCCCAATTTCTCACTTTCTTTAATTCCTCACTTTCTTTGGATCTTTGGGGAGAAATTGAGGGAGAAGAGAGGAAGAGGAAGGGTGTGCTGTGGTTGCTGGGAACTTGGAGGGGGTGCCACATGACCCTTGAAGCCAGAGGAAGAGGAGGCTATTGGGAAGGAAAACAAGGTAAGGAGAGGAACTTAGAAATGTGTTCACCCTCAACCAACACAAGGAGGTTTTGGCTTCAAATTCAAGGAAGGTACTTAGGCTGTAAAAATCGATCTACGTGGCCGATTAATGGTATGCGGTTGGAGATTGGACTGCATATTAATATACAGGCCTATAATCGAGTAGTCCAATTAATTGACCAATTATCCGATTAATCAATTGATTAATCGTTCGATTGAACATTGCGAGTTCAACTTTTTGTGTCTTAGTTGGCAAATTGAAGAGAAAAAGAATCCCACCCGACTTCTCCATCCCTCTCCCCTTACATTTGAATCCTGATGTTAACAATGGATGTTAACCCTTTATTGCATTAATAAAAGGAGCTAATTACACCAAAAATTCAAAGAGCATTATAATGATAAAGCACTCCCTCTATTGAGACTCCCTATGGAAAATCACTCTATTATGTCCAAGCCAAATGCACCACAATAAAGTGAAAGACTTCCTCAAGGTAGAGGCATCCACTAACAGCCCCAAATGCTAGCTCAAATAGTTGTCTGAGTTGTACTCAAGACAATAACATATATTATAATTTGCTATATTTATAATACAATACAAACTTAATGCCATAATATATATATATATATATATATATATATATATATATATATGTATCATTAGAGAGTTGTAAACAATAACAAATATATACATACACATTATTAAACTGTAATATATTATAATTATATCATTACAAACATACAATAATGTATATGTATTACTTATATGTCTTACCAGACAAACAACAATCTAAGTTAGGAAGAGAAGGCAAAATTGAGCATATAAAAATTGTCAATAATATGTATGTATGTATGTATTATATATATACAATAATATATAACACAAACATATCTATAATATATGTAACTTAAGACTAAATAAGAGTCTTATGATCTTACCTAAAGTGAATAGGAGTAAGGCAACCCAGGTGACAAAGAAGGCTACTGGGCGATAGTGCAGATGAAGTTCCTAGCTTGGAATAGCTCCAAGGCGACCTTTAGCTTACTGGCCTGACTTGGTAGCCCAATATCTTGAGGCGATAACCCTAGTAACATTGCTCCTTAGTTGATGACCTCATGACTGAATACTGACTGCCGATTTCCGCAACCTTGGTAGGGACCTCTACCCTTTGAGAAATTTGTTCTCGACTCTCGTGGTTAATAATTATGAAAAGGGCTATATGAGCATGTTAAGGGGTGTTCTTGTGGTTTTAATGTTTTAATCATCCAATTAGGGTTTCAATAGGGGTTTCTTATATTCTATATGCCCCTCACATGTGTAAGAATGTCTTAAATTAAATTGGGGGTGATTTAAGGCCTTGGGTTTCAGTTGAGGGGTTGGATGAGGTCAACTACAACCAAAACAGTGGTACAATAGTAGCTAAGTACTGGTATTGAAGCTTAGCACTAATACTGGTTAGGCTAGTACCTTGGGGACTAGCAAGCAGCAAGTACCGATACTAAAGCTAAGTACCAATATTGGGCCTAGCTGGTATTGGTACTATGCTTCAATAGTAGTACTCAGCCCCATCTTAAGCCCTAAGAGCCTGTTCGACAAAGGGATAAATGTTAGGATATCTCTCCTAGGAGGGCTGGGGGGGCACTAATCATGAGGGATTCAGGCAATATTCATTATTTCTATCAACATTCAAATCAAATCATTCCATTACATCACATCACATCAATACCAATATATATTAAAATATACCCACTTTAATATAACATACCCATTAAAATATATTTATTGTATCACATCTACCCACTCACACTCATATCTTAATATTAAACAAATACCTACTTACATCACATCACTACACCAATTATTTTATCCCACCATTTATTCCTATTAGAATATGTTATTATGTTTGTTTATACAGCTTTTGGGTTTTTTAGCTCCTCAGGGGTAGTTCTGTATTTTTATCCTTTTGGTCTCTCTCTATAAGAGAGCTTAGGGTTTTCAATAAGAATTAAATCATTTCAACCAATTTGGTATCAGAGCATCGATTGTAGACCGTGGCTCTCGATATCCCACACCCAAGGCCCCGAACCCTACCACCCTCGCCTTCACTATCGACTTCTCAGGTGAGTCCTTTTGACACTGACGCATGTTTGCCATGTGCTGAACGTAGGGACAGGACAGATGATGTGACAGGTGATGATGTAAATCTTCCGATAGCCATTCAGAAGCAACCACGGACCTGCACTACTTACCCCGCGGCCGGGGCACTTGTTACTAACGACTTAGCCCTCGGGTTTGCTGGGTTCACTCAGGCATTGGCTGCTACTCATCGTGAGGCCATACTTGATCCAAAATGGTGGGCAGCCATATAGGATGAGATGGTCACTCTTAGAGGTCGTAGGACCTGGGAGCTCACTCCACTTCCAGATGGTGCTACACTTGTTGGTTGTTGATGGGTGTTCACTGTGAAGTTCAACCCAAACGGAGGTGTCGCCAGATACAAAGCACGCCTTGTGGTAAAGGGGTTCACCCAAACCTATAGGGTGGACTTCTTTGACACCTCACCAGTTGCCAAACTTCCAACAATACGGGTCCTTGTCACAGTGGCAGTTCAACTAGATTGGCCTTTACATCAATTGGATGTGAATAATGCCTTCCTCTGTGGTGATCTCCAAGAGGAAGTCTACATGCAGCAACCACTTAGCTTTGAGGCTCAGGGGAAGTATGTATGCCGACTACGGAAGGCCATCTACGGCCTTAAGCAAAGCCTTAGAGCCTAGTTCTATAGGTTGTCACAGGTTGTAGAGGTAGCTACATTTAGGAGATCGACAGGCTATTTCTCTCCCTTTATCGGGAGGATTGGACGAGGTACCGTGGTGCTTCTGGTTTATGTTGATGACTTAATTGTCACAGGAGATGATGAGCAGAGTGTTGCTGAGATTAAGTTCATTCTAGCAGAGCAGTTTGTCATGAAGGACTTGGGAGCTTTATGAAACTTAGTAGGTATTGAGGTTGCTCGCAGTAGAAAGGGCGTAATCTTGTCCCAAATGAAGTATGCATTAGATATCTTGCAGGAAGTAGATATGCTTGGAACCAAGGAGGCTAATATTCCTATGGACCCCAAGATGCCACTTTATGATGAGGATGCACGGTTGATGGACAGCAGGCAGTACAGGCAGTTTGTAGGCAAGCTGCTATACCTCACTAATACATGGCCAGATATCTCCTTTGTGATAGGGAGATTGAGTTAGTTCATGGCCAAGCCAATACATCAACATTGGGATGCAGCATTGATGGTGCTCCGATACATCAAGAAGGCTCCTGAGAAGGGTCTCCTCTTCTCCAAGGGGTCTTCTATGACCTTGGTTAGCTACTCTGATGTGGATTATGCCGAATGTCATGTGGACCGCAAATCTACTACTGGGTTTTACAGCTTTTTGGCAGGGAGTGACCACGTAGAGGAGTAAGAAATATGGCACAGTTGCAAGATCCAGTGCCAAATCTGAGTACAGAGATATGGCTTAGACTGCAAAGATGATGTGGATCAGGTCCTTGCTTACTAACTTGCAGATATAGTTTTCTAACCTGATAAGATGCAATGTGATAGCAGAGCAACCACTTTCATTGTCGACAACCTAGTATTTCACGAAAGGATGAAGCATGTTGAGGTTGATTGCCATTATACCAGGGACATTATTTAGAAGGGGTTGCTATATACCACTCCAATCACATCTGAAGAACAGACTACATATATTTTAACTAAGTCCTTAGCTAGATCTTTATTTGATTCATATGTATCCAAGCTGAGCATGATAGATATCTATGATCCAGCTTAAGGAGGAGTGTTCGCATATGTTATTATGTTTGTTTATACGACTTTTGGATTTTTTTAGCTCCTAAGGGGCAGTTCTGTATTTTTACCCTTTTGATCTTTCTCTATATAAGAGAGCGTAAGGTTTTAATAAGAGATTGAATCATCTCAACCAATTATTCCACCACCCAAACAAATACCTCTCTCCATTTATCCTATCCCTACAATATTTTATCTCACTACCAAATGGGGCCTAAGTAAACCTAAATTTTGGAAATTGTTTGGAAGGGTATTTTATTTTGTACTTTAGGCCTTTAAAGAAGGATTTTCACAACCTAAATACCCCTTGAATAATTGATTTGGAAGGGCTTAAGAGCTCCCTAAAAGAAGGCTAAAAGTCTTAACTCAATTGGCTAAGGTTCAATTTAGAACTGTTGAAGTTCATGTCTTTGACAAGAGTCTAAAGAAGGTTTACTAGTTCTAGGGTTTAAGTTAAACCCAAAGAGATCCAGTTAGTCCACAGGTTCTAGTTTAATCTATTGGGAACCAATCGATTGGATGAATTTAGGTGACTAGGTCATGATAGGTGAATATGTAAGATGTCACACTATGACCTTGTGAATTGAGAAGAGTTCACCTTTGCGGGTTGGAGACCTGACGTAATGCAGTAGCTGGTGGCTACCAGTGGTCAAGCTTGGAACTTGGAGAGTTCTTGATTACGGTGATAAGTCGTGCGCCTTCATCAAAATGAGGTATTTGTAATAAAAGCTTTGTAGGCACTCGCATACGCGAAGAACGTTGGGATGCCTGAATTTGACTCAATGTTAATGGTACTCATAGTGAAAGCTTTATAGGCGTTCACATATACGGATGATGCCAAGGTACCACAGGGGTGATTATATGAGATTTCATCTGAGGTTGGACTGAGCAGGCATGGTACTCGCTCCTATTGAGAGCATCAATATAGCTAAACCCATCTTGTCCAACTACTACCATCAAAGATTTGAATGATCATTAACTTGGCCTCAATGGATCTGTCAAGATTTGACAAAAAATATTGGAGCGTGGAGACTCAGTGCATGGGAAAAATAGTCAACGTATGGGACTATGCACATGAGGGCCTGTAAGAGTGGAGGACCATTGTGTGGGCTAGTGGCTAGTTGATGGTGGCCGACGATGGCCTGGTGGTCGCCGGTTATGGAGAAAAGAGAGAGAGAGGAGATGAGCTTTGGTAGGAAATATTGTTGTTGCTCAATTTAGAAAAGTTGGGAAGGCTCTCTATTTATAGAGAGAACATATCCCTACAAATAGTAACAAAAGACTATCCCTACTAAGAAAAGATCTTATCTCATTGGGAAAGATTTTATCTCCTAATTAAAACAAATCTCAAACACATTTCCTAAAAATAACTTTACTAAAAATAGAAAACAACCAAACTAGTGTACCAAAATTGGTCCTGTTGGACCATCACTGCCAGCCCTGATGGGGGCCTCAGATCTTGTCACGTGTCCAACTCCAATCCCAACTCTCCCCCTCAAATTAGAGGTCGCGAGGCTGACGACTTGGTCTTCAACTTGTGAGGCTAGACGTCTCACCATTCATATTTTTCGAGGGTAAAGCTCTCGATCTTCTCTTTGGACAAGTTGATGGTGAATCCTCTCGTGACCTCCGGAGTCATTGATTTTGTGACAACCTGAGTAGTCGTTGCGACGGCCGCCGTGGACTTGTCTTCTCTCAGAAGAGCACGTACTTCTTAAGATCTTGAGTCAGGGAGTCCACGTGTGAGGTGCTAGTAGCCCTATGTGGTGGCCTCCCAAACTTCTCCCAACACTTGTCTTGTAGATGATTGCTGCATCCAGAGTGTTGGCACTTTGGATAGATGCAACCAGATCCACATCCATGCCTTCATCCTCGCCCTAAACCTGCTTCTGGAATAGCAAGTACAGAGTTCTCGCCTCTTGGCATGTCTTCCTCCTTAGGGATCTCCATCTTGAGGAGACAACAAAAGATGGTCTCAAGATCCATCTTCCCTTCTGAAGCAAAAATCTGATCGTGGGCGGCTCGATAACGAGAATTCAATCCCGACAAAAACTTGACAGATTGCCAAACCGTCTGTCTCCCCCTGTTTGTTGCAATAGAGAGACTCATAGATCTCCAACTCCTCGAACAACGGCTCCATCTTCTCATAATATTTTGTTAAGGAAAGATCTCCTTGACCAGCCATCCAGATACAGGTATAGAGTTCGGTGATGCGGGTGTTGTTTGAGGTTCAGGCATACCTCTTGTAGAGGGTTGTCCAAATCTCAAACGCGCTTTTGTTGCAGAGCATATTTGAGGCTATGGATGGATCCATCAAGTTCATGAGCTAGTTCATGACGACGTAGTTCTCCTTTTTGTACTTCTCATCTTTTAACTCTGGCGCCTTCTCAAAGAGAATACTCAATTTCTCTTGGCCTCCAACGAATATCTTGAAGGCACGAGCCCACAAGATGTAGTTGGAAACACCACTAAGCTTGATGGTTATTCCGAAGACAACCACCTTGCTTTCTCCGGGGCCGAGTGTGGCGTCTTCGACCGTCGTGGCAACCTTCGTCATCTTCTAGTCTCCTCCGCATAAGGCGCCGAATTTGTCGATGACTTCTTGGATGCGAAAACCACCAACATGTAGTCTGGATACCCACATGCACGAGCCTAGGTCGAAGGCTCTGATACCATGTCAAGATTGGACAAAATATTGGAGCGTGGAGACTCCAAGTACGTGGAAAAAATAGTCCACATGTAGGACGATGCACGTGAGGGCCTGGAGGAGTGGAGGACCATCATGTAGGTTGGTGGTCGACTAATAGTGGCCAACGGTGGCCTGGTGGTCATCAGTTAGGAGAAGAGAGAGAAAGAGAGGGGAGAGGAGCTTTGGTAGGAGATATTGTTGTTGCTCAATTTAGAAAAGTTAGGAAGGCTCTCTATTTATAAAGAGAATATATCCTTACAAATAGTAACAAAAGATTCTATCTCTATTGAGAAAAGATCTTATCTCATTAGGAAAGATCTTATCTCCTAATTAAAACAAATCCCAAACATATTTCCTAAAAATAATTTTACTAAAAATAGAGAACAACAAAACTAGTGCACCAAAATTGATCCTGTTGGACCATCTCTGCCAACCCTGATAGGGGCCTTAGATCCTACCACATGGTAGGATCTAAGGCCAACTCCAATCCCAACAGGATCTAAGTCGAGTTATCACCTCAGGATCATGAGACATTGACCTAGGTAGCTCCTAAGAGGCTTGACTCTTCCGATTGACAACATCCTTGCATAACGAGAACATGTACGCCTCACTTTATGACCACTAGTATTGTTTGTCTTTCCCCTAATCAAGGAGAGACTATTGGCACTGTGAGTTCAAGATGAGAATACGTCTCGATCACCTCTTCTAAAGAGGGATGATTTACAGTAATATGACCTATGAGGCAAGTGAGAGAACATTAAATAATAACCCATGGGGTAACTACTGGGTTGGACAAGTTAGTAGGTTAGCCTATTGTATATACCCATACACTACCTATTTCCCTCTCTTATTTACAAATAGTTTTGTCCCTACTAGGCTACTTGGCTTATCCCATATTTGTGACCTAATTTTAGGACAAGATAGCCTAAGGCAACGGATTCCAGATGTCCAGGGAGCAACGTCGGTTTTGGAGTGAACATATCAACATTTTTACTTGACCCAATGCCTGGAGATGACCATAGTGGAGGCACGACATCCAGGGGCATGGACAACCAACCCCTTGAACCATTGCAGGAGCTTATCTCCAACTTCGTCTTTGAAACCTATATCATGCATCAGGCCATCTGGTATGGGTTCCAAGCCTAGGGACGATTTATTGTAACTATTGTAGGATTTAGTAGATAATAAATGCTAAAGAGTTATCTTTTTGGATCTTATTGTTGTAGGTCCTTTTTGTAATTACCTACTTCTGTTGTAAAAATGTAATTTGAATATATTTTGAATAACTTATGGCTTCCGCAAATATTGTGTGTTGGGATCCGGTAGTAGAGAAGCAAGGTATCGACTCATGGAAGGTAACATCAGCATCTGATTAATAGGATCATAATAGTGATACCCCTTCTAAGTTTGTGAATACCCAAGAAAGGCACATTTCATTGCCCTAGGATCCAACTTATCTCGCTTACCAGAAAGGTAAACAAAGGCAATGCATGCAAAAATCCGAGTAGGAGTAGTAAACAACTCCCTGTCAGGATATAGAAGCTGAATGTGTATCTATTTAGGAGGGCATGTGATGAATAAGATAGTAGATTGTTAACACAGAGTCTCCTTAGTAAGTAGGTGGAACATTATTGTAAATCAATAATGTCTTGACAACATCAAGGATATGACAATGCTTATGCTCCGCAACTCCATTCTACTGAGATGTATGAGTGCAACTCATCTAATGGATGATCCCTTGCAATTAATAGAAATCATACAAGTGATTGTAGAATTCAAGAGCATTATTGAAGGGAACAATTTTTATTCTAGCATCAAACTAAATTCTTTATTTCCAAAATGAAGTTTTTGAAAATGACACAAACATTAGACTTTGACTTTAAAGCAAACACTTAACTAAGATAAGAAAGTCATCAACTATCATTAAATAGAAATAATGTCCCAACTGATTAGGGACACAACTAGGACCCTAGACATCTATATGCAACAACTCAAATGAGGACTTAGAACCACGATTCTGAGTAGGTGGGTAAAAACTCCTGTGGTGCTTCCCCATCTAATAGGCTTTACAGCCAATCTTGAAAGTAGAAGATAAGGAATGATACAACGAAGCCTTGTCAGTGGGAAGATGACCAAGGAAAAAGATGCCATTGAAGACATGATGTAGTAGTGGTAGGCAGAGAGACACTATTGGCATAAGGAGATTGGAACAAATAGTACACCCCCTTCCTTACCACTGCCATGAATTGTCTTCCCCATTAGAATGTCCTGAAAAATGCAAGAGACTCAGCCAAATATGGCTCGACAATTATGCTCCTTTGTGATTCTATCAACAACCTGATAGGAAAATCTACAAGTAGTAATGCATCTGCTAGTCGCATACTAAGGGGCTACCAGAACCTCCCCCTTACCAATAACAAGAAAATGATGCCCATCGATGACCTGAACTACCTGACCTTTGGGAACATATTGACCTTGACTGAATCGACGTTTATCATCACATAAGTGGCAAGAGGCTCCAAAGTCTACCAAACAATATGAATCATGCTCGCTAGTAGATTGAGTAGAGAAGACGACTGGTATATCTGATAGGGATGCAAATGCAACGATATCTGAGGGGATGAAAACAATAAGTGTAGCAATAGCAGACAACTACTTTAGGTGCTAGAAGAGCTCATCATAATTAACTTTGGCCATGGTAATAGTGTGTCTAAGGGCTTTGATAGATACACTTGCCTTATTTACAGGGGTAGGCCATCCATGCTTAGTCAAACATGTGTCCTCAAAGTGACTGAGCTTTCCACAATAGGTGCACGTGGGACATCCTCTGCCTTGGGACCCACATCCCTCGCCATGTCTTCTAGTAAAGATTGGGCCAAGTCGATGACCATAACTCGTTGCCCATGCCAAGGTTTGCAGGTCAGGTGCCTCGTAGCTAAAGGTACTACAATAATAGTGTCTCTTGGGGCTTTGACAGATACTCTTAAATTGTTTGCAAGGGTAGGCCATCCATGCTTAGTTCAACATGTGTCCTTAGAGTGACCGAGCTTTCCACAATAGGTGCATGTGGGGCATCCTTTGCCTTAGGACCCACATCCCTGCCATGTCTTCGAGTAAAGATTGGGCAATGTCCATGACCATAACTCGCTGCCCATGCTGAGGTTTGCGAGTCAAGTGCCTTAGTAGCTAAAGGTACTGCAATCCGACTCATCCTACTATAAGCTTTCTCCAGAGTTGGGAGCTCTGGCATAGTCAAAATTTGGGACCATGATGCAGTGTACTCCAATCCTAACCTAGCCAAGAACTATAGAACTACTACCTACTTCTAGTAAACCTTTTGCTACTCACAAGTGTAAATTAGAAGATAGGCATCATGCTTCTTAAATAATGCCTTAAGGGTGTAGTAGTACTGTAAGAGAGACTTGTCCTCTTGTCAGAGATTGTGTCATCTCACTATAAATCTAGAATATTCTATTAAAGTTCTCATGAAAGTATGTATCCTTCAAGCTATCTCACATCTCCTTAGCAGTTTTGTGGTACATAATCTCATCCTGATCCAAGGAATAACTGAATTCATGATCCAAGCATGAATCATAGCATTATCTTTCTTCTATGTGACATTCTTGCCACTCTTCTTTGTGAGCTCCAATTCGAGAAAGATGTGCTCCTTATCATGATCTTCCATAGTCATGAAGAAGGTTTACGATCATTGGCCATAATTGGTCTCATCTAACTTAACCATCGAACCAAAGAATGGGCTTTTTAGGTCCCCATCTCCACTTTTTGCCCTAATGTTACCTCTGATGTATCGACCCAGGCATAGTAAACTCATGAAAGTGGGGGAGATTGTAACATCCCAAGAATAGTCCTACATAGTAGCCTCACAAAAGTAAGTGGTGGGATTTAATAGGATCGGAAATTACTACTTGTCAACTTAGGCTTAGGCATTTTGAGTGATCGGATTAGGTCTAATGACCTATACCTAACAAGTTGTTAAAGATAGGTTTTCTCAATTAGACTTTGGTTTAGGCCCAGGTTGTTACAAATAGTATCAGAGTCAAACTCCCTATAATAGGAGGAAAAGGTTGCCCTTGGGATGACTAATGGGTGCACCATGAGCTGGAGCCACCATTACTATTGGGAGTATATTGATTGATTGATTGATTGATTAAACCCTAACGAGAACAGTAGGATTTCAAGTGGAGGATGTTGTAATACCCCCAAAGAACAATTCCACATAGTAAACTCATGAAAGTGAACGGTGGGATATAAGAGGATTGAGAATTACTATTTGGCAGCTTGGACTTAAGCATTTTGAATGGTTTGCTTTGCTCCATAGGACCTATACCTAATGAGTTGTTAAGGTTATTTTTTCTTAATTAGACTTGGGTCTAGGCCTGGGTCGTTACATTTGATGAATCCTCTAAAGCCATCGTCTCCTTAACTAGAGCTTGCACAAATCAATAAGGTGAAAAGGGAGGTCTAATGCATCAACTCAACTAAACAAGGCCTGGTTGTGGAAGAAAACCAAGTTCACTTGCACAAAGAACTATCTAGAAGCACTATAGAGGGCTAATTAGAGTTACCAAAAGGTGTGGTCATGTAGGAGAGGCATGTCAAGGTGGTAGGAATTAGCCAGCAACTACCAAAAGCCTACAATAGTCCTTAGGTAATGGCAACCTTGTTGCTAGTGGCAAGGAGAGCCATCGACAGTAACGTAGGTCTCCATCAGACCCTAGGTTGGTTTATTAGGCCTTTAGAGACTAAACGCGGCTATACAATGCCAAACGGGACCCAAAATCGGTCGCTAGAGTGATCATCGACCAGTTGGGGACCTAACGGTGGTGATGGTGCCCCCTTTGCAGAGTTTCGATGACCTTTAGTTGCAAAATACCTGGGGTTAGTTTTTAATTTTTTGGTGGTGGAGAAGAACAAAGGGATGGAAATCAAGGTGGGTTTCAAACACTAACCTAGGACTATCACTTTGATGGCATGTTAGAACAAATGAGAATTATAGCTTATTAGAAATCTTAATTCTCATTATATAGAGTATAGAGGATTAGAAAAGGAAAAAATTATATACATCATGAAACTAATAAATGATTAACAATAACATAAAATAGAAAATATATTAATCTCAACATAAATACATATATATATGTATGCATGTATGTATGAATGTACATTGCCTATGTAAAAGATGCAATCAAGGAAGCAAAAACAAGAAATGGCATAAATTTTTTCCTTTTCCAGTAAAATTAACAGTAATAAACATAATAACCAGAAAGACATCTACATTAGATGTTGTCAATGTACCCTATTTTTTGGACTTTCGTTTACTTGAAAAATCATTATATGCTTTTCTTTCGCTGAAAGGAAAAATAGCTATGTAGTTGTTCTAGAGCAGGTTCAATAATGTCCTCACCTTGTCAAATTCATAAGCGTTCGTGTTATAGTAACTTATGATGTGGTGGACTTCACCAATTTGAATAACGCTTACTTGAAAGACGAGTTTTTGCTTTCAAAGATCGACGCTCTAGTGGATTCATGTTTCAGGCAAACAAACATGTCTTTCCTAGATGCCTAAAGCAGGTACCACTAGATCAATCTGACTTCGGCAGATAGGCCTCACACCTCATTTATCACCAATAGAGGATTTTTTCAATACCATGTATTGCCGTTTGGCCTTAAAATGCTGGTGCTACATATTAACGACTTGTAAACCCTATTTTTGCCAAATTGATAAGAAAATCCTTTGAGGTCTATATCAATGATATATTATTTAAAGGTACAAGTTTCCTGAGCATCTAAAAAATTTGAGTGATGTTCTTACAATACTACACAAATGCTGCTTGAGGTTAAACTTGGAGAAGTGTGCTTTCGAAGTATCCTCCAACAAGTTCTTAAGGCAGTCATGGACTTGCAACCCTTGACCAGCCTCAAAGTGGTATGATCCTCAGTTGGGAGGATTGTAGCCCTAAGAAGGTTCTTGTTCAAGGCATCCAACTGATGCCTCCCATTTTTTGACTGCCTGAAAATGAGCAAAGGATTCACCACCAACCATTGGATAGTAGTATGCCAAGTAACCTTGGAAAAAATTAAGCAAACCTGTAAAATGCAGTTGTCCTGGAAACCCTAATGTCAAGAGAGGCCTTATACTTAGTCGCTTCAACTTCTATCATCAACATTGTCCTGGTAAAAGAAGTGGCTAGCACTCAGAAGGTTATTTACTTTGTCAGTAAAACGTAGCAAGGTGCAAAAGACCACAGAAATTCCTTGAAGTCCATATTGTGTCGCACATATAATATATATAATGTATGTCAATGTCTCGTTTTGGTAGATACATGAAATATATGTTTTAGCTTGTAATAATAATATATATAATATATGTGTGCACATTGTACCATGATATATATATATACCAAACGGATCCTCCTTGCACACAATATTCAAAATAGACAAAAAGGATAATAAACTTACACCACCGGATGAAAATCTAATGTTCTATAAAGAAATCACAAAAAATAACATGATAATTTCACACTACATATTAACAACTATTGGAGAATATAGGTTAATGTTTAATGTCACATCTTAAGATATTTGTTGAAGTATGCAGTGACCCGATAACCTTACTTAGTTATTTGAGAAGAATAATAAAAACACATGTCATAGGACTCTTCTTCTATGATCTTCTTCATGTTCTTTGTGAATGAGATTTTCATGTAAATCCAAATATTATTATTATTTGTACCGACTACTTTTATGGTTTTACATTATTTTAAATTTCTAACTTGATATCAAAATAAGTCAATCTTGGATTAGTTCATATTATTACTTGTTATTCTCAATTCTTATGTGTTCGTTGAGGAGGATCAGTCATGCCTATGGAATCTCCATCTACCACTTGATCAAAGGAGGCGATGGCATGACTTGTTACTCCCCAAGGACTCCAAAAAGCCCTCGGGGAGGAATGCGAGGACCGCCGCACCCTCGGCCTCGTCCTCCCTCGAGGCGAGGAAGCTCGTATCCATGACGGTCCAGGGGCTCCCTCCTCCCGACGAGTCCTGCGCCGAGGCCACCAAGCCGACCTCCTCTCCCACAAGCATGAGGCCAACGTCGTGTTCCTCAGGGAAAGGGGCGTCGCGGACCTCGTGATCCTCAAGCTTCTCCACTTCGAGTCGAGGGCTCTCGCGAGGAGCCCGGAGTTCGCCGCCGCCATCGAGCACGTAGAGGGGGATCTAGGGTTGTCCCCCACAAGCGGCACGTACGCATTCACCCTGGGGGCGATGTCCTACATGTCGAGGTCGACGTTCCTTGGGAAGGAGGAGGTGCTAGACACGCAGATCCTCCTGGCCAACCCCTCCCTTGCGAGGAGGTTATTGATGGTGCTGCGTCAAGGAGAAGCGGCGAGAGGAGAGAGGGAGGCCGCAGTAGGGGCGACACTACCCTATGGTCGAGAGAAGGCGACGAGGATCTCAGCGAGTGCTCAGCGACGATGGCGAGAGTTCAGCAAGAGTCTCGGAGACGGGTGAAGCTTGGAAGCTGAGTGCGTGAAGACTTTAAGATGCTATTTTTTATGTTTTAGGTTTTGTTTTATGTTATCCCAAGTTTTCGATCTCCACGGAAAGAGTTTAAAACAAAAAAGCAAGAAAAAAAAAAAGCAGAAAGAAAGAGAAAGGAAGGAAATAAAAAAAAAAAGGAAAAATAAAAAGGAAAACAATAAAAATGAATGTTTACAAAAAGAGGGAGACAAATTCTTCTATAGGATTATCACCATTATTATTTATTTTAATTATATTTTTTTTTGTTGTTATTTTCTTCTCTCATATAAGTAAGTGAGAAAGAGAAAATGTGGATGTCACTATAATCATCCTCATTCGGGAGTTTCTTTTATTTCTGAACTCTACATGAGAACTTATAAGTCTGGGAGGTCCAGAGTTTAAGGTTCTCAAAGGAAGGACCTATTTTGGGTTTCTACGTAGGAGATCCAATTTTGTATGCTCCAGAGAGAGAGATCCAGTTTCGAGGTCTTTAGAGGAAGACTCATGTCAAGGATATTGAATGGGGAGCCACCAGCACCAGATCTCCAGAGGAGAGGCCCTTATCAGAGTCAACTATAGTTCATCCAGTAGCTCCAGATATCGTTGATGTGTCCTCATCAGCACACGCTTACAAGCAAAAACTAGTCCAGAGAGTCATATTTTGTTGTGTAGAGTGGGTTTCGTTTTTGTACAAGTTGAGCATTCCATGCTTCAGCTTGAAGGAGAGTGTTGGAGATGTGAGTTGGTGTCTAGCGTCACATCTTGAAATGTGGTTTGTTAAAGTGTGTGGTTGCCTATAAATAGGCTTGTACCCCTACTTATTTCTTTGAGAAGAATAACAGAAACACATGCCCATAAGGTACTTCTTTCGTGATTTTCTCCCCACTCTTCGTGAGTAAGGTTTCCACGTAAACCTAAATATCATTATTGTTTATGCTTGATACTCTTATACTTTCGCATTATTTTAGATTTCAACTCCAACGAACTTGTTTTTTTTGTAATTGAAAATTTTTCATCATTAATAATGCTTTCTAAATATACGAATCAGTTAAAAATCTCCGTTGAGTGAATTAATTCGAAATGTGGAAATAATATTAATTACTTACACAAATAAATTGCATGTGTATTTGTAACTACTCATAACTAATTATAATACAAACTTATATTACAAGTATTCCTTATAATAAAAGTGGTAAACTTTGTATTACAAGTGAAAACTGACTTGTATTACAAGTACACATGTATTTACAATATAAGTAATAATGCAAACTACTTATAAGACAAACATGTATTATAAGAATTTTTTGTAATGGAAGTGTTAAAATTTCTATTACAAGTAAAACTGGCTTGTATTGCAACTGCACTTGTATTGCAATTGCACTTGTAGTTGTAATACAAGCAACAACTTAGAATTACTTGTAATACAAACTTGTATTATAAGTAATCTTTGTAATAGAAGTGCTAAATTTGTATTACAAGTGAAAATTAACTTATATTACAACTACACGTGTAGTTATAATACAAGTAATAACTAAAGTTCTTTATAATACAAACACGAGTATCTTTGTAATAATATGCGAAAACTTGTACGAAATGGATACTTTCTAATAATAATATAATAAATGATTAATTATATTCTAAATATAGTACATAAATTATTTTGTAGTATAACTCAACATTTATGTGGAAGGACACTTTCCAAAAATAATGTAATAATTGATTGAACACATTCCAAATACGAAGGGTGATTTTCTAAATCATCGTTTAACTTGTACAGTGATTTCTATCAATAGAGAACATCATTGAACAGACACAATTGTGGGCTCTTTTGAGCACAATGCTTAAAAGATACTTTCCTATATATATATATATATATATTGTGGAGATTTGTGCCACGTGGAGATGCACACGTAGATGTTGGTGGCACGTGAACCGAGAGATAGAGAGAGAGTTGGCGAGAGAGAGAGGAGAGGAATAGAGAGAGATGGTGGAATATTATTGTATTCAACTCAAATAAAAATGACATATTCTCTCTCTATATATATATAGATATTCCTAATCTCTAAATAAAGAAACCAAGTAACGAACAAATCACTAATTGGCTAAAAACAATAAATAGAATGTCCAACAAGAAACTTAATTAATGGATTTAAAGCAACCTCAACCAAAACCCTTTGATCTGGTGCCCCTTGGTGACCATGTAGACCTGTCACATGGCCACTTATTCTCCACACTCCCCTTCAAGTTGAGGCCAGAAGGACGATGACTTACTCTTTGATTTTGTGAGGCTAGATGTCCTACCATTCCTCATATTCTTCGAGCCTAGAGCTCTCCAACTTGTCATTCGTAGAAGTCACAGTGTAAACTCTTGCAACCTCCTAAGCCATTACCTCTTAGGAAACCTCGAATAGTCATTGCAATGGCTGTCGTGGTCTATTACAAACAGGGCATCAGACGTAGTTTAAGACGTCTGGGAAGTAGCCCAGACGTCTGGCCAGACGTCTGAAACCCTTCCCAGACGTCTGGCATTAAATTTTTTTGACATACGGGTTTGCGTCTGCGCGTGTGTGCGCGCAGACTGAACTCGCCGCCTTCGTTCTTCTCTTTTCTCTCCCTCCCTGCAGACGACGCAGCCTTCTTTTCTCTCTCTCCCCGCGCTACCTTCAAATAGCACCCCCTCTCCCTCACTCCACCGCCTTCTTCTCCTTCTCCCTGCCAGCGAGAGCGCGAGCGAGCGAGAACAGCAGCAGCGGCTGCTGCGAGCGTGCGGGAAGGAGTTGTTGCGAGAGGAAGAAGAAGCTCGACCGCGAGGGTGCGAGCTTGCCGGGGCAGCTAGAGCCGGCCGACGGGAGAGCAACGAGCGTGGGGTGTCGCGGAGGAGCTGCTGCAGCTCGGGCAACAGGCGGAGAGCGAAAAGGGTCCTGATTCTGGGAAAATTTCCCAGAATCAGACGTCTGGATTTACAACCAGACGACGCAGAAGACGTCTGGAGGAAGGTCCAGACGTCTGACAGGTACAATATTTTCTTCTCTTCTCCTTTTTACGCATGTACAGCCATGCAGCCGTCCGCTGCGTTCTTCTGCACCTCTTCGTGATGAGAGCGGGTGTGTGTGAGTGCAGGTTTTGTTCGGGAGGGCGCGAGGGCTCGTCATCCCACACGGATCAGACATCTGGGCACAGCACCAAACGACGGACAGGGCCTCCAGACGTCCGGGGTGACAATCGGACGTCTGGAAACTAAGTCCAGACGATCCAGCGGGTTTCTGGACATCTGAAGGACTGCGCAGACCAAGGTATGACATGATAGACCTTTTAAGATGTCTGGAAGAGGTTCCAGACGTCTGATTTTGGGCAGACTCGTTGTTTTTTACCCGTTTAGGGTCCGTTTTCCGCGTTTCAAGTTTCGTTCTTCCCAGATTTATTTCCTCTACCTGGTTACAGTAATTGTATGCTGTTCTGAGTAACCCCTTGTGTTGATCCTTGTGTTAGGACCCCGTTCCGTTGCGGCTCTGGGGATTGCGGAGGCACGCAGGATTGCCAATCACGCCCCCAATACTCCCGATCTTGCGGGTAGAGTGGCATTTTCAATTATTTATCGAAAACTATGAAATTGTGAAATAGTTAATAGAGTTTAGGGCATTGCATGAACCCTAGGGCTGAAAAATTAGATTGAATGATAGATCCTAGGGTATCGCATGAATCATAGGACTGGAAAACTAGATTGAATGATAGATCCTAGGGTATTGCATGAATCCTAAAACTGGAAAACTAGATTGAATGATAGATCCTAGG
Organism: Thalassia testudinum; assembly: GCA_037157565.1. Taxonomy (NCBI): domain Eukaryota; kingdom Viridiplantae; phylum Streptophyta; class Magnoliopsida; order Alismatales; family Hydrocharitaceae; genus Thalassia; species Thalassia testudinum. Next base: position 180,870,755 of record JAZHRO010000036.1, on the reverse strand, counting down.
GTACAGTATGAATCCTAGGACTGGAAAACTAGTTGAATATATAAACATTGCAGTCTTGGAAAAGTAGAAAGGAAACGATAACTGCTTGTAAATTGGTTAACAGCTGCCTGTTTATAAATGAATAATTACGATTGAGAACATGGGCTATATGAATATAAAGCTGGAACGGTGAAACCTAAATTGGCTGAGTTAAAAGAGCATGAACCCTACGAGGAATTAGGAGTAGAGCTCCTGGAAAGGGAATGAAATAGAATTGGGGAAGTGAGCTGGCCCTTGAGTACGGAGTACCAAGGAGAGCAACTGTCCCCCATGTTTAGTACAGAGCGGAGCTAGCCGCCCCAGGGACCCGGGGTTAGATCCGACCACTTTGTACTGACTTTTGGCCCTCGTGTACACAGTATCGAGGAGAGCTACTAGTGTAGGAAGAGCACTAGCTACCCCACGAGTCCCGGTGTTCTGCTAGCTCTCCTACACTGACTTGTTAGGTCCACTGGGCAAACCAGGATAGTCAGGCGAGGGTACGCGGACTGTAGAGGGGCAAGACCCCTGTTTGGTTACTGTAGAGGGGCTGGACCCCTATTACTGAGAGGGCTCTGCCCTATACTGGTTCCGTGCTGTGCTTTGGACGCACCCGTTAACGGAAACGACTGATCGCGTGCCAGTTCAGGGTAGCTACCCATGCGTCTATCGCGCGTGCCGTAGTCACCGTTACGTCTGTCAGCGACCTTGGGGTGGTTAACTGAGGGTAGGACCACCACGGGAGACTCTCCCGACCAGGAGAGCACCACGTGTTACTTCTACTTTTCGGGAAAGACTGCAATCAAGATCGTTCCCACAAGAAACATTCAAGATCAAGAGAAAGATCTGAGAAATAAATCAATAGTGAATAAATGGAAAAATGAAAGCACGAAGTAATAAATATAACAGCTACTGTCCACCGTACTGTTTCTTTTATCTTTTAGTTGCTACTCTACTCAACATTTCGCTGACGTGTCACCCTTGTTACTTTTCAGGACCAGGTGTAGAGCAGTCAGAGTCGACGGCTGCAGAGGGCGCTGGGCCTAGTAGAGCCCAGTAGTGTTGCTTGTAGTACCCACTGTACTTTTCTTTCTGATGTAATGAGTAGTTTCTGTTACCCCCTGTACTCTCTTTATTGTAAGCTTCATGTTTATGTACATGTTTATTTCTCTACTGTTGTGGTGATGTCTACTGTAGTATTTCTTTCCTTTACTGCTGTATTTTGTTACTGCTAGTTATATACATGGTGAATGTGATTTATTTTACTGCTCTTTTGGTTACTTTCTCGTTGGACGACTAGGTCTTGTGATCAGTTGAGTCGGTCTGATTCTCGTGTCTCGTAGGGATTCGGGAATCGGGTCGTTATATGGTCTTCTCCCTTTCTTCTTGAAGCATGGCTCAAATCTTCTCAAGATCAACAGGTGTAAGGGAGTTCACGCGAAAGGTGCTAGTAACTCCACATGGTGGCCTCCTGAACCTGTCCCAGCATTTATCTTGAGAGTGATTGGTACATCCACAATGTTGACACGGGAGATAAACTCGGCTATGTCCTCTCCCACACCCAGCACCAATCTTTAGAATAGCAAGGGTAGACTTGTCATACTTTGTAGTAGCCTCTACCTCTGAGACCTCTATCCTCTCAAGATGGCCAATGATGATTTCGATATCCATCTTTTTCTCCAATGTAAGAATCTGATCACATGCCAGATGGTAGTGAAAATGTAACCCCAACAAGAACTTGGTTGCATGCCATTGAACACATGTCTCCCCCTATTGTCGCAACCAATGGGCTCGTAAATATCCAATTCCTCGAATAATGCCTCAATCTTCGTGTAATAATTAGTCAAGGAAAGATCTCCTTGACTAGTTGCCCATAGTTTGTATTACAAGTAGTTCTAAATTATTACTTGTATTACAACTACATGTGAAACACATTTTAGTTTGCTAATTATTATTTTCCATGTATTGTTTTTTGTAATATGAACTTTCTTCTTTTATTACCAATAAATTCTCATATCTATTTTTAGAATGTATGATTGGATTAGCTTTGATTGTGTCCTATTTTTCAAAAAAGCTTTCAATGACCATTATTACCGATTGTCTCCAAAATCACTTCCATTAATGTAGGTGGTATTATTTACACTCGTGTGATCTTTATCTAATTAATCACAATTGATACTCATGGCTTATTTTATAAGCACTATACTTTCTAGATACGACCCTTGCTTTGGACAATTATCATGTGATCTTTAGTTAGGCATATTCAATATCTTAAAAAGATAAAAAGACTTGTTGTCTATATTTAAGTAGGTGATTTCCTTTTTGTCACCCCCTCGCTTTGGACAATTAAGGAGCTTGACACCTTAAAATCGCTTAACACCTTGACAGAATTGGAAAGATGGCGCGAAGGTCCTAGATAATTGTGGGGAACACAATGCTCCTCAAGTGAAGGGTGGTATGTAAAGGTCAGGAACACCCAACAGGCCAAATGCCAGAGGAAGGTCAAATCATTCCCCATCCTCCTCTCCCTTCTCCCCCATTATTGCACTGTACAGTCAGAAATAGATAAAAAAAGGAAATCTCAACAGAATTCCCATCTAGATATGTATCGATCGTGGCAACCTTTCACGTCAGCCGTTAACAATACCAAAACATCACATGGCGTGACATTCAATGCAATCAAACAATTTCAGCAAAGTCTCCAAAACCATTCCTATTTCCAAATGCGGCAAAAAAGAAAAACCCCTACCCACTCACATATCGACCGCAAGAGCCCATTAACGTCCAGGCGTCGAAACCCCACGGAGAGCAAATCAAGCACCAGGAATCCACAAATCGACACCCTATTTACCCACCGCTCCTACCAAAAGCACCACGCATTCCCATTCCCACATCTATTTCGAAAATCCATCTCCAAGACAAATCAAGACAAGCAAAAAAAAAAAAAAAAAGGAAAATCCATATCAGAAATAACAAGCAAACGCTACATCCTTTAAAAACACGATAATAATACCCGTTAAACCAACGATCCTATACAAAGGAAAGCCTCACATTCTCACGAGCTCGATCGGAAGGAGGAAATAAGCGATCCAAAGGGAAAGAGGCGAAAGACCAAATCGGTCAGTGATCTACCCAAAGTACACCTTCTTAGCTCGGGCGGAGGCGACGATCCTACCGCGGTTGCTCGCTCCGTAGGAGGGGAAGAGGCTCCTGCGGAGGTCGAGGGCAGGGAGGAAAACCCTAACCCGAAGGGAGGAGGCGACGAGAGTTCCTTCCATGGGGAGTGTGCTGTGGAGTGGGAGTGAGAAGGGGAGTGGTGACGGGGATCCGCCAGTTGCAGGAAATGAGGTGAAGGAGGGGGTTTTATATAGAGGGAAGTGGGCATGCAGGGCTTCTCACGTCTAGATTTCCGCGAGGGGAACCTGAAGGGATAGAGGGAACACCCTTTTGAATTGAGAAACGCTTGTACAGAGGAGTGCACGTTGCGCCACCGCCTCGTTACCAAAAAGCGGGCCCCATTCCCTGCACCCACTCCCTTTTGAATTGAGTAGTTATACGGGTATACAATTTTTTTTTTTCCTTGAAAAGACCAGATGTACAGTTTTGTGCACAGTTTTATACATAAGGGTTACTTGGAAATGACATCAATTTTGTATATAAGGATTTACATGGAAATCACATGGCATGAAACATGTCACGTCATGTTAATGTGGTGCATACGTGATGATGTGTTACGACTGATGTAACTTGTTACTGTAAGAGGATATGGAACATGATGTGTCACATGACATGGCAGGTAGGATATGTGCACGTAGCATAATATATAGGCTGTGTGTAAAATAATGTATAAAGCTGTCTATTGAGTATTTTCCTTTTCGATTTTTGTTGAATCCTTTGGCATTTTGCATGTCTGCCACCCCTTGTTGGGTGGTTGATGGTTAGCGCACTAGCTTGGGTAGGGACGTTTTGCATTCATGCTTGTTTTGACCTGAACCGGCTCCATGTGGAACTGGGCCGAATCGCTTCAACTATCGTAAAACCCAGTCGCCTAATGAGTAATAAATCAAAACGTAATAATTTTCACACATGCACCATAGTTAGAAGCATAATAAAGACAGAAAGTTGTAAAGTAGATGGTAAGTGGAAACACTGTCACAGGAGAATAACACTTTATATCATAGTCATCACAACATAATCTAAAGATGGAAACTGAACTACTAGATCCAAAAAGACACAACAACAAAAGGAAGGTCAAACTATAGCAGAACGAAAAAGGAATAAACTAAGGCTGGGCTCGACTAAGCCTAGCTTCCTCTGCAGTCGGTGAAACTGGCTGCTCACCTCCCTGTCCTGAACATAAGTAGTAGACGTCAGCAAAATTTAAGTAGAGTGACAAGTGTACATTCAACTAATACAAATTAATTGAAGAGAAAAGTAGTAAACATTTAAAGCAGCAATAAATATTTCAGACATTTTCATACTTTATTTCTATTTCTAAGTACTAGTTGTTTTGTGATTTTGATTATTCTAGCAAAGGGTCACATTATCTCTTTGTTCACATGTTCCCTAATGGAACGATTTTGTTGCAGTTTTCTCGCATTGCAGAACGTGCACGTGGTGCTCTCTTGACTAAGAGAACACCCTGCATTTGTCCTACACCCGGTCTACCATCTTAGGGGTTATAGTCGCAACGTAGAGGTAATTACGGTATGCACGATAAACACATGGGAGCCTCCCGCAATAGCACGCGGTCAGTTGTTTCCGCTAACGGGTACGCTCTAAGTTGTACAACACAGAACATAACAAGGGCCGCACCCCTCACCAGTCTACGCACTCTCGCCTGACTATCCCGGTTGGCCCCGTGGGCCTAACAGGAGTTGATGTAGAAAGACCATTCTTACCCTAGGTCCTAACCCGAGGGAAGGCTAACACTCTCCCTACACAATGGGTGATTAGCTCTCTTCGGTACATGCGTACCCGAGGGTCAACTCACTCCCATAGTAGAACCCAACCAACAGTCGTGCCTTACAATAGGCGAATTAACCTATTATTATCAAAGTTTCATACCATAGCGAATAATGTATTTTTCTAGTTCACACTAAGGTGTGTTTATAATTCCTTTAATTCTATTTCAAACATCAGTGAATAACATGCATCTCCATTCATAATTTAGATTTCAAACATGGAATAAACAAATAGATGCATTACAGTAAAAGCCTTTATCTCAACCATTAAGGTTATCATTTTCTCACGATAAGCATTAATCATTCTTCACATGTAGAACAAGTATAAAGTTCATCAATTTAGAGTTAGGATATGCATGTATGCGTGTGTGTCTATAAGACAATGCATTCATTTATTTCATTCACAAGTCACAATTGCAGAATCCTAATAATTGATTAACAAGCTACTTGTAACATGCATTCAAAACGAAACTAAACACACCGGGACAAGAAGGGCCACTCTTGGCAAAATATTGAGGTAATTTAACACAGGCTAAGAACTTCTGTTGACACCTATAAAAATAATCTTCGTAATGTAGGATCCCCTCAGAGCTTCCTGGTAAACATTAGCTAATTGTTTGTTTGTGAATGCAATTCAACTACTCTCATAAAATAAAGTAATTAATGATTTTTGAATCGTACTCCTAAAACTTTCCTAAAATGCATGATCTATGATAGGAGTAGACATTGTACTCCATTGAAGGAGTTCAAAAAAAAGACCAATCACTTTGATGCTTTGGCTATAAAAATTGCTTGAAGAACTATCACCAATCATGAGGAAGAACTGGGTAGAAAATGTTTAAGAGGGGGTCCCATAAAGTAGCTAGTGTTGCATATTTCCTATGTCGTAAAAGAAGTCCCAACTATTGAATTCATTTCATCATTCTAACAATCAGGACAGAGGAATAATAATCACTTGTTAGAATCAATCGAAAGCAGAGGTAAAATAAAACTATCAAGGGTGGGTGTTGTGGTGCAAGTGAGGAGATTTATGAAATGGTTGTCGTAGTACACTCCTCAAATCATACAACACTTAAATTTATAAACACGAAATCTACTTGGAGTCCAAGGTCATTCGCAGGGAGCAAATATAGAATTCACATATTAATCTTAATTCAGAATTAATGAGCACAATAAATCAAGCACCGGATAAAAGATATTCAATAAATAAACCAGTTAGAATGATATTCAATAATAATCAATAACATCCCAAGAAGTCATGGGATAAAAAAGAAAGAGAGAAACAAAATAATGGTGATTTGAATTACCACTTAATTCTCTTAATTAAGCATGCATCTCATGATTTCAAATAATTCAACAATATCTATAATTAAGTACTCAAATAATCCAACTGTGGTCTCAACCACTAATCCACATCAGCTAAGTTCACAATATCAGATGAATGATGCCACAATATTATCTTTGAACCAAATTAGACGTTGAATATGAAAGCTACACAACTTAACCATCAATGCATAACACCACAGCAAAGCACACCATGGTGCCAAGGCTTCTCCTCTTAAGCATAGCACAAGGGAGAACACCCTTCCTCAGAGGCTATGTGTTAGCCTTTAACACGTGCCCCAAGGAGGATCAATCTGAAGCAAAACCCTCCCCCCTCCTCCTCACAAATCCTTCCTCTTTCTTTTCTCAATACCGAGCATAATTGGGTCCGTTTACGAGTAACCGGGTCTATGTCGTATCGAGTCCAAGCTCACCAGGTGTGTGGGTAAGCGAGGGTACGCAGGTTCGTGCGAGTAAGGGGACTCAACCCATTGTGTCTTGGGAAGGAAGCTTAGCGCACGAAAACAAGATATACGTGGTGAATCCTTTGTTAGCTTACAATGTGGCACTAATTGGTGCCTTCCTCTTCTTCGTGCAACACAAATGCGAGCTTCGTCAAATTGAGGCAGTGAATGTAGCCTTATGCTTCAATTGAGAGCCTAGGGCTCTTCTTGGCTGGGAATCGCAGCACCTGGGAGTCGCAACTAGGTTAAAGCTACTCGGAGCACGGCAGTCGGAGCTGGAGGTGATGGCAGCAACATACGAGGACTGGCGAGACCTGAAAAGGTGAACATGGGCTTAAAAGCCCCAATCAAATAGCTCAATAGTGTCGCTGGCAGTCGTGGAGTGTGGTGGCGGTGATATTTTGGTGAATGAGTGTGTATGGAGGGCATGCGAAGTTGGTGATGGCAGATGGATGATGGGTTGTTCGGTGGAGGTGTATGGTGGATAAAACGCGGAATAAATAGAGGGGTTTTGATGGCGAAGGCGAGGTGAGGATTGTGGTGGTGATGTGAGGGTGTTTGGTGGTTTGTAGTGCTAGGGCGACCACGCCGAAGGTACGCCGAACGTAGGGAAGATGATGGGAGAGCGAGGTGGCCGTGGGTCGAAATCGAGAGGAAAGGATCCTAATCTAAACTAGGGAGAGAGAGGGAGTGAAAAGACCTAAATTAACGAATGAAAGGGGAGAGATGGCATCGGCTTTGATTGGCCAGCGTCGGAGATGAAGTCCTCTAGTGATGGAGCGGCAAGGAAGAAGGGGGCCTGGAAGCTCCTGATTTGTCCGTTGAGGAGCAAAAGAAGGAGATGAAGATGATCCCGCTGCCTATGGTATGTGGCAGCGGGCAAGAAAGTCGGAGAAGGAGGTGTTGCTGGAGCTACGGCGGAGACGACAGGAGAGAGGAAAATGTGAAGAAATAAGGCGTGAACCGAGATAAGGAGATCGACATGAAGTTCATGAGCTTTTATAGAGCTCCTAGCCGAGCTCTAGATGAGGAATGAGCTTTAATTGCTTTGGGAATCAGGGCACGAGATACCCATGAATTTCATGGGGTTCGCATGGTCTCTCTACCATGAATCAGAGCCCAAGATCTTAATAAAATTGATCCTTGTCATCTAAACACCAATCCCACCAAATTTGGTGGGATTTGGTGATGATCTGATGCCTTTTTGATGTGGTCAAAGGTCGGTTGAAGGTCGGTTTGACCTCCAATGGTGGTAGGGATCATTCTGTAAAGAATACAAGGAAGTTAGGGGCATATCTGAAAGAAACAAAGACTTAATGGACTAAAATGCAAACTAGGTCAAAATAAAGTCTGATTAAGCCTAAATTTTGGTAAAAACCTAATTTGGACCCAACGAATCTAGTGGTAAAGTCAGATTTGAGTTTTGACAAAGTTTGACTAGGTAATTTGCGTAGAAATTCAAATTAGGGCAGAATTCCATCTAAGACTCTATTCAAGGTTAAAATACGTTCAAATGGTCAAACCAAGGATATCAAACCTCTCAGAATATTTTTCTATGAATTTTAGGAGGTTTATATGAATTTTATCCTGATCGAAACCTCTTCAACTCAAGCGGGTTTGAAATTAGAGTTTTAAGTACTGTTGTGGTTCTCGAAATGCGTGAAATCATGTTTTTGTCTGTGTAAACCCTCTTCTTGGACTTTAATGCTCATTATACCTTCAAATAACCTCTGACAAATCCCGTGGTTACTGTACATTCATGATATGATGTTAAAATTGTAGAATTAACCCTATTTTAATATTTTCTTCTAAGAATGGATTTACATGGAATTATGGCTCTTAGGCAATTATGTAGAAGCATTTGTCAATTAATCCTAACTAAATAAAGGTAGTTATGACTCATGATGGTGTTGCCATCAGTGGGTGCACACACGCACATGCATATGTAAAAACACCAACGCACATACATAATCACGTACATGCACATGCATATATGTAACCTCACATATCCACTTAGTTTCATTTACGAGGGTAGTTGATTCAAATCGGAGGTTTATTCGAAGATCCAACCTAATCGCAAGATGGTTCATGCAAGGCATTACGCATAAAACAAATGCTAGAGATTAGGGAGAGAATACACCACTCTACCACCACTTCGAGAAGGATTAGGGAGTGCGGATGGTCTGCACGTGCCTCTAGATAACCACGTGCGTACGAGAGAGAAGAGGAGGGTGTGGCTCCCAACTTTCCCCTCTCCCATGCTCTATTTCCTTCTCTCCTTGAACCTCCTCCCTCCCCTGTTCTCCTTTTCCTCCTCTTGTCCACACAGCACAACACCACCAACACCCAACAACCACCAACTCCACCACTGACAGCCACCACGCTTCTGTCGTGCTCACACTCCCTCGCACTGCACCTCACTGCTAGCGCTTGGTGCTGCGCCCAGCAGCTCGCCTCGCGGTACACAATGAGAAAGGAAGGCACGCGAGAGGAAGGCGAGAGCACGGCTCCGTGGGGAAAAATTATGCCCTCCATGTTTTCCCTCTTCACGCAGCTTTCGAAGGTGTCAGAACCCTCCTCCTCTCCATGCAGGTGCACGAGCTCGAGCAGTCTCACATGAGCATAGCTCCTCTCTCCCTCATGATGGGCGAGAAAAGGAGAAAGTGCCCGCTCACCCTCCCCATCTCACGAGTGATGACCGCCAATGCGTGCCTCATCGATTACGCTAACTGCTGGGCTGATTGAGGACCACGCATGCGGGAAGAAGTGAGGAAGGGGGTGCTGCGATCGCCTCTCTCTCTTGGTGGCGATGGGGGTGTCGAACAAGACGCTAGGGAAGAGGGGGTGTTGGTGCGTTGTTCGGGGTGAGGGAGTAAAATAGTTGTACGGGTGGGAGTTCTAGGGTTGAGATGGTGCGAGGAAATTAGGAAAACCACCCTAGGCTCGGGTTCAAATGTAGGGGGATCCTTACATGGGTCATTTCAATACCCCTATATTTTTTTTTAATGTTAACTTGGTGGAATATATTTTGTATTCGTTGTCGTATTGGAAACAATGAAAAATCACATGCTCCCCTTACCCAATTTCATTTTTGTGGTACCCATCGCTAATTCCTAAGGCCTAATTTGTTTGGTGAATTATTACTTGAAAATGGAAATAACACAATTTGATTGTCAAGTTAGATTAATCCAAGTTACAAGGGGTTATCATGGTGTTTGCAAGGCGAAATCGATTTTAAAATAATTGCATTGTAGTATAATCAAAATCGCTTTGAAACAAATATAATTTTTATTACTTGAAAAACTTCCGAGGTCGAACACAGGGAGCTATATGGGATTTAGAAATCAAGATCACAATTCAAACTGAAAGAAATTGCAATAATATCAGTATCAATGTGCAAAAATATGGGAGTAAAATGGCGATTTAGATCACCAAATACTCCTACAATATCACCAAGGGACTCAATGTATGTATATGCAATGAGAGCTAAGATCTGTCATCTAATTTGTAAATCAGACAACTTAAAGTTGTCTGATTCTTCTTGTCTTTGCTTTCTCTTTTTCTCTGCTTCAGCTATGTTTGCTTTCTCTGTCTTCTCCTTTCCTCTTCAGCTTTTTCTTCAGCCCTGCTTCTTCTTCTTCTTTTCTTTCTCAGCTACGACCTCTCCAAGCCTTCTTCTTTTCTTCTTTTGCCTTTGGCTTTCTTCTTCTTTGACTTCTGCTCTGGCCTCCTCCTCTTCTTCTTCTTCCTTCTGCCTTCAACCCTGCAAGCCTTCTCTTCCTCAAAATTCGACTAAGTGTCAGCCGAAGGTTCCTGTAGCGAAACTCTCCCCCTACCCGTGCAACTCTCTTCTCTTTTTCTCTCTTAAGATCCACTCTCCCAGAGACACAGGTATCCAGGTTATTGGGTCGGGCGCGTACCCGGGTCCAGGCTCACCGGCATGCGGTGGTGAGCGAGGAGTGTAAGTCGGGTCGGGTCAGGCCAGGTCTGCGGGTGAGGTGTCGCGGACGAGGCCAGGTGAAGGTGAGAGGGACCTCAACCCGTGGTAATTAAGGCGAACAACAGATGGCAGTTTTTCAATTTATGCGGGTGCGCGTCTTCAGAACTTCCCGATGTGAGACTATCCGCGTACCCCTTGTCTTGCGTGCCTGCAGTAGGGATCTTCTTCCGATTGCAGCAGCTGCTGAGGCCAATGACTTCAATTGAAGACCTGGGACCGTGCACGAGGTACTTCCGCACGTTCTAGGACTTCCAGATGGGACAGCAAGGCCTGGAGCAGCCTCAAGCAAGCTTCAAGCTTGCTCGCCAATGGTGGACAAGGTCTGGAACCTGAAATCTATAGAACGGCCTCTCGGCCACGTCAGAGCGCTCAGGGAGTATCGCTGGAGCACAGTGGATGTGATGGGGGTGGTGGTGTGGCATGATGGTGGTCGTGAGTGCGTATCTAGGTCAAACTGTGTGCATGTGAGTGGGTGTGTTCGGGGGTGACTTGGGTGTTTGACGAAGTGAATAAGGAGAGGGAAGTGATCAGTGAGGTGTGGAGAAGGTAGTGGGCTTGTTGGCGAGGGTTTTGGTGGCCTATGGAGGTGGGATGGCCTCGCCGGAGGGGGTGGTCGAAGATGGAGGTGCGAAGGGGTGGCAGTGGTCGGTTTTGGAAAGTAAAGAGTGGAGAAGTAGAAGGGTCAGGGGACTTAGCTAGGAAGTTGATGGACGAAGGGGGGCAATGAGGGCATCGGGTCTGGTGTGGCCGATGTCGGAGACGAAGGTGGCTCCGGTGAGATGGGGATGGCGAGGATGAAAGAGGAAGTGGCGTCTGCTGGTACGGCGAGACGCGGACGAGAGTAGGAAAGAGGAATCCACCGTAGGTATGGCGGACGAATGACGAGAAAGGGGCAGAGGGGATCGCTGGATGTCGAGGAGCCTTCGACCGTGAGGGAGAGAGGAATTTGAGAGGATTCACGGCTGAATTCGAGCGTGGAGAATGCGGGAGGATTTGGGCTTCTTTAAATAAGGATTTGAGGGGCTGTTAGGGCTTGGGAAGTAGTTTCCCAAGCTTGGAAGGTCGCCGGACATGGGAGTTGTTAAGATACCAAAGTCTCTCATGCATTTGCATGAGAGATTGGAAAAAAATCAGAGCTCATCAATGGATTCATACTGGAGAGAATTTCTCAGAGGATCTCCCTTCCAAGTTTGGAAGAGATTCTCCAAGCAATCAAAGAGAAATTCCCTGCCAGGTTGCCAGAGTAGGTTTCCTCCACGATAATGGCAAAGGGACCTAATTGTGAAGATGACGAATAAATTAGGGGGCGGTATGCAAGTTTTTAAAAGTTAGGGGTATAAATGTAATCAGATAGGACCTTTTTGTAAACTAGATCAAGACAAGTTCTCCTTGGGTCCAAATTTTGGTACAAACCTAATTTGGACCTAAGGAATCCAATGGTGAAGTTGGATTTTGGTTTTAATCATGTTTGACTAGGTAATTTATGCAAAAATCTAATTTAGGGTAAATATATGTCTGAGACTCCATTTTAGGTTAAGATGGGTTTTGATGGCCAAATTGAATGTACTAACTCTAGAGAATATTTTTCTATGATTTTTAGAGGGGTTAAGTGAATTTTATCCTGACCATAACTTTGGTTAATTAAGTTGGTCTGTTTTTAGGGTTTCAAAAGTCATTTAATTCTCATAACACACAAACCCTTTTCTGTCTAATCCAACCCACTTGTTATCTTATTGAGACCATTTGACCTTTTTTTAGCCCTTAAGAAAATCCATGGTTGTACTGCATTCAAGATGTGCTGGTAAAATTATAGTTTTACCCCTAGTTTCTTATTTTTCTCTCATAATGGTTATGCAATGACTTATGACCTTCAGTTGGTTATGTAGGGGCATCTATTGACTTCATTGGGCCAAAATAAGCTAGTTATGGCTCATGATGGTGTTCCCATCACCTGGAATAATTTATCCTTAACTTAATGCAAGATAGGTTATCCTCCGAATTAACACTTGCCATCCCATCTCTCGAACCAAAATAAGTTATGATTATTTCACTGCACAAACAAAATAACCATTCAAGTTATCCCACTGCATTCCAATAGTCATAGGTTAACTCATCCAAATAATCCTTTTTGTCTTCTAAACAAAAATGCAAGATACTCCTAAAAATTCCTATACTGTAGCCATCATCCCAAACTAGGCCAAGGTTTCTGAGGAGTTGCATGTGTTTTTCTCAAGAAGTTGGAGTCACATTCCAATTGGTGGATTACAATGCAAGTTAGGATTAGGTTTCCTTATTCAAAATTCCTTTTTTATAACTCAAAATCACATTTAAGCAAATTGGGAGAAAATAAGTTATTTTCAAATACTAATCCGCAAAAATGGGCACTTGAACATTTATATTTCTTTGCATCTCCTTAACAAGGAATTTACTACTTATTTACCAAGAGATATACTATAATATATCGGATCTATTTTCCCTTTCTACAATTTAATAAACAAAATATAAAATAATAGAGCAAGAATTTTATTAAAGGTATGTAAAGGCTGTTATGGATATCTTTTTAAATGATACCCTACGATTATAATTTCTACAAGATTATATGGATACACTTGTAATTCACATCTAAATATCAAAGAAAAAGGAGGTTAAAAAAGGGATCCTTGGAGGGATATCATGCAAATAAGACCAGCTAAAAATGATAAGTTGCCATCATTTGGCCACCTTCCATTTCTTTATTCGAATCATCTATCGTAATTGTCATGCAGTTATTCTCTAACTCTCCCTATTCATTGCATACTTTTAATTCTAGTAAAAAAAAGGTAAATACCTATAATAAAATAATAGGTTATTATAAACGATTCTATTAAAGTTAAAAAAGTTTATATTTTAATAATGTAACATACTTACGGTAAAGGCACTCTCTCATATGATGGATGAGTAAATAAGTTGCAATCAATGTGATAAGAATAAGAGCTAGTGTGTATGATGTATTATTTCTTAACATAGTTAATTAAGTTTACCAGACTTAATTAAGTATATCAAAAAATAACTTAGGTTAACTCGAATTAATGTCGTGAATGTAGTATAGAATCAAGTTAACCTAACATTTTATATTTTTATTCTTTTTTAACTAGTTGAGTCCAGGTTGTTCACTGGGAGGTATAATTGTAATCTTAATTCACTATTAATCCTTAAGCATTAATTACTATCTAATTAATCAATCAGATTAATAATTAACAATACTTTAAGCACATGAATAATTACACAATAAATTTTAACAATGAAAACATGCAATATTCCATTAACAAGAAACAAGTTTACAAGAAAGATTTACAATGTGAACCATTTAGAAGAATGCTTATACACATGATCTCACAAAATATAAGGTATAAGAGACAATTATAAGAGTTTACATGTCTTTTATGAAATGACCCTTCCTTAGGGTCGTTTGAGAATTTCAAAAAGGATAGGGTGTGAGTGTAATTGTAAACCCCCTAGGTTTTAGTTATGGGACTTGCGAGGAAGAAGGGAGCCTTGCAAGGGCAACCCCGCAATTTTCCCTCTCACTCTCACCATCAACGCACGCACACACCCACCTAAACCCTAACCCCTCCTTTATAACACCCCCTCCACCCTATCCATCTCCAACGCCACCAACACCACGTCCACCTTCACTCCACCTCCTTGCAATCGGCGGTCGTCCCTCTTCTCCCCCGCCCCTTTTGCAGCCATGAGTGGGGAAGGAGGGGAACAACAGGAGCATGGGCGGGAGAGAGAGAGAGCGTGGGCAAAGGAGATGAGCGTGGGGGAGGCGGAGAAGAGGGAGCTCGGAGGAGCTCGGGCAAGGGAAGGAAGTGCAACCGGAGGAGCCGAAGGAGCTCGAGTGGGAGGAGAAGCCATGCAGAAGGGAGACCTGTGTAAGGAGGAGCTTTGCGAGGAGTTCTACGGAGTCATTTTTCCATAGTATCAAACGTCTATAATGCTCTACAGACGTCTAACAGAGCCGTAGGACATCCGGAGCTGACACCGAATGTCTGACAGCACGTAGGGTACCGAAGTATGTACCCTGCACAAGCCTGCATGCATGTACGTTAACTTTTGAGGTGTCTCACATAAGAGGCGCGTGCATGTGCAGGTACGAGGCGTTGGAAAGGCACATGGTGCACTCTTCAAGTCACTTTAGGACGTCCGGAGACCGTGTCAAACGTCTAACCTCTCTTCCAGATCACCGGGAGCAGTGTCAGACATCTGAAAGCCCCTTCAAACAACTGTGAAGGGGTTCAGATGTCTAAAAAAGATGCAGGAAAGCAAGGTGAGCTTCTGTGATCATTTAAGACATCTGGGACTTGCCCCAAACGTCTGATTTTGGTCAAAGTGCATGTTTTTGGTCGATTCAGGACCCAAACGGAGTCAATTTTACGCAAACGAAGTATCGATGGTTTATGTTCGGAATTCTCTACATGTTAGTGTCGCACCCATGTTATTTTGAACTCGTTTGATATGATTGGTCAACGGTGTAGGTCTCCAATCCGTAGTGTATACGAGACCCGCGGAGACGACAGGATCTACCATACGAGCCCCCATTCCACCCAAATATCCAGGTAGAGTGGTTTTCTCAAATACTGTGATTTTAAATGATTAAAGTGCATGCTATATTAGAATGATCTGAATGAACCCTAGGATATGAAATGAACCCTCGGGCTGAAAAGGATGAATGTACATCACTTGAACCACGCTGTTATACTCTAAAATGTATGTTAAAGTCTTTTACTGCTAGCAACCGAATAGTTAAGCAATGGGGTGATTTCTTAATTTATTAAATCACGAGTTGCCCGTTATACGATTGAGAACCGGAATGTGAAAAGTGATATCTGTCATATATGAAATGAGATGAGTATGATGCATGAACCCCGCGGGGAACTAGAAAAGGAATGAAATATTGTGATATGGAAATCTGATATGCATGGAAACATGTTGCCTACAGGCTGGTTGGTTATGTGGACTTAGACATGAAAAGTGAGCTGGCCCTCGTGTACGCGGTACCGAGGAGAGCTACTGTCACTTTAGTTTAAAGGAGAGCTAGCCGCCCCTTGGGTTGGGACCTGGGGTTAGGATTGGCCCCCTACACCGACTCTATTAGGCCCACTGGGCAAACTGAGATAGCCAGGCAAGGGTACGCAGACTGTTGAGAGGTGTGGCCCCTATTCTGTTCTGTGTTGTACGTTTGGGCATACCCGTTAGTGGAAACGACTGACCACGTGCGAGTGTAGGGTAACTACCCGTGCACTTATCACACATGCCATAGTCACTGCTATGTCGCGGCAACAACCCTGCGGTGGTAGACCGGGAGCAGGACTACCACAGGGTGCTCTCCCGGCAAGGAGAGTGCCACGTGTACATCCTGCATCACGGGAAAAACTGCATCAAGATCGTTCCCTTAAGGAATAAGTGAATTTGAGAAATGTTGTGGACCCTTACACTAAATCGAAAACACATAGATGTTTAAACAGAAATAAATAATAATATATAACTGGAAATTGGATGGTTAGTTAGCTGCTTGTTTTCTTTATGTTTAATTGCATGTACATAACTTATCCGCCACGCTACTCAGCGTTAGCTGACCATAGATTTATATAACCATATTCAAGTTAGGGAGTTAAGCAGCTAATGCCAGCTGCATAGGGCGCTGGGCCCAGTTGAGCCCAGCCATAGTCCTTTATCTTTTTCCATTGTAGAGGTTTTTGTTTGTAGTGAGTACTTTTGGCATATGATACTTGTTTCTGCTATGTTTCTCTCCATTTTGTGTGATGGCTATGTCCATAATAGCACCTTTCTGCTTATGACATGTAATATCTTTAGATATTCTATTCTATTTCCATTGCTGTCCATTATCTTTTTCTGGTTAGTTACATTGCATGTGTGGTTGTGAAATATTTTCTGCATTTGGTTATTTCTCGTTGGACGACTGGGTCTTGGGATTTAGTCGAGGCGAGCCAATCTTGGGTTTTGTAGGGAGCCGGGATCGGGTCGTAACAAGATGGTATCAGAGCAATGTCGTCCCAAGAAGTGAATCAAATGGTGTGGAAGTAACCACCCACGTGCATGTAGCTAGGATAGCCATCACAATGTGTTACCTTAATCTTTGCTTCCAAATCTTATTTCCTTTGTAACCTAGTATCATTGAAAGTCCATGTCCTTTTTCTTCTATCTCCTTGTAGGAGATGTATCGTCAAGGAGTTTGTGTGGCAAGTCGCGGACATGGCCGTGGGCGTGGACGAGGGGGCGGATGTGCTGGACCTGAGGCATCAGTCGATCCACCCCTCCTTCCGGGCATCCATGCTCAGGACCTCACCCATCTAATCCGAGATATAGTACTGGGGGAGATTCAGCAACCCCCTCCTTAGCCACCCCTCCCTGAGGACGCGGAGGGAGAGTCCTCTGTGAGATAAGGGAGCCGTCGCAGTGCTAAACGAGCTAGGGGGAAGGGGGTGATCCTCCACCACCCTCAAACACTTCTGAGCACGAATCCTTCTTGCCTAGAGGCGTACCTGTTCCCCCGTTGCGGCTCCACCACGAGCTATTCGCCTAGTTCCGTAAGCTGAAACCCCATCCTTCAAGGGGGTGGATAGCCCATCTGAGGCAAAGGATTAGCTAGAGCAGATAGAGAAGGTTTTCGACACGCTCCACCCTTTTGCAGAGTGTCGCGTGGCCTTTGCCACTGACCAGTTGGAGAGTGCAGCCCACAGGTGGTGGAGGGCAGCTAGAGGCCAGGAGGGGAGAGAGCTGTCGTGGAATCAGTTAGTGGCGCTCTTCTATGAGCAGTACTTTCTACAGGCCTGGCAAGACCAGAGGAGGCGGGAGTTCCACACTCTCCATGAGGGGGTGATGATAGTTAGCGCGTACCGTATGCATTTCATGGAGCTGTCACGCTTCGCCCCAATGACTACGTCTACAGAGGAGGAGCACCTGTGGAGGTTCACTGAGGGCCTCCGACCAGCTATTCGAGGGTATGTGAAGCCCCTGACGTTGCCTACTTTCTCTCGCGTGGTTGAGACGGCCATGACCTATGAGGAGACCAACCCGACCGTGCGAGACGCTGATAGAGGACGGAAGAGGCCCTACCAGCCGGAGTATTCACAGGGCCATTAAGAGAGGAGGCACGCAGTGCCCGCAGGGTATTCGTCTCGCATTGTGGGGCCACCTATGACCTTTGGGGGCCCCAGACAGGGGCCAGCTGCTAGCACCGGACCCCCACCCAGCTACCAGCAGGGACAGACTGAGGGAGGAGGTCATGCCCCTCTCTGCATGTGGCCAGCCGGGCCACATGAGGAGGGACTTCCCATCTAGGGCTGAAGCACACCAGATGCTTCCAGCACCGAGTACTGGAGGTCATTCTGGCGGCCGCAGTTACCAGGCACGATGAGGAGGATAGCAGTCACGAGGAGGGTATCGGCCAGTTGTTGCTCATCCGACCTAGAGCGTGGCTCTTCCACTGCACCTAGGGCTAAGGGGCGTGTCAACACCTTGACTCACAAAGATGCCAGAGCTTTGGGCTCTGTGGTGGCAGGTATGGTTACAGTTTTCGGCAGATTAGTCTACGTACTTTTCGATTCTGGTGCTACGCACTCTTTTGTCTCCACGAGTTTTGCCGTCAGTTTGGGGGCGAGCAGTATACTGTTAGAGGATCCATTCCTGATTAATGGCTGTTGTAGACACATCCATTTAGGTTGAAATGCCTATTTATGCATGTTCCTAGGCATAGATTTGAATTCCATATTATAAATATTGCATAGCATGCATCATTCTGCATTTAGAGTAGTTGTGTATATTTTAGGTTAATTGCGTCCTTTTTGTGGTAAGGAGAGAAGGATATTTATTTCGGAGCCTCAGATTGACGATCCGACCGTATGGATCTGATCAGGACGACGATTGGAGTCCAATGCCTACAAAATCGCCTTGATCAAAGTCCTGTAACACAATATGTAGTCCGAGGAAGATCAACGGCCAAGGGACTAGGTGACATAATTTGGAGCTTCAAATGACAAATCCGACTATGCGAATAAATTCGAGTCGACGATCGCAGCCTAACGACGTGAAAATCGACTCAATCCAACCTTTGTAGTAGCCCCTACAACGAAAAGAAGATTGATGACCCACATCGCGCCACGTGGTGCACCCCAGGCTGCCCATGCGCACGCATGTGCACAACAGCATGAGTGCACCCGCGTGCAGAGGCACGCACGTGCAATAGCGCAGCTGGCACGCATGGGCACACGCGGAGGTAGCGGCAACAGCGTAGCGCATGTGGAGCGTGTGCTAGCATAGCGATTGGTGGGCTCGTGGGCTGTCTTCAGCGACATTTCCGGCGGACCTTCAGCGACATTTATGACCATCACTAAATGTCCTGTATATGAATTTGATTCTTTCCTCCACTATAAAAGGACCCCTACCCCTCCAATTTTTCTTCATCTCTTCCTTTCTTCCTCTCACCACCTCCGAGGCTCTAGAGAGAGTTTGTCCCAAGCCCGGGATGCTCCTCTAGTGTAGAAATCAAATACTTTTCCCACCTCTCATCCCCCTTCGTGGAGCATCCCATGGCCATCTTCTCACCACCCTTCGGGAAAAAGATCCTCGCCGCGATGCCGTCCTTCCCCGCCCTTCGTCCTCCATCTCTATCCTCGTTTGTCCCGCTCCTCACCACCTTCCTCCAGGCAATGTCAGAGCGGGTCGTCCTCCGAGCAACCATCGAGAGGGAATCACTTACCTATATCTTCTTTTTGCTTCTGTAGTGTAATCTTTACTACTTTCTTAGTTGTAGAAAACATTTGCTTCAGAAATATATGTGATTGTTTCTCTCTCTCTCTTATATTTTGCAAGCAGATAAGTTAAATAAGAATTCATTGACCTAATCTCTTGTTTGCTAAAAATACCAAAAAAATTAGAAAAGACAAAATCGATAAAAACAAATAAAAGCGAAATGTGTAATTTTCAAAACCAAATGTTTGCCTCCCCATGCTCGACCCAGGACTCACTTTTCGAGTTTCGATTATAAATTTTATCTAATCGACGGATTTTCTCGCCAATCGAACTACGACGACGGGTTTTCCAAACTCCCAGCCTTTACATGTGAGAATCCGGAGTTATCATTTTGACGCCGTTACCGGCAAGGCAACACTCTTTGATTTTTCTTGTGTTTTCCCGCATTACTTATATATTTTTCTAACCTATCTTTCTTCTTCAATTTATTGTCTTGCAGAAACCCGATTGAGGAGCCGAAGGCAGTAGATTGGAGTAAGTGTGGATAGAGACATTTGTAAGTTTTCCCCCACCACCCCCACCCTAGATTTCATTTCACCACACTAATAACTCAAACCGAAATCAACTTAGGTATTTTTTATAAACCCTAGGATAGATCTGGTTGTTTGTTTACCACCTCCACCCATTTCATCCCCGCATATATATATAAAAAAAATACTCTTCTCTTGTGGGATTTACTGAAAGTGACACACATTAAACACCCACAACTTTCGACTTAAGGTGCACCATTCCACTTTGATTCTATCACTTAACCAGGATCTGACCTATGGGCCTGGTACACTTAAGCTCAATACACATAAGTGAGCAGAAATCTAAATAGGTTAAACATCTGTGTGCCTTAACTAAGTGGTGCAACAAGCCAATTGATTGAGTTGTTTGAGCCGCACCACTGAAGATAAAAGTCATTCATCAATATCTTGCCGTTTAGGGTTAATCTTTAGGGCTGAACCAGACACTCCACATTATTTCTTTTTATTTCTAAAGGAATATATCATCACCAGTGCTTTCAAAACTTGGAGTGTTCTCTTGAACTTGATTGAATACACCTAAGATTAAACTCTTAAAGCTACTAAACAAGGTTAAATCCTAAAAGACACATCATCAAATAACATTGTTTGTAAACCCTAGTTGTGCACACACACATATTTGAATTGATCATTAAGGGCACAACCCATCTAAAGGGCCCATCACATTCCAAGAGCACAATCATCCCAAGCCTAATTAAAACTGAGTAGACGTTGGCCTTAAGGATTGATTCACTCTATGGGGCTCAGACTGAGATTTTTTTTTGATTAATCTGCTTCTACCGGTCCATCTAATGTCTAGCTAGGAGAATAGCATCAAACGACTGTGGCTGGGGGGTACACTAGGAATAGGAGGCGCAAGCCAAAGGAAGAACTTTCTCCCCAGCCCCTCCTAACTGGTTGGATTGACCGGATGAAAGTAGACCAAATCGATTTTAATCTCAAAACAAGTCCTAGGAGTCTGTAGGTCTTTAGGCTAACCCACCTAAGGACAGTGTTGATTGCTTGTATTGTAGGGCTCCTTTCTCTCTTCTAATTTCCCTCCGATTCTATCATGTATCCTTCCACATCTTACACGCATTTCCCATCCTACCCTCCTAGCAACACTTATCCCTAAGATGATTACTATCCCGACTAGACTTATGACTACCCATCTCCTAGTCAGGGCAACTTTGATTGGGAATATGAATCCGGACCTTAGTGTCCAGGGCCTAACCCTGGACAACAAGACTATGATTACTATCCTTCCCAGAGCTATAATGATTATAGATCTCCACTCTTTGATGATCAATCTAACCCGATCTACAATCAAGAAGGATATGTTGACTATAACACCTACCCTCCCCAGTATTCCACTAAATATAGGTCACCATCATTCTTTGAACAACCCGAGACAACCTACTATCAGGGAGGAACCCGAGAACTGCAATATCTTGACTCCCTCAGAATGAACCCAAACCCACCCAACCCTGAACCAAACCATTCGGTTCAAGTGAACCAAGTCCAAGACAGGGTGTTGGCTAACTTAAGGAACACCATCTAATCTTTAGAGGCTCAGGCAACACCATGCACTGAAGCATTGGAGCCTATGATAAAATTGATTGATAAGCTGAATAACTCTTTATTGGATTTGCTCCAACATGTCAGGGATAGGGGCCTGGGTGAGTTTCTACTTGGGAAATTGTCGAGGTTGAGGATGAAATTTGTGGTTGCCTTAGGCCAATCTTGAGATGATTCCCAGGATGAACCCCCTTCAGGAGAGCCAATGTATGAACTTGCTTAGGCGCCTGTCGGGGGGGGTACATGTTCTAAGACCAGAGATGACCAGCTTGGTCTAGAGCACCCGATTCAGAATGAACCAATTATTTTACCCGAGATCCCCGAGCCAGGGAGTGAAGAAACATATGTCTCCTTGGATCATGAAATGACATGATCTTGAGACATATATAAATGCGGATAAAAAATTCTTTGACTCTGAGGGTGAAGAATCTCTTAGTGAAGTCTCACTTGAACATAAGGAAGATGATTTTAGTGAGACAAACGGGCTCAAAGAGCATGACGAACCATTTGATAGCCCGTTCATTGAAGATTTGGACTCGGTTAGGGCTAACTTAGAGGATTTGAATCCTCATTTACTAGAAGATTCAATCAGTAGCCCCATTCCTCAACCACACCCCGAAGGGATTGATTTTGATTTGGAAATCATCGTACCCAAGTCAATTCTGAGTTAGCCACGATTTCTGAACTTGGGTAAATCATATGGGGTGAATGATATGCTAAAGGTCCTAGAGCCTGAACACTTGATGTTGGAGGATAGGAATTTCGAAGTGAGGATCTGGGAAGTTAATTTCAGGGAAAGCAAGAGTTTGGATTTAAGGGCTCCTATTGACCTAAAACCACCTACTTTTTACCTGGACCCTTACGATACCTTTGATGTGCGACCCAAGCTTGTAATAACTGATTATTTTTCTGAGCTAAACGTTAAGTGGACATCTGAACCTAGTGAACCAAATCTACCCTTTGTCCAACACTTTAGTCTTGGGTTGCACACCACCAAATCGCAGGTCCAGTCCCATAAATACAACAATCTTCCGTTCTGGGTGATTTTCATCCAGAACCTTAGAACCACTCGACCTTGGGGCATGGGTGTACACCACAACTTGGTCCATATCTGTGGACATCTTCTGTTGGTGGGTTTGGGGATTAGTCTTTTGATTTTGATTCTGACCCACACTTGTGAATTCTCCATTTCTTCCTTGTATATATTGTATGCCTAGCTGAAGGCAATAAATTTAGCACATGTGTATATTCCACGTTCACTGTGAAGCTGACCAGATTGTCACAAAACTTACGTGATATTCTATTATTCCTCCCGTTTCATGTCTTTATTTCTACAATGAGGACATTGCATCATTTAGGCATAGGGGGTGAATACTTAATACTGAAATTATTTCGTTAGCTCCGTAGAATTTCTTTTATTTTCTTTAAAAAAAATTGAATATTCAAAAAGACAAAAAAGGAAAAAAATAGAATTAGTAGAAAAGAACTTAGGCATTAGGCATTATTAACTTTAGGAAATGATACGAGAGGACCTAAACACTTAAACTCTTCAGGTCTTCGGACTTAATTAGCTCAAGTGTCCACTCGAATGTGGACTTAGTCTCGAGTCCTCGTCAAGTAGTTTTACTTCAATTTCGTGAATAAATTGGGATGATAAGTACACGACTTATCAACCCACCTTCTGATTTGAGGGGATTTTAAGTCTAAGCATCTAATCATTATTTGCATTGACTCACTTTTCGATGGTTTCTTCGAAAATTGAGTAGCTAATGAACTTTCTAGGGTAGTATGGCTGGCAAGTTGTCGTAGGTAACAACCCATTGGCCGGTTGCCTAGAGCCCAGCTACATGACCACACTTATTCTATTGCTTTTAGGTAAATCTTAGATCAGGGAAGCCACCTACTTAGAAAAAGAAAAAAATGGTACTAAAAAAAAAGGAGAAAAAATAGAAAAATAAACCACATTTCACCGCACGAGTATGACTAGCAAGCTGCTATGGGTAACAGCCCATTGGTCGGTTGTCCAAAGCCTAGCTCACAAAAATGTACAAATAATTCCTAAAACACTTAAGAAAGAAGTGAGGAAGTAGAATAAATCGGAGAGATATACACTAGATTTGTCCTTGTGTTAACCCCATAAAAAATTTAAAAGTAAGGAGAAAGCTACCGTTCGGAAAGATAAACCTCTAGGCATAAATCTTTAAGGTCACCTAAGGTCGTAGAAACTCGAAGTCCGTTTTAACAGCCGCCTAGTGAGTCAATCACCCTTTCACAAGATGCTTAGCACTTAGAGTCCTTTTCGAGTTTTGGGTGGGTCGGGTAGCCATAAAAAGTTATCCCAAAACTCTCAAACTCCAAAAGTCCAAAAAAATTAGAAAAGAAGAAGAAAAAAAGTATCTTCGATTTTAAAATAAGGCGAGGACTTAGGCGGTCTGCATTATGGCAGACACCCAGGTACTATTGAGTTTTCATAGTTTAGGACCTTAGTTGAAATTTTCTATTATTTATAAACGACTTAGGCTTAAGCGATCGAGTCTAAATTCTATTTTTATACATAGCATGTAATTTAATTTTGCTCGGGGCTAGCAAAAGATAGGCATGGGGGTATGGTGTAGACACATCCAATTAGGTTAAAATGCCTATTTATGTATGTTCCTAGGCTTAGATTTGCATTCCATATTATAAATATTGTATAGCATGCATCAATCTGCATTTAAAGTAGTGTATATTTTAGGTTAATTGCATCCTTTTTGTAGTCAGGAGAGAAGGAGATTTATTTTAGAGCCTCGGATTGACGATCCGACCGTATGGATCTGATTAGGACGACAATCAAAGTCTTGTAGCACCATATGCAGTCCGAGGAAGATCAACGGCCAAGGAGTAGGTGATGTAATTCAGAGCTTCAAACGACAAATCCGACCACACAGATGGATTCGGGTCGACCATCACAGCCTAATGATGCGAAAATCGACTCAATCCGACCTCTGTATTAGCACCTACAAAGGAAAGAAGATAGATGGCCCAGATCGCGCCACGTGGTGCAACCCAGGCCGCCCATGCACACGCATGTGCCACCGCATGCGCACAGCAACGCGGGTGCACAGAGCACGCACGCACAGTAGCGTAGTGGGCAGGCATGGGCACGCGCGGAGGTAGCAGCAACAGCGTAGCGCGTCACCACCTTTCTCCAGGCGAGGTCAGAGTGAGTTGTCCTCTGAGCAACCGTCGAGGGGGATTCTCTCACCTATATCTTTCTTTTTTCTTTTGTAGTGTAATTTTTCCCGCTTTCTTAGTTGTAGAAAACATTTGCTTCAGAAATATATGTGATTGTTTCTGTCTCTCTCTCTTATATTTTGTAAGTAGATTAGTTAGATAAGAATTCATCGACCTAATCTCTTGTTTGCTAAAAATACCAAAAAAAATTAGAAAAGATAAAAATGACAAAAATAAATAAAAGTGAAATGCGTAATTTTCAAAACCAAATGTTCGCCTCCCCGTGTTCGACCCGGGACTCACTTTTCGAGTTTCGATTATAAATTTTATCTGATCGATGGATTTTCTCGTGAATCGAACTACGACAACAGGTTTTCCAAACTCCCAACCTTTACACGTGCGAATCCGACGTCATGAGAGGCACAGGTGGACAGTCATTTGTCGCAGAGGAGGTCTTCACAAATTGAGAGGTCGCTATAGAGGGACATAGTCTCCCCGCTGACCTGATCGTGATACTGATGGAGGATTTTGGCGTAATCCTAGGGATGAAGTGGTTGTCTACCTATCACGCCCTGGTGAACTATTTTGGGAGGACGATTGTCTTCTCCATACCGAAGTTGCCTCCCTTTGAGTTTCGCGACCAGCTAGTAGATGGAGGTTTCAGGTGCATCTCCGTGCTTCCGGTAGTGAAGCCGCTGAGCCAAGGGTGTGAGGGCTTCCTAGCTTGTGTTGTAGCAGAGCCTAGCCCGTGGCTGATTTACAGAGTATCCCAGTGGTCTACGAGTACCCCGATGTCTTTCCAGAGGTGCTACCAGGACTACTGCCTGAGCATGAGATCGAGTTTGAGATCTCATTGATACCAAGGACCAGGCCCATCTCTACTGCACCGTACAGGATGGCCCCATTTGAGCTGCGAGAGCTCAAGTCTCAATTACAGGATCTGTTGGAGAAGGGCTTTGTGAGGCCCAGTGCGTCCCCATGGGGAGCTCCTGTTCTGTTAGTGAAGAAGAAGGGCGATACCCTTCGGCTTTATGTCGACTACAGACAGCTGAACCGAGTCACCGTTAAGAACAAGTATCCGTTACCTCGTATTGATGACATCTTCGACCAGCTGAGAGATGCCACGGTGTTCTTCAAGGTAGACCTAAGGTCAAGTTATCATTAGCTGAGGATTAGGGAGACCAGCGTCTCTAAGATAGCTTTCTGTACTCGGTACAGACTCTATGAGTTCTTGGTCATGCCGTTTGGCTAACCAACGCCCCCGCTGCTTTCATGGATCTGATGGACCGCATCTTCAGACCGGACCAGGATCAGTTTGTGGTAGTATTCATCAACGATGTACTAGTCTACTCTCAGGATTAGGCGCAGTATGGACAGCATCTACGTATGGTTCTGGATACCTTGAGACGACGTAGGCTGTATGCCAAGTACAGCAAGTGTGAGTTCTGGTTGAGACAAGTTGCTTTCTTGGGCCATGTGATCTCGGGAGACGAATTGGCTGTAGATCCAGCCAAGGTTGAGGCCATACTTAGGTGGGAGAGGCCTCGTACAGTGACAGAGATATGCAATTTTTTCGGACTAGTAGGCTATTACCGGTGGTTTGTCAAGGGGTTCTCTCAGATCGCACGTCCTATGACCCAACTGACCCGGAAGGACGTGCCCTTCACCTGGACAGACGAGTGTGAGTCGTGCTTTTAGGAGTTGAAGGAGAGACTGGCTTCAGCTCCTGTGCTTACCATCCCGGATAGTAGCGGCGGGTTTGTGGTTTACACTGACGCCTCGTTGCAAGGGTTGGGTGGTGTGCTCATGCAGTAGGGCCACGTTGTCGCTTACTATTCGCGGCAATTAAAGCCCCATGAGCATAATGATGAGAACCTCATCATGAACCCTAACTGGCACATTTTAACCAAATAAAGTAAAAGCTCCTACATAACCCAAGGGAAGGACAAATTCAAAGAATTGTTAATCTAAGAATAAAACACGACACAAGGGGTAAAACTGTAATTTTACCATTGCAATGCATCAACAGGAATTCTAAGGGCCTAGACATTGGTCAAGTAAACCTAATAAGAGAAAAAGTGGGGTGATTTGGTCTGAAAAGGGTTATGGCGACATCCAGGAATTAAATGACATTCTACAACCCTAAAACAAACCCATTTTAATTCACGAAGTTTCAGGAAATATAAAAATCAACTAAACCCTCTAAAATTCATGGAAAAATATCCCCTAGGGTTTAGAACCTTCAATTTGGCCTTTGGAACCCAATTTGACCTAGATTGAGGTCCATACCAAATTTTTGACCTAATTTGGGTTTTTTGAAAAATATCCTGTTAAACGTGGTCAAACCTAAAATCCAACTTCACCATTGGATTCCTTAGGTCCAAATTAGGTTGATACCAAAATTTGAACCTAAGGGAAGGTCGTCTTGACACACTTTACAAATTGGTCCTCAACAATTACTTTCTGACCCTTAACTTTTTGAAGCCTTGTGAAAACCCCCCCAGCTTTCTCATCACTTTCTTCATTCAGGTCCCTCTACCATTGCAACAGGGACCCATACCGCCGGCGACGTTGCGAGGCGATTTTCTTGTTTGCCTGGGAAGCTGCTCCCAGATTTGAAATAGGAGCTCTCTGCGAACCCCCTACCACATGAGCAGCTCCCCATACCCTGAATCACCCCATACCTCTCGTGCAAATGCTCGAGAGGTATGGGTATCCCCTCCGGCCATGCCTCCGACGATGACTTCTGGACACCTCCTTGCGAATAACCTCCTGCCCGTGCCTATTTAAGCAAGCCCAGATCATTCCGCACTGGGCAAGCTTCATTTGGCCTGAGATTCCCCCTCCACTTCGTCTCCTCCCAACTCCAGCCAACTGCCAGAGCTTCCGGCGACTCTCCCTCTCTTCTCTCATCGCCTTGCCACCATACCAATGGCAGGGTTAACTCTGCTGTCTTCCGCTGCGCCTCGTCATACCAGCGGATGCCCTCTAGCCTGTTATAACCGGGCATCAAGCGTCGTTTAAGACGTCTGGGAAGCGGTCCAGACGTCTGGTCAGACATCTGGAAGCCATCCTAGACGTCTGGAATTAAATTTTTTCGGCGTACGGGTTTGCGTCTGCGCGTATGCGCACGCAGACTGAACCCGCCGCCCTCCTCCTTCTCTTTCCTCCCTCCCTGCAGACGCAGCCTTTCCTCTTTCTCTCTCCCCGTGCTGCCTTCAAATACGCCTCTCCCTCTCCCTCACCCTCACTCCACCGCCTTCTTCTTCTTCTTCTCCCTGTCAGGGAGAGAGAGAGCGGGCGAGAGCGACAACAGCGACTGCTGCGAGTGTGTGGGGAGGAGGAGCTGTTGCGAGAGGAAGAGGGAGCTTGACTGCGAGGTTGCGAGCTCGCCGGAGCAGCCAAAGCCGACCGGCAGGTGCGCAGCAAGTGTGTGGTGCTAGGGAAGAGCTGCTGTAGCTCAAGCAGCAGGCGGACGCAGCGCGGCATGGCCGTGCGTTGCAGGCAGAGAGCGAGAAGGTTCTGATTCTGGGAAAATTTCCCAGAATCAGACATCTGGACTTACGTCCAGACGACGCAGGAGACGTCTGGAGGAAGGTCCAGACGTCTGACAGGTACGTTATTTTTATCTTCTTCTTCTTTCGTGTGTACGGCCATGCAGCCGTTCCGCGGAAGTCTCCTGCATCCTTTCGTGATGAGAGCGGGCGTGTGTGTGTGCAGGACTTGTTCGGGAAGGCGCAAGGGCACGCCATCCCACACAGATCAGACGTCTGGGCACGGCACCAGACGACGGAGAGGGTCTCCAGACGGCCGGAGTGACAGTCGGACGTCTGGAAACTAAGTCCAGACGGTTCAGCGGGCTTCTAGACGTCTGAAGGACCGCGCAGATCGAGGTATGACCTAAGCGATCATTTAGGACGTCTGGAAGAAGTTCCAGACATCTGATTTTGGGCAGACTCGTCGTTTTTTACCCGTTTAGGGTCCGCTCGGAGTCCGTTTTCCGCGTTACAAGTTTCGTTCTTTTTAGATTTAGTTCCTCTACCTGTTTAAAGTAATCGTATGCTGTTCTGAGTAACTCCTTGTCATTAATCCTTGTGTTAGGACCCCATTCCATTGCGGCTCTGGGGGTTGCGGAGGCGCACAGGCTTGCTGATTACGCCCCCAGTACTCCCGATTTTGCAGGTAAAGTGGCCCTTTCAATTATTTATCAAAAATTATGCAATTATGAAATAATTAATAGAGTTTAGGTTATTGCATGAACCCTAGGATTGAAAAACTAGATTGAATGATAGATCCTACGATATTACATGAATCCTAGGACTGGAAAACTAGATTGAATGATAGCTCCTAGGGTATGGCATGAATCCTAGGATTAGAAAACTAGCTTGAATGCATATACATTGCAGTCATGGAAAAGTAGAAAGGAAACGATAACTGCCTGTAATTGGTTAACAGTTACCTGATTATGAATGAATAATTACGGTTGGGAACATGGACTATATAAAGCTGAAAAGATGAAACTGAAATTGGCTGAGCACGAACCCTACAGGGAATTAGGAGTAGAACTCCTGGAAAGTGAATGGAATAGAATTGGGGAAGTGAGCTGGCCCTTGAGTACGGAGTACCAAGGAGAGTGACTGTCCCCCTGTTTAGTGCAGAGCGGAGCTAGCCGCCCCAGGGACCCAGGGTTAGGTCTGGCCACTTTGTACCGACTTTTGGCCCTCGTGTACACAGTACTAAGGAGAGCTACTAGTGTAGGGAGAGCACTAGCTACCCCACGGGTCCCGGGGTTCTGCTAGCTCTCCTACACCGACTTGTTAGGCCCACTGGGCAAACAAGGGTAGTCAGCTGAGGGTGCGCGGACTGTAGAGGGGCAAGACCCCTGTTTGGTTACTATAGAGGGGATGGACCCCTGTTACTGAGAGGGCTTTGCCCTATACTGGTTCCGTGCTGTGCTTTGGGCGCACCTGTTAACGGAAATGACTGACCGCGTGCCAGTGCGGGGTAGCTACCCGTGCATTTATCGCGCGTGCCGTAGTCACCGTTACGTCTGTCAGCGACCTTGGGGTGTTTGACTAAGGGTAGGACCACCACGGGGGACTCCCCCGGCCAGGAGAGCATCACGTGCTACTTCTACTTTTTGGAAAAGACTGCAATCAAGATCGTTCCCACGAGGAACATTCAAGATCAAAAGAAGAATCTGTGGGATAATTCGATAACGAGTAAACGGAAAATATAAGGAAAGAAATTAAAAATATAATAGCTACTGTCCACTTTACTGTTTCTTAGCTTTTAGTTGCCACTCTACTCAGCATTTCGCTGACGTGTTACCTTTGTTACCTTTTCAGGATCAGGTGTTGTGCAGCCAAAGTCGGCGGCTGCAAAGGACGCTGGGCCTAGTAGAGCCCAGTAGTTTTACTTGTGTAGTACCCACTGTACTTTTCTTTCTGTTGTTGTGAGTTGTTTCTGTTAGCCCTGTACTCTTTTCATTGTAAGCTTCATGTTTATGTACATGTTTATTTCTCAACTGTTGTGGTGGTGTATACTGTAGTATTTCTTTTCTTTACTGCTGTATTTTGTTACTACAGTTATATACATGGTGAATGTAGTTTATTTTACTGCTCTTCTAGTTACTTTCTCGTTGGACGACTGGGTCTTGGGATCAGTAGAGTCGGTCCGATTCTCGTATCTTGTAGGGATTCGGGAACCGGGTCGTAACACAGCCCCTCTTCCTTGTCGCCGTTCTCTCCCCCTGGCATCTTCGTCTCCAGCAACAGCAGCACCGGCTGCTCGCCACTTCCGCACCTCCCCCTTCCCTCTGGACTCGTAGATAAGTTTCTCTTACTCTCCCCTTTATATCCCCCTGTTAATTTGTTGTTTCGACCCCTCGACATCCACTGTCCTTCACCACCTTCTCCACCTCTGGCCAGATCTCCGACGAGGTGCTCCCATCATTCCACTCACCCATCCACCTCGCCAAACACCTCAGAAGCTCCACCACCTCCCACTGATCATTTTCCCCCTCTCCATCAACCACCACACTCTCCATACACTTCTCCCAATCACACCCACCAGCACGCACACAGTTTGACCTAGCCACTCATTCACGGCCACTGTCACGCCACGCCACACTCCCATCACGTTCGCCGTGCTCTGGCAAAGCTTGCTGAGCGTTTTGACAAGGCCGCAAGGCCGTATTACTTATTTCAGGTCTCGAGCTTCCGCCACCATTGACGCCAAGCTTGGAGCGAGCTCGCAAGAAGCTCCAAGCCCTTCCAACTCCAGGGGACGCACCCAGGTTGCGCAGAAGACCTCCGTGCGCAACTCCAGGTCTTCAGTTGGCAGCGAAGGCCTCGGCTGGAGTGTCAATTGCTCGTGCTTGCTGCTGCAGGCAAGCGAGAAAGGGAGGGACGTTTAGTCCCACCTCGTAAGTTTTCAAGCACCCCGCGGCGAATTAATTGAAAAAGTGACTGAGGCTTATCACCTCAGTCACACGGGGTGAGGTCCCTCTCACCCGTTCACCCAACCTCATCCGCGATCAATCCCGCGGACCTGGCCCGACCCGTTTACTTGCCTAAGCCTTGCACACCTCACCCACCACCGCACACCGGTGGGCTTGGTCCCGGGAGCGTACACCCGACCCGTATACCCGAGAAGGCTCTGGGAGAGTGAACCTAAGAGAGAAACAGAGAGAAAGAAACGCGAGAAAGGTAGGGGTAGGTTTTGCTTAACTAAGTACCTGTGCAGGGAAGCTAAAGAAGAAGGAGGAGGAAGAAGAGGCAGGAGAAGAAGAAGCAGCTAAGGACTTAGCCGCATCAAAGAGCAAGAGCTGAGAAAGAAGGAGAAGGAAAGGAAGAAAAAGAAGGAGGAGGTGCAGCTCAACAATGAAGAAGAAGAAGCCAAGGAGAAGAAGCAGCAGCAGCCAAAGAGAAAGAAAGAAGAGGGAGGTGAGTACTGTAGCAAATGCTACTTAAGACGTCTGATTCATGGAATCAGACGTCTGAAGACAGAAAGAAGAAGAGAAAGAAGAAAGAGAGAAGAAAAGAAGAGAAGAAAAATTTTTATTCCCTCTCTCTGATTTTTGTAAAAAGGTACATTGTTGTGAATTGTGATTTTTATGCTTCTAGAACCAAGTTTGCTCCCTGAGTTCGACCTCGGAATATTTTAAAGTTCGAGTAATAGATTAAATTAAATTGATCATCGTTTTTCTCAACATACTACAACGAACATATCTTTAAAACACTGAGAAATAGAGCATTCACATAACTAACCCACCCATGACTTGGAGCTAGCAGCAGTTGTCTTCGCACTGAAAACATGGAGGCATTATCTGTACGGTGAGACTTTCGAGATCTTCACAGATCATAAGAGCCTCAGGTATTTGTTTGAGCAGAAGGAGCTCAACATAAGACAGAGACGTTGGTTAGAGCTCCTGAAGGACTACGACTATAGCATCTCCTATCACTCAGGGAAGGCCAATGTGGTAGCTGACGCCTTCAGCTGGAAGGCACCTGCCCACTTGGCCAGCTTACAGGCAGGCATAGAGTTGGAAACTCATGGAGGAAGTGGGTAGTTGGCGACCCCAGGAGCCACGGGGGTATTGTGGGGTAGTGATAGTGACGAGGCAAGCACGACCAAAGCTGATAGACCGTATCATTACTAGGCAGATGGTCGATCCGTATTTGCAAACACTGCAGGATCGGGTGTTGACAAGGGAACCAGGAGACTTTACTTTTACTGACGAGATCCTGCACATGAGGGGACGCTTGTGCATTCTTAGAGACGAGGAGTTTTTGAGAGAGCTCCTGACTGAGGCACATGGGTCCAGGTTCACCATACATCCCGGGAACACGAAGAAGTACCACGATGTGTGATGCAACTTTTGGTGGAGGGGGATGAAGTGGGATGTTGGTGAGTTTGTTCAGCAGTGCTTGGTATGCCAGCAGGTGAAAGCTAAGCACTAGAGGCCTACAGGGCCACTACAACCACTCCCTGTGCCAAAGTGGAGGTGGGAGAGTATCACCATGAACCTGGTAGTGGGGTCACCAGTTACACAATGGGGACACGACGCAGTTTGGGTGATAGTGGACAGGTTGACGAAGACGGCACGATTTTTGTCGATCCAAGTCACATTTGGGCCAGCACAGCTAGCAGAGCAATACATCAGAGATGTGGTGTGCCTTCACGGAGTCCCTCGCGAGATCGTATCCAACAGGGATACTCGTATCACTTCCCAGTTTTGGGTAGAGTTTCAGCAGGTCCTGAGGACTCGCTTGAGATTCAGTACTACCTACCACCCCTAAACTGACAGACAATTAGAGCGCACCATATAAACACTTGAGGACCTCCTATGGGCTTGTGTACTAGATTGGAGAGGCTCCTGGGAGGAGCATTTGTCCCTGGCAGAGTTTGCATACAATAACAGCTACCACTCGAGCATTTGCATGGTACCTTATTAGGCTCTGTACAGGAGGAAGTGTACGGCACCCTTGAGTTGGGTCGAGGTGGGGACCAAGTGGGAGGTTGGTCCCAGGCTAATCTGTCAGAGTCAAGAGGTGATAGAGAAGATTCACATACGACTCCGTACTGTCAGGAGCAGGTAGAAGAGCTATGCGGATAGGAAGCGCATAGAGGTGCAGTTCGAGGTTGGGGATTACGTCTTCCTCCGTGTTTCGCCCATGAAGGGATTGCAATGTTTTAGGGTGAAAGGGAAGCTTGCGCCGAGGTTTGTGGGGTCCTTTGAGGTCTTGGAGCGGATAGAACCCATTGCTTACCGACTTGCCCTTCCTTCCTAGATCTCTGGAGTGCATGACGTGTTCCATGTGTCCAACCTCAGGAAGTACATCGCCGATCCCAGCCATGTTCTGAGCCATGAGAGCATCGAGGTGGGAGACGACTTAACCTATCTTGAGAGACCAATGCAGATACTAAATCGAGTCGTCTGGAGTCTAAGACGGAAGGAGGTGCCACTGGTGAAGGTCCTATGGAGAAGCTAGCGGTACGAGAAGGCAACTTGGGAGCCCAAGGCGTCGATGCGAGAACAGTACTTGAAGCTTTTTGAGGGTACGTCGCTTCTGACCTACTTTGATCCTCTTTAAGTTTGTTATGCGCATATACATTTATTTCCGCACCCTAGTTAGCTCAAGTTTCGGAGACGAAACTTCCTTTAAGTTTGTTATATTGAAATGACCCTTCCTAAGGGTCATTTGAGAATTTTCGAAAGGGTAGGGGTATGAGTGCAATTGTAAACCCCCTGGGTTCTAGTTATGGGACTTGTAAGGAAGAAAGGAGCCTTGCGAGGGAAACCCCACAATTTTCCCACTCACTCCCACCATCAATGCATGCACACACCCACCTAAACCCTAATCCCTCCCTTTATAACATCCCCTCCACCCTCTCCATCTCCAACGCCACCAACACCACCTCCACCTTCACTCCACCTCCTTGCAGCTGGTGGCCGTCCCTCTTCTCCCCTGCCCCCTTGCAGCCGTAAGTGGGGAAGGAGGAGGGGAGCAGCAGGAGCGTGGAAGGGAGAGAGAGAGAGAGCATGGGCGAGGGAGAGAAGGAGCGTGGGGGAGGTAGAGAAGTGGGAGCTCGGAGGAGCTCGGGCAAGGGAAGGAAATGCGGCGGAAGGAGCCAAAGGAGCTCAAGTGAGAGAAGCCACACAAGAGGGAGACCTGCACAAGGAGGGCAGAGCTGCTGTGGTTGCAGCAGTTGGAGCTCACGAGGAGGATCTTTGCGAGGAGTTCTGTGGAGTCATTTTTCTACAGCATCAGAAGTCTGTAATGCTCTACAAATGTCTAACAGAGCCGCAGGACGTCCGAAGCTGACACCGGACGTCTAACAGCATGTAGGGTGTAGAGGTACGTACCCTACACAAGCCTGCATGCATGTACATTAACTTTTGAGTTGTCACACTTAAGCGGTGCGTGCATGCGAAGGTACGAGGCATTAGAAAGGCACATGGCGCATCCTTCGAGAAACTTTAGGACGTCTAGAGACTGTATCAGATGTCTGACCTCTCTTCCAAACAACCGGGAGTGGTGTCAGATGTCTGGAAGCCCCCTTAAACAGTTGCAAAGGGGTTCCGACGTCTGAAAAAGACGCAGGAAAGCAAGGTGAGCTTCTGCGATCGTCTAAGACATCTGGGACTTGCCCCAGACGTCTGATTTTGGTCAGAGTATGTGTTTTTGGCCTGTTCAAGGTCGAAACGGAGTTGGTTTTACGCAAACGAAGTATTGATGATTTCCATTTGGAATTCTCTATGTGTTAGTCACACCCATGCTATTTTGAACTTGTTTGACATGATTGGTTAACGGTGTAGGTCTCCAGTTCGTAGTGTATACGGGACCCGCAAAGATGATGGGATCTATCGTACGAGCCCCCATTCCACCCGAATATCCTAGTAGAGTGGTTTTCTCAAATACTGTGATTTTAAATGATTAAAGTGCATGCTATATTAGAATGATCTGAATGAACCCTAGGATATGAAATGAACCCTAGGGCTGAAAAGGATGAATGTACATCACTTAAACCACGTTGTTATACTCTAAAATGCATGTTAAAGTCTTTTACTGCTAGCAACTGAATAATTAGGTAATGTGGTGATTTCTTAATTTATTAAATCACAAGCGGCCCATTATACGATTGAGAACTGGAATGTGAAAAGTGATATATGCCATATATGAAATGAGATGAGTAAGATGCATGAACCTCGCAGGGAACCAGAAAATGAATCAAACACTATGATATGGAAATTCGATATGCATGGAAACATGCTGCCTACGGGCTGGTTGGTTGTGTGGACTTGGGCATGAAAAGCGAGCTGGACCTTGTGTACCCGGTACCGAGGAGACCTACTGTCACTTTAGTGTAAGGGGGAGCTAGCCATCCCTTAGGTTGGGACCCAGGGTTAGGATTGACCCCTACACTGACTCTATTAGGCTCACTGGGAAAATCGGGATAATTGAGTAAGGGTACGCAGACTATTGAGGGGTGTGGCCCCTGTTCTGTTCTGTGTTGTACATTTGAGCGTACCCATTAGCAGAAATGAATGACCACATGCCAGTGCGGGGTAGCTACCCGTGCGCTTATCGCGCGTGCCGTAGTAATCGCTACGTCGAGGCTACGACCTCGGGGTGGTAGACCAGGTGCAGGACTACCACGGGGTGCTCTCCGGGCCAGGAGAGTGCCACGTGGACATCCTGCATTGCGGGGAAAACTACATCAAAATCGTTCCCTTAGGGAACAAGTGGATTTGAGAAATGTTGTGGACCCTTACACTAAATTGGAAATACATAGATGTTTAAACGGAAACAAATAATAATACATAACTGAAAATTAGTGGTTAGTTAGCTGCTTGTTTCCTTTATGTTTAATTGCATGTACATAACTTATCCATCACTCTACTCAGCGTTAGCTGACCATAGATTTATATAACTATGTTCAGGTCAGGGAGTTGAGCAGCCAGCGCCACCACCTGCAAAGGGTACTGGGCTCAGTCGAGCCTAGCCGTAGTCTTTTCTCTTTTTCCGTTCAGAGGTTTTGTTTATAGTGAGTACTTTTGGCATATGATACTTGTTTTTGTTATGTTTCTCTCTGTTTTGTGTGATGGCTATGTCTATAATAGTACATTTTCGCTTGTGACATGTAATATCTTGAGGTATTCTATTTTATTTTTATTGCTGTCTATTATCTATTTCTGCCAGTTACATTGCATGTGTGGTTGTTGAATGTTTTCTGCGTTTAGTTATTTCTCGTTGGATGATTAGGTCTTGGGATTTAGTCGAGGCGAGCCGATCTCGGGTTCTGTAGGGAGCCAGGATCGGGTCGTAACATTTTACAACATTCAAAAGCTTGTAAATACACTTATCAACAGCTTCAGTTCTTAAGAAGACACTTGTGAAAAAGAAGACGACTTAAAAATCAAAATTAGACTTCTAATTAAGGCTTTGGACGTCTGATCTCTATTCATTTATTCTCTGTTATTTCTCATCTTTCTGACTTATCTTCTTTATCTTCTCTCTTTTCTCAGCCCTTATCTTTTACCTCTTCTTCCTTTACATAAGCTTACGAGCTCTCTCTCTCTTTTAATCTTTTTCCTTAGCTTCTCTTATTGAACTCTCCTCTCTCTACTTAAACATTCTCTCTTTATCTTCTCTCTTAAGTTATTTTTCTTTCCTTAACCCTCTTCTCTTCTTCTTCCTTTACTGTGCATTTAATCTTCACACTTAGCCAATTTTAGCTCACCTTAAGTCCATTTTTTTTTACTTAGTCCAAAATTATGTATGGGCGACTAGACCTCTTTCGGGGATACACAGCACCCTGTAGGGTGGGACCAAACCCTACTCGAGGTTCGACCTAATTGAATTAGGTGGATTTTTGTTATTTCTCACAACGCACAGTACCAAGCCCATTAGACCTACAAGCCCACATTCATGCCCACACAGGCCCACGCATGCACACATGATGCCATGAGTTCTTTTGCGCCCTGCACTGACGACCAAGCGGTCATGCACAGGGATTCATATTATACTATAGCGGGCATCCACAAACTATCAATGTGGGACTTAATTCAAAGTTCCAGGCCTGACTTCACTTGAAGATTCCCAACAACTCGCTGGGTCAAATCGAGTGATCCAAAGCTCAATCGAAAGCTCTTCATGAGCTCTATAGGATTTGATCACCAATTTGGTGATTGGATCATCATTGATCCCTTGATTTGAGGGCCAAACATGGCTGTTCGCCATGCCTAGAACAGCCTGCAGTGAAGAAGAAATAGGTCTCTTGACCTGCAGAGGAGAGTAATGCTCTCAATTGAGAACCTGGATGCTTTCTATGAAGCATTCCGCAGCATTTAGAGAAGAAATAAGGTATCAAGGGAGCTTCAGTAAGCTCCAGAGAAAAGGGAGGTTCGGAAGCTCATAGATCAATTTTGAGTTCTGAAATGGCTTACAGATAGATAAAAGCCTCAAAAAGGAATCTAAATCGATTCAGCAGATCAAAAGCCATTGATCTAGGCAGAATTTAAGTTCTAATCTCGTCAAAATCCTGAAGAACAGTACTTAGGTTCCAAAATAACCCAAAATGCTCAGTAGGAGAAATCTCAATTAATCCTAAGTATAACTCATCCAAATCACTTAATCCAAACTTTAAATCATCCCAGGAGCTTAATTAACCCTAAAAATCATAGAATCAACCCTAAATTCTTCTAGTTCATACAGAATTGACCAATCTCAGGAATGGAGTTGACTTTCACATTTTAAGTTTCATTGATTGAATTAAGGGTCAAGATATGAATTGATTCATCAACTCAAACCTAGATTTTGAGCACTCAAACAGTGCTCTTAAGCACTACCACCTGGGATAAAAAGGAGGTTTATTTGTCAGAAGTCGTAGGAGGTTCTCAATCCAATTTGAGGATCTAAGTAGGTTATACAAGGTCCACTGAAGCTTCTGATCTATTTTCCAGCTCAGATTAGCTCTAACTGAGCTTCTCCAACTCTACTGGAGTTGGAGAAGACAGAGATCAAGAGAGAAAGATTCTCATCAAAACTCAAGTCTAGCCATAGGGATCTAGTCCTTAGGATTTAACTAAGTGTTTTGGAGCTTTGAGAGAAGTTCTAATGGCTGAAGCTAAGGAATGAGGTCAACGGAGTTCGTCGAAGCTTCGGTGAACTCAGAAAAGGGTACTAGAGTCCAAAACTCCACTAAACAGGCCATGAATGGTCTCAAAAGATTTCTGAGGTTGCAAGGGACCTCAAGAACACCTCAATTGCTCCAATAAAAGATTGATTCAGAGATTAATCTTCGAATTCAGTTAGAACAAAATCTGAGTTCGTTCGAACTCAGATAGGGATGATCCTCTCACTCAATTGAGTGAGGGGAAATGGTTAATGGAGTCTGGCGAAGGTGAATAAGTGACTAATTAAGTGGGAGAACTCCCCTTGAGCTGCCATTGACAGCGTGCTTAGGAGGTTGTGTGGAATTTAGGTGCTTTGGTTATGATAAGTAATTAATCAAATTGAAGTCAAGAATGGGGCCCAAAGATGATGATGAGGTGACGGAGGGCCCCTAATGGAGGTGTTCTATGCTTGTGGACCTCCGCCATGGACAATGGAGGTCGACGGTGGAGGTGGAGATGTTCTAGGCAATTCAGTTGATAAAAAGGAGGGAAAAGAAGCGGAGGAAGATTGTGAGGAGGTGAGATAGGTGATCAGATGGAGGAAAGGGTGAATCGAGGTCTAGCAAGGTTGGAATTGACCTCGCCAAAGTCGAGGAAGAAATACTTGAACTAAGCTAAATTACACTAACTATGCTACCTAACTACTCTAAACTAATGCCTAGCTATCTACTGTTACCTGGATGAAGTAGGGGAAAAAGATCTCCGTCGAAAGCCACCTGACGAAGGACGAAATCAGAGGATGTTGGAAAGAAGTCTGGCGAGAAAGGAAATAGAGAGAAAGGAGAGTGGCAGCGCTCCCATGCCCTATCATAGCTACGGGAGAGGAAGAGGAGGTGAGAGAGACGATCACCTCTGCCGGAGGCGCTCCGAGGGAGGGTAAGAAGGTCATCGAAGTTGAGGACGAATAGCCTATTGTCAACTCGGTGTGGGGAAGAGGGAAGGGAGTCAACAGCTCGAAATCAGAGGAGGTAGGGAGTATTTATAGGTGGTAGCAGGGGCAAGGGGGCTTGCATCTAAACGCAATCGCGTCCAGGTGCAAAGGTATAGGATCCTTCATCTCCAGAGACGGTGAAGTCACCATGCCGGAGTTTGTTAGGTTTAGGAAGATCGGAACCGTAGGATGGAATGGTGGCAGTGAGCGGAAAGCTGGCGGCAAGGGCGGAGGAGTTCAGACGTGAGATGAAAGGTGATCAGAGGGTGTGGACACCGGCCATCCTCAGCCGTTCAGTGTGAGGAAGAAGTAGAAGAAGGTGATGTCAGCAATGTACACAGGGACTAAAGTGTAAGAAAAGATAGGGACCAATAATTAATAAAAGGACTCAATTGACTAAAAACCTGAGGACCTAAATGTAAACAGAGGCATTCAAAGCTTATTTTAATTTATTTCTTTTTCAACTTTTTATATGTTATTGTAAATTAGGTAAATAATATATTTATGCCTTGAATTTACATTTTTACCCTTTTTAGCTATATTTAATTGAATGATTAAGTTATTTAAGTTAATTACGTACTTAGGGTTAGATACTGATTAAGTTAATTTAGATATTAATTAACTAGCTAAATATTTA
This sequence comes from Thalassia testudinum, assembly GCA_037157565.1. Lineage (NCBI taxonomy): Eukaryota > Viridiplantae > Streptophyta > Magnoliopsida > Alismatales > Hydrocharitaceae > Thalassia > Thalassia testudinum. The sequence goes on along the minus strand of JAZHRO010000036.1, from coordinate 180,830,620 downwards.
GTATTTGAGTTTGAATTAATAATTAAAATATAATTATGATTAATAGATATTTAATTTAGTATTTTTATGTTATTTTATTGGTCCTTAGTATTTAATCCCCTTTATTATAATTAACCCTTAATAATATATATCCTTAGCTAGTTAACTAGGGAAACTAGTTAATTAGGGGTATTTAAAAGTCATGATGAGTCTCTCATCAGTGTACTAAATAACTCGATCCTAAGTATGCCTGGTATTAATTTGATCAAGAATCTTCTCTCCAATTCACTTCTTGTTCAAACACTTCTTTATCATCTTCTCATTATCAAAAAGTGAGTTGCGTTTAAGTACTTGTAGGCAATACTCTCCCAAATTGCTGATGTCGGGAGGTGAACTAAGAGCCACATGACCATCGACACGAATATTGGCTATAATGGTTACTTCCTCTAATGTAATGGTGACCTCTCCATACTACAAGTGAAAGATGTGTATCTCTAGTTGCCAATGCTCTAACAAGGCTTGTAGTAAAGCATGATCAAGCTTCAACCTCGAGAAATGATGAATAACTCTAAAACAACCTATCTTTAGCCATTCCTCAACTAAGTTATGTCTTTTCACCATTAATTTCTTTAAATTCATTGTGTTTTCATTTAATTGCACCTACATATTAAAGAATTTTTTTGTTAATGAGTAATCTTGCTAAGTTATGTATTAAAAGCACTTTTTCTTTGAATGTATAGAATAGTAGAAATGAGTCATCGCCTGATGTAGGACGTGGTACTCAAGAGTGCTCATCAATGCACTTGTCGATGCCGTCTACCATGTATAAAGAAAATTCATTTTACTTTAGCTTTAGAATAAATGACATAAAATGAATAAAATTCTATGGAATAAAATAAATGACATATAATAACATATAATAAATATTATACCAATCTAATTATATCTTTGGGGACACGTTACTTTATTATAATTGAATTATTTACAAATACCACATTTGATTTAGCAACGTACTCATTCCATCCATGGCTCACAATGGGATGATATAATCCAATCACTATAACCCTTTCTCATTGACATATGGAAGCACCAACCACACTTATTATGCACACACTTTACTATTAATAACTTCTTCTTGGATGCTACTTTCTTGTACTCTACACCATTCTCAACACTCCATTAGCTAAAAATCATAGAGTACAAATGAGGTGATTAAAAATCACAAAATAAAAGTAAAATATGAATTCATTTTATAAACTAGATATGGATTTTCTATATATTATTACCATGAACTTAAAAAATGTTTATCATAAAATCATATCCAGTCGTAATTAGTTAGGAAAATCCTTTAGTAATATCTTTTTATTCGACTGGATGCTAATACTAATATGCTTAAAAATATGAGAAAATATGTATGGGAAATTTTTAATTATCAAACATTAATGGATACATTCTTTTCAATATCAAGAATTAAAGAGTAATATATCAATTTATAATTTGTATATGTCATGCTTTTATGAAATGAAATTATAATAGTAATGAAATTAGCATGTAATTAAAATAATATATAGTAATGTTATGATAAAACTAATAGTAATATGAAAATGGTGTATTAAAAATCTTATCACATGTAACCATCAATGCTACTATGTAAAGTTATTTTGCTTTACGGAAAATTGAATTTCTAAATTCTATATATTTTTTTAATTCTGATGCTAATGTGTAAAAATCATTTATGAAAGAAACTTAATAATAAGTAAAATCATTTTACAATATATGTGAAATTTCTAATGCTAATTTATAATATATGCGAAATTTCTATTTTATTAATTATTTAGTTTTTAAATCCTAATGGTAATATATAAAAGCATTTACGAAAGAAACTTAACAATATCTCAAATCATTTTATAGTACATGTGAAATTTCTATCTAACACAAATAAAGAAACTTAACATTATTATATAAAACCAACTTGAAAAAATCAAATTCTCTATATGCAATTACAAAATTATTATATACAACATTAAAGTGTTTCCTTAAAAATAGAATCCTGTAATCAAATTATTACATATAATTTTTAACATATAGTACTTTATTATGTACTTTTTAAAAAAAATAAAACTATTGCTAATTCAAATTAATCACTTAGAATGATATAATCATATTTAAGAAACAATGCTAATATTCATTCTCTCATTTTAAAAATTTAAGTTTTGAAATTTAAATGGAATGCTAATTAGTATAAAGTATGGTAAAAAGCCTGGTCAAAACACATCTCCATAGTTTTAGATGAATTGTAGATTAGTGTAAAAAATCTATATCAGCAATATGACGCGAACATTTTATTTAGTTCCTTTAAATTACACCATTTTAATTGGTGTGATTTGAATCTCATTTGTAACTCTCTTATCATTTTCCATCTAATTAATTAACCATCTCTTATCGTTTCTTAAATGGTCCTCCAAACAATGGACTCATTCCTTCTCATTCTACATCAGGTGGCTGAGTAGTTGCTTTCCCTGACAATGTTAACTATGAGGGTGGATTTAGTATGATGGTGAAGATTAAGAGGTCAAGGACACTTAAGGAGATATTATCTTTTGCTTACCACATAAATGGATATAATAGAGAGACATATGATAAGCTACGATTAATATGTAGTCATGACACCTGATTCGAGGTCATTTCTATTTGGCATTAATGATGACAAGTCTTTGCTTACTATACTTGGTGGAGATGTAGTGATACATGAAATGCATGCCATTGCAAATCCCACTACTAGGTATACCTCACAAGATGTTATGTCTTTTCTTCTTTTTTTAAAATAATTTTCTATTAAATTTTGTTAATTCAGGATGATTCTTATGGATATTGACGATCACTCTTTCGGGGTGTTAAAAATATCTTCGTTGTAGTATTACCATGAAAAGCGATTATCAATTTAAGTGAATTTATTACTCGAAATTTAGAATATTCCAAGGTCGAACTCAGGGAGCAAACTTTAATTCTAGAAGCATACAAATTCACAATTAACTATAATATACTACTTTACAAAAATTAAAGAGAGAGAGAGTGAACAAAAAATCCTTTTCTCCTTTTTTTTTCTTTCTTCTCTTCTCTCTTCCTTCTCTTCTTTCTTTGCCCTTTTCTTTCTCAGACGCCTCTTGCTACAGTGCCTTTACAGGTTCTTCTTCTCCTGGCTTCTTCTTCTCTTCTTTGTTCGGCCTTCTTCTTTTTCTTTCTTTCCTTTGTGCGGCAGGCTTCCCTCCTTCTCTTTGGCTTTCTTCTTCAGATCCTTCTTCTGTTGCAGCTCTTGGCTACTTCTTCTCTTCTTCTTTTCTCTGCTGTGCTCCCTCCTCTTCCTTCTTCTTCATCTTCTGCTGCTTTGTGCGGCTAAGTGTCCTCAGCCGCTCCTCCTCCTTTCTTCTTCTCCTGCTTCCCTGCACATTACAAGGTTAGGCAAAACCTAACCCCTACCCGCCCCACGTCTCTCTCTATTTCTCTCTCAAAGGTTCGCTCCCAGAGCATTCGCTGGTATACTGGTCGGGTAACGCGCCCGGGACCAGGCCCACCGGCATGCGGTGGTGGGCGAGGAGTGCTTGGTCGGGTAATTGGGTTCGGCCCAGACCCGCGGGGCGTGAGCGTAGGCGAGGGCGCGTGCGAGCACGTGGCGCACAGCGTGCGTAGGCGAGGGACCTGACCCCTGTGTATCGAAGGCAATAAGCCCAATACACTTTTTCAATTTATTCGGTTGCGGCGCTTCAAGGATTTCTGAGGTGGGACTAAACGTCCCACCCGCTTCTGCGTTCGCATTCGCAGGAGACCTGCCCTAATTGCCACAGCCTCGATCGCCTGCAGAGCCAATTGCTTGGCTGTGTGAGTTCGTGACACCAGTCTGCCTGGCGCCTGGAGCGCACAACCTGGAGCTCGCGAGCAAGCTTCTTCACGCTAGCGTCAATGGCGGAAAAGGGTTGAACCTGCACTTCATGAATACGGCCTTGCGGCCTTATCAAATCACTTGGGGAGCTTCGCCGTGTTACGGCGAAGGTGAAACGGCGACTGGCTGGTCGCGGGGCGATCTAGGCATATGTGCCTAGGTCGCTCTGTGGCCATGCTTGTGTGGTTGTTCGGTGGAGGTATGGAGTGTGTGTGTGGCGGGCAATGAGTTGGCGGAAAGTGGTCGATGGACGGAGGCGCAGCTTCTAAGATGTTTGGTGAGGTGGATGGGTGAGTGGAATGACGGAAGCACCTCTCCGGAGGTATGGCCGGAGGTGGAGAAGGTAGAGATGGACAGTAGATGTCGAGGGGTTGAAACAACAAATTAATAGGGGGACATAAAGAAGAGAGTAAGATAAACTGATGTAAACACATTTGTTGAGGGTAAAATGCCTATTCATGCATGTTCCTAGGCTTAGATTTGCATTTCATGCTATAAATATTGCATAGCATGCATCATTATGCATTTAGAGTAGTTGTATATAATTTAGGTTAATTGCATCTTTTTTGTGGTTAGGAGAGAAGCATGTTTATTTCGGAGACTCGGATTGACGATCCAACCATACGGATCTGATCGAGAAGATGATCGGAGTCCAACTCCTCTGAAATCGCCTCGATCGGAGTCCTGTAACACCATATGCAGTCAGAGGAAGATCAACGGCCAAGGGACTATGAGACATAATTCGGAGCTTCAAATGATAAATCCGACCGCGCGGATGGATTCGAGTCGACGATCGCAGCCTAACGGTGCGAAAATCGACTCAATCCGACCTCTGTAGCAACCCCTACAACAAGAAGAAGATGGACGGCCCAGACTACGCCACGTGGCGCAGCCCAGGCCGCCAGGACACGCACGCAGCAGCGCGGGTGTGCGCGTGCGCGGCAAGGCTGGAGCAATGTCAGCACAACGTGAGGTGGACTACAGCAACGCATGAGCTGAACTTATAGCGACGCTCACAGCTGTCGGTAATTCATCGCATGCTAGCAAAGCCAGTTGTGGGCGCCAACGAACATGAGCTGCCTATAGCGTCGTTTCCAGCGACGGTTTGGATGGCACTAATGGTCCCATACCGATTTTTGCCTCTTCTCCACCACTATAAAAGGACCTACACCCCCTCCCTTCCAAGCCATCTCTACCTACTCTACTCCCACCTACTCCCAAGCTCTAGCAAGCCTACCAACGCTCCATTAGAGCTTGTTCTCAAGCTCCCAAGGTTCCTATTAGTGTAGTAAACCTCTGCCCCACTAAATATTCCTCCAACTTCCCATCTCCCTTCATAGGTCACCTTGGAGCCGTCCTCTCACCTCCATTCTGGTAGCAGATCAACTCCATCTTCTCACCTCCATTTCGGAACTACGCAGAAGCTTTCCTCAACCGACATCCTCCAGCATCTCACCTCTGTCGTCCCGCTCCTCACCTCCTTCATCCAAGCTTCCTCCAGGCGCCATTGTCTCGCCGAACAGTCGATTCGGGAGATTCCTCTCACCTCCCTTTCTTTTTATGCTTTTATAGTTCATTGTAATCGACATTGAATTGATACATATATCATATTTGTTCCACATCTTTATCTTGTGATACGTTTGCTTGTTCTCTTTTATTTCAAAAATACAAAAAAATAACAAAACCCCAAAAGACCAAAAAGAAACGAATTGAAGCGCGATTTTCAATAAAGTAAACGTCGCCTCCCTATGTTCGACAAGGACTCCCTTGGAGTTTCGGTATAAATTTTATTTGATCGACGTGTTTTGCAACTACAACGACAGGTTACTTGTAACCTTGATTTCTAACACGCGAAACACGACATGGCCATTTTGGCGCCAAAAATGGTCGTGTCATGTTTCGCGTGTTAGAAATCAAGGTTACAAGTAACCTGTCGTCGTAGTTGCAAAACACGTCCATCAAATAAAATTTATACCGAAACTCCAAGGGAGTCCCGGGTCGAACACAGGGAGGCGATGTTTACTTTACTTGAAAACCGCGTTTCAATTCATTTCTTTTTGGTATTTTGGGGTTCTGTTTTTTTTTTTGTGTTTTTGAAATAAAAGACAAGTAAATGATTCACAAGATAGAGATGTGGAATGAAAATGGTATATATATATATATCAATCCAATGCCTATTACAATCTACTATGAAAGCATAAAAAGAGAGGGAGGTGAGAGGAAATCTCCCAAATCGGTTGTTCGGTGAGACGACGGCACTTGGCGAAAGCTCGGACAAAGGAGGTGAGGAGCGGGACAACGAAGGTGAGATGCTGGAGGACGTCGCGTTGAGGAAAGCTTCGGCGTAGCTCCGGAATGGAGGTGAGAAGACGGAGGTGATCTGCTACCGAAATGGAGGTGGGAGGACAGCTCCAAGGTGACCTATGAAGGGAGATGAGAAGTTGGAGGAGTATTTGGTGGGGCAGAGGTTCACTACACTAATAGGCACCTTGGGAGCTTGAGAACAAGCTCTAATGGAGCGTTGGTAGGCTTGCTAGAGCTTGGGAGTAGGTGGGAGTAGAATAGGTAGAGATGGCTTGGAAGGGAGGGGGTGAAGGTCCTTTTATAGTGGTGAAGAGGCTAAAAATGGATAAAGGACCTCTAGCAACCTCCAGACCGTCACTGGGAACGTTGCTGTAGACAGCTCGCCTCCACCCACGCCCATAGCTGGCTCTGCTGGCTTACAATAAAATAGCGACGGCTGCAAGCGTCGCTATAGGTCAGCCCAGCTGTTGCTGAAAGCTGGCGCCATTTTATTGCAAGCCAGCAGAGCCAGCTATGGCCGTGGGTGGAGGTGACCTATCTACAGCAACGTTTCCAGCGACGGTCTGGAAGTCGCTAGAGGTCCTTTATCCATTTTTACCTTCTTCTCCACCACTATAAAAGGACCTTCACCCCCTCCCTTCTAAGCCATCTCTACCTACTCTACTCCCACCTACTCCCAAGCTCTAGCAAGCCTACCAACGCTCCATTAGAGCTTGTTCTCAAGCTCCCAAGGTGCCTATTAGTGTAGTGAACCTCTACCCTACCAAATACTCCAACTTCTCATCTCCCTTCATAGGTCACCTTGGAGCTGTCCTCCCACCTCCATTTCGATAGCAGATCACCTCCGTCTTCTCACCTCCATTCCGGAGCTACACCGAAGCTTTCCTCAACCCGACGTCCTCCAGCATCTCACCTTCGTCGTCCCGCTCCTCACCTCCTTCGTCCGAGCTTCCGCCAGGGGTCGTCGTCTCGCCGAACAGCCGATTCGGGAGATTTCCTCTCACCTCCCTCTCTTTTTATGCTTTCGTAGTAGATTGTAATAGACATTGGATTGATATATATATATCATTTTCGTTCCACATCTCTATCTTGTGAATCATTTACTTGTCTTTTATTTCAAAAACACAAAAAAAATAACAAAACCCCAAAATACCAAAAAGAAACGAATCGAAGTGCGGTTTTCAAGTAAAGTAAACGTCGCCTCCCTGTGTTCGACCCAGGACTCTCTTAGAGTTTCAGTATAAATTTTATTTGATCGACGTGTTTTGCAACTACAACGACAGGTTACTTGTAACCTTGATTTCTAACACGCGAAACACAACACGACCATTTTGGCGCCGTTGCCGGGGAGGCAACGGAATTTACTTTACTTTTTTATTGCGTTTCTTTGCATTTACATAGCATTAACCCTACTTGTCTTTGATCTACTGTCTTGCAGGTACCCTAGCATGGAGATCCAAGTGTGATAGACCGGAGTAAAGTGCAGGTAGAGTGTTTTGTAAGTGTCCCCCACACCACCCCCACCTTAGTTTTCATTCCATAACCGAATAACTCAAACCCAAATCAACTTAGGTGCTTTTTATGAACCTTAGGATAGATTTGATTGTTTGTTTGCCACCGCCACTCACCTCGCCATCCACATAAATAAAAATAAAAAATAAAAAAAAGTGTTATCTGATTATGGGATTTTCTGTAAGCTACACACTTAACACTCACAACTTCTCACCCTAAGGCGCACAATCACATCGATTCTACCACTTAACTGGGATCTGACCTGTGGACCCGGTACACTTAATTCAACATAGAAATAAGTGAGTAGAAATTTGAATAGATTAAAAATTTCTGTGTGCCTTAACTAAGTGGTGCAATAGGCCAATTGATTGAACTGTTTGGGCTGCACCACTTAAGATAAAAGCGATTCATCAAGTAGCTTGCCCCTTAGGGTTGATTCTTAGGGCTGAACCAGGCACTCCACATTTTTTTCTTTGATTTCTAAAGGAATATATCATCACCAGTGCTTGCAAAACTTGGAGTGTTTTCCTAAACTTGATTCAATATACCTAAGATTAAACCCTAAAATCTACTAAACAAGGTTGAACTCTAAAAGACACATCATCAAATAACCTTGTTTGCAAACACTGGTTGTGCACACACACACATTTTAACTGATCATTAAGGGCACAACTTATCTAAAGGGCCCATCACATTCCTGAACACCATTGTCCCAAGCCTAACTAAAATTGATTAGATGCTGGCCCTAAGGACTGGTTTGCTCATTGGGATCCAGATTGAGATTGTTCACGATTAACCTGCTTATACTAGTCAATCTGACGTCTAGCCAGGGGAGTAGCGTCAAACGACCGCGGCTAGGGGTACACTAAAAATCGGAGGCGCAAGCCAAAGGAAGAACCTTCTCCCCAGTCCCTCCTTCTAACTGGTTGGATTTCCTGGACATAAGTAGAGTAAATCGTCTATAATCTTAGGATGCATTCTGAGAGTCTGTAGACCTTTAGGCTACCCAAACTAAGGACAGGCTTATATTTTTGTATTGCAGGACTCCTTTCTCTTCTGATTTCCCTCTTTACTTCACCATGTACCCTTCCACATCCTACACACATTTCACATCCTATCCTCCTACCACCACTTATCCCCAAGATGATTACTATCCCGACTTGACTTGCAATTACCCATCCACTAGCTGGGATGACTTTGATTGGGGATATGAATCCGGACCTCAGGGTCCAGGGCCTAACCCTGGACGACAAGACTATGATTAATATCCTTCCCAGAGCTATAATGATTATGGATCTCCATCCTTTGATGACCAAACCAACCCGATCTACAATCAGGAAGGATATCATGATTATAACACCTACCCTCCCCAGTATTCCACTGAATATAGGCCGCCACCATCCTTTGAATAACCTAGAATGACCTACTTTCAGGGAGGGACCCAAGAACCTCGACATCTTGACTCCCCTAGATTTAACCTGAACCCACCCAAACCTGAACCGAACCAGTCGGTTCAGGTGAACCAAATCCAGGATAGGGTGTTGGCTAATTTGAGGAATACTATACAATCTTTAGAGGCTCAGCCAACACCATGCACTGAAGCACTAGATCCTATGACCAAAATGATTGATGAACTTAATAGTTCTCTATTGGGTTTGCTCCAAAGTATTAGGGATAGGGACTTGGGTGAGTTTCTTCTTAGGAAATTGTCGAGGTTGAGGATGAAATTTGTGGTTGCACTAGTCAAATCTTGGGATGATTCTCAAGATGAACCCCCTTCAGGAGAGCCAATGTTTGAACCCGCTCAGGCGCCTGTCGGGGGGGATACATTTTCTGAGACTGGGGATGACCAGGATGGGCTAAAGCAACCACTTGAGAATGAATCGATTGATTCACCCGAGATCCCCGAGCCAGGGAGCAAGGAAAAATATGTCACCATAGACCATGAAATGACATATGATTTTGAGACATATATAAATGAGGATCATGGATTCTTTGACTCTGAGGGTAAAGAATCATTTGGTGAAGTCTCACTTGAACTTAAGGAAGAGGATTTTAGTGAGACAAATGGGCTTGAGGAATCTGGCAAACCAGTTGATAGCCCAATTATTGAAGATTTGGATTCGGTTGGGGTTAACTTGGAGGATCCAAATCTTGATGATTCAATCAGTGACCCCGGTCCTCATCTACACCCCGAAGAGCTGACTTCTGAGATCTTTGTGCCCAAGTCAATCTTGATTCAGCCATGATTTCTAGACTTGGAAGAATCTTATGGGGTGAATAATATGCTAGAGGTCCCGAAGCTTGAGCCCTTGATGTTGGAGGATAGAATGTTGAAATAAAGATTTGGGAGGCTAATTCTGAGGGAAGTTTGATTTTGGATCTAAGGGTACCTATTGACCTAAAATCACCTACTTTCTAGCAAAACCCTTACGATATCTTTCACGTGCAACCCAAGCTCGAAATAACTGATTATTTTTCTGAGCTAGATGTTAAGTGAACAACCACACCTATTGAACCATCTTTACCCGTTGTCTGACACTTTGGTCTTGGGTTGCACACCACTAAACTGCAGGCCCGGCTCTACAAACACAACACCCTTCGGTTCTGGGTGATTTTCATCTAGAATCTGAGAACCACTCGACCCTAGGGCATGGGTCTGCACCATAATCTTGTCCACGTCTGTAGACATCTTCTGCAAACGGGTTTTAGGATCAACGTTTTTATTTTGATTCAGACCCACACTTGTGAATTCTCAATTTCTTCCTTGTATGTATGTTATGCCTAGCTGAAGGCATAAAACTTAGCATGTGTGTATACACTCTTCTCTCTGCAGAGCTGACCAGATTTTCACGACACTCTGGTGATGTTGAATGTTCGAATTGCTACGCTAACGTGTTCGATTTTGGAAAACCTGTCGTTGTAATTTGAAAGCAAAGAACTCGTGTTCAACAAATAAAATTTATACCGAAATTGAAATTCCGGGTCGAACACAGGAAGGCGGACGTTTGATTTAAAAATTACGTGTTTATTTTTATTTGTCACTGAGTAATTCAATTTAAAATAATCTAATTATTTACAATAAATAGAAGAGAGAGAGAGTAAGAGAGAGAGAGAATATTACACACAGAAATCAAAATGAGATGTAGAATAAACAGGGAATTTATCATTAAAGAGATTGTTCATTTCACTATTACAACTAGAAAGCATAAAACAATTGCACTAAAAAGCGATAAATTTATTCTAGAAAGCATTAAAAGAATGGAGGGAGAAATGTCCTCCTCGACGATTGCTTGGAGGACAAGCAGAACTACACGAGAAATCAGTAAATCTATATTAGAAAGCAGTAAACAGAATAGGGAGAGAGATATCCTCCTTGACGGTCGCTTGGAGAACGAGCCGGACAGGACGACACCTGAACGAAGGAGGACGGAGCAGGAAGAAGGAGGACGAAGCAGAAGAACGGGAACGGAGCAGTACGCCGTCGTCGTCGCGGGATCCACTTCTGAAGGGGACGAAAATTTGGACTTTATCTCGCGAGAAGCATCCCGGGTGTGGGACAAGCTTCTCTTGAGCTTTGGAGAGGTAGAGAAGAGAAGGAAGGGATGACAATTTCGTGTGGAGGGGGTCTCCTTTTATAGTTGCAAGGAGTAGGGGCAAATTAGCCATTACATCTTTAAAACATTAAATAAGGGGTCTTTAGTGACGGATAAAACCGTCGCTAAAGCCCCAACGTGGGTGTAGTGGGCGCTCCCCACGCGCACCTCCTTAGCTGCCCACTCTCAACGCCCGCCGCACGTTCATCCATCCACAGCTGTCCGATCGCGAGATCGGACGGTTGTGAATGCGCCTTCTCTACTCGCTACACGCGTGCCCCAGCGCGAGCGATGGCGCATCCCCGCCTCGCGTGAAATAGCGTGTGGCCGCTATTGGAAGATCTGAGCCGCCCGATCACGATCCAACGCACGCACGCGCTCGCTCGCCCGCGCCCTTCTCCCCTTCTCTGCGGCTCGAACCTGCGGCCGTTGCTCGCTATAGTGCCTTCGACCGCTGCGCTACGGGGCGCGGATAGTCAAGCAGATGCTTTTAGGCACAGCTGTCCAAAGCCGTTGGATCGAGATCTAACGGCGGAGAGAGGGCGGATGCAGAGGCTTCAATGGTTGCATGCGGGCGTTTGAGTAGTCGAGATGGTGCCACGTGACACTATCTTGGCCATCCATCTTCTGGATGTTGTAGATGGTGCCACGGATGTCGGATTGACTCGATTTTTGCGTCGTTAAGCTGCGATCGTCGATCCAAATTCATCTGTGCGGTCGGATTTTTCATTTGAAGTGCGGATTTACACCAACCTGTCCCTTGATCTTCTAGGGTTCCCCGATCACTATCTGATGCTACAGATGCCTGATTAGGGCGATATTGGAGTCGTTGAACTCCAATCATCACCCTGATCACATCCATACGGTTGGATCTTAGATCCGAGGCCCCGATAAAATGTTTGCCCTGTCCAAGCACATAAAAGGAGACAATTAACCTCCATTTTATTCAAACTACTCTAAATGCAAGATGATGCATGTTATGCAATATTTATAGCATGCAATGCAATCCTATGCTTAAGAACATGCATAAATAGACATCTTAAGTAGCGTAAATGTGTTTCATCAGGTGATGTTCTGTTTACTCTGCCCTTTTCATGTCTTTATTTTTGCAATGAGGACATTGAATCATTTAGGCATGGGGGAGTGAATAATTAATTCTTTAAATCATTATGTTAACTCCGCAGAATTTCTTTTAGTTTCTTATAAAATAAAAAAAATTTGAAAATTTGAGAAAAGATAAAAGAAAGAAAGAAATTAGGAAAGGAGAACTTAGGCATTTGGAAGTTATTAACTTTAGGAAATGATACGAGAGGACCTAAACACTTAGACTCTTCAGGTTTTCGGGCTTAATTAGCCCAGGTGTACACTCAAATGTGGATTTAGTCTCGAGTCCTAGCCAATTAAAATTTATTTTAATTTGATAAATAATTTAGGATGATAAGTATGCGACTTATCAACCCGCCCTCTAATTTGGGGGGACTTTAAGCCTAAGCTTCTACACACATTATTTTGCACTGACTCACTTTCCGGCGGTTTTTACGGAAATTGGGTAGCTAATGGATCGACTTAGGTGGTATGGCTGGCAAGTTATCGGTGGTAACAGCTCATCGGTCGATTGTCCAGAGCCCAGCCACACGACCATTTTCGTTGTACTGCCTTTAGGTAAATCTTAGATCGGGGAAGCCACCTACTTAAAAAAATATATAAAGAAACACTCAAAACAAAAAAGAGAAAAAAAATAAATAAATAAAACCACACTGCACCGCACGAGTATAGCTGGCAAGTTGTCGATGGTAACAGCTCATCGGTCGATTGTCCAGAACCCAGCTCACAAAAAAAATGCACAATAATTCCCAAAACACTTAGGGAAGATGCGGGGAAGTAGAATAAACCGAGGAGATGTACACTGGATTCACCCTTGTGTTGACCCCATAAATAAAAGAAGTAGGGAAAAAGCTACCGATCGTAAAGATAAACCTTTAGGCAAGGTCACCTAGGATCGTAGAAACCCGAAGTCTGTCTTAACGGTCGTTTTGTGAGTCTATCACTTTTTCACAAAGATGCTTAGCACTTAGAGTCCTTTCCGAGTTTTGGGTGGGTCAAGTAACCATAAAAAGCTATCCTGGAATTCTCAAACTCTAAAAATATAAAAAAATTAGAAAATAAGAAAAATAAATATATATATATATATATCTTCCATTCTCAAATTAGGCGAGAACTTGGGCGGTTTCCATTCTAGCAGACACCCGGGTACTATTGACTTTTCGTAGTTTAGGACCTTAGTTGAAATTTTCTATTGTTAATAAATGACTTAGGCCTAAGTGATCTAATCCTAACTCTACTTTTATACAAAGCATGTAGTTTAATTTTGCTAGGGACTAGCAAAAGATAGGCATGGGGGTATGATGTAAACACATTTGTTGAGGGTAAAATGCCTATTTATGCATGTTTCTAGGCTTAGATTTGCATTTCATGTTATAAATATTGCATAACATGCATCATTATGCATTTAGAGTAGTTGTATATAATTTAGGTTAATTGCGTCTTTTTTGTGGTTAGGAGAGAAGCATATTTATTTCGGAGACTCGAATTGACTATCCAACCGTACGGATCTGATCGAGACGATGATTGGAGTCCAACGCCTCTGAAATCGCCTCGATCGGAGTCTCATAGCACCATATGCAGTCCGAGGAAGATCAACGGCCAAGGGACCAGGAGACATAATTTGGAGCTTCAAATGATAAATCCGATCGCGCGGATGGATTCGGGTCGACGATCGCAATCCAACGGCGCGAAAATCGACTCAATCCGACCTCTATAGCTGCCCCTACAACAAGAAGAAGATGGACGGCCCAGACTGCGCCACGTGGCGCAGCCCAGGTCGCCAGCACCGCACGCACGCAGCAACGCCGGTGCGAGTGTGGGCGCGCGCGCGTAGCAAGGCTAGAGTGGTGCCAGCACAACGTGAGGTGGACTACAGCGGCGCATGAGCTGGACTTACAGCGACGCTTACAGCCGTCGGTAATTCATGACATGCCAGCAAAGCCACCTATGGGCGCCAGCAGGCATGAGCTGCCTACAGCGACGTTTCCAGCGACGGCCTGGATGTCACTAATGGTCCCATATTGATTTTTGCCTCTTCTCCACCACTATAAAAGGACCTACACCCCCTCCCTTCTAAGCCATCTCTACCTACTCTACTCCCACCTACTCTCAAGCTCTAGCAAGCCTACCAATGCTCCATTAGAGCTTGTTCTCAAGCTCCCAAGATGCCTATTAGTGTCCTCTCCCCCACCAAATATTCCTCCAACTTCCCATCTCCCTTCATAGGTCACCTTGGAGCCATCCTCTCACCTCCATTCCGGTAGCAGATCAACTCCGTCTTCTCACCTCCATTCCGGAGCTACACCGAAGCTTTCCTCAACCCGACGTCCTCCAACATCTCACCTCCGTCGTCCCGCTCCTCACCTCCTTCATCCGAGCTTCCACCAGGCACCGTCGTCTCGCCGAACAGCCGATTCGGGAGATTTCCTCTCACCTCCCTTTCTTTTTATGCTTTTATTGTTCATTGTAATCGACACTGAATTGATACATATATCATATTTGTTCCACATCTTTATTTTGTGATATGTTTGCTTGTTCTCTTTTATTTCAAAAATACAAAAAAATAACAAAACCCCAAAAGACCAAAAAGAAACGAATCGAAGCGCGATTTTCAATAAAGTAAACGTCGCCTCCCTGTGTTCTACCCGGGACTCCCTTAGAGTTTCCGTATAAATTTTATTTGATCGACGTGTTTTGCAACTATGACGATGGGTTACTTGTAACCTCGATTTCAAACACGCGAAACACGACACGACCAGAAACTTAGCTATGAGTCTAGAGTGAAGGGGGAGGTGCGGAAGTGGCGAGCGGCCGGTGCTGCCGTCGCCGGAGACGAAGATGCCAAGGGAGAGAACGGTGACGAGGAGAAGGGGTCGGAGAGTGCCCGCTGGTATGGCGCGGCGCTGCAGAGGATGGCGGAGTTAGCCCTGCCATTGGTATGGTGGCAGGGCGACGAGAGAGGAGAGGAAGAGTCTTCGGAAGCTTCGGGCTGTTGGCCAGAGTGAGGAGGGGATGAATTTGGGGGAGTTCTCTGGCCAAATCAAGCTTGTCGGAAACGACAACCCCTGTCGCTCCTTAAATAGGTGTTGGCGAGGAGGGAAACATGAGGAGGAGGCGTGGGCAAGCCGCCGGAGATATGGCCAGAGAAGAGACCCATGCCTCTCGCGCATTCGCACGAGAGGTATGGGTGTCGGCAGGGCATGAGAGGGGGTCCATGCGGAAGAAGACAACGAAGGGGACCCTCCTCTCGTTTCTGGGGCCGGTCCCCATACCCTGTGCGGCGCCATCCTCCGCGCAAAGTCGCCGGAGGCATGGGTTGCTACTGCGGGTGGCAGAGGGACCGGTTTGAAAAGAACGAAGGGAAAGTTGAGGGGTTAAGTGCAAGGGTTCAAAAAGTTAAGGGTCAAAAAATAATTCTTGAGGACCAATTTGTAAAGTAGGTCAAGGCAAACTTTCCTTAGGTCCAAATTTTGATATAACCCTAATTTGGACCTAAGGAATCCAATGATGAAGTTGGATTTTATGTTTGACCACGTTTGACTGGTTAATTTACACAAAAACCTAAATTAGGTCAAAAATTGGGTATGATTCTCAATCTAGGTCAAGATAGGTTCCAATGGCCAAATTGAAGGTTCTAAACCCTTGGGGATATTTTTTTATGAATTTTAGAGGGTTTAATTGATTTTTATCTTGCCTGAAATTTCGTGAATTAAAGCAGGTTTGTTTTAGGGTTATAGAATGTCATTTAATTCCTAGATGCCGCTATAACCCTTTTCAGACCAAATTATCCCACTTTCTTTCTTATTAAGCCCGCTTGACTTGTGTCTAGACCCTTAAAAATTCCGTTTATGTACTGCACTGGTAAAATTACAGTTTTACCCCTTGTGAATTGTTTATACTCAAATTTACAATTCTCTGATCTAGGCTTTCCCTTAAGTTTTGTAGGAGTTTTTTGTACACTTATTTAAGTCAAAATGTGCTAGTTAGGGTTCATGATAAGGTTCTCATCAGAGATCCTAACTTTTATTAAGTCCTCTCAGCCTTCATCAATAGGCAACCAACTTGGTGCATCTTCGTTCCAACATCTCATATCTAAAACTATTTCACGAGAAGTAATAGATTTTGCGAATGAAGAGTCTCATGACACATTTATTGAGAACAATGTAGATACTCATATACCAAATGATAAGGAATAAGAACCATGACCTGAAGAAGGAGATGTAGAACATGGAGAAGGAGACCCCCTAAATGCTAGGTGCTACCTATCATGCAGTGAAGATTGGATCTATTAAATGTAAAATCAATATGAGACCTTATCGATATGTAGGAGCACAAGATAGTTAAAGAAACTATTGTCGGAATGGAAGATGGAATACAAAAGAAGAATTTCAATAAGATCTGAAAACACCTTATTTATCATTTATGGTTTGGGGAAAACATACCATTTTTGGTTCATGGTTTTTATTTAACACAATTAAATTTCACATGCTTATACAAGGATGAAGAAAAAATGTATAAACATGATTTTCTTAATTGTTAAAAGACAAACCTCTCATCCAACATTCAAAAAATTTATAAAATATATAATATACAAAAATTAAAATCTAAAGGCAATTAGGATCCTAGAGTGATATGCCTAATTTTGAAAATTTATACATGTGCTTGAAGTGTATATACATACACTAATGCTAATTATAATGACATGATTAGCGAAATTATAAGAAGCTTAGAAATCAAGTTACAAAGAAAGGTATGTTACCTTAGAAAATGTGATGAAATGTGGAAATAAAATAATCTACTAGCTTGCAATAATTTTAAAATATTAGAATACATTATAAAAAATAAATAATAAAAATCACAAACTAAATTAAACTCACCTAATCAAGTCAATAAGTACTCTGAAAAATTAATAAATCACCTAGAAAAAAAAATATATATATAAGCATCACAAAAATAATATAAAAAAATTGTGACAGAATATGATGAAAGGAGTGGAAGATGAGTGGCTGATGAAGCAAAAAAGATAAAGGATAAGCAAGCGATGAAGTGGAATAGGTGGAGAATGACTAGCCGATGGAGCAAGTAAATGAGAGCTTGTGAGGTTATGAAGACTGTGAGGGTTGGAGAGAGAGAGAGAGAGAGAGAGAGGGAGCTGAATAAAAGTGAAATGGAGAGGGAGAATAAATAAAGGAAGGAGAGAGTGAAATGTGAGGGTAGCCGTTGGGCCCCCCAACTACTACCGAGGGGGAAGGATATTGAGAAGAAGACGGGGTTAACAACTTCATCTCAAGTGTCACTCTAAGTCCACCTCTTACCCCCTTTTCTACTCCTCCCACCCGATGCCCCCAATTCTTCAAACGCGGGGGCCATGAGCCCCGTCCAAAATTAGAACGGTCATATGCAAGTTTATTATTCCTAGTATGGTTCCTTCCTTGGATGCGTGGCCTTCCATAATATGGGATGAGGATCTGCATACGCATGCACAATGTATTTTCCATTTCTCATACAAATATATAAATATCTTATCAAAGCACTATAGAAACAATGCTAGCAACGGTGGTACTCCACTCCATTAACAGTATCAAGGATAGGGGCAATGAAAGTACTAATTACTCGGTTATTGGAAATTTTTTCATCTAAGGCTTGCGCTGAACTACAGTTACCGGTGGTTTATACGATTATGCTCTTAAGAAGTCCAAGGAACCAAACACTGCTATTCAGGCTTTCTTTTCCGCTTGGGGTGGGTATGTAGATCCATATCAAGGGTTGCAGATCCGTAGAAGGTATAATTCACAGGGAAAACCCTTGTTCCTTGCATCTCCTTTACTGCCATACCGACTCCAAAGTTCCTTACTGGTTTCATTGCCAATCGGCTCATTATACATATCCAGCTGAATGTGTCCATGACAAAGCTATTTCTTTAGCTCGCACTGGGGTAAAAGAAAAAAAAAGGAAGAAGAAAGAAAGAAAGAAAGACAACCATTTTTCTAGAAACATGTTAAGGTCAATGAGCTAACACCCAATCCAACGTAAGTTTCTGGTCATAGCACTGCTTTATAGCACTCTCCTCTCAATGTACTTTATGACTCTCCACGTCGTAACGGCCATCTAAATTCTAAGCTTTCAAAAACAACTCTAAATACTCTTTTCAAATGGAACTTCCAAATGTCTTAACTTGGAATCCTTAGGCTCCATTTGGCTGCTTATACCCCCACAAGTTATTTGTGGGAGGGGTTTATCCTCTGCAGTGCCAATGAATTTTTATTTTTGGAAAGTAAGACCGTGTACGGTAGACCCAAAATGACCGATCCAATCCTTCCCCAGCAAGCCACACAGGGCAGAAGTTTTGTACACTGGGATGCCTCTTATGAAAAGAGTGTCCATGAGTTATGTGGAGGAATAAAGTATATTTTGTGTTGCAATATTTTGCACCACAACCTTCTTCAATTGTAATAACCGTCACATTTAAGCCATCATTTATCTTACAAAAAAGTCAAACGCCTTACCCCATTTGTCAACCTACCAACTTATCCCGATTACAACTTTTGCCGTATAAAATCTTATGTGCTTTTCAAAATGACTTTGATAAATTCCTTGAAAGAATTTTGGACTATAAATTTTGATATAGAAGTTTTTGAACTCCCACCCTTTTGTCATCATACTGCAAACGCAAACCGAGAAGGGGGAGAGGAAATGAGAAAGTCCTGGTTCAAAATGCTTTTGAAAAATTCAATCCTATAGACTGAACGAGCTATTATTCAGATACGATATCTATAAAAAAATTATGAAAATCGAATACATGCAAGACACCTTGGCAGGTAATTTAAAGAATGAAACTTATAAATAAATTATAGAAAACTCACTAAAAGGATTACAAATATTCCTTCGCTAAAATTCTCAATCATATATCCCGAAAGAACAAAATCACGAGACTCCTTTAAATCAATAGAAATCATATGCACACAGATAAAAGTATATGAGTTTTGTTAGAATTGCTCGTACTAATAGTTTAACTTTTCCAAGATTGTCAAATTCGCTGAACATTGTTGAAATTAGGTCAATAACATGAATTTTTATAATGTTTGGTACCGTTAGTCCGTTTGAAACACCCCAATACAACAAAAACTCATGTAAAGTGTTTGAGAGCTATGGTGGATAAATTGGATAACATTAAACCAAGAAGAATTGCCCATAATCTTGTGGTCGATTGGTTAACCGCTTATTACGATTTCTTATTTCTCATTGATTATTGATTGAATATCAAACTTTATTCCACAACTGAGACAACTGATATTCCTGTATGTCAATTTCTATAAGATCTTAAGAATGGTTTAATTAATTACAAATGGTCAACATGATTATGTTACAGAATTGTTTCTCGCGCCAAATCAAATAGATTACAGAATCAAAGAAGCCTATACAATTGAAATGCACACGGCTCCCCCAGGGACGTTAAGATACACAGCAACAATAGCATTTTCCTTTGGCTCAAAAACAATAGCATTTTCCATCAAGCCTGTAAAGATCTTTGTTCGTTATGTCTCTTATAAATAGAATCTCAAGCACTAACAACGAACTATTTAGAGAAAGACCTACCTCATCACAAAAGATGCAAAAAGCAGACCTCATATTTAATCCTTCTTGTTTGTTAGCATTGTGGTGGGAAGAGATGAAAGTGATGGCCGCAAAAGAACATATAGAGCTGGTCCAATGACTGGGATCACTACTAATGGAACGAACCAACTGCCCTTGTCAAACCTGCAACAACAGCACACATCTTCATTCACAATTGGATTGACAAATGCACTTCCAACCCCTTTGCTTCTCTCTAATAAAAGCAATAATAAAATCTAGTTAAGTTGTGATCATTAACCACCTTCTTGCAGTCGAGTCATTGTATATCCAGAATGATGAAAATGCTGTAAGCAACATAAAATCAATGCTTGTAACATGGACCTGCTTACACAACACTAGGACGTTAGTTCTCCCAAATACTGGGTATAATATTTTATCAATCAATTTTTTTATTTTCTAGTATAAATAATTTGGTGACACATGAATGCCCAAGGAGATGACAAGGCAAGCCTAAACACTAAGCCAAAACAGAGTAATGATCTAGGCAATTTCACTACAAATACACTTAAGAGAAACTGAATTGAGATGGTTCACAGCAGGGATGGGCAGAATCCGAGGGAACTCAGACCTAGGTGGGCATACATGCCCATGCCAACGAAAAAAAGGGTTCTGCTGCACATACCAGCCTGCTTTCTCTTAAGTACTGAAAAAATTCCTTCCATACGCTGCCATCAGCTAAGCAAGCATAGGCAACTAAGCCCAAACCTGCAGCTGACACAATCTGAAAAAATAGCTAAATTCATTAGGCAGTCATCAAGTGAGAATTCACTACAGAAATTACAAACAGTTCTACATCCACTTACCACACATTTTTCCCCAGCACTACCATCACCAAAACCAGAAATACTGGGTCCAATTTAAACAAATGTCTCGTGAGAAATTTTGGTGTAGAAGGGAGTCTACATTAGAAGATTACCCCTAAATGATTGCCCAAGTTCCAAATTCAACCTTCACCCATTATACAAATTCTGATTGTAGCCCCAAAATATTGAATTGGCAAACAATTGTCCATCATAATTTTTTAAACATGGATTTAAGCAGTCATGAAAACTTCTTTATTGTGTTCCCTACTAGTGGCAAGTTGCATCAACACCTAGATATAGTCAAAAAAGGCCAAGGGTTTGCACATAAAAGAAAAAAAGGAGCACGAGTTAGAGGCAGGTTACTGTACACCATCACCCAAATGCAGTCTAAAATGTCCAAGGTTCTTACATAAGAGATAAACATTTGTAAAGAAACTAGTTTGACCACTTTACAACTAATCTGTAACCCTAAGGGCCCGTTTACGTCGTGGGATATCCTACATTTTTGCAGGATATCCCATTTCCGAAGGAGAATAAGTGAACCCGTGTTTTGCCTTAAACCCAGACTTCCTCAAACCTGGGTATGAGTGAGGGATGAGTTATCCCATGCCCAAATCCCTTGCAATCCCAGCTTATTCGCACCTTATCCCTTATTCAGGTAAACACCCCCACAGAATTATCCTAGGTTACATGTAAACACCGACATGGGATATCCCCTGTTTGCAAGTTTTATCCTGTGATACATCCCACAACATAAACTAACCCTAAAGAAGTTAAAAATTGGTACATAGAATACTCGCACCTTAATAGACAAGGTCATCGAGATAATGGATACAACGATCACGAGGAGTCAAACTTTTGCCAATGAGAACAAAGTAGGTTGAAGACAGGGTCAAGGAGATTGAAACAAGTTCCAAACTAGGGTATTCAGGAGAGGAGAAACCCCTTGAAGGAGTTATCAACAATAAAGATTCAGAGGAGAGAATAGCCAAAGTTGACAGGTTTAGAGTTTAGACTATTTTAACAAAATTGGTCCTGAAAGGATGTTTTTTTTTGAAAAGTAAGAGGTCACTCAAGCTTAGTGATCCAACATTTTCACTAAAAACCTTAAGGCATTACAAAAGAAGGAAGGGCATTCCCCCCATTAACAAATTTTACCACCGCTCCCTAAAAGACAGCCTCACATAAAACATTATTAACATAAGGCCTCTCTCTCATGAAACTTACCCCATTCTGCTGCAGGAACAAGGACCATAGAATTGCCAAAGAAAGTGTCTGTTCCCTTTTTTGATTTAAAAGCTCCTCCACTAAGGAATTCCAAAAAATCAGCCATTAAAGAAAGATCAATCCAACTAATATCAGTACATTCCAAAACCTCTCAGGCTCAGGGACAATCAAAGAAGAGATGAGAACAGTCCTCTTCCCATTACAAAGGGAGCACGTAGCATCTGAAGCAGATACAATTTTCCTGCAGTAAACCTAAATCGTGGCCCTCTCTCTTTGCAACAACCAAGTGCAGATCTTTACCTTCAAGGAAGCTGCTGTCTTCCAAATTAGATGTCATTCTCTAAGGAAGATTACATCATGATAATCTCTCAAACCCACGGTGATTGATTTGACAGAAAATCTTTCTCTTCACAGACTCACCCGTCACTTTCTCCTGTTCGCCAAAGATCACTCGACTCCTACTGCAATGCCAGAAGTTCCTCCATCTGGTGCTCCAATAAAGCAATCAGAAGTGAGATCCAAGAATCACCAGTCCAAAAATCTGCCAGCGTGGCCCCAACATTTCTGGATGAGCCATGGAAGCTAGGAAAATGATATGAAAGGGCATCCCTTTTTCCAATTGTGAGAAGGCAATGCAATAACTTAAAACTCAAAAGAAACCCTAGCCTCTTAGGGAAAAATTACAAGGGAGTGCACCAAAACATATAAAATACAACATATACTCTAACACTCTCCCTCAAGTTGGAACGTAGATGTCCATCAAGCCCAACTTATCACATAGGAACATGTCTCTTCTTCGTCAACACCTTCGTGAGAATGTCGGCGATTTGGAGCTCTAAGGAGACATGAGTGGTGATTTTTCCTTCCATTAATGCATTTCTGATGAAGTGACAATCCTCTGCTAATGAAATTTTGGATATGAGGCAATATAAGTGGACTTATTGTCACAAAACATAAGGACTAGGATCTATGCGTGAATCCCAAGATCTAGTCGCTCTATATTTGGCCTCGGCACTAGAACAAGAAACCATTGTCTGCTTCTTGCTACACCTAGAAACAAAGTTGCCTCTGGCTCTGCTTACAACAAAATGATATATGGTTGTGTGATAATCAGATGCAACAACTTGCCGACTATACTCCTGTATCTATGAACGTCCTCAAAGAATGAATCATCATCAATCGTTGTATGTCTCCTCTTCTGCACAATAGGTATAGCAGAGGACTTGGTGCTTAGAAGCCTTGCCTCTTCAAGAATCTCCAGAGCATACTTCTCTGAGAAAGTGCATAACTATGCTCCTATCTCTCTGCATCTATTCCCAAGAAGTATCTTAACTTTCCCAGATCTTTGGTGACAAAGACTTTTTGCAAGGCCTTTTCCTCCAAAATACCAGCACTATCATCTCCAATCAGGATCATATCATCAATATACACATCAAAGATGACAACCTCGACGGTGTCCTATTTAATAAAAGTAGAATGATCGAAAGCAGATCTCCTGAAACCAATCTTCATAACTTCTGCACTCAACCTATCGACCCATGCCCGAGGTCTCTATTTGAGTCCATATATCACCTTCTTCAACCTGCAGACATGCTCCTCCTCAATCTAGTAAGTAGAAGGTTGCTACATATACACCTAAGTGAGATATTCATATATGAATGTATTTTTGATGTCCAGCTAAAATAGAGGCTAGTTCTTATTGACAGTAATAGACAAATAATCCGTATGTATAAGATTTCTGCTACAAGCAAGAAAGTCTCAAAATAATAAATGCCATATGCCTAGGTGAATCCTTTGGCCATAAGCTTGGCCTTGAATTTGTCAATAGTACCATTTACTAGATACTTCATAGTGTATACCCATTTGCAACCAACAAGTTTTGTGCTAAGGGAATATGGTACAAGCCCCTATGTGCCACAAGAGATCAAGGCCTCCATCTCTTCGTCCATAGAAGGTTGTAGATCCTGCGATGCCTCTAAGTAGCTACATGGTATCACCGTATTGAGCAAGGCTTAGGAAAACTATTGCACATCTCGATCCAAATGTGCAGTGGAGGAATAGTGCGACATAGGATGTAAACTACAAGAGCTAGTAGACTTCCTTGGCACAATCAGTCTATCATCAGCTTCTCCCTGACTCTGCACGTATGGTACCCTAGCAAAGTTGTCCTCTGGTGGAAGAATAAGAATGGTAGGTAGTGGATGGAGAGATTGCTCTTGCTATCGTATGTGGTAGATCTGTGTCACAAGGGGCAAGCTCGATACTAGACCCTTCTTCAAAGAGAATGGAACCTTCTCAAAGAAGGTAGCATATACTATAACAATGTATCACCTAGTGGTTGAATCATAACACCTGTATCTTTTTTGAATACGTGAATACCCGAGAAAAGCACGGTTGACTACCTGTGGAGAAAACTTGTCATGTTGTCCAAAGACACGTACATAGTAGGTACAACTAAATACCCATAGTAATAGATGATTAGACTCAGGGTGTAAGAGCTGATAGGGAATCTCTCCATGTAGAAAAGATGAAAGTACTCGGTTAATGAGGTACGTTGCCGTGAGTACATCTACCCAGAATTGCTTAGGCACCTTCATAAGCACCAAAAGCATCTGTGCGATATCCAGCATGTGCCTTAGTTTTCTCTCAGCAACCCTTGCTGAGAGGTATATATGCACATGATGCATGGTGTAGAGTGTCATTGACGAAAAAGGATTGTAGCACTCTCTGCCTTAACTCCAAAGCACTATCACTGCAAAAGATATACATAGACGATGAGTATACATTTTGCACTTTTGTAAAGAAGCGTTACACAATCGATATAAAGGATCTCTGACCAATCCTTCATAAGGAAAACTTAAGTAGATCAACTATAATAGATATAAATAATGTGGAAGCAATAATATCATAGCATAAGAAATCAACACTTGGATTTACGTGAAAACCCCACTCGCGAAGAACGAGGAGAAAAACACAGGAGAAGTGCCCCTATGGATGTGTTTCTCTGTTATTCTTTTCAAATGAATAAATAGGGGATACACACCTATTTATAGGCCATCACACACTCCAACAAATTACATCTTAAGATATGACACTAAACACCAACCTACATTCTCCAACACTCTCCCTCAAGATGGAGCATGGAATGCTCAGCTTGTACCAAAAACGAAACCCACTCTACACAACAAAGCACAACTCTCTGAACTGGTTCTTGCTTGTAGGTGGATGTACTGATGACAACACATTAACAAGATCTGGAGCTGTTGAACGTCCAATAGCTGGCTCTGACAAGAGGCCTCTCCTCTGAAGACCTGGTGCTGGTGGCTCCCCATTCAATATCCCTGAAATGGATCTTCCTCTGAAGACCTCAAAGCTGGATTTCTCATGTAGAAACCAGTTGGGCCCTTCCATTGAGAATCTCAAAAATGGATCTCCCTTTCTCTGGAGATCTCGAAACTATGAACCTCCCAAAGTTTGGTTTCTCATGTGATGATCTGTAATTCTCATCATCTGTAGCAGAAACCGATGTCACCTCAACTGCTGGAGGATGCCATCGTGCTTTAGAAGTGAGAAATAAAAGGGACTCCCAAACAAGAGTGACTACAATAGACTCAACACTCCTCCTTTTTCCCATTCACAAATAGGAGACGAAAATAACACTAAGAAGACAAACAATCAAAATAAATAATGATAGTGACAATACTAGAGAAGAACTTCTCCACCTCTTCTCTTTAATTCAAACTCCTTTTTTTTCAAACTCCTTTTTTTCCCCTTTTTTTTCTTTGTTCTTTTTTTTGTACACCTTTTTTTTTTATTGCCCACTTTGTTTTCCTTTTTTTTCTTCTTTCATTTGTGTTTTAAGGCTAACAAGGAGGTATAACATAAAGGGAAAGAAACAGAGGGAAAAATCATAAAATACCAAAGATCATCTCTCCTCCCCTTAAGGTTTGTAAGAATCCAACAAAGCAGCAACAACGGCTGGAGCTCTCGACAAGGAGGCCCAAGGGAGCGGCAGTGTACATGGCGGCCCCAATGGACACCCTCAACCACAAAGGCAAAGGCGGCAGCCTCCTCGCTAGAAGGCGTAAGCTCCTCAGGGCCTCCTTCCTCGCCTTCTCCATCAGTGGGGTTTACGGGGTCGCCATCGAGCTCTGGTGGGGCCTCGCGGAGGGCAAGACCCCTGGGTCCTACGATTAGGGTGGCTATGTCGACCTTGTCACACTCACCAAGCGCTGCCGCCTTAAGGTTCGCGTCGTCATCGCCTTCCACCAGTGAGCCTCTGGCCCCGGAGACCCCTGCTGTCTCCCTGTTCCACAATGGGTCCTGCACCGCCCCGAGGCTCCACTGAGTCGTCACATTCACCAGCACCTTCAACAGCACACGCCTTGCAACCAAGCCGTCGTCCACCAACCTCTCACATCACTCTTCTTCAAGAGGGCGTGACGTCGCGTTGCCCCTTGGAGCTGCACCTTTACCACCTCGAGCATTGTCACCATCAGCACCACGTTCAATTGATGTGTCACCCTCATCCTCTTCTTCGACCTATAGCACTGCTAGTGCCTCCTCTCGCTATCGGAGGAGCAGATCTCCTCGTCGCGATCTCAATGCCTACACGAAGATGAAGAAGGCGCTGATCTCAAAACCTCCCCCTATGGTTTGCACCGTTGCTGGTACTGGCATTAGAGAACAAAGAGATTGGACAAAAAATGAATAAGAACGAACAAAACACCAATGAATAATAATTGGATAATCAACCTGAGAATAAACTCGCTCTGATACAAAGTTAACAGATATAAATAATGCAGAAAAAATAATATCAAAGCATAAGAAATCAACGAACACTTGGGTTTACGTGGAAACCCCACTCACGAAGAGTGGGAAGAAAACTACAGGAGTGCCCCTATGGGTGTGTTTCTCTATTATTCTTCTCAAAGGAATAAATGGGAGGTACACATCTATTTATAGGCCATCACACACTAACAAACCACATCTTAAGATGTGACACTAAACACCAACCCACATTCTCCAACAATAATCATCCATAAAAACCACGAAGGATTTGTGACCTCTAATACTGCTAACACGAGGGGGTCCCTAGACATCACAATGTAGCAAGTGAAATGAGGATGTGCTCCACCCTTTGATTCGTCTGGAGAAGGTAGCCCGACGATGCTTGCTAAGCTGACAAGCCTCACAATCAAATTTGGCAAAGGTAAGCAACTCTAGGATCATCCATTGCATCTTCCTAAACGAACAGTAACCAAAACGATGATGCCAAAGCAAGGGATCGGCAGAACTAGACGTGGCTCCAACAAAGTGAGAAGGGGTGTCAAGATAATAAAGACCATTCTTTACTCTGTCGCTAATAATCTCATCGATCTTCCTATCTTGAAAATAGTAGAAGCACTCGTCGAAAATAACTTAGCATTTTAGATCCTTAGACAACCTACTAACTGACAAAAAGACTCATGGAGAACTCTGGCACACAATGAACCTTTGACAACTATAATCGCCAAGAAAACTGGATGCCACCAATTGTAGTAACTGGAGAACTGGTACCATTATCCACTTTTACTGAGGTGACTCATCTGGTAAGTGGCATGTAAAACAACTGCATTCCTTGTGAGTTGTGTAGAAGCACTTGAATCTACCACCCGCTATCCAGGAACAACAGACATCAAATGTTCCTATACATCAGCAATCTAGGCAATGTAGACACTAGGTGAATCCTCATCCAATTGAAGAAAATAAATCCATCCAAGGTGGAAGTAGGTAGAGAGAATAACTATAGTGAAAATAATAAGGAAGCAAGCATTAGGAGACAATCCCAAGTAGTAGCACGATCAGTACAAGAGATATAACCATCATAGAATGTAGGTCAATACATAGGAGGTGTAGTCAGAAATTGACAGGAATCATGCATGCAAAGAGGCGTCATGCACATGCGACCACCTACGCACTAGGCAAACTGTATGGCATTTAGGCACAAGGTGGCACAATGGAAACCAGCAGCATTGTCGAGCTCGCTGTCCAATCAGCCGGCGACATTGCCGACATTGTTTGGTTAACCAGCAATGTTGGCAACACTGTCAAGCCAACCAGTGACACTAGAGCCCCCGATTGGCTAGTTGGATGTGCTCTGAGATCTCTAGTGTGAGATCCAGTGCACAAACAGTGAGAGATCCTCTAGAAATAGGATCGAGAGATTTTGGTAGTATTTAGTGGGATGTCAGACTGTCGATCTAGGATTGCCACTTTAATACCATGTGAGAAGGAAATGCAGTGACTTAAACAAATACACTCTTAACACCAATCATGTAGCCAGCATCTGAAGCTCTCCCCACTACCCAACTTCACATTAAAGAAATGTTGCACAAGTGACAACCCTTCCAAAAACCAAAACACCCCCTAATTAACCACAATTTATCCCCCTAGTCCACCTTCATCCCATAACAAGATACAAACAAAGACAACATATTTTTGCATCCCTATCACCCATGCTATCAACTTCGTAAGCAAAGCACCATTCTTGGTACTTAAATGAAGAGCAACCAACCCTTTATTGTGAGTTAACCTACCAACTTCATCCCACAACACAAGGGTGATCCCCTTACTATCTAGTGCTACCCCCTTTTAGGAAAACCTTCCAAAAATGATTTCCAACCTATTCTCCACCTTTTTTGGCATAAGGAAAACTGATAAAAATAAGAGTGGTATACCTGTAAGGATCAACCTCAAAGGCATGAAATGTTGTCCTCTAGAAAGAGGTCTAAATCTCCACTCCTTCAACCATCTCTCCATCCTTTCAATGACTAGTAAGCAATCCTCCAAGGTAAGATTCTTGTGTCAATGAGAGGGCCAAATACCTCAAAGGTACATAACATCTAGGGGTTCATAAAATAACTACACACTATAGTTCCTCCTCTTCCTACAGGCCGAATGAAACAAAATATGAGTTTTCTCTGTTCACCCCGAGCCTAGTAAAATCACTGAAGAGATCAAAGAGGATTGCCAATGCAACAACTTGAGTCTAAACCCAAATCTAATTGAGAAAAGTTGGCATGGACAACTTCCTAAGTATGGACCAAATCTATTCAAGAAAACTATCCAAAATGTTTAAGCTCAAGCTAGTATCCTCAATCTTTATATTCCATCTCTTCGGAGACATTCGATAAAATTGGAATTTCCGAAGATTATGACATCACACTATTTTTGAAGCATCACATCATTCCCTAATTGAATAAACAAAGTTCTTATAATCAATCAATCAATTACTAGGCAATGTAGAATTCTAGATGTGACTTATGCAAGTTCTAGAGGTGGTTCCCACCATCACTTTCATGGTGTAGCACTTACCTACACAACACTACCTCATGCAGCTCTAGCTAGTTCATGGCTCATATACCATTTGTAACGAATTGGGCCTACAATCCAAGTCTAATAGAGAAAAATTGACCTTAAAAACTCATTAGGTACTCAATAAGCTCAAGACAACCACCCAAAATACTTAAGCCCAAGTCATCAAGTACTAACCCTCAATCTTTATATTTCATAAGTTCACAATGTGATGCTATTTTTGAGGTGTTATAATTTTATTCCACTGCTTCAACTAACTCCTCCATAGAGAAAATTATTTTTAAAAGGAGGAAAGGGGGTTAACAAGGGTTGTTAACTCTCCATTTCATTAATATAAAGAGCTAATTACACCAAAAAATATATCAACCCCAAAGGATTGGTACAATATCCTTTCACTAAATCTAGATAGAAACCCCCGAAATACCCACAATGATAAGCTACAAATGAGCATCTGGCAAGTGCAGCAACAACCAACATAAAGATAAGTAGTGCAAGTAGGCATCCTTGCCATATAACCCGTTGGGGTTGGAGTCGACCCTCTTTCAGTCCACCATTCACAAGCACCACCTGTCGACTTGCTTAGGATCGTCTTTTGCTCTTCTGCCTGGCCAATTTTTTTACCTCATGGGTGTTCATTGTGACTTGGTCCCGACTACCTAACTACCTACCTTCCTAATGCCTAGTCCTGCTTCCCAGCTACTTGCCTGCCATTCTCTACCTAAAGGCCTCCATTCAATTTTTCTCTTCTCCAAGAGCGAAGGATTTCCACTAGTTAGAAGCAACTACCTATCTACCAATCCTGCCCAAGGATTACATTCTCGAGGAGGAGTCCTAGTTTTGCTATATCTCCTATAAGTTGGGCATTGGATGCTCCAACTTGGGAAGGAGTGCTAGAAAATTAGGAAGAGTTTTAGATTAGTAAAGTTAGGCAAATTAGTTTCTCTGTTATCTCTTTCTATCTCTATTAAGATTTGATTTGATTTAAGTTTGTTTCCAAATTAGTTAGGATTAGGATTGCTATTGCCATCCTCTACATATAAAGAGGGGTTGATTTCTTTTCATCAAGAATAAGAATTCCACATTATTCTTTCACAAAATGAATGATAGAAGAATGGAGAAAAAGTATTATAATGACCTTATGCAAGAATAAAGGAAAGATAGAAAACTTCTCAAACTATATAAGTATCAAATTGCTCATTCATACAATGAAGTTATGAGACAAAATAATTAAAAAAAGGTAAATTGAGAACAAGTTTGGATTCATGCTCGATGGGTTTATGGCTGGACCAATACATAATGAGGCATATAATGGAGATTTTTAAAGTCAAGATAAGATTTGCATATGACCTTTATCAATTTAGAGAAGGCCTATGATCCCATTCCAAGGGTATTCACAAAGAATTGTGTAGAAGAGATATATATCAATTTTGTACATCAATCTCATAAATGATATGTACGGTGGAACTACAATTTATATGAAAACTCAAGCTAAATTGACCAACTATTTTGATGTCACCATTGGTCTACATCGAAGATCAAAACTCAAGCTAAATTGATAGACTATTTTGATGTCACCATTGATCTACATCGAGTACCAACTTTAAGCCCTTTACGCTTTTCTTTATTATGGATGAATTAAGAGAGCACTTTGAAGATGAGGTGTCATGAAGTATGCTTTTATGAATAACTTTGTGTTGGTTGATGAAACAAGAGATAGAGTAACTAAAAACCTTAAACTTTGGCGAGAGAGACCCTACAAAGTAAGTGTTGTCAAATAACTAGGACAAAGTTAAGTGCATGGAGTGCAAGTTTAAAGGCAAAGGAAACAGAGAACAAGGAGAGTTAAACATTAAGGCAGATTGCGTTCTAAAGAAAGATGTTTTTAAACATTTAAGATTAAGTTTTTCAACAAGATGAAGAAATTGATGAAGTGCTTGGTTGAAGTGGAAGGAAGCTTTTAGAGTTTTTGCCATAAGAATATCCACTTTAAATTAAAAAAAAAAAAGGTACAACAAAGCAACTGTAAAACCTATCATACTCTACTATGAGTGCTTTCGACTACCAATTGTAAGAATATGCAAGCATGTGTGGCAAAAAATGGAGACATTGAGGTAAAAGAATGTCCATGGAAGGAACATATTGCAATGAGACTCAAAAAAAAGGTTGGAATGCTACAAGTAGAAGATAAAATGGAACAAACATTTTTAAGGTGGTTTAAACACCTATGGAGAAAGTTAGTTGATGTCCCAGTTGGGAGGTGTAAGAAGATGGTTGTTAAGCCCCCAAGATGAGAGAGGAAAAGACCAAAAAAGTGATAAAAGGAAAGCATTGCACATGATCTTGATTAGTTCGATGTAAGCCAAGTGGAGGCAATGAATTCATGTAACCAATCCAACTTAAAAGGCATGCTCTATTGTTGCATATTTGTAATACTAAGTAAGAAACCTTGTACCGAACATCCTTACCCTCTCTAGCAAGGGCATATATTTGATCAAAACTAAGATTACACAATGCGCAATTCATTTTAAGTGTTCATCCTGAGAAAAAGGAATTGTGGAAGAAATACGCAGAATAGTTCTCTCCATTGAAAATAAAAAAATCCTGACCTCTTAATATAGAGAGAGGCAAGGTAGAGAAGTTGCATAGTAATCCTACATATGGCTTAAGAAAATAATTAGCAAGGATAATAGGAATAGAAATAACTAACTCTACCTCTAACAATAAAAAATAACTAAAGCCCTATTTTTCTAAAGGCTCAAGAACCCCCCTTAAGTTGGAGCATGCAACACCCCAACTTGCAAGTGAGAGAAAATGAACTCCCCTTAAATAACAACTTCGTCTGGCTGGAGGAGCAAGCAAGCAGTCAGAAGCAGTCAAGCAGGCAATCAAGAGTAGTTGCCTCAATCCAGTGGAAACTCTTCTCACTAGGAGAAGGAAAAAAAAACTGGGAAGAGACATGCAGGTAGAAGATAGTAGGTAGGCAATAGATAGCAAGCAAGGGTAAAGGATTGAGTATGACTCTCCATGCCCCCACCAATCATTAGCATTATATGCATCTCCGAAGGGATCTAGGAAAAACCCTTCACTCTAAGAGGAGAAAAAAATCGGGAAGAGGCATGCAGGTAGGAAATAGCAAACAAGTAGGAGGCGATCCCATGCAAGAAATAGTAGCAATAGAACGAGAGATGATCCCAAGCAGTAATAATAGTAGTAGACAACAGGCAGTAGTAGGAGATGAGGGCCTCGCTCAAATCCCAGAGGGGCAATAAGGTGATCTTGAAAGATGCGTGATCTTACACATAGGAGCGTGCACCACACATGCAAAGGTAGTCAAGAGTAGGCAAATCATGCGCAGAGGTAATCAAGAAATAGACGTGCACGATGCGCGCAAGACCAAAGAAGTTCCCCGTCAAAATCTGATTAAGGAGACCAAACAAGGGCAGATCCAGATAAAGATCAATCTAAATCAATAGCACTAGCAATAGATGAAGATTAGGACCTTCAATAGAGACCCAACTCTCAACCAGCGAAGGATTGGAATCATGATAGCAACATCTAGGTGGTTCGAAATCACAACAGCAAGATGTCTGGATCCCAAGTCATCAAAGTCCGCAACTCCACAATAAGATGTCAGATCGATCACAGGGGTCACCAGAGCTTTGCCAATGCCAAAATCGCAACCAATGGCACTACTAGATTGTAAGGATCATCGGCAGTGGCAACAACATCAACAACAACATCAGTGCGGTGCACGCACGATTGAGTAGCATGCTAGGGGTGCATAGCAAGGGTAGCACCACGCGCTATGCACGCAAGGTAGAGAGCAGCACAGCGTGCTAAGCAAGCATGGCAGGAGCAAATGGTGCGCACACATGCATAGGGAATCAATGGTGCATGCGTGTCGTACACAGCAGGGGTAGGTAGGTGCACTTGGTGAGAAGCAAAGGGCCACACACTATGCACGATATAGGGTAGGCAATAGGCACACATGGGTGGTGCGCAACAAGTAGGGACGACCAGCAATATGCACACAATAGGTAGAGGCAAGCGCGCGAGGGAGGTTATGCATAGGAGATATGAGAGGGGAGGCTTCCAAGAATTAGAAGTCCTAATCTTACACCATGTAGAAAAAATAAGCTAAATAATTCTCTATCGAAAATAGAAAAATCATGACCTCTTTATGTAAAGAAAGGCAAGGAGGAGAAATTATATTGCTTAAAGAAAAGAACTAACAAGGATAACAAGAACAGAAATAACGGGCTCTTATCTCTAACAATAAGAAATAACTAAAGTCGATAATCACTATGGCATTTCCAAGATCTTTATAGGAGAAAGTGAGCAAGGAGCATGATTCAAATTCAAGCTAATATAAGTGCAATGCCCAGCTCATTCTAAGGGGATGATCTCAAGAAAAGGATAATAAGTGGATGTTGTTAACAACTTTGTAACAAGAGGTTCAAAAGTTGCAAATTATTGAAAGGATTGCAAAGCAATAAGGTTTTTCCATCAAAATCAAAATTTCATGCACTCTACTGTCAGAATCGACTATCACCAGTTGAACCCAAAGGCTCCTAACGAACTCTCAAGGTGATCTTAGGGCATCAATGGAATTATAAAGCCCTCAAATGATTCATTGGACAGACCATGAGTTGAAAGAAAAAGCTGCTAGAAAAACTTACAATTGTAGGGAAGGGAAGAGGACAAAGAAAAAAAATTGCTCCCATTTCTAGCCTTGGTTTTCCTTGTGTGGCCATTTTGTTGCAGAGGCACAGTAATTCCTTCTCTTCATTGAAGCATTTTCTTTAGGACTTTCATAGTTAATCTCCCTCCGTTCAATACACCCACATGCTTCTTTCAGGGTAGGATACTAAAATCCTCCATTTGGGGGATTTAGAGACTCTGGAAATCGATACTGAATGGTTCAAAAGGCATGCCAATATTGCTGCATCTTTCGGGAAAAGAAGTAAACTGCAAGCAAGCTATAAACAAAGTAGCGGCTGAGCCGCAATTGAAAGATCTATGTGGCAGTCCTGTTTGTTTCTGTAGCAATCCCTTCATCCACCTTGCCCTAATGCTAGGTTTTGTAAAACAGAAGAGACATCTCTGTTTCGCAGGCGGTTCCCCAGCATTCTCAAACATCCCAGACATCGAAGATAGGCAGTTCCATACATCAAAGATGTTTCCAAGTACCAAGTAGAGAAGGTGGACGTGGGGATAGAATGTAGAAGAGGGTAGTTCAGGTAGGCATCTTGCTTCAAGGCATATACTCAGGTTTGATTTTTTTTATATGTAAAAGAAATTGAGGCATGAGAAAATATTTCAAGATCAGCATATGCATTAACTCTGAAATGAATGATTATGGCATTTGTAGAAATAATATAGAAAACAACCACAAGTATGATGCAGATATCAATCAAGCACCAATATACGTGCCAATATACATACTGTCAATCAGTTATAACAAACAGATCACCAGGTAGAGTAAATCCAACCTCAGTGAGGAATCCCTCCTTACAACCTTAATGCAATTTGACCTGATAAGTGGTTATCAAATACAATGTTTTTTTTGAGAGAATCGTCAAGTACGATGTAAAAACATTTACATAGACAAGTCCTTACCCCTGCAGTTATCTTCGATTCAAGAAAATTCAGTGGCCATGAACCAATCTCTTCTTCTTCAACAGGTGGTGGTGGTGGTTTCCAAAGGATGAAATAGGGGATTAAGGCATAGGCCCCAAAGGCGAATGACAATGAAACGAACGGCCAAACTGGAATGCTCCCCTTTGAACTACATTTATTGTTCTCAATGCATCAGACAAAAGGATAGAATATCTGAGATTACAAGTAGATGAGATAATCACAAGGATAATGTCAAATATCTGAGATTAAAAGTAGTTAAGATAATCACAAGGATAATGTCAAAAGGTGCAAAGAAAACATCAAAGTCTCAACATATCATGATGATTGTCATCGTTTCACACAAAAAAAAAAAATCATGAAATTTTGGAAAAGTTCTACCAACAATTTCTAACTAGACATTAAGCCTCTAAATCCATTGGCCAGCTCCTTATCCTAGGATAACCACAAGGGACAATGATTAGACTAATGTAAAATGCTATCCTAGGATAACTTCATATATTCTCACATTTGGGAAAAAATTGAGAAAATGACAACCTACATAATAGATCAATAACCTTTCCATTCATGATCTTTGCTTGAAATAAAACTGTTACCACTGAAACTTGGTCCAAAGAATTCTAAAGTTTATTGCTTGTTGAGAATAGAATAAGACAATACATAAGCATTTTCTTGTTCAATTACACTAAATGAGAAACTTGAGTATGGTAAATTATCTCTTCAATGTTGTGCGAAGTTGCCCCTCAACCCATGCTAGTTTGGCAGAATAACACTAGTGGAAAAAGTGATAGAGAAATAGCAAATGTGAATTTATAAATTATTATCTATAGTGACAGCAAGATCATGCCTAGCCTTAGAAGGGAATAAAGAACTTAATAAGGGGTAGGGGTGCACACGGGTTGGATCCAACCCGCAACCCGACCTGACCCAACCCTGTTGGGTTGGGTTTGAGGTTCAACCTTACCCAACTCGCAACTCGATACAACCCGATATATATATATATATATATATATATATATATATATATATATATATATATATAGAGAGAGAGAGAGAGAGAGAGAGAGAGAGAGAGAGAGAGAGAGAAAGAGAGAGGTATTGTTGTTAGGGTAAGAAATAAGAGAGGGTTGATTGAATGTTTTCCTCTTCCACTCTCACATCAATTATTCCCCCCAAAACAAAAATTTCACTTCCCCCAATCCCTTTCCCTCCTCACCCTACCTTCTCCCCTTTCAACCAAACAAAACAAAACCCTACATTCTCATCAAGCCCCCATTACCTCCGCTATCGCCGTCTTGTTTGCTCCTCGCCAAAGTCACCCATCAATTTAGGGCACCTCTCCTCCTTGCAAGGTACTCCTCTCCTTCATCAACACCTCACCATCCCCCTCCACCACTTCCCTAACACCCCGCAACCCCCTTCTCTAAGCCCCCACCACCCCGCTCTGCCCTTCATCGACCCCCTATCACCTCACTCAGACCCTCCCTTGATGCCCCGCCACCCCTTCCCCGACCCCCTGCTACCCCACTCTACCCCTAAGATTTTATATGCATCTGCCAAATTGGTTATCAGTATGACTTTATCTTTTCTCATTACTTTTATATTATATCTTTAATTTTCTTCTTTGAAATTCTTTTTAATTTTTAGTTATTTTATTTGCTTTATTATAAGATACAAGTTGTTTATGAGTTTAAAAAAAAAAAATCTCGTTAACAAGAAAGGACATATACGAAATGTGTAGGAAGCAACCATAAACTTTGACTAGTCAACAACCTGAGACAATTTTATGAGTTGGGTTCGGTAGTGTAACGAATGGGGTTGGGTTGGAAAAAATCTCAACCTGCAAATCATAAGTTTGACCTAGATTAGGTCCCAACCAGACTTAACCCGGTCCATGTGCACCCCTAGATAGCAGTAGCTGAAGAATGGAATACAACAAAGAAAACTAGCCATTACCTTCTGCCAGTCGGAAGTAGCAACATGCTATACAGAATAGGCCACCATCCCATCACGTACCACAGGGCAACAAGCACATCATTCATGCGAAAGCCATCATCTCCTTTCAGATATAACAATTTTTCAAGAAAATACATGTCCCTGTACTGAATATTTCAGTCATCAGCAAATGTGGCAACAAAATAAAATTACCGGTACAGGTTACATATGAATCAATAGACCGGATGAGTAACAAGCACAGCAGTCTTTCAAGAAAGGAAAACTGAAAACATTTGTGCACTGGTTCACTTCCATCACAAACACAGATATTCAAGATACAAGTTTTTAAGAAGGTCAATGTAGAAATATGTGATGTGCCAATCAAGTTGAAGTTATACTCTATGGATGAACTGAAATTAGGATCAAAATACGCCTGGTTGCAAAGATGTAAAAGATGGTGCTAGAAAAATGTGCAGAGTAATAGCTGAGATACCAACATGATGCTGCAGAGGGCTGGAAATTTTTACAGAGTTTCAAGGAGAATGTCATATATTCCATCCAATTTTTTCCAGTATTTCGATTAAACAACAATCAGACTCACAAAACCCAATCCAGCAAGTTCCAACCTTTTGATTAGAAGTAACCAAAACTTTGTCTTATGGCTAGTTTACATTGCAGGTTAGGGAACCTTGATTTGCATTTGTGAAACTGAGAGATGTGGGAGACTCTTTTCGTTTCTGACAGGATGACTGGCAGGGGGCTAGTTCTACCTTAGGAGAAAGGTTCCTTCGCCTCTTGGAAAGTGTGGTGGATCCCTCGGCCAAGGTTAGGGAATGCTAGGATGGAACTTGGTGCCCCATTTTTCGGGAGGACCTCTCCGATCAGAGATGTGAGGACCTCCAACGGCTGATGCAGGAGCTGGTAGGCTGGGCACCAGATGAAGGTCTTGATGCTATCTCTTGGGAGGAAGAAGATTTCTCGGTGACAAAGCTATATCGCAGGCTAGGAAGTGGAGTGGCTAGCTTCGATGTTGATTTTTTGCAGGGCTGCAGACTATTATGGACGGCGAAGTGCCCTTTGAAGGTAAAGATCTTTGCCTAGTTGGTGATAAGAGAAAAGATTATGACGAAAAAGTGGAGAGCGAGATGGACCCAAACTGAGGACCTGGCATGTCCCCTTTGTGGGGGGGCTGACGAGGATATGTAGCACCTTCTTTTTCAATGCCCTTTTGTGGTGCAGGTTTGGCAAAAGATGGGGATCGGTTGGATCTCCTACAGGGATGAGGTTGGCTTTTGGTCCTCTTTTCACAGAGGAAATGCAGGTGATGGAGTCTTCACTTTTCGCTCCCAGAGTGATACGGCAAAGGTTTTGACTGTTTTGTAGGGGGTTTGGTTAGGGAGGAACGGGGTGCTATTTAGGGGAGAAAGACCTTACGTTGAGAATTGTGTATCCTCCATTTCCTCCCATGTGGGATTTTGGGGATCCATTTTGTAAGGTCTATTATAATTCATCTTTTGGAATGAATTAACTTTGGGTGGTTATCTCTTTGATAATCACCCTTTTGTTTTTCAAAAAAAAAATTACTTTGCAGGAGCGAATTGACACATGCATATAGTGGAAATTTTCAACCTACGATGGTGTGGCTTCAAATATGGACGTCGAGACAAGGGGAGCAGAGCCTTGCACGCATCTGATATGGTCATCCCTTTAGCAAAAGTTGTTGGGTCGGTCCTATTTTCATTTACTGTAAGGCTGGTAAGCCAAAGTGCAATTGAGTCTTTTTTATTTTGTTTTGGAGTATGTTTGTCCTGTTGTGGGGTCTTGGGTATGTATGTATTCCATGGGAATGGGCTGTAAAAGCTAAGCAATACAATTCTTTTCGAGTTTTTGTTCTTCCGCTGTCCCATGTCACTTGTGGTCGATTGGCATTCGGCACCCACAAATACTCCCCCACCAATGCCATGAACGCCAACTGTGCTATCCATATCCACCACCGATCCATCAAGATCATCAGATTGAAGGCACCCCTCGCTGTGATCCGGATTCCTACATCAATGCTCTGTCAGGCATGTACCACAGATGACCCATAGTTATGTTAACTGAAAGGAGGAGGGAGATGCTGTGATATGACTAAGGAATAGTTTACTTGAAAGGTTACAAAATCTGGATTTTCAACTGTGCAAGTGATGTTAAACCCTTTTTTTTTGTGCTTTCTTTGCAGGAGTGTTGGCTGGGGGTTAACACCTATTTCTATTTGCTTAAAACAGGTATTAACTCGTAATGCTGAAAGAGAAACGTTAGGGAGGGGATTAACAGCACTTTGGACTGAACACCTCTAGGATCTGAATTTTGAGAAACTCGTGTTTTCTTCCCAAAACACAGGCCCGGGGGAGCTAGTGTTTGCTTGTAAGGGTATGCTGCGGAGTTCGTAAAACAAGGGTTTCACGAAAACCATAAGTAAACATGGGACATTTCCCATTTCCAAAGGAAATCCATATCCTGTGAAGTAAGCAATTCAGATGGTTTGCCTCTGGTCCATCGGCCGAAATCCAACAAGTTCTATAAGATCAATTTTCCTCCACTAGATTCAGGTCCTGGAGTCAACGTCTTTATTTATTTACCGGTGTCTGGTCGGGGCTGAGCTGAGTCACGTAGTACAGGATCGCCGCATAGAACCCGAACAACAAGACCGACGACGCCACTTCGCTGACGCTAAAGCTTTGGCCTTTCCTCTCGGCGACGACTTCGGCATCTTCGTCTTCGTCTTCGTCTTTCTCCTCCGAGGAAGAAGGCGGGGAGCTCTCGCTCGTCGAGGAACGCCACCGCGTCGGCGGCGGGCGGCTCGCGAAGTGGAAGCGAGCGAGGCGGAGGGGAGAGGCGGGGAGGGGAGGGCGACGGGGGAGGAAGGAGGCGGGAGGGTTAGGGTTAAGGCGGGGTCTTGGATGGGGAAAGGCGGAGGAGAGGACAGGAGAACGGTGGAGGATGGAGGCGATTGACATCGGAGATCGCGGAGTTCAGGTTGGACTTCAGATGGAGCGGAGGGAATTGGAGGGAGTGGAGCTGAGTGGTGTAGAGGATAGAAAAAGAGGGAGGCATTGGGATATTTACTATAAGTACATTTTACAAAGATGTCCATGCAATATTCTTCTTTTACAACATTCTCCTTATTTTCTTTACAACTGAGACTCCAAATCACAGCATTGCAACCTGGTCATGACAGCTCATCCATCCATGCAGGTCATAGCCCAATGCTTTGCCCGAGTGAAGATGCTCGACAAAGTAGCAGGGAATGACAATCAAAAATAAATACAAGATTGACACACAAAGATATACATATTGCAATTAGTCAAAAGTTTTTTTGTATATTATAAGTTACTGTGTGTTCTTGATGATCTACGAAAGATTGACTAATTATTTGATTCTAGAATTTGACTACACATTGCATAAATTAAAACATAAAGGATAATATTTAAAATCCTACGTCACAACTTGCTATCAGATACAAATTATATTTTAAAGATAGTAAATAAAATGCATAAATGGAAAAATTTAGATAAACAAACAAAAAAACTAAAAATCACCCTAAAAATCACACTGTATAAACTTTGCAATCCAAAACACAAACTCCAATAGTTCTAATCAAAACCTAAGTAGAATAAGATAAAAGAAAGATGCAAGCAAAGGCTTGGTAAGAAACCAAACAAAAGAACTAGCTAAATTAATTAATTGATCATATTTTACTTCCTTATCCTGTAATTTTCATTGTTTAACATAACTTCTTCATTGACTTCTTAACCCCTATTCTTTAACTGCACTATCCAATTTACAGTTATCTTATTCTAAACCTAAAGTTTCATGTCAAAATATCCATAGATATCTATATAAGTCGTGCATCTGCTAATTCTAGCCATCTTTATACTCATTCAAAGTGAAATTAACTTTATTACTTATTTCCAGTAATAGTTCTTAACGGCAACCTACTTCTAAGCTTAGTCCTACTTTGTAACCAAGAATTGCTTTTTTTATTATTATCTTGAATTCTTTCAACTCGGGAAAGAAAATTCATTGGAATGTAGCAATGGCCTCTCCTAGGGCACTATACCACTACCTACATGACACCATCACACCACTACTAATTCATGTGGATATGATGACCTAAAAACCTGACTTAGGATTACTAATCCTTCCAATATCTAGATTAGGAATTCAAAGATAGTCAAACACAAGTCTTATCCATTCAACTAATATCAAAATCATTTTTTTTTTACTTGTAGTCATCAAAGCATGTGTCACCCTGAAGTCTCTTCTAAAAATAGGCTCATTGGTGTCAACAAGGCTCGTCGCTTCCTAAAAAGTCTTCAATAACACCTCTAACACCTTAGCACCCCACCAAATCTTGTGTGATCTAACCAAAGGTTGTCACCCCTATTAACCTAGTGTCCTAGGGTCAAACATAGTGCATAATGTGTATCACTTACCATATAGATTCTAGGTTGTGTGTTGTGGCTTAAGAAATTAGAGACTTTTGCTCCACCAATTTGTTCCATTTATGGTGCCCAAATGTTTTTTAAATAAAGATAAAAATATTGTGCTTGAACTATTCCAAGGTTTTACATCAATTTCTTATTTCTCTAACTCAATAATTCTTCAAAGCATTGGTATAGCTAATTAAGACTAGCCTTGATTGTTTATCTTTGAAGATTGCTAGAATCTCTCTGAACCCTAACTTTAGCGAACCATGAGAATGCCCACATACTCATATTCAATTCATTTGCTATGGATTCAAGCATGATTGGCTATGCAAGCGTGTAGCCGATTATGATGGGAACATTTATCCATTTTTAAATTGATTTCCCAATGTTTTTCTTCATCATTTGATCCATTTAGTAATCCTTCATGTATCAATTGAGTTGGTCCCTAATAATACATAATGTCAATTCATCTTTTGATTTATAAAATAGGAGTATTACCTTCTTTCCCTTCCTAGGATTTTTTTCCTTGATCTAGTTACCATTTCCTTAATACTAGTTTCTTATTTCTACAAGTCATAACTTCATCGTATCAATTTCAAGATATTTATTTTATATATCCGTGGACCTATATATTTGTTTCTCCTCAATTTCTAAAGCAACTTCTGTATTGCTCTGTATTTTCTTACTTTAGCATAGATTCCCACTTTCTAGGCCATGCATTTCTTCCCATTCCTCTTGATTCCTGAGGTACATAACTATCTTAGGTCACCTTAAGCTACTAATGAGAATAATTGTTCTTATAAAATTCCAAGGTAATTGCTTCTTTCCTTTTCTTAGGACTTTGAATTCAATTGCCTCAATTCTCCTTTGTATATTTATTTGAATTACAGCTCTAGTTTGATTGAGTTTTTTTGCTAGATGTCTTATTTTACTTCTGCAATGCTTTTTCGTGGGATGTTTCTAATTTCATCAAATCTCACATCATTATGAATTTCATATAATGCTAAAGTCACTCTAGTTCCACAAAAACAAGGTTTAAATTCAAAATGAGCTTAACTAAATGAAAAAAAAAAGTAGAATTATATCCTACAAGTCAAGATTTTTTAGCTACAGGCACCCAAATCCAAACGTCAAATCTAATATAAAAGAAAATTGATGAGGGAGAAAATTAACCCTCACATAATAGGCTCAAGTGCCCCACAAGCAACCTCACAATCCTAGGCTCAAGAGGCTTAGAAGCCTGACAACCCTGGCGATATAACTAG
Source organism: Thalassia testudinum (assembly GCA_037157565.1). Classification (NCBI taxonomy): domain Eukaryota; kingdom Viridiplantae; phylum Streptophyta; class Magnoliopsida; order Alismatales; family Hydrocharitaceae; genus Thalassia; species Thalassia testudinum. Next base: position 180,787,858 of record JAZHRO010000036.1, on the reverse strand, counting down.
AAATCCATCTAAGGATCTAAGGATATACTCAAATACCTAAAGAAGTACTCAACAAGAGGACCTCATGAATCCACCTACCCAAGGTTCGACCTAGCGTAGAGAACCTATCAAGATTAACTCGCTAAAGGTCCTAAAGGGCACCTGCTAAATTTTGGTGGTAACAAGCTATCCACTTGAAGAAATCCAGCTAGGAGCCATCATTGCCCTTATAACAAGTGAGATATGTGGGATCCTCCAAGATTTCTACAACAAACGAGATAAGGATAGTTTACGTGGCAAAAATCCAGGAAGAGGATGAAACAAGAAAAGTGGCTCACAAACAAGGTAGTTACAAAATTCACAAAAAATTATAGGATTGCATTCTCGATGAAGAATCCTAATCACCCAAGGATTTATTGTATCATAAGTATGGCCCATGGGCATCATACAGGGCATTTTGCCTACTTACACTTTTTCCTAACTGTCATTATTGAAATTTTGAGGGTTAGATCCCCTTCTTAAACGTATACCCATTGAGGTGGAATTAGATTACCAACTTATTTCTATCCACTTTGTGACTGATTTTACATTGCACTACTTTGTTTTCTATCTGAGCAAACGAGCTCGATTAAAAATAATATATCTTTTTCCACACTCTCACATCCTTGTATCTTTCTCCTTGACCTCAAAGGCAATGGCAACAGTCAACCTCCTCACCATGCCTTTGCTCCAAGCAATCAACTCCATCTTCTCCATCAACAACATTACATGCCTATATAACAAGCACAAAAATCTTGATGCCATTTGAACTAACTCAGAATAATACCATACAACACCACTCATGCCAACCACACATCATACACATTACTTTAAGTTGCTCACGGCTCAAAGATGGGAGAAAAAATAATGCAAATGACTTCAACTTATGTTAATACCATGAAACAAGTACACACATGTAATTTGTGCTAATTTTCAATTTCTGTCATTCTAGTCAAGGGGTATGTTACCAAATTCCTTTCTCCTCTAGTTCACTCATCTTCCAATCCTCTTAATTTACCTTCCTTTTCTACTCTCCTTTTTCTTGCTTGGGTTGACTAAGAGTCACACGATGAGGGAGGATAAGCCAAATGCCTTATTGAGTCAGTATAGGCTTGTGATCATGAGCACATAATGGGAGCGGGCTTTTGAAGTTCTCTTGATGCATGACACCTCACAAGCTCATCTTGCAACTCACTTTGAGCACAACTCCCTTCCATTACTTAATTTCCTTTCATATTCTATCGAAGCTTTCGTCTTATAACAAAATTGTGAATCTTACTTTATTTCTTAGAGGATCACTGCACATCATTGCTCTTTAAATTTATTACATTTTTAAGCACATAGGTGTTATTAAATAGTCACAAATCTGATTAATCTACTAATGTGCAAAACATATCTAATTTGTATTCTAAGTTTTTTGTTCACGCATAAATTTGATCTATATTCCATGATTTGCATGAAATTTCCAAGTATCGACAATTAATGTAACTACGACAAAATTAACAGATGTGAGATCTTAGCTTGATGTGCATGCACACCTCTCCTCTTTAAATCTTCATTTTCAATATATGCTACAATCCAATTATAATCAAATTTATCACCAATCACGTATAATCTAATTATAAACAAGTTGCAAACAAATTCACAATCTATTTTAGCCATAATCTAATATTATCAGCATTCATCACAATAAATTTCTTGAAGGAGCAAGATATTTGAAATTATAAAATGAAATCAATTATTCACCATAATCAATCAAAGTAATGACCAACACATTCCAAGTGAAATAATTATCAAAAATTACTAATGCTAAACACCAATTTTGATGATGCATTACCATCTTTTGCTAAGCATCCCAAGCAGGCTTGTTAGTTAGAATTGCATTCATGCATGTAGTTAACTCATTTTGCATTTAGCTAGCTTTGCATAGATTTTTGTAATTAAATAATGCTGTGATGCTTTTGCTTAGCTTGTGTAGACATTAACGAAAGAAATGAAGCTCAAGATTCCTTGTGGACATTCAAGATCAACTCACCAAGCAACAATTTGGAGCACTTAATTCATGAAGCTCCTCCACTTCATTTAATAGGCTCCAATCATCCTCCTAAGCTCCCTCAATTCACCCTTGCTCCATTAATGGTTCCCTCCCAATTCCAACACCAAATAAAAGCTTCAACTCTATTTCCAAAACGTCCATCATTACACACACACCCACCTGTGTAGCCTCCACCCCATTATTGCATCACACTTCACAAAACATAAGAACCCTCAACCATTAAACCTTCCATCATTTACAACACCTAGAGAACTACATTATCATTTAATGGCCCCCATTTCCCTCCAAAAAAAACCTAAGCTCTCTACTTCTATTTAAGGACTTCTCATTTCATCATTTGGAGGCAACCTTTGTTGTCTAGAAGTCTATCTTAGAAATACCACCACCATTTCACTCCATGAAGACCTTGGAGAGGAGGGAGATTCAAGAGGAGCACACCACCACCTCTTGGAGTTCTTCCTTTGCTTCAAGCTTCACACCAAGCTCAAGGAGGAGGAGTAAGCCATCATCACCCATTGGAGCATGCTAGCGTAAGCATTCCTTGTTTCTACTTTTGGTATTTCATTTGTAATATTAGTTTGGTTGTAAGCAAACATCTTTTTAATTGTCGTTTAGTAGATTTGCTTTTATTTCTTCACTCCCTTTTGTTTTCCATTTTCTCATCCATCCTCCTTCTTGATTTCCTTAGCACATCCGTGCTTTGGAGAGCTTAAGCAGAAGGATTTGCATGCTTATTAGTCTAGGTAGTTTAAGTAACTTGTATCCATTTTGTCTCCACTTCCATTTCATTTTTGATATATAAAAAGCCAGAAAAATTGACATATTCCCAAAAAACAAAAAAAAACATAAAGCAAGGCTTCGATAGCAATTTCTTAAACAACATCTTTGCCTCCATGAACGACCATAGATACTCTGTTATCTAGGCTTATAAATATTAAAAGATGTTACGACCCGGTTCTCGAATCCCTACAAGACACGAGATCGGACCGACTCGACTGATCCCAAGATCCAGTCGTCCAACGAGCAAGTAACCAAAAAGCAGTAAAATAAACCACATTCACCATGCAAGCAACTAACAGTAACAAAAGTACAGTAGTAAAGAAGTAAACTACTACAGTACACACCACAACAACAGTAATTTTTTTTTTTTTACAGGTACAAGAATATAAAGTTTACAATAAAAGAGTACAAAAGTATGACAAAGTTACTCACTACAACAAGAAACGGGGTACAACGAAAAGGTACAACAACTGGGCTCTATTGAGCCCAACACCCTCTACAGCCGTAGGCTCTGGCTACTCAACACCTGGACCTGAAAAAAGTTATGAGTACACGAAATCAGCGAACGCTGAGTAGAGTGGCCATGAGACGTGCGCACGCCCGATCGGCCATGAGCTTCTCCGGTGAGCTCTCTCGCGAGCTCGTGCGCTCCCCTCTCTTCCCCCTCGCCGCTCCTCTCCACCGCTACACTCGACTGCACTCGCCGCTCTCGCTCTCGCTCTTGCTGGAAGAAGGAGAAGGTGGATGGAAGTGGGGTGGTGAACGAAGGAGAGGAGAAGTGTTTAAGTAGGCGTGGGGGAGGGTTCTGTCGGTGAGAGGGGAGAGAAGAAGGCAGCTGCGCATAGCTGCACGCAGACTCAAGGACGTACGCACACAAAAATTGATTTCCAGACGTCTGGGAAGGTGTTCAGACGTCTGACCCAAGTCCCAGACGTCTTAAAGGGCTTTAATAGCATGGGTCTTTACAAAAGACGAACAGATGAATGTGTTGCAACGACATATTTCATGTTAATTTCAAAATCATGTTTTTCCGCTTCAACTAACAACTTACCTTTAAGCCTAGATTTTAACTTAATCCATCAACATCAACATAAACAAAGGGGGAAAAGCAAGTGCAATGAGGACTTACCTATTAGGGAAGGCCATCAAGTGCCCTCTTGGTAGAGGGTAGGAATGATCCAAGTCACATTCAAAGCTCATGGCACTTGGATAAAGTGTGGTCGTTAAGGATGAGTAGTACCCTTACTATCAATTTGCACTTTTGGTCTTGTGGTAAGCGCTTGATCCTATAAGAGTTGAGATCATAGGTTCGAATCCTATAAGGGTTGGGATTGCTAGGGTAGGCCATAAAGTGCCATCACAGCAGAGGCTAGGAATGGGCCAAGTCACATTCCAAGTCCATACACTTGGATGGGTTGGTAGCACCCTTACTATTGATTGGGACTTGTGGTAAGTAGTAAAGTGTTTAATCCTACAAAACATTGCTGCATCCATACTTATGCTTAAGCACGCAGTACAAAGTGTTTGCTACATTCATTTTTTGCCTTTGTGTTGGGTTGTTCAAAGATCCTTACCTTGGTTTCTTTTGGGTTACTTAGAGGTTATTCATAGGTTGGTTTTAGGCTAATTTAGTGATCTTTTTGAGTTAACTCTACTGGCTTTTTTAGAGGCTTAACAAAGCATCTAATATTCAAATGAAAATCCTTTTCTACACTTGTCTTGCTTGGCTTTTTGCTTGAGTTGACTTGCATGAACTTGTGGCTTGTTCCTTTTTTTATTTTTAGGTTGTATTTTGCATCTTGAGTTATTTGCCATATGATCTTGCTTGCTTTAAAAAAGTGGTCTCCGTGATACTTTTCTAACCTACATGTATATATACGTTAACTCATACAAGAATAGTCATAGAATTGCTCTATCAACACCTAAGTGAAGCTTGGTTCCAACATTATGTTGGTGGTGTCGATAGCAAGTGGTGCTCAGAAGAAGGGAATGGTTAGTGTGGAGAAGAGGAGACACAACAAGTGCATGGAAAATGAGATGAGAAATAACAAGTGCAGGGAGTGGAAGGACATACTTGTTTGGTGGAGGGGAGAAGGGCATGTGGTTGCTTTAAAGTGAGTATTACAATTGAGTCTTGAAGAATTAATTTTAATACTATTGTTAAAGTCAACTCTTAACAAGTTTCCTTTCAAGCACTAAAAGTTAACCTTGTCATATCACTACAATTAGGATTTTATTGCCATAATTAATGATTTGCTCGTATGATTTAGAATCCCAGGCAAATTATAACACCATCCTCGACTAGAATGATGTGTAGGTCCTAGGTAGCCCTATGGGAAAAGCTCTTGCCTCCTCCCTTCAGTTGTGTAGGACCTCCAAACCACACCTCTTTTACTGTCATCCTCCCCAGCAGTGAGCATTGACTCCCTCGGTTGGTTTTCATGGTGCCCCCCTTTTCATATTGAGATCTACCATTGGTTAGTTGCGTCCCACCCACCACAACTCCTGCTTTGTATTATCTACTCTCTCATCTCACTCCAACATCTTGCAGCACCGAGCTAGTCCTTATCTCTTATTAGCTACATTAATCCATCCACTCTTGTAATAGCTCTTTCCCCTCCAATAACTATTTTTTTATTGATGTTCTATCTAAGGTCCACGCTGCTAGGTATTCACGTGATGAATTCCTATCTCCTTCGTGAGACAAAATATTCTTCGTGAAGAAGAGTGGTTTAAGGTATGCTAACCTCGAGTTAAAGTAGCGTGATTGTAATTGAGGTTGTGCTACCCTTGTTCAAGTAGTACATAGTGGATTTGGTCAACTCAATTGATCGGAAAATCCTAAGTCGAGAGGCTTAGGTAGTGGTTTTTATCCGGGTTGGGTTTCCACCTAAAAATACTTGTCTCATTTGTGGTGAATGCTATTTGTGTGATTTGATTGATTTTTATTTTTGCATATTTTATATCCTGCATTATTCATCCCCCTCTAGTATAGTTACACACCTTACCTCATTGTGGAAGATGTGTCAAGTCCCATGTATCTCTAGACATAAGAGCATCTATCTCATCCTACATTACCTATCTCCAACGAGGATCTTGGAGAGCCTCATCATGATGTTTAGGTACCACCATAGCTGCAAGAGCTGTAGTAAACCTTTGCAAATCTGGACTAAGGTGATCAGTAGCTGTATAATGGGCCATAGGATGTAAGGTACAAGATCTTGGTGACTTTCGCAAAGCAATAGGAAGCTCATCTGACTGCTGTGGTGGATCATCCGGATCTGATAATAATGAGGGAACGTGATGCTCATCTTGATCTTCTACCAGCATGATAGGTACAGGAACAAGAATAGAAGCAGTATGTCGACGTTCGTATGCCTGCGAAAACCACTCTAGACTAGATTCCTTATTAGAGAAGTAGGGAGTCTACTCAATGAAAGAGACATCTGCAAACATATAATATCATCTCCCAACAGGATCAAAACAACGATACCCCTTATGGGTTTGAGAATAACCCAAGAAGACACTTAACAGATCGGGAAGACAATTTGTTAGGGGTCCCAAAGAGGTGGACAAAGTAGGTGCACCCAAAAATTCATAGTGGCAACGCAAAAGGAGTGGTATCTGGCTACAACAAAAGTAATAGTGTGGCTCAGTCAAGCACCGGGGAAGGAAGTCTATTTATCAAATATTTGGATGTTAGGATAACATCCCCAAAAAATTCTAAAGTACATTTGTGGCAAGTATTATAGTTCTGACAACATCAAGTAAATGGGGTAATTTCCGTTTGGTAATCCCGTTTTGTTGTGAGGTGTGAGCACATGAAGTTTGATGAAGGGTGCCATTGCTAGAAAGAAAATCAGCCACATCCTTTTGCATAAATTCCAAAGCATTGTTGTTACGACCCGGTTCTCGAATCCCTACAGGACACGAGATCGGACCGACTCGACTGATCCCAAGATCCAGTCGTCCAACAAGAAAGTAATCAAAAAGCAGGAAAGTAAATCACATTACTATGCTAAGCAACTAACAGTAACAAAAGTACATCAGTAAAGAAGTAAAACTACTACAGTACACACCACCACAACAGTAGAAAAGTAACCAGGTACAAGAATATAAAGTACAGAATGTAAGAGTACAAAGGTACAAGAGACTACTCGCTACAACAGAAAAGAGTACAAGAAGCTACAACTAGTGGGCTCTACTGGACCCAGCACTCTCTGCAGCCGTAGGCTTTGGCTGCTCAACACCTGGACCTGAAAAGGGGTTATGAGTACATAAAGTCAGCGAACGCTGAGTAGAGTGGCAACCAACTAACTAAAGCAGTAAAAGTGGACAGGTAGCTGTTATTTTCCAATTACATTATTTAACAAATTATTTCTTTCCACCCATTGGTTTATTTATCAGATCTCTTTCTTAATCTCGAATGTTCCTCGTGGGAACGATCTTGATTATAGTCTTTTCCGAAAAGTAGAAGGCACACGTGGTGCTCTCCTGGCCAGGAGAGTCCCCCGTGGTGATCCTACACCCAGTCAACCATGCCAAGGTTACGGACAGACGTAACGGTGACTACAGCACGCGCGATAAACGCATGGGTAACTACCCCGCACTGGCACGCGGTCAGTCGTTTCCGTTAACGGGTGTGCCCAAAGCACAGCACGGAACCAGTAAGGGCCTAGCCCTCTCAGTAACAGGGGTCTAGCCCCTAAGTACCAAACAGGGGTCTCGCCTCTCCACAGTCCGCGCACCCTCACCTGACTACCATGGTTTGCCCAATGGGCCTAACAAGTCGATGTAGGGTGGCTAGCTGAACCCCGGGCCCTCTGAGGTGGCTAGCTCTCTCCCTACACTAGTAGCTCTCCCCGGTACTGTGTACGCGAGGGCCAAGAAGTCGGTACAGAGTGGCCAATCCTAACCCCAGGTCCGAACCCAAGGGCGGCTAGCTCCGCTCTGCACTAAAAAGGGGGACAGTCACTCTCCTTGATACTCCGTACTCAAGGCCAGCTCACTTCCCCACTTACATTTCCAGATCCATTCCATTTATTTCCAGGAGCTCTACTCCTAATTCCCCGTAGGGTTCATGCTCATATTTCTCAGGCCAAGCCATACCAGGTTTCATCATTTCTATTTCCATCCTCAGGTTATACATATGCAACTTATATTGCTATCGTTTACATTTCCATACACAGGTTATACACAGGTAGCTCGTCCTTCCATCATTCACATTACCATTTTCAATTTATATACATGCAGCTTGTGTTATGTCATTTAACGTATACAGGAGGAATTTACATGCAACAAGTTGCTAGCACAAGTACTTTTACATTTCACAGGTAGCTGTTATTTATTTACAGGCAATTGTTATCATTCCATCTATTCATTCAAGACTGCAATTCAATCATCCATTACAGACATTTCAAGTGTTTCTCGTACTAGGATTCACGCCATATCCTAGGTTCTAATCATTCATCACACACATGCATTTATGTTTAATTAAATAAAGGGGAAGCCCCTCTACCAGTAAACCCAGGAGTAGTGGGGGCTTGAATGGCAGGCTCACGTGCCTCAGCAAGCCCTATCAAAAGATCCATCACAAGAGAATATTCAGAACAGTATAGAAAGTCATCTAACAAGAAGAGGAATTCATACGGGAAACATCGGTATCTTATTTGCGGAAAACGGGCCTCAAATGGACCCTAAACGGGTCAAAAAAATAGCGTTTCTGACTCAAATCAGACGTCTGGAACAACTTCCAGACGTCTTTAAAGTGTCCAGTGTCATACCTCAAGCCCTATGCCAAACTTCAGAAGTCCAGGAACTCTTCTGGACCATCTGGACCCAACTCCAGACGTTCGACCACCTCTCCGAACGTCTGGAAGCACTCCCCGTCGTCTGGTACATCGCCTAGACGTCTGAAATGCGTGGGAGGGCATGTCCCACGCCTTCTCGAAGCGAATCCTGCACGCAGATACTCGATCTTCTCAAAATGGCATGCAAAAGGGATATCGGCAGAGCGGCCTGCGTGGCCGTATCACAAAGAGATGTACCTCCGCGAAGCCTTCTCCTCAGACGTCTGGCACCACCTCCAGACGTCAGCTCCGTCGTCTGGACGTCGCTCCAGACGTCTGATTTTGGAAAAAACCCAGAACCAAAACCTGCTTCCGCCTTCTCGCGCCACACGTGGTCGCGCTGCGCCCTCTCGCCTGCAGCTCCGGCTACAGCAGTGTCGGGGAGGACCTCCCCGACGCACTCCGCCTCGCGCACGCGTCGCGCTGACTGTGCGCTCACCGGTGAGCTCCCACGCAAGCTCGCAAGCTCACCTCCTCTCCTTCTCACGCTGCTCCTCTCCTCACGCTGCTCCCTCTCTCCGCCGCTCTCGCACTCTCGCTCGCTTTAGGAAGAAGATTGGAAGGTGGCGGGTGGTTAAGAAGTGAGGAGAACGAAGGTGGAGGAGGGGTTTTATAAGGTGGGGTTTAGGGTTTCACTTGGACGCGAGGGAAGAGAGAGGAGGGAAAAACGAGGGGTATTGTCTGCGCGCAGCATGCGCGCAGACGCGAGCTCGTACTCAAAAATTTCGATTTCCAAACGTCTGAGAAGGTGTCCAGACGTCTGACCAAACGTCTGACCCACTGTCCAGAAGTCTTAAAAGGCTCGAACAGCACGGGTCTTAACAATTGTCACTACAAAAAATTTTGATGCAAGTAGAATAAAAATTCTGCACTTCATTGAAAAATTTTGGAATAATAAAAATAATTTCAGATCTATCGTGCATCAACAACGTCCAAGAAAAGAAAGACGACAGAAGTCATCAACAAAGACCACAAAATACCAGTAAACATTCTGATCAGTTATTGGACACGAGCCTCAAACATCACAATGAACCAACTCAAAAGGTACTGAGCATCTTTTATTTTGTCTAGATGAAAAAGATACACGGAGATGCTTGCCAAGATGACAAGCTTCACACTTTATATTATGTGGTATATTAGACTTTGGAAACATTTTTCGCAGACGTGAAGCAAAAGGATGACCAGTCGATAATACCAAAGAACTGGATCCATAGAAACAGAGGCATCACAAGCAAACAAAATAGAAGCATAAATGTAATAAAGTCCACGTTCAATCCCTCCACCAATCATCATCTCCATCCAGATGTCCTAAAAATAGATAAACTGCTCATCAAATATTACACGACATTTAAGTTCCTTACATAATCTGTAAATAGTAATAAGCTCAATGGAAATTCTGGAGCACAGTAAACAGTAGACAGCCTCAACTTATTTGAAAAATGACCTCTCCAACTTTGGTGACAAGAGAATAGGTACCATTTACCAGATGAACAAAAGTGTTATCATTAGTCTTATACAAAGAGACAATAGCATCTTCCTTACCAATAAGATGACTCAAGCACCTGAGTTAATAATCCATGATGCAGAGGATGAAGTTGTAGCAAGGTGCACAGACATACTAGTGGCAACCAGAGAAGTCGTAGTGTTTGAAGTAACAGGTTGGCGCAGAAGGGTCATAGACGATTATAGTCATTTATTGTCAGAGTAGAAGCAGGAGATGACATAGGAGCAGAAAAAGTATCATTAGAGAGATGCGGCTCTCTCTCAACCACTACAACAGTAATGGAGCAATTTCGTGGATAACCAAATTTGGCCTAACATTTCTCCGAGGGTTGATTAGTCCTTTAACAGTGAACACAAGGTTCATAGACGCATCCACGTCCATGGCCACCTCCATAGGTAGCTTCAATAGTTTCATTCGAGGTAGTCAGCTGCTTTGCTTCAATAGTTTCATTCGAGGTGGATGCCATGACTGTGACCACAGGAAGCAATGAGAATCAGGAGGTAAACTTAGATCTGATTTTGAGTATTCAGAATACAGATCTGAAGATAAAAATAGTAGAACACTCTCTACAAGTTATGGGAAGTATGACCCATAACCCATGCCTCCTACGGAGGTATTCTTGCACATTGTCCTTTGATTAGATGTGTGCAGCAGCCTAGACAAGAGAAAACACACCCCAGGAGGCACCAAAGGAGGAAGATCACCCCTTTGGCGGCACCCGACGATGCTATTGGCTGTTGGAGACGCTTAGCGGTCAAGATAACTTTCCAATATCTTGACATAAGTCAACCTTTTATATTGATATCATCAAATTTCACTCTGATACTTTTATTGCTTATGATATTTTTGATTTTATTATTTCAAATTAAAATTTCTTTAATATATTTGCTAAGTTTCATTTTTCACATATCACAAGTTTCATCCTAATATTCCATACAGGAATTATCACCCCTCCCCGTAAATATTATCTCTCGATTTTAGTGGATAATTTACTCCCTTTCTTTATTTTTTTCCATGATCTCTACATAAATGATTGATTTTTTTATGTTTAATAAAATCCGAGGCAAATTGTGGAGAAATTGACCGGTGCGGTCCTTCAGAAGGTTACACACCCATCAAGTTGGGACGGGTGGAGAGCCGGCAATTCAATCGACGGCCCTCGCGATTTAGTGGAGATCCATCTGGTCGTGCGGAGTGGGGTGTGGCTGGGCGCGGCGGAGATGCTGAGGTCGGGTGGTGATGCGGCGCGGCGGTGGGTGGTGGAGTGGGTGCGGGAGGGCAGGATGAGGCGGCGGCGGCAGCCTGGGAATGGGAGGTGGAGGAAGAAGAAGAAGGACGAGTTCTTCGTGCAGACGCCGGAGTCCACGAGGCTCCTCGACACCGTCACCACCCCCATGGTCCTCACCGCCCTCGGCCTCGTCCTCTTCTTCAAGCTCCTCATGACGGTATCCTATCCTTTTTATTTATTTATTCCCTTAATTTAGGCTTTACCTATCCAATCGAGATTCTCATGTGCAATCTTTTTGGGGTTCTGCTGTTGCGAATAGGGACGAGGAAGGTAGAAGTTCCAGGAGCAATATTTCATGCGATAAACTCGGGGATGAAAACGAGCTTAGATATATCCATGAACTTGTAGTTTGATTTCTACATTCGAAGGAGTGGTGGATATCAATTTTGTACAAAGATATAAAAAGAGATTTACTGCTTAGTTCCTTATATCGAAAGAGACACGTTTGACCATTTTTTATGGGGTTGTGCCGTCGAAGTTATAATTATTTGATCTAGTATTTTTTTGTTTTTTTTTAACAAAACTGGTGACAACATTTGGATCGAGGTAATGATTTCAAGGAATTTTCTTTTTTAAAGAAAAGAAGGATGATGACATAAGGATTTCAAGGAAAATGTCCAATAGTTGGAGAGATGTTTTCCTTTTTACATCTATCTGGAAATCCAGATCTGGTTTTGTTGCCATGCCTGTGGAGAGCAATCCTGTCTGGATCTTGTTGAATGAAACCCAGATCAGTATCCAGTATCCAGGTTGAAACTTTTCTTGTTAAGATATTATCAGTTTTCAATTTATCGATTTAGAAATTAATTACAGAAGCTCAATTTAAATTTGAAGGAAGATCCCAAGCTTTTTCTCGTGTTTTGTGGTCATTTTGGCCTCAGTGTTAAAGTGGGTTACGGTAGGAGCTATAGTTGGTTTAGGCCAAGAGGAGTTTCACACTAGGTAAAAAGTAGAGGAGGGAAGTGTAATAGAATAGTAACTAGAAAAAAGAGAACGGATTTTTGCCCCAATTCCACCTCAAAGGAATTTACGTCTTGAGAAGAGATCTTACCTCCAAAATGTATAATTGAGATATTGCTTGAAAGCCTCATGGACACTCTTACATTCAAGGTCACTCTTGGGAGAAAACCCAGTTTCAGTATGCAATGATCCAGTACCCATCTTGGTGAATCCTCTCCCCCTATACACACGAGTGCATGAGTACAATACAAAAGTTAGATCCAATCGTTAAGATGATCCTTTGGTCTTCAAGTAAAGATTTGCTGACCTAGACATTTTCCCGCGTGGGTGATAGGTGTTTCATTAGTTTAAATGTTGCTAGCTCCCTCTGATCTTTGTTGTATGCATGTGTCACTAGCACCTGAATTATTCTTTTGCACCTTTTGTCATGCCACCAGCATGGCAGGGAGACAACGGGGACATTCTTCTTTGATTTCCCCAGTAATATCATGTGTCTTATCTGTGTAGGAACAGAGTGAACACCTAATCTGGAAGGGGGAGTGTGGAGTGTGTTCTGTCTGGTTGGTCAATGATGTACCCATTCTTTGTTGTTGTTTCCAGCTATAGTAAAGAACATGGCAGTGAAAAAGATACATACAGGTGTTGAGGCAGTGTCTGAGCTAGATGCCCATGCTTGCCATGGATTTCTTTGGTTGATGGTGGCTTATGAGACAGACCAGCAATGCTTGGCGAGTAATGTGACATTCTTGCTTCTGCTATATCCTCACCTGCTTGTGAGGGCACTTCCCTCTAAGGTGGGAACATTAGACCCTGGGACCCCTGCCGATGATCCTTCTTGTGGACCTTCCTAACATAGTAGTTGGAATAGCTTTGGCCATATTACAAGGCCACTCCTGGTAGGCCAATATGTACTGAAGGGCCCTTCTGGAAAGAGATTATGGCAGACCAAGGGGACCTTTCTGCTCGGATATCCCATCTGTTCGATGCTGAACTGAGCTAGGACATGTGTATAACATGTGGAAAAATTGTGCCCTCATTAGGCAAGACTTGTAATTTTAAATCTCCAGTTGCTCTCCAGGAAGATAGTACTTCAGCTTTTAAAGTGTATATGTTGACATGGTTTTACGATCAAACATCATCTCTGAAAAATTCTTGCATGGTCTAAATTCGAGAAGGATTCCTTGATGTCATTTTGGCCCTGAGAAATCCAACTATGGTCTTGAGTATTTTTTGCACTCGAATTTCAGAAGAATAGTCTAATATAACATTGGTAACTTGTTCCAACTGCAATTTTGAATGGAGTTATATTTTGTGTATGAATTTTATGGTAGCTCATAATTAAGTTCTCTCTTGTCATTGTGACAGAACCATAATTCCACTGAACAAGAGAGGCTTGAACGCAAAATACAAAAGGCTCCCTCTGGGCAGGGAACTATCAGGATGCTGACACGTGAAGAATGGGATGAAATCCAAGAAATTAGGCCAAGAACTCCATTTGAATCAAAACTTGCCCGACCTAATGCGCACATAAGAACTGGAGACCCGAAAAAGCTGGTACTTGCCCCCTTTTTACTTCCTTCAAAAAGCTTTGATTGTTGTACAGTACTGTAGTACATGAAAAAAGCATATCTAAATTAGGAGCATCTTATGTGCCGAGGTTCGGAATATGGTATGTTCAAAAATTGATTGAAGGTAGCTATAAAAAGGCAGTAGTAGCTTAACAGTTAAGATTTTAAGACAGATATTTAACATGTTAATCCTGCATAAATTACTACCATAACATCACCTTTCTTTAGCATTTACTTTGCAGTTGAATCGCAAATGGGCAAGATCAGGATTGATATTTATTTTTAAGATGAGGCACGAGTTCTATTTGGTTTTATTTTCCATGTTGTTGAGGGGGAAGAGAAAAAATAAACTTACTATTATTAGAAATCCTAGATCTCCTTTTAAATGGAGAGCCTTAGGGTAAATTACATAAGTAGCCCTTATATACTCGAAAGATGACAGATACATCCTTATAATAATATTAACACTTTTCCTCAAGTTGAAGCATATATATCTAACATGTCTATCTTGGAGCAAAGGAAATCATGATGCTTCTGAGGTAGTGCCTTAGTGAAGATATCTACCACTTGCTACTCTGATGTAGTAGTGGGGGTGCATATCGTGCCAGAGGTTACTATATCACGCACAAAATGACAGTCCACTGCAATGTGTTTAGTGCATTTATAAAACACTGGATTCGAGGTAATAAATATGATCGACTTGTTATCACAGAACATTGGAACATGTGTCTTAACCTCAACTCCTAGGTCTCTTAGAAAATTTATAAGCCACATAATCTCACAACTAGCATGTGCCATTGCCCGATATTCTGCCTCCACACTGGATCTGGACACTACTGTTTACGTTTTACTCTTCCATGTTACCAAGGTTCCTCCAAGAAAAGTAGCATAACCTGTGGTAGACAGCAAGGTTCGAAATGCCGATTTCGACGCTGTGTCGGTGAAATTGCAAGTGTGCATTTCGTGGGCATGTCGGAGAAATGTCCGTTTTTCGATGGCAGATTTTGACGATTTCGATGGCTCGAAAAAATGCCATTTCGGAGGCACGCCGAGGGTATGCCGATGCATGCTGACAAAAATGCCGTTTCAAGAAAATCAAATGTTGATTATGTAACAACAAGAGTGTTACATCATAATATTCATACACAACATGACCATACAATGTTAAAATTCAATAATGAGATCAAATATTCTTACCATGTTAAGAATACAAAAAATTTAATAATAGAAGAATACAAAGAATTTAAGAATGAAAGAATCAAAGTGTATAGTTTCAAAGTAAAAGTTAAAACTGTAATGTCTTGATGTATGATGTATCGGAAGTCAGGATTTGGAACTTAAAAGACAGATTTCACCAGAACCAAGAGTGTCTTGCTGGATTCATATCTTTATCATGGGTACTATCACCATTTGATTGATACCATTGTTGACTATTGTGTCGATGAATACTTTGAATGTATTCACAGTAATCCTTCCAAGACATATATGAATACATTGTCTGGTAATCCATTATGTGCTGTCTGTATTCATGTTCATTCATACTAACAAAAATCCCAAGACGAGGAAATCTACTATTTGTGTATGGTCTGTTACGCTGCCCACGTGTACGATTAGTTGCACGTGTTTGTGAGAATCCTGTTGTTCTAGAATCATCTTGTGATGCTTCTGATATTGGCATTTGAGGGGGAGCTTAGGGTTGGAACTGCTGAGGAAAATAATTTTGGATCATACCATACTCATATGAGTAAGAATATTCACTCTCAGTCCTAGTCGTAGAAGTGTCAACATTTTCAGACTCAGCGTATGAATATGATGGATAATTATATGAAGTGGTGGTAGTGCAAATGATTGCGGGTAGAATGGTTGAGCATACGAAGATCCCGTCTCACGTGTTGTGTCGTATGATCCCATGTCACATCTAGATCTAGGTGCTGAAGAACCAAAAAATTGATCACTAATGCTCATGGAACCAATTGAGGAGCTCAAATCCTCCATGTAGGCATCGTGACTTGGATATCCCTCGTAATCCATGGCTGGTGGACTTGGACTTGGAATATGTTCGCCATGGATATTGGTATGTCGTTCGTCATATTCTTTAGCACCCTGAATTTGCACTTGACCACCATGTCTTCCTCTGTCGGATGATCCTTCTGATCCAGATCCTTCTACCATTACAAAT
The DNA here is from genome assembly GCA_037157565.1 of Thalassia testudinum. Lineage (NCBI taxonomy): Eukaryota > Viridiplantae > Streptophyta > Magnoliopsida > Alismatales > Hydrocharitaceae > Thalassia > Thalassia testudinum. The sequence goes on along the minus strand of JAZHRO010000036.1, from coordinate 180,771,656 downwards.
TTATCTGCATTTAAGCCATCATCTGAGTTATCCTTTGAGGTTGAAGTAGACTGTGATAACTGTCGTTCTTCATCCTCTTCATCCAGTACTCTTATAGGAAATGTATGACGACCAGATCTGACCATATGTCCTTCAACATCAGCACCCATTTTCTTTGATAGCTCTGGATTTGGCCTTCCCCTAACATCCATCACAGGTTCTCCTCCAATGTCATTTATCCAACTTTCTAGCACATTATCTCCGGTTCGGAAAATGTAGGCCAGATCAATTGGATCGGCCATTTTCTTGTTTTTAAAATCAAAGCCCTCCTGAATGTGCCTCATTTGTAATCTTGTGTTGTAGTAGATATACACAAGGTCATTAAGCTTGTCAATTCCAAGCTTGTTTCTTCTTTTGGAATGGATAATGTTAAATGTACTCCAATTTCTTTCACACCCACCAGCAGATGATGTTTGTGATAACACTTTAAAAGCCACCTGCCGTAAATTTGGAGCTTCCGTTGCATACAAATTCCACCATTCCGCTGTAGGGAAACATATTCTAGTCAAATATTGGATTTTATAGAGTAAATTATTATTAGTAAATATTAAAGGGATGTCGGTTATTATCAGGATGAGTGGCCTTAATAGCCTGATGTGCTATATAACTCCCAAAAGATCCCATCTTTTCTCTAAATAATTTAATCTACAATATGTTGACATGAAGACGTCAAATATCTTAATTAAGCTTCAAATTTCAAGTTAAATTTGCCTACCTCATTCATGTACGCTATTTGCGTAGCAGTTGTAGGAGAGAGCTTTTGAACAACTTTTTGCACAGCTTGAATGAGATTTTCGCGTGTGCCAAAGTGGTATTTATAGTTAAATTTTGGGTTGAAATAATAGCATATGATAAAAGATAAATAGTTAAAATAATGTAAAATTATTTGAATAAAATAAATTTATAATGAAATATACTTACCAGCAAGGTGGAGCGGGTGGGATAACATGCTTTGCCTTCGTTCTCTTATTATCTTTAAGAATGACTCTTTAGACCTTCCCACTGCTTCTTCCACCTTTTCATACATAATTTCTAGTGCTTGGTATATGTAGCTCATCGTTGGTTTCTTATCTCTATCCACCAACTTCAAAACTAATACGATGAGCTCCATAATACGAGTAACGCGGTTACAATCATCCCAAAATCGTGAATTGTTTATCAAGTCCTCTGCATCCTTTCCACCTTGTATCCTAGTTTCTGCCATGGCAAATCAATTGGTAGAATTTACCATTGACTTTAATCCAACTTTATTGTCTACAATACTTTGCAAGGTAATGTAATTTGTAGCAAATCGTGTTATCCCAGGACGCACCAATTCGCTATTGTAATGCTCCCTCATTAATGACAAGACATGCCCATGATTGTAAATAAATGATGTAATTGATCGGACCTTATCCACAACAGACAAAATTGACTTCCTCTTTCCGAAGTCTTTCAAAATTAAATCTATACAATGTGTAGCACATGGCGTCCAGAATATTCCATACTTATTTAATTTCATAATCTTTTCTCTCGCATTCTTGAAGTTGCTGCCATTGTCCGTAATAATTTGAACAATATGTTCCTTCCTGACTTCATTAATCGTATCATTCAATAAAGAATAAAGGTATTCGTAATCTTTTACTTTATCCGATGCATCAACGGATTTCAAAAAAATGGATCGTCCATCACAACATATAAGGAAGTTAATGATTTACCTCCTTGTATAGCTAGTCCAACCATCTGTCATCAGTGTAACTTCATAATTGGGCCACATACTTTTCAAATCAGAAATACTCACCTAAATCTGCCTTCTCCATATGCATGTATTTGTTCATTATTTCATATGCTGTAGGAGCTTTAACTCCAGTCCCATATTGAGCACTGACGTCAATAACATTTTGCAACCATGGCTCGTCTGCAATGTTAGCTGGCAGCCCATGAGTCGAAACTAAGCTCGTGACTGCTTGCATTCCCAAACATGTCCTTAATGATTTTCTGTTTTGGGTCTGCTTTTCCCCCCAGGCTCCCCTTAGTGCTACCAGTTCGAAATAAACTACGTAAACCCATTTTTTATTTTTTGGATGGGTGTGGAGGTAGTCCTGAACCTGAGCCACTACCACCAGCATCTGTATACCTTATGCTCTATGCTCTTCGATCACCTGCCAGAGCTTGTCGTTCATGCTCACTTCTAAGTGAGTCTTTCATTGCTTGTCTGAATTGTCTCCTCCTCCTTGGATCAGCCTTCACATCACTCGGATATTCATAGTCTTAATCTGAGTCAGAGTTTACGTCGTAATAATCTTCATGACTACCAAATAGGGCCTCACGGACTGTTTCTTTTGACCTCTGTTTTATTGATTCCTTCTCTCGCCTTGACATCATTGACTCGGCAATCAAATCACGAACATCATCTGGACAATCCTCACATTTTATAACATTCTTATCATCACCAACTAGGTGATGCGTGAATCGTGTAATTCTACCACCCTTTAGCTGTTTTCTACAAAAATTACATTCTGTCATAGGTTTGGTTCCATCCATCACTTTGGTGTAATACAACCATCCAATGTCTCCTTATCCTTTTTGACGTTTCCGCTCCCACTTCCTCCAACAACAGCCTTGCCTTTTCCAGACATATTAATTCTGCACAGCTACACTACATTTACTTCATAATTCATAATCATTATATAATCATACTATACCTTTGACGTATCTGTCCCTATCTAATTCAAACAAGCGAGAAAAATCTACCTTAAATGGTTACACCTTTTGTATCTAATCCAAGTCCTACTAGACCCGATTGGATTACCCCAACCCTTGAATTACCTGACCGGCCAGATGGGTGGGACCCCCTAGGACACCCCGCACAGCGGGACACCACTAGAGGTTAACGCGGTTATCGCACCGACCCGTCTTGTCACCTGTTGGTCCAAGTAGACAAGGCTCCAGAATGATCCAATTAAGTCTAATATGACTTAGACAATTATCCAGCTAAGTTGGCATGTCTACTTTTTTTTAGACTTGGGTCTAATCGTACTTTTTGGAAAGGCTAATATATATGTTTAATGATGAGTATTGGTAGGTATTGGGCCTTGTTGTTGGAAAGTATGGAGCTAGTATGTATTGTACTTTACAGGTGGTTACTACTTTATTTGTTATTGTGTATTGCTAAATTTAGAACTTGACAAATATGATAGTTAAAAAATGGTAATGAATACTACCATAAACGAAAAAGATGTAGGAAAAAAGGTACGAAAGCTATAAATGAAACCTTCTGCTCGATTTTTGAAAGAAACTGTCTCATCACAGCAACTCACTAACTCAACGAGTTAGCGTCTATTAGTAATCAATAGGCAATAGCAGGCAGCAGCAAATCACTAACTCTGAATTGGGATTTTGAGCTCAATCGATGTGTCTATGGTTGTGAGTGTGAATTGCAGCAACTGATAGTCGATATTTATAACCAATCATTTCGAATAATTTATGTGATTTTTATAATTAAGTTCATCTGCCAACGATGAGTGCGATGCGAGACGTATATTGTCCGAATCTTCAATTAATATTTTATGATTTTTTTATGATTATGTCCATCGGTCAGTGACGTACTGTGTAAATATTTGATTCGATACATTTATAATTACGTCCGTTGGTGACGTATACTGTGCAAATCGTCGATTAATATTTTATGCGTTTTTTATGATCACGTCCGTCGGTTGGTAACATACTGTGTAAATATTTTTATTTGATCATTTACGATTACGTCCATCGGTGACGCCTACTGTGTAAATCGTCGATTAATATTTTATGAATTTTTTATGATTACGTTCGTCGGTCGGTGACGTACTGTGCAAATATTTGATTCGATACATTTACGATTACGTCCGTTGGTGATGTTTACTATGCAAATTATCGATAAATATTTTATGGATTTTTTATAATTACGTCTGTCGGTTGGTGACATACTGTGTAAATATTTCATTCGGTATATTTACGATTTTGTTCGTCGGTGACGTACTGTGCAAATCGTCGATTAATATTTTATGGATTTTTTGTGATTACGTCCGTCGGTCGGTGACGTATTGTGCAAATATTTGATTCGATACATTTACGATTACGTCCGTCGGTAATGTCTACTATGCAAATTGTTGATAAATATTTTATGGATTTTTTATGATTACGTCCGTCGGTTGGTGACGTGCTGTGCAAATATTTCATTCGGTATATTTACGATTACGTTCGTCGGTGACGTACTGTGCAAGTCGTCGATTAATATTTTATGGATTTTTTGTGATTACGTCCGTCGGTCGGTGACGTACTGTGCAAATATTTGATTCGATACATTTACGATTACGTCCATCGGTTGGTGACGTACTGTGCAAATATTTCATTCAGTATATTACGATTACATTCATTGATGACGTACTGTGCAAATCGTCGATTAATATTTTATGGATTTTTTATCATTATATCCGTCAGTGAGTCACATACTATGTGAATGTACAAGTACAACTCATTGTACAATGTATATCACTACATTGTATACCTCAATAATTGCTCAATCATGCTTCGTGTGGGTCCGGACATTTGTGCAGGTACTGACTCATGTTATTTTTTAGTCTAGACTCTAAACTCTAGGATTTAGTGAGCACATTGGTCATATGTTCCTAGGATAATAGCATTTGCACGAAACGCAAGGCAACACAATTTACCCATTCTCTTCCACCACCAGATCCACCACCATCCACCACACAGTGCACACACCTTAATTCCCACCCCATTCACGTTGGCCATTGCATCATGCCACCAGCCAGTGCAGGCACTGGCACCGCACGACCTCCCGTTACCTTTGTCCCCTTTCCCCTTCCCTCCAAAAGAGTCATCATTAGAGGAAAACCTAAACTTGCGGCGCCACCCTCTACAGGGAGATGCTCCCCCACCTTCCCAGCAGGCAACAAGTCCACCACCAAGGCGAGAAGTTCCATAAGTAACGATGCAGGCTACAGCCTGAAGCATCGGCAGAGATGGTAGTGGCAGTGGCATTAGCGGAGCGGAAGAGATGGCAATGGCAGTCTGCAGCAAGCACACATCATCGGCATCGGCACTTCGGCATGCCTCCGGTATGGTCGGCATGCCGACGAAACTCCTGACTTTCGACATTACAACCATATCGGCATGGTCACCTCTCAAAACAGACATTTAAATCAGTGGTAGACAGTCTGTCTTCAGGACTCCCTGTGTGATCGGCATCAGAATACGCATGTACATCAAAATGACCATTGTTCTTTATGTAAACTCCCTTCCCAGGACTTCCTTTTAGATACCTGAGGATAAGACAACATTCCAATGACAATACCTCGGGTTCTCCATATGCTGACTGGCCCTGTTAACAACATAACTGATACCAGGTCTTGTAACAGTAACATACAAGAGCTTCCCAACAATGCTCTTATACCTACCTTTGCCCTCAAACAATGGATCATCATACTCAGGCAATCGACATGGTGATTCTGCAAGTACCATAGATGGTCGTACACCCAGTTTCACCAAGAAGCTCAAGTACATACTTCCTTTGAAACAAAGACATTCCTTTGGAGTTTCTGGCAATGTCAATGCCCAAGAATTAGCACAGTTTTCCTAAATCCTTGGTTACAAACATAGTTTGTAAATATGTTTTTGCATCTTGAATGCCTCGATTGTCATCCCCTGTGAGCAGCATATCATCAACATATACAATAAGAATAGTAGTTCTAGAGTCCTTTCATCTAATGAAGACGGAATGATCAGATGAAGACCTGCAGAATCCAATCCCTTGTACTGCAATACTAAGACTCTCTTAAACCAAGGTCGGGGGCTCTGCTTCAGGTCATAGATAGCCTTTCTAAGCCTACATATCTGACCATCTCCCCCCAACCACAAAACTTGGTGGTTGGGACATATACACTTCCTCCTTGAAATCACCATATAAAAAAATATTTTTCACATCCAATTGATGCACTGGCCAATGTTTATTTACTGTGATGGAGAGAATGACCCTGATAGTGCATTTACGAGCCACTGGGGAGAACGCATCAAAGTAGTCTACCCCATAAGTTTGAGTATATCCTTTTGCTACAAGTCTGGCTTTCAGCCTCTCAATAGTGCCATTCGGGTGATACTTCACCATAAACACCCATCTGCAATCTACCACCTTGTTGGTGCAAGGGCATTACGATCGTTAATTTTAATGATAACAAAATACGCGTATTTTGACATTTGCATTTAAGTGTCTAAGTTTCAGAATAAATGCAAATACGAGGAGTTCAAGCTCACATCCATTACAGATTGGAGGAGCTTGTCTTGGACAAAAGCATCAAGGAGCATGAAGATGATGGAGCTTCGCATGGAGCGAAAGCTTGAAGGAGATGAAGAATATGATATATGATATCTTTCATGTATTTGTAATTGTAGTTGTTTTTGCTCTTTATGTTTCCTTAAAAATATTGTAAAGAGCCTAATAGTACATCACCTTAGTCCTAGGAACACCCTTCCATCTTTAGGACACTTAGATAAACTCAGAAAATCAAAATAGGCTTCAGACAGACGTCTAATATGGACATTAGACGCCTGATATGTGACTTTAAGTCGTCTAACTTTTTGGCCAGATGTCCAAACACATAGGTTGGAAATTAATAGTATGTGCCTTTCCATCTAGACATCCTGACCATAGTCTAGACGTCTTATAAGACATCTGATGACCTTACCAGACGTCCAATTAGGTGACCGTTAGCCTGTCAGCCTTTTCCCTTTGAGAGCTAAATGAGGGTATATCACCAGACGTCCTTAGAAGTGTCCAAACGTCTGATAAAAAAATGTTGGACCAAAATCCAAGGATGTTAGACCTGTATCTGACCATTAGCTCCTTGGAATCAATTCTCGCAACTTTTAGACATCCAGATCATATGTCAGACGTCTGGCCCGTCGTCTGACACATATATACTAGAACCATGTTTAGATCTGGTTCATTTCCAGGAACCAGCCCGCTCTTATTAGAGGTCCGATAACTTGATCAGACGTCTTACAAATCCTAGTTAGTTGTCTGACTAGATCCCTGATTAGATTCGATCATTTCTAGAGAAACATTCCCTCAGGATTAGATGTCAAAAAACTCAAATCATACGTAAGACCAGACGTCTGATAATAGACTTAGACGTCTGATATCTTTGTTAGACTCATTATGACACTGATTTGATTCTGATTTCAACCTAAATCTCCTTGGAATCTTTCCCATCGGCTATCTAAGCCTTCCTAAGCCCTCTAAAGGCTTCCTAGGGCCTTTATAAATAGAGGACCTTTGGCTTAGACACATCTAAGACACCCATGATAGAATACTTTCACCATGTTAGAGTGTGAGAGATCTAAGAAGAAGAGGCTCTGCCATTTGCTCTCTGAGTTCTACTTTCCACATGGGAAAGCACCATCTTACTGCGAAATCACACCTACACACTTCCGATTCAGAGAAGCTTTCTTGCTTATAGAAGTTTAGGATTCATCCTTATATTTTGGGCTCTATAGGCTTATTGTCTTTCTTTTGCTTTGTGGTTAGGTATTCACGTGGTGAATTCCCGTCTCCTTCGTGAGACAAAATATTCTTTGTGAAGAAGAGTGGTTTGAGGTACGCTACCCTCGGGTTAAAGTAGCGTGGTTGTAATTGAGGTTATGCTACTCTCGTTCAAGTAATACATAGTGGATTTGGTCGACTCGATTGACCAGGAAATCCTAAGTCGAGAAGCTTAGGTGGTGGTTTTTATCCGGGTTGGGTTTCCACCTAAAAATACTTGTCTCATTTGTGGTGAATGCTATTTGTATGATTTGATTGATTTTTATTTTTGCATATTTTATATCCCGCACTATTAATCTCCCTCTAGTACAATTACACACCTTACCTCCTTGTGGAAGATGTATCAAGTCCCATGTACCTTTAGACATAAGAGCATCCATCTCATCCTACATTGCCTATCTCCAACGAGGATCTCGGAGAGCCTCATCATGATGTTTAGGTACCACCATAGCTGCAAGAGCTATAGTAAACCTTTGTAAATCTGGACTAAGGTGTTCAGTAGCTGTATAATGGGCCATAGGATGTAAGGTACAAGATCAAAGCAATATGATGCTCATCTAACTGCTGTAGTGGATCATCCGGATCTGATGATAGTGAGGGAACGTAAGGCTCGTCTTCATCTTCTACCTGCATGATAAGTACAAGAATAGGAATAGAAGCAATATGTCGACATTCGTAAGCATGCGAAAACCACTTTAGACTAGACTCCTCATTAGAGAAGTAGGGAGTCTACTCAATGAAAGAGACATCTACAAACATATATTATTGTCTCCTAATAGGATCAAAATAGCGATACCCCTTGTGGGTTCGAGAATAACCCAAGAAGATACTTAACAAATCAGGGAGACAATTTGTCAAGGGTCCCAAAGGGGTGGACAAAGCAAGTGCACCAAAAAATTTGTAGTAGCAAAGCAAAATGAGTGGTATCTGGCTACAACAAAAGTAATAGTGTGGCTCAGTCAAGCATTGGGGAAGGAAGTCTATTTATTAAATATTTTGATGTTAAGATAGCATCTCCTAAAAATTCTTAAGTACATTTGTGGCAAGCATTATGGTTCTGGAAACATCAAGTAAATGGTGTAATTTCCATTTGGCAACCTCGTTTTGTTGTGAGGTGTGAGCACATGAAGTTTGATGAAGGGTGCCATTGTTAGAAAGAAAATCAGCCACATCTTTTTGCATAAATTCCAAAGCATTGTCACTACAAAATTTTTTGATGTGAGTAGAATAAAAATTCTATGTTTCATTGAAAAACTTTGGAGCAATAGAAATAATTTCAGATCTATCATGCATCAAAAATGTCCAAGAAAAGAAAGACGACTGAAGTCATCAACAAAGATTACAAAATATCGGTAAACATTCCGGTCAATTATTGGACACGGACCCCAAACATCACAACGAACCAACTCAAAAGGTACTGAGCATTTTTTATTTTGTCTAGATAAAAAAGATACACGGTGATGCTTGCCAAGATGACAAGCTTCACACTTTATACTGTGGTATATTAGACTTTGGAAACATTTTTCGCAGATGTGAAGCAAAAGGATGACCCAGTCAACAACACCAAAGAATTGGATCCATAGAAACAGAGGCATCACAAGCAAACAAAATAGAAGCATAAATGTAATAAAGTCCACGTTCAATCCCTCCACCAATCATCGTCTCCGCCCGGATGTCCTGAAAATAGACAAAATGCTCATCAAATATTACACGACATTTAAGTTCCTGACATAATATGTAAACAGTAATAAGCTCAATGGAAATTTTGGAGCACAGTAAACAGTAGACAGCCTCAACTTATTTGAAAAATAACCTCTCCAACTCCGATGATAGGAGAATGTGCCATTTAGTAAACGAATAAAAGTGCTATCATTAGTCTTATGCATAGAGATAATAGCATCTTCCTTACTAGTAAGATGACTCGAAGCACCTGAGTTAACAATCCATGATGTAGAGGATGAAGTTGTGGCAAGATGCACAGACCTACTAGTGGCAACCAAAGAAGCCATAGTGTCTGAAGTAACAGGCTAGCGCAGAAGGGTTATTAGACGATTATAGTCATCCATCGTCAGAGTAGAAGCAGGAGATGACATAGGAGCAGAAAAAGTATCAATAGAGGGAGGCGGCCCTCTCTCAACCACTGCAGCAGTAATGGAGCGATTTCTTGGATAACCAAATTTGGTCCAACATTTCCCCAAGGGTTGATTAGTCCTCTAATAGTGAACACAAGGTTCATAGACGCATCCATGTCCACGGCCTCGACCCCCTTGAAATCTACCTCTGCCACCAAATGCAGCAAAGGCCGATGCGTAAGTGTTCGATGTCGTACAAATATCCAGAAGATGACTAGTATCCACAGATATCTTTTGCAGACAACCATACACAATCTCCAAATCAAGCATAATTTCTAGGGCTAGAATATTTTCACGGGTGGATGAAAATTTATCATTCAACCCATCCAAGAATCTATAGACTTGCCAAATCTGTCTCTGGCTAATCTGAGCATCACAACAGGAAGGTTGGAATATATTTAGCTCTTCAAAGAGCCCTTACATCTCTGTATAATAATCAATTAGCATCCTTTCTCCTTGAGACATGGACCATATATGGCGATATACATCTGACAGACGAGCATGATTGGATTTCTGAGAGTATTTCTTGGATAGGTTCTCCCACATGTCCTTCGTCGTCTTCTTGTACAAGTTTAATGCTATCTGTCGCTCCACACGGCTTATTATCCAGTTCATCACTAGATAATTATCTTGCTCCCATTTTTCAAAATTCTTATGAGTTGACTCAGGAGGATTAGTAGTGAGAATCAAAAGCTTCTTGTGGCCACCCATAAATATCTTGAATGCTTGCGCCCATGAGAGAGTTTTGATATCCATTAAGTTTGATAGTGGTCCCCTGGACCATCAAGAAAGCCGAGGTAGTCATCGGCTTTGCTTCAATAGTTTCATTCGAGGTGGATGCCATAACTGTGACCACTAGAAGCAATGAGAATCAGGAGTAAACTCAGATCTGATTTTGAGTATTCAGAATATAGATATGAAGATAAGAGCAGTAGAGCACGCTCTCCAAGTTATGGGAAGTATGACCCATAACCCATGCCTCCTATGGAGGTATTCTAGGACATTGTCCTTTGATCAGATGTGTGCAACAGCCTAGACAAGGGAAAACACACCCCAGGAGGCACCAAAGGAGGAAGATCACCCCTTTGGTGGCACTTGATGGTGCTGTCGGCTGCTGGAGACACTCGGCGGCGTTGCTGGGCTACCAGCAACGTAGAGAGGGGCCTAGCAGCACTGCCGGGCGAGAGAGAAGCCCTGCGGCAGCGCTGGGCTCTTGGATAGGACCTGTGGCGGCACTCTGGGTGGCGCTAGGTCACCGGACCACGCTGCTAGGCAAATGAGGAGACCTGCAGTGGCACTAGGGGCTTGAGTAGGGGCGGTGGCAGCGCTTTGGGTGGCGCTAGGTCATCGGACGATGCTATTGGGCACCGTCGACGTGTTGGCGGTGCTGCAGGTCGCTAGCGGTGTCGGTGGTGCCCTCCGGTGACGCCTCCGATGGCCTCTGCAGAGGTGCTAGAGGTCGGAGAGAGAGAGAGGAAGATTATTTGGTGGGAAGGGCACCAGAGCACGAAGGATCTAGGATCCACCTTGCTCTGATACCATGTTGGGGGAGAAGAGAAAAAATGAACTTGCTATTATTAGAAACCCTAGGTCTCTTTTTATATGGAGAGCCTCAGAGTAAATTACATAAATAGCCCTCATATACTCAAAAGATGACACATACACCCTTATAATAATATTAACACATGTAATCTCATCTTTTAAGAAGGAATTTTTGTGCATTCAGAGTAGATACATAATGCCCTTATTCATGTCTTTGTCTCATGTAATTTTCCTCTATAGTCCAAGATATTGTCACTGCCAACCATCACCCACCATCTTTCATCTTGCACTTACTACTTGCTGCCGTTCCTTGCCACTGCACCACTTGCAGTGGATTTGGAGTTTCACCCTTCAAGTTTACCACGATAGTCACAACCTTATTAGCTCTTGAATGAAGTTTGGAAGTAGAGGAAGATCAACATGTTGCCATGGCCAATAACCTTTTCACCAAGTACGATATCTAATCAGGACATGCCCTTGGTGTCTCTTATGTTGAGCCTAGTACAATTCAAAAGAGCTGAACTGGAATTTATTATAGCATATATAGAGGCTTCCTTTATCTTATTTGATGCTTTACCTACCTCTGATTCTTCCTGGTCTCTCCCTCTCTATAGAGGGCCTAAGCTGTCAGTGTCTATGATGAATAAGACATTTCCTCAACGTCACCTTGGAGTAGGTGCCTTCGGTACTCAGTCTTGCACCTCCATCATATATAGGTTTGTTTTATTCTATTTTATTTTGGATTAGAGAATATATAGAGGTTTTGCCTTATTTTTCATTATATTTTATGCATCTTTATAATTCTCTTCCATTCTCTATGTGGGTAGAGGACCTGGGGTTTCTATGATGAGTAAGGCATTTCCTTAACAATATTGAATCCCTACTTCCTAACTCTCGTTTTGCCCATTATAATCCAGCAGAAACGTCTGAGCTTATTAAGGGGGAGTGGGTGAAAGGGAACTAGGATGAGGATGTTTGAGATAAAGCAAGAATTATAGGACCTTTGTTTGCTACTAATAAGCCAAACAGCCAATAGTACATGAGCTACCATAGAACCATTGATCAAACCAATCTATGAAGAAGGCTAGAGTTACATTTCTATCTTTGTTATGATTTCAGAACCATCATAATACTCATGGTCTGTTCCTGTACTTGGGAGGTGGTTGAGAAACCAGATTGCAAATAGTTTTTTAGGTATTTGGAAACTCTTAAGAATGGATTTGCTGTTCGCCAAAATATTCAAGAATAAACTGAAGCTACTTGTATTTTTTTATTCTAAAACAAGCTTTATAGCAGAAAATGCAAGTTCTATTCTGGAACCCAAACCATGCATCGGGATCTCAAAGTTGGAGATCTGTACTCAAGAAAGCATGGTTCTAGGATGAACATCCTAGCTTTAACCCCATTTATTAAAAATCAACATGAGTATAAACGTGCAAATTCTACCATCTAAGTCCTGAGAATGTCACAACTTACAATGACCGTAATCATCTCTTGCAGGAAGACTTGAAAAATTGGACCATAGATGTGTTTGCTGATGCACTGACCAGAGTTGAAGAAATTGCAAAAGGGAAGTGATTTTTAACATAGGACCATTCATATTCTTCTATGATTAACATCATGCAGCATCACTTACTCTAATGGTCCTGGAGATCTTGTCAATTGGAGTGCTGGTTGGCAAAGACATTGTCAAGCTCTGCTTGGGTCAAACGGAATCACTCCAGCCAGCTGCTGCCTACCCTCACTGTTAATGCTGGAACAAAACTGGGCACCGATCTGTTTCTGAAGGAAGGTGCAACCAAAAAAGATGAGATGATTCAACAAATATGGGTTTGTTCTTATTAAAATGTCAAACATACCCGGTTTATAGATGTTGTGTCCTGCTACATATCAAATTCGTCTGTTGTTTAAAACTTAGAACAGAACAGGGGTGGGCATTCGTCCGTAGAAAGGACCTGTTCCTGTCAATATTTTTTTGATGGAATACCTTCCAGACCATTTAAAGGAAATTGTAGTCTTTAGCAAACTAATGTATATTGCATTACCTTTTATCGTTTTGTCAATCCTGTTATATGAACTGGAGGCGTGCAAATGAATAGGGTGAGGTGGAGTTGGATGCTTAATATGTATAAGCATTTCTCATATATGGAAAGGCCGACGGTACTTTAATAGATTTGCAAGATGTATGATAAGTATGGACTGTGCAAAGCATCATATGTATAGCGATCACAAGCATAGATTTCTTTTTAAGAGGAGATGTCTTTATATTAACAAAGATAAGGTTGCTGTGCTTACATAAACGCAAGATATTTCTTTCCTAGAAATTTTCGTTTGCTACTTCCCGATCCACAATCCGACGGAAGTGGACGCCGCGTTTCCTATTAGACCACATCGAGATCGTCCGCATGTATCGGGCGACATTACAAATAAACATCCGAATCAACAATTAAAGATAATTTACTTTTACTTGAATTTCGGAGTACGTTCATTTTTTTTTTTTTTACCAATTTGAGTAACTTGATATCAAGATCGCACACAGAGCCAAAGCCAACCAATTTTTCGTTCTTTGAAATTTGTGAGATCGAGACTAAATGACAACTCTCTGGTGTTGTTTCATGATGGAAGCATGTGCTCAACGATGTTTGTACTTAGTTTTTGTAAATATAAATATAGTTGAGCAATGGCTTTCCCAAGCCCTTTCCCACCACATCTCACACAAGAGATCTCCACCATCTGTTTTTGATAAGCAGACAAAGAAGGGGTGCAGGGCTCACCTTGGAAGGCGGTGAAAGAGCTTGCGAAAGGACTTATGTTTTTCGTTTTTTTAGGGATAATTTTGCGCGGAGTTGTGTGTCATGAGATTTTTCTTTTTAGATCCCCAAATTTAAGAGGACGAAACAATTCAATTTTTTTTCACACGACGTTCTGTGTCCTGTGAAGGAAATGGATACTTTTTAGTCAAAATATCTCCCAGCAAAAGCTAATTTAAAAAGCTGCGGGGAGGACGAATCTATGTCTTGCATCCAGGGGTTTGGGTTATCAAATATTCAGGTTCTTTAGAATTGAGACTGCCTAAGGAAACTGGCTCGACACCGGCTCGGAAACAGCAGTTTGGGTCGGGCTCAATCAAACCCAAATTCCTATAGAACCTGTCCGTGAACTCGTCTTTATTAAAAATATGCCATGAAAAAGATTCAAACTTGCATCTGGTACTATGTACAAGAGCTCATAAAATTCAGCAATGGTCCTGTAATTTGCTAGATAGTCATACCATACATATATATTGCAGTCATGCACACCTCTTGTCGAACCCATTAACAAACCCACTTTTATTAAAGGGCATACGTCTAATGGATACGTCACCGCTTTATCACTTGCGCTAACCTTATTTTAAGTTAGCATATGTTACATATTTTATATGTTTCTATATACAGATATTTACGCATGCATAAACTCATACACACACATATCCACTCTTATTGAGCCCAAGCTCTTATGAAGCCAAGTCTCAGCTCATTTCCATAAGGTTAACTTAATAAGATGGACCAGCAAGCTCTGATCAAGCTGAACCTGAACTGTGACAATCAAGCCTATGCTTTTTGACAGCGTTATTCGAAACTCATGAAGAGTTTTTAGAATTAGCGATGTCCCTAAATCTACCCCTGATCTGACACGATATCTCCTAACTAGTCCCTAAATGGGTTCATCCCTATAGATTCATTCTTATTGTTGTAATGAGTGATAATTATATCAGTTGTAACAAATGGTAGCTGTAACAGTTGTAACAACCATTAGTTAGCAGGTAACCCAGCTGGGACTGCTTCTGCTATAAATAGGAATAAGATGCGACATTTGGAGGTTGTGTTGTTACTTGGCCAAACCCCCTTCAGTCTTCCTTCTCTCCCTGATCTCCTAACTATTCTCTTGTTCTTCTCTATTTCTCTGAATTCTGCTCTTAATTCTATGCAACCTGGCAGTGACTCGATCTCAAAGTCACGCCCAACACTATTCCTCTTCTTCTAATAATCATTCTCCTAACAAATTGCTCCACTACATTCATGTTGCCTGAGGAAATAGAAGCCATGAAAAGGCTTCTTGCAGACATGGTCCAGCGGGCAATGGAGGAGCTTCGAAGTGAGTTCCAGCAACAGCTCTCGCAAGGTTCAGATTCCAGTCAATGGGAAAGATATACCTGGATTTGGTTGGATGGATAAAACTTCATGATTTGGCTAGAAGGAGGACTAATCCTTACTACTCCCTGTTAGTAGAATCCGTTAATTCAAAATCATGTGTTCACCACCCAAACAACACCATCAAAACAAAGCATTAAGATTGAACTAAGAAACAGCTCGACCAGTTGAGAAATCTTTGATGAATAATTTCGGGAATAAGCTCAAGGGAAGGGTACTACCACTATAAAACCTCACATATCAACATATTCCTTGACCTGAAAGTCAAAAATGATGACCATGGCAAATGCTTCCACGTCTAGCTGTGGCCCTGGTGCCTCTTATTGTCCCCCTCTGTGTACCACCTCAGAGATGCGTATAGTCCAGGGGATGCGTATACCATCATACCAAATGGCAGTTCAGATGCAAATGAGTTTCAACAACTAAATAAAAAAAAATGACCTAGAGATGATTTTTCTAGATAAGTTTTCAGGGGTGAGTTCTACTTGACGCACTGAAAAGAAAAAATCAGTTGATAAAATACAATGAAAGAAACCAAGACCAACAACACATCATGGGATATGATCTCATCAGCACAATGCCCACCCCAAAGAGATTTATTGCCCATTATGGGATCACCTAATAATCTTCATTGTTGCCTTACCCGGCATTTGCGCAAATGGGTGCTATGCAGTTTCCTTGATCCGCCACATACAGAGTTGAGTGAAATCAAGTATAATCATCTCATGACAATGACAATTACAACACCAAATGAAAAAACAAAGCAGAAATCTGCATTTTAAGTTCCAAAAAAGACTTGATGTTTATGTTTGCATTTGCTCACTCATTGCTTTTCCCCACTTTACGTATAGGATCTAATCTTCCTGACTTGGTGTTGGCAGAATGATTGTGAAGAACTGCGTGGTTATAATTTACCTGTAAAAGAGCCATATCATTTTCAGGAACAAAAAGGAAAGACCTTAAATTGGATCTGAAACTTCACGGTATCTCTTGGCAAAGGCAAGACGATAAATTACTCAAGGAATACAAACAATAGCTAGCTGCTGCTTAAGAAACACTCCGATGTTCAATTGATCAGTGACTGATATTTTCCGACAGTTTTTTCCACTGAACTGCTAATGATCTTTCATTTGCATCCTCCCTATATTGCTTTGGTTTTGCAACTCAACTGTGAATCTGAACTCCTAAAAGGATTTAATATGTTGTATTGCTAAATTTTATTGGCAATGCCCAAGTTTTTTTATTATTTTATTTAAAAGGAATGCAAAAGTATCATTTGGATTCCAATTTCCAATGTCTATTATAAAGCACTATAATCCACTAACCTCCTCCTAAAGGGTGCATAATGCATAAATGCTTTGTGATCAATGGGTAAATGATGTGGACATAATGACTTTTCCGAAGTTGTCTTTTGCAAAAATCAGACATATAGCAAACTCTTGCAAATTGCAATTGATAGGTCAATAGGTGGGTGAGGGTCTCAGGGAGAGGGAACCACCAAACCAAAGGTTTGAAGTGGTTCTACCATAATTAATAGACCTCACCCTCCTATAAGTTAATAACCATCTTTACCAAAAGATGGTATTAAAAGGTGAATGAGTGCTACCTTGGCCAGGTAGCACGAGTGAGCCGAGTAGCATTCTTCCGAAAGCATGCATCATAAGGAGGTTGAGGTTTCAGCCAAGTAAGTTGAACCACCTAAACCCTAAGGTTGGTGGTTCTACCCTAAAGACAGTCATGCCCTCAACCTCTTATAAGAGAGTAGCTGTACGAAACCCAAGCTACCCCCTCTGCTTGGGCGAGCAACCCAAGGTAGATTAATAACGACTAATAACTACCTAGTGGACCGCGTCTCGCGTAGGCCGCTGAGTCATAAGCTACCCTCTCCAAGGGCATTAAGAGCAAGCACCCCCTTAGGTGCTTGCGGGTTCTTGAGAGCCGATGCGGCGATTCAAGCACGGTAACCCTATTCTTGTAATAAAAATGTAGCTACTAGGAGGGAGGACAGAGCCCGACCGAGAAGGGGGGCCTAGGGGGTTTTCCCACCAGATTCCTTATTGGAATTATGAGTCCACTATCCAACTAGCATGCCTCAGCATGTGTCAATAGGAGGGTGAGGGTCACAGGGAGAGGAAATTACATAAATTCCATCAAGAACCTTTAAAATTACTTAAGTGCTATAAGAAAATCCATATTTACATGAATGCTATAAAAAAGCTCACTCCGTTTACATAAATGCCAATTCTTGTGTCAATCAAGATGAAATTTAGACCATGTAAATCCTTGTATCAATGCAAATCTAATAGCATGAATAAATCGTCTATAATTTTGAAGGTTCTTGATGCCATTTATGCAAATATCCCTACCCCCCAAAAGAAAAAAAAAGGACTAATGTGTCATCCACATTCTTCCCCGAATCAAGTAACATAGCATTCCAAAGAAAATTCAATATTGCACGTACACAGAAATCGTGCATAAATTTTTCATGTACTTGCAAGGATGGATCAGGCACTCAACTGTATCTCAATTCTCAAAAAAAGTTCCAGTTTATCAGGGGTTAAGATGGATTGCTGATTTCCTTGATTAATTGTCACAGTTTTGAAGATCATATTAGGCATTACATAAGGTTGCAAATTCATTTATTACATTGGTTAATGAGTCTTGAGTTTCATATGAATTTTGATGTTATATCATGTGTTTAGCTAAAATTGACACACCGTTGCTCTAACGTCAACTTTGAGCTCAAACCCATCACCCTACAATATACTGCCATAAGCTAGAACAGTTGTCATCTAGCATTAACTGATAGTTTTCATTATTTACCATCTAACACAAATGGTCAAATTGCCATGACAGAAGCTACATCATTTGCGCTAATGTGAGCTTTGCAGAGGCAAGAAATATATAATTACAAGTTGTTCAAGATAGACTTCAGCATCCAGTTTGTCATCCAAAACATTTGTTTACACAATACCAGAATAATTACATTTTTGAAAGAAGAGGTTCATAGTGGACTTACTCATATGCTTTCTCCGCCTTAACTTGGCAAAAGCTACAGCAATATGTGAACCAATCAGGGCATTATTCTTGACAAGTGCAATATCTATCAGGAAGTTATGAAAAATACAAAGGGGGCAAGATTTATCAAATAACTACCAAGTGTTGACATTTAGTTGAAATCAATCTGAAGGTACAACACGAACCATAGACAACAAGTAAAATTCACACATCCTCAGTGTATAGTCTAACTAAAGAAGTCACTTTTCCCTCAATAAACTCTTTGCTCCAATCTCATAAAGACCCTCTGACCCCTAATATCAAAGCTATATTTAAGAAGGAAAACAGAAGAGGAATTTGCCACTAATATGATGCACAATAGAATCAATAAATTTGCACTCAAGATACATCCTAACCAGAGGCATCTTGAGTTGAACATTCAAGGATTGCTCCATTTGTGCTTATTGCAAACTTGTAGAGGATTAGACCAGAAAGATAACTTGAGCAGGTTAAAACAGCATGTCACACTGTTATCCTGTAGAGGGAATATTCAATAAATGCATGAAAGAAAAGCTTCAAATGACGGATATCATGCAGTCCAGTGACATAAGCCAAGAGGTTTGAGATATACCAGTCACTAGTACCCAAGATTGAAACCAACATTGGGAGATCTACATGGTTGTTTTCCCTTCACTTCTATTTTCCAATGTCTCCAAATTGTCTCTCAAAATTTCTCTTACATGGTCCAACTTGTTTTCACTTCACTTTACTTAGCTAATATTTTAGATAAATTTAAATGTTTTCTTGTTTCTTAAGATCTAGAATCGACAAAATGTTTTGATTTGACAGCCACACGCTAGTTTGCATCCCAAGCTCCAATAAGATAGACTAGACAGATGGACCAACACAAAATAAAGCTTTATGGACCACAGTTTCTGGACTTCAGCAAAGGTTACCCTAGAAAGTAATCACTTAAGTTTGTTAAAAGGGGTCCAACATTACAAACTTTCAATATCCCTCCATAAGGAAAGACCAGACTGTCGCCAGTACTCTTGAGCTTTAATCAAGATATAGGGTCATGGCAACATGGCTTCTATCTATTCACTTGAGCAAAAAACCAATAGAGAAGTTTGCAAAAATTAATCCATATATCGTATCTTTTCTTGTGCATTATACTCTTTATATACATACATACACCAGATTGCATTTTTCTCCAATTTCACACCAAGCTCTCATCAAAATGTAAGGTCACCTGCATAAAATAGTTGCTTTTATGACTTACTGTAACAAGCAAGAAAAACAATAATTGTGATGATTTACTTTAGCAAGCAAAAATAATAGTTGGGTTAATTACATATATGCCCCAACAATCATTGTCAAAAACATGTACACACCAGTATATTTCATATTTACATGTATACTCCCAAAAATAACCACTTGCCTTTTTCATAAAATACTACATACTGTATAGACTAAATAATAAAGATATTTTTATACATCTACCCTTTTTTTCTCTTTTGTTCCAAGAAAAACCCATCTCCTACCCCTCCCCCTCTTCAATAAAGGTGAGAGGGTGACGTTTTTGATGAAAGAGAAGAGAAAAAAGGGTGTATATATATATATATAACATGATCCTTATTATTTGGTCCACTTGGTTTGTAATGGTATATGAAAAAGGCACAAGTTCATTATCAGGGGTATATATGTAAATACAGGAAATATAAGGGTATACATGACTTTCGAAATGATTATAGGGGCACATATGTAATTAACCCATACTAGTTGCATGCAAACAGAAGCATAAGACTGGAAAATTTATATACATTCATCTATAAATTTTATATGGTACATAAAAAGGATACTGGCCATTAAAGAAGCACCTCCGGTTAATTCGTTGACTCTTGCAAGCAAGAAAGGAGTCACAGCATTACCAATTACATGTTTGTCCCTGGGAACAATTCAGAACTATATGTTGTAGGTGACTCCATAATAGCTGCTCTAAAACCGAGAGATGTTTACTTACTCCGCTTCTTCGAGTGCTCTTTGTATGGCAGATTCTATAAGTTTCCCTGAAGCAGCATGCTCTTTTGGTATAGGGACTGCAACCAAAATCCCAGATCCAAGCCTAAAGCTCAAATTTGCGTCTGCAATTTTACCAAAAGAATTTATATGTACCACATTGTACTAGTATCTGAGGAAATAAAATGAGAAGAACGCAAAGGGCTGAAACCTATGAGTCTGGCACAGTCTTCAGGAGTGTCTAGACAACAAGGAACCTGAACATACAAGCAAAAACAAAAACATGAATATTCATGTGCCCAGAATATGCATAACAACAGCCAAGGGGCGAAAGACAAACAGCCATAATATGTATAACAGCCAACAGGAGAAAGGCCAATAGCCAAATCAAAGTCAAAATCTCAGAAGGGTTCCCACGTAGGTAGGTGTGCAAAAGATGGAACACCAAAAGGTTCCCATGGCTAGTGAAGGCATTTAAACAAGCTGGACAAACTATTTTGTAAGATTCCCAAAGGGAACAACCAAGTCAAGTTCTGTTTCGGAGCAACTGTATACATTCAAGACAAAGGACCCTCGTGCATGCCTTCTGCACATGAAATGTTAATGGCGGATGAGATAAAGAATGGAGTCAACTAACAACAATAACACTGAATAGAACTATTGCGAACTAATGCTTTATAGTCTTGTTGTAACAGATTAAAATTATGTGAACTGCAAGTTCAATGTTGGAGAAATTCTAAATGAGGTGAAAGTGAAAATAGGAACACCTTGCACATAAAAAAAAATGTCTTTGGGCGGATGGTGTTGATCTTCTGTCACAATGGACAGATAGATGGATATGCCACATGTAAAATTAATACTGACTTGTTGAAATGGATAGAGCTACTTGTATCCTATCTGACAAGAAAATACCTTCAAGAAAAAAAGGCAAATATGACCGACAACTATATGCAGAGTCAAGAGTTGGAGTGTAATCATAGAGAAAGTAGAGAATGTCTAGAAATGGAGATGCTGGGGTAAGTATCTCTGACTGTATTAAAAAAGGGGGAAAAAAGATAACATCTGTAATATGAATTTTTTTTTTTGAAAAGTATAACATCTGTAATGTGATTATCAGGGAAAAAGATGGTGTATCACCCAATAGAATATAAAATGAGAGAAACTTGTGTAAGGTGGATTAAAAATCTTTAAAAAAAGGTCATTTGAAGGTGTGGGAAGATAAATGAGCTATCGTATGCAAGAGACGACAATAAAAACTAGGAGCTACATAAGTGAAGACAATAAAATCCAAGTGTTCTGAAAGAAACAATTAAGAACAATCTTGTTTAGTTGGAATGGATCTAAGTGAGACCTAAGATAAACTAGAATGTGGACAATGAACCCATGTTAGCCGGGCCCACTTGATGCATTAAAGTGGGCCCGGCTGTGTCTATAGATTGGTGTAAGATTTCCTTAGACCAAGAGTATCACAAGGTCAAAAAAAAAGGCAAAACAAAACAAAACAAAATGCAGCAAAAATAGGGCTGTAGACCAAATAAACCAATTATTAATCAAATGGGGGCAAATAGCAATGACCAGTCAAACTACTTAATTTCAGAACTTCATACCCCACAATAGTACCCATAAAAAAAGCTCCAGAACAATAAGATAATTTGGAATTACCAAAGCACCAAAGAGAACTAGAACTAAGATGTTAGACCAACCTTGCATCCACTTAATTCCGTGAAAAAAGCAGGAAATTCATGTGTCCTGTAACCACAAACTGTCACCCCTTGAGTTTCCTGCAAACAAAAGAGTTGTGGGCTTTTACACATTGCTGATTATACAAATCTAAAGCTGAAAGAAGGCCTTATTCTTGCACATGAACCAGGAAATCAGAAGAATTCTAACAAGCTTCCTTTAATCAATAGAATCACAGAACTATATCAACCGATTCAACCCCCAAACAAGCATATTTGGGAACTTTATTCAGGCTGTGAGTACCTAGCCAAAAAGGAAAATCATGGCTTAAAATTCACTACTTGAGAAACATGATGGGAGACAATCGATAATTATGTTATTTGCCTAGGGAGATTTATGAGCTTGTGAAGAACATATTGCAATTATTCTCATTAAATTTAGCATACAGAATTTCTTTTGCTATCCCTGGACTTTTCTACAGATGTGACTTGGTATAGTAACTGCAAACTCTAAAACTAGAAGATGAGTATTTCCTTTTCTCACCAATGCACTTGAGGACAGCTTCCAACATCGGAGTGTTACTTTAGTCAAGTAGCAAATGTTTCTCTCTGTCTCTCAAAACATCTCTTTGGACAACGACGCACCCATGGTAAAGTAGCAAGTGTTACTGAGGGCAAAACCCCTTCACAAAGTCAATAACAACAATACCATGCTTCTTTCCGTCTGCAACAATTTCTTTCGCCTAGGCGGAACTGTATCTCACATACATCTTTACTTCACCCTCTAAAACCATTATGGTTGCTCATATTCTCCCAAAGATTTTTATGCCTCGCAATCACCATGACCAAATTGCATTCCTCTTGGCTCAGTAAAACTGTCTTCCATGCCATTTTGTAATCATTGCATCATGCCATTTTCTGTCTATGCATTCAAATTTCAACAGTGCACCACTATTTTGCCTTCACACCCTCTACCTCATCATGAACAAGTCCACATCTCAATGCCAAGTGACAAAAGCTTGGCATCAAAGAGGCCAAAGTACCACCAGTCTAGTCATCATTGCAGCACCTACAGGTCCCCCCATTTACTAACCTGGGGCATAACAGCACAAAGACTCCCTCCAAAAAGCTTAGGCAACTCATGGAGCCACCATCCTGTCATCCCATAAAATTCCCTTGTGCAGACTATCTTCATTTTGCAATAGCTTCACCACCCCTTTAACCAGCAAGGCATCATTAAGAGCTGTAAATGGAGCACACTAAGACTGCCCTGCTTAGAAGGCCTGAAAATCTCCTCCTATGCAATAAAACATGTGAAATAACCTTCGTGTTGAGTGCCTTTCCAGTAGAACCCTTTTTCTAATGATATCAATTTTCTTTGGAATCTTCTTAGGCAATCTAAAAATGGACATATGAAAAATAGGTATGACTGGAAAACTAACAGGAACCAATTGCCCACCTCTACGAAGTAACCTTCCTCTCCATCCTAAATCTACTCTCTAGCCACCAAACTGAAGGCATCCAATCATCAAAAATAGTGTGCTTCGCCTTAAGTGGTTAGTCAAAATAAGTAGCAGCCAATGAATCAAGAATTGTATAAAGGGCCTGAAAGCACTCCACTCCCTCAAACAGATATACCAGAAGGAATGAAGGCAAACTTGGCATGGTTAAGACATAAATTGAAGAAGTCACCAAAAATCCAAAACTCCCAAATTTTCTACCTCCATCTCTCTCCCACCCCCCCAATCCACAAAGAATATAGTATCCAAATCCTGCAAGATCAGTGCCAGGATGGGCTAAGCCATCCTCAGGGTGAAACTAGAAAAAAGCCTTGCATCACATGCCCGAAAGGTCATAACTGGCAAAGCATCTACCACAATGGTAAATCAAAATGGAGCCAAAAACATCTGTGCCTTACTCCTTTCAGAGTTGTATACAACCCCACCAACCTTCCACTACCCAAATTTGAGAAAGAGATAGTGATAATGCATCTTTTTCATTCAACTAATGCACAAGTCTGAAAACCGGTGTCTTTGCAAGGCCAACTACAAGGCCAAGAAACAAAGTCATATGCCTTCAAAAAGTCCACCTTCTAAAGGAAACTCTTACCACCCATCTTCCACCAAGCTGCAACTATCCCAGGAGCCATAAGATGGGATCTACCACTAATAGAAGCCATTTGAGCACGACCTTTCACTCTGAGAGCACATGCAGCATCCCACTGTCAAGACTTCTGTCATAACACGATCAGGCTCATTCAACAAGGCTATGGGGCAAAAACCATCCACCTTTTCTACATCTAGCTCATTAGGTAGCAGGAACAACCAATACCTATCTAGTCTCTTGCAACCATGATTTCCAGCCATAAACTCCTAGTACCTATCGGTAGTTATAAATCCTCATCGTGTTGGTGAATTTTTCAGATTTATCCAGAGACATCCAAGAAAATATCTATGCCTAATCCACCGAGACTCAAGTACCAATGTGGCTAGGCCACCTTCACTCGTCCCTCTGCAGAGTAATAAAAGTAGTAACATCCCACATGGCTAGCATGACACTGAGATTAGTGCAATGTAGCAACTAAAACCTGGTGATGAATAACTACCATGCCCATGAAATCCACCTTAGCAACCTCTTAAAGAAGAGTACCTAATAATCATTCCTTCCTGGGAATCTTCTAAACTCTGCCATTACATTATTACTAAAACTTATTCCTTTGGAGCCTCCTTGATCAGCTTACCACTTGCCATCTTGCTAACCAGCTCATTCTCTAGGATGCGCCTATTGTCCCATTCCTAACCCCTAAATTTTTTTTCCCATGGAACTCTAGCACCATAGTCGTTTGTTGTCTCCTAAAGACAACCTCATTTCCAACCAACAAGCTGTGAATAGAGTTTGACCTTCTTATTCCACTAGCTATCATATGAGAATCAGTATTTGCATCTCCTTCAATTACTTTTTTTTTGAGTCTAGAGTGCAAGACGAATAGACGAGATCAAAAGCCTCCTTTCACTTCCAGCTTGATATGATCATCACAAACCATAGAGCATAGCTTCATTTGTCTCTAATCCAAGTCTTCCTTCATATCATTTTGCTAGGAAACTTCTTACGACCTTCTCTTGGCTTCCACCTTTGCAGATGACAAGGCTTTGCAGTCTGCCCTATCCAACCTTAAAATTCCTTAGAGCACCTTCAGCTTTGTATGCTCCCTTATTGCTTTATTCACCTTCCTATAGTTGAAGAACCTACTATGATTTCCTACCACTTCTTCCAAACCAACTCCTTGAAGCTAGGTTCCAACAACCAGGAGCTATCAAATTTAGAGTAAGAGTTTAAAGTCCCCTCATCAAACCTCTACATAAGAGGCATGTGGTCAAAAAAGCACTATCCCTCTTGGAGCAATTCAACCAAGCCAATGGAGAACAAGAACCTATTAGTTCTAAACCAAGCACCAGTTTTTTTTTTTTGAAAAGAAAAAAGGATGATCACATAGGGTTAGTGATCATTCAAATGCATTAATAGAAAATAAAACATGGATTACTAGACCTAGCACTTGTTGAGTTCCTTCAAATTGACACCCAAAAGTTGGGACATTGTACAACTCCCAACTTTGCAACCAATCTACAGATGCCTCTTGTATCGGGCATATCCTCCAACCCATGGTCCACAAAAAGTATTGCATTAGAGTCATCACCCACCAGCCATGGCCTTTGATCAAGAAATAATGAAGCTTATTTAAGCTCCTCCTTTAAGTGCTCCTTTAACCCATCATCAAAATGGTTGCACATCATTCAAAAGATGATCTAAGAACCTAGTAAAGCTTCTAATCAACACCCACCACCAACCAACAAAAATGAAGGTGAAAATTGTCCTCCTAAGCCAAAGATATACACCTAGGTTGGCCCACCACATCAATGCGGTGGAAGCTAAGTAGCAAGGAACCAGCAATCTGCCTCTTGATAGCCTCATCTAGGCCTTCCAAGTTTGTCTCTTGTAGCATCATAATGCTTGGCCTCCACTCCACAAGATGCCCAAAACAGTTTTCAATGACCCTCCATGAAAACCCCATAAACATTCTAAATGGGCAGCTTAACCATCAATACATGTCACATCCCCAAGACCCATCAGAGATTTCATCCTCCAAACACCTACCATAGTTGCCACGTGAATCTTAGCCACAATGGTAGTTTACATGACGTCCCTCACCTCACTGCTTATGCTTTTTCTATGAACTGCTGCTGCTGCTGCGCCTTCAGGGCCTCTAGTTCGCCATGGACTGCTCCTGCTCACCCATAAAGATCTCCAACAGCAGCTAATCTCAGACAACATCATCAAACTAAAGGCTATTGGTTTGTGATAACGACCTAATCCCCACAGAGAGTCTCCACAGCAGCCCATCCATTACCGCATCCACAAGAAGCTCTCATCCCATCTGCAGCAACCATCAGGCCATTATAAGCATCCAGGAAAAGCATTACTCCATCTCCAGAGTCATTGAAATCCACCCTGACTCTAGTTCCCACAACAATCTGGAATCAGGAAAGAAGATATCACCTGAGCAAGACAGACCTTCAATGGATGTACAGGGCCCAATATGCTGAAGATCCAAATCCAACCAAGGGACCAACTAGCAAAAATGGAAACCTGTAGTACCAATTCATCTCCAAAAAGGGAAGGGTGAGGGGAGTGGAGTAATCTCAGGCATTGACCTACAATTGCCAACCCAAGGTGGGGTCGGCAACCACAAGCCTACGCAAATCACCAATAATCACACCAGCCTTCTTGGAGTGAGCTCCGAAAGCCACACCAAATGATTGCCCTTTCCTCCAAGTCTCGAGGATTTGATCATCCTGAACTCAAATGATAGAAATGCCCTTCCAACCTACAAACTTGTTGCCTTTCGTCTAACTAAGCATCGCCAGCTAGCTTCACTTCTATCCAATAAAGGCCTGCACCTCTAGCCATGGTGAGGACCTCCTTAAAACCACAGATAGAGATACCACCTCCAAGAAGACCATCATTTCAGTGGTTTCCCCTTCCATCACATTGCCCACCATGCATTGCCATAATCAATGGACACAAGCCAAATAGCCTCTGGAAATACGCCGACACCACCTTTCTCCCACCATGAACCTACCTTCACCTTCAAGACTACAGCTCCTCCATGACACAAAGTCACCATCATGGAGCCTCATCAGACCCCTTTGAGGAGTCGACAATGCAAGTAGGACCATGAAGTAAACCCTTTGACAAAGTAAACCATCCCAAATGAATGTATGACTTCATGATAGCTCTCATCAACAATTGAATTTGAGAGACAAGCCAATCCTCTCACAATGGTCCCAATGAGACCCCTTCTCCACCAATGTTGCATATCATATCCTCCTTAATGAGACACAAGAAGGACCAACGACCAACATTTTGAAGAATGATCAACAAGTAGAACACAATCCGATGTGAAGTGTCCCATAAAGAGATAGCAAAGACACCTAACTCCCACAGGAAACTCCTCCATCCCATGCGAAGCCTCCCATGAACAGATAGCGAAAACACTTGACCCCCACCAGAAACTCCTCCCTTCCTCCACCCCATTGCCTTGCAAATTCCCTCACCTTTCCCCATTGTTGACAAACGACCTCATCCCATAGTCAATTCCAAACTTAAAGAGCTTCACTAAGCTAATGTGATCTCATATAGTCATACGAATCAGTTTACTTTTTGTCCTTTCTTATATCCCTATTGGAATATGCTAACTTGAAAAAGTTTTTACCAATGTAAGGACTTCTCAGCATCCAATATAGAAAGGCTGCAAATTTGTAGCCAGTAACTTTTTCCCTACTGGAAGCTATGTAGTTCCATGATAGCTAAAGCATAATGCTGGAAAAGGTGGTAGGTGGGGTTTGTTGAGGATAACCAAAAAAAAGAGCAACTTGTTGTTTAAAAGAAAAAATTTAATAAATATGAAGGTAACTGAGAAAAACATAGATATTTTCTCAAGTACAGATGCACTTTTAACTTATATAAATAAGTTGATCATATCAGATTGATTGTCTTATCTTTACAAGTCAAGTGGCATGTTCAAGTTGAATAGTTTGCTTTTTGAACCATATATAGGTTAAGCCCTTGACAAATGAGCATTAGTATGCAAAGAACGAGAATGTTAACTGGCTTTCAATGATGCAACACTATTTCGTATGCAAGCCCCAAAAAAGCACATATTAACCCTTACAGAACATAGTTCACAAGTTCACATTTGACTTAATTGTTTGTATACCACATTTAAAGCAAAGTTTGTTATGGTTCAAACCCCATTAATTCTGGAATCCAAACTGCAAACCTTGTATCCCAGGATTCAGAAGGAAATGCACAAGACAAAGCAAGTGAGATTTTCTTTTGAAGGGTCAAAACAAGTGAGAATTATAAGAGATAATGACTCTAGCTCTTGCAAGGGACCACAGAGAAAAATCATCTCGTAGGCGTACCTATTACGCCTCTTTTACCATTATTATGTTGTTATATAAGCTAAAATTCACTAAAGTTTCAACTGATTTTGGTAAACTGGACAAGGCCTCCAGAGCATTGACTAAGAAATCAGATATTGGGTAAACAGGACCTTTAAGAATGAACTGCCCCTCCTTCTGAAAGAAGTCTGACCAGTAATTATATTGTCAACGTTGTGATGAGTTCAACTTAAATAATGTATAGCAGATGAATGAGTGGGGTCATAACTCACAACGTGAAAAGGACCTTTAAAGGTTAGTGAACGCTACACTGACCAAGTAGATGAATGGTGGAAATTGAGAAAAGGAGAGATAACTTAGGTCATTACAAGCACATATTTGAGTCACTCACTAAAATTCCACAGTCTACAGCTTGATTGCTTGTCCAAAAAGCCTTTTTTTCGAAAAGCTGGCCAACAAGCCTTGTTTCAGCTACTTTTTTTTGGAAAATGAAAGGGATGATTACCGACCTCCGGTAATCATCCAATATATTACCTCAAAAAGAAAGTACAAACCATGATATCACTTACAGGTTTTGAGTCCAAAACTCATAAAACAAAGTCACTTCCCTCATGTCATTTCCGAGGTAGACCCTCTCACCCCCAAACACAGCTGCATTCGTCTGCAACCAGGAAAACCACAAAGCAGCAGCCACCTTCACATGCACCAGCATCTCTGCAAATAGACCTCCAGAAAACATCAACTGAGTCGTCCTGCACCCGCACCAAGTCCAGGCTAAGAAAAAGGCTCTTCATGAAATCACATCGCAACAAGAGATGCCCTACGTCTTCATTCTCCAAACCACACAGTAAACAAGAGCCATCCTCCATATGGGCCCACCTTTGCATCCTATCTCTTGTAGCCAAGAAGCCACATAAAAATTCTGACCTTTAAGGGGATTCTAAGCCTCTAAAGGAAAGTAGTGTCCACACCAAGATAAACATCATTCTCGACCAACAACTCTTTGAATATCTTGTAGGCCTTCCTCACAGAGAAGGCCCCATATGCCCATCGCAACCTATTAGCCAACCCATGGGCCAACGAGAAAGTCTCAATCATGGCAAGGAGTTCCAACAACTCTTCGACCCTTGGCTTCTGACAACGCTCCTCCAAAAGTTGATGCCCAAGTGCCATTGCCCCCATTCTAGTTTTCCTCCCAGACATCAGCCACGTAGCACTGTTTATCCAAAGAAACTGCATACAATCTCTAGAGTCTGGAGCTCAACCTCCTGTTTCCTGTTTAGTCATCCTCTTAGAACTTGAAGGTTCTACCATCCCTTAACATGAGATCCATCGGGGGGCCCACCTGCCTTATAATAGTAGTCATGCAACACTAGAACCTAAAGGCTCTGCGAGGAATAATGCTTCTCTTGTCCAAATTACGAGAACACCCATAGGAGCCCTACAAGACATGAATCCACAGCGTCCTCATTCCACAAGAGTTTCATTACCCACTTGGACAGTAAAGCATCTCCAAAATAAGGGAGCTGCAAAACTCCTGAGCCCCCTTGATTGATTGATCTGCAAATGTCCTCCCAACTAAAGAGGCTCAAGAAGCGACCATCACAATTTTGCCTCTTCCAAAAGAATCTACATTCAATAGCTTCGATCCTTTTAACCACCTTCTTTGGTGGCTTGAAAATTGAGAAATGGAATACCAAAATAGCCAAAAGCATTGACTTCAACAACACTAGTCTGCCTCCCTTAGAAAGAACCTTGCCTTTCCACCTAGTCAATCACCCTCCAACTTGTCAACCAAAGTGAGCTAATCTCCAATCAAGAATTGCTTCCCCCTCTGAGGGAGCCCCAAATAAGTAACCAGTAAAGTCAACACTTAGGTATGCAATAATGCAAAGCAGAACGCAACCTCCGATGTCAAGTTTATTGGCACAAAAGCAGGTTTCCTATGGTTTACAGAAAGCCTAGACACCTCTCCAAAGATACGAACCATTGACTCTAGGTGTTTAGCCTCCATTCGTCCACCTTTAATGAAGAAAAGTGTCATTAGCGTATTGCAGAATGGGCATTGGTGCATGGTATCCTCTAAAAAACCCCCCTGCAAATGCCATGAAAGCCATCATGGCCAAAGTGTTAGATGCAAGCCAATATAGCAGTGGCGCCAGAGGACACCCCTGCCAGACCCCTTTCTACAGTTGGATCCAACTCCCTGTGGGCCTACCATTCACCAACATAGAAAAGGAGGCACTTGTAACACACGTCTTCATCCACTCCAACCACTACTCTGGGTAACATCTCCTTCTCAAAGTCTGCCACAAATAGGACTAGGAGACCCAGTCATGAGCCTTCAAGAAATCAACCTACCATAAAAAATCCTTCATCTTTCTTTGCCCTCAAGATTCCAGCATCTCCTCTACAAGGATGAAAGATTCTTGCAGGGACCTACGCTATAGGAAGGCTATTTGAACCTGGCTAATGAGATTTAGGAGGACCACCTAAAGTTTGTTTGCTAGAACCTTTGCAACGATCAAGTAGGTAGAATTTGAGAGGGCGTTGGATCGATAATCTTCAACAGTCTCTGTGCTCGACTTCTAAGGTAAAAGGAACATGTACGATCTGTTAAGCCTTTTAAAGCCAAAATTTCCCAATAAAAACTCATGTATCATACTTGCCAAAATTCTCTAAAGAAAAGCATTAGGAACCCATTCGAGCTAAGCGAACACTCGACCTTCAATCCCTTCATAGTTGTCAAAGCCCCTTCCTTGGTCGCTTGACGAACTAGGGATGCAAAGGATCATCGCCAAGGGTTGAAAGTTCTGTGTTTGACCATTGCCACCCTCCCAAACTCCTACGCCTCGTGAAGTCGTGGAAATGAACATTAAGCACATTCCCCTCTCTCCCAAAAACCACCTCGTCCCCAACCTTTAGGCTACGTTTGGCAATGGGGATAACAGGGGTTAAGGGTTATCCATGGGTTTTGTCAAGTTT
The DNA here is from genome assembly GCA_037157565.1 of Thalassia testudinum. Taxonomy (NCBI): domain Eukaryota; kingdom Viridiplantae; phylum Streptophyta; class Magnoliopsida; order Alismatales; family Hydrocharitaceae; genus Thalassia; species Thalassia testudinum. Next base: position 180,740,033 of record JAZHRO010000036.1, on the reverse strand, counting down.
TTCCCATCATTTCAACACAAACTCCTATATAATTACTTTCAATTATTCCAATCAAATCACAATAACATTTAATCTCACTTTTACTATTAAAAACTATCCAATACACCCTCCACACTCACTTTTAATATTAAACAAATACCCACTAACATTCTCTACTCCCACTTATACTACTAAACAAATATCCACTAACATCACTACACCAATCATTTTAACCCTATACTTAACCCTCCGCTTATTCCACCACCCAAACAAACATCCATCCCCACTTATTCCATTTTAACATATTCCTACAATGTTTTATACACCCTCCAAACGGGCCCTTAAAGAACTGACAAGGTTGGACCTTCTCTTCACATTAGCCAAGTGGAAAAAGCAAGTGTTGGTGTTCCCCTCCTTCAATCAGAGTTGGCGCAATCTTTAACGCCACCTCCCGCTTATGGTCCTCCTGAAACACCACCCTAGAACTGCTTCCTATCTTCCAACTCTTGTTGTTTAAGGTCCCTGGAATCTTCCATTCTATCCAACCTCTCAATTATGCATGGAGCTTTGTCCCTGTCCTTAACCAGCCTCTCCCTAATCTCCTTCTTATAAGTAATTAACTTCGATCTTAAGTGGCCTAGCTTCACAACCACTGTCCTTCTTGCACTAGTTGTGTAGGGCACTTCCAACAAAAAGTCACGGATTGAATCACCAAAGCCTGGTTCCAAGAGCTAGGACTTCTCAAACTTAAAGTAGGAAGCGAAACTGACATCCTTATTTGAAGCCTAGAGGAGAGGGGTGTGGTTTGAGAACTATCGTGGTTTAGCAACCACCTCAGTCATCTAAAACATTTCTGCAAGCTCCACTAACGAGAGGAAATAGTCAATCCTAGACCTGGCACCCGAGGAGTTCCTCAGTGTGAATCTGGATCCACAGGTATATCATAGAGCCCCAAATCAACCACAAGGTCAGTAAAGGCCTTCGTGGATCTATTGGGGCATCCATAAGGTCTATCGTCAGCAAGCAATGTAGTGTTAAAATCCTCCCCACCAACCAGGGCCTCCCATCCATGAAGTTTGAGGCTTGCCAAAGTTCCTCCCACAATTCCACCCTCATCGTGTCAACACACGAACCCTAGACTATCATGAAGACCAACACAACCTCGTTCATGATTCTCTTGAGGCCCCTAACAAGGCCCATCTCCTAATTAAGTGAGCAGCAAAATCAAAGATAGACCCCTTCCCAGCAATCAACAAACCTCCAAACCGCCCAATAGAGTCCACCGTCAAGAAAGAGTTAAAGATTCCTCCCTTAATCTCCCTTTTAGCAACGGCTTCCAACGACTCGAGATTCATCTCCTAAAGCAACATGACATCCGCCCCCCACTCGGCTGCATGTCTACGTAAAGCCCCTCTCCAGTCAAATCTCCGTAGACCCTTTATGTTCTAGGATAAAACTTTAACCATTTATGACCTTCTGAACCCCTACACTCAAAGATAAGGCCATGGGCTTGGCTCCAATCACTGTAACCACCTTCAAGTTTGTCTATAAGGGCTCGGAAACAACCTCTTACAACATCTTTTTGTTTTATATCCCCCTTCTATTGAAAAAATGTTTGTAAATGAGACGAGGATTTTGCAACAACCTCATCATCATCGATAATGACTTCCGATATCTGGAACTCTTTGTCGTGCGCTTCAACTGCGACATGGTGTTAAAGGAAGAGGTAACTAAAATCGTCAAGCACACCCCTATTGCACCATCCCCACACTCCAATGAAGAGCCACCGTTGGCATCTAAGCGTTGCTACTATATCACCAGATTAAGGGACCCCTCCATAGCCAGAAAAAGACCATTGTCCCCTCAAGCAAGGGCATCAGTGCACAGTCTCAACCCAAAAGGTCGCTCCTCAGACTACCCCCATTCCTGTCCATTGACCCCAAAGGAGATCAAAGCTGTTCGCATGTTCTCCTCAAGTGCCATGGAGATCGGAGAGGGAGCATGACATATTATGGCCTAGCCAAGGCCCCCTGCAAGCAAGGAGAAGGGAAGAAACCAACCAGACTAGGAGAATCGAGAAGAGAGCCCAAGTAGGGTTCGAAAAAGCAAGGCTTAACCCAACAAGGAAGGGAATCGAATCCAATTACGAGTCTAGAATTCACCCGCAAAAGGCATAAATCATCAGGGATATTAATCCCCTACTCGAAAAAAGGGAGCATGTCCCCATCAGCTACATCAATCAGCGCATAAGGACTTGCCTTAAAAAAAGGAGGGCAATAGATTTGAAGGAGCACTTTGGGATTCCCCTGTAGAATCTAGAGAGACACAATGCCCCCTCTCCCGATTTAGCAGTGTTAACCATGCACCCCTTGGCCTTCTAGATCTGTCAAACAACCCTTCGGCTCATCACCAGAGCATCAAGCCCAGCAGGCGACATTAGAGCCACCACCAAAGTCAAGGAAGCCACCACCTTCGCATACGTTCTCGAACCTCCCTTGGCTTGATCTCAACAAGCCATTAGGCCTTCACTCGCCCCCAGTACCACCATCGAGAGAATCTCCATGGCAATGGCAATCTTGATGATGGCATCAATGACCCTCAAGTCCTCGCCACCAACTACCAAGTTCAAAACCCCCCTTAAACTGCCAAAAGCACCCACGATTGACTCCACTATCTCAAACAACCTCAAGTAAAGGGTTATACCCATTAAAGAAATGGATATTACTGCCTTAGCCAGAGGTCTCTCAAGCTAAGGCCCCATCTGCGAGTAGAAGCAACATCGAAGCACAGAGCCACAAGGGACCTAAAATGCGAGGCACGAGGAAGACGAAACTTTCATCCATCAATGACTACGACCTTGAAGCGTTCCTCCTCCTACAGGTGACGGGCAACCCACTCCACATCAGAAAGGGATGGATTTCCAGTCACCACGTCACTTACTAGAGCGGAACACAACCACTCGCAAAGATTTTCGTGTGACAAGGACCACGATGCAGTCACCTCGATAGATGGGGCGAAAGATGGTGGTGGCGACAATGGTTGTAGCGCAACATTGAGCTTTGTCAACCTCAAGCAGGAGAAGCGTTATGACCCACTTTCTTGCATAAGAGGCAAAGTACAGGATCCCTGTAACTCTCGACAAGATGGCCCCTCCCCCTACAATGGAAGCACATGGGATCCCTCTTCCGACTAGAGGCCACTCTAGACATCCCCTCCTATCCCAGAAGCAACATTCTCCCCCTACATCTCACCCTCTGACTCCTAGACCTCTCCATCCTCGCCCCTTGCCAACGGCCCCATACCCACTCCCTCTACCTCAAACTCTCGCTTCCCCTCCCCCCTCGCATGCATGACTCGCTCCACAAACCCCGTCCTATTTCAGCGACTAGCTGCCTTTTGCATATTATAGAAGATTATCTTGAGGTTTTTTGCTTTGGATAGGATCTTGAGAGTGATTTTGCAGTTCTGAACCTTTCCGTTTGTGTGTATAGTCCTGAAATGTTCATTATTTAGCATGTATTTGCTTCCCTATCCTGATATTTGAACCAAAAAGATAATTTTCCTTCCAAGCACTCTTACACTTGAATGTAGACATGTAGATACTCTTACACTGTAGTGAAGTAGAACAGAACACTGTATATTAGTGCTCTGTTGATGCATCAAATGACCTCAAAAGCCAAGTACCACTCATAAGACTTAGAAAGATTTAGTGCTAATAGAATGCCAGTGTATAAAAAGATAAAACTCTGAGAATATAATGTGTGGGAGGTCAAAGTTGTGTTTCACTTTAGAGATTAGCAGATACAAGCACCACATGTAAGAATAATAAGCAATAGTAATATGTGCAAGATAATCAAAGATTAGAGGGTAACAGTACAAAAATCAGTCTGCAGAGGTGTACAGGCATTTATAGGAGCATTCCCATGCTATAAAATCAATTCAACTCTACAGGTCGGCAGCACTTATTCATGGAAAATGGCACTTATAAAACAAACCTAATGCCTGTAAGTACTTGATATATTTGCATAGATCTAATTCTAACCAAATATTCAAGCGTTCTTGGAATATCCAGAATTGATTTCACCCCAGCTGAAATAACTGCCACAGGGGCCCTTCCAAGTTCAGTCAAGTCTGAAGAGACATCCATTGCTGAGGAAACAAACCAAAAACATTAATTATATATATACAAACCATATCCAATCTCATTGTGAAGACTAAAAGAAAACAGAAGATTCAACTACAGTTGGTGATTTACTAATAGAAAACTATAAAAACCAAAAAGGGGCAGTATAACGTTGTTCACAACTTACTGCTGGCTGCCACTATACACCACAAGAGAGATGGACTGTATAACCAGAAGGCCTACAATTTTATTTGTCATAATTAGGGCTATCAAAACCAGCCAAATTGAACATGGATCGATAGCTACAACCCCTTCTCAGCTTTGGCTTATTTAAGCTTGAGCCCAGCTTGAATATGTTGATTATCTTAATAACCATATACAACTTGATAACCCAATCCAAGCACTCTTTCAGAAAAAAAAGAGAACGGGAAAAAAATCCAAACAAGTGATTGCACTAAGCCAATTCAAGCAAGAGACTCCATCCCATAGAGGAGAAAAGACCCACAACAAATAAGACATGACACATGGTGCACCATAACAAGCAAAGGTCACACCTAGCAGCCACTTCACAAGAATTTTTTTTTCCTTTTTGTCAAGGTATTGTACTAAAAGCAAAACTCAAACTTACACCTGTGTAATAGATATATCCAAGTGCTATCAAGTCACCTAGGACCATATAGTTAGAACAGTGCCTTATTTATCATAATTTACACCGACCTGAGCAAAACTAGACTTGGTTTCAGGTCTGCGGCTGGAAATCCAGCTTGAGCTTGATGAATAGGTCAATGAGCCAAGCATGGCAAGCCTGATGGATCTGAGCCCAGTTGAGCCCATCAAGCCCAAGCTGCTTGATCAAGATTGATCATAAACAAGAGGGGTATGCATGCCTGCATGCATATATGCACACATAGAAAAAATAGACAAATCTTCGTATCCCCTTGTCCATTTAATACTTGTTCCTTACAGGACTTTCCCTCAAAGTAAGCAAACAAATCTTCCATTCACAACTTGCTAATCAGCTTTCAAATCTACCACATGGAAAGAGCATTAACAGGGACATCAGCTACTTGTTCTTTAGCCATTTTGTAGAGTCCACCTTCCCTTGAATGATGAAGTGGCAGCAAAGGAATCTGGAATCCTGGATCTTCTTCAAAACATCCAAACTGTTGAAATAAGATTCAAAGCTGCATATGAGTTTGAAAAAGAGCCTGCATGAAGGGTGGCAAGGGCTGACTGGAAACAAAGTACGTGGCAATGAGAACTCAACAACGAGGATGAGAACAGGACTTGGCTATCTCTATTATGTTTCAAGTGAACTTCGTGGTTTACAGCACAAAGCCAGATATTAGATCTGAAATCTGGAAACAAGTTTAGATAAAGCATAACAGAAGACTCGATGATATCATGGGACAACAAACAACAACTTGAACTAATGACAACACGAAGACACGTAACTCGTGAACATGGAACATGAATTCATGTAATTCAAGAACTCATATGCCAATATTATCCATAGGGGAAGAGCCCACAACTACCCTGTACAAGCATATTATGAGTCAATATTTGATCCACCCTGCAGGATTGAAACTATAGCCATTTCTCAGCTATAGAACACTCAATGTCTTTTCCACACACTCACACACACGTAGAGAGGAAAAAAAAAAGGAAAAAAAAAGAAACTCAAATGTGGATGCCTGCCAATTTTTCTGACGAAATCCTAAATCAAAGTGCAAGATGCCAGCACTCATGGAACAATTTCTAGTTATGTTTCAATCTATCAGAATGCCACAATTTGAAGAGGAGCCAATTTTTGCCCATCCACTGTGCTGAGCTTAACCTGCGGTTAATATGACCAGAACATACTTAGACTAGAATTAATCCAAAAAAAGAAACCTACCGGGACAGACTAGAAATAGGGGAAAGTTCAAAAGTAGCACAAACAGTGGACAAATGGAAACTATTAAAACCACAAAAACTTAGTGAAAGTTCTGCCATAGTTCATTAAACGTCTACAAAAGGAACTCCAGAATTTTGGCTCAAATTTTGTCAAAGGAAATCAAGTTATCTTTGTCCAATATTATAAAGCAACTTGATGAGCACACTTGAAATAACCACACTATTAAATACACTAGTATGTTGGCCCCGCACTTTGCAGAGGGAAAGAGAGGAGGAGGAGGGGGGTGGGTGGTGAAGTCGTGCTTGTGTGCATGGGGGAGGAAGGGGGAGGAGGGAGGCTAACAGGGATTTAGGGATAGGCTTAAAAAGTCAACTAAAACGTCAATGCCATGAGAACTTAAAAGTAAGGTGGTCCAAGTCTAGGATGAGGTCACCAAAGAGTTGACCTTGGACTCATTTCCATGTATAAAATTTTAATGAGAACAATATTTTTTGACATAGGCAAAGCTGGACATAAAATCATATGAGCATCATTTTAACACAATTGATTGTAAAAAATGTGGCTTACAAATAGATCATCAAAGATGCTTTCATAATTTTGAATGCAAGTCCTCATTAAGACTAAGCAGAAGAGGTGAACTAGACAATGTCATCAAATGTAAAGAAAAAAATGACAGGTGATATTAGTAACAACCAATTTATTTCAGGTAAAACTTTACACTTTCCAAGAAAAATTTCTAAGCAAAAACAATATAAAGAAAGTCTCTAGGCAAGAATAAATCCTAAAGGCCCGTTTGGAAGATGAGATTAAGAGAAGGGGATAAGATCAAGTGTGTAGCAAAGGCATCGGGAATTGGTTTGGATGGCAGTACATGTCTCATCATGGAACAAAATTGTCTAAGTCAAAGAATAAATTTGAACGTGTAATTAGTTTAATATTGCATAGATAGACATACATGCACCTCACCACCTGGGATTATTCAACAGGAAGATGCAACTATAACCAATCACAATCAGAATCCTACTACCTGGTGGATAATTCCTGACCTAGGAGGAACCACGGGCATGTTGCTGAACCCATTGGATCCCCACTTGAGAAAGCCAAACCTTTGCTTGTTCCGCTAGAACTCAAGCTCCATATTCGCCTTCACAGCATTTGCTGACCTTGCAACATCCACCTACACTGAGTGATCAACCACGACATCCACAAGGGGGGCGGAGGAGGAGAGTCGCAGGAAGGGAGAGTTATGAGGATGGGGGGTGCAGGGGGTTGCAGGGATTGGGAGGAAGAGGATGGGGGTTACAATACACCAAAAGGGAGGAATGAGGAGAGGGTCGCAAATGGAAGGGTTGATGGCCTTCTTGACGTGGTGATTGAGGGCCATTGATGGCCTCGCGGTGATGATCTGGAGTGGCGATCATTGGACTAGGGTGACGATCTCCTTTAGATGGACTAAGCCAGCGATTGCAAGACCATCGGAGGTGTGGACTTGGAGGAGGAGGTGGTGGAGCAAGGGGAAGGGGGAGGAGGGAGTGGGTGGGGCAACGGTGAGGCCCACAACGAAGATTATGATGGAGGGGGGGAGGTCTACACGTCGATTGTAGGGCTGTCAAAGGTGGTGGAGCGAGGGGAAGGGGAGGAGGGAGCGGGTGGGGCGAGGGTTAGAAGGATGGTGAGGCTTGCAACTAAGATTAGGATGAACCGGGGGGCGGGGAGGCAGGGCAACATGCTAGTTGCAAAGCCGTCGAAGGTTGGGGCTTAAAGGAGGAGGAGGTGGTGGAGTGAGGGGAAGGGGAGAAGGGAGTGGGTGGGGGTGGGGGTGGGCAATGAAAATTAGGATGGAGGGTCCATGGGAGGAGAAGGAGGTGGTGGGGATGAGGAGGGGAGGGGAAGAGGAAGGGGAAGGGGATGAAGCACCCTCGAGTGGGTTGGGGGGATGCAAGGGGAGTTCGGTGAGGGACCGACATGTGGAAGGAAAGAACCCCGTTTTAGTAGATTAGCATAGATGAGTTAGGAGAAATAATCGACTTAGTTTATTCTCTAACCCTACCTCTCTTTATATATAGAGGTGGATGCAAATTTCAGTACAACCCCATGAAGAAAATAAAAATTACATAACACCAATAAAATAAATAACTAACTAAAATCCATAACACTCTCCCCTCAGGCTCAAGTATAGATATCAATCATACTCAACTTGGACACGCATGTATCAAAGGAGGATCTAACCAGTGGCTTGGTAAAGATATCAGCAGTCTGAGCCTCTAACGTAACCTAGGAGGTAGAGATAAACCTCTTCTAAATCAAATCTCTGATGTAATGGTAATTTACCTCCACATGTTTGGTGTGTTCATAAAACATGGGGTTGTTGATAATGTAAGTAGCAGCTCTGTTGTCACACCATAGTTCCATAAGCCCATCAATCATATATGTAGATCACTTAATAAGGAGCTCACCCACATTAGCTCTACTGATGTCTAAGCCATAGCACGATACTCAGATTCAGTATTGGATCTGGACACAGTAATCAGTTTCTTGCTTTTCCAGGTGACCATATTTCGTACAACATCATGCAAAAACCTATGATAGACTTCCTCTCATCATGACTATCTGCATAATCTACGTCTGAATATCCTATCACTGTCATAGATGTCCCTCTAGTGAAAAGAAGGCCCTATTATGGTGCTCTCTTCAAGTCCCTGAGCACTATCCTGGTTACATCCTAGTGTTGTCTAGTAGGCCTCTCCATGAACTGACTCAACTTTTCTACTGCAAAGGAAAGCAACTCCCCACCAGTTAGCGATACTATCAACTATCAACTGGCTCTACATCATAGTCATATAGTCGTGCCTTAAGATCCATAGGAATATTTGCTGGCTTAGCTCCCAGCATAAATGCCTCCTTTAACACATCGAGGGCATATTTCCGTTGAGATATAACAATATCACTGCAAGGGAAAAATAAAGTTTCTAATCCTTGGCTCAAAAAAATAATGGTTGGGTAGACTCTCTTTTTATATAGAGGACATACCTACTAAAAATAGTAAAGACTTGATTCCTAGAACAATTCCTAAAGCATGTTTCCTAAATAGATAAAATCTTTTCTCATTTAGAAAGATTTTATCTCTTAACAAAGGAACTAATCCCACAACAATTATTCCTAAAACCTCTTTACTAAAAATAGGAAAGCACCATATTGGTGCACCAAATTTGGTCCAAAGGACCCTTGCCACCAAATCTGTTATATGCTCAACATTCCCCCTCAAGTTGGGCCATAAATATCCATAAGACCCAACTTGCTGCATAAGAAGTCTAGATGTTTCTTTCTTAGGGCCTTGGTAAACATATCGACCAACTGAAGTTCGGAGGAAACATATGGGGTACTAATCTTCCCACTGATAACAGCATCATAGACAAAATGACAGTCAACCTCAATATGCTTTGTCCTCTCATGAAAGACTGGATTTGAAGTAATATATGTGGCAAACTTGTTATCATAGAAAAGAGGAATAGGTAGAGTAGTCTAAACACCAAGATCCTATAGAAAGGAGACAATCCACAGAACCTCACAAACAGCCTAAGCCATAGCTCTATACTCTGCCTCTACACTCGAGCGGGCCACAACACTTTGCTTCTTGCTCCTCCAGGAGACAAGATTTCCCCCAATATAGACTGTAAAACCTAAGATAGACTGACGATCCTCTATAGAGCCAGCATAATCAACATCAGAATAAGCAGATATGTCAAGATTGCCACTGTCTCTGTAATACAACCCTCTAACTGGTGTCCCTTTGAGGTATTTCAGGATGAGACAAACCTCGTGCCAGTGGCTATATTGTGGAGTCTGCATATGCTGACTAGCTCTGCCAACTGCAAAACTGATATCTGGCCTTGTGATGGTAAGGTAGAACAAACGACCCACTGTACTGCGATACTGGATGACATCCTCATATAGAGGATCTTCCTTATCAGAGTGTCGTGCAGGAAGTGACTCGATGGATATACCAGAGGGCTTAGCCCCAAGCAATCCGGCATCCTAAAGAATCTGAAGCGTATACTGCCTTTGCAATAGGGATAGGCCTGACTTTTGCCCTACAGCTTCAATACCCAAGAAGTATCTCAATTCGCCCAAGTCCTTAGTGACAAATGTGGCTTGCAGGAAGGACTTGGTCTGAATGATGCAATCCTCATCATCCTCATCATCTCCTGTAAGAATCATATCATCCACATATACAGCTAGAATAACAACACATGTATGCTTTCCACGCACTGTTTTCTTAATGAAGACTGAATGATCTGACACAGATATCTGGAATCCAATCTTTCCAATCTCAGTATTAAGCCTCTCGACCCAGGCACGTAGACTCTGTTTTAGTCCATAAATAGCCTTCCTCAGGCAACACACATGCTCTCCCTAAGTATTGTAACCTAGTGGTTGGCGCATGTATACCTCCTCAGATAAGTTAACGTATAAGAAGGTATTTTTGATACCAAGCTGATGTAGGGACCACTTCCTAGTTACTGCAACAGATAGAATGATTCTAACAAAAGTAATATGTGCCATACGAGAAAATGTTTCAAAGTAATCTACTCCATATGTCTATGTGAAGCCTTTGGCAACAAGACTGGCTTTATACTTGTCTATTGTCCCATCAGGTCTATACTTAATAGTATAGGCCCACCTGCAGTCAACCAAGGTAGCACCCTCAGGACATGGCACTAATTCCCAAGTCTATCGTGACTACAGAGTCTACATCTCCTCATCCATGGCTGCTTGCCATCTTGGATCATGTGATGCCAGGATAAAATCTCTGGGAATGACTGCAGTAGTGATGGTTGAAGCAAACTGGCGGACACCCGCGTCAAGATGAGCAATGCCTGTGTACTAGGATAAGGGATGAAGAGTACCATCTCTACTAGGTCTCCTCGAGGATACCTGCTCCTCTGTATTTGAACTATCCTCATCTGTTGCCTCTGAACCAATCCTCTTGTCAAGCAAAGTAGTAGATGATCGTCGGTGATACATCTAAGTCTCCATCAAAGCAGCCTGTATAGATGTTCCCTCCTCTGAGAAATAGGGAATCCCTTCAAAGAAGGTAACATCTGCAGTAACAACATATCTCCTGCGACTAGGATGATAACACCGATATCCCTTTTGAGTTCTGGAGTACCTAAGAAAAACACATCTAGTCACCCTTGGAGAGAACTTGTCATGGTTACCATATGCTTGAATAAAACAAGTGTATCGGAATATTCGTAGAGGTAAAGAAAATGGTCTATCACACTTTGGATGAATCACCTGATAAGGAATCCGTCCTTGAAAGACTAAAGAGGGCACCCTATTTATCAAATAGGTTGTAGTAAGAATTACATCTCCTCAGAATTGCTTAAGAACCTTTATCTGAATCATTAGAGTCCTAACAATATTTAGAAGATGATGCAACTTGCGTTCAGCCACACCATTATGCTGAGATGTGTGAGCACAAGATGTCTGATGGACGATGCCTCGGGAAGAAAAGAGATCCTGCACCTCTCGCTGCACAAACTCTTGGACATTATCGTTGCGAAAGACTCTAATAGTACCATCATACTAAGTCTGAACCTCTGCCAAGAACTGCTAAAGAATCTGCAGAATCTCTGCACGGGTCTTCATCAAGAAAACCCAGGTAAGCCGATTATGATCGTCTACAATTGTCGCATAATACCGATGTCCTGGAGTAGGCACCCTAGATGGTCCCCATACATCAGTGTACCAACGCAAAGGGAGTGGCACTTACCTCAGCATCCCTCCGTGAGTAAGTATTCCTGTGGTGCTTCCTGAGCTGACAGTCCTCACACTATAATGTCAAGGAGTCTTGGCAAATTAGGATACATTTGATGCATTTTCTTGAAAGAGGGATGCCCAAGTCTCCTATGCCACATCCATGGATCAGAAGCTATAGATGCGGCTCCAGCAAATAATGTGGGTGTATCAAGATAATAGAGTCCATCACGCTCTATACCCCCACCAACAATGTCTCCTATCTGCTTGTCCTAAAAGTAGCAATAGCCTTCATCAAATATAACGCAACATCCCAACTGTTTACAGATACGACTGACTAACAGTAGGCTTATAGGGAGCTCTGGTGCATAATGAACTCTTATCAGCATCTTCTGAGAAGCACGTACCTGCCCCACTGTTGTAATAGGGGACGTGCTTCCATTAGCCACCCTAACCTCCTTAATTCCAGACGGAGGCTTGGGATCTTCAAGTCGTCGCATATCTCCTGTGAGACGTACAGAGGTGCCAGAGTCTATGATCCAACGCCCTTTGACCCTATTCTTCTGCCATGTATTATTTTGGGTTGCCATAGCAAACCCCTCTCCTAACGGATCTTTTGGAGGATCCATCACCTTCTAATTTAGCGAGAGAAGACTCATCGCTTCTTGACTCCCTGTCAAGCCCATGTTGAATCTTCATAGGTTCGAGGATTCAATCTTTTTTTTTTTGGAAAATATTTGGTGGGATATCACAACACCAACCTAGGATCGCTGCTCTGATACCATGTTAGGGAAAAATGAAGTTTCTAATCCTTGGCTCAAAGAAATAATGGTTGGGTAGGCTCTCTTTTTATAGAGAAGACATACCTACTAAAAATAGTAAAGACTTAATTCTTAAAACAATTCCTAAAGCATGTTTCCTAAAGAGATAAAATCTTTTCTCATTTGGAAAGATTTTCTCTTAACAAAGGAACTAATCCCACAACATTTATTCTTAAAACCTCTTCACTAAAAATAGGAAAGCACCATATCGATGCACCAAATTTGGTCCACAGGACCCTTGCCACCAGATATGTTATATGCTCAACAATCACGCCTGCTTCGGGCTACTTCTATCCGAAGGAAATATCGCAAGAGCCCTAAATCCTTCATCACAAACTGATCTGCCAGAGTCTGTTTGATCTCAGCCACACCTGCTGTATCATCACCAATGACAATCAAGTCATCAACATATACCAAAAGAACAACCTAATCTCCCTGTCTTCCTGACTAACAAGGAATGATCTGTAGATGATCTCAAGAACCCAATAGACTCTACCACCTAAAAGAGCTTCTTAGACAAACTCTCAGACTCTGCTTAAGGCCATAAATGACCTTCTGTAGCCTACATACACACTCCCCCTAAACCTCGTAACCAAGGGCTCTACTGTAAATCTTCATAGAGGAGGCATTCTTCACATCAAGTTGATGAAGATGCGAATCTTGCTAAACTGCAATAGAAATGAGGATCCTTATTGTAGAGAGCTAATCTACTAGAGAGAATGTGTCAAAGAAATCTACCTCATATGTCTAGGTGAACCCTTTGGCAACAAGCCATGCCTTGCGACGTGCGACAGATCCATCCAGGTTATATTTGAGTACAAATACCCAACTACAACCAACAAATGTAGCACCCCCTGATAACGGTGTGAGCTCCCAGGTATGTCGTGAAGTAAGAGCAACCATTTCATCCTCTATGGTTTGGCGCCACTTTGGATCAAGCACAGCCTATTGGTAGGTGGCAAGAATCTGTGTAGCAGACAGTGCATGGCAGAAGCTTCCAAAAGTAGAACCAAGGCCCTCAGTGGTCAAACTCCCTGTAACTAGATATCTGACACAGCTCCGTGGTGTCTTCCAAATAGCAATCAGAAGGTCGAGATCATCCATCAGATCTTCTGTACTAGCTGGAAAGCAGAAATATGCTCATCTAGATATATAGCACCATCATAGGATGCTGTAGCATCACTATGCAACCTGTTTGTGGCCACCTGAAGTAGAAAAGGTAAAGTCTCTGTGGCTGCAACAGAGGGTCAAAGGGTGGCATATGAAAAGTACTGTGAAGTCACTAGTATGTAACAATCAAGGTTTTAAAAAACACGAAGCGGTATCGATGTGGTTTGCCTTCATCGAGGCGAAGCGTAAGCCTCAGATTTTGGATGGAAACTAAGAAAAAATGGCACAAATATATTCTGTTAAGTGTTAGTAATGAAAAAACAATGTAAAAATACACTTTCATGCTATTTTTGCTCTATCACAATATTTAAATGTCCATTACTAAATATTATTACCGCAAAGTACACACGTAATATTCACATATAAACTAATATAACAAGCTTTAAATACACATAAGTACTACACAACATGTAAACTCTTCAAAAGATCAAAATACTAGTCACATAATAGTACAAAAAAAATCAAAACAAAATTTTTTTGAGAGAATAATAATAATAAACATATAACAACAAGATTTAAGTAAACAATCACCACATAGCCTCTTAAAAAGAATCAATTCTGTGATGACATAACATGTCAACTAACCACATAAAATATTCAAACATACTTTAACACAATCAAATGGTAAAATAAAGGTATAAGTAACAACAAAAAATATAATGTGTAACTCAAGAGAGGTTGAGGCTCTTACCAACAACAACAAGAAGTGAGGTTGAGACTTGAATGGGGAAGGGGGCAATGACGGGCAATGAAAAAGAGCCAAACTGGTAAGGGGTGGTACGTAGAGGAGGTGATTGGCAACTAACGATGCAACAACAGGCATCGGCAATGGTAATAGAGGAATCCAAAGATAGAGAATGACTTGTAATAGCTAAGGGCAATGAAATTTTTAGGGCTTGAGAGGTTAGGGCCATTGTTTGGGATTAGGTGATGATGGGTATAGGATTTTAGAAAAGGATTTTATTTGCTTTATTAGGTTCGACTGAGGCTATAACCTTAGTTCAGCCTCACCGCCTTACTGCCTTAGCTCTACCTCGACAAATCGAGGTGCATGCCTCACACTGCAACCCTAAGGTTGTAACCTCGGAACGATTTTCTTCCGCCTTGCCTTGAAGCTAATTTTTAAAACCATGGTAACAATAGGCTTAAAAAACTTCATAGGACCATTTGTAGTAGGAGCGGGAACAGAGATAGGTATCTCCTCTAATGGAATATGAGATGTAAGCATCGAAGCCTCCACAACCTCAGGAGATAAACTCAGGGCAGCAATAGAAAAGTATGGAATGAATTCATTAAAGGTCACATCAGCACTCACAGTGCCTACCAATAAAAGGATTAAAGCATCTATATCCTTTCTGAGTCTGTGAATATCCCAAAAACACACACTTGGCTGCTTATGGTGCCAGCTTGTCTCGTCCTGAAGCAAGAAGATGCACAAATGCAGTATAGCCAAACAAATGCGGAGGAAAGTGACAAAGCTCCTACTCGGGATGCAATATATGCCAAGCTATCTGCTCATGAAGCATTAAACTGGGCATCCTATTAATTAAATAGCAAGCTGTAAGAACTGCATCTCCCCAATATAACGTAGGCATAATGTGATGAATCAACAAGGTACGAGCAACATCTAAAAGATGCTTATGCTTCCTCTTAGCCACCCCATTCTGCTGAGAAATATGGGGACAGGTAGTCTGGTGCACTGTCCCATGGGACCTGTAGAAAGCAGACAGCCTGGTGGTGCATAGCTTAAGTGCGTTATTAAATCTTACTACTTTGATAGTAGCTAAATACTGGTTTTTAATCTCCAACATAAAAAGCTCAATGATAGGTCCCACATCAAATTTATTCTTCAATAGAAACACTCACGATAGGCGTGAAAAATCAACAACTACCAAGTAGTAACGGTGACCCTGCCTATCTGGTATCCGGCTTGGCCCCCACACATCCATGTGCAATAACTCAAACAAGGCTGTCGATCCAAGACAATTATTCACAGGGTAAGAGGAACAACGATGCTGGCCCATCTAACAAGCATCACAACAGATCCGGGTCATACGAGATATATATGGAATGACTTGACGAAGGCTATCTAGAGAAAGGTGTCCAATGTGGAGATACCACTAAAATGCACTCCCAAGAGTAGAAGATACCTCTCCTCGACATGCAAATACAAGTGGAGTCCGAGCCAGTCGATAAACCCCTCTCTGCATGTCCGCTGCCAATCACCTTCCATGTCAACTTGTCTTGAGGCTGGTGGCCCTAGGAGGAGGTTTATAGACCGGTGCAGGAGGGGGGCCTGCGAGTTAGGGAGGTGGAAAAAGTGAATGTTAACCTCCTCACGAAGTGGATTACCAGACTCGTGGACCGTGAACAAGGGGTTGTTTGGTGACATCAAGAGGAGTTGCTACGGATCTTTTATTTCTTGGGAGCCTTTGGAGTCACCTCCTGTAGGGACATCTTTCTTTCTCAGGGGGCTGACAGCAGTGGCAAGGAAGGTACGGATATTCTTTTCTCCCACGCTGGGTGAGGGAGATGTTTTCCGGTTCTGGCTGGATCATTGGCAGGGGGTTGACCTGTCCCTCAGCGATAGATATCATCGTCTCTTTGGGAGTGTGGTTGAGTAGTCAGCCTCAGTGGTAGATTGCTGGTCCGAAGCTTGGTGTCTAGTCTTCTGAGGGGGCCTATCTGATTAGAGATGTGAGGATTTCCATAGGTTGTTGCAAGAGCTGGAAAGATGAGGGCCAGAGGAGGGTGGTGACACATACTCCTAGGAAGAAGGTGATTTCTCAGTGGCGAAAGTCTTCCGCAGATTGAGTGGCGACATGGCCAACACAGACGTCAATCTTTTAAGAAACTGTAGGCTTCTCTGGGAGGTGGAGTGTCCACTGAAGGTGAAGATTTTTGGGTGGTTGATAAAGAGGGGAAGGATCATGACGAAGAGGTGAAGAGCGAGGTAAGCCCAAATGGATGACGTGAGCTGTCCCTTTTGTGGAGCGGAAGAGAACATTTAGCACCTCTTCTTCCGATGCCCTTTTGTAGAGCAGGTATGGCAGAGGATGGGGATCGACTGGATTATACATTGGGATGCGGCTAGCTTTTGGTCATCTTTCCGCAGGGGGAATGCTCAAGAGGGGCATACCTCCTTTAGATTCAAGAAAAATCAAGCTAAGATTTTGGCTGTGCAGGAATGGGATGCTTTTTAGGGGGGAGACGTTATGTTGAAAATTTTTCTTATTCCATTATGTCCCGAATGGAGTTCTGGAGATCCCAAATGTAATTTTGATGTAATTCTTTCTGGTGGAATGAAATGATCATGGATGGTTATCATTTGGATAACTACCCTCTCACTTTTCAAAAAAAAAACTTGTCTTAAATAGTGCATCCCACAACATCAAATATTGCACAGCAATTAAGTTACTTAGTAATTTTGCTGACTGAGAGTAGACTCATATGAAAGTCTGGAACATACAAAACATCATATAATCTCAAAGTAGAAGTCACTGAGACCTCTCCCTAACCTTCTACCTTGGAGTGTATGCCATCTGCAACCTTAGACAATCCTGCCTGCTGGTAGTGACTGGAGATGGGTAAAGTACTCCTAATCTCCACTGATATGCTATGAGGCTCCTGAATCAATAAGCCACTCCGAATAACTCTGATTCCTACCACATGTAATGGAACTCAATTTGGTTGCTCCCTTGAGTCTATAATGATGGCTATGACCTTGGAGTAGTCTCTCATACTCACTCCAGGCAATAGTCACGGTATCATCTCCCAACTTCTGAGTGGAAGAAGTATCACTGTGAATAATAAAAAAAAATGCATTTTCATACCTTCCCACCTCTATAGCGGTATCCAATGACACTCTTGAAGATCTGACTAATGCTATTGTGCCCTTAGAGGGGGGGATAAACCCCTAAAGTCAGATCTAAAACACTGTTTTTCAGACCATAGGAATCTCAGAAGTCTGAAGTAGAACCTCCTGATCACAAGATCCAAGCAAACATTGCTTGGAAATTAGACCAAGAGACTAAGAGTAGCCCCTCATACCAATAGAGGCTATACTAGGATGTGGGGAAGCACCCTAGCATAGCCATCTAGAGGCTAGTACCCCTCCTTGCCGCTGAGAAGAGAGTCAAAAGCTCCCCACGATCAGAAGAGAGATCGCAGGGAGGGGCTGTTGGGACCACACTGGTGGCACAAAGGCCAATCAAGGGCTGTAGACGAAGCCCATTAGTGCTGGGTGGCCTGGTAGCGCCTTGCTAGGGTTGCTGCCGATCGATCATGCCCTAGCGGTGATGCTTAGCCGGTGGTGATGGCAAGGAGGAGAGGAGGGATATCGATGGTTAGGGTTTGGAGGCGTTCTAGGGTGAGATACCAGGGCCACGGTCCAAGACCGATACTCTGATACCAAGTTAGGAGAAATGATCAACTTAGTTTATTCTCTAACTTTATCTCTCTTTATATAGAGAGAATGGTGGACGCAAATTTCAGTACAACCCTATGAGGAAAATAAAAATTACATAACACTAATAAAACAAACAACTAACTAGACTCCATAACAACATGTAAACAACATAGCACCTGCAACCTCCAAAAGACTAACTATTGTTTTAAAACTAGATAACCTCCATGACACATGCAACAGTTTCCTAACCCACAAGTTGCATCCTTTATGAAAGAATCCAAGAACCTTCCTCAAAAGACTGCCTCCCATCAGGTTTATCAGCTAGTCCATGTGCCGTCAAAAGTGAACATTGAGGTCCTCTGCTCCATTTATAAAAAAAGTTTATGGCGTGTTAATCAGCCTAGCACAACTATTGCTTATAAAAATAAAAAGCCCCTTTTCAGGAAAAAACTGCATAAATCTGATTCAAACTCATTTACTATCGTTTGATTTTCATACCTTTATTACTTGAGTCAAATTATAACATTGCCTTAAAATCCCAAAGGCTCAGACATCAAGAAGAATGTGCTGTAGAACAAAAAATTGCTGCAAATAAAGAGATAGTGCACTTACTCTTCTCTCCATACCTATGCACACCTCCAATCCCTCCTGTCACAAAAATTGGAATACCTACCTATGGTAAACAGTTAAAGGGGA
This sequence comes from Thalassia testudinum, assembly GCA_037157565.1. Lineage (NCBI taxonomy): Eukaryota > Viridiplantae > Streptophyta > Magnoliopsida > Alismatales > Hydrocharitaceae > Thalassia > Thalassia testudinum. Next base: position 180,721,179 of record JAZHRO010000036.1, on the reverse strand, counting down.
AGTATGAAAACTGTTATATGTACAATGTGTTGCTTGTCAAGTAAATACCAGTGAGGCAAAAAACATTGTTGCAGATACAGTAGTAGCCCCATGTCCTCCACATGAAACCTATGAGATGCATGATACAGTTAAACTATCATGCAATTAGAATTGGAGACAACAAATAAAGTAACAGCAGATTAGCTATTTTAAAATAACCCAATCAGTGAAAGTTGACATTAAAAAAGTATAGAGATAATTAAGTAGAAAAGGCACAAATTAGGAGAAGAAGCAAGAAAGAATGTGGCACAATTTCCTACCCCAGGGCTATAGACATGAGAGGAAACACCATATATTGGAGAAATAGGGGGGTAAAGCATTACTTGAGTAGTGCTTTAGATGAGTGAAGAGTAGTCCAAGCATGCTATCCCAAAGAGAACTCTATTTATCCTGATGTTCATCACATGGATTGTAAAAAATACTGAACCTTGATGCCTAAGAGCAGTCTAACATATTAATCATAATTTAAGTTCGTCAAGCATGCATGCAGAGAATCACAAGGAAATCCTTTATAGTGCCAATAACATGTGCATTACTTGCTACTCACAATGTGAGCAATGTCTCTCCGAGCTGTCTTTTGAACTTTCCTTCCAAGTTTTGCAAGCTTTTCAAGTTGTTCGTCACTCAATCCTGGAACAGAAATAGATGACCAGTAGAGAACCAATAAAATATAATTGGAGCAAATGATGTAAATGAAAGCAGAGCTGGCAGACATATCCCTTGATGCAACCTTTAACCAAAATAAGGTCCATTGGTGCATTAAATGGGCTGATAGTCGACTATGTGGATTCTTAGGCACTAGTGAGATCTATCGTGGAAAGGATTGCAAGATAAGTACTACCAGACAACATTACAGATTTTGCTTATATGGAACCAATTTACAAGGATAACATGACAGCTGGACTTCCATAATCGAGATCATAAATATGCAAATTATATGAACTCTTCATCTATCCAGGTGACTAAAAACATCAAGGGTGAATTTTTTGTAAGGCCTTGAGATCTCAAAATCATCTCCAAAATGTGAAGGACATGGAAAACTGTGCTTTAGATAGGTTCCTGACATTGTTCCATGTGGGTGAACTCATCTATTTCAATTAGCTCTCACCTCCATTGTCCTTATGGGGGAAGAAAAGAAACAAGTGCTTTAGTTGTAAGCTTGATGTAGATGAATGAAATTTTCTTGATGCCTTGGGACACTGAATTATGCTTATAACTGTTACTCAAGTACAGAGGTCCATCATGCAAAGTTACAAACCACAATTACAAGGTACGACACCATACTTGACTTAGGTATATGACAAACATATTTCAGACCAAACACATCAGCATCTAAGTGTGCAAAAGGTAACAAGAACTCACGAGCAGGACACAGTAAAAGTAAGACAATAAGAATTGTCACAGAAGCAGACAGTGTTTCTTATATCATTCAATCATGGAAGGAATCTAGAGATGTCCAACTGACATGGCAACTATCAAACTTGGCGTAATTGGAAATCCGTGTTAATATTTGCTTGCAGATGGTGGTGGTCAACATAAATATGATTTCTCATGGGGGTGTGAAAAGATTTTGTCACTTTTAATTGTCCAGGAGGAATATCCACATAAAACAATTAGGTACAGAGAAGCCATGATAAGTATCTCCATAACAAAATATTCTCAGGCATCAATTTCCACCTCTTCGAGTACGAGAAAGGGCAATGGTATGGAACTCAAACCCCATTGATGTATAGTGAAACCATATTAACAAAGAAATTATTTTACTCATCAAAAAATGGAATTCATTCTCCAATAGTTGAAACAAATATAGTGCCTTAAAAGTTTACTCTGGCGCACACACACACACACACATATTATAAGGTTTGACACAGTGATTTATATACCGTTGGCAAGGTCATTTCCGAGCAAGGGTCGTGTCAACATGGATAAAATGTCGATTTACAGGGATATCGTCGGCATGTTGGTGAAATCGGTGCCCCTGCTGAGGTTGCTGTTGGTTTTTTTAATTACTTTTGTTATTTTTATCAGTATGCATCGACATGTCCTCGGCATGCCCACAGCGTACCCTCGGCATGCTCATTGGCATGCCCATCGAAAAACGGGCATTTCCACGGCATGCCCACGAAATGCACACTTAGAATTTCATCGGCACGACATCGAAATCGGCATTTCGAACCTTAGTTTGGCATACCTATTTGAAAACATTACATACAATAAAACTATAATGTTCTTCAAGGTTTTCTCTACATACCTATGCAAGGAATGCCATCTAGGATAGCAATGGTAGCAGGAATGGCTCCATTCTTTCTAACAATCTCCTCAACCTCTTTGGCAGTCTGCAGGTTCTGTGGATATGGCATGCCTAAGAATAAATGCAACATGAGAGCAGATTATTTCTTTTCAGAATAACATAAGAGCAGATTACAAGTTAAATTTTCTCTTTTTGGAAAAGGGATTATATGTTAAGTCTTTACAAGAACATCCCACGTATGCAACTCTCTTGGTTTTAGCTAAAACTATGGGGATGAAATTGGTAGGCTGAAGTGATTAAAAATAATTACCAGAATGTATTTGGTTAGGAAATCAGTTACGTAAGTTATGACTGTTATCTTGCAAAGTCAGTTATTGTTTATTGTCAACTAGTACTATTTATTTATGGATTCAACGAGAGAGGGGAGAATACAATGGTCATTTCTTAACTGGTCTAGTTGTTCTGTAGTGCAAGAAGGTAGTCATCCACACTCTCTTTTTTTGTGCAATTGAATACATCTCCATACAATTGCATAATATTCAGAGAACGAGAGGATCCAGTAAAATGGTATCTGATACCCAAACCTCAGCCTGTCCACGTTCATCAGCAAGAAAAGGAACAAAATATATCCCGAAATTGAGCAATACATTTTTTCGGAGAACCTATGCAGATTATTTATTTCTTCAATCTAGCAACATTCTTCATGTAGCTTTTGTGCTTAAAGAATCTGTCGAATAGCAGGGAGAATTTATAAAAGGGATCCTAAATCCTGATGAAGTCTCATTGTAATGGCACACCATCAATTATTAACTCCAAAGAGAACCCGAATGCTCTCTTGTTTCAACCTTACAAAAAAAAAGAACCTACTACCAGATGCATATAAAGTTCCAATAAGTGACTGATGAGGTTGCAATTCTGTTGACCTTCATTAAGGCCATGGACACTCATATATTGGGACATTAACAAATAAGAGATTTGCATATTCTTGGTCTTGGTGCAGACAATATGATGACTTTCTGCGAACAAGTCTTTGCTTTCACTACCAAAGGTGCCCTGTACCTCCTAGTATTCCGAGCTGTCTGTCCAGTGTTTCACTTCTCACATTCTGAGAGAACAAAGTTCTTTCAGCTCGTTGTTCTTTGTCTTCCTACCTTCATCTTGATCTTGAAAGAACACATCTTTGTTTCACCCCAAGAATTACTGAACTGCTGTTCCTGAAATAACGTTCGCTGAAGCTTATCAGACTCTCATATTAAACTTGGTGATTTGGTGCAAATTTTCCAACTGGGAACACAGATTCCAGAACTGACATGGCTCCTACATGACTCATTTCGAATCCTCCACCGTGAAAGTCACTTTGAAATGGCTTTAAACTGAGTAGCAGACTTTAATTGAAACACAGAATTCCAACAAGCAAACAGGCTTGATATTATTGCCGTTTCACTAAACAAGTTCCAGTGGGAAAATTCACAAGTCAACAGCATTCCCACTGGCTTCCCTGAGTCTTCTTCTGCCAAGGTAAATGCTGACCACCTCTCCCTCTATCCATTTAACCAGTTCTACCTCGACGCTAATAACTTCAACTAGACAAACACTAAGGCCCCATTTGGTAACGGAAATAACTGTGTAGAATAAGTAGAGGAATAGAGAATGAGTGGAATAAATGATGGAATAAATAAGTTAACCTATGAATGTTTTAGCAGATTAAAGTTATTCAACGGAGAGAGTAGAATAATTTTACCCCGAGTTAAGTGGAACTTAACCCGGCGCAAGTGTGAGCCGAGTCACTTGCACTGAGTTAACAGACGGGTTAAGTATTTAACTCAAGGCAACTCCACTTAATCCGGCAACCAAACAGGGCCAATAAAACCTAGAAGTCACATCAAGGTCCAAAAATGGTGCATCATCCGGTTCAGGAAAGAAATTATGTCAACACAGATAATTTCAACTAGACAAGCATTGTTAGGAACTTAGAAGATTCGTAATTCTGTGCGAGCATTGTTGATTCGTGACTCCGTTGTGCCCAACAAACATAACGAAAAAGCAAGCGAGAGGAATTACCATGTGATATTATCGTTGACTCAAGTGCAACAACAGCTTTACCACGAGATAGGGCATCCTTAACATCCGGGGCAATATTCAGGTGTCCAAGAAATTTGCCTCCAGCGACCTGCGCTAAGATGGAGTCCGTAAAGGAGCTCATGGTTACAGCTCTTCAACAAGGCAAGCAAGATTGCTCATTAGACGGTGCCAGAGACCGTATAAACACGAAAAATTAATTCATATGGGCATTGGCTCAGAGGTATGTAGGAGGTCCTTAGGCTTTTTTTCTTTCTTTCTTTTATGATTTGTAGAAGAATGTGAAGCTATCGAACCTAACGACCAAAAGCATAACATGGAACAATAAGGAAGAAAAGAGTAGTGGTATAAATTGACTTGAGAAAATTTGGGCTAATGAACTATTAGGCACTGCCCCAAGGTGATCATCCAAGACAAGAGGGCCTTCTTCGATTTCCGCTGGAGGTGGGGATCGAAGACCTGCTCTCGATCGTGAAGACCTTGGAGGCGACGGTCCGCCGGTGCCGTAGTCGGTGCGCTCATCTGTCGCGACTCGGGCTGCTGCAAAACAATGACGGCGACAAAATAATAAAAAAGGCCCCCCTTTGTTTGATTGGAAGCCTACGCACTAAAGAAAGGGGCTTGGGGGTTAAAAGAAGTGGTGTTACAAGAATGGTGAAATCAGTGTTGTCTCGTAATTGTATTTACGTATTATTGATATGAGTTTGTATTTATTTAAATTGTGTTAAGGTGTAAGGTTAATTTTTTGTGATATTTTTGTGGTAATGGAATTAGAAATATGAAATATAGGAGTTATTAAAATACAAGTGGTATATGATTTTAGTATAGATTTAACTAATAACAAATTAGTGTTGGACAAATATACATTAAAGTAGCCAAATCTAAGTTACTAGATGAAGAATTAAGTAGTTAATTAAACAAAGATTAACCTCCTTTTAGAGAGGTTAACCTCCTAAGTAAACTAACCTATAATATTTAAGGGGATTCTGTGTGAAACCTCTCCAAAGGTCTGTCTACCGGATAAAGATATTCATCCTATAAACTAAAAGAAGGGTCCCTCCCCCTTCACATGACAACCACCCCCCCTTCCTTTCACCCCAAATAACCCTTCCCCCTTACTTTTTTAAAATAAAAAATCTGAATATTGACGTATTTATAAGAGCAAAAGCACCTAAATCTGCAACATCACCTCTCTTTTTCTCCTAGTATGCTTTGTAGGTAGGGCTGTCACATTAGTCGCATTCGTACGGACATTTGAAATTTTCGTAAAAGGGAAAGATGGGGGAGTGCGGTGAATCTTAGGGAGCATCCGGAAGCCGTTGGATCGCCTAATCTGATCGAGAGATTATTGGTGGATCAAGGTAAGACTTTGGGTGAGAGAGATCGGATGAAACGACCCGTCATCTTTTGATCCTTTAAGACGTTTGGGATGCTCACCAGACATCTGTCCAAACATCTAAAGAGAGAGTCAGACGTCTGAAAATGCTTTTCTTTTCGGTGCATACGGTGTGCACGCCTCTCCCTACGACAGCCATACCCACGCCACTCCCTGCGACAGCCATCCCCGCGCCACTCCCTGCGACACCATACCTCTCCCTTCACCTCCTCTCCCTTTAAAAACCCCCTCCTCCTCTCTATCTCCCACCACCACCGCCGAGCGAGAGAGAGAGAGAGCAAGTAGAGTGAGCGGAGAGCTGATCGCGAGTCTAAGCACGAGAGCGGAGGGCATTGTGCTGCTCTGCTGCAGCATCTGCGGCGAGGAAAGTCAGAGCGGTTCCGCGGAATCAGACGTCCAGAGTGACATCCAGACGTCTTACCGGACGTCCAAAGGTAGTATGAGACGTCTGGTAGAAATCTATTTTCCATATTTCTTCTCTACCAAAGTCCTGACAATGTACGTATATGTGTCAGAAGTTGGAAGGCGGACCGAAGTAGTTTCAGACGTTCGGGAGCACCTCCAGACATCTGATGAAACCCTTGGACGACGGCACTGCGTTCCAGACGTCCGATAGAGGCACCCGAGAGAGGTATGCCTGAGAGTTGATTTAAGACGTCTGGGATCTCTCCCAGACGTCTGATTTCTTTCAGAACCCTTATTTTTTGGCTCGTTCAAGGCCCAAACGATGTTGATTTTCCGTAAACGAAATATTGTTGTTTTTCGTACGAATTTTTTCATGTAATGGTAGCTTGTCTGTATCTTGTGAAATCCTTTTGACCTGTCCATCCACGTCTTAGGTCTCAGCCCGTCGAGCATACGAAACCTACGGAGACGTCGGGAGCTGCTGTACGAGCTCCCATTCCACCCGGTTATCCTGGTAGAGTGGTTCTAACTAATTCTCCAAGTTAAATAAAATTCATGTAATTAGTTAAAACCTAGGATGAGAGATGAATCCTAGGAAGAAATTAACGTATACTCTATAATACAGCTATTCAATTGAACCATAGGATATGACATGAACACCAGGGATAGAAAAGATGCATGTGTAGAGAGATGAATGATTAAATAAATTATAAGCTGCCTGTACTACCTTAAATGAACTACATGGATAGGAAAGAAAATGAACCCATACTACGATGCATGTTCTATATGTAACAAACCAGATATGGAATAAACAAAAGTTCATGAACAAACCCTACGGGGAATATGGAAATACCGTAGCACGGAGAACCAGATGGTTCTGGAATTGCCGCCCACGGGCCACCGTTAAGGGAAGTGAGCTGACCTTCGTGTACATGGTACCAAAGAGATCAACTATCCCTTGTAGTGTAGAGGGGAGCTTGCCACCCTTGGGTTGAGACCCGAGGTGGGTTTGGCCACTCTACGTCGACTCTTGCTGACCCACGTGTATGTGGTACCGAGGTGAGCTATTTAGTGTAGGGGGGAGTTAGCTGCCTAAGGGGGCCCGGGGTTAGGCATGGCCACCCTACACCGACTCTTGTTAACCAGTTGGGCAAACAGGGATAGTCAGACGAGGGTACACGGAATGAGGAGGGGTGAGACCCCTGTTCTGTTTTGAGAGGGCAAGGCTCTATACTGTTTCGCGTTGTACGTTGAGGCGTACCCGCTAACGGAAACAACTGACCACGTGCAAGTGCAGGGTAGCTACCTGCGCGCTTATCACGTGCGTCACGTTCGTGATAAGCACAGGGTAGCCACCTCTACGTCACCAATACAAGGTAGTCACCAGTGCAGGGTAGTCACCGCTATATCACGACCGTGACCCCGGGGTGGTAGACCAGGTGTAGGACTACCATGGAGGGACTCTCCCGGCCAGGAGAGTGTCACGTGTGCATCTTACATCACGGGAAACTGCAAGCAAAATCGTTCCTTTAGGGAACAAGAAGATTAAGTAATGAGATGAGCCCTGATTAAAGATCTCTACACCGAAAACCGTTCTAGGATATTTTGGATCGGAAAGTAAAATGTTAAACTATCTGTAAATGCATTTTATGTTTAACCACCACTCTACTCAACGTTAGTTGACTCCAGTTATATAACTTTGTACAGGTCAGGGATTTGAGTAGGCCAAGCTACGGCTGCTAAGGACGCTTGGCCTAGTCGAGCCCAGCTATAGTTTCTACTGCTTATTGTAGTGAGTTCCTGTAGTTATATTTTTCAGCACTTTCCGTTATGTTCTCTATCTATACTAGTTCTGTTGTGATGGCAGTATTCATGTTCTTCAAGGCATGTAATATTCTAGAATTATTGTTCTGTTTTCTGCTTTCGTTGCCATTTTCTTTCTACTTAGCTATTGTACTTGTGTGGTTGTGGATTGATGCATGTTATTTGGTTATTTCTCGTTGGACGACTGGGTCTTGGGATTAGTTGAGGCGAGCCGATCTCTGGTCCTATAGGGATCTGAGTTGGGGTCGTGATAAGATAGTATCAGAGCAAGGTCATCCCGAGAAATGAACCAAATAGTTCGGAAATAACCATACTTGTGCATATAGCTATGATAGCCATCATAACGTTTTATCTTGATTGTCATTTCCGAGTCTTATGTCTCCTCTGTAGCCAAATAGTCATCGGCAATCCCATTTCTTCTCGATCTCCGTGCAAGAGATGCCTCACCAGGGAGCTCTTGAGGTGGACCGCAGACGTGGTCTTGGCCAAAGGCGTGGTCGCAGGGGAGGGCGAGCGATGGCCGAGGACAGAGCCGCTCCACCTCTCCTTCTAGGCATTTAGGCCCCGGACCTTGCCCAGCTAATCCAGGATCTCATACGGGAGGAGCTCCATCAGCCTCCTCTTCCTGAGGATGCAGAGGGGAAGTCCTCCGTGGGATAGGCAAGCCGCCACAGCGCTGGACGAGCTGGAGGGGGAGGAGGTGATCCTCCACCGCCCCCACCTCCTTTAGACACTTCGGGGCACGAGTCCTCCTTGCCTGGAGGTGCACCCATTCCTTCGTTGCGGCTACACCACGAGGTCTTCAGCCAGTTCAGGAAGCTGAAGCCCCCCTCTTTCAAGGGGGAGGAGAGCCCGTCTAAGCCAGAGGATTGGCTGGAGTAGATGGAGAAGATCTTTAACACCCTCTGTCCTCCTGTAGAGTGTCGCGTGGCCTTCTCCACGTATCAGCTGGAGAGTGTAGCTCACAAGTGGTGGAGGGCAGTCAGAGGATAGGAGGGAGAGCTGATGTGGGACCTGTTCGTGGCACTCTTATGTGAGCAGTACTTCCCACAAACTTGGCAGGATCAAAGGAGGCGAGAGTTCCACACTCTCTGCCAGGGGGCTATGACAGTTAGCGCATACCGTACGCGTTTCCTGAAGCTGTCACGCTTTGCCCCGACAACCGCATCCACCAAGGAGGAGCACCTATGGAGATTCGCCGAGGGTCTCCGACCTGCCATTCGGGGGTATGCAAAGACCCTGAAGCTACCTACCTTCTCCCGTGTAGTCGAGGCTGCCATGACCTACGAGGAGACCAACTCGTTCGTGTGAGACATTGATGGAGGAGGATGGAAGAGGCCCTACTCGGAGGAGCACTCACAGGGTCATCGGGAGAGGAGGCACCAGGCACCAACAGGGGAGTTGTCCCATTCTGTGGGTCCACCAGGGACCTTTGGGTTCCCCCGACAAGGACCGGCCGGCTGTAGCAGACCCCTGCCTAGTCACCAGCAGGGACAGCAGATAGAGGGAGGAGGTCGCATACCCCTCTGCTATCAGTGTGGCCAGTAGGGCCACATACGGAGGAATTGTCCATCTAGGACCGGAGCGCAGCTGACGCTCCCATCATTGAGCACTGGAGACCGATCTGGCGACCACGATTACCATGCCCGAGGAGGAGGACAGCAGTCGCGAGAAGGGTACCAGCCCGCTGTCTCCCGCCCGACCCAAAGCACGACTGCTTCTTCTGTACTGAGGGTTGAGGGGCGTGTTAACGCCCTGACTCACGGAAATGTTAGAGCTTCAGGCTCCGTAGTGGCAGGTATGTTTACTATTTCTGGCAGCCTCGTTTACACGCTTTTTGATTCTGTTGCCACACATTCGTTTGTTTCTGTGGAGTTTGCTGTCAGTATGGGGTCGATCAGTGTACTCTTAGAGGAGCCCTTCCTGATTAGAGGGCCAGTTGAGCAGGTGTTTGTTGTTGAGGAGGTTTTCACTGACTATAAGGTCACGATAGGGGGACACAGTCTTCCGATAGACTTGATCATGATCCCGATGGAGGATTTTGGTGTGATCTTGGGGATGGACTGGTTAGCCGCATACCATGCCCTTGTAGACTGCTTAGGGAGAAAGATTGTTTTCTCCATACCACGGTTGCCTCCCTTCGAGTTCCACGGCCAACTAGTAGATGGAGGTTTCAGATGCATCTCTGCGCTTCAGGCAGCGAAGCTACTGAGCCAAGGGTGCGAGGGCTTCCTTGCTTGCATCCTAGCAGAGCCCCGCCCCGTTGTTAGCTTACAAAGTATTCCGGTGGTTCATGAGTACCCCAACATCTTTCCAGAGGAGTTACCAGGACTGCCACCTAAGCGTGAGATCGAATTTGAGATCTCACTGGTACTGAGGACCGGCCCCATTTCTACTGCACCATACCGGATGGCCTCGCTTGAGCTGCGAGAGCACAAGTCACAGCCACAGGACCTACTAGAGAAGGGCTTCGTGAGGCCTAGTGCCTCTCCGTGGGGGCTATCCTGTTTGTGAAAAAAAAGGACAGTACTTTTCAGCTGTACATCGACTACAAACAGCTGAATTGGGTCACCGTCAAGAACAAGTACCCGTTGCCACGCATAGATGACCTCTTCAACCAGCTGAGAGATGCTACAGTATTCTCCAAGATAGATCTGAGGTCAGGCTACCATCAGCTGAGGATTAGAGAGATCGACATCTCCAAGATAGCCTTTCGCACGCGGTATGGCCACTACGAGTTTTTGGTCATGCCATTTAGGCTGATCAACGCCATGCTGCTTTCATGGATCTGATGAACCGCGTCCTCTGGCCGTTTCTGGATTAGTTCATAGTTGTATTCATTGACGACGTGCTCATTTACTCTAGAGATCAAACACAGCACGAGCAGCATCTTCACATGGTCTTGGATACCTTGCGACAGCACAGGCTGTACGCCAAGTATAGCAAGTGAGAGTTCTGGTTGAGACAGGTCACCTTCCTAGGCCATGTGATCTCAGAGGATGGGTTGGCTATGGATCCAACCAAAGTGGAGGCAGTGCTCAGGTGGGAGAGACAGCATACAGCGAAAGAGATTTGCAGTTTTCTGGGACTGGCTAGTTACTACAGACTATTTATTCGAGGATTTTCGCAGATTGCACGTCCTCTGACTCAGTTGACTCGAAAGGACGTACCTTTCGCCTCGACATACGAATGTGAGTCTTGCTTTCAGGAGCTGAAGGAGAGGCTGACCTCAGCTCCTGTACTCACCATCCCTGATAGCGATGGCGGATTCGTCGTCTACATAGACACCTCGTTGCAGGGATTGGGGGGTGTGCTCATGCAGCAGGGTCACGTTGTCGCATACGCTTTGCGACAACTAAAGCCCCACAAGCATAACTACCCCACCCACAACTTAGAGCTTGCAGCAGTCATCCTCTCACTGAAGACCTGGAGGCACTACTTGTACAGAGAGACGTTCTAGATTTTCACTGACCATAAGAGCCTGAGATACCTATTTGACCAGAAGGAGCTCAACATGAGGCAGAGACGTTGGTTGGAGCTCCTGAAGGACTACGATTGCAGCATCTCCTACCACCCAGGAAAGGCCAATGTGGTGGCTGATGCCTTGAGCTGGAAGGTGCCCACCCACTTGGCTTGCTTACAAGCGCAAAGTTGGAGACTCATGGAGGAGCTGAGCAGCTGGCGACCCTAGGAGTCACAAGGGTACTGCGGGGCAATGACAGTGGCGAGGCAAACACGACCAGAGCGATGGATCTCATCGTGACTGGACAAATGATGGACCCATACCTACGGGCATAGCGAGACCGAGTATTGGCAAGGGAGCCAAGGAGATTTCTCGTTCACTGACGGAGTCTTGCATATGAGGGGTGATAACACCACGCAAGGGGGTAGTAATTAGGTTAAATATGGCCCATCTTTAGAATAAAAGGTACAACATAAAGTAGAATAGGAGCATTGCATGCATCAAGTACCAAGATTGCTTATAAACTGTATTAATGGCCATTTGTGTAAAGCATTTGTCAAAGCAGGCCTCAGATGAGCAATCGGACCGCACAGATGGATTTAGAACGACGAACGGAGTCCAACGGACTCAAGATCGGCCAAATCCGACATCCGGAGCTCCCACAATGGGCCCAAGAAATTCTGACCGTTGATCTGGAGATCAACGGCCCAGAGAGCACCACGTCGCCCCGCCCCCGCCGCTCGCACACCCTCAAGTCAGCCAAGGACGAATCTCGGCCGTTGATCTTTGATCGAACGGTCGAGATCCGCACGCTCGCCCGCGATCGCCGCGACAAAGCGCGAGCGTGGCAACGGTTAGCGTGCACGCCCTCATCGTAGCGACGCGCGTTCGAGCCGCGCGGAGCAGAAATCGAAGGCGAGCGAAGGGCGCAGCAAAATTGGGCCGCCTGATCAGCAGTGGGCGGCCAGGATCGCGCCACGCGGCGCGACGACAGCTCCCGAGCTCCCACGCGCGAGCGCACGCTAGGCGAAAATGCGCTCGCGCACGCGCGCCCGAGGCGCGATCTCAGCGCGGGCGTAGGAGGATCTCAGCCGTCCGATCTTCGATCGGACGGCTCTCATTCAGCGGCCACGGATCGCGTGGAGAAGAAGACCGGGGCGGGCAGCTGACCGGCGGCAGGAGGGCTTCACCGACGTTTATAGAAGCAGTTTTAGTGACGCTCTGGATGTCGCTAAAGCCCATTCTTCTTTTAGGAAGCCCTTAACTCTATTTAAACCCCCTTCTACCACCATTCAAGGCATACTCTCCTACTTGCAACTACTCCACTCCTCGCTTAGCTAGCTTTAGGCACTTTTGTAATCGCCGGAGAGGACGAGCCGCCGACGGAGCCTCCTCCACCGCCGTGGCTGCCTCGTCGCTCTCCACACTCTCTCTCTACCTCTCTCTCTCTCTCTTTTAAGCTTTCATTTACTTTTGTTGAAGCTTGTATTTAATATTGTAAACCATGAACTATGAATGCATGTTTAATGAAATTGTTTTCCTTTCAATCGTCATTTTAATTTCTATTCAAAGTGCATGATCAAAACCAAGAGCTTTCTAACCCTAAAACTCTCTCTCTCTCGCTCTCGCTTTTCAAAACCGTCTCTTTTCGCAAGCAAAACTCCGCCTTTTTCGTGACAACAAGTGATAAACAAAATCCGATTTCTACGCCTCCCTGAGACCGACACTCGGACTCACCTCCGTTTACTTCTTTTAAAACCAACGTATCAAAGTGCAACTATAACGACACCTCTTAACACACATGCACGAGAGCACGTCAGTTTTTGGCGCCGTTGCCGGGGAGGCAACGAATTTGTTTTATCACCTCCATTCCACCTTCATTCTCACATCGTCTAATGCCCTATTTTCCTTTTTACTTGACGGTTGCAGGAATTCAGCGCATGGACGGCGAAGCGACGCATTCCACGACGGTAGCAAGGGAGTAGGCGCCTCGAGGACCGATAGTGAGTACCCTCTCTCTCATTGTTTGCTTGCGTGAAAAAGCTAAAAAAATTGTAAAAACTGAAAAAAAAATTGGCGTGATGAATGATTGCTTGACCTACATTCTTAACACATCACCCTACAAAAAAAATGTACACTCTAATATGCTGAATAAAGTCTTGGAGTGTTCTTTTCTTTTTCTCTTGAGTGGTATTTGCGAAGCCACCGTGAGTTGACCTAGGCCGCACCACTCAACCCTAAAAACTGACTCATCTAATAGAAGCTGCACGATCTTTAGGATGAGCACACTAGGGTTTTAGAGCCTCTACAAAATAAAAAGGAAATCTACTTTCATCAAATTGTGTGCAGAACTTGACGTGCCCACTGCAACTTGGTTGAAAATATTAAGACACGTCAACCCTAAAAAGCACTAAAAATAAGGATGAAACACTAAAAGATACCACACCTTAAAAAATCCTTGCTTGAAAACCATGTTTTGCTAGAAGCACACACCGTGAAAAGTGAAAAATTAAGAGGCACCACCCCAATCAACGCCTCATCACATCACCCTAAGCACAAGCACTATCCTAACCCGTTAAAACTGAGTAGACGTGCCTTAGGCAAGACTGAGTTAAGTCTCAGAAGGCGAGGTTTTGTTCGCTAGGCACTTGGCTTTCATTCCCTTGGTAGAATCTGGTGGCTAGGCTGCGGGGTAGTGTCAAACGACCGCGATTGTGGGGTCTATGGAACCGGAGGCGCAAGCCAAAGGAAGAACCTTCCCTGTAATCCCCTCGTAATCAACCTGGCCAGATTAGCCTTGGGAAGGGGAGTCCAGTGTTTACGGACTTAATCACCCTTTGCGAGATTTCTAGGTCTCCTAAGGAATACACCATAAGGATTAGGCTTGAGTGCTTGATTGAAACACACTTCTCTCATCTGTCGCCCTCCGCATCCCCTCCTGTTCTTCTCTAGTGTATGCACGGGAGACGCTCACTGCGTCCCAAGTTGCGTGTTTTGGGGCAGGAACCTAGGCGACGCAATTCTGTTAACATGGCTGAACCTAGGGTAGATGAGGTCGAAGATCAACCCCCACCAGATGCTATGGCCATCATCCAAGCTCAAATCAATGCTAACCATCGGCTGCAGCAACAACAAATCCAAACCATCATGCAAGCCATACAACGGTTACAGAACCCACCAGAACAACCACCACCACCTTTCCAAAACATACCAGGGCAACCCCCACTTGATTTACCGCCATTTCAGGACCAGCCAAGACCCCTCCGTGATTTCTATAACCCTTCTGCTATTAGAGTCGAGCCACACCTTAGGATCCCCGAAGGGGGAGATGATTTTGAGCTAAAACCTAATGTATTAAGTCTGATCCAAAGCCACTTTCATGGAAGCTCAAATGAGGATCCCTTTCAGCACCTAGAGGATCTCGACCGCATAGCAAGAACAGTAAAACCTAGGAACATTAGCCTTGACATTGTTCTAATCAAGATGTTCCCTTTCTCATTAAGAGACAAGGCGTCTCATTGGCTTAGAACCCTAGGTAGACCCATCACCACCTGGGAAGAACTGAGGCATGCATTCTTAAAGAAATTCTTCCCCATAGGAAAGACCAATGCCCTCAGAAGAGCTATAACTACCTTCACACTCCAGGGTGGGGAACAATTTTATGAGGCGTAGGAAAGATTCAATGAACTTTTGAGGAAATGCCCACACCACGAAGTTCCAAGGTGGCAATTGGCCCAGATCTTCTACCACGGTCTGAACAGCAACCTACGGAACTTCGTCAATGCCTCATGCGGGGGAAACTTCCTAAAGAAAGACGAGGAGAGCACGTTTGAGCTCTTTGAGTCTATGAGCGAAAATTCGCTCAACAATGCCTCCATGAACCAGTTTAACAGGTCCAGTCAACCCCGTGGCGGGATTTATGAGGTGCAAGCAAATTATGGAATGGTTGACATGGACATCATTGCCAAAAAGTTGGATCGAGTGGAATTGGTGGACAAAAAGATTGATGAGCTACTAAACCAGACCAGGAACCCCTTGCAGACTTTCTCCCTAGCAAAGGGAGCACATAATGTCGACCTGATCCAACCCTTCACCCAACTAAACCTGGAACAACCCCTGACCACGTTCCAGGGAGGGACCTTTGCTCCCTCGACCCTTGATTACTCCCTTCCTTCTTCATCAACATCGGCTATTCTAGAAGATGTGCAAGCCGTCCAAGGATATGCGAAACCTGACCCTTTCTCCAACACTTACAACACCGGCTGGCGTAATCACCCCAACTTTGGTTGGACAAACCAGAAACCACCACAATTCTAAAACCAGCCCAGGCCAAACCAGCAGCCACAATTGCCCCCCTACCAGCAAGGACCACCAGTTAGACCCCAATATAACCAGAATAGGGCGGCCCCTCCCCCACAAAACCAAATGGACACCCTAATAAAGATGATGGCTGACATGAACCAAAAACATCAGGAGGAAATGGCCTTGGTAAAGGGACAGTTAAGCCAACTCTTGGACTGTAAACAACAAGGATCTCTACCTTCCCAACCACAACCGAACCCGCGAAACATAATTAACAGAGGCCCCAATTCGTAAGGGTTCCAAGGCAACCCCGGGCAAGCTCACATGGTCCAGCCAGCCCCACAAACACCTCCTGGGTTTGGCGCTTCTTCATCCTCGTCTTCTCAAGGATCACCCCATGGCCCCAATGCCTCTGCGAATGCGGTGACCTTGAGAAGCGGCACCAAAACCCAGGATCCCAAATGGTCGACTCTCCCCAAGACTCTACCTGCTGAAATACCCGACTCAGAAGAGGCACCGACCAAGGACCCAGACATGGAACCAATCCACATTCAGACACCCTATCCTGAGGCCTTGGAAACAATTAAGAAAAAGAAGAATACTGTGGAAACAGAGGAGCTGCTGGAAATTTTTAAGCAAGTACAGATTAATATTCCGCTCCTAGAAGCCGTCAAACACATCCCCGCTTACGCCAAGTTCTTAAAGGATGCCTGTACACCCAAGCGTAAGCCGAGACCTCAAGCACCTAGGAAGGTTGTACTCTCTGAGCAAGCAAGTTCCGTAATATCAAGCAACCTTCCACTCAAACGAACTGACCCAGGAGCACCCCTGATTTCCTGTAATATCGGGGACATGACATTTGATAGAGCGCTCCTGGACCTAGGTGCTTCTATCAACCTAATTCCCACAACCTTGTACCACCAATTTGGTTTTAGAGAGCTGGCACCAACCCCTGTCACCATCCAGCTGGCAGATAGATCAGTGAAAACCCCAAAGGGGGTTGTCGAGGACGTGATTGTACAGGTCAAGGACTTCTATTTCCCGGTCGACTTTTTGGTGCTCGACATGGAAGTCCCTGAAAAATTACAGAACGCACCCATAATCTTAGGCAGACCTTTCTTAGGTACGGCTAAAGCAAACATCGACTGTGATACGGGATGTATGGAAATCGCCTTCGGGGATAGGAAAATGCAATTGGATATCTTCCGGGCGACAAAGTCTTTTGATTGCGATTACATTGAGGAACATGATCTCGTGGAAACTTTAATCGAGGAATGCCTTACCCTCAGTTCTGTCTCAGACCACCAAACCCGTAGTGACGGTTCTGACTCGTCACCATGCTCACCCATGGACCTTTGTAAGGCTGAGAACCATCACATGACACCATTTGAAGAGATCGATGTTGATCAACTCCCGCCATTTCCATTCTCATCGACTGTGGTCCCACCCGCACCTGAACTTAAACCATTGCCCGAGAATCTCAAGTACGTCTTCTTAGGACCTGACCAGACCTTTCCAGTGATTATTAATTCCCATCTAACCAAGGATCAGGAACTAAGGTTGACTGCAACTCTTTCAGAACATCAGGCCGCCATTGGTTGGACCATCTCGGATCTAAGAGGAATTAGCCCCACCTATTGCACCCACAAGATTTACCTGGAAGACGGGGCCCGACCTTCTGCCCAGATGCAAAGACGATTAAACCCTAACATACGGGAGGTTGTTAAAAAAGAAATTATCAAGTAGCTTGACGCCGACATCATCCACCCTATCTTTGATAGCCCCTGGGTGAGCCCCACTCAAGTGGTTCCAAAGAAGGCTGGGCTCACCGTTGTTACTAATGATCGTGGCGAATCCATCCCCACCTGCACCACCACCGCATGGCGGGTGTGTATCGATTATAGGAAGCTTAATGAAGCCACTAAGAAGGACCACTTCCCCTTGCCATTCATTGACCAAATCCTTGAAAGATTGGCAGGGCAGAAGTATTTTTGCTTCTTGGATGGATATTCAGGATATAACCAAGTCGCAATTGCTCTGGAAGATCAGGAAAAGACCACATTCACTTGCCCGCATGGCACGTTTGCATTCCGTCGAATGCCGTTCGGGTTATGTAACGCACCTGCGACCTTCCAGCGTTGCATGCTAGCCATTTTTTTCAGAAATGGTGGGTGAATACTTAGAGGTCTTTATGGATGATTTCTCTATATTCGGGAATTCATTCAACCAGTGTTTGAGCAACTTGGAGAAAATCCTGAAATGATGTATCGAGGTTAACTTGGTGTTAAGTTGGGAAAAGAGCCATTTTATGGTTCAAGAAGGAATTGTCCTCGGACACATCGTTTCGCATAGGGGCATCGAGGTAGATCGAGCTAAGGTTGATTTAATTTCCAAACTTCCCCCACCTAGTTCGGTCCGACAGATTCGCTCCTTCCTAGGACATGTTGGCTTCTACCGAAGGTTCATCAAAGACTTTTCCAAATTTTCCAAACCCTTGACCGACCTTCTAGCCAACGACGCCACATTCCACATGTCTCCTGGTTGCATCCAGGCTTATCACACCCTTCGGGACTTAGTCTCCTCCGCACCTGTACTTCAACCCCCAGACTGGTCCCAGGACTTTGAGATTATGTGTGATGCATCAGATTTTGCCATAGGCGCTATCCTAGGACAAAGGCAAGACAAGAAGCCCGTGGTGATCTACTACGCGAGCAAAACGTTGGACGAGGCCCAACGTAATTATACGGTCACAGAGAAAGAGTTGCTCGCTGTAGTCTTTGGACTTGAGAAATTTCGATCATACTTGCTGGGATCCCACGTAACTATTTACACTGACCATTCAGCCATCCGGCACCTGTTAGCCAAAAAGGACGCAAAACCCAGGCTCATCAGATGGATCCTGCTTTTGCAGTAATTTGACCTGGAAATCTAAGACAAGGCCGGATCGAAAAATGTGGTGGCTGACCACCTGTCGAGACTTCATCCAGACCACATTGGACCCTCCCTACCTCTATCTGATACTTTCCCTGATGAACACATCCTAGCCGTGCAAGACAAGAAAATGCCATGGTATGCTGACTATGTCAATTACCTGGTTATAAGACAAACCCCGCACAGCTGGTCCAGACAGCAACGGGACAGGTTCTTGGCTGAGGCCAAGCATTATTTCTGGGATGATCCCATGCTGTTTCGCCTCTGTGCTGATCAGATCATCAGGAGGTGCATCCCCGAAGACGCAGTTCAGAGTGTGCTTTTCTTTTGTCATGACCAAGCGAGTGGCGGCCATTTCTCTGGCAAGAAAACAGCTGCAAAAGTTTTGCAGTCTGGATTTGATTGGCCGTCCCTATTTAAGGATGCACACATCTTTGCCAAGACTTGCTCACGATGCCAAACACTGGGGACCATGACCAAGAAAGATATGATGCCCCTTCAGCCCATTTTGATTGTCGAAATATTCGACGTTTGGGGTATTGATTTTATGGGCCCCTTTCCACCATCCAACGGCTTCGAGTACATCCTGGTCTCGGTAGACTATGTTTCCAAATGGATTGAAGCCGTCGCCACCCAACGATGCGATCACAAGACGGTCATGGACTTTGTGAAGAAGAACATCTTTTCCCGGTTTGGAATACCCAAGGCTATGATCAGTGATGGTGGAAGCCACTTTATCCATTCCTAATTCCGTGCCTTACTTAGAAAATACGGGGTAAACCACCGCATTGCCACCCCGTATCATCCACAAACAAATGGGCAGACTGAGGTCTCAAATAGACAAATCAAGAACATTTTACAGAAGACTGTGAGACCTGACAGGAAAGACTGGTCCACACGACTTGATGATGCCCTGTGGGCATACAGGACCACTTTTAAGACCCTGATAGGCATGTCGCCTTATCTCTTGGTCTTTGGCAAAGCTTGCCATCTCCCTGTCGAATTGGAACACCGGGCTTACTGGGCTATCAAGCAATGTAACATGGATCCCCAGTTAGCCGGTGCGCAAAGGACGCTTCAATTATCTCAGCTCGAAGAAATTCGTCGGGACGCCTTTGACAATAGTCGGCTATATAAGGAGAAAATGAAAGCCGTCCACGACCGACTCATTCATAGAAAAACCTTTGAGCCGAACCAACAAGTCTGGCTGTTTGATGCACGCCTGAAACTATTCCCCGGGAAACTCAGGTCCAAATGGACAGGACCATTTCGGGTGGTTAAGCCATATTCTAATGGGGCGGTTGAAATCACTGATATTAACACCGGGCACACCTTTACAGTCAATGGTCAAAGATTGAAACATTTTCTGGCCCAGGTACCCCCCAAGGAAAGTGTCACCCTCGTTGAGGGCTGACACCGAGCACCGCCCAGCTGGAGGCGTTAAACTCAGTGCTTCCTGGGAGGCAACCCAGTGGATTTAGACTGATTTGGTAGTTTACGTCACTCAGGTACTATCTTTTTGAACCCTTCTGCATCCATGAATCTGCCAATGAGGACATTGTCCAACTTAAGCATGGGGGGGATGGTAAATTGCATAATCCTGAGCTTAATTAATCAGTCTGAATGAATAAATTAATTAATTAAAAAAATTTTGAATTTAGGAAGAAAAACTTAGGCATTAGAAACTTGTCAATAGTGGGAAATAATACAAAAAGAACTTAAACACTTAGACTTTTCAGGCCTTCAGGCTTAATCAGCCCTGGTGTCCGTTAAAATATGGATTTAGTAGCGAGTCCTTGCAACTTTAAGCTATTCTAATCCACCTACTAAATAAGGTAATAAGTATATGACTTATCAACTCACCCTCTAACTCAGGAAAACTTTGAGTCTAAGCATCTACACACATTTCTGCACAGACTCACTTCTCGGAGATTTTGACAGAAATTGGGTAGCTAATGAACTCTCTAGGGTTTTATGGCTGGCAAGTTGTCGTGGGTAACAGCCCATTGGCAGGTTGTCCAGAACCCAGCCACAGGCCACTTCTTTTTCGCTGCCTCTAGGTACATTTGAGATCAGGGAAGCCACCTACGAAAAAAAAAAAGGAAGAAGAAGAAAAGAAAATAAACCACACTTCATCGCACAAGTATGGCTGGCAAGTGATTGTGGGTAACAGCCCATTGGTCGGTTGTTCAGAGCCCAACTCAATAATTGCACAAAAAAGACCAAAACACCTAAGGAAGAAGCGGGGAAGTAGTACAAGCCGGGGAGATATACACTGGAAAATCCTTGTGTTGACCCCAAGTAAAATGAACGTAGGGAGAAAGCTACCAATCGGACAAATACACCTTCAAGCAAAAATTTATTTTCTTTTCCGGTCACCTAGAGGCGTAGAAACTCGAAGTCTGTCTCAATTACCGCTAAGTGAGTCTATCACAACATTCACACCAAGATGCTTAGCACTTAAGGTTTTGACCGAGTTTTGGGTGGGTTGGGTAGCCGTAAAAAGTTACCAACCCACATTGAATTCCGAAAATTCTAAAAAAAACATATATATAGACGTATACATATGTATAGTTATATATACAAAGCAAGGATTCGGGCGATTCGTATTTTGGTAGACACCCGGGCGTTGCTTAGTCTCTGTAGATTAAGATCTTCGTATATTTCCTCTTATTGACAAGTAACGAAGTGCCTAAGCAATTACTTCTTGAATTCCCCAAGGAAGTAAACCTTGCTAGGGACTAGCAAGGAGTAAGCATGGGGGTATGATAACACCACGCAAGGGGGTAGTAATTAGGTTAAATATGGCCCATCTTCAGAATAAAAGGCACAACATAAAGTAGAATAGGAGCATTGCATGCATCAAGTACCAAGATTGCTTATAAACTGTATTAATGGCCATTTGTGTAAAGCATTTGTCAAAGCAGGCCTCAGATGAGCAATCAGACCGCACGGATGGATTCAAAACGACGAACGGAGTCCAACGGACTCAAGATCGGCCAAATCCGACATCCGGAGCTCCCACAATGGGCCCAAGAAATTCTGACCGTTGATCTGGAGATCAACGGCCTAGAGAGCGCCACGTCGCCCCACCCCCGCCGCTCGCACACCCTCAAGCAGGCCAAGGACGAATCTCGGCCGTTGATCTTCGATCGAACGAACGAGATCCGCGTGCTCGCCCGCAATCGCCGCGACAAAGCTCGGGCATGGCGCAACGGTTAGCGCGCACTCCCGCATCGCAGTGACGCGCGTTCGAGCCACGCGGAGCAGAAATCGAAGGCGAGCGAAGGGCGCGGCAAAATTGGGCCGCCCGATCATCAGCGGGCAGCCAGGATCGCGCCACGCTGTGCGACGACAGCTCCCGAGCGCCCACGCGCGAGAGCACGCCGGGCGGAAACGTGCGTGCGCACGCGCGCCCGAGGCGCGATCTCAGCGCGAGCGCAGGAGGATCTCAGCCGTCCGATCTTCGATCGAACAGCTCTCGTTCAGTGGCCACGGATCGCGTGGAGAAGAAGACCGGGGCGGGCAGCTGACCGGCGGCAGGAGGGCTTCACCGACATTTATAGAAGCGGCTTTAGCGACGCTCTGGATGTGTCTAAAGCCCATTCTTCTTTCAGGAAGCCCTTAACTCTATTTAAACCCCCTTCTACCACCATTCAAGACATACTCTCCCACTTGCAACTACTCCACTCCGCTCTTAGCTAACTTTAGGCACTTTTGTAATCGCCGGAGATGATGAGCCGCCGACGGAGCCTCCTCCACCGCCGTGGCTGCCTCGTCGCTCTCCACACTCTCTCTACCTCTCTCTCTCTCTCTTTTAAGCTTTCATTTACTTTTGTTGAAGCTTGTATTTAATATTGTAAACCATGAACTATGAATGCATGCTTAATGAAATTATTTTCCGTTCAATCTCCATTTTAATTTCTGTTCAAAGTGCATAATCAAAACTAAGAGCTTTTTAACCCTAAAACTCTCTCTCTCTCGCTCTCGCTTTTTAAAACTGTCTCTTCTCGCAAGCAAAACTCCGCCTTTTTCGTGACAACAAGTGATAAACAAAATCCGATTTCTACGCCTCCCTGAGATCGACACTCGGACTCACCTCCGTTTACTTCTTTTAAAATCGACGTATCAAAGTGCAACTATAACGACACCTCTTACCACACACGCACGAGAGCACGTCAAGGGGACGCTTGTGTGTTCCTAGTGACAAGGAACTATTAAGGGAGCTCCTAACTGAGGCACACGGATCCAGATTTACCATATATCCCAGGAACACGAAAATGTATCACGATCTACAACGTGATTTCTGGTTGAGGAGAATGAAGCGGGATGTTGGTCTTTTTGTTCAGTAGTGTCTGATATGCCAGCAGGTGAAGGCCGAGCACCGGAGGCCTGCAGGGCCATTGCAGCCACTTCCTGTTCCAAAATGGAAGTGGGAAAGTGTCACCATGGATCTAGTAGTGGGATTACCTGTGAAACAGCGGGGACACGATGCAGTCTGGGTGATTGTAGACAGATTGACAAAGACGGCACGGTTTCTGCCGATCTGAGTCACTTTCAGACCCGCACAGTTGGCGGAACGATACGTCAGAGATGTAGTGCGCCTTCACAGGTTTCACCGTGAGCTTATTTCTGACAGAGACACTCGTTTCACTTCCCAGTTCTGGGCAGAGTTTCAGAGGGCTTTGGGGACTCGTCCGAGATTCAGCATGATCTATCACCCCCAGACGGATGAAGAGTCGGAGTATACCATTCAGACCCTTGAGGACGTTCTACACGCCTACATACTGGACTGGAGGGGCTCCTGGGAGGAGCATTTGTGTAACGAACGCGTGCCCCAGACGTCTTTTAAGACGTCTGGGAGGTGGCCCAGACGTCGGACCAGACGTCTGGGATCACATCCAGACGTCTTACAAGACGTCTGGGATTGTTTCCAAACGTCTGGAAAACAGTTATTTTTCGCACGAGAGATTCGTCTGCGTGCCTGTGCGCGTAGACCCGCGATTCCTCTCTCTCTTTCTCTTTCCCTCTCTCTCTGCGGCTACAGACCTGCCTCGCACTCTCTCCCTCCTCCTCGCGCGGCCTTAAAAGGCCACGCCGCCCCTCCTGTCGTCTCCACCGTCCCCTTCTTCTTCTCCTTCCTGTGCGCGAGAGCGAGCGAGCGCGAGGGCGGCAACGGCGGCCGCAGTGAGCGCGGAGGAGGTGCGGCGTGCGAGGGCGGAGCTCTGCCGTGAGGGCAAGCTCGCCGGAGCGGCTTGGCCGGCCGGCGGAGGGCGCAGGGGGCACGGAACGACGCGGAGAGGGACCTGCTGCGGTCTGAGCAGCAGACGCACGAGGTGCGACGCGGGCGGCGTCGCGAGCGGAGGCCGAGTGGCGCCCTGATTCTGGAAAAAATTTCCAGAATCAGACGTCTGGGTTGATAGCCAGACGGCGAGGGAGACGTCTGGAAGCTCATACAGACGTCTGAAAGGTGAGTTTTCCGCTTTCTTCTTCCTGTCGACTGACCGTACTGAGAAAGGGAGTTGGCTGTGCGCAGGCTCGCTGATTCGCCATCCTTTGCGAATCAGACGTCTGGCTGTTGTACCAGACGGCGGGAGAGACCTCCAGACGTCCGGGGTAACCATCGGACGTCTGGGAGCTAGGCCAGACGTCCCCGCAGACTTCTGGACGTCCGGGAAACCACGCTGAACAGGTAATTCCCTGATCCACCTTTTTAAGACGTCTGGAAGAAGTTCCAGACGTCTGATTTTGCACAGTATCGTCTTTTTCGACCCGTTTAGGGCCCGTTCGGGCTCCGTTTTCCGCGATTCGAGTTGCGTTCTTTTCAGAATTAATTCCTCTACCCGTTTACAATAGCTATACACTGTTTTGAGACACTCCTTGTGTTTGATCCTTGTGATAGGACCTCGTTCAGTTGTAGTCTTGGGAGTCGCGGAGGCACGCGGGATTCCCGATCACGCCCCCATTACTCCCGTTGTACCTGGTAGAGTGGCTTAAGTTTATTATTAAAATCTGTTAAAGTATGGAACCATAACTAGAATCTAGGACATTGCATGAATCCTAGGAATGAGAAATGTATGGAATGATAGCTCCTAGGTGATGCATGAATCCTAGGGCTGGAAAACTAGTTGTATGCTAGATCCTAGGATGTGGCATGAATCCTAGGATGGAAAAACTAGTGGAATGTATAATACTGCAGTCTTGGAAAAAAAAATGGAAAGGAATATAAAGCTGCCTGTAAATTGAATTAACAGCTGCCTGTTACAAATAAAGAAACATGAATGAGATCATGGGTCGTAAGAACGTGAAACTGGAAAGTGACACCTGGATGTTTGAGTTAAAAGGATGGAACCCTACGGGGAATTAGGAGTGGAACTCCTGGAAAGGGAAAGGAATGGAACTGAGATGTAGTTTGTACTGTCTCTTGGGTACACAGTACCAAGGGAAGTACCTGTACTTGTTTAGTGCAGAGTGGGGCCAGCCACCCCAGGGACCCGGGGTTAGGATTGGTCGCTCTGTACCGACTTGCTAGCCCTCGTGTACGTAGTACCGAGGAGAGCTATTAGTGTTAGGAGAGTACTAGCTACCCCACAGGCCCCGGGGTTCTGCTAGCCTCCTTCACCGACTTGTTAGGCCCACTAGGGCAAACCAGGGTAGTCAGGCGAGGGTGCGCGGACTGTGGAGGGGCAAAGCCCCGGTTTGGTTACTGTGGAGGGGTTGGACCCCTGTTATTGAGAGGGCTCTGCCCTGTACTGGTTCCGTGCTGTGCTTTGGGCGCACCCGTTAACGGAAACGACTGACCGCGTGCCAGTACGGGTTAGCTACCTGTGCGTTTATCGCGCGTGCCGTAGTCACCGTTACGTCTGTCAGTGACCTTGGGGTGGTTGACTGAGGGTAGGATCACCACCGGGGACTCTCCCGGCCAGGAGAGCATCACATGCTACTTCTACTTTTTGGAAAAGACTGCAATCAAGATCGTTCCCACGAGGAACATTCGAGATCAAGTAAAAGATCTGAGAAATAAATGAAATAGTGAGACAACTGAAAGATGTAAATAAAGAAAGTAATAGAACATAACAGCTACTGTACACTCTACTGTTGTCTTTAGTTTTAGTTGCCACTCTACTCAGCGTTTTGCTGATGTGTTACACTCGTTACCTTTCTCAGGACCAGGTGTTAAGCAGCCAGGGTCAGCGGTTGCAGAGGACGCTGGGCCAAGTAGGGTCCAGTAGAGTTTACCGCAGTCTTTTGTACCTCTTTTGTTTCTGTTATAGTGAGTAGTTCTTGTTTCCGCTGTACTTTCTTTACCTGCAGTTCATGTTATATGATAAATGTTGTTCTACTGTTGTGGTGGTATCTACTGTAGTAGTTTCTTTCCTTGCTGCTGTACTTTCTTACTGTTAGTTATATTCATGCTGAATGTGATTTATTTTACTGCTCTTTTGGTTACTTCCTCGTTGGACGATTAGGTCTTGGGATTAGTCGAGTCGGTCCGGTTCTCGTGTCTCGTAGGGACTCGGGAGTCGGGTCATTACAATTTGCCCCTGGCAAAGCTTGCATATAACAACAGTTATCACTTGAGCATCGACATGGCACCATATGAGGCTCAGTACGGGAGGAAGTGTATGTCTCCTTTGAGTTGGATTAAGGTGGGGACCAAGTGGGAGGTTGGTCCCCGGGTGATACGCTAGAGTCAGGAGGTGATCGAGCAGATCCATCGACGACTGCGTATTGTTCGGAGCAGGCAGAAGAGCTACGCTGATCTGAAGTGTAGGGAGGTACAATTTGAGGTTGGAGATCACGTTTTCCTTCGTGTTTCGCCCACGAAGGGCTTGCAGCGGTTTGGGGTGAGAGGAAAGCTTGCATCGAGATTTGTGGGGCCTTTTGAGGTCTTAAAACGGGTAAGACCCGTCGCTTACCGGCTTGCCCTTCCTCCCCAGCTCTCTGGAGTGCACGGCATATTTCACGTTTCCAACCTCAAGAGATATATTGCCGATCCCAACTATGTCCTCAGCCATGAGAGTATCGAGGTGGGAGATGACCTGACCTATCCTGAGAAGCCGATACAGATACTAGATAGAGACGTTCAAAGTCTAAGACGGAAGGAGGTACCCCTGGTAAAAGTTTTGTGGAGAAGCCAGCGATACGAGGAGGCGACTTGGGAGCCTGAGGCAGCAATACGAGAGCAGTACCTGTAGCTTTTTGAGGGTATGTCTCTTCAGACCTACTTCGGTCCTCTTTAAGTTTGTTATACGCTACTATGTTATTTTTCGTACCCTAGTTAGCTCAAGTTTCGGGAACGAAACTTCCTTTAAGTTTGTTATATTGAAACGACCCGTCACCTTTTGATCCTTTAAGACATCTGGGATGCTCACCAGATGTCTGGAGAGAGAGTCAGACGTCTGAAAATGCTTTTCTTTTCGGCGCATACCGTGCGCACGCCTCTCCCTACAACAACCATCCTCACGCCTCTCCCTGCGATAGCCATCTGATGAGTGGCTACTCATCATAACTAAAAAGCTAAAGTTAAGCTAGACACTGGGTTAAACAATATCAAATTAACATATAAAAAGGGTTAAGTGTGGGAATCAAATAAAAAGGCCTAAAACCTTGATTCTGTGTTAAAATTGCATAATTATGTCATAAAATGAGATATTCCTAAGATAAAAGTCAAATGGTGATCCAAATGTTAATTGAACACATAAACAAGTTTAAAAGTCCAAATCAAAAGTACAATTAAATTTTCAAATGGTCAATTGAGCACATATAAAAATTTGAAGACATTTGGACATCATTAAGGCCTTGAAAGTTAGAGTTTACATTTAGGTCCTTCATGCATCACATTTTCTTCTTTAGAAAACTTTCCCAGACCTATTTGTAACCTGTAAGGACCTCTTTGAAAGCCCTTAGGGTCCGTCCAGTTACTATTTCTTCCACTTATGGACCTGTTCATAATTTTTCTACCCCTTCGAGAAGGGGCTCTCCCTACAAATTTTCCAAAAGAACCACGCCACCTGCAGTTCCTCGCACGCACTGTAGCACGCGAAGAACTTGGCAAATCTCGGTCGTCCAATCTCTCTTGATTATTGATCTGCGGCCCGATCTGAATTGAACCTTCGCACGAAACGGCGCATGTGCTCACCCTTCTCCCCATATCCCATCCAACGGTCAGTTTTTAAGTTGACAGCCCGCGCACTCCTCTCCTCTCATCCTTGCCGCCGGTTGCATCGACGACTATCTTCACCAGCGCGGTGATCTGAGCCACTAAGATTGCTACTTAAGCACCTCAGTGGTCGCGCGCGTAAAGGATCGCTCTCTCCTACATTCTTAGCGGTCATTCTTCCACTCTAGCTACCCTCCCCACCAAATCCCTGATTTCACTGCCACCGACTGTGAAATCCCCGACTTCTCTCATATCCTCCTCGTCGCTAAGGACCTTATAGCACTTGAGGACGACTCTGAAGCTTCACTAGAAGGCTTTTCCCTCCGCTAGAGTTCACCTCTCTCCTTTCTTCCTCCTTAGCCACCTGCTAAGGACCCATAGGTCCCATTCTTCCTATTAAAATAGTTTTAGTACTTTGTAATTTAGCTGTAGCAGTAGTTAAGTAGCAATAGTAGTAGAATTAGAGTAAACTGTAGTGATTAATTCTGTTGTTCTGTTAGTTTAGTAGTAGGAGTAGAATTAGAGTAAATTCCCCCCCCCACCTCCTCTGATCATTCCAGATCAGAGGGGATGGTTTCACACAGCCATTTATCATGAGTTTTCTCCATCTTCATGTTTTCATTCTGCTTCTGATTCCTACAATTTATTTCTCGCTATTTCACCCACTCATCAGACCTAATTTTAGATCTGATTATCTTCTGATATCAGATCTGAAATTAGCATCAAAGATCATGTTAGGGGCTTCTCACTCATTCCATTTTTGCTCACAATATTCCCTGATCTGAGCTTTAAAGAAAATTGGTTTGCTGGATTGATAGTGAAATTTGGATTGCAATGGATTTGAATCATTTGAGCTTTGAACGTTTAATCTAGCCGACTGAGTTTTTTTTAATTTTGATTCCTTGCTTGGCAAGGAATCTGAGGTGATTTTGAAGTCAAAATTCACTTCAAAAGAGACATGATCTTAACTGGATTCTTATGGGATTTTAACCGTCTTGAATGCATGGATGAGTCAATGAAAAATCACTTAGTTGATTTGAGACTCTACCTTGCATCCTTTAGTTGATTTTGAGGAGCAAATCTGTTTTCCTAACCTAAAGAATTCTCCATATTCCTTAAGGTTCCAGAACTCTGAGATTGGAGTGTTTGGTTTCAATGGACTGAGTTGATTCTTTCTACATACTGTCTATAGCATTAGAAAGAATTAGATCAGTTGCTCTTTTAACTTTGGTTTGATCAGATGTTACTGACAAGGGATTTTGATTTTGATTTGTAATCCCGAGTGGTTTTTCTATGAATTAAGACCCTTGTCAGATTGTGTAAGTAAATTTCTGATTTGTGTGTTTTGTGTATAAATCCCAGATTTAGAGCAAAGTGCTGCAATTGCAGCTACATTTCCCTCTACCCCAGTTATGTAGTTCCTGAAACAACCATTTAAAATTCCTGATCAGGTTGTTTGATCTGGAATTTGATTGTTTGTTTCATGTTAATAGGTAGTTGGTTATGAGTGCTCTCTATTGCAGATATGGTTCTATGGAAGATGTATTAACTGCAGCAACAATTAAGACGTCTAAAGTAGAACCTAATCTGTGGCAGTGAGAGGAGTTTCCGATCTGCTGCAGTTGATAGCTTCTTCCTACTGTTCTAGCAGGAATCCCAAGTTTGAATAATCCTATGGACAGTAGCTTAGATTTAATTTTGTTAGAAGTTGACTGATGTAAATTGTTGTATCATTTGTATACAAGCTTTCCTATATTGTAATTGACTTGTAATATCCTTTGAATGCTTGTAATGAAATCTTTTTAATCCTTTGTCAGCTAAATAATGAGTTTAACTATCCACTATATGAAATTAATGGAAATTTGTCTTGAGTTGCATGCCTAACTGTTTCTATCTTTTCCATAACCTAGACTGAATTTATTCAAGACAATTCCCTGCCTTTTAGACATTTAGGCCTCATCCTAAGCCCTTAGGACACTTTAGACACCTCTTTAAAGGCTTAGGATGAGTGAACTTGGATGTAAATAAAAATTATAAAAAATCTAAAAAAATAAAATAAAATCGTCTGACTGAAGATCGGATAGTTCTTTAAATGCATACCAAGTTTCATGGTATTATGAACCCCCGACTTGGTATAATATGCCAATTGACGGTTCTATATACCATGGAATTTAATAAAAGAATCTACCCTTAAAACCACCAAAAACATCTCCTTCTTCTCATCCATTTCTTTCATTCGCCTCTCCTACATCCATAACATAGATAAAAACAATAAGAATTGAAAAAACTCTAAAAATAGTAAAAATCTCTTGTATAATATGTATATAAGTATTTATTTAAGCTATATAATAAGCTTACTTATTTATAATGTAAAGTATACATATCTATAAGTTAAATAACTTATGTATGTATTGTATTGTGTAAAGTAAATATTTAAGTTAGATTATACTATATATATTTTAATTATATAGCTAATTATTCATTGAACTAATATATATATATGAACAAAAAGGCCATATAGGTAATAAGTACTATAAATAACCTTATTAAGTTATAAGATTGTAAATATGTATTTATATGTATATAATAAACATACTGAACCTGGTACCTTAATTTAATTATGTATACAGAATAAATAATTAATTTATTAAGTTAATAGTTAAGTTATTAGATTAAATTAAAATAAATTAGTAGACTAAGTTAATTTATACTGTATATGTATACTACTGTATGTTAAGTAATTTAACCTAATTTAAGTATATTTATAATATATATACTATTTAAATTTAATTTACAAATAAAATAGTCCAAAAATTTGCTATTTAAATGTAAATAAATCATAAATTAAATCTGAAAAATATAATAAAAATGTTTATAAAATATTTAAACATGTATACTAACTTTGTATAAGGTCAATTAGACCATATAATAACTAATTTATACGTAATTAAGAAGCAAAACTTAAAAATAAGTATGTATAAACTGTATACCTTAACTAATTTATTTATACATTAAACATAATTAAAATTTCAAATTAATCGTACAATTGTATAGTACTATATAAATACTTTATTTTTTACATAATTTATTTTTAATAACTAATAAATTATGGCCCTTGAATCGAAGGCCAAAATCACGAATTTCGCACAGCTGCACTAGATTTCTAGCGCTGCGCAAGCACCTGAATAGTCCCACATCGTGGGTAGGTGAGCACGCGCAGCGCTTTATATTATTTTTGTTCCCTACGCTTTTCAGTCGTCATGGGCGTCGGGCGGCCGAACAATTGAACATACGAACATATCTGAGCATATCTGAGCATGAATTGAGCTGTGTGTGTGGGGCCGGGGGCCTAGGTGTGTGCAGGCTTGTTAAGCCCAAATTTATGAGCATGAACATGTAATCAAGCGGCCTAATGAAAAATTAGGGTGCGCTTAGTAGAGGTCTGATCTCACCCTCTGGGTGCTGTGTATCCTTCGAAAAGCGTGCCAGCAAACTAAATAAATTTTTGATTAATTAGGAGCCATAATAACACCGTCAAAACACCTAAGTGTCACTGAGAACATAATAAGAGTAGAATTAAGAGAAGAAGAAGTGCTGAGAAGTGAAGAGTAAAAGAGAGAATAAAGGTATGTATAAGTATAGTGTATATACAGAGACTCGTATAAACAGTATTTGTAAATAAATATGTATAAGATAACTAAAGTATATATATATGTAGTATAGCTATTTACATTTATATATAACTTCATACCTTTACTAACAAAATAAAATGTCACTGTAGGTGAAATAACTGTCGTTATAGACGCTGGTTTCCTTCTTACAGTTTGTATATAGTTTTTCTGGGGTCCAGCGACGTTTTTATCTATCGCTGTAGCTATTATATGTGTTAATGTATATGTCAGTATAGTAAGCTAAGTTAGTATGCTATGTAATATGAGTTAGTAATGTATAATTACGTAAGTATTAATAATATCACTTATAAATAGATAGTATAGATTATACCTATGTATTATTTGATGCTTGTTTGTAAGTAGATTTTTGCAAGTACTTTCATTGACTCCTTTTGTACATCATGAAACCTTTTATTCACTCTTCATAGATTCATTCATTTATTATTGATTGTATATAAAATTAATCAATTTTGAAATTAAAGAATAATTTTGGACCTAGAGAGTGATGTAAATCAATAACTGCCTCCCCGTGAACGACCTGAAATAAACCAGTAAAAATTAGGTAATTAAATAAAAATGGTTGTAATAATGGTTTGTATTTCCTACATTTACTACAACAACATCAATTCACAATAATCATGAACCACCATTATCGCACATCATCATTACACCATTACCATCCTCGCGCCACTCCCTGCGACGCCATACCTCTCCCCTCACCTCCTCTCCCTTTATAAACCCCCTCCTCCTCTCCGTCTCACACCACCACCGTCGAGTGAGAGAGAGAGAGCAAGCAGAGAGCGAGCGGAGAGCTAATCGCGAGTCTGAGCACTAGACTGGAGGGCACTGTGCTGCTCTGCTGCAGCATTTGCGGCGAGGAAAGCCAGAGCGGTTTCGCGGAAGTCATTTTCCGCGGAATTAGATGTCCGGAGCGACATCCAGACGTCTTACCGGACGTCTGAAGGTAGTATGAGATGTCTAGTAGAGATCTATTTTCCGCATTTCTTCTCTGCCAAAGTCCTGACAGTGTTCGTATACGTGTCAAAAGTTGGAAGGCGGACCGAGGCAATTTCGGACGTCCAGGAGCACCTCCAGACGTCTGACGGAACCCTTGGACGACGGCACTGCGTTCCAGACGTCCGATAGAGGCACCCGAGAGAGGTATGCTTGAGAGTTGATTTAAGACATCTGGAATCTCTCTCAGATGTCTGATTTCTATCAGAACCCTTATTTTTTGGCTCGTTCAAGGCCCAAATGATATCGATTTTCCGTAAACGAAATATTGTTATTTTTCGTATGAATTTTTTCACGTAATGGTAGCTTGTCTGTATCTTTTGGAATCCTTTTGAATTATCCATCCACGTCTTAGGTCTCCAGTCCGTCGAGCGTACGGAACCTACAGAGACGTCAAGAGCTGCTGTATGAGCCCCCATTCCACTCGGTTATCCTGGTAGAGTGGTTCTAACTAATTCTCCAAGTTAAATAAAATGCATGCAATTAGTTAAAACCTAGGATGTGAGATGAATCCTAGGAATAAATGAACATATGCTCTAGAATACAACTATTCAATTGAACCCTAGGATATGACATTAACACTAGGGATAGAAAAGATGCATGTGTAGAGAGATGGATGCTTAAATAAATCATCAGCTACCTGTACTACCCTAAATGAACTACATGGATAGGAAAGAAAATGAACCTGTACTGAGATGCATGTTCTGTATGTAACAAACCAGATATGGAATAAAGAAAAGTTCATGAACGAACCCTACGGAGAAATGGAAATACCGTAGCACGGAGAACCAGATGGTTCTGGAATTGCCGCACACGGGCACCCATTAAGGGAAGTGAGCTGACCTTTGTGTACATGGTACCGAAGAGACCAACTATCTCTCGTAGTGTAGAGGGGAGCTTGCCGCTCTTGGGTTGAGACCCGGAGTGGGTTTGGCCACTTTATGTCGACTCTTGCTGGCCCTCGTGTACTGAGGTGAGCTACTTAATGTAGGGGGGAGCTAGTCGCCCTAGGGGGCCTGGGGTTAGACATGGCTACCTTACACCGACTCTTGTTAGCCCATTAAGCAAACTGGGATAGTCAAACGAGGGTACGCGGATTGAGGAGGGGCGAGACCCTATTCTGTGCTGAGAGGGTAAGACTCTGTACTGTTCCGTGCTGTACGTTAAGGTGTACCCACTAGCAGAAATGACTGACCGCGTACTAGTGCAGGGTAGCTACCCACGCGCTTATCATGTGAGCCGTAATCACCACTACGTCACGACGATGACTCCAGGGTGGTAGACCGGGTGTAGGACTACCACGGAGGGACTCTCCCGACTAGGAAAGTGCCATGTATGCATCTTACATCATGGGAAAACTGCAAGCAAAATCGTTCCTTTAGGGAAGAAGAAGATTAAGTAATGAGATGAGCCCTGATTAGAGATCTCTACACGGAAAATCGTTCTAGGATATTTTGGATCGGAAAGTAAAATGTCAAACTACCTGTAAATGCATTTTATGTTTAACCACCACTCTACTCAGCGTTAGCTGACTCCAGTTATATAACTTTGTACAGGTCAGGGATTTGAGTAGCCCGAGCTACCGGCTGCTGAGGTTGTTGGGCCCAGTCGAGCCCAACTATAGTTTCTACTGCTTGTTGTAGTGAGTTCCTGTAGTTATATTTTTCACCACTTTCCGTTATGTTCTCTATCTGTACTAGTTCTGTTATAGTGGCAGTATTCCTGTTCTTGAAGGCACGTAATATTCTAGAATTACTATTTTATTTTCTCCTTTCGTTGCCATTTTCTTTCTACTTAGCTACTGTACTTGTGTGGTTGTGGATTGATGCATGTTATTTGATTATTTCTCGTTAGACGACTAGTCTTAGGATTAGTCGATGCGAGCCGATCTCGGGTCATGTAGGGATCTGGGTTTGAATCATAACACCAGAGGGTGCGATGATATTAATCTTAGCTTGAATTGTTAAATTTTCATTTCCCTTCATTTATGATTCAAGGTAAGAGTAGCACAAATTGAACTCTTCTTACTTTACAACCATCTTATTCTTGATATGTTTATCCTTTCCGCCCAAGTCAACTATAATATGAAAAAAAAATGAGAGTGTCTTAGAGGAATGTGATCTAGAGCAACTTGATTACCTAAACTTTAAAAAATAAGATCCTCAAATTTATCATCTATTGACTTTACAAAGCCTAAAGGTGACGCTGCATTGCTGATTAATTAATGTTCTAACCTTAAAGGTGTCATGATATGCCATCATTTCTCTTTCCATACTGTGTTATGCGTGTTAATTATACACAATTAAAGATAAGAAAAACTTTCCATATCCTTACAATTTCTACACAATGATGTTTAATAGTTAATGCGTATAAGTACGCTTCCAAAATACGATGTTATTAAATATTTTCAATAAGATATACTTTTAAGATAATATACATATAAACATTCAACGTTAAACAACATAACATGATTATTGATATTTAAATATATTTCTTTGAAAATTGTTTTGTTTACACAAAAGCTCTCCTTTTTAACTATATCATTATTTTATCCTCTTCCCTCCTACCACCCCCTCTCTACTCCACTTTCGTCCCTTCCTCCTAATGTGTGTGCACACGCGTGTATATATATGTGCGAGTGTGGTTGAGTGGGAAGTGGCCATTTTTATATTGTGTAGTGGTAACAAGCAATGTTATTTTACACTAATGGAATTTATAGAAGGTATCTACCGAAAATGTTAATTGTTCTTTTTCTACCCCTTCCCCTTCCCATTTTGGAGAAGCCACAAATCTCTATTAAATACTTCTATGCCCCTTTTGAGTGAATGTGATTATAGAATTATTTCATTAGCACATCATGACTTTGGTACATTTCCAACCTTCTTCCTCTCCATCTTTACATATTAGGTAATCATCCTTCATCTTAATACATCTTTTTTTTTTATAACATATCACCGGTTCTACCCATTCACTCAATGCTTCCTACTCTATGAAACCCAAGCCCATGTTCGAAGAAAATCGAAACTAGAACAAACATTTGCCTTCATTGCGATAGGGGTTTCATTAAGAAAGCTCAACATTGAGTTATCAGACAATCTTTGTGAAAGGTAACCTAGGATTATTTCTTGTAGCAATTTTATATTACCAAGAAAGGTGGAGTCAAGGAGGGACAAGCAGGGACAATTACCCGCTTTGATATTACCACAACCTTCAATTTTAGTTAAATTTTCTCTGTTTCACCAACACCCCCCTCCCCCCCCCCCCCCAAAATGGTAGGTCTACATGGACAAACATAATTATTTCTTATGTTGCCACCCTAAACTTAATTCTTAACTCTAGCCTGGTTCCTGAAGAAGTCATCTGCCTTTTTTTTTTCTGTCATGTCTTCCATTCATGAGCTTTATCATCCTCCTGTGATTTGTGCCACATGTGCAGTCGAAAAGTTGTAGATGCACGTAGACATCCTTAAACTATATGAACTTGTGTGGTGTAGTTACGGTAGATGGCATTGTAGCAGCAGCTGCAATGGTATTTGATGTAGTAAATGCGAAGAGCGAGCCCAGTCTCAATAGCTTTCGTCTATCTACTCCCTTCCAAATGTGCGCCTGAATCAAAAGAGGCGTATTATGCAATGCCTCATTATGATTTATGTTCTTATAATACTAAAAAATATAATTTTAATGTTAGAAATAATATTTGAATTGTGGTAAAGGAAATAAAGAAATATAGTTAAAATTTATCTTTTACCTTATTCTTCATTTCCAATTTCCAATCTTTATCAATCTTCGCTGCGTGCTTGAGGATATATTTGGGGATGTTCGGATCATCGCCCCATTCGAACGTGGCCTACATTAGAAAAAGAATAGAAATTATTACATAATTTACACTTATATAAAATAATTTACAAAAGTTATTAGTTTTTACCAATTACCTCTAACTCTAGAATGAGCTGCCTTTTCAGCTTGTTTGGCACCTTCCTCCAATCGATGTGGGACAGTGGGATGATCGCCTTCGTCAATGTACCCAATCTTCTGACGAATGAAGGATAGTCCACTGCTTCCCCTGCTGGTGTGATCCACACTTAAATGCAGGTCCCATGCGGAATTCTCTCTAAGTCTATGTTTTGCATGGGACCTCTCCCCCTAGTGCACCTATAAGATAGAATTATAACATAAAATTAAATAACAAAGAAAAATAATTTGAGAACATAACATTTATCAAACCTTAAATTCATACCTAAACTGGGGAGGGTAGTGGTGGTGTAGAACATCCAATCTGAGAAGGATCTGGGTCAGTCGTCTGCTTTGGCTGATCATCCAATCTAGCGTTCTCCTCATCAAATGAGGTACTATCCTCCTCATCGGCGGGTGCATCCTCCTCGTAGTCAGAATCTGTAACTAGCGCGTGCCCCAGACGTCTTTTAAGACGTCTGGGAGGTGGGCCAGACGTCTTACCAGACGTCTGGGATCGTTTCCAGACATCTGGAAATCAGTTTTTCTGGCACGAGTCTTCGTCTGCGCGCCTCAGCGCGCAGGCCCGCGAATATCCGATATTCTCTGCGGCTGCAGACGCTCTGCCGCGTCTCTCCCTCCTCCTCGCGTGGCCTTAAAAGGGCACGCCTCCCCTCACTCCGTCACCACCGTCTCCTTTCCCTTCTCCTTCAGCCAGAGCATGAGCGCGAGCGAGGGCGGCAGCGGCGGCCGCAGTGAGCGCGGAGGAGGTGCGGCGTGCGAGAGCGGAGCTCTGCCGTGAGGGCGAGCTCGCCGGAGCAGCTTGGCCGGCCGGCGGAGGGCGCAGGGGGTGCGGAACGACGCGGAGAGGGACCTGCTGCAGTCTGAGCAGCAGGTGCGCGAGGTGCGACGCGGGCGGCGTCGCGGGCGAAGGCCGAGTAGCGCCCTGATTCTGGAAAAATTTCCAGAATCAGACGTCTGGGTTGATAGGCAGACGGCGAGGACGACGTCTGGTAGCCCATACAGACGTCTAAAAGGTGAACATTTCGCCTTCTTCTTCCTTCCTGTCGACTGACCGTACTGAGGGAGGCAGTTGGCTGTGCGCAGGTTCGCTGATTCGCCATCCTTTGCGAATCAGACGTTTGGAAGTTGTACCAGACGGCGGGAGTGACCTCCAGACGTCCGGGGTGACCATCGGACGTCTGGGAGCTAGGACAGACGTCCCCGCAGACTTCTGGACGTCTGGGAAACCACACTGAACAGGTAATTCTCTGATCCACTGTTTAAGACGTCTGGAAGAAGTCCCAGACGTCTGATTTTGCACAGTATCGTCTTTTTCGACCCGTTTAGGGCCCGTTTGGGCTCCGTTTTCCGCGATTCGAGTTGCGTTCTTTTCAGAATTAATTCCTCCACCCGTTTACAGTAGCTATACACTGTTTTGAGACACTCCTTGTATTTGATCCTTGTGATAGAACCTCGTTCAGTTGCAGTCTTGAGAGTCACGGAGGCACGCGGGATTCTCGATCACGCCCCCATTACTCCCGTTGTACCTGGTAGAGTGGCTTAAGTTTATTATTAAAATCTGTTAAAGTATGGAACCATAACTAGAATCTAGGACATTACATGAATCCTAGGAATGAGAAATGTATGGAATGATAGCTCCTAGGTGATGCATGAATCCTAGGGCTGGAAAACTAGTTGTATGCTAGATCCTAGGATGTGGCATGAACCCTAGGATGGAAAAACTAGTGGAATGTATAATACTGCAGTCTTGGAAAAATGGAAAGGAATATAAAGCTGCCTGTAAATTGAATTAACAGCTGCCTGTTATGAATAAAGAAACATGATTGAGATCATGGATTGTGAGAACGTGAAACTGGAAAGTGAAACATATGATGTTCTGAGATAAAGAGCTGGAACCCTACGGGGAATTAGGAGTGGAACTCCTGGAAAGAAAAAGGAATGGAACTGAGATGTTGTTTGTACTGTCTCTTGGGTACGCAGTACCAAGGGAAGTACCTGTACCTGTTTAGTGCAGAGTGGGGCCAGCCACCCCAGGGACCCGGGGTTAGGATTGGCCGCTGTGTACCGACTTGTTGGCCCTCGTGTACGTAGTACCGAGGAGAGCTACTAGTGTTAGGAGAGTACTAGCTACCCCACGGGCCCCGGGGTTCTGCTAGCCTCCTTCACCGACTTGTTAGGCCCACTAGGGCAAACCAGGGTAGTCAGGTGAGGGTGCGCGGACTGTGGAGGGGCAAGGCCCCGGTTTGGTTACTGTGGAGGGGTTGGACCCCTGTTACTGAGAGGGCTCTGCCCTGGTTCCGTGCTGTGCTTTGAGCGCACCCGTTAACGGAAACGACTGACCGCGTGCCAGTACGGGCTAGCTACCTGTGCGTTTATCGCGCGTGCCGTAGTCACCGTTACGTCTGTCAGTGACCTTGGGGTGGTTGACTGAGGGTAGGATCACCACGGGGGACTCTCCCAGCCAGGAGAGCACCACGTGCTACTTCTACTTTTGGAAAAGACTGCAATCAAGATCGTTCCCACGAGGACATTCGAGATCAAGTAAAGGATCTGAGAAATAAATGAAATAGTGAGAAAGTTGAAAGATGCGGATAAAGGAAGTAATAGAACATAACAGCTACTGTACACTCTACTGTTGCCTTTAGTTAGTTTGCCACTCTACTCAGCGTTTTGCTGACGTGTTACACTCGTTACTTTTTTTCAGGACCAGGTGTTGAGCAGCCAGGGTCGGCGGCTGCAGAGGACGCTGGGCCGAGTAGGGTCCAGTAGAGTTTACCACAGTCTTTTGTACCTCTTTTGTTTCTGTTCTAGTGAGTAGTTTTTGTTTCCGTTGCACCTTCTTTACCTGCAGTTCTTGTTATATGATAAATGTTGTTCTACTGTTGTGGTGGTACCTACTGTAGTAGTTTCTTTCCTTACTGCTGTACTTTCTTACTGTTAGTTATATTCATGCTGAATGTGGTTTATTTTACTGTCTTTTGGTTACTTCCTCGT
The DNA here is from genome assembly GCA_037157565.1 of Thalassia testudinum. Classification (NCBI taxonomy): domain Eukaryota; kingdom Viridiplantae; phylum Streptophyta; class Magnoliopsida; order Alismatales; family Hydrocharitaceae; genus Thalassia; species Thalassia testudinum. The sequence continues at coordinate 180,681,673 of JAZHRO010000036.1, read as the reverse complement.
TGGACGACTAGGTCTTGGAATTAGTCGAGTCGGTCCGGTTCTCGTGTCTCGTAGGGACTCGGGAACCGGGTCGTTACAGAATCCTCTGCTAGGAGATTCGTCGGAAGAGGCATCAGACTCTTCCCCTTCCCCCTACCTCCCTTCCCCTAACTCTGAAAATATCAAGCTACATCTTTAGGCCTCAGAAATTGCTGGCGAGGTGCCTGGGGCTGAGGCTGAGGATGTTGGCGGTGGGCCTGAGGCTGAGGCTGGTGGCGGGGGGCCTCAGGTCACTGTAGGGGGGCCTTAGGCTGCTAAGAGGCCTAAGCCTCCTCCCTGCTCCTCCTATTAGCCTTTTTCTTGAAAATAACATGCGTAAAAACATCACAAATAATCAGATATTTTAAAAAAATTCAGCAGCTTTTCCCCTATATATTATGATATTTCAAAAATCCTGTATGAAATAAGTATACAAATAATTGAAAATGAAATGAGAGTATATAAATGAAATAACCTTCCCTTTTCTCAATTTCCCTCCCCTTCCTCTTTCTCCCATTCCATTTTCCCTCCCCTTACTGTCCGATTCCTCTTTCTTCTCCTTCTCTTTCTCCCTTTCTCTGTAACCTCCCCTTCCTCTTTCTCCCATTCCGTTTTCCCTCCCCTTACTGTCCGATTCCTCTTTCTTCTCCTTCTCTTTCTCCCTTTCTCCTTAACCTCCCCTTGCTCTATCTCCCCTTCCTCTTCTCCTTCTCTTTCTCCCTTTCTCCTTAACCTTCCCTTCCTCTTCTCCTTCTCTTTCTCACATTCCCTATCCCCTTCCCTTACCCTCCCCTTCTCTTTCTCCCTTTCTCCTTAACCTCCCTCCTCTTTCTCCCTTTCTCCTTAACCTCCCCTTCCTCTTCTCCTTCTCTTTCTCCCATTCCCTTTCCCTCCCCTTCTCTTTCTCTCTTTCTCCTTAACCTCCCCTTCTCTTTCTCTCTTTCTTCCTTAGTTACCCTCCCCTTCTTATTTCCTCTCCTCTTTCCCCTTCCCTTAACCTCCCCTTCTCTTTCTCCCTTACCTCCTCTTCTCTTTCTCTCTTCCTTCCTTAATTACCCTCCGCTTCTTACTTCCTCTCCTCTTTCTTCTCCTCTTTCTTCAACGTAAAACATTCAAGATACAAAAAAAAAGGCATCATTTCACACAAGAAATAAATCTAAGTGGGCACACCTCACCAAAAAAATAAATCTAAGTGGGCACACCCCACACAAAAATGAACCTAAGTGGGTACACCCCACTCTTAAAATAAACCTAAGTGAGCATATCCCACATCTAACATGATAATAGCATTTTAAAAAAAAACTAGTAAGAAATTCATCACAATGACGAAATGGAAACAGTCGGTGCACAAACAGTAGGAGAATGTGAAGAACTTATATGAGAAGGTAATAAAAAAAAATTCAGTTTTGATATATAAATAAACGTAACCTTTAATAAAAGATAAAACAATTTAAAGACAATTCAAACAAAACAAACTAGGAATTTCATAATTTATTTATATTTATGGTTATGAATTAACACTTTTGACAATTTACCTTATATGTCAATGTCAATTGCACGATGGGCAAGTTCTTCACTTTGTGGGTTTTTTTGATATGCTTCTGATTCAACATCTGGGTGTAGATATTTTCCCGCATCGTAATGTTCACGTGGTTGAGCTCTAACTGGTATAATCCACCCATTTCTGCTATTATAGGCACGTAAAATACTTATGCTACTTGACAAGCTAGTGTGAGTGGTTCTGATGATTGGAGGATGCGACGGTTTTTACTTAAGCTCAAGAATCTGTGTTTCTTATTGATTTTGAATCCAATGCCTTCTTTAAAAAATCAAACCAATCATACTTGAATATAACCATCTTATGGTCAAACCTGAAACTCATTTCCATAATCTCTTTAATTTGGTCGTAATACCCATCACAACCAGTGCTTAGGTCACAACTGACAAAAACTTTTGCCTGTTGCGTGGCCTTCGCATCATCAATGGATCGTACTCTGAATCTGAAACCGTTAATTATGTATTTGGAATGGTAACATCCGTATGTCAAAGGTTTATCAGTAATTACATCAAAATCCTGTACCCACCGTGGATCCCCATTTCCTTTCAGTTTATTTACACGATCAGTGAACCAATGAAGGAATTGCAAGTCATGTGTAGATGTATCAAATGCTTCTTTGAATTCATTGTAAAATTCATCCACTTCTGGAATTTGCTTCAGAATGTACAAGTGTGCCAAACGTCGGTCAATTTCCGAGAGGAGCTTAACCTCCGTCCGTAGGACCAACCTTCCTCCAATGTTAAATATAAACAAATAATCTTCATCATTACAATTAAATTCTCCATAGTTTCATTTCAAGACGATTAAATCTATTGTCTATTTCATTCATGTACATGGCATGGAAGCTAATACATTCTTCTACACGATAACTTCAACAATTGACCCTTATGGTTTAGCCTTATTCAAGATATAATCTTTCAATTTCTTCAAATATCGTTCAATTGGATATATTCATCTGTATTACACGGGTCCAGCAATTCTCGCTTCATTTAAAAGATGAAGCATGACATGAATCATAACGTCGAAAAATACAGGCGGGAAAATTTGCTCCATTTTACAAAGTGTGATCACAATTTGTTTATCCCAATAGTTTAGCAATTCGGTATCTAATGTCTTTCAACAGATAACTTTAAAATATCTGCTCAACTCTGTTAAAGAATCGACTACCGGATCATACATCACTCCACGTATCACTAGTGGGAATAAGATTTGCATGTGTACATGAGAATCATGACTTTTTAACCCAGTAATCTTCTTTTGTGCATCATTTATGCAAAGTGAAAGTTGCGATGAATACTCATCTAGAACCCGAATGTCTTTAAGGAACGAGAAAATCCTTTGCCTCTGCTCTTCGGTAGGACTGTATATAGCTTCTGGAAAATAAGACCCTCCTTCAATGTATAACTCAGGACGAATATCCAAAATTTTCATATCATTCCTTATCTTAACTGTATCCTTCAGACTGTCTGTTAGATTTAATACATCAAGAATGTTGTCCATTACATTCTTTTCGATATACATAACATCTAAATTGTGTCGCACTGTCAAATTCTTTCAACATGGAAGCTCCATAAAAAAATATGTTTTTCTTTCTAAACCCTGAGTGTCGCAAGGAAGCCAAGTCATTCTTGAAAAGATGATCCAAACGTATTTCTCTGAGCTGTTGCAATGTCTTCATGATTTTCATCCCTGACAAAGAATTTGTACTGAGTTTATTCTTCAGATTACTCGACGAATATCGACATGCTTTACCATCAAATCTGTCTTTGAATTGTGACGTTCTCCATCTGTGTTCAATGGGCAAAAACTTGCGGTGTCCTAAGTAACAAAACTTATTTCTTCCAGGTTATTGATGAGAACCTCATCGTGAGCCCTAACTAGCTTATTTCAACCTAATAAAGTGAACAAAAGCTCTTGCATAACCTAAAGGAAGGCCTAACTCAAGAGATTACTGATCTGAAAAGAATACATGAAACAAAGGGTAAAACTGTAATTTTACCATTACAGTGCATCAACGGGATTTCTCAGGGTCTAGATATAGGTCAATTAGACTTAATAAGAGAAAAAATGGGATGGTTCACTCAGAAAAGGGTTATTGTGAAATTTAAGAATTAAATGACATTCTGTAATCCTAAAATAAATCCACTTAAATTCACAAGTTTCCAAGCAGGATAAAAATCAATTAAACTCTCTAAAATTCATGAAAAAATATCCCCTATGGTTTAGAACCTTCAATTTGGCCTTTAAAACCTGTTTTGACCTAGATTAGGGTCTAAGCTCAATATTTGACCTAATTTGGATTTTTGTACAAAATATCCAGTCAAACGTGATCAAACCTAAAATCCAACCTCACCATTGGATTCCTTAGGTCCAAATTAAGTTTATACCAAAATTTAGACCTAAGGGAAGGTCATCTTGACCTACTTTGCAAAATGGTCCATCCAATTACATTCTGGCCCTTAACTTTTGAAAACCCTTGCAAAAACTCCCTCAACTTTCTCTTCACTTTATACATTCAGGTCCCTCTACCATTGCAGCAGAGACCTATACCTCCGGTGAGGTTTCGAGGAGGTTTTCTCCTCGTTTCCCTAGGGAGCTGCTCCCAGATTTGAAAGGGGAGCTCTCTGCGAAACCCCCTACCGCATGAGCAACTCCCCATGCCCTGAATCGCCCCATACCTCTCATGCGAACGCTTGAGAGGTATAGGTATCACCTCCGGCCATGCCTTCGGCAAGGACTTTTGGCCGCCACCTTGCGCCTGACCTTCTGCCCGTGCCTTTATAAGCAAGCCTAGATCCCTCCGCATGGATCAAGCCTATTTTGGCTACAAAAACCCTAGAAATTCATCCCTCCTTTGTCTCTGGCCATTTGCCTGCAGGCTCCGGCGACATCTCCTCCCTCTTCTCGTCGCTCTACCACCGTACCAGTGGCAGAGTCATCTCCGCCTCGTTCTTCCACGTTGCGCTACACCAGCGCACCTGCCTGACCTCCTCGTTACCGTTATCTCCACCTCAGAGCTGTCTTCTCCGACAACGGCACATACATGCCATTCGTCTCCTCTTCCTCCCCTTCGCTCCAAGTACCCCAGATAAGTTCCTCTTCTCCTACTCTCTATTTTCCCTCCTTTTATTTCACAAATCAAACCTCGACTGCCACTGTCCACCCTCATCTTCCTCATCTCTGGCTGAGCTCCGGCGAGGTGCATCCGTCACTCCATGCATCCACACACCTCGCCAACCACCTCACAAGCTCCGCCTCCGTCCACTGTCCACTTTCCGCCCACTCACTGCCCGCCACACACGCTCCACACCTCCATCGAACAACCCCACACACACGGTCATAGTCCGACCTAGGCACGCACGCCTAGGTCGTTCTTGATACAGCGACCCCCGCCTTACCTTCGTCGTGATACAGCGAAGGTTTTCTTGTGGTTTGATAGGGCCGTGAGGTCGTATTTGTGTGGATAGGTCGGACACCTCACCACCATTGCCGAAGACGCGAAGCTTGCATCAGGTGGCCCCACTCCAGGAGACCAAGTCCCAGGTGCGCGGAAACACTCCATGATCTCTTCACACCCAGTAATCGAAGCCCACACCATCCACAGCTGTTGCAATCAAGTGAACCCCCCTGCGGACGCGCGCGAGAAGCAGGTGGGACATTTAGTCCCACCTCGGAAGTCTGTGAGCAAGAGGCGCGATATAAATTGAAAAACTGTTAGGGGCTTAGCGCCTCCTGACATGGTGTGAGGTCCCACTCGCCCTTCACGCCTCGTCCGCGCCCCATGCTCTGCGGACCTGGTATTCGACTCGACTACCCATGCACTCCTCGCCCACCACACACGCCGATGGGCCTGGTGCCGGGCATGCGAAACCCGACCCGATTACCCGACTCTGGGAGAGCATTCCTAAGAGCGAAATAGAGAGAGAGAGATGCAGGGAGGGTAGGGGCTAGGTTTTGCGTTGTGGTGCTTTGTAGGAGTTAAAGGAGGCAGCTACTGAAGAAGGAAGGAGAAGAGGAAGAAGAAGGTGCGACTGAAGAAGAAAGAGAAGGAAGGAGAACTCAAGGTAGAGGAGCAGCAGAGGAAGAGAAGAAGAAAGAAGAAGAAGAAGCCAAGGAGGAAGCCGCAAAGAAAAGAAGAGGAAGAAGAGCAGCTGAAGACAGAAGAAAGGTGGAGATGAAGCATTGTAGCAGAGGCGCAGCAGAGAAGAGAGGAAGAAGAAGACAAGGGAAGACAAAGAAGAATAGAAGGAGCCGCAGCCAAAGCTTAAGGTAGGGAGGAAGAAGAAGAAGAGTGATCTACTGTAGCATTCGCCAATTAAGATGTCTGATTCACAAAATCAAATGTCTAAGAAAAGAAAGAGAGAAGAGAAAGAAGGAAGAAAAGAGAAGAAGAAAGACAAATTTATTTTTGAATTTTCTCTCTCTAGTTTTTAATATACATTGGATTGCATTGTTATCATCTTTTGAGTAATTTGAACTTGTGATTTAGTTTCTAAAATTCCAATTTGCTCCCTGAGTTCGACCTCGGAAATTTTGAATTTCGAGTAATAAAATTGTTATTTGTTTATACAACAATTTCAAATTACACTACAACGTATGTCTTTTTAAAACACGATCTCGTCGCGTAACTAGTAATCTTAGGTGATGAGTATCATCTGTACAAATTGGACAGGCGAACTTCCCCTTCATACTCTATCTTGACAAATTTGCATATGTTGGAAAGTCAATGATTGTCCACAATAATGTTACATGCAACTGGAAGAATTGTTTCTTGTGTGCGTCATATGTTTGAACACCACCGTACCACAACACTTTCTGTTCATCAATTAACGGCTGGAGATAAACATCTATTTCATTTCCTTGTTGCTTGGGCCCTAGGATAAGGAGTGTCAACATCATGAATGAAGATCGCATGCATAGCCATGGGGGTAAGTTGTAAGTTATCATGACCACCAGCCATATGGAATATGATGGATACATGCTCTTGAATGGATTGAATCCATCGCTTGCAAGACCTAGTCTCACATTCCGTGCCTCCTCTGCGAATAAAGCATGATCCCCGTTGTTACGAACGCGTGCCCCGGACGTATTTTAAGACGTCTGGGATCACATCCAGACGTCTTGCCAGACGTCTGGGATGGTTTACAGACGTCTGAAAAACCGTTATCGTCCACACCTGCGAGTCGTCTGCGCGCCTGCCGCGCAGACCGCATATTCGTTTTCCCTCTTTTTCTTCTGCGGCTGCAGACGCCTGCCGCGCCTTCTCTCTCTCCTCTCAGCGCAGCCTTAAAAGGGCCACACCTCCCCTCCCGTCTCCACCGTCTCCTTCTTCTTCTCCTTCCTGTGCACGAGAGCGAGCGAGCGCGAGGGCTGCAGCGGCGGCCGCAGTAAGCGCGGAGGAGGCGCGGCGTGCGAGGGCGGAGCTCTGCCGTGAGGGCGAGCTCGCCGGAGCGGCTTGGCCGGCCGGCGGAGGGCGCAGGGGGCGCGGAACGACGCGGAGAGGGACCTACTGCAGTCTGAGCAGCAGGAGCGCGACGTGCGACGCGGGCGGCGTCGCGAGCAGAGTCCGGGTCGCGCCCTGATTCTGGAAAAATTTCCAGAATCAGACGTCTGGGTTGATAGGCAGACGGCGAGGACGACGTCTGGTAGCTCATACCGACGTCTGAAAGGTGTGTATTCCGCTTTCTTCTTCCTTCCTGTCGACCGACCGTACTAAGGGAGGGAGTTGGCTGTGCGCAGGTTCGCTGATTCGCCATCCTTTGCGAATCAGACGTCTGGAAGTTGTACCAGACGGCGGGAGTGACCTCCAGACGTCCGGGGTGACCATCGGACGTCTGGGAGCTAGGACAGACGTCCCCGCAGACTTTTGGACGTCTGGGAAACCACACTGAACAGGTAATTCTCTGACCCACTGTTTAAGACGTCTGGAAGAAGTTCCAGACGTCTGATTTCGCACAGTATCGTCTTTTTCGATCCGTTTAGGGCCCGTTCGGGCTCCGTTTTCCGCGATTCGAGCTGCGTTCTTTTCAGAATTAATTCCTCTACCCGTCTACAGTAGCTATACACTGTTTTGAGACACTCCTTGTGTTTGATCCTTGTGATAGGACCTCGTTCAGTTGCAGTCTTGAGAGTCGCGGAGGCGCGCGGGATTCCCGATCACGCCCCCATTACTCCCGTTGTACCTAGTAGAGTGGCTTAAGTTTATTATTAAAATCTGTTAAAGTATGGAACAATAACTAGAATCTAGGACATTGCATGAATCCTAGGAATGATAGCTCCTAGGTGATGCATGAATCCTAGGGCTGGAAACTAGTTGTATGCTAGATCCTAGGATGTGGCATGAACCCTAGGATGGAAAAACTAGTGGAATGTATAATACTGCAGTCTTGGAAAAAATGGAAAGGAATATAAAGCTGCCTGTAAATTGAATTAACAGCTGCCTGTTATGAATAAAGGAACATGATTGAGATCATGGATTGTGAGAACGTGAAACTGGAAAGTGAAACATATAATGTTCTGAGATAAAGAGCTGGAACCCTACAGGGAATTAGGAGTGGAACTCCTGGAAAGAAAAAGGAATGGAACTGAGATGTAGTTTGTACTGTCTCTTGGGTACGCAGTACCAAGGGAAGTACCTGTACCTGTTTAGTGTAGAGTGGGGCCAGCCGCCCCAGGGACCCGGGGTTAGGATTGGCCGCTCTGTACCGACTTGTTGGCCCTCGTGTACGTAGTACCGAGGAGGGCTACTAGTGTTAGGAGAGTACTAGCTACCCCACGGGCCCCGGGGTTCTACTAGCCTCCTTCACCGACTTGTTAGGCCCACTAGGGCAAACCAGGGTAGTCAGGCGAGGGTGCGCGGACTGTGGAGGGGCAAGGCCCCGGTTTGGTTACTGTGGAGGGGTTGGACCCCTGTTACTGAGAGGGCTCTGCCCTGGTTCCGTGCTGTGCTTTGGGTGCACCCGTTAACGGAAACGACTGACCGCGTGCCAGTGCGGGCTAGCTACCTGTGCGTTTATCGCGCGTGCCGTAGTCACCGTTACGTCTGTCAGTGACCTTGGGGTGGTTGACTGAGGGTAGGATCACCACGGGGGACTCTCCCGGCCAGGAGAGCACCACGTGCTACTTCTACTTTTGGAAAAGACTGCAATCAAGATTGTTCCCACGAGAACATTCGAGATCAAGTAAAGGATCTGAGAAATAAATGAAATAGTGAGAAAAATTGAAAGAGGTGAATAAAGGAAGTAATAGAACATAACAGCTACTGTACACTCTACTGTTGCCTTTAGTTAGTTTGCCACTCTACTCAGCGTTTTGCTGACGTGTTACACTCGTTACCTTTTCAGGACCAGGTGTTGAGCAGCCAGGGTCGGCGGCTGCAGAGGACGCTGGGCCGAGTAGGGTCCAGTAGAGTTACCACAGTCTTTTGTACCTCTTTTGTTTCTGTTCTAGTGAGTAGTTTTTGTTTCCGCTGTACCTTCTTTACCTGCAGTTCTTGTTATATGATAAATGTTGTTTTACTGTTGTGGTGGTACCTACTGTAGTAGTTTCTTTCCTTACTGCTGTACTTTCTTACTGTTAGTTATATTCATGCTGAATGTGATTTATTTTACTGTCTTTTGGTTACTTCCTCGTTGGACGACTAGGTCTTGGGATTAGTCGAGTCGGTCCGGTTCTCGTGTCTCGTAGGGACTCGGAAACCGGGTCGTTACACCCGTTAAATCTGTTCCACGCATCAAAATCTGTTGGATAATGGATGCGTCCATCTTTTGATTTATCATCTTGATGCCACGATATCAGTTTTGTTGTATTACTGGAAATAAATAGGCGCTGTAGCCTAGGGATTAGTGGAAAATAATGGAGAACCTTCACTAGTTGTTTCTTCCCGCTGGTGTTTGTTGACTTACCCACCTTATATCTCTTATCATCACATTCAGGATAGTTAGTAAACCTTAAGTACTCATTTCTGTATAGGATGCAGTCATTACGACAAACATCAATCTTCTCGCATTTCAACCCGAGCCCACGTATCTACTTCTTCGCACCATACAATGATTTAGGGTATCAAGCAGGATTATTCAACAGATCTCCAATGAATTCCAAAACCTTAGACATTAATTTTGCTGTGACTCTATTCATCACTTTCATCTGAAACAATTTCAAAAGGAATGACAACTTCAACATTTACGTTATTCTAAGAGCAATTGGATCATCTGCTGCCTTGACTGCATCGTTGATTGTGCAGCAATTATAGGTCTTAATTGACTTAGATTAAGTTAGGACTTAGCATAAGTTAGGGTTATTCATGCATGCATACGCATTATTTGCATCTTCACTGCTGTACTTTAGTTATGCATAAAATAATGTTATAATGTGCTGATTAAGTGCATTATGTCGATTGCAGGCAATAAGCAGATTTGGAGTTGGGTCTGGAGAAGGATTTGAAGCTGGATCTGGAATAACGGGAGTTGTAGCAGAGTTGGAGCAGAAGGCTTAGTTTAGATGTAGGAATAATAATGTAAGGGAGTTAAAGGTTTTCTATTCTATTAAGTAGGTATAAAGCAGTAAAATGTGAAGAGCTTAGATCCATCCTAGCCTTAGGATAGCTTAGAGACTTCCCCAAGCCTTAGCCACCCTTAGGTTAGGTCACAACACCCTAGGAAGCCCTAAAACCCTAGTTTCAGCCCTTATCTGGACATCCAGATAAGTTATAGGACGTCCAGGACCCTTAGCCATCTCCCGCACACCTCAAACCCACTTCTACAGTGTTATTGGATGTCCAGACACTTTGTTAGACGTCCAATTTCTGCAAAATACCCAAAACAGAATCTTGATTTCCCCCTGACTCAGATTGGATGTCCAGAACTGAAGTCTGGACGTCTGATCATATTATTGGACGTCTGATACTGGTCTCCAGCCCCTATTTTGAGATTCAAGTCTTGATCTTGGATCTCTAGCTCCCTAGACCTAATCCTAACCCCATAGGAACCTAAATTAAGGTGTCATAACCCTAGTACATCACCTCTAGACCTACCTAAGGACCTAATTAGGTCCTCACCAAACCCAATTGACTTAGATCAAAGTCAATTACCTTCACCTAAGTCAATTGGACTCATTGAGTCCAATTGAGCTTAGAGCTCAACCCACACAAGTTCAATTGGACTTGGTGAGAGTCCAGTTGACCGAAACCCAACCTAATTGAGTTATTTCACTCTCAATTAGGTTCACACTCATTCAATTAAACTTAGGTTAAGTTTAATTGCATTTTCCCCTTAGCAATTAGGGTTTGTAACCCTAATTCAAGACCTACACCTACCTAAACCCCTTAGGACTTAACCTAAGCCATCTAGCCATATAGAGCATGACCACACACACACACACACACACCTATTCACGCACACACACTTCTCTAGAGTTCTCTAGAACTCTCTTTGGAGTGGCGCCACCTCTTGGTTGCCAAAATTAGCAACCAAGAGGCATTCAAAATGAGATCCATAATTTTTGGATCTCATAACCTCTTGGCCGGCCACTCTTTGACTCTCTCTAGAGAGTTCCACAACTCTCTAGAGAGAAGCCACTGGGTTTATAAAAAGACCCCATGGGCAGCCAAGTGACCCCATTCACATCCCTTGGCTTCCATTGGCACCACTCACCTCATTAGCTCCATACACACCCACCTTCACTTAGGTCAGCTACTCCACCTCCATGAGCTCACCACCATCATGGAGGACATCATGCCGGGATGCTGGATCAATCCTCCCTCTCTCCAAGGGTCGGCCTAAGCTACATTGGCCGCCCCTCATTCTCCTCTCGACCACTCCAAGGCCATTGGGGACCACCCCTGAATGCCCTCTATTCTACCATATTTAGTTTATGCTCTCCATAACTTTTACTGCTTTTATTACTGCTTAATAGCGTAGTCTTGCTTCTCCCCCAATGATGCATGCGAAATCCCCCCATTGATTCTTGTATGCTGTCATTTTCTGGTAGCTAGATTTCCGTTTCAAGCATTTATGTACAAGCTTTCATCTAAATTTCTTGTGCAAATAACTCTCCAATGGAATGAATGAAAAGGCACACACACACACACACACACACACACATATATATGTCTAAAATCACCATAAGCTTAATAATTGTCATTCTTTTTGTGTGATTCAAGTTGCCTGTTTTCAATTATTTATCTATTCACAACAAGCATGTCGTTTCCCGAGGATATTGAAAATTTAACGATAGATGCTTTCTCCGTAAATAGTCACCACCTTACTAGAATCATGCGCACAGAAACTCACACGTTCACCTTCGTAATTTATTTGACGCACGCGCACGTAATCCGAGTTAATAACAGAAGTGGTGAAGTTTTAGTTAGGAGATTGGAAATCGACGTGCATTTTTAAAACGAAGTAGAGCGGCAAAAAGATCGATTTCAAAGGTAAAAGCCTTCCAGAGACGAACAACCGGGACTCAAGTCTCGTAATTTTTATAAACTTAATTTTTGACAAACGTTTTTGCAGGACTATACTACGATTTCTGATGACTTTCAAATGCGCAAGAATGGTTCACGTCAATCGTACAGCTCATTACAATCTCGTAATGCCTCATCATCATCTGCATCCTCATGGTCTGCTGCTCTCATATCATATAATATTTCATCCAATTTATCTCCTTGATTATCATCACTTCCTTTAAAGGCTTCAATTGTCTCATTCCTAACTTCTCTCATTTGTTCACCATGAGCTGTCCAATTTACGTAATGTTGCCACCAACCGTTACATATTACATGCTCCAAAACTGTGTCTCGGTCATAGAAAAATCCATTCAAACACTATCTACATGAGCATAAAATCAGTTGAAGGAATTCACCTTGTTTAAATATCTTCCTATCATCATGAAATGCCCACTACAGAAACAAAATCACTCCACTCTTGTAGTCATGGTAATTCAAATTCCTCATACTGATCCATGACTTATCCATGATAATTATCTTAAATGTAAAAGACAACCACTCATAAGTTGGACTCGAATAATGTAAGAATGCGTATTTTTCGATCATTCATAAGTTATACTCGAATAAAGAAGAAATGTGTATTTTAAGAAGATTTTCACTTGATAGCCCATCCTTGAAGATCTGATCACAACATCATTTCTTACATGCAACCAGTGTTTGAAGAAATTTCGGTAGTATTTCCTAGCACTTCTCCAGTATACCCCCCAAGACTAATCTTAACAACATCCCCAATAGCCCCCACTAAAGGGCACTTCGGGAACAAAGCTAAGATTAGTTGGTACATCGGAGAAAAGCGAGAAAATGCAACCAAAATTTATCCAAACAATGGTTACATGCAAGAAGTAATCCTAAGTTGTTATCAAATCTTCAAGGACCCCCTTTTGTTCAGAACTTCTCTGAACATAGGACGACAACACTTATGGTATATTATAAAGGTAACGCATCGTGCATGTAAATGAGGTATACATACACTTTGTATTGTCCGTATAATATAATCATAAGTCTCAACGGGCTAGTATTTTGACACAATTATATCCCTCCCACAACCTGTTGCCTAGGGGTGAGAATTCCTATTGTTTGTCATTATCATACATCTAAATTTGTGCAAGTGTGTATATTTACAAAGTTGTAATAAAAATTTCATCATCAAACATAAATAACAAATAATTCCAACAATTTAGGAACATAATTCAAACATACAGTCTAGAATTAGCGAAAGAAAGTTCTAAATTTTCTAATTTACGTGAAGTTTTTATAGCAACAAGTACATTAATTTAGAAGTGTGGAAGAACTGGCTTCAGCTCCAATCCAGGCTTTCAAAAATCAAACTTTGGGAGCCTTCACCATTGCTGTAATTAAGATCGTCAAACCTAAACTAAAACCAAAAAACCTAAACTTAAACCTTAAATCGAAAACCCTAAATCTAAAATAAACACCTTATAACCTAAATCCAGAACTCAAAACCTAATACCAAAACCCAATAAAAAAATCCTAAACCTAACCTTAAACCTTAAACACTAAACCTTAAAACCCCATTTTTGGTTTCATGTGGGAATGAATGGTCGAGATTAAGGGGTTGTGAAAATGGGTATGGCCCTAGGCATAGTAACCATGGCCCATATATAAATATCTAGCTTCGCCTTGTAGGTGTAGCCATAAGGAGGCAAGGAGTGGAGATATAGCCTTTTTCTCGTCTCCATGTCTGATGAAAGGTACAAGAAGTAGCAAAAGCGAAAGAAAGAGGTGTCTCCTACTCTTATGGCTAACTAAAGGAAAGCAAGGCAATCAAAGAGGAGGTGGATGAGGCATTGGACTCCAATCATCCTTCAATTCCCACGCCACTATGAATCGAAAACTTAAATGCAACATCCTAAACCCTAAACCTAGAAAGTAAACTTAAAGTTGAATAAATTTCGACAGAGTTTTCCCTATAATATGCACATTCACCAATTCCTGCATATAAAACACATTATGTAGGCACACTCTACATTCAGATCAAATAAAAAAATCAACTAACATGTGGGCACATCCCACATTTCATGTGCACACCATCACATAATAACAATAATGACAAATGGAAGAGACCATTGAACATTTAAGCTAAATTAATGCATTTTAGCTAAACATTGATGCATTGAAACATACAATTAAATTACATTCATAATTAAAGCTATAACTAAATACTACAGTAAAAAGGAGAAATTAATGGCGGCAGAAGGAGGTGATGGTCGTGGCAGTAGGTGGTGATGGTGGTGGTAGTTGCATGGTAGTGGTGAGGGTAGGAGGTGGTCGTGGTGGCGACAGGAGGTGGTAGTGGTGGTGGTGGCAGGGGATGGTGGTGGTGCGCGTTGGTGGTGGGGCTGGCGACAGGGTGGTGGTAGTGGTGTAAGGTGGTGGTGTGGTAGTGGTGGCTGCAAGGTGGTGGTGGTGGTGCTGGAGGTGGCGACAGGGGAAAGAGGTGGTGGCGGTAGAGATGGTAGCGGCGAGTAGTGGTGGTGGCTACAGGGGCAGGAGGCGGCAGCGGCAGGTGCTACTGTTGCAGGTGGTGGCTAGTGGTGGGCGAGGGGGAGGGGTCAGGCAAGGCCAGCGACGAGGGGGAGGGGAAGGAGGAGGCGGGCAGAGGAGGAAGAGCAGGAGGAGGATGGCTATCCCTTGAGGTTGCGAAGGAGGAGCCGCAGCAACACTCACGGAGGAGCCAAGGGGTGGAGGTCTCGCGGAGGGGAGGGGTAGGAGGAGGTTGCTTCAGATTTGGAACGAAGGTGGGTGGGAGTCCGGTCTGTGTTAGGGATTTAACTCAACATTCTCGACAGTTTTTAATAAACGGTCGATGATATTGTTATTACCGACCTCTGATAACGGTCGGAAATAACTCCTTTTTTGACCGTTAAGGTCGAACGGTCGACGATAGACTTTGAAATTTGCCCACCCACACGTGCGGGTTATGAAAACATTATCCTCTATCGTTAATATGGAAACAGTCGATTATATTATTATTATTGACCGTTATAAACGATCGACAATGATGTCAACTAGACGTCTTAATTTTACTTCACTTTTTCGACTGTTATATATTGCACAGTTGATAATTTCGTTTATCCTCGACTGTTTATATAATAACGGTCGATTAAATTTTTATTCTCGACCATTTCTAATGATTAAGAATGGTCTCAACCTCCTCAACTATTTTCCAGATAGTAAAGTCAATGATCGAATTTTTGGCAACCGTTCATATTAAAATGATTGAGAATAATATTATTACTGATGGTTACTTAAACAGTCGAAAATATCCATCGCGAACAGTATTTTTTCTACTAATAATTATCATTTTAGTATGTATTTAACCTATAATGTTAGAATCTATCTGAGGTATTCTAAAAGAATGTATAGATAGTTCTTTAATTAACGTAATAAGTAGGATGTTATCATTATTTATGTATTGAAAAGTACAAAAAAACAGTTCGTTCTTTTTTATTTTGTAAATTTTCTTCGTGCTTCTATCAAGAGAAGATCGATTAAAAATGCATGTTTCAACCAGACAAGTTTTGATTTTCTCCACCTGACAATGCCTTTTGCAGTGAGAAGAGATTTTTTCCCTTCCTCCCCTCCCTTTGCCGTCTCTCCGCTCTACTTATTTCAATAAGTTGGTACATGTACGGTTTGTGTAGACTTGTTCAATGCAGGTACGTACATGGGTTAGTTTGTTAGATGTATGGTTCACTTTATTGTAGTTGGGACCACTTTGAATTAAATGAAATGCTAACGTATTTACTTCTTGCTTTAGATACCTTGTGTGAAAAATACCTTGTGTGAAAAAGACGGATTTTACATGTGGTGGGGGTATTTCCTTGTACCACTTGCTCGAGCTTGGTGGTTTCATTTAAGATGATTTTTATCTTTTTTTCATTTTAGTAGGGCAAAACCTGACGGCCAAAAACAAATAGAAAACATAAATGCCAAAATTTAACTGAATGGTGCCTCAAATAATAAAAATAATGACCTTATGTACTTTTTACAATTATGTCTAAGTCAATGCCTCAAATCCCAATTTTTAACGACAAGCGCATTCTCATGATTTTTTTTTTTTTTCATCACCCTCACTTCTTAATATTTACAATTGATTCATTCCATCTTTTAGAAACTAGGAAACACCAATAGCATTTCTCTATGGCATACTTGAATCTATCTAATACTTTCCTAAGTAGTTTTAGATGAAACAAGGAGCATATGATTTCAAGAGTTGTTACAATTTTATTTAGATTATGCAAGTACATCTTCTCTTGAAGTTATTGAGATAGAGAACTACAGTTAGTTTCCTAGATTTTTTAAGCTATGAAGGATGGGCTTGATTTTCTAATTTTTATATATTACAAAGCTAGGATTAGTTAGGATTGTGGTATTTATTTGGAGGATGATATGCAATGAGAAAAGAATAGTAAAAATTGATGATCTTGTCATGTAAATCTAGACGTCGACACGAGGTTGGAATTGCGATAGATTCATTATTGAGTTGATTGAAGGTTGAAATGACATTGATTTGAATATTAAGATGTGAGAAATGAGGCAAATGCATTGATTTAATTCCTAATTCTTTTCGTTAAGGTAATGGAAAAAATTAGCTGATATTGGCATTCCAGGGGTATTGGCAAGTGTGAAGTAAAGTCAAGCATCAATAAAAAGATTTGCAATCCAATTGAAAAAGTTAGGAATAAGTACATTTCCCCTCCCTCACATTCTAACACTTAGGCTAACGTAAATTTTGCTTTTCATTACTTCATCTATGTCAAGCACGACCAAATTTGTACTAAATTGACTAAAATCTATATTTACAAGTTTATTATAAAATTTGAAAATAAATGTCATCGTTTGTTTCAAACTCGAATATGAAAGTCAAGATATACATTAGAAGTCAAATCATAATCTTAAAAATTTGAGATAAAAATATATTTTCAATATCAACATATATAAATATAGGAAACATTTTGAGATCAAAAGACCGTGGACAGCTTTAAAACGATATGTCCATTACGTAGCTCTAATCATGCGAAACATCCCGAGCAATTTTGGATTTTTTCAAAGAGAGTTTTCATTAATAGGGTTGAAAATTATATAAGTGACATGAGATATATGAGAAATGAAAATATTGACATCTTTCAAGGGGAAGTTAAATCTATACAAAACTTTGACTTAAGTTTAAAATAGATTAAAAAAAGAAGTGTCATAAACATGAAAATCAAGTAATAATCAGAAGACCAATCACCGCATCATTCTCATAGATACGACAATGTTATTAGTAGAAAACCTTAATCACCAGCGCTAATAAGAAATTCGACAAAGTCAGGAAACGGAACCAGTATGAGTATTTTTCGATCGTAAAAAGCGTGGTGTCTCGCATATTCCCCAAAACAAACCCTCAAAGGGAACATCGACATCCCCTAAGGGGAAAACAAAACCAACAACAACATAAAAAAAAATATAAATCAAAATTGGTCAAACCAAATACTAAAGCAAGATAACGTCAAACATGGCACAACCAATGACCATCGATCAACAACTTCTTCGAGCACCCACACCTCGGACCAAAAGGGAAGCAGGCCCCTGGCCTCCTTGACACCTAGGCAGCAATGCCCCCAATGCCGCTTGCTGACGCAGCTTCATTTAATGTCGATGCCTCATTGCCACATCCTACTAGAGGCTGGCTTGCTCTCTGACATACGTCGCCACCCGATGCTGCACTCCTTGATGCAACATTGCCTCCAAGTGTTGCTCCACCATCCAACACTTAGACCCCATAATAGGACAGTCGAAGGGGCAGATGACATCAAAACATGGAGAAGGATGGAAAGGGGGGCCCTGACTGGCTTAGAGCCGCCAGCTGAGGGCCCCAAGGAACTAGGGTTTTGGGGGAACTGCAGGGACAAAAGGGATGCAGGACAAAAGGGCTCTCCGATAGAAAAGTCCACAAGAGCAATTGGAGTATATAAACAGATTTGTGATAGCATGACCTTTCTTAAAAGTCTATGGGTATACGTTTAGGGGCTCCCTATGGTAATTTGAAAATGTAAACATACAACCTATTATCCCTAGAATTCTCGTAGCTGCTCATTTTTTTTTAGTTCTTTTTCATTTATTCCTCTCGTAAAGTGTTGCTTTTTCCCTCTCATCATTTTTTTTATATTTTTTTCTTATTTCATTTTTCTTGTATAATATTAAGCACATACATTCATTTCAAAATTTATCTTTGTTATCGACCTTCTCATCTTTTATTTTTTTATTAAAGAATAATATTAAATAAGTTTCTACTTAAATACGAAATAATATATATATATAAAATTAAACAGTATAAACTTAATTTAAAATATCGATTGGAAATTAAAATACACTGAGCAATACTTTTACAATGCATGGTGTGTTTTGATATCTGATTGATGTTTATTTTTTCCTATTGGTCGAAAATCAAAATGTACCGAGTAATGCACTTTGCAACGAGTGGTGTGTTAACTTTTTATTGATAAAAAATCAAGATGCACCGATTGAAAATCATGTTAGACTTTCATATAATTAACTTTTACATTCTTACAGTGATTGATTTTTATACTCCTACTAACACATAAGTTAAAAACTAATTTTTACAAGTTAAAACTCGACGAGTAATTTCCAAGTCCCCAGATAAAATAAATAATATTTTTGAAGGATAAAATTTACATAAGAAAAGAAATTTAAGCATATAACTACAACATGAAGTGAAAAAGAATAGATGTAATAAGAAAATGATCTACTACTATTCTTGGTACTCTAGAGCTACAAGCCTACAACTAAATTTTCTAAAATTGTAATGCAGCACCACCTCAACTTTTGATACTAAGCCTGTGGACTACACGTAAAATGCCAGGAAGAGCAAGCTCTAGTACTTGCATATGGAGTAACGAAAGGCTAAATAGAATATGATAATCAACTTTATTATGTAAGAAAACTAAAATAAATATAAAGCCATTGGATTGAGAACTACTCACATGAAATGAGCCAAATTCCTTTCTACTTAGCTCAAGGAGTCAAGATCACCCTATCCAAGCTTCCCTATACTGCCGGTTTCCCTTCCTCAAATCTCTCCCCCGTTATGGCATACTCGTGTGCAATCGTGCTCTAAATACTGTCTCACTTCTTTTTTTTGTTTTTGTTTTTCTTTTAATGGCGAGGAACCTACCGAGGCGGGTAAATCTTGAAAAATTATAATGACCTCACACCACATCCTTCAAAGTTAATTTACCGTGTTTGCACCTCTGACTCACATTTCTTTCCGCCTGCACGTCTCACCTATTCACACGTTCAATTCTTTTTATTTTTTATTTTTTTTATTTTTGGAAGATAGAATATTTTATTAAACGAAAATCGATCGATCACAAAGTCGCTAACCTCTAATGGAGAAAAGAGAAGACACCTGAACTCCTCTCACCTCACAGGTGGGAGGCACTACGTCGCCTGCCCTACGAGAGATGGGAGAAATTTTAGTAAGGAGACGAAATAAGTAGAAAATTAAATAAGAAAAAAAGAAATAATACTCAAAGAAGATATCTTTGTAAATAAGATATAACAATCTAATATTTGCTCCACGCTCTAAGATAACGATGGTACCACTGAAGTAGCTACTTCAGCGAATTACTTAAGCGAGATACAGGAAAAAACCTATAGTTGAAAAAGATCCGATGAAGTCTCGATTGTATGAAACCTTGAGATCTGATGTGATCTCAACAAAAGAGCCACAGTGGTGGTCGGCAATGACTAAGCATCTCACTCCAACACACCCTTATCTTCTCCTCGCCACCCCACTCCCCACCCCCACAAAAGTAAGAACGGAGAGGGAGAAGGAGCACGAGCTTCAAATGGACGAGTAAGGTGCCAGAAACTCCTTGTTGGAGTAGGAGCTAAAAGGAGAAAGGAGGTTGGGGGTGAGATGCCAGAGGAGTCGAAGGAAATGATAGAGTTGCAACATGAAGGTGGCAGACGAGCGAACCCAAGCTCAAAAAGCACTGGAGGAGATGAGATTGTTGGGGTAGAAAATAAAACATACAAGCTACTACAAACAATCAATCTAAAATGCAAGCATAGCAAATTTCAGATGGACGAAAGAGGAGAGCGAAACCTACTTGGGGATTGACACGTTCAAATCTTACCATGCATGGAAATGCTGATAACATACGTCAGGCCTAAAATTACCTTACAACGATCAGTTATTCCCCAATGATTTCTTTTCCTTTTATAATCGTGAGATAAATAAATGACTAACAAAGGAAATTTATTCTTCTAAGGTCCAAACATTTATTAAATTAAAATACTGAATTTATGATCATTATTCTTAAGATAACAGAATTACTAACTATACAAATGTTGATACAATATTCTTTTGTGGGTTTCCTATCTAATATATGTGCTATTTGGGATTGATATTATTCCCACTTATAAAAATTTTGTGCCCAAAATTTATATAAAAGATTTCTTAGTATAGGTATGATTGTTTCCTTTGACATGTTATTTACATTTTTCTTTTATGTACTGAAAATATTTATTCACCAATTCAATTATTCTAAATAAGGTGTAGGTAAAGAAACATACGTTGTAACGTATTTTGTAATGTATATTTATAGCTAATGAAATATATCGGTATATTTTAATTTTCAACCAGTATATTTTGTTGATGTATTTTAATTTTTAACTGATGTAAAATTAAAATAAAATGATTAAAAATTAAAATATACTAATATATTTTGTTAAACGAAGGTCACGCGTTGCAAAATACACATTACGATGCATTTTCTTTTTTACTAGTACCTTCTTATTTTTCTTTTAAAGAATGCAAATTTATTTGAATTTTTAATCCCTAAAAAATAGTATTTTATACCCGGCACAGATGCTCTAATCTTACCTGGGGTGTGCATCCAAACTTGCTTTTAGGATGCCTCCCATTAACGAAGTTCCTTTTTTAAAAGCAATCACTTAGGAAGAAGTTTGAACTTAACTTTCAAGTTTCTTGGATACCTAGACAAAGTATCCTAGAGGATTTTGAATGGTATTGACCACCAAAAGAGCACATCACCTTTTTTGGCCTTTTCCCCACGTTCCACGATGCCTCTCCCTATTGCAAATACAATAATTAATAGGCTCCAATGCTCCAAGTAGAACGATGAAAACTATACCACTTAAAAATGTAATGATATCATCCAAGCGTGATCCCGTGGCTATCCAACCCTCAAAAGTTTTCCACGTTTATCAAGAAGCTCAACTTGATTTTCCCTCGTGATGTATGACATTCAATGTGTACTAACTCAAAACATTTTCTACATTAACCCTTACATATATGCTAGATGATGTCGTCATTCTGCACTCCACATCGTCACTTTGCCATGAACCCATCACTTGTGTTACTTCCACGTTGTCAACACTTGCCTCTCATACTTGTGACAATGTATCATATCTCAAATCTCATGTTCCTTGCAAAGTGATTTATTGTTATTGCTAAACTGGCTTGACTTGTTGCTATGATCTTAATTCACTCAATGAAACTATTGCCTCTACTCAAGGTTAGTACAAAAGTGTACATGTTACTCCCTTGACATGAGGCTTTGAATCATTTCTCTAGGCATGCATCAATCATCCCTTCACACCCAACAACCAATGATTCCAGAGCTCCATATTACCCATTCATTCAAACTCACCGAAATCTCCTCCTCACTGACCCATCCGCCTAAACCTACTCAACCCGTGTCAACACTGATTGGAATAGTGGAAACTCGAGCTCAAGCCTTGTCTTTCGAAAAGATGGTGTTGTAGACATGCCAATCTCGCCCATTAGGTAAAAAAAAAAAATTGCCCTCTACCATAACCCTTTGAAAATAAACTTAAATTTTTTTTATATTCTTCAACACCCTTCCTAAAGATAGCTCCGAGGACATGCAAGAACAGCAAACGCAGACGTAAAAGGGCCCAAAAACAGGATTGGGAAGGGGAAGGGGGAAAGGTGGCGATAAACCCCAAATAAAGGAAAAAAAAGGAAGGGAGCCCCTTAATTGGCTAATGGCCAATGGACGGTCCAAAAGCTCACCTCCCCTCCCCTCCCCTCCCTCATCGACCGCATGAGACAGAGTTGCAGCCAAACCCCTTTACTTTTTCTCCATTTATTAAAGAGGAGACACCCCCGACTAAAAAGGAAAAAACCCCATTCTCCTGTCTCTCTCTCCCTCTCTCTCTCTCTCTTTTCCACAAACACCAACACCTCCGTCTTCTCTCTCTTTTCTCGTTTGATCTGCGAGCACGAAGTTGCGGGGGGTTTCTACGGCACCGAGAGGGGCAGTGCGTCGGCCCCCCAGGCGCTGCTCGTTCTCGGGACGATCTGGTGGGGGGGGGTCCGCCGGGGGTCTATTGAGGGGTTCTTGACTTAGTCTTGAGGGGTTGATCGGAGCGGACGTTGGGAATTTGGATGAGCGACGTGTTGCTGATGCTTTGAGGGGTTGAAAAGGTGAGATCTTTTTCTTTTTGTTTTTTGTTTTTGATGTGTTTGTTTGATAGTTATGTTGGTTGGTGGCATTGAAGAGGGTTTATTTTTGAGTTGTTATGGAGATATTTTGTTGATGCTTGTCACCGGAGGTGGTGTCAAAAGTGGGGTCAAAATTGGGTCTTGGTTCCGAAGTTGGATGCTTTTGGCTCCTTTGGTCCTAAAATCGAGGTGGGGTTGAGATGTGAGTTAAATAGGCTATTTTTGTGTAATTTGATGAGGGGAAAGAGATGTCGAAGTTGGGTCTTGGTTCTGAAGGTGGATGCTTTTGGCTCCTTTGGTTGACGATTCAGGTGGGTTTTGAATGCAGGAGCTTCGGTTTTGATGAGTTGACCAATCGAAAACTGGGTCTTGGTTGTGAAGGTTGTTCTTTTGGATTGGGTTTGATTGTGAAGGGTGGGATTGAAAATGGTTCCTTTTGGTTATGAGATTGGTCGATGGGAGGGTGTCCTTTGGGCATCGTGGTTTGTTGTTTAAGGAAGGCGGGGGGATTTTTCTCTTTTGGTTCTTTCTCCTCTGATTTCATGTTGGTTGTGATCTCAGGTGGATTTAGAAGGCTTTGGTTGTGTAGTTTTTGAGTTGCAGAAAAGGTGGTGCAACGCATGGCTTTTCTCAATGAAGGTGGTTTGTTGTGTTTCATCTTGATTGCAATTTAGGTTGGTGTAGTATTCAAGCCTTTAATTTGTGCAACTTCATGGGAGGGGGGTATTTGAGGTGTCCATGTTGCATGCTGTCTAACGATGGCAACCGAGTTGAGTCTTACTTGGAAGGTGGTTGTTTACCCTTCCTGTTTTGGTTAAGAACTACGTAGATCAAAGCAAGGATTTGGTTGCGTTTTGGCCCCAGGAAGGGTGTTGTTGGCGGTTTATCCAAATGGTGTCCTCTTTGTCAATTTCTCAGCATAGGTTGCTCACCTTGATACTTCCAGGTCATTTAAGGGAACCCATCAGCTTGATTTCTTTTCTCATTTTGAGATTATTGTCACTCGGACATAGTTATTTCGACTGTATCATTTTGTCCTTTCAGTTAGCAGAGGAAGGTCCTTGAACTCTATCTTATTAGGTTTGTTTGGAAAAGCATTTACGAGTGCTCCTCTGTTGGGTAATTTATATCCTTTTTTTCAGATAAAAGTGGAAAGAAATGACTCTCTTCCTATAAAAGTTCAGTACATGCTAGTTCAGCGACTTAGAAATGAAACCTTTGGGAACCACCGTGATATCTCATATCTGTAAATTAGTAAATCAAAAGTCATCAATGGAGATTAATGTTTTAAAGGAAATTTCTTCAGTGATTACGGATGATTTTGTGATTGCCTCTTGAAGAAATTTTTGATGTTAACCCTGTCCTGATTGTCCATATTTCCATTTTTTTTGTTTGCAACTTCATGTAAACCTGATCCCCTCAATTGTCATTGAATGCCTTCCAAGTGCTTTTTCCCAGATAAAATATTGGAAGATTTGTAGCAAAGTTTCAAGTATGTTTTGTTTTTGTTTTTGTTTTTGTTTTTGTTTGAACTGTGAAACATCTTTCATCATTCTTATCCATCGCCTTTAGTTAACTCTTGGACTATCTGGTTATGTAGTTGACCTGTATTTTAAGTTTCTTCAATGTTACATCTTTTAACGTTGTCAACATCTGATGCATGTGCATTTATAAACAATTAATGACTGCCCTCAAGTTCAACTGTGTTAATTTAAAGAAATATTTAGATATGTCATATATAGATAGTCTCTTGACTTTTTTGATATTGTTTCCTTTTTTGTCCTAACTTATCAATATAGTAATCTGTTTTAAATGTGCTTGAAAAATTGACCATGGTACCAACAACTTTTTAGTGTTCAACGTATCTGACATTCCATTCTTCATCAAGATTTTGTTCATTTTTTCATCTTCTTACAAAGTGCCAAACAGCTGCAACTCTGTACAAAATCCAGGTTTTGCTTGTCCAAACAAAGTCATAATTCATTCTGGAAAAATGAGGATTACTTGCGAAACATTGTGGATTGGATGATATAAGGGTAGTGAAAATATCTTGTAAATTGTCAAAGCACAAAGATTTATGAAGCTTGTGACTTGAATTGCTGAAGAATCTATTAAGTTTGTGAGCTAACCCTAAGATATGCACTAAACTCAGTCATGATAAAACCAAGGTCCCTTTCCTTAATTAGTTATTTACTAGGTTATTCTGATTTTCCCAATTATTGTTTTTTTATTACTTAGTCGTTTCACCAATTTCGCTCAATTCAGATAATGACTGTAAAGGACGTGAACCTTTTGAAAAAAAATGTAAAGGAAATGAAAAATGCAGGGGATAGAAATGAATGCATGGGTACACTGACCATGTCAGGCACACAATTACACTTGCAATGCATACATTTTCCTTCGTCCTTGCGACTCAATGATGGGATTCTCAAATCACATGGTACTAATAACTTTAGGTGAAGAGGCTGCATGATGGTTAGGAGCTCCTCCATATCCGAGGTGTCTGGAGCTTAGGTGACTGATAAAGTAGTTCCTTCTAGGTACCATATTTAGTGTCATGTAACTGGGCATTGAGGTAAAGTTTGTGCATTGTTCATAGCAGATGAATAGTAATAATTTTGGAAGGAAGTGGTGGCACCTACTGTTTTCATATTAGGAAAGGGAGGTTGTAGTTGCTTACTGGGTTTGAATTTCTTGGGACATATGGTAAAGTGGTAGACGTAGTGCATGAACAAGAGCAGGCGACCTGTAGTTCTTCAATATGTTCATGGTGAATCATGGATTGTGAAAGGAAGGGAAGGATGGGATGGTCGAAGAAGGCTTGATGGCATTGATATACATCCTTGTGATCTGTCAATGAGTTGTCATTGCATATTTTATAATCATATGGAAAGATATCTGTATTTGGAATATGCTTTTGCTGCTTTATTGGTATCATATCATACTTGTCTGGCAGATTCTTCCTTGACAGCTATTGTTCTTAGTAACTATATATCATATGCAGATGTTATGATTGGTCTGTGTGAATGTGACACCTACTTCATTGTTTGAATTTGAAATTATGACGATGAATTACCTCTCTGCTTAAAGAGTCTGATATGGATTACCAAATCCTGTGATATTGTATATGGAAAAAGTTTAGCTGATTTTGTGTTCTTTTTTATCTTTCCTTCAATGCTGCATTGGCAACTTCCACTTTCAATTCATTTTGCAGTGCTGATAAAAAAGAACAGCAACATGGGTATGAAAGCTCATCCAAATATACTTGATCCATCCAAAGCAGAGGTGGGAGAAATAGATACAAGGGTACCATTTGAATCAGTCAAAGCTGCTGTTAGCTTGTTTGGAGCAAGTGCCTTTACACCGTATAAAGCTTCTGTGAAAAAGCCAAAGCAACAACAATCAGAGGTATCTTGGTAATTATGTTTGTTGAACCTGGTGTTGGCTGTCCCACCAAGGCAGTTGTATTTCATGGGTCATTTTATCTGTATGTTCTAAAATCATCTTTTGAATAAGGTTTTAAATGTTGATATTGACGTCATATCGATAAGTAAAAAATGAGATATATCGTTGATATCCGGTAATTGTAGGAAATTAGCTTAAAATGATCCAAAATAGCTCAAAATGTCACAAATTTAATGAAATTAACATTTTAATAGCTACTAAATGCATAAATAAATGCTTAGAAGATCAAAATCATCAATTTTGAATGAAAGCATGATATAAATGCGCTACTGCATATCAACATCGTAGGTCATGATAGTGAAAAGAAAAAACACATAATATGGTAATAACTTAAGATGTTCATAATAATACTTACCAGCCATGATTCATGAAGTGAAGACTTCAATGCCATGTGGAGTTTCGACCTGGCTGAATACTGCTTCTCCTTTAATTTTCTTCCTCTACTTGTGATATTCTAATTGTTGACGAATTTTAGAATTGGAATTTTATTAGAATGGGAATTGTTAAAAGAGAAGTCCCTAACCCCACTTTATATAGAGAGGGGATTACATGTAATCCCAATCCCAATCCAAATCCTAATCTTAATCCTACTAACTAAATTTAGAAACAAATTCAATCACTTCAATTCAAACCAAATCAAATTTCTACAAAAATAGAAAGAGCTAAAAACAACTTTTAACTAATCCTAAAATACTCTTTCGTAAATTCTCTAATACTTCCCTCAAGTTGGAGCGTACAACATCCAACTTGAAGGAGACGCACAAAATGAGAACTCTCCCTTAATGCAAGCAGTTGGAGGAGCACAAAGCAATGCAGAGTCTAGCAGAAGTAGCAATCGCTATGGAGTCCTATTCTTTGTAGTAGAGTAGTAGCATAACACAATAATAATAGTGACAAAAAACAATAGATGTAGGGCTGTAGCAGAAGTATCTACTACATGCATAATGGTTGTAGCAGTAGTTGTAACCGTATACAACGGTCGTAGCAATAGTAGCAGCCACACATTGGGAAATTCTCCCAAGCACGTAGTAGTAGAGGTGGGGAGTCTTGCTCAAAGTCCCTACCAATCATCAACTTCAGTCGAGAAGTCAGATGCTGGATTAAAAGTCCTAACACATTGGTTTGGAGAAGCAAAAGGGGCCGCTACCGTGGCAATAGTAGTGGAGGTCTTGCTCCTCAGGAGGGATTGTAGGCATTCCAATTTTGCATATGTAAACTAGAAAGGTGATTGGTCTGTCCTAGCCGTAGTAGTAGTGGCTAGAGTCTTGGCCTTAGTAGTAGCGGACGATGGCCTTGAAGTCGACATCATTATTAGCGAGGATGATCACATCACTGTAATATGCACACGGGAGATGCACAACGCTTGATGTGCACAGAAATCACTGAAATGTGCGCTTGAGTGGTGGGTGTGGCGTAGTAGATCAATGTGTGGTGTGTGTGGAGGTCATAACAGATGAACGCGAGTGCACGTTGGATAGGGTAGTTGGTGTGCACTATGCACGTGGTTGTGTGTAAGAGCACTGCGTAGGAAGTAGTGCTATGTTGCAGTGCACACATGTGTGAGGATGTTGTGCAGTCTACGTATGGTGGAGATGGCCTTGCGCACATGGTGCGATGCACTCGTGGGGCATGAGTGGTTAGGACACCCTACATGATTACGTGTAGCAACAGCAACTCGTGTGCATTGGCACATGAAGGTAGCGACCAGGAAAGACCTTACACGTTGGCGCATAGAGGCATGGAACACGTGTAAGTGTGCACTATAGGTAGGGACAAAGAATGTTGCACATGTTGGTGCATCACAAGGACGGAGCATGCCCTAGGTTCGACGGTGGAGAGGGATTGTTCACGCTTTAATATTATGTTGGAGAATTTTAAAACTAAAATTTTATTAGAATGAGAATTGTTAATAGTTATATAGAAAGGGGATTATAAGCAAACCTAATCCTAATTTGAATTCTATTAACGAAACTTAGAAACAAAATCAATTACCTCAATCTTAATGAAATCAAATCAAATATTTACAAAAATAGAAAGAGATACAAACAACTTTTAGTTAATCCTAAAATATTCTTTCCTAAATTCTCTAACACTAACACTAATATAGTCACAGTAGTTGTTCTATGTCATGAAATTGTATCGAGAATTATATTCATGAATGTATCGTTGGCAATTTTCGTCATTGTAGTATGCAAGTACCCTAAGATGTGAATATTGGTCGTTGGAGTTGCTTCTAGACTGACTTTGACTATAATCATCCAGTCCATGATTTTCTTCTTTAAAAAAAAAAAATTTATCCTATCCATGATGTCTAATTGGTTCTCTTGAATCTTTAATAGAATCGTCATCTCAAGGTAGAACCTGAAGATTTGGGACGATCATGTTGTCTTTTCGATAAGGTTTGTGGTGGTTGAGGAGGAAGTTGTGCAGCAGACTTAGAAGGACAATAATAATAAGATAGTTGGAGACCTTGTGGTGCAAAGTACTTTAGGAATATCTCATATCCTTGTACTATAAGATTACTTTGGTTAGTATCACTTTGGCCATCATCATATCCGTAGTCATAGGAACCATAATAAGACGGAGGTTGTCTTAGCTATAGTTGAGACACTTGTGAATAATAGTTAGGGAAGAAACCACATGAACTTTGTGCCTCGTCTTGGCGGGGGTTTGGTTCTGAGGAGGGCTGGTATAATGAGATCCATAACAATAGAAATTTGATGACGATGATGTAGGGCTACCTCCAAAGATTCATTCCACTAGATTAAGGGATCATACTAATGAACTTAAATCATCAATGGACATCATAGAAGTTATGCCATACCTTGCATCATGGTTACGAGCTAGCCTTGACAAGGGGTCTCCATGTATATTTCTATGGTTCTCTTGGTATTTTCATCCAGCATCCTCTTTATCCTTGCTAGGATGATATCTCCCACCTCCACTACTTTCTTGTTGTTAAGATTCAACTGTCATTGCATAGACATCATCATCTCCTTCTCCATCATCATCTTTTGTCCTTGCATGCGAATCTCTCTTTATTTGGACTCTCTTCAATGCCATGGATTACTCTTCTACCAGACCTTGTACTCGCAAATTCATTTACTTCTGGATCGAGACCACAAATTTTACTAAGTAATGCTTCTCCATTGTTATTCAATCATCCTTATAAAACATCTTTATCATCTATCTCTAAAAAGATATGCGACATCAATCGTATCCATGTAATTTTCCTTGCATTCTCTTTCCCGTATATGTTTCATCTTTAATCTAGTGTGGTAATGGACAAATTCCAAGTCCATCAACTTGTCACCATCGAAGATATTTCTTTTGTGTAAATGAATCAAGTTAAAGGTGTTTCAATTTCTTTCACACTCTTGCGAATGCCGTCTGAGAGAAGATTTTAATGGCAACTGGGCAAAGGTTAGGAGCATCAATGCCATGTAAGAGCCACCTTTAAGCTATAATAGAAAAATGAAAATGAACTTTTTGATTCATGGGTTTTGGCGAAGTAAAATCAGGGTTTCGAGAATCCGTTGTCGTAGTTCGCAAAACATGTTATTAAATATAATTTTTAACCGAAACTCCAAGGGAGTCCCGTATCAAACACAAGGAGGTGACGTTTACTTTTGTTGAAATCCGCGTTTCGTGTTTCTTTTTAGTGTTTTAGGGTTTTGTGATTTTTTTTGGTGTTTTTGTAAAATAAGGCAAGCAAGATAACTCACAAAGGAGATGGAAACAAATTTGATATATCATGCAAATGTTTATTACAATATGCTAAGAAATATAAAAGAGATAGAGGTGAGAAGAAATCTCTCAAATTGGTTATTTGGTGAGACGACGGCGCTTGGCAGCAACTTGGAAGATGAGGGTGAGGTGTTGGACGATGGAGGTGAGATGCAGAAGGACGTTGGGTAGAGGAATGCTTCACCAAGGCTCTAGAATAGGGATGAGGAGATGGAGGTGATCTTCTACCGGAATGGAGGTGGGAGGATGGCTCTGAGGCTTCCTATGAAGGTGGTGAGATGGAGGATGAATATTTGGTGAGGTATAGGAGCATTACACTAATAGGAGGCCTTTGGAGCTTGGGAATAAGCTCTAAGGGAGCTTTGGTAGGCTACTAGAGCTTAGGAGTAGGTGGGAGTAGAGTATGTAGAAATGGTTTGGAAGGGAAGGGGTCATGGGGCTTATATAGTGGAGGAATGGAGGTGTTTTGCACGCACGGGTCTTTAGCGACATTTAAAACGTCGCTAAAGACTCACCAGGGATGTTGCTAAACATTCAAGCGCCTCTACTAGCATGAGGAGGCGCGGTTGCAGCTGGCACAGTGCATGGAGATCTTTAGCCGTTGGATTTGGCGTGGATGGCTGAGATCGCGAGGAGAAAGCGCGCGGAGATGTCATTTGAATCACGCACCCGCTGGCGTCGACGATCCCAACCATTGGATCCTTCATCGCACGGCTGGGAGGCGACCGTAGATCACACCTTCATCAATTTGAATCGTGCTCACCGCGCGATTGCGACGATCGGACGACAGTTGCCGCTCCCAATCAACTTAAATGAGCACTCCAGATGGCACGTGTTTGCTTCGGTGGGCATCTGTGCGTTGTCGAGTGGCGTCTCCTCGTGTGTGCGCAATGCCAACCGCTCGATCAAGATCGAGTGATCCAATTTCTTTAGGCACTGAAGGGGGCGCGGAGGATTGAAGCTCGAACCCACGCCTCTCGTTTAAGGAGCGGGTGCGCTACTGTTTGGCCAAGAAATTTCTTGGTCGCGTGGAGATGAGGTGTGGCCGCGCGCCTCGACCGTTGGATGAAGATCTAATGGTCAAGATGAAGCCTTCCTTGCTACGCTTTGGAGGAGAAATCAACCGATGTAGAGCATTTCTCAGCTGTTGGATTGAGATTCAACGCTAGGATCGCTCCTTGTGTGAAGCTGGGGAAGCTGTGGCTCGTGTAGGGTGACCTGGATGGCGCCACGTGGCGCCATCTGGGCCGTCCATCTTCTTCTTATAGAGGATGCTACGGAGCTCTGATTGGGGTGATTTTTGCATTGACAGACTGCGATCGTCGCTCCGGATCCATTCATACAGTCGGATTCTTCATCCGAAGCCCGTAAAGATGTTGCATTGCCTCCTGACCATATAAAATGTTGGAATTAATGTACATAATGTGCAACTATCCTAAATGCAATGCAATGTAATGAATGTTATGCAATATTTATATTATGATATGCAATGCTAGACCTATGAACTATCATAAATAAGTATTTTATCATGAATTCATGCGTGTTTATCACTTATTAATTTATATATCTTATAAATTATAAAATGAATTCATAAGATTTCTTTATATTTAGATCACGACCGTATCAGGAAGAGTTTTACTTTATGCATGAATGTTGTTATTTGCCTCGAAAGATGGCAAGTATCTCTATAATATTTTATCTGTAAAGAACAATAAATTAAATTGCATTATCTCTATAATAATATAAGTAAATGTGTACCAGTTTAAACTAGAAGTATGGATAAATTATCATCATATTTATACAATATGTTTGTTGTTAGACATCCTTCGCTGGCTTAGAGATAACTACTTGCACTGCTTTGAGGAGCTCGTGATTACTGCAAAGTTTATACTTGTACTAGTGATATTTTGGATTTAGATAATATGATGTAAAAGTAAGATTTAAGACTCTTTACTACAAAGCCATGATGAAAAATATATGAAACTTAATAGTTAAATAAATTCATAGCAACTTTATGGAGCAGATATGAGAGCATGTTTTACCATCTCTCATCAATTATCTTTATGTATTGCTGAGTCGACTTCCCAACATATTTTGACTCTTTGCTTCATAATTTCCGTAGATGTAGATATACTTAATAAGGTTGGTTTTTTGTCACTATCAACCATCCTTAGCACAATTACAATGGGTTCCATAATCTTCACAGCTTGTGAATAATTGTTCCAAAACTTTTAGATGTCACCAATACCTCGACCATCCCCATCTTTGATATGCTCTTTTTCTTGAATACTAATCATTGGAGATAAACATCAACTTTAATCCAACTTTGTTGTTTAGAATACTCTACAATATAATATAATTTGTTGCAAATCAAGTGATGGCTAATATTACCAATTTACCTTGTGGAACTTCCTCATTATTACTAGTGTGTGCAATTGATTATAAATGAAAGTTGTGATTGAACACACATCTTGAAAAGCATGTTTGTCATATTCTTCTTTTCAAAAGTCTTTAGAATTAGATCAATGCAATAGATTGCACGAGTCTAAAAAATTCCATACTTGCGGATTTCATCAATTTCTTCTCAACCTCCTTAAAATTGCTATTGGTATATGTAATAATTAGTACTATATGTTTAGGTCTAACCTTATTCACAATATCCACCATCACATAGTGTATGGACTTGTAATCATTTGCTTGATCTTTTTTTTGAAAAGAGAGAGTTGTCATCCGCATGATAACAACCCAAAATTATTGATCAAAATAAAAAATTACAAAATCATCATCCAGGTTATGGTAAACATTTGCTTGATCAAATGCATCTATAGATTTTAAAAAGATAGTCTTTATATCACAATAAAGAAGGATAATTTATTATTTGCCTTCTTATCAAATTAGTTCACCTATCACACATAATGGAAACAGCATAATCTGACCATAATCTCTTCAACACATTTATGTATTTGTTAAGGTCATCTTTCATCATAAACAAATACTTGCTCATGATTTCGTGCGGGGTAGAAGCCTTCACCCCTGTTCTTCCTTAGGCAATCTCATCCATAGCATGTTGCAGAAATGATCTGTTTAGTACATTTGCTGGAATTGCACGTGCAAGCAAGAGTGTAAAGATGACCTTCCTTGTCTTTTTTCTAACACTTCCAAACATACCATTAGTGGTCTTCTATTTGTTGGTTGTGCGTGGCACATATCTCATATTAGATGTTTCGCCAACTTTGCCTCCTTTGTTTTTTTTTTCTTGCAAGATTCTTGGGGATGGTGCTGTAGGTACCACTTCCACTTCCTCATAGAATGGCTTTCTATAGGCAAATTTCTTTTCTTCCTACTTCTCATGTTCACTTCTTAGAGATTCTTTAATAGTACTCTTATATGCCCGTCTTTGTGTAGAGTTTTAACATCACTAAGGTTGTGTTTGGCAGGAGGATAAGGTTTATACCGGGATAAAGTACTGTAGGGATAAGTTGAGGGGTGTTTAGTTGGTGGTATAAAAATAAGTAGTGGGATAAAATGATTGGTAATGTGATGTGATGTTAGTGGGTATTTATTTAATAATTTTTTTGTAAGAGTGGAGGTATTTTGATATGATGTTAATGATTGCTAGTTAATGATTGGCTTCTCTCTCGATTCCACCGCCAATTCATGCCAATTCCTGTTGCTACAGTGGATTTAACCTTGAATAGTGACCTTATCCCACCTTGAAACCTCCTGCGAAACAGGGCCTAAGGTATTGAATATTGGAATCGTTATCAAAGTTATCCATATCAACATACTTTTTTTCCTACATTCTCATAAAATGTTGCGTCTCTCCTTGACTTCTCCAAATCTTTCATTTTCTTTCCTTTTAAATTTGCTAGCACCAATAATTTATCTTTTTCAAGAACACTACGACACTTGGGTACATTCTTGTACCCACTTACCAAGTGTTGTTTTAACCTTGTGATACCTTCTTCCATCATCTTTTTACCACAAAAGTTATATTGTGGTTTTCCTTTGTCTCCATTTAGTGCCATAATTCTAACCAAATTTTCTAGCATCCTCATCCCTTGAGTCTCTTCCTTTCCTCAACATGATTGAACACATCCTTGAACACCTACAAGACAAATTAATATTTCAAATCATTAACCATGATCCATATTAGGAGATGAGAGCTATTAATATATAACTTGGAATGAATAGTAAATGTGGCTTTTAGGTGAGATTTAGGCTACAAAATCATGATTCAATTGGAGGCTTGGAGTTTAATTCATGATTTGACTAATATAATGGGTAGAGAATCTTAATCTACCAAATAACCGAGTAGATTTAAAGATTGATGTTTGGAATGAACAATAAATGTGGCTTTGGCTTTAAGATGAGATTTAGGTCATAAAATCATGATTAGATTGGAGTTTAATTTGTGATCTTAGTAAGATAATGTACGGAAAACATTAATACATCCATCACTCCAAGAAATCTGAAACAAAAAGTTTGGAATAAATAGTAACTGTCACTTGAATATGGTGATTTGGATTACGAAATCGTGATTAAACTATATTTTAATGTGCGATTTGAGTAGAGATACATCATAAGTTTGTGATTTGTGGGAAAAAATGGATACAAGCCATGCAAAACTTGATAGATCAAATCCAAAAAGCTCGTAATGAACATTGAACAATAACTAACAGTTATCTAATTAGAACTTAAGATTATGAAAAAATTAAAGAAAACAAGGTGAGTTGAGGGTGATTACCAACCTGAGAGCTGGAAGATTGCTAGAAATCACCCACTATGCAAGGAAGAGAGGAGAGAAGCAAAGAGGCTACCTGCAGGTTGGGAACTTGGGGAAGAAAGAACACAAATGGGGATTGTGCACAAATCTGGGTGAAATATCACTCATATTGATAGCATATCGGTGACAATTATGAAAAAATTGTAGGGGACCAATATTTGTCGATATTGGTCGATACCCCCCAATATGTTGAAATATCACTTGATATTCAGGAAAAATGATACTACTTAAGTATTGACATGGGCTGTTGTGGTGATATGCAATATGCCAGTAAGATATATCATGAGTCATGACATTTAAATCCTTAGGTATGAAGATACTGTGAGCTTTTTAGATCTTTGCTATTATTTGTGTGCATTTATTACCTTTCATGCCTTCTGGAGGTTTACTTCAACCAATAAAGGCATATTATTTTTGTGCCAATTACCTTCATTTTGACCTTCTTGCTAATTCCTAACATGCCCATAGTTTGTTGATGCATCGATGGATGTTGTTATGCCAATTACTTTCCTTGGTATAGAGATTTTCAAAGATTTTCAGAAGCCTTATAAAACCCCTAAAATTTCGTACCCATTTATACTCATAGTTTCCAGCTGTTTGACTTGGATTTATAAAAAAAATCATCCGAATTTTAGTTTTCATACATAATGCACTTTTGAATTCACCAAACTAACATGTAAATGTTGGTTTTTACTTGGCCCACTCAGATTGCATTGGTGAAGGAGACAGAACTTCATGTTGCCCAAAAGGAGCTGAACAGGCTCAAAGATCAGCTGAAGAATTGTGAGACCACAAGGGTTCAAGCTCTTGAGGAGCTTGAAAAGGCCAAACAGACAGTTGAGGAACTTACCTCGAAGCTCAGGGTAATCAATGAATCAAGAGAATCGACAGTAAATGCAACGGAAGCTGCAAAACTTCAAATCAAGCAGCTTGAAGCTGTAAGATCCACTGAGCACGTAGACACAGATGGTCCTTGGAACCATGACTTGGAGGATGCGAGAGATCAGTATGCAGTTGCGATCAATGAGCTTAATGTTGCTAAGCGGGAGCTGCACCGAATCAGGCAGGAATTCGAGGCATCCATGGATGCCAAAGTTTCTGCTCTGGAGAAAGAAGCTGACGAGAAGATGTCAACCGGGTCCAACAGTGAGAGAGCTGCTGAGCTGTCTAAAGACATCGCAACCGCCCAGGAGTCTACCGTCCATGTGAAATCTGCTTCTGTGCAGGCCAAGCTGGAGGAATCGAAAATAGTTTTTGAGAAAGACAAAATCAGACAGCAGCACAAACTCGCACTTGAAGAGACTGAAAAGAAGCTTGCCGCTTTGAAGGAAGAGTTCGACCCGAACGTGGCAGCAAATCTCGAAGCAAAGCTGCTTGAGACAAATGCACAGATAGGAGCATTTCAGAAGGAGATGCAGGCTGCGAAGACATCTGATTTGGATTCTGTTGCTACTGTCACAACTGAGTTGGACGGTGCAAAAGGGGTCCTGCAGAAATTTGTGGAGGAAGAGGCTGCCCTCAGAAAATTAGAGGAGTCGCTCAAGTTGGAACTCGAGAACATAAAGAAAGAGCACTCGGCACTAAAAGAAAAAGAAGCGGAAACGGAAACTATCGCTAATGATCTCAACATCAAGCTTCGGAAAAGCAAGGCAGAGCTCGAAGCAGCAACTGCTGGAGAGGCGAAGGCGAGGGCATCTTGTGATGATCTGTTATCGACTCTCCAGCAGTTGACTTTGGAATCCGAAAATGCCAGGAAGGACACGGAATCGATGAAAACACACGTGGAAGAGCTGAGGAAAGAAGCTGAAGCAACCAAGGTGGCCTTGAAGGAGGCAGAGAATAAGCTCCAGGTTGCTCTGAAAGACACAGAAGAAGCTAAAGCTGCGGAAGCAAATGCTCTCAATCAGATCAAGCTTCTCTCTGAGAGAACGAATGCTGCAAGATCCTCTACGTCGGAGTCCGGAGCTAAAATCACAATATCAACCGAAGAGTTAGAGTCGCTGAGCCGCAAGGTGGAAGAGTCTGAAAAGCTGTCTGAAATGAAAGTGGCGGCGGCAATGGCGCAGGTGGAAGCTATCAAAGCGAGTGAGAACGAGGCGGTCAAGAAGCTTGAAGCGAGCCGCAAGGAGATGCATGAGATGGAGTCAGCGACGGCAGATGCCTTGAAGAGAGCAGGGATGGCGGAGGCTGCCAGGAGGGCAGTTGAGGGAGAAATGAGAAGGTGGCGTGAGCGAGAACAGAAGAAGACTGCAGAAGCTGCATCCCGTATGTTAGCCGAGGCAGAGGCAGCCAAAGAGCCACCGCCTCCACCCAAGGCTCCAGCAACTAAGGCGTCAACGCCCGAGAAGGCTGGAGGGACTTGCAAGGCCATGGATAGAACCCCGACAATGAAGAAGGTTCTCATGCCTACCCTCAGCGGCTTGTTCCATAAGAAGAAGAGCCACGCTGCGAGCAGCTCCCCGTCTTATCTTCCAGGTGAAAATCCTGTTTGATTCTTCTTTATGTCGGGGTCCGTGTTTTTTGCTTTTGTGTTGGAAAAAGATGGGTGGACATATATTCAGGATTGTGGTTTGTATATAGGTGAGGATAGCTGTGTATCTTTCTCGTGAATCTTTGGGATGGCATGGCTGGGGGTGTGAGAAGACAGTTGCCAATTACTATGGATATTTGATGCTTATTTCTTATCCACTTCTTTGTAGGTTGTAAATTGTGAATGCTAGATAAAAGGGAAATGGAAGTGTCTATCTGGTTGTTCTTGCTCCTCGAGTCATTTGCTTAGGGGGCAATAATGAGGTTCCCCTAAAATCAAAGTCGAACCATGATTTATAAATCTGTGCATTATGGTATCACTCGTGTGCGTAACACTGGTGTTAATATAACCTTACAGCATTGGTGCTGTATAATCTCACAGATGCTATCAGGTACGTGGAGGTGATTTTACATGTTGAATGGGTAGTGCGTGAAGATATGCATCTAAGTTTTTGAGGGTCATGCATAACCAACGATCTCTTTACATTGTTGGGTAAAATGTTACACCCACGAATGCTGCTAGGGCTTATCAGTATTCAAATATTTACCATGAACATTACTGGTATTCAAATTTTCAACAGAAGTGAAAGGGATGGGGAGATCTCAATCTTCAAACCTTTTTCCAGATTTGCCTGCGAGTATTCTAAAAAATTAAACGTCACATGCTACTCGGTAATTTCTGAGGCAATAGGCCCCCCCTCTGCAGGGTCCAATTGTCCTTGTCAAAGAACTAGTTGTCCAAGTGAAAGCAGGACAAATCTAGATATTTTTCGGGTGACCACAAGTTAAGAAATCATCACGTTGCAACTTGTGTAAGAACGTTTTATGCTCATCCAGTCTACGAATTTGTGGAGGTATCTTCTAGAGACGTCGCTTTGTCTTGAGAGTTAATTTCGAATGGTCAAATCGAGGGTTGACTTAGAAACTACGACCTCCATGCGTTCGATGTTTTCACAATATTAATAAATGGTCTAGAGTGCTGGGCAAAACGTCTTATACACATCTAGCGTGCGAGCGGGTAGAGATAATTTCTAAAAGATATTGTTTCCTTGTGGAAGTAATTTTCGAATACACAGACAACGATTGACTTAG
Organism: Thalassia testudinum; assembly: GCA_037157565.1. Taxonomy (NCBI): domain Eukaryota; kingdom Viridiplantae; phylum Streptophyta; class Magnoliopsida; order Alismatales; family Hydrocharitaceae; genus Thalassia; species Thalassia testudinum. Next base: position 180,643,449 of record JAZHRO010000036.1, on the reverse strand, counting down.
AAATGACAACCTACATGGGTTTAATGTTTTATATTAAAGCTCCATTTGACAAGGAGACAAAGAAAAAAAAAGGGGGCAGTAGATGAATTAATATTGTAAAAATTAAATCGAATTAATCAAAAATCAATATCTTATTGATTCAATCGATAACAGTCAGAATCTTGTCGGATTAACTATTCTCTTGAGAGTTAAAATATTAAAAATAAAAAAATGTGAATTTAAAATTTAAAATAAAGATTTAAAAATTTATATATTTTTAAAGATTTTAATTATATTTTTTTATTTTATTTAATATTTTATAAAAATATCAATTTTAATATAATTAAAATTGTAAAATAATTTTTTCTACTGCATATCTTTAATGAGTTTTTATTAAGCACCTATTCAATCTGATTTGACTTAGTTAAATCAATATAAATTAATATAAAATTCATATAATTTGATTTTTTTTTTTTTTTTCATATGCCAACATCATGCTAATGTCATTATCGATTCAACCGGTACAAATCGTCCATTGAATCACTAAAAAGTCAAATCAATATCTAATCGATTTGATTTTTAAAATATTGAGAGAAATAAGGAAGAAGTATAATAAATTGTGAAATGAATAAGTTAAATCGTTTGGATGTTTTAATCGATTAAAATTATTCCATAAAAACGACGTAAATGAAAGATAAGTTAAGTGACAAGTTAAATACGTAATCTGACACAAATTATTTAACCGATCAACCAAACACACCCTTAAGATTACCTCAAAATTAAAGGGATATCCATGGAATAAATTCTAAAATCAAAGACTCAAAATAATTCAATTTATCTCACCTCATCAAATTAATATTAACATCTATTTAAAATATATCACTTTCTAACAATTTCATTACATTATATTAACATCGATATATATTAAAATATATCTACTTCGACATAATATATCAATTAAAATACATCTACTATATCACATCAACTTATTTACACCTATATCATATTATTAAACAATCATTTATTAACACCACATCATTTTTATCAAATATTTTTATCCCACTGTTTATCATATCCTATCAGATAAATACCTTTTCAAATCTATCTCTCTTAAAGTCAGGAGGTTATTCCGCTGTAAAACACAACCTAAAGTGACGTGGTCAAATTTGAAAACGTGGTGGTCAGAACGCTTTATTCTCATCCATTATGCAAATGGGCAGACACAATTTTTAGAAGATATTTCTTTGGAAGTTAACTTTGCATGGTCAAATCGAGGGTTGACTCAGAAATAACTACCTATATGGGTTCCATTTTTCACGATCAAGGAAGCTGGTCTAATTTGGGTGCCGCGTTGATTTTGTTGGAATCAACTATACTTTGTCGTAGAAAGTTGACGTGGGGACCCCGTAGCTTTTGCCATTGTAGGTTTGACCATATCGTCATGGCTGATTTCTTAGCCTTGTTAAGACATCCATCGTTCATGATCAAGCTATATCAAGTGTTGAATTTTGGATTGCAAATAAATAATAAGAACGTGTTTAGAACGAGATGGTATGAATCAATATACATAGGTGCGAGATCGAAGCACCGATCTACTGGAAGCATAGCTAAAGCTACTCTAAATCAAAAATAGAACTGGAATTAAACTATAATGGATTTATTCATTTCCACTCCACCAGCAGGAGTAAAGAGAGCTGAAATTCTACTTTCGTTGAGAGGACAATTGCAATAATTAAATTAAAAGGTTAAAATGGAAAAATAACTTTCTAAAGATGTGGAAAAGAACCCAAAACTGCGCAGCAACTACGTAGTTTAGGTCTTTTAATCAATGTGCACAAAGCTCTAGGGGATGGGAGAGAGGCTAATCCCATAGAAATTGTAGGAAGACAGAAAATTAAGCGACGTGCAAGAGAGGAGAAAGAGGAGATACTCTTAGATGTTTTGGTAAGGGAATTATAACGAGGAATAAAAATAAGAAGTAAAAAAAATTAATGAACCAAGAGGTTTTATTTCATCCAAGTGTTTTAGGTGAATTTGTTGTCTTGTTAAAAAAATTAGGAAAATTTATTTTGCTTGGGATGTTCACTTGGTGGAATAAGTTAGTAAAATAAGGAGGAAATTGATAGAAAAGAATAATCAAGTGGAATTAACAGATGCAATTAGATAATTACATCAGGGGGTGGAATTATACCTCTAACTCCGAAATCACATGATTATGAAATTGGAGATGTCAAACGTGGAATTAGACATGGAATTAATATTTATTCCACATACCAAACACCCCTAAACTCTTGTTTGATATGTGGATAAGAGGTGGAATTAATGGTGAATGCTGTGTTTGGCATCGTTTGTGTCAGTGCCCACGGATTCCGGAATTGAGGGCTAAAATATGAAATAAACGAATTCCGCCTAAGAGGTGTAATTTGTTTATTCCACTCATTTATTCTGCCCCTCTTATTTCCCTCTCTCAACTTACACACATGAAATTTGTTTATTCCTCCTATTAAACATTTCAGGTGGAATAAATACTTCTAATTCTTTGATGTGACAACAAACACAACGAAACATTTAAACAGAATAAAAATACTTAATTCCTTCTACCTATTTACACCATTTTTTTATCTCTCCTAATTATTCCCCCAACCAAATACCACCTAAAGGTTTGTTTAGATGTGGGATAGATATTGTAGGGATAGAATAAGTGGAGAAAGATATTTATTTAGGTGGTAGAATAAGTGTAGGGTTAGGTTACGGAATAAAATGATTGGTGTATTAATGTGATGTTAGTGAATATTTATTTAATGTTATAAGTGAAAATAAAAGATATTATTGGATATTTATTTAATATTAAAAATAAAATATAAGATATTAGTAGATATTTATTCAATATTAAATATTAAAGTAAAAATTATTATAATTTTATAGGATAAACCTCCCATCAATTCTCCAATAAAAATTTGAAGAGAGGATATCCCCCGCTAACATCACCTGCAGCCGTGGTTCAAGGAGAGATGAGGGTAACAAGAGTTGTATCCCTATTGTATGTATAGCCCTCGTAATGCCCAACTCTTGAGTAAGAAACTTGAGTTTGTTATAAAAGATGAATTGCACCCTCTAAGTTTAGCTTCCATGCCTCCTGAATTAGCAATATGGATAATAGTGAGAAAGCTATTGGGGGAGAAAGGTGATGCAATCTCCGTAGGTCAAATGGATTGTTGATTTGAGGTTGTATACTTTGATAACTTCTGTGAAATAAATTCTACCTTGGACCAGAGTTCATTTTGGTCATTTGACGTATTCTTTAGCTAAAAAATAAAAAAATGTGAATCTTTTGTTCAACAAAATATACTGATATATTTTAATTTTTAACTAATGTATTTTAATTTTTTATTAAAATACATCAATTAAAAAATATTTGTTGAAAATTAAAATACATTGATGTATTTTCATTTTCAATCGGTGAAAAATATATTTTCACTTAAAAATCGATGGAAAATGAATTTTGACTTAAAAAGTGAAAAGTAATTCCTACCTATGGATTTTGGATTTAGGATGTAGAACTTAGGCTTTAGGGTTTAGGTTTATGATTTAGAATTTCAGGTGTAAGGTTTAGGAAACCTAAACCCTAAACATTAAAACCTAAATCTTAAACACAAAGGTAAAAAATCACTTTTCAAATAAAAAATTACATTTCATGGGTGAAAAACTGATTTACATTGGTAAAAATTGGTCGATGTATTTTAATTTTCAACTATTGGAAAATCAAAATACACTGGTTTAATAGCAAAATACACTGATGTATTTTATCTAGTGGGGATGCACGTTGCAAAATACGTTGACGTGTATTTTTGTACTGTGTCTTGTTCTTTATTGGTATCTTAACTGTAACTACAATTACCCAATTTTCAATTAATTTCTTAGTTTGGAAAAATATCTTCAAATAATGCACAAAGAAGTAAATGTATTTGGACACTAGTAACGTATGGTCAGAATCAACTGGTTGAAAATAAAAATCAATAGGTTAAAAATGAAAATCAATCGGTTGAAAATCAATTAAATCAAAATATACTGATTTAAAATGATTTTCAATCGATTTAAAATCAAAACACACCGATGTGATTATGCCTTTTTATTGATAATAAATGGTTTGTCATTTGAAATGTAGTTTTTCATCTATAGAAAATGACTTTTCTCTTAGAAATGATTTTTCATCAATGGAAAGTAATTTCCACTGATAAAAGATTAAAATACATCGATTGAAAATATCACCCTCACTTTATACATTATAAAACAATGTTATAACATAGATTTTTTTACTTTTTAGCTTATTTTACATTGAACCATTATTTTTTATCTAGAAAATCACCCCCACATACTGTATCCACTCACTAGAGATGTTAAAAAAATTTTAGATTCAATATTTGCTTAGGTTTAATTAGTTAAAAGTTCTATTTAGATTCGATTCGTAAATAAATGAACCGAACCTGAACAAAATAAGTTTGTTTAAGTTCGATTTGTTAAAGGTTGACACACACAAATACAAAATCTAAAGTATATAGCATTGATGACTTGAAAAGAATTAATGATATTCATTGATATAGTGAACTTATAGGAGATAATGATATTTTATAATTAAATAACCCATATACTATTTAATACATTGATGCTTCATGATTAAAAGTGCTTATCAGAAGAAAGCATGTGAAAAGGAGAGGACGAATGATAAAGTTGAAAAATATATTTTTTTATTCAGAAACATGCATTGAATTGTTTATGATATAATTTATATATTTTTAAATTTTTTATTCATATTTTATTTTTTAATTATAATTTATCATGTTACATTTATAACAAAATATTATATTTTAAAAAAATCATAAATAAATCTTTAAACGAATCGAACATTTCAAATTTTATAATTAAACGAACGGTAAACAAATCAAATGAAACTTTCAATAAAAAAAAATGAATTAAATCAAACATTACCTTTATTTTTTCTTATCGAACTTGAATTAAATTTAGAATTTAAAAAATTATTATCAAATCAAATCAAACTTAGTTAGATTCACTTAAATTTGATTTATTTATACCTCTACCCTTCACCCAAAAATGGGCACACACAGGACAAGACGAAACCTGAGACCTATTCCATATCCAATAGCGTTGACACAAAGAAGAGGAGGGTGGCGGGTGGTGTGGGGCGCGCGGCGGAGGGCAAGATTGAGGAGCTGATTCCCTTGGGTATGAGAACCATTGTCCTTCTAAATTCCATGAAAAGAAACTCTTTCAACATGATCTTTGAAATATTTGTGTTTTCCCTTACAAATACATGCATTCATTAAGCTAATTAATGAAGTTAACTATTATTATAGAACACGACAAGTAAACAGTGTTGCAATTTTTACATGCACGTCAAACTAAGCATGCACGTGGATGGATTAATTTATAATCCGATCCGTTGTAATTCGATTGGGCTGAAATCTTTATCATTTTGGATTGGTTAGTATTAGAAAACTTTTAATTTGTTTTAATTGAATTGGATTTGGGTCAAAGACGTTTACCAATTTGATTCGAGTATAATCCGTAAAATTTTTAATAATATGTGATCTAATACGTAATATGTAAAAAAATATTTCTACATGTATACGATAAGAAGAAAGGATAGATTTTAATAATTAAAAGTATATAATATTAAAGTTAGAAAATAGTTCCCTCCGTTCCAACTATTTCCCTCCCTGTTTCCTCTGCCAAAATAATTCCTCCTAGTTTGTTTATTATTTTATATTATCTTAGACATTAGTTCCTTTATGTCATTATAACTCCGTAAAGTAAATAACTTTTTACAGCTTTGGTATGATTTTTTAGTATGTGAAATGCTAATGGCAGTATGCTTATGGCCTAACAGAGAAAAGAATAAATTTTAAATTTGAAATTTAGAATTTTACTCTTTTAAACTTTCCATTAGCTAATAAAAAAATACATACAAAATCATGTATCATTACAAAAAAACAAAAAAATCTATTTCAATCCAAATTAGTATAAAACTTACGGATTGGATTGAATTGTATTAAAAAAATTTCAATTCAAAAAAGAATAAATTGGGTTATAGAGTTAATAAAATCCGATCCAATTACACCCTATCTTTAAATACATAGGTTGCAAAGGCTCTTCTTTAACTTATACCTCCCCCTCCGAGAAATTTCTCTTGTTGGGTCTCTTTCCTTATTCAAAGTCAACATTAGAATGCTAAATATCTCAACACTTTTCCTCACCTTTTTTTTTTCCTGCGAACTTGCCCTTGATTCTGTCATCGAAGATCTAACTTAAAAGGTATAAAAAACACGTTTTTTAAAATATATTTTCATCATTGATAATAACAATAGCATCAAGTTATTTCTAATTGAAAAACTATAAAACTAATCTCGGGACAATAATTTGATCTAAGCTCGATTTTTACACAGTACAAACTTGGACCCTTTTTTTTGGTGGACTGAGATGTTTCCTGAGAGACCTACCGTCTTTCTAAGAGATGAGAGCTACTTGTAACCAATGGGCACTAATGATGGCCAGCAGTCATCAACTTGAGGAACTCATAGCTATTTTGGTATGTAATTAATGGTTAATATTTTTGTGTTTGGAGAGACTGATTTTTATTTTTCATTTGCTACCAAGGGGATTAAACAATAAAATAATAACTTTGCGTTTAATATGTAAAGATGTTAATTAAGCTCTCTTAGCAAGAAGGGGTTATCCTCCAAGCCCTTGAGTCATCCAGCCTGGTAAACAGGAACTCAGCTTGTTTCAAACTGAATCAGGTAAACTCTACCATCCATAACTTTACATGGGTATTGTAAATCATGTCCTAATCAGTTATTTTAGCTTGAGGTCCTTTGAAGTACCTACAATTTTCCTAGACTAAATCTACAAAAGAAAAGATCCTCAATCACTGGTTTTACCCTATTCACGTTGAAACTAACCTGTTAACTAAACAGGTTCAAACTCTTCACTTAAAACTAGACTCATGATCCAAATCGCTCCAGACAAAGTGTACAGGTGTGTGGACCTTCAGGTTTATGGTATAGTTAATTTTGATATCATCATTTCCACTCTATCAAAATTATTTTCATAATAAAAAAAAAGAGAGTGTTGGCCGATGTAAGCAACTATTGTTTGTGTAGTAATATAAGCAAGGGATTCCAACCATTTGAACCTCTGCTACAGGATAACTTTCCAACTGCTCTTTTTACTCTATTGGGACCTGAGACGGGTGGCATTTGCACTTGCGCAAAGGATTGCCTGCCTACCCATTTCTTTTTCTGTTTTAATCTTGTATTTGTGAAATAAGTAGATAAATAAAAAATGAGTAAAATAAAATGATGAAATAAGTAAATTTTGATGTTTAAACTTTTAAATAGTTTAAACTTATTCCATAAAGGCGGTAGAATAAATTTGCATCGAATTAAATTCTCTTAGGCACATTTTATTTTAAGGGATTGGAGCAATGATCTTTTATTTGGTAAACTTGATCTTAGGATTATCCCATCCTAGGATAGGGAGAACAATCACGGGATTATTCTATCCCACCCTTTCTTCGATATTGTTTGTTAGAAGAAATTATTTTTAAGGGATAGACTTTGTTGGGAGTGAGAATGTGTGATAAATCTAGGATAGAGAACAAATCTTGTTTGGTTAGTCATTAGGTCAAACCAAGGGATTGGTTAGTCAATGGGTCCAAGTTAGTGGGTTAAATGTGTTTATTAGGAGGGATTATTTTTGCATTTGATTGAAGGTAATAGGTTTAAACTCAAGATTGATACAATCTCATGCTTCCCTTGAATTATCCTATCATGAGATTGTAGGATAAAAAATCTTCATGATTTGACCCTCTTGATTTGATAAGTCTTGTAAACAATCAGTCACCTTTGATTTTATTTATACTTTTCTTAAATATAAAAAAAATTTTAGAATTAAATAATCCCTGAGGGACACATTTATTTATCCTCCTGAATATTCTATAATTTGACCCTATTTTTCTCAAAACAGAAAAATTCCATAATCTTAAATTTATCTTACAATTCCATCATTTACGAATTTAATACCTCAAAACAGATCATACCTTAATCCGACACAAATAGATGATGAATTAAGTAATAAACAAATATAGGTTAAATACCTTAAACCCCCTACCGAACGTGGCCAAAACTCGAAAACGCGGGGCCATTATCGACAACGCCCGTAAGCCCCACCAACACACCGTCTATGTCTCTCACACGCACGCAACTACCATCTCAGCCATCACCCTTTTTTACGCTTTCCTCCCCACCCTTACAAACCCCCAACCACCACAACCTCCACCTCCACGGCTCCACCCATGGAAGACCCCAACCTTCCCCCATCCGCCTCCTCCTCCTCCTCCGCCGCCGCCGCCGCCACCGATGGCCCCTCCCTCGTCCCCGAGCCCAACTCCGACGCCCCCGTCCCCCGGCCCGACCCGGATCCGGCCGGCGACGCCGCCGAGTTCGGCTTCCAGAGGGCCGAGTTCGGGCAGGAGGAGCTCGCCGGAACCGTGAACCCCTACCGGCGCCACGTGTTCCTCTGCTACAAGACCCCCCGCGAATGGCCCTCCCACGTCGAGGCCGCCGAGTTCGACCGCCTTCCCCGCCTCCTCGCCGCTGCCGTCTCCTCCAAGAAGTCCGAGATGAAGCGCAGGGTCAGCCACCTCGAATCTCTCCTTTTCAATTAGATCCCTTTCTCTAATTAGAAGAAGTTGTGGTTGTTTAGTACAAAATAGACGTTCTTGACTTGTCGACGACGAAAGGGAAGTTTCTAGAAATGTGGGTTTGTTAGGTGAAAAAAGAAATCCTCCTTTGACTTAAACGAATCGAAAAGTCGTGCTTTTTCTTACTGGAAGGGTGTGCGAGCTTTATATGACCTTATTGGTGACGACTTCGTGACCTCCTCCGCGGTTCGCGATGGGCCGGCGTGTTTGTGCTCAGGATATTTCATGAATTGCCAAGCTTGTTCTAGATGTTGCTTCCTAAGATCTTTGTGCCTACGTACGCCTGCGGGTGCGGCGGTCTTCGCTTGAAATGTCTCGGTGTGGTGCTTCTTGGTGCGTTTGGTCGGAGAATGTACAGCAGTGGCGATGAGTACGGGTTCGAGAGGAAGGGTTTCGGGGAGGAACCCCTTGCGGGAACGGTGCAGCCGTACGATCGCCACTTGCTCCTCTGTTACGGGAATTGGAAGCTGTGGCCACCTCGTGTCGAGGCGAAGGAGCTTGAACACCTGCCGAGTTTTTTCTCTTCGGCGATTATCATGAGGAAGTATGACATGAACAGGAGGGTGAGGTCATTGAGCTGCTGCTTAACTCATTTTAAATGTGTAGAGAGGTTTGTGGAGTGTTGAACTTGGAGAGATTCGGGATTGGCTAACGGTGGGCATTATGTTTCTACCTCAATTTATTATTGTCGGTGGTGGCATGGTGCTTTGCTGCAAACCTCCTGTTTTGGAAGTAACTTGTGCTTAGCAATGTTTTGTTTTTTGTTATTTGAGCCTACATGGAATCAAAAGTTTCACATCCAAATCTATGTAATGAAATCGGAATGCTGTCTATCAAGTTTGCTTACAAAGGGTTGGTGTTTTGAGTGTACTTGACTTGAGTCTATAGCCCCGGTCTAGCTGTGAAACAACCTAGCCCTCACTACTTGTTGCTTTTGGGCTCATATTTATGTAGTGCCATATGTGATCGTAGGTGTCTAACTCAAAAAACTAGGTTTTCTTTATAGGGGACTACTCCCTCCCAACTTGGTCTGAGAGTAAATTATTTTTGCATGCTTGTCATGCTCTGGGTTACCAAAGGCCCGATCTTAAAAGTTTTTTGATCTCTTTGAATAGATTTTGGTTTAAGCTGGGGCATTTCCAACGGCACCATTCCCTAAAATAGCATGAAAGGACTATGCATTAAGTGGAGATACCATTAGTATCTGAAGTAAGTGATTAGGCCTCACATATTGGTTATTTTGCTTTGAGGAAACAAGATTGATTATGTTGCAAGGATTACAAAGTCATTTTGGGTGAGGCCACACATATTGTAGATGACATTATGTTCGTGAATAAGATAAAAAATGGAGTAAGTACAAAATTTGAGCATTGAAGAGGGGCCCTTGAGAATGTTTAAAATCACCATTCAGTATTGGAGAACATGTAGATAGGTTGGAAGTGAAAAATTGAATCATGTTCTTCAAAGAAAAAGAAAGGTTTTCAAAAACCTAAGATGGAGGATCAATGGAGATGCCACTTGCAGAATGAGCTTCAGATGCTATGTGTGAAAAGAAGAGTCGAGGTGAGTATTATAGAGTAACATGGAGACCTACCACTTTATAAAGATCTGAATTTTGACTATATATTGTAGCCTTGTAGGTATGTGAAGAAGATGATGTTGCAAAAGGGAAAATGTCAAAGTGGATGTGTGGCTATAAAAGTAGTAACTTGAAAACGAGGTTGACAGAGAAAAATTGGTTTCTACAGCATTAGAGGATAAAATAAGAAAGACTCATTTGATGTGGTTCATACATTTTGAGAGTAGCCTTTTTGATGTGCCAATCCAAGTTGTGAGAAGCTGGATATTAAGTTTGAGAACATGGCTCAGGAAAGACCAAAAATGTTTTGGCAGTAAATCATCATGCATGATCTTGATTTTCTGAAATTAGTTCTTGGGATGAACTAGGGAAATCCTAATGGACATTAATAATTCATGTAGCTGACCCCACTTATTTGGGAAAATACTTGGTTTTTGTTGTCATTTTATTTTAAAATTAAAGAACCCATGTGTGCTTCTTTTTGTTTGAATAAACAAAGGATGCCTGTCAGACATTGGTAGTCATCCGCTCCATTCCATTAAAAGGTAAAGGTTTGAACATAATTACTGGTGTTGCATCCAAAAATCATGGAGAAGAATTGACACTCACCACATTTTTTAACCACACCCTTTCACCCATAAAAATGGAACGATTTTGCTATAGCCATGAAGCCCACAACGCTGCAGTCAACCTGCTTTGGAGACTCAGATCTGCATGCTGCCCACTGCGAAAACACCTCCATGCATCCATCGGATCTGTTCCCTGCCACATCCGTAACCTCAAGGCAAGAAAAAGATCACTCACTAGACCACAACTCATCAAAAAATGTTCATCAGCCTCATCACCCACCCCATAAAGGGGACACATGGTATCACAATTTGGTAACTCGTTCCTTGGTGGGGAGTCTTCCTCTCCAATAACCACTTAAAAATCTTAACTTTCAGGGGCACCTTCATCTTCCAAATAATGGAGCAATCAAGGCTTAAGTAGCCATCTTCCAAAGCCACCACACCCCTCATCAACCTGTAAACCTTCTTAGTAGAAAAATTACTAGAGGACCATAACAAGCAATTGGGCATTCCACTTGTCGGTACAAAGGCATCAAGAACACGAAGTAACTCCTGCAACTCCTTACCCTAAGGGTCGGACAATGCCCTATCAGAGGAAGGCACCCAAGACCCAAGTCTTTTGGTTATTTGCCCATCCTAAACCTGAACAATTGTGTTGTGCTTAACCAGACACAAAGCATACAGCCTAGGAAACTTGGAGGCGAGGATTTCTTCACTCGTCTAATCATCTTTCCAAAATTTGAAGGTTTGTCCATCCCCCAACTTTGGCTTAAAAAACTACCTAATTTGCTCCATCACCACCGTCAAGCCCCTCCAAAAATCTGATGCCCCTCGTGGCACCACTCTCCTCTCCTCTCAATTAAGCGATCACACGTAACATCGCACATGACACTACTCCACAAGGTATCCTCATTGATGAGAAGCTTCACAACCCAGTTGATGAGTAAAGAATCTTACAAATCAGATAAATGCAACACTCCCAATCCTCCTTGAGTGATCGGCTTGCAAATCTCATCCTACTGAACAAGGTGTAAAAACCTTCATGATTCGCATCCTTTTAGAAAAATGTTTGCCTAATAGAGTTAATTCTCTTAATAATAATCTTCTTTGGGGATTTGAAAACAGACATGATGAACACAAAAATCGCAGTCAAAATTGACTTAAGAAGCACCTCTTTTCCACCCTTAGAATACGACCACTCCAACCAGACATTCTATTTTCAAGCTTTTCAACCAGTGGAAATCAATTGGCAGAAGAAATTTGTCTCCCTTTCAATGGCAAACCCAAGTAGAGCAAAGGAAGGCTATCAATCGGGGTACCCAAGGCCAAGGAACAAGAGCTGGTCTCCTCTGCCTCACATATTAAGTGAGGCCAAAATGGACTTACCATAGTTATTAATAAGTCCAGTAAACTCCCCAAAAATCTCCATCAAGGACTGTAGATAAGCAGCCTCCACCACATCCCTCTTAACAAAAAAATAGTATCATCTGCATACTTTTAGAGTGGTGCCACCAAATAATCGTTAGAAGCCAACGTAAATCCATTAATCAACCCTCCAGAGTAGGCCTTGAAGCTTATCATCGCTAGGGATGCAAGTTTTAGTAAATCCGACCTGAACGCGACTCAACTTGACTTGAAGAGAATGGGTAAAATCTGACCTGAACTCGACGGGGTTAGGGTATGGGTTTTATCCAAAAAATTCGACTAGGTATGGGTATGGATTTATATCTGATTACCCGACCTGTTTGAATAAAATCCCCATTTATCCAAGATATATAAGTTTCACCCTAAGTCCCTCATTTCCCTAGCTCTAATCTCCCTCATGATTCCCTCCATGATTTTGAATGTTGGGAGTTTTTCTGAAGCTTTCATTGAACATTTATTTCGGGAATGGGGATTTTTTTTTTTAATGTACTTGTATTTTGTTTTTCTTTGTATTTTTTATTTTCGATATATTCCCGTTAAAGTTCTTTTTTGTAACAATTTCATTGGAGATCACTAAAATTGGAGTAGCTTGTGCCCCTTTGTTTCAGGCTTATTAAAAATAAACAATTAATGAATCATCTTATAAGTTTTTTTTTTTTTCTTCCTTAACTCTAATTTGGGCACGATTTGATTGTAAGATTAATTTATAAATGGATATTAGATGGGTAAATGGATACTCGATGGGTAGATGGGCATGGGCATGGGTTTGAATTTTTGTATCCATTGGGTAAATGGGTAGAATATGGGTACAGATTTTGTAAATAGGTATGAGCATGAGTTTAGCCAAACCTGACTTGAACCCGACCTGTTTTCATCTCTAATCATCGTGAGTGTGATAGCGGCTAGAATATTCAACAAATGATGTTTATTCTGTGTATTGCAAGTGTATCAACCTAGGTGTGCTTTTACAGCAGTCCGTGTTTCCTAGTACTGTTATAATATTGAACTAAAAGTGTTCACTAGACCAAAATAAGTATTTGTTTGCACCATGAATTAAATATATAATGCAACGTATTTTTTTGAGATAAGTTGTGGCAGCTATGATGGAACTTATATCAGACCCTTTTCCAACTAGGGTGTTAGTAATCATGGCAGGCAGCATAGCTTGCCATTTTTGGCATGATTCCACTGAGCTACGAAATTCCATGACTAGATTCGAAGACTGAAGAATCAGTACATGATTTTTTTTTTGCTTTTGTTTTTGTTTTTTCTAAACAAGCAAGTTAGTCACGTTATTCAATGAAGGGAGAAACGGCACAAATAATCAAAACCCTTGGATAGGAGGGACTTCCGGGGGAAGTAAATTAAAAGTGAAATGACAAGTGTCCAACTGCCACGGAAGAGAGCTCCTTCAGCATGGATAGAAAGTTTCAGCACAGAAGTGATTAGTGAAGTCTGGAATTCACCTTGGCTGATAACAACTGTAGAAGATGGAAAAAAAGTGAAAGTTTGATGATCTGGCGGCGGTTTATACTTTTGGTTGCATATGAAAGGGATTTAGGTTTTAGCACTGGCTAAATTTTATGAAGTGTAAAATTGTAGATCGTTTTAGTTTTGGTGGTGGAATAAACAGTAGGGCTTGTTGTGATATATGGTTTGATGTAATTTAAGTGGAGTGAGAGTTGTAGTTTATTTGCTTTATATTTAATGTTATATTAGAAAGTGAAGTAGTGGTTTGATGTGGCAGGTGGGTTGATATGTTTAAAGTAGAGATTTGAGATGAATTTTCTTGCAAACCACACCTAAATCCGCCTGCACCTTTCGTTTTATACCGGGCACGGAACCTAACCCCTCCCTTTAGCACCAAACCAAGAAGAATCTTTGAAAATGATATTGTGATTGGAGATCAGACAAAAAATGGAGTGACCAAAAAACTTCGTCTGCTTATTGAATGCATGTTGACCTTAAGAGATGTTAAATGCTTGTTCAAACTCCAGAAGAAATAGGCGCATGCCTGGTTTTCAGATCTCCCTTGTATTGGAGAAATAAACAGTTGTCAATAACAGCTTCAACTTCCCAGGACAAAAATAATACATATAATGCAAGTTTAGTCTTGAAGGACATATTGATGGGTCATATGTAAGAATTGAAACACATGCCATTTGCAAAGAAAGAGGTTACGAAAAATTTGAGGTCAGCTTTTGAATAAGATGGAGTAATTGATAAGATAATACAATCATTGCTTTCTGGTTGAGGTGACGCGGAGCTTTAGATGTTTTGTGTCAAGAAGTTCAGCCACCAAGGGGTTGGCTGAGTGGTAAAGCCTCTCATTAGCATCCAAGAGGTCATGGGATCAAATCTCATAGCCCACACATTTACCTGAGATGTCAATGATAGATATGAGGATATGAAGTAGACTTGTGGCCACGTAAGAAGGGATTGGTTCTGAAACGAAGTTATCAAACAAAAGGTTGGCATGATGCTAGTAGAAATCTTGTTTAAAGTGGTTTTAGCATCTAAAAGGGCCTTGTGGTGTGCCGGGTCAAAGTTATGATAAGCTAGAAGTTGAGCTTTACAAAAGGGGTCGGGGAAGGAGTGCTGGTAGGAAACTGATGCAGGGTATTTGGATCTAAGTTTATGAAATGAACTGGAATACATCTTTATGGGGGCAAAGCATCCATCTACCTAATTTGGTAGAAGGCATGTTTATTGTTGTTTCCTTGGTGTTGTAGCAGTGGCATTGTTCCACATAAAGTAATTGCATCGGGTTACATTGAAGGTAATTTGGAGGGGTGATAAAATATGTTGGGCATCCATTTGGATATATGTAACTAAACCAATCTTGCTTCTGGGCTTCTCCAAGGGCCAGTATGGTCATGGTAAAATGGAACCTTATGTTGACTGAAGGCCAAGAAGAAGACCAACAGTATTCAGCAAGCACAAAACGGCCAGTGGGAATTATGCCTCAAGGACACTGAGTCACTGACTGAGTACAGAAGATTTCCCAGTCTAACAAAGTACTTGGATCTAAATCTGATCTGTAACAATTCAGATTGCTACTGAATAATGAAGCATGCATGAGAACTGACACAGGACATGGCAGCCAAAGGAGAAGCAAGGCCATGGATGAAAACTAAGAAATCCTGCCATACAAACTAGGTAGAAAATCGAGCAAGAAGGCTAAACCAATTGTCAATGATCAAGTTTGGAAGGAGAGATTAGATGCAACAAAAGGGGAAATGGACTTGTTGCTGAGGAAAGGAAGAGGTACATCTCCTATGCTGGAGGTTAGAATCAAGACCAGACAGGCAGGGAATCCTAAGTATCTGGCCCATGTAAGCTCAAGGAGGAGGAAATGATCTCTCTTTTCAGATGCCAAAAGATAACAGCTTATCAGCCAATGATTCTCGGGGCATCAAATTTGTTTTCCTCCTAATGCTGACATTACATATCTGCTTGTGAATTCTCTGTTTGTGCAATGTGCTTACTTTGTGCGATCTCATTTTTTAAGTCAAGTTTTTTGCTTATCATTTTGTTAAGATTTTCCTGATAGAGGCAAGTAAATTCCATTGCATAGGAAACTTAAAATTACTTTGTGTTAGTTGTGATTGTGGCATTGGACATGATTAACAGATATTCACAAGCCACATTCTCATCAGAAATGACCAGTCTTCTTGTGTTGCAAACCTTATCTCACATCTCTTTGTGGTGGCTTTGGAATTGAACAGTTAACTGATATTCACAAGCCACATTCCCATAGGCGATGATCGGTCATCATGGAATAATCATCGCACTTCTTACTAGGTATTGCCTGGTTAAACTTGTAAAATACAGCATAAGCTGACTGAACTATGCCCTCATTTTGACATTAGGTGAGTCGCAGTCTTCTTGCGTCCAGAAAAGTAGGATAGCATGGTGTCAAGAGTTTGCAGGATGGACAGGGCAATGGTGGAGAACATGACAGTGTGAGGTCTCAATATTATTTCGGGTTAAAACATAAAGGGAGAAAATAAGTTCCTGAGAGAGTCTACAATGCTTAATGTTTTTGCCTTCTTTTTTAATACATAGTGTATTAAGATGCTTTTGTAGTTCAATGTTGAAGTTGTAATGTGGGTATTAATTCTATGGATACAACTTGATTAATAAAGTACATAGAGGCTCAGAAGGATGGAATAGGGTAAGAGCATCAAAGCTTCAAACTATATTGTGGATTGGTCACTGTAATGCATGGAAACATATTGGAAATTGCATATGTTGATGGAACAAAATGCCTTACCTTCAAAAAGAAATCCTAGCCTCTCTTATTTAGAGAAGAGGCAAGGAGAAAATTACATGAAGAGTCCTGAAAGAAATATAAAATTGGAAAATAAGCATAATAAATAAAGAAATAGTGAGGGAGAAAATAAGCAAGAGAGCGAGAGTGAGAGAGTGGGTGGTGGTGGCGTGACTGCGAGTGATGGGGGCCTACATGGAGATAATGATGGTTGGGTGGCGGTTTGTGGTAGGTGCTGGAGGGTGGAGACGCGGGGGGGGGGGGGGGGGGGGGGGGGGGGGGGGGCTGGACCTGGGGTGGCCGGAGGGAGGTGGAGAAGATATGCTGCTTCAGATGCCTTGGTTTTGGGCATTTGGTGGCATCTTGCAGGAGCCAATGAAATGCCTCTCCTACGGTGGGTTCAGCCATCGGAAGGTGGTGTGCGCTCATGCTCGCGTGGAGCGGCTCGAGTGGAGTGGGGTGCCACCAATCGCCTTGCCCTTGTCGGGGCCCTCGATGGTGGATGTGTGGGCTCCTTGGTCACTATTGGTATGGCCCTTGGAGGAGGAGCTTGCTGGGGTGCTGGTGGGAGAGGTTGTGGAGGGTCGTTTGGGGAGAGAGGCCCTGAGGTCTAGATTGCTGGCTTTGTTCGGGGAGGTTGCGGCGGTGAAGGTGGAGTTCTCGTCGTGCTTCCTAGTTCTCAGTCTGTGATGGGAGGTGGTGCGTGGACTAGTCTTCAAGATCGCATCCTTTGGCGGTGGTTTGTTGCGTTGGAGATGGCCTTCGTGGCATGATGGTGCGAACGTGGAACACCCCCACAGAGGATGGAGATCGAGGTGGTTGTCGAAGGGATACCCCTGAGGTTGAGGACGAGGGAGACACTGGAGGCGGTGGTGGTGCCCTTTGCCTCGCTCAAGGGGTGTGATGGGCTTGGCCTTCCGGAAGGAGATATCTCTGCATTGAGGGTGATAATCGAGTGCACCCTGGGAAAGGAGCTTGTCCCCAAGGTGATATTGCGAGTTGGAGGCTTGGCGTGGGTCGTGAGGATTTCCAGAACCGAGGAGATGGGAAGATCCTTTGTGGAGGTGTTGAAGGGTGGTGGACCAGCATGTGCCAAGGTGGGTCTCGGATGGGGGTGCTCCTTGGTCGAGTGGTCGGAGAGCGGGCCTTCTGTGGTGGCGGGTAGCGAAGCGAGTGGTGGTCCATGTCGACGATTTTGGAAGATCAAGAGGCAAGTCAATGAATACATTGTGGGCATTGAAAGTAGGGGTGTTGTGGATGCGGTGGCGACGTTTGGGGACCCTGAGGTGGGCGTTGTTGATGAGGGGGTCTTTAATGTCCCCCGTATGTTGGCGTGAGTGGCGGGAATCCTTTTGAGGAGGATCTCGCGGGCGTTCCCGAGGAGGTGGTGCTGGTTTGCGGATTTGGATCTGAATCGGATTGGTCGGGCCCTGCTGCTTCTGGGAATTGTTGGGCCACTCGTGGTCTGGACCCGAGTGATGAGGAGGGATGTAGACGCTTCGACTCTCTTAGGAAGGGGGGACCCTCATCTTTGGGGGACTTAGCTTGGAAGGAAAGCCCTTTGACCTCGGCGGTGTCTCACCTTGATGAGGCGGCCCCCAGGGACGATGCCTCAGAGAAGGTGGAGGTGAGCGGGGGGCTAGACCCAAAGGTGTGAGGAGGACGTCTTCGGCTAGCTTGATGGCGGTTGGTTCGGGTGCGCTCTCCAAGGCTTTGCTTCAAGCTGAGTAGGTGGATCCGTGGCGTTGCCCCTATGTCGTCTTGACCAGCTAGGGTGGACCCCCCTTCGCCATCTCTGGGGGTTCGGTCGCTGGACTGAGGGCGAGGTGGTCCCTCGATGGTCGCTGTTGATGGTCTGGCAAGAGGGCCAACTCTGGTCGTCCCAGCTGACGCATGAATCGACGGAGGCATACGAGTTCCTACTTAGGCTGGTCGCCGATCGAAGGATGATGCAGAGTGGAAGGAGCTAGTGGTGATGGCAGGCTTTAGGAGGTCAAAGGAGGTTTGCACCAGTTCCTTATGCTGAAGGTTGTCTCTCGGAACATGAAGGGGCTGTGGACCTCTCGAGAAGGGCTACGCTCACGAGGTACTTGGGCTCTTGGTTCTCGGACGTGGTGCTCTTGGAGGAGTCCAAGTTGAGAAGTTGTGATGGCCCCATGTGGAGGAAGATTGGTGGGGCGCTTCTTGATGGTTTTATCGCTACGGATGCCACTGGCAGGTCAGGTGGTATCATAATAGAGCGATGACAAATTTCAAAAGTTGGACTCAGTTGTGGCCTTTCATGTGGCCACGGTGCATCTCAGGAGGCGGCTAAACAGGTTCCAATCGGTGATCTCTTCTGTGTATGATCCTTGTGAAGACGTGGAGAGGGCATAGTTATGGGTAGAGTTGAATGAGGTGGCTGAAAGATTTGGAGATGGACTGTGGCTCATCGAAGGAGATTTAACATCACTCTGCACCCGGAGGGCAGACCTAGATACGGGGGGGGGGGGGGCGGGATCATGGATCAGAGGCATTTGCTAACTTCATTGCCGCGAGGGGACTCCTGGACCTCCCGCCAAGTTCATGTGCTTACACTTGGAGAAACTTAGTGGGCCAAATGTCCAAGATCGATAGATTCCTTTCCATGGTGTAGATGAGGGGGGCTTTTCCCATGGCCAATGTGAAGCCACTGGATAGGCCCTTCTTTGACCACACGTCATTGATGTGGCAGTCAAATGACGGAGGCGGATTTGGGACATATTTCAAATTCAACAGGGCGTGGCTTCTAGAGGATGGTTTCCGAAGCAGGATGGAGGACTTGTGGAGGATGCCTCAGGAGGCTGCATTGGCTGCGGCGAGGTTGGAGGCCAAATTGCACAACCTTTAGGGTTGGTAGGCAGCTAAAGGAGGAGTGGGGCAGGAGGAAGGCAAAGGCCTTAGCAGAGGTTATAAGGTTGGATAGGGAGGAGGATTCCGGCACTCTTACGGGGGAGGGTAGGGTGGCGAGGTTGGACTTGTTGACAGTGATTTAAATGCCGACGGCATGTTGTCGGCAAGGCCTTTTTTGAGAAAGGCCCATGTTGGCAAAATCGACGCCGATGCCAAGTCTGCTGCTGGTCCATCGTTGGCATTTTTGTTGGCATGCATCGACATACCTCGGCATGCCCACAAAATGCACATTTAGAATTTCATCGGCACGATGCCGAAATCGGCATTTCGAACCTTGGTTGTACCTGTGGCAAGTGTAGTAGTGGAGGATGACTCACTCAGGAATTGTCGCAGTCGATCTAATTCATCTGTAGTAAGGGGAAAAGTAGACTGATTGGGAATAACCTTGGAATCAATAATAGAAGGAACATCCATAGAAGTCTAGTTGGCCCATGTTGGCCTACTGAAGTTATCTCAACAGTACGTTTGCCACGACCTCCATTATGCCTATGTCCACAGCCATACTCACCAGAGCGACCACCTCTCCCTTTAGATGTTGCAAGGGCATGGTCTACTGAATTTATCTTAACAGTACGTCTGCCACGACCTCCATCATGCCTACGTCCATAGCCATACTGACCAGAGCGACCACCTTTCCCTTTAGATGTTGCAAGGGCATGGTCTTAGGAACAAAAGTAGTTGGAATTGGAGATTGACATCAAGCTTCTAAAGCCATCCATAGACTCTTCAAATCAGATATAGATTCGGCAGACATAATTTGATCATGGGAAGGCTGATATCAAGTGGATAAACCATCAAGGAATCGGTAGGTTCGCCACTCTGCCCACTTAGTAACTTGCTTGTCATAGCAGTGAGGTTGAAAAATTGCGAGCTCCTTAAATAGCCTTTCAAGGGTAGTGAAGTACTCAACCAAGGACATGTCACTTTGGTTCGTACTTCATATCTGCCTGTAGATATTTGCCTGATAGAAACTGCTTGTCTGCATAGAATACTTATGCTCTAGGGCCTCCCAGATCTCCTTGGTCGTCTTCTTATATAAGATATTTGGTACAATCTTGGGATCAATACTATTCATAAGCCAGTTCATAACCAAGTAATTGTCCTTCTACCACTCCTTGAACTTATCATCCTTGGGATCAAGAGCTACATTTGTTATTGTGTGTAATTGTTCATGCCCCCAAACAAATATGCGAAATGCCCTCGATTATAACACAGGTTTGGGTTCCTGCCAACTTGATTGTGGTCTCTTGAACAAAAGTAGAGGTAGAGACCTTGGTCTTTGAGACAATGGTGAGGTGTCGCCTTTAGCCATTGGTGTAAATTCTAAATTCCCATGACATGCCCATGAAATGGTCTTTTTCTAACGTGGGGTTGTATCGACACACATGTAATGTTAGCAATATTTTGCCAAATATAGATAATATGTCGATAAGTTCAGAGAAATGGGTGGTATTAGATACAATTCTTAAATCGTTACCATATTTTAAGGTTAATATATGTGTCTCAATAACTAGTTTCTACCCATTCTTATTTTTGAAGTGATTAATAGCATGTTGTCAGCATGTTGTCGAAATGGTAATTTTTGCGGTTAGGTTATATCGACATCAATATAATGTTTAAACAAAGGGACTTTGACGAAATGTCGTTGAAAGTTTGTCGAAATGTCAGCAAGTGACGAAATGCACTCAACATTTCGACCTGCTGCTACTGTTTTTCACTCTCAGTTCTCCCATTCTTTACTACTGCTACTGTTGCTTACGCTGCTGCTACTTTGTTCTTATCTAAATTGAATCTTTGCTATTACTGCTTTCTCGTCTCACTACTCCTCTCTTCCAACTCTCTTAAAGCTTGATTCCACACTTATCCATAATTTTTTTTTTGAAAAGGGAAAGGTGGTTATTTGCGTGATAACCACCCAAATTCATTAATCAAAACAAAAAACTTACAAGGCCAACATCGGGGCTACAAAGCAAACTCCCAAAACATTAGCTGGGAGGATACGAGGCAGACAACATTTTCAACATAAGGCATTTTTCCCCTAAATACAACTCGATTCCTTCCCAACCATACACCCTACAGGACTGCCAGGACCTTTGCCCTCTCCTTCCTTGATCTAACATGCTACCACCCTCGCTTGTAGTACATCTCCTAAAGGAGCTCCATAATCCCTCAAAGCTATTGATCGCAATCCAATCCAATCCAATCCTCCTCGACACCTGCTTTACAAAAGGGCAATGGAAGAAAAGGTGTTGAATGTCCTCATTTGCCCCTCTACACAGGGGGCAACTAAGGTCCTCCATATCCACCCACTTTGCCCTCAGACTTTGGTAAGGATTCTGCCCCTCCCAATAAGCCAAGTGAAGATCCTTATCTTCAGAGGGCACTCCACCGACCAGAGCAGCTTGCAATCTCTCAGGAAGTCAACATCCAGTGCCTACATGTGCAAACAAATTCTGCAGAAAGCCTTTGCAAATGAGAAATCCCCTTCTCCCCAACAAAGCGCATCTCGCCCACCTTCTGACTCCCACCCTTGTAACTTCGCCAACTAGAGTTGAAACTCCGTGCGCCTCTGATCCGACAACACCTCCTCAAAAGTGGGGCATCATAAACCGTCCCAGTAACTCACCACTATCGCCTCTGTGCACACAGCTCGTGAAAAGACCCTCAGGTATCTGTCACGAAGGCGACCGCTACCCTGCCAATCATCCGTCTAGAATCTGAAGGTGTCACCATCTCCCACATATGGTGGGAAGAAATTACTCACCTTCGGTACCACCGACGACAATCCTTGCATGAAGTGCGACGCACCTGGGATAGGAGACTCAAGGGCTCCTTAAGAGAGGAGGGAGTGGTAGCACTGCCGAAAGGTGTCCCCAAGAAGACCTTGTTCCTGCCCTCCCAATCTACCAATCCACTTCGTGACGAGATCGAGGTTGACGACTTCCACGTTTTTGACCCCAAGACCACCTTCCTGCATCGGTCTGCGCACCTCTTAGGACACTAGCCTTGTCCCTTTCCTTATTGAACCAGGGCTTGACCAGAAGAAATCTTGCGTAAGGTCAATAATCTTCTCTATCTGACGGGGGATCCTGAACACAGACAAGAAATAGGTAGGCAGGGCGGAGAGGATCGGCTTAACTAGAATCAATCTTCCCCCCCTCGAAGGCAGCTGAGATGATCAACCCGAAAGCTGCTTCTCCAACCTCTCTAGCAAAGGCAACTGATCCTCCACGCAAAGACACCTATCTGTTAAGGGGGGACCTAGGTAGGATAACGGCAGGGCTCCCATGGCAGTTCGGAGCGTAGTGCTGCAGGCCTCTATCTCCCTAACTGTCATACGAAACAAACAAAACTGCACTTGCCATAATTAATTCTCAGCCCTGACGCCTCACCAAACAACTCCAAGAGAATGCGTAGTCTGCCCGCCTCTACAGAGGATCCCTCCACCAAGAATAGTGCATCATCCGCATGCTACAACAGTGGAATCTCCCTACTTGCACCTGCTAAAAAACTCTTGAACATCCCGCTGGATCACGACCTGGCAATTGCTCTAGCCAAGGCGTCAACAGTTAAAACGAATAGCATCGGGGCAAGCGGGCACCCTTGCCTAATTCCCCTGCTGGGTTGTACCCAACCACCAGCAGGGTTCATGTTCACTAAGACCGAAAAGGATGTGGTTGTGACACATCTTTTCATCCATCCAATCCAGACTTGAGGGAAAGCTCTCCTAACCATAGAGGTGTAGGATCTAACAGAGGGGGTTGAGATTTGCGTGATAAATAAATAAGGCGGAAATAATATAACCAATCTCACAAATAAAGCAAACACACAAGTACACAAGAATTTTTAGGTGAAAACCCAAACCCAGGTAAAAATCACCATGTAAGTCTCTCGACTTAAGATTTCCCGATTGACCTAGTCAATCATATACTAACATACTACTTAAATGAGGGTAGTACAACCTCTTACAACCACGCTACTTTGAACGAAGGTAGCGTACCTCAAACCCCTCCTTTTCATGAGGAGTATTTTGTTTCGCGAGGAAGACGAGAATTCGAAAGGTGAATACTCAACAAAGACAATACAACAATATCCTATAGAGCTTTAAAGTAAATGTCGTAAACTTAGTTTCTATAGGCAACAGGTACTTCCCTGAGATGGAAGTGAAGTGCGCAACGGATCGGTGCTCTCGGATGAAGATTGTATAGACAAGAGAGCAATGGCACTTTTAGCACTTGATGATCTCTTCTTGGACACAATATGCTTAGGTGTATTTTGCAAAGGAAGGGTTCACTATTTATAGAGGCCTTAAGAAGGGTTTGGAAGCCTCTTGTAGCTGTCGGGAATAATCCCAACGTAAATCAGGCTAAAATTAGGGACAAATGATTCTAACATGGTTATCTGACGTCTGAATCTATTATCAGACGTCTGGGCCATCGTCTGATATAGGAATTGGTCGTTTGATCTAGAAAGGTGGAACATCTGGACTGGGTTAGATCAAGACGGATGTCTAAAGAAGTGTTTTAAGAGGTCTAGGAAATTAATCAGACATCTAATTCTAAACAGGTTTCCTTCCTATTTTGTCAAGATCGAAACAGGGTTCTAAGTTAAGTTGCATGGACGACAGATCGGACGTTTGGCACTATGACTGGACATCTGGAACCACAAATCACTGCAGGAATGGGTTTCCCGAGGCACAAACGGCTATAAGGTCTGAAGGAAGTAATTAGTATCAGATTTTAGCCTAACGTCTACTTATTAGACGTCTGGGATACACTATGGACGTCTGAAAGTGAATGTTAATCAGATTAAGGGTTGATCATCAACGATTAAGTTTGACTAGCCAACAGTCCTCTAGTTGGATGTCTGGCAAGGTCCTCAGACATCTTCTAAGACATTTAGAGTAAGGGCTGGTCGTCTGAAATCAACATACAGAGAGTACTAAGTCCAGCCTAAGTGTTTGGATGTCTGATCAAACAGTTAGATGTCTTAAAGTCTAAGATCTGACGTTTGATGTCCAGATTGGACATTTGATCAGCCTGTTTGAAACCTATTTTAATTTTCTAAGTTATCTAAGAGTTGTCTAAGTATACTAGGGTTGAGTATTGGTCCTAGGACTATGGTATGATACTTTAAGGCTCTTTAATAATCATCTAAGAAATAAAATAAAGAGCAAAGACAAATAAATAAAAAGTACAAGAATACAAGACAAAAAGAAATCCATTCTATTCTTGTTTTCAAGTTTTCGCTCTACGCGAAGCTCCTCCAATCTGCCATGGATGCAAGTTTGAGCTCCTCTTTCACACTTGTATTCATTTGCATTTTCCTGAAACTCATAAACTCAATGCAAATGTTAAAACATAAGTGTTTTGTTATCATCGAAATTAATGATCGTGGCGTCCTTGCACCAACAATCTTCCCCTTTTTGATGATGACAATACCATAAATATTAATCCAAAAAAAAAAATTGTCCCCCTTTTTGACATTATAAAAAAGGTTTAGTCAATTTAAAAATTTTATCCTATACTCCCCCTTAAAAGATGCTCTTCTAATTTCATCTTTTTCACATGACAAGATGGCTATTTATTTTATCCATTAACTCCCCATTTCTAATGAACATATAGCTATGTTTAGCTATAAGATCTCTCCCTATCTAAATGAAGGAAATCTTTCACCTCCTTAATGATTGACATGTAGCTTATTATATTTTAACGCCTATCTAGATGCTATTTATCCAAAAAATAGGACTAAGAGTGTACCTCACTTACCAAGGGCAATAGCATGGCCCAAATGTGGTTGATGCCAAAATGGATGGGGCTCTCATGAATAGCTTGGAGGTTCGGGTATCGGAGTCGGTTTCCAATTTAGCGGTTGACGTGCGGCGGTTTGATTACCTGCTAGTCTTTTTGTTGATCTTCTCGTCTTCCTCTTTGGTCTTGACATTGGTCCACCTAGTTTGAGTAGACCGTACTTGAGCTTGTAGGTCCAATCCTTCACGTTGTAGTCTCCCTTGAAACTTACAAAACAATTCTTAAGTTCGTTTTTTGGTATCCAAGTCAATTTGGATCTGGTTGTGTTAGTTGGTCTCTTTGATGGAGATACTCTCTCAACCTTATGACTAGTGCTAATTCCATTTGACCACTTATGTGATTTTTTTTTAAGGCAAGTAAGATCATTTTCAATATCATGCATCTTAGTTTTTAAATCAGAAATTTCTCCTCAATCTTCTATTTTCATTTATTAGGTTATTATTCTCTAACAATAAGTCATCCCTTTTGGAAATGTTAGGACTAATTTCTAAATCCCTAACTTTAATTTCTAATTTATCATTTTCAGATTTTAAAAAATTAAGCTTCTTTTTAATGCCCTTGTTTTCTATTTTAAGTGACTTACTAAGTTCATATAATTCATCAAAAGCATCTTGTAATTCATCAAAAAAGTTTGCCTCTTTGTTGTCATCTTCATTTTCGTCATCGCTTGTGATGGCCATGAAGCTCATGCAAGCGACTTCATTTTTCTTCTCGAGATCCTCCTCTTCTTCCTCCGAGGTCGAGTCATCCCAAGTAGCTTGGAATGTTTTCTTCTTGTACTTCTCCTCCTTCTTGAGAAGTGGACATTCAGGTCGTAAATATCCTTTTTCGTTGCAATGATAGTAACGTCTTAGGCTTTCCTTCTCCATCTTCTCGGTCTTCTCTTTCTTTGAATCCTATAAAACTTAGAAAATGTTTTAAATAAAAATCTAAGATCCTCGTCGTCGGAACTTACTTCGCTTTCCGATGTGGCTTTGAAGGCAAGGGTCTTCTTTGGCTTCAGCTCTAGTGTGTCTTTCTTCTTCTTCATCTTCGTCTCATAGGCCATGAGATTGCTTAAGAGATCCTCCATGTTAAGCTCCTCAACTTCATTCTCCTCCTCAATGGCGGTGACCTTTTGTTCCCGTTCGGGTCTAAGGGAACGGAGTAGCTTTCCTTGAAGCTCTTCCTTTATGAAGGTCTTTCCTAAAGACTTGAGGTTGTTCACTATGAGAGTGAACCGGGTGTTCATCTCACTTAGAGTTTCATTAGTTTTCATGGAAAATGATTCAAATTCTTGACTAAGTAAATTAATTTTAGAGGACTTTACATTGGAGGTACCTTCGTGAGTTACCTCTAGAGTGTGCCATACCTCATGTGCGGTGGTGCATTGAGATATTCGATTGAACTCCTCCGGACTTAGCACGCAGTACAACGCGTTCATTGCTTTCGCATAGAGGGAAAGCTCACGGGTTTGTTGCTGCAAGTAGCCTCCCTCGGGTCTCGTCAGGGCTTCGTATGGGATTTCGCATCGTCCCCATAGTGCGAAGTTGGTTGCTTGAAGCCACATCCTCATCCATAACTTCCAATAGCTATAGTTGCTTCTGTCGAAGTAGGGCGGTCGAACGGTAGATTGCCTCGCCGAGTGTCTTGTGGCGAAAATGCTTCCCTCCATCAAATTCTTACCGGGTTACGTCGAATCGCAAGACCTACTCTGATACTAAATGTAGGATCTAACGGAGGGGGTTGAGATTTGCATGATAAATAAATAAGGCGGAAATAATATAACCAATCTCACAAATAAAGCAAACACACAAGCACACAAGAATTTTTAGGTGAAAACCCAAATCCATGTAAAAATCATCACCTAAGTCTCTCGACTTAGGATTTTTCGATCGACTTAGTTGATCAAATCCACTAACGTATTATTTAAACGAGGGTAGTACAACTTCTTACAATCACGCTACTTTGAACGAGGGTAGCGTACCTCAAATCCCTTTTCTTCACGAGTATTTTGTTTTGCGAGAAGACGGGAATTCGCAAGGTGAATACCCAACAAAGACAATACAACACCCTATAGAGCCTCAAAGTAAATGCCTTAAACTTAACTTCTATAGGCAATGGGTACTTCCTTGAGATGGAAGTGAAGTGCGCAACGGATTGGTGCTCTTGGATGAAGATTGTGTAGACAGGAGAGCAATGGCACTTCTAGCACTTGATAAACTTTTTTTGGACACAATATAAGTGGAAGTAGTATTCTTAGGTGTATTTTACAAAGGGTCCTTTATTTATAGAGGCCTTAAGAAGGGTTTAGAAGCCTCTTCTAGCCGTTGGAAGGTTTCTATAGTCGTTGGGAATAATACCAAGGCAAATCAGGCTGGAATCAGGGACAAATGATTCTGATAGGGTTATCAGACGTCTGAGTCATCTGTTAGTTTAGGAATTGGTCGTCTGATCTAGAAAGGTGGAAGATCTGGATTGGGTTAGGTCAAGACGGACGTTTAAAGAAGTGTTTTAAGAGGTCTGAGAAACTAATCAAACGTCTAATTCTAAACGGGTTACCTTCCCGTTTTGTCAAGATCGAAACATGGTTTTAGGTTAAGTTGCACAGATGACAAATCAGACATCTTGCACTATGACTGGACGTCTGAAAACACAAATCACTGCGGGAATGGATTTCCCGATGCACAAATGGCTATAAGGTTGGAACGAAGTAATTATGGTCAGATCTTAGCTTAATGTCTACTTATCAGTCGTCTGGGATACACTACAGACGTCTGAAAGTGAATGTTAATCAGATTAAGGGTTGATCCTCAATGATTAAGTCTGACAAGCCAACGATCCTCTAGTTAGACGTATGGCAAGGTCCTTAGACGTCTTCTAAGATGTCTGGATTAAGGGCTGGTCGTCTGAAATCAACAGACAGAGAGCACTAAGTCCAGCCTAAGTGTTTGGACGTCTGATTAAACAGTCGAACGTCTTAAAGTTTAAGATCAAACGTTTGATGTCCAGATTGGATGTCTGATCATGCTGTCTGAAGCCTATTTTGCTTTTCTAAGTTCTCTAAGAGTTTTGTCTAAATATCCTAGGGTTGAGTATGTGGTCCTAAGGCTATGGTATGATACTTTGGATCTCTTTAACAATCATCTAAGAAATAAAATAAAGAGCAAAGACAAACAAATACAAAGTACAAGAATACAAGACAAAAAGAAATCTATCCTATTTTTCTTATGTTCAAGCTTTCGCTCCACGCGAAGCTCTTTTTCCTCCATCAAGCTCCTCCAATCTGCTATGGATGCGAGCTTGAGCTCCTCTTTCACACTTGTATCCATTTATATTTTCCTGAAACTCATAAACTCAATGTAAATGTTAAAACACAAGTGTTTTGTTATCATTAAAATTAACGATTGTGGTGCCCTTGCACGAATAAGAGGCCCAAAGGAAATTTCACCGAATGGAATCATAGGCCTTGCTAAAATCCACCTTCCAGAGGAAAGCTATCTGCTTCAATCTCCTCCATTCTGCCAAAGCCTTCGTGGCCACCACAATGCTGTCTCAACCGGTGAGATAATATCACCAAGCATCCCATGAAGCTGTTGGCAAGGAAATATCACCAAGCGTCCCACGAAGCCTATTGGCAAGGACCTTCGCTACAATAAGATAGGAAGCATTTGATAGGGAAATCAGTTGAAAACCTTCAATGGCCTTCATATTGTCCTTCTTAGGCAGGAGAAAGAGAGATGATTTATTCAACCTATCAAAGCCCCTATTACAGGCCGAAAGCTCCTCTATAACGTTCATCACATCCTCCTTCACAAGTGGCTAGAACTCCCTGTAGAAGATCGGAAACCCATTTGGAGTTGGGCATCCATCTGCATTGAGGCCCCAAATCGCTTCTCTCACCTTGTCGTTCAAGAAGTCGACCGTAAGGGACCCAGCCTACTCAGTCGAGATACTTCGCACTTTCCTCACCCAGCCACTGCCACATGCCTCTCCTGCGCAAGCCTGTGAACTCCCTGAAAAAATATGCTGCAGCTCTCCCCACTTCCTACCTAAAAAAGCCATCCCTCCAACCAGTAGCTTATCAATTTAGTTCCTCCTCCTAGCTGATGCCATTTGGTGGAAGAATCAAGTGTTGGAGTCTCCCTCTTTCGACCATTTCTATCTCGATCTCATCTTCCGGTCCACCTCTGCTTTCCTGTCCTCCTCTTATATAATCCAGGCTTGTCTCACCCTATATTCCCTGTCTTCACTGGATAGTGTACCGCTATCTTCCTGCTTGTTAAGCTTGGTAATCTCAACCAACGCCTTAGATTTCCTCCTAAGTCTCGCCTCCTTGAGCTCCTTCCTGTAACCCCTCAAGTAGTCCCGCAAGGCAACCAACTTCATCGACAACCTGATCGCTCTCGAACCTTCCACCTCCAAGGACCTTCACTTCTTCACATGGTCACTGAAATCAACCTTCAGCAACCATGATCTCTCAAACTTAAAATATGTGCCAAAGAAAGATCCTTCATTCGACCTCCACAACAGAGGTGTGTGGTCTGAGAAAGGTTTGTCCATCGGCGAGATGTCGTATAGGGGGAATATCTCCGTAATCTCCACTTTGGACAGGAATATGCCAATCCTAGATTTTTGGCCACTGGAGCTCCGCCACGTATAAGCACAGGAGCTAGGGACCAAAATGATCAAACCATGAAGATCCACGAACCCAACAAATTGCTCTGAGCCAGGATCCTGCCTCCTGCACCCCTTAGGTCTGTCATCAATATGCAAAGTATTGAAATCGCCTCCAATCAGCCATGGCGATCCATTGCACTCCGCAGCAACCGAAGCAAGCTCCTCCCAAAGAACATGTCTCGCCTGAGACTCCAGCGGACCATAGACGCCTGTTATCATCACCTTGGACCCGTCTGACCTCACCAGCCTGGTTGAGATGTTATGGCTTCCCGTGAAGCCATCCTCCCAAGCAAAGACATCCTCATGCCAACCCAGAATCTGATTGCCGGAGTGGCCCGTTGCATCAAGGGCACGAAACTCCTCCCTCCAAGACCCCTCAATCTCTTTTCAAAGTCTTCCATCATATGCAAAAGCTTCGTCTCTTGCAAGAGAATGATGTCGACCCGCCACTGGTGGAGATAGCCCCCCAATGTCGCCCCCCTCGATGCGTTGTTAAGGCCCCTGACATTCCAAGAGAGGACACTAATCATTAGGTAGCCTCCCTCGTGACTCGACGAAACTCGGCACCGCTGCCATCTCTTGCACATTAGCACCCCCTTCCTTAATCTCTGAGGGTCAGGGGGGGTTGCGTTGCCCCCTCCCTCCTGTTTCTGTCATCAACGACCTCTCGCATGTTGCCCCCCAGTAGTGCCATTTCAAGTTGTAGCGTAGACCGTGACCACCACCATGTACCTTGTGCGGACGCCATCCAACAAGAATTGTATTTGTGCCGCCGTTGCCCGAGCCACCCACCATCGGTGAAGGTGCGGTAGCACCCAAGGATTCCCCATCAGCCCTCGCGGCAGAAGGACGTGCATCAGCTCCCAACGAGGCACCATCGCTGACGACCTTTGGGGCTAATGCGGCCTCAAGCGCATCCAACGCGGCCTCACAGACGACCTCCGACCTCAACACGGCTTCTTAGACACCCTCCTTCACTCTAGGATCGGCCAAGAGGGGGGAAGCTCCTGCCGAGCCACCAGCGTCGCAGACTTCAGCTACTCCCACGCGCCCAGACAAACTCGAAGGGGAAGAGGGCAGTTCGAGATGAGAGCCCCCTTTTCCCTAGGAGGAGGGGGGCACTGCGGCCCAATGAAGTCATGCATGGACTCCACATACCCTGGGTCCAACACACTAAATACACTTATCACACCCTAAACCCTAAACACACCTATCACACTAAACACATCCTAAACCCTAAACACATCTATCCATAATTATAGAGTAGATCTATAAACTAGACTCGACATCTACTATTATTACGAACATATAGGTCTAATTATAATTTAGAATTTAGGAAATATTTGTTTAATTCAGAAAAATAAAATCTTAAGTTTAGATCAACATTAGAGAATAAATAACTTACATCAATCCATAAGAGAATAAAACCTGAAAATTGCAAATACTAAGAGTTTGTTTACTTCATTAATTAATCATCATTTACTTCAATGATAACATCCAACCTATAAACCCCATGGTCCCATGTTTAATGGTGACAACCTATATTTTTCATACATAAATATAAAACAATTAGATCTAAATGTGACTTATAAGGGGTGGCATAAATAAAAATATCCAACACAATAAACGTAGTTATGTTAATTTAGATATATTCAAATTGGTTAATTTGTCACCATAATAAAAGACCTTAAATTAATTTAAGATAAATTGATTAGATATTTAAATTTTGGCTTTTACTTTTTTACTCTAAACTATATATTTGAATCTTTTATCTTTGTATAACTTAATTTAATTCCCACAATAATTATTTAATAGTTGATTTTTGAACTAGAACATGATATAATAGACTATATGTTGTATATGAATATTAGGATATAATATTATTATTCTTACATAAATATGTTTAAGCTTTTGATTTCCTTGAACTTCTAATTATTTTGACCACTTTTGTCATTTTTGTTGATACATGTCGTTATGCCTCCGGCATGCCCTTGGTGTACCTTCGAAATGAGCTATTTTCATGGTATCGAAATTATCGAAATCTAATGTCGAAATATGGACATTTTCATGGTATATCTTCAGCGCGCCTCCGAAATGTACGCTTAGAAATTTGTCGAAATGGCGTCGAAATCGATATTTCAAATATTCGGTGTAATCTAGGCTAGAATCACACAATACAGAATCTGATCATATGGCAGGTGCACCTAAACATGCATAGGAAGGCCTACTATATGCATGAAAGTAGGCACAACGTGCCTAAAATATATTGGCACAGCAAAGAGTCACGCACACAAGTGTGTGAGGAGACAATGAGGCTTTGATTAGGGCAATAGAATCTGGCTGACCTCGATCAGAGTCCTAGATCAGGCCCAAACAGTGCACAGGGCTTGCATCGTTCAGATCAGATCTGGATGAGGCACTGGAGGGAAACCAGAAGCGTGAGGAGATGGTGCTAGGTGGCTCTGGACTTCAAATCAGGCCTGTTGGGCAACACTGGATTCCGATCAAACCTGCTGGGCGGTGCTGTGGATGACCCAGTGGTGGCACTGGTCTTTGTTGGCAAACCGGTGAAGCCCTAGGGAGGGCCTGGCAATGCTGGAATCCCCAATGAGGGTATTGGAATCGGTGAGGGGTCCTCGTGATAGAGGATTGATTAGATCAAAGAAGAATTTTTTGGTGGTATTTGGTGGGATATCAGAACATTAATGTAGGTTTTCCGCTCTGATACCATATTGACGAAAACAAAAGTCTTATCTTCAAAAAGAACTCTAGCTTCTCTTATATAGGGAAGAGGCAAAGGGAAGATTACATAAAGAGTCAAAGAAATATAAAACTGGAAAATAGGCATAATAAATAATAAATACTTTCTCAAAAAAAATAGGCATAATAAATAAAGAAATAGAGGAACTCTAACAGCACATATTGTTTTGAAGTTGCTATTAAAATCTCTCATGACTATCACATTTACCTTTTCAAAAAAAAAAAAAAAAAGGCTTGGACATCCAACTGCCCCTGCTCACTGATTATTCTTTACTGCAGATTTTTGCATGTTCAGATGAACATTTGCTCATTTCCAGCTTGTAGTCATCCGGTGACTCTATACATATATCACTACCCCTTCGCCTAAAAGATGTCAAAAATCATAAATGTGATGGTGCTTCTGTTAACCTGTATCTGTTAGAGATATGAGAGCTGCTTATATGTGACTTTTGGATGATGATTATTCAGCGGGAATGGATGACTAACTCGATTGCTGGATATTTAAACCTACAGTGGCTAGCCATTCAATTAGGTGCCAGTTCCAGCCACTCCACAGTTGGAATATATGTGTGCCTATTATGAAACTGTAGTTCAGGGAAGGGGAGTCACTTAGCACTGCATTCTAGTTCTAAATCTGTGTTTCAAAATGTTTGTTTATAGTGGTTATCAATGGACAACCACCCTTTCTTCTTTCAAAAAAAAGAAATGTTTGTTTATAGTCTTATAGTAACTTGTAATGGTGGGAATGTCTAGCCCTGGTGACAGAATGCTTGCCTGACATGGTGAGAAGCAGAGTGGTTTTTCTATGGAAAAAAATCAAACCAAATGATCATGACTTGTTC
The DNA here is from genome assembly GCA_037157565.1 of Thalassia testudinum. NCBI lineage: Eukaryota > Viridiplantae > Streptophyta > Magnoliopsida > Alismatales > Hydrocharitaceae > Thalassia > Thalassia testudinum. The sequence continues at coordinate 180,609,843 of JAZHRO010000036.1, read as the reverse complement.
GAAATGGTTGATGATTGTATGCCTGTGGTTACCAAATCAGAATGATCATAACTTGTTCAAAATGCTTAGTCATCATGTCAGTGGTATTAATGGCCTAAAAGATGGCCTGATGATGTAACCTGATAAATTTTAGGAAGGCAATATGATGGAATTCTCTATCTTATGCATTACTTTCATCGCTGGGAGATCTCGATACCTTGTGAAATTACACCATTGTGGCTGTTTTCTTTCTTTGGAATATGCTTTTGCATTTGATTTTTATCTTTTACGGGAGATTGTAGTGCTTGGCAAAGTTAGCATTGTGTAAGATAGATAATGAGAAGCAGTTGCGGGAGAGACATTGGAATTCTGATGTTACTTGGATGAGAAAATGGTTGGCGAACCTTTCAAGATGGTAATTTGTTGGAAGAACCTTCAAACTTGGTCTATCTTGTAGTTAAGTTTTCTCCAATGTAGATTGAATTGGAGGCAGAGAAAACATTTAAACGATCACGTGATGATGGGGAGGTGGGTGGATGGAAGGGTTGGAGTTTGGTCTAGAAACTTTTGACAGTGGAGGTAATATGAAGAAGATCTCTTCAAGATAAGCATGCGAAAGAAGAATAGTATATGTACAATTTGACCTATTTGAGCCGTTGCATTGGTTATAGTATTAAGCAATCAATTATTAAATATCTTAGCTCCTACATACTCCAAAATGATTCATAATTTCCTCCATCATTGATTCACTGTTTCTATCTCCATTCCAAAACCATATCCCTATTTCCCACTTTTTTTCGTAATGTTGGAGAGAATAATGAACTGTCTTTTATTGAAAAAAGAAACCCTAACCCCCTTTTTATATAGAGAGTTAGAGTAAACAAATTACATAGTAAACCTAATAGAATTAGGAGATAACAAGACATGAATAGAAATAAAAACTAGGACTCTACATAACTATTACTACTACTCTAACACTCTCCTTTAGGTTGGAGCATGTAAAATGCTCAACTTGTTACAAGAAACAAAATTGGACCCCCACACACCCCCATATAGACATTTGGAGGAGCTATAGGCACTAGAGGTAAACAATCACTAGTAGGGTGGGAGACGATCCCAAGCAGGCAGGTAGTAGTAGGGATGGGAGAAAGAGCCTCGCTTAAATCTTCCACCAATCATCAACTTCATCAGAGAAGCTAGGTGGTGGATCAGAAGGCCTAAGGCCCTGATCAATAGGGGTAGGGGCTACAGCGACCCCTATAGCAATAGCAGCAGTCGAGGGCTTTCTCCTCACCAGACTCCTTAGTTCTTGTTGAAAAAAAAATTCAATTTTCAATGGGTCCGCATGAGGAGGGAGGAAGCACTATTGCGGTATGGATCGTTCTCGCGTTAGAGGGAAGTCTACATGCTTGTGTGCACGTGAGGTGTTGTAGACGTCGATGTGTTGATCCACGGGGAGGCAACACCCGTGCTTGTGCACATGCATCATAGGTAGATGCATGTGTAAGGATGCCTGCTAGGGTAATAGTAGTGCACCCAAGATGCGCATAAGGGCAGGAGCTGTGCATGCAGAGGTGCGTGCAAGTGCAGTCAGTCCGTGTGCAAGGCAGGAACAGCAGTGTGTAGTAGTGTGTGAAGCAAGCAGCAGTAGTGTGTGAGGGAGAGAGGGTGCAGGCGCAGTGGCGCACGCAGAGGGTAGGGCAGGTGTGTGCAGTAGAGGCACCATGCATGCCTCGTGTATGCGGTGGCCTGTGGAGATGGGAGAGGCCATGGCATGAGTAACAAGGATCAGAGAACTTGCTATGATACCATGTTGGAGAGAATAATGAACTGTTTTTATTGAGAAAAGAAACCCTAAACCCCATTTTATAGAGGTAGAGTTAACAAATTACATACTAAGCCCAATTTAACTAGGAAATAACAAAACATGAATAGAAATAAAAGCTAGGACTTTAAATAACTTAACCTAACTCAACTAGGACTCTGTATAACTATTCCTAATACTCTAATGCATAAGATACCTTGCAATTATCACCAGTTGCATTCACCCCTTCATCTGCAGAGCAATGCATTTGCTTCTTTTTTTTGGTGCTTTGTGCTTTTTCCCCTCTGTTCGGGGGTGGGGGAGGGTAGGAGGTGTCCATCCATAAACAGATGGACAGCTGACTATGGGATTATGTCGTTTGTTATAGATGGTATCCACTTGTCTGTATAATCTGTAGGATGCTGATGTGAAATATCCAGGTGGAAAGTGACCGTTGTGTGCCGGCTGGTAAAATATTTGGCTTTTATATTATGCTAGATGTTTGATTGCAAAAAAACATGCCGCCGTCTCAAATTAGGGAAACGAATTAAGATAAGACTATTGGTCAAACATAAGAAAATTAGCAATAATTTTCTCAAGGTCCAATGCAAAAAAAAATCTTAAATCTTGTTACCATAGTTCAGCATTGCTAACTATTTATTTCTCATTGTATTTTCTTGACAGACTCTATTAACTATCTGTGAAGGAGAGGACAGTAATGAATCATCAAATGGGGATCTATTGATATTTCCAGATATGATCAGATACAGGTCATGCTAGTTGAATGAATAACTTTGGTATTCTGTGGAGCATGGACAATGCATTCTCTCTCATGCTGATTACAAAACTAAATGCAGGCGGTTGACTCATTTTGATGTGGACAATTTTGTTGAGGAAGCCCTTGTAAAAGAGGCAGAATGGCTGCCTGGAGCTTCTGAGCCTCTTACAGGATCATATGTGTTTGTATGCTCTCATGGAAGTCGAGATCGAAGATGTGGTGTTTGTGGGCCTGCTATCATTGAGAAGTTTAAAGATGAAATAAGTTCACGTGGTCTTCAAGGCCAAGTGTCGGTTAGCCCTTGCTCACACATTGGAGGTCATAAATATGCTGGAAATGTCATCATCTACAGTCGAATTGCTGATGAAGTGATTGGTCATTGGTAATAAATAATTGAACAATACTTTACAAATAGTTACTCTCCCTTGAATGTTTTCATGCCTCTATTTTTTGTTAATTATCATTTTTCACTTGTCAGATGTTTTCATAGTAGCGTCACTCATTATATTTCTCTTATATTCATTGCATCTTAGTTTACTAAGCTTGTTATTTCATGTTCTTTAGGTATGGATATGTTAGTCCTGATGATGTACCTGCTTTGCTTGAACAACATATTGGCAAAGGGGAAATCCTTGCACATCTGTGGCGGTAATTTCCTTTTCTTGTTAAAGGGATTTTGTGGTAGCTTTACGTAGAAATTGATTGATACCGGCCAGATCAGCATTTATTCCCCTTCTACACACACGGTCATATTTAGAGTTGTTGGCTAGATGTCTTTGCCCCACTGGTACGAAAAGTGTATTTTAGGTGTTGCCTTCAGAATTTACATGTTGCTCTTGGAATCGGTTGTCCTATGGGGTAGAAATACCATTGCATGCCTGGCTTGTAGTTTCTTGCACTGGAAGAATAGATAGCCTTCAAATAACTGCTCATGGAAATCTCAACTAGCTGGTGGGTGACAGCTCATTGGAGTCTTAAGCTTTAAAGAAAATGCAAATTCAAAAGATAAAATCCAAATTAAAAAGCCAGGTTGAACTAGATACTTTCTGAAAAACTTGGACAATTATGCTGTAAACTTGCTTGGAGGCTTTCAATTATTGTTAATTACGAAAGGAAAAACTTAAATACAGATGAAAACGTGTTGATGCTTGATTTCTCATCGTGACGGGGGAATTTCACATTTATGGTGGCACCATATTCGCTTCTACTTCAACGCTGGTTGTGATGCAACGTAGTTATAAGTCGTCTCTTCCCAGTTGCTTTCATTTGGTCCTGACTTTGTCTATCCATTAAGCATGGAAAGCAACCGCTTACCCTAAATGGTATTTCTTTCATTTTTTATACTTATCCAGTTGCCTGATGTTATTCGTCCATGTCACTCAGGGGCCAAATGGGTATGCCAAAGGAGGAGCAGAAGAAAGCTTTTCAGCAGTTCCTGCTGAAGGAGGGTGTTAGCAAGGAGAAAATCAGCACTCCGACCGAGAGTGGAGGTGCGCTTAACGGAGACACTGCTGCTGCAAGAGGCTGCTGTCAAGGTGTGGGCAACTTTGTATGCTGCCAGAGCGAGGAACCTAAAGAAATACAAGAGAATGATGGTGCACTCGACAAGGAGGAAGAGAAATTTGCAGAAAGGAAGAGCTTTGTGGGAACTGATGGAAGTAGTGGCAAAGGGATATGCTCCCGTAAGATCCATGCGATCCCAGGGTGGTTTGAGAATTGGGAACTGGAGGACACTTATGCTGCTCTTGCCGTTGTGACGGCTGTTGCTTCTGTTGCAGTTGCTTATGGATGCTACAAGAATATCAAATGAGTGCCTATGGAAATTGAAGTGTCAGTGACAATGTAATACTTATGTTGCAATTTGCAGGAGATGATATGATATTTCAGTTACTAGGGTTTTTTATTCCACGAGAACACTGGCAGCTCTTTTCTTGCCGGTTTTATACTTGTTTAGCAATAATAATGATAGCGCAACAAAGCTACAAGAAGTCCTTCATGTAGAACAAAAATATACTCATACTGCTGGATTGCATTTTCTTGTGGAGAGAAAGCTAGCTTACCTATTTGAGATATGCTGAATTAGTATGTGGTCACTCGATTTAATTGCAGAGATGCAGGATTAATGGTTATGGTGATGTCTAGATAAATGCTGTTCTCTTACGTGCTTAGTCAAACTTGACGTCTGGTACGATTGCTAATTGTTTTTTATTTATCCTTCCTAATTGATCAAGATTAGATTAGGCTTCACTGAAGGTATCATCCTCCACTGTTCATATGTATCACCTACAGAATTTAAGTAGTGAATTATGCTGATAGGGGGTCCCTTTTATTTCCTGTTCTTTTTCTTTTTTCTTTTGGTTTGTTGAAATGGACAAAGGGAAGGGCGTTTTTACGGAGAATGTCCATTTAAGCATTTGATATTACGAGAATGGCATCGTACTTTTCATGCTTACATAAATGCCCATGCAAAATTTTGTTGTTTTGCGCACGTCTCTCGATTGCTTCAAACCACATAACTAAGCTAAGATATGGCTTAATCTTGTAGTAATTGATATAATATACATACTAAAAGTTGGTCTAAGTTTTTTATTTTTGAAATGTCAAATTAAACAAAAGAAGTAAAAAACTATCCTTCGGCATACTCCTGTTTTGTTATTTTATTGCATAGCCCTCTTGGACAAGCGGACTTGGGTGGTTCTCTTGTGGAGAATCCGTGTAAAGGTTGTCAGCTTTAAACGGTATACATATTAATATGAATAATACAAAGGTATTTCCTAGGAAAATAAAAATCTTGAAAGAATGTATTGTGGAAGACTTTTTGCAATCTCAAGTAAAAGCTCTGATATGGAGAACGATTTCTACCAAATAGCTACCACAATATTACATCCTTCACATACCACTTAATACCAAGGTTATTTTTTCCTTAAGAGAAGCAGAAAAAATGACTCAAGTAAAAACAGTACAAAAGGGAATAAATACCATTGAACAGGAAAAGGGTTGTTAAAAGAAAACAAAAAAACTTGGTTCAGGCCTCCAGAAGTGGAAGGAGCTTATCCATGGAAATGGAATCAATGCAATATGTTCCTTTTGACGAAACCGCCAGTCAATGTTGCCACTTGCCTCTCGTTTGGTCTTCATTTCTTCACCCGAACAATGCCACTTGAAATGGTTTCTGTTTGGTGTGTCTGTATATAAATGCCCTTAAACATCTACTACTATAGAGGATGTGGATTGTAAAATGTAGATGTTGATTTAAAAGTTGACGTATAACGGGTTGAATATGATTCTCATTTAATGTTTTTTTTATGTAAAAAAACATTAACAAAGAATATGATCCACTACTATTAAAATTAGTAATAAAATACTTTTGTATATATGTAAATCATTAAAATCACCTTTAGAATTAATTTACATCGATGTAAAATTATTTTTCACTTTCAAAATAATTTTACACTAATGTAAAGAATTACTTTATATAGATGCAAAGTAAAATTGCATTGGTGTAAAATTAAATTTCAAGTATTCACATATGATAAATGATTTTACACTTGAAAGGTGATTTTTCCACCTTAGGATTTAATCTTTAATATTTCACCTTTAAGTAAAAAATCAATTATCATACGTGAAATTACTTTCCATAAACCTAAATCCTAAATCTTAAACACAATCAAAATCACTTTACGCGGGTGAAACTACCATCGGAATAATTTTGCATTGATGTAAAATAAGATTGTCCCAATGTAAAGACTCCTTAGAATAATTTATCACCGATGTAAAATAATTTTACACCGATATAAATCACCTAAAATAATTTATCATCGGTGTAAAATAATTTATCACAGTTGTAAAATTGTTTATCACCTATACGTTTTAAGTTAAAGTAATGTGATTTTTTTAAATATGATAGGACCCATCACATAACAACTTTACGTTCTTTTATTTCTTTACATTAAATATCAATTATCAAGTGAACACACGTATACAATTTTACGTAAAATACAAAAATAAAACCCACAAAATAACCTCATCACTTTTTACGTCACCATCTACATTTTCACTTTCTGACTACCGTAAAAAAGCCATCCATAGATGCCTCTCCAGACATGAAATCCTCTACACAGATGCTTATTTTGTTTAGCTTCACAGAAGGTGTCTTTGAAAAAAAAAATCATTTTTTGAGGAAAAAAAATTTTCAGACCTAATATCGGCAATTGGAAAATGGAGGTATGTGAAAAAGGAGCTTAGAATGTTCTTTCCTTTGATTTTATTTTATTTTATTTTAATTGTACATTGAGCCTAAGTCAACTTTAGAATGTATATCACTAAATTGTTTGCATTTGAGGTGAACTCGTATCATTAGTTAACCATGAGGCTACAACAATGGAAAAGCACACGTTGTACAAAGCAACTTCGCGGAGACATGAACATTAATATGAGAAGTAATTGAAAATATGAAATGCTTGCATGGGTGTTCATGTGAGAATTTCTTTTGCGGTGATTTCCAGATATTACCTTGTACATTAAATTAGACACTAGATAGATCCCCCCTCTCTACCAACAAGGGAGGTGGCTGGGAAAGAGACGGGTCCCTGTGTATACTTTAGTGTACGAAGGGGGTGTCAAAGTTATCCATAAAAAAAATAGTGGGATTAGCTTTTGAGAGTGACACTTTCTTGCATTTGCCTCCTTGGAGTAAATAAGCTGAAATGATTGGATCCTAGAAAACAATAATTGAAACGACCACAAATGGGGGGCCATCGAGGCAGAAAATAAGAGGTGGAAAGGAATCGGATGCCAGTTGGGTTAAGTTTTCTCAAGCTCCATCTGTGGTTATAATTTTAAATGCATGTGTGAGCGCTTCCGAAATGGATCTTAAACACCTCCCGAGAGCGACAGCTCCCTTCAAGATAACGAAACGAGACAGCTCCCAAATGGGGACCATCAAGCCGAAACGTGAGTTGCAAACAAAAGAGGATGCTTGGTGGATAAAGACTGTGTGCCCAAATTCCGTTCTTGGATTAAGGTGTTGTTGGCATCCAAAAATTGGATGGTTGATCGGATTGACGCATCATCTCTGATTAGGAAATCTTTTATACTCCAGGTGGACTCCAGGACAAAACTCCAGGACAAAACAAGGGGCGCCATGAGACCCATCGAGGTCTCATGGTAGCATGGTTTACCCAACCTGGTTAGGGAGAATGCATAAATGGTCATATGTTATATGAGTGTTTCTGTAGATGCGGTTGAAGTTGATTTCTTGACAATGGAGGAAAAGCTCAATGGAAGTTTGGAAGCAGGCTGATAAGGATAGGGTAATGTTTTAGCTCATCGACTGGATAGTGGAAATCATGACAAGTTTTTGGATTTGAACTTGTTTCATCAAACAAAATCATTGGGAAAATCCTATCCGATGCTAAGAGGTTCATTTAGGAGGGTAAAGTCCACTTTATGAATTAGAGGTAAATTTGCCTCCCCAAGCATGAGGGCTGTTTGGGTTTGGGCCATTGTAAATCTGGAAGACCTGAAACGAAACTAGGAACTTGGTTAGAGCTTGCATGGAGAGAAGAGAGCAAAATCTGATGAATAGGATTATGATATTCCAGCAAATGTTCCAGTGGGGGATACAAATATGATTTTCCCAGGTCCGGCCAGAGGCAGAAGAGGCAACAGTCAAACAATCTATATAGAAACATCCTTGATGTCTCTCTTCAACACCATAAAAAACTGCAACAAAGAAAAAGAAAGAAGCGGAGGTGCCTCAAAAGAAATCGAACTCCAGGTAGTTCTCCGAACCTTTTTGACTGGTGGCAACTGGGGGAGTTCTCTCGCTCGAAGAAGCTACGGTGGGTGGAGGAGGCCGTTCTATCTCGACAGGCTTTGGGACCTCAGGAGGACTGGCACATCGAATCAAGGCCCAGTTTATACCTTCGAAGAATGGATGCTGCTTTATTTCTGTGGCTCCTCGTTTATATGCGAGTCGATGCTGTGGCTCCTTCACAAGCAACCCCCTTATCAAGTCCCTCGCGGAGAAGCTCACAATGGGTGATTCTGGGAAACGAAGGGGCTGCCCAACAACATTGAAGAGCGTAGCACGGTTTCCAGATCCCTTAAATGGGGTCTTGCCGAATAAAAGCTCGTAGAGGAAGATCCCGAAAGTCCACCAGTCCACGGCGCTTCCATGACCCTCACCTTTGATTATCTCGGGAGCCAAATACTCGTGCGTACCTACGAACGACATTGACCGAGCATCGGATGGCTCAGCAACCAGCTCGGGGAGTGGCCTTACCTGGTTGCCTGGATCAGGTTTCAGTTTACTTTCTTTTTTGCTTTCTTTTTCCTTCTTCGACTTGGATTTAGAGAAAAGGCGAGGGGAGAAGCATGTGGTGGGCAAGATGCACGCGGGCTGGACACAAGAAGGCTCGATGCAAGCTGGTTGGACGCAGAAGGCAGGGTTGGCCCTGCGCTGTGGGTCGCCTTCCATGCTGGATGACCTGATGAGAGTTGGGCTAACTGCACAGCGTAGTGAGAGATCAAAGTCGGATAGCATAATGTGTCCATCTTCCCGAACAAGAACATTTTCTGGCTTCAGGTCACGATAGATGATTCCAAGCATGTGTAGGTATTCCAAAGCAAGTAAAACTTCTGCCACATAGAACCTTCAAACAGAAAGAGCCTTAATGAACTAAAAAGAGAGGATAATTTTCAAAAGTAAAAACTTTGCAACCTTATATTGTTGTTATAGCTTATAAATATTTGAAAAGAGTAATATCCATGTGAGGTGAAGACCCTATCGATAATTGTGATTTGCATATAGGGAATTCCTAATTATCTTGCTTAATAGCAACAGAAAGCAGTAAGATCTGATCAACGGACTATGTTATCCACGGTGGGAAATCAAAGCAAGTATGTATTTTAGTGAATAGTCAAGAAGAACCCATCAATTTGACCCAAATTCTGACTCTTGCTCTAAGACTCCATAAAGTTCACAACAAGCTAAAGTTAAGTTAATTTCATATAAAAATTTTCGGTTCCTTTTTTTTTTTTTCCAGTGCTGTCAAAGGCGAGAAATGATCAAAGGCGTTAAGGATCCTGATTGCCTCTGGGCTGCAGCACCAAATCCCTGCCTAAGCACTTTTCGAAGCATAATGCATTCAAACACAAAGAGGACTGGAAGACACACACATGCGCACACGCACACGCACACACAAATACTGTATACAAAAATAATATGTATTATAAGTACATCGATCATAGATGCATACACAGATGAATAACTACATATATATCATACACGTAGGAATGAGTGCACTATGCATACATGTAGCACAGATGCCCATGCACTTGCACTTATTTGGATGTAAATTTTGATTTACAAATAGATATACACATATGCATGTATACTATGCATTTACATATGTTTGTGTATAAATACTATATAAGAGCTCCATCAAAGAAAGAGATCCATGATTGGGTAGAAAACATTTTATAAATGTATATGACTGATATATGCATGCCTAGGCAACACCTGAAAAAGGATACCTCTCTCCAGGTAGAGATAGGTGAACAGTCTCGTGTCACCTGGGCACTAGGGTGAGCACAGTGGAGCACCTTTTACAAGTAAACTAGGTAAGTCCCCAGCTAAGGAACAGGGAAACAATGATAGGCTGGGATATGAGGGCTCAGCAGAGCACATGCAACAAATGGCATAGGGACCGCAATATGAAGAAAAGGTTGGGAGATGGGATCCCATGCACTGATCTCGGGGTGTAGCAGTGGGTGTTTATCTAGTAATTTATTCACTACAAATTGAAGTGATGGCATGATGCCTAAGAAGTAAAATCCATGTGAATCATCTTGAGAGGACTAAATTACAAAACAAATTTCTTCACAATATCTCCAAGAAAAACTATAAAAATCTGGTGACCTTGGAAAATGCTCAACTGTGGGCTACTATTATCAGACAGCGTTTTTTTGAGAGGAAAAAAGTTACGATACTTAATATCAGTACCCCCTCTGCTATGTTATAAATAAAACAGGCTTGAATTGGCGTAGAAAATTACACTCGATCCCACTCCTCAATACAAGCCTCACATGCAAGCCACATTCTCCGCATAAGGTCTCATAGAAGACCCAAGAATTGCCCTGCTACCAAATAGCTTTTTAACATACATGAAAGTTCTTGAGTCCCTTGTGAAATTTCTGCATTACCTGTGTCAACCTGACCTGCAAAAACGTAGATTCTCCTAGCATATGGAAAGGCCACAAGACAGCTGGATCCCATGAGTTGTAAATTGTAATACAAGAACCAAATCATAAATTAACAGATTATATCTGTCTGGACAGTTCCCTTTGCAAGTCAAAACAAGGTTTTTTTTTGAATGAATTATACAATCCAACTTTAGCTTAAGCATAAACATGACGATTAAATAATAATCTGGCCGTTATATGGTTTTTTAGAAGGTTAATCTCTCTGAAAGATACAGAGATATGGGTTTGTTTTGAAGAGGTTGGCTGCTGAACTTCATTCATCTTATAAAGAAAATGCTTAAGAGATCAATTTTCTGGATCATGACTACAACAGTTGGTTCTCCGCGCAACACAAACCCCCCGCCCCCCAACAAATCAAAAACAAAGCTGCAAAATAAAAAAAATAATAGCTTCACGATTGGGCATCAGAGAGCAGGTCAATTGATGCCTCAGTCCAAAGGCTACGAAATTGGATGTGGAGCCTTGGAGGAGAGATTGGAGAAGATGGAGAATGTGGGATTGAAAACATTAGGCACAATCTTGCTTTTTTAGATTTTAAGTCCAAGTACGATCCAGATAGATTTGGATAGGGGCAGATGATCCATGCAGCTGACCACAACTTCATGTTGACTTTTGCCTTGGCAGTATAAGTTCTGATGTAAATTTGGTGTGCAGATACTTTGGCCACATAACCAATGCTCGAAATCATATATATGTACTATGGAAAACCAAAGCAAGAAGCTTAACTCTATATACCGTGAATTTGTAATTGAAGATAGAACCATGGGATTGATGTTCAGTAAATTGTAATGGTATAGACAAGCATGGGACTGGTGTTCAGAAAGTCACAATGCAATATCCAACAAACGTCATTGATTATCGTATTATATGCAAAGTATCTAAAGGAATGCAACTTTGCAATTTTCGAGAAGAAAACTATAAGAAGACACAAATAGTAAAAACATTTTGATAAGAAAAAGTATGATTATATGAAATTACTAACCATTCATTTTATTAAATCTTTATAAGAGGGGAGATGTACAAATACCCATCACAACGATTCCCATTGGCCTCTAAAGACCTCCACATCCCTACATGCATTCTCAACAAGAATTCTTACACCCCTAATTTACTTCATTTCTTTGCAAGCAAATAACTCAAAGCACTGCATAAGGGAAGGCTTGTGCTGTCTTTTTAAGGTAAGGATCCCTTCCTAAACTACTACTCCTAAGATGACAGGTCCAGACATTGTACCTCGTTCTGCTCCCAAATCAACTTCAGAAATGGGCAAGAAAAAGAGAAACAAATAATTACGACATGACCAGGAACAAATCATGATATATGACTACAGCCGTAGGGTGATAGGACAATTTTCGATATAATAATATTTTTCCCATATAAGGACTAATTATCTGAGTCTATGCATGTGTAAAATATGTCCATAGAATACTTGTAATTGTCTGGCCACCTTTTTAACCTCTGATTAGTGCAATTGGGTGGTTATCAACTGGATAACTGCCCTTTCCCTTTCAAAAAAAAAAAAAAAAGTCCATAGCAGAAATAAAGATATTAATGTGGATGTGTGGCCATACCAAAAGGGCCAGATTCCTAATGAGATCATCAAGAAAAAGCCTGGGGTGGCATTGGCAAGAGGATAAAATGAGCGAGACGTTTACTATGCTTTGAACATTAGCGGGGAAGACAAGTTAATGCCCCAACTAAGAGATGTAAGGAGTTGGATATTGAACATAAGAGGGGCTAGAGAAGGCCAAAGAAATTTTGGAAGGAAATTATTAAGCATGATCTTAATTACTTTAATTTAAGCCAAAAAATAGCTCAAAATAGATCTTAATGGAAGCAAAGAATCCATGTAGCCTACCCCACTTAGTGTGGGAAAAGGCTTTGTTGTTGTTGCTCATGTAATGCAAGGACTATCTGGTTAGGATATGTCAAATGGGTCAGCAGATAATATCAATTAAATGCTCCTCCAAACATAAATTAATTGCATAAATCACTAACTAATCACATAAGATGAAGAATTAACTATATACATTTTATACACTAGCTAAACTAGGTATGTCCAAAGAATGTTGATAGATAGGTCAGTGATTCTGATGCTTCTTTTTTGAATGAACAAGTGGCAAGGTGTTTCATGGGCACAGGAAAAAGAAATTATCTGCAATGACATTATTAAGGAAAGAGTTGGTCTAGCACCGATAGAGGGTTAAAACAGATGTGTATAAGTTGGTCTGGACATGTGCTGAGCAGATCAAAGAATACTTCAGTCAAAAGGTGCAACTAATTGGATGAGGAGTCCTTTTTTATCTTGAAAAGGTTGAATAACGGACAGTCCTGTAAGAGAGACTCAGGAGGATCGAAGGATTGTCACAAGGGAAGTGGGGGGTGCGTAGGAGGAGCACAAAGGTTCATGCAATGAGAAGACTTCATTCTGGTTTGGGAAATTCAGAATTGTATAATAGGTGAAGCACCTTGGCCAAACTGTTGATGCAGCTCCATGAACACCAAGTTTCTTTGTTTTTTGCTTTCTTCAGTTTTTTTCTTAGTTGTGGTAGACAAGTCCTGCATTCTTTAAATGCAATTTGGATCAAAAGCATTATATGGTTTCTGATTCTTTTGCCCTTTTGCTGTATTGACAGGAAAAAACAGGACTGCTAATCAACAAACGTCAAGCTAGGACTCAACCTAAAATAAAAATACAAAGCTCACCATAAATTTATATAATCATATCAACCCCTTTTCAAAAAAACACAAAAAAATCATATCAACCATATAAGGTATGAGTTCTTCCGTAACATTTCAAGTATCTTGGTTGGTTAATGTCAGATTGTCATTCACACAGTTTCTCTCTTTTGGTTTTATGAAAGGGAGTTCTTGTTATTATGCAAACTAAAAAAGCACTGCATTCTTTTTTGGAGAATAAAGTTCGGTATATACAAACTACAATGTTGTAACAAGTAAATAAATTTGTTGGACTTTGGGAAGATGAGATCTAGAGGTCTATAGTAAGTGCCAAAAGGACCAGAGTGACATAAAAAACTCTAGTTTATTGTGTCTAAGATTTCTTATCCATAAATTATGGATCATGCTGATGTGGACAAGACAACCATAAAAAAATGAGAATATTAGAATTACAACCACACAGAGTATTACAGTAAATATCAAACAGTAGAACTATTTTAGAATGGATACTAATAAGAGAAAGGAGAAGAAGAGAGTACATACTTTACAGCTTGTTCCGAAAAATGCTTCCCAGGCTGCCTTTGCCGCAGCGTGTGCAAGTCACCTCCTGGACAAAACTCCATCACCAGACACGAGAACTTGTCGGTTTCAAAGTGTGTGTATAAAGTTGGTAGGAAAGGATGGTCAAGGAGTTGCAGTATCTCCCTCTCAGTTTGAGCTCGCTGCAACTTTTTTCGACTTGCAAGAGATGCTTTATCCATGACTTTCATGGCAAAGTAGCACTTGGTTCTACTCAGTTCTGACAAGTAGACACTTCCAATATCTCCACATCCAAGCCTCTTAAGTAACCTGAAATGGCTTAATCCTAAAACGCCTTCTTTGGCCCTAACCAATTGGATTGCTTCCCATCTCAAATCGTTTGATTTATGAGGTTTGTTGACACCACTACCTATGCTGCTGCAACTGCTCTCATTGCTAGCATTACTGCTTATGCTTCCTCTGCACATGCTGCTCTTTCCACTCTCAACAAATTCAGCATGATCGCTGATCTTAGCACTTCCGCTGGTCTTCGTGATGCTACTAGTTCCATCACTAACTTTGGCAGATGCAAAGCTATCCTTCACACTGCTTCTATGAGAGGCTTTCTTTTCCTGGTCACCATTTGCTTCTAAGGTAGTGGCCCCACTGACTTCTAGTGTCTCACCAGGATCTGCTTGGTTTGGTTGTTTCTGAACTCCAGATGGAGTTGAAACATTAGGCTGTGAAGGATTTATCTCTTTTGAAGAAATTTTGTCTGGCAAAGAATCTACAAATGCTTTCTGATGGTGGTTTGGCTTCTGCTCTTGTGGGGCTGGACTTAAAGTCTTTTGCAACAAAGTAGGTGTAGGTTCAGACTTACTTGACTTTGGATGTTGTAAAGATGAAGGCATGTAGGAGCTTCCGTCTGAAATTTGACTAATTGCTATTTGTTGATGGCCAGAAACAGTCTTTACAGCAGTTTTTGAAGCCATTCAACAAAGAAACAAATTCCTTTTCCAAATAAACAGGTCTAAAGAAGCCCATAACTGCTATCCAACTTCAAAGGCGAGGACATCTGTACGTTGTCAATCTTGGGATATTTATCTTCCTCCATCACTAGAATTGATTAAAAAAAAAAGAAGAAAACAAAATTATTTGGAGAACATTTAACGATGTAATAAGCTTTACTACGGACAAATAATAACAAAATGAACACTCAAATGAAGCTCTTTTGCTGAAATAATTAGTTACATTCATATTGGTGAAGAATGTAGTAGGCCGGGAATTCTCAACAAACGTTCATACTAGATAGCTATCCCAGTACCTACAACAAACAGTCATACCACGTGGCTTAACCGGGATCTATACCCAAACAAGTGCAGAGTTCACACGTTTCTTTATACGAGTCATTTTACACTGGCAATGGAAACCTGTGTTTTCGGAGATAAACAATCCGAACGGGCAACACAAAGGGAGTCTGAGAGCATCTAAATTTAGCAAAAGCCGTAAGGACAAGTATGATGATAAAGATACAAAAGTAACCTATATTAACAGAATATCAAGACATGATAATACAAAATAAGCCAACCGAAATTCCCAGAACCAAAAGCTGTTGACCAATAAAACCATCAGAGAGGAAGATTCGCGGGCATGGGCAATCCAGAGCGGCGCACTCACGCATCTTGCCACGCTTCTTGTCAGTCACAAAGATGCAACATTTACCAGAGGCGAACACATATAAAACTACAATCGAGAACCTCTCACCTCTTGAAATTCAGAATTAAAAATCTCTACCCGTCACCCTTACTCGAGCACCTTGCAGTTCTAATCCACCAGAGGAGCACTAGAGAGCCATTTACGGGTGTACCAATCTCAACCCACTACCGGCTACCACCCTGGAAAGCATCAAAATGGAAACTTTTCCCAACCCAAATGGGCAAACCAACCAGAACCCAACTCAAGATCCAGAATGCAGCGCCTCACTCGCCCCAAAAAGGAAAGGGGAACAGCCGGGAACAGCCCAACCTCCCAAACCCTAATCCGGATCTCACCATTGCCACCGACCCAACTCGCGGATCGACCCATAAACACCAAGGAGAAAGAAGTGGGGAGCGCAAGGAAAGAAGGTTGGCACCGCTAAGAAGCAAGAAGTGGGGAGGTGTGTGGAGCCGAAAGGTGATACCTTTGCCCCAAAGATCGAAGCTTTAGGGTTCCTCTGGGCAGGTTGGGGATCAGGGGAGGGGAGCCCATGCAAGATTGCTGGCAACCCACATCTCCAGATGGGTAGGAAATGGGTTGGGGGCAGAGAGAGAGAGAGAGAGAGAGAGAGAGAAGGGGAAAGTGTAGGAGCAAAGTATCAGAGTATCAAGTTATCAACAAGTATGTGTGTGTCAGTTGATGATGTGAAGGCGATGGGTCAAAGCTAAGGCCACATGTCCTTCTCCCATTCGACAATTCTTCCTCTCTCTCTCTCTCTGTTCCCCTCACTCTCTCTTGTCTATTCAATTACCCTTTAACATTTTCTGTGCGGTGATTTAATCAGGTGCAATGCCGGAAGGTGCCAACTCAGTAATTTTCAAATTTTGGCATTAAGGTTCGCTGCCCCCAATTATTTATTGCACTGCCGTTTTTAAGCATGGGGAGAATTGCATGTCACGGGAGTGAAGTTTGTTGCTATTGCAAAATTTTATCTTTCTTTCTTAATTTTATATGGATATACTTGCGATCGTTTGCAATGATATTCGTCGTGGCCTTAGCCTTTTATATATATATATATATATATATATGTGGCTAAAAACATGTCCCATTGGTATCGGCATCTCTTCCCTTCATTTTTAAAGTTAATGGAACTGGAATCAAAAGTAAAAGAATTTTTTGCATGTAACGTCTCATGAATTTATTTTATTCCTTCTCCACCCTTTTCACTAATAGCTTCTTTTTTTTTCCCTCAACAAATCACTTTTTTCTTCCATCAATTCAATGATGTCCCCAAGCAAGTCTGGCACCTTATACGTTTAATGGATCCATTTAGGTGGTTCTCGACATGTAGGAGTTGGAGGCATATAAGTTTGAATGAAAACGTCATCTAACTTTAAGTTAAATTCCTTCAAATTTGATAGAATATGTAAATAGAGGGGGGTGATTGGGCCTACGTAGAGGAGTTCGATAAAGGATACCCAAATCCAAATGGGTTCAACCTGGGAGAAAACTCTTACCTTATAAGGCAAAGCACGATACAAGAACAAACATGCCAATTATTGGATTGGGAGGTATTGTGATTACACAGCTACACTAATTGCATTCAAAAGTGACCCTCAACTAGAAATTAGATCTCTTCTCATATTACCTGCTTATTTGGGTCTCACCATCTAGATGAGATTTCATTTGAGTCTAGAATTGACTTGGAATGGAATCCGGATCCGGTTGGTGCACACATGAGACTCGCACAGGCTTGCTTTAACAAATCTTCCTTCATGAAGGGATATTGGTGTTTGTAGGTTAGCATTTTCCAAGGGCATCTACATAAATAGCAAGATATATAATTGCCAATGATTTAACAATATCTCTCTTTCTCTAACATGATTGAATGTTACCGTGCTATGGGTATTCATTTCATGAGAAACTTGTTCCTGATTTGATTCTTAGAAAAAGAAAAAATTATAAATCATTTTCTTCTTCACATGAAATTTTTGGTAACAAAAAATTTAAGGCCTGGCATAGAGATAGCTTTCAAGAGTGATCCCCTAACTTGGATAACCAATTAACGTTCGTGGTCCTCATACCAAGAATCATGCAAGGTGGTTTGGGGCCCATGATGTATTGTTTCTTTCAACCAATCGCAAGGTGTATGTAAGACGGTCGGAAAACATGAGAATCCTTGTTGACTTGGTATGTATCTTTTATGTAAGTATATATGTGGTTTGGAAAATGTAAAAGTTGATGTATAACTGTGTAAATGTGGTCATAATTTGTATCCTTTATTTTTATGTAAAAAAATGTTATGCATGGTGGAGTTTACTACTATTGAAATCAATAATAGATCATTT
Organism: Thalassia testudinum; assembly: GCA_037157565.1. Classification (NCBI taxonomy): domain Eukaryota; kingdom Viridiplantae; phylum Streptophyta; class Magnoliopsida; order Alismatales; family Hydrocharitaceae; genus Thalassia; species Thalassia testudinum. Next base: position 180,591,770 of record JAZHRO010000036.1, on the reverse strand, counting down.
TGATATAGATGTAAATCACTTAAATTATCTTTAAAATAACTTTACACGGGTGCAATCTTATTTTACACCTGTGCAAAATCACTTGATACCTTCAAAATAATTGTGTATTGGTGCAAAGTAAGTTTACACCAGTGCAAAATTAAAATTTAAATATTTCTTCACGTATGACAAGTGATTTTACACTTGAAAGGTGATTTTTCACCTTAAAGTTTAGGATTTAGTCTTTAGTGTTTAGGGTTTAGTGAATCCTAAACCCTAAACTTTAAGGTGAAAAATCATCTTTCAAGTGAAAAATCACTTCTCATACGTGAAATTACTTTTTAGAAACCTAAATCCTAAATCCTAAACTCATAAGTCAAAATTATTTTGCATAGGTGTAAAATCACTTTGGACAAGTGAAACTCCCCTTGGAATAATTTATTACGGGTGCAAAATGAGATTACACCGGTGTAAAAACTTTAAAATAATTTATCATAGGTACAAAGTAGTTTATCATCAGTGCAAAGTTATTTATCACTTGTGCGTTTTAGGTTAAAGTGGTGTGATTTTTTTGAATGTGGTAGGGACCACTATGTAACAAACCTTACGCTCTTTTATTTTTTTATATTAAATATTAATTCTCAAGTGGGTCCACGTTCTCAACGCTGTGTGAAATATAAAAATAGCACCCCGCGTCACTTTTTGAGTCAAAACCTGCGTTTCTCTAATTTTTAGCATATGTTAATTGAGAAAAGAGAGTGAAGTTTACCTGTACATGACTTAGGTAAAGTTTAGTTAATATCTTTCACTATGAGTAATATTTTGAAGTGAAAATTTGAAAATTAAGATTACTTTATATGAATATATTATGTACAAAATATTAAGTCAATATGAATATATTATGTACAAAATTTTAAGTTAATTTAACACTCCAAAGGAGGCTCAATTTCGATAGCTAAGTATTGTAAAATTTAGCTCTATTTGATGGAGGTGTTACGGTCGTCCAATTTTAATGAAATTTTACGTACTTTATATTTTCACTAAATGATTTCAATCGTCGAATTTTCAATTTGAAGCATTAATTGTGCATGAAAATATGCCTAAGTTGCACATAACTTGGGTGTAGGTGAGTTGCACACTCCTCGCCCTCATGTTAATTATATTATAAGCATTTGTATTACACTATTTATTTGCATGGATTATGTCATTTATGCTATGTTTGGATCTTTTAATCTTGGAATTATTCAATTTCACAAGGAGAGTGAGATGCACTTATCTTGAGATTGTATGAGAGAACGTCCACACCTATCCCTTCAAACACCTCATGATTTGACCTATATTTCCTCCAAGTACAAAAGCTTCACAATTTCATATTTATTTTACAATCCTACCCCTTATAAAATTAATCCCTCAAAACAAATGGTACTTATTTGTTATGCGGGATACAACGGCTTATCTCTTGTTTAGTGAGTTTTATCCTAGGAGAAATATTCAAAATATGGAATAAATTTATTTTAGAAGAGAGGTAAGATAAATTTATCCCTCATCTTATAAGACATCAACCTCATTTATCCCTAAAATATCTCTATTTATCCCATAATTTAACTCATACTTTTTCCTAACATAAAAATCAATTTATCTTAGATTTATCTCTTATCTCCATCACCTACAAATTTTATCCTATTAAACAAACAGGCTTGAAGTGTGTAGATGAAGTAATTACATGAGATTGTGTCAGAGGCCCAAGTTCATAGATATAAGTTTAGGAGAAGATATGTAAAATCTTGTTCGATAGATCGCCTAATTTTTAATCTTGTGATTTTTTTTTCCTTTTTTTTTTTTATTTCTTATCTTATTTTTTTTTGTATCGTGATGTTTCCCGGTTTCCACGAAGCATATTTTCTTTCCCTTTTATCGGGTGCGACTTTTATATCAGGTTTTTCTCCTTTTTTTTTTTTTAAAGGAATCCCCCCGGTGGGGAAGGACTTGCCGGAGAGAGAGAGAAGGTATGTAAGATAGCCGATTGATGGGACACAAGTACTTTGGGGCACTTGTCCAATACCTTAGGATAACAGATTTCATTATTCTAACCAAGGGATGATATTGTCTTTTATGCCATTGATTTATTTTCCTTTATTGTGAAAATTTCTTGACACGTGGAGCCTTTTGGATCGGAGGGCACAAAAATAATAAGAATTAAGGAACAAAATTATGATACTTATGATGTGCGATATGACGATCGGCGATCATGGCCGATCATTGACAAGAGATCTTCAATGATCACGATCAAGGAATGCATAACTTCTTATAAACAATCCTTCCGTTGTTTCCATCTCTACCCTTTTGTTTATAAACTAAAATATAAGAATTTAATTTTAAACTTTGTATAAAATAGATTACTTGGAATATAAATTAATTAGCTAAATAAATATTTGATTTCAATATTTCCTTAATAATATCTATCATGATGTGAATTTAGAAGGTATTTAAATTTGTCGTTGACTTGATTTTTTTTTAATTAAGAATCTTAATAGATTTAGAATTTTTGAGTTCAAATAAGGATATGAGTTTGGATTTTATTAGGAATATAATTTTTTTTGTAGGATTACAAGTGTTGTATTATGTCTTTAGATAGGAGGTGGTAGAGCTTTCAAACTGTGCAATCCCGATGGGAGAGAGTGAAGAGGGAGAGAATGGAACCCAAGAAAGTTGTATTTTTTTTTTTTTATAATAAAAGTTTCCTTTTTTCCTGTGGTTACCAGAGACGGACTATTGTTAAATCATACATTCTTATTTTTGTGTTTCCATGCATCTTTAATTCATGATTTTACCATGCCCAACTTAACTTTTGGGTAGCCGACCTTTTGCTGCGCCCAACTTTACCACTTCAAGAGTTGCAGATGACTTTAAATTAAGTTAGAATTCATGGCCAAAATAAGGCTCACTCGTATTCTCTCCTTTTTATATTTGAAATGAGGTTAGCAAAATAGATTGCTTATTCCGTTGGTTTTAGTTTTTGAACTTGATTTGACAAGGTAGGCTTACAAATGAAATTTGCCTTTCATTAGTTATTGTCATAGAACTTGCTCTACTACGTTGGAGGAGGAAAAGCATCAAGTGCATAAAGAATTCCTAACACCAATTTACTATTAGGTCCTAGAGCAATACGTTGATGTTCTTATCGAAATAAAGAAATTATCAGGTTGTTCGATCACCTTTTCCAATTATCGTTAGCTTGGAAGTAGAATTGACGCACTTAGGAATGAGATGAGCACAAGTTAGCTCATCCTAAAAGCTAACATCAAGCACATTATCCATTTTGTGATCCCACTTTTACCTTTTTATCGTCGTTTTCTTTTGCTTTTTTCCTTTTTTTTACCTCTTGGATGAACCCTTTTTTAGTGATTTTTACGTGCATATTCCTTAAATTTTTTTAAATTACGTTTATGCTCTTATAAAATCTCAATTCACTTTTATATCCTTATAAACTTACACCATTTATTATATATATCTTTATGTTAGTATTTAATGGTACAATGTATTAATTATGGTTGAGATGTAATTATATGTCATTTATCTTTAAAGAGAGAAAAAAAAAGAATAGAGAGGGAGAGAGAGAGGGAAGATTCCTACTAAGGTGGCGGAGGTGGTCAAGCGACAAGGGGGCGAAGGAGGTGGTCAAGGGAGGAAGGAAGAGTAGGTGATAAGGGGAGAACATCAGCGTAGGTGAGGAGAGTGCATATGAGGAAGAAGAGTTGAAAAAGGAGGAGGAAGGAAAAATAAGAGAAAAAAAAGATAAGAAAACATAATGGGATCGTGAACGTAATTTTTAAAATTAACATTTAGATTTAACAACAGAATATTCCATTTTAACTCACGAGTTTTTGACAATCAGTTATCACGAGGGCATAACTGATGGTGGTTAAGAATTTTGTGCGAGTATAAAAGTGAATAAAAAATTTATAGAGACATCAATGTAATTGAAAAAGATTCTACAAGTGTGGATGTAAAATCCTCATTTTTTTTATTTTTTTTAAAGGATTTCATGTTGCTATGCGGCTTGAGGTAAGTAAAATTTCAAGTTTTGCAGGCAGAGAGGGGAGGAGGGTATCATAATTTTTTAAGAAGATGAGAACCGAGTCATGCTTTGTTTTAGAACCATAAATTTTTTCTTTCGTGATTTGCAACAGCCAAGCATATGCATACTTGCAGCATAATAATACTAATAATAATAATAATATTATTATTATTATACTTTACTTTCAATTAAAAAGTCCGCACCACACAAAAGGTTCACCGGTAACGTGATTTCCAACCAGCATCAATACAATACTAACCAGCAATAGTGTTTTAGTATCAAAATGTTAGTATCGATGTAAAAAGGTGAGTTAATAAAAAAAAGAAGGTAAATTTAGAAGTAAAAATTATATTATGTGTCTTTTTTTTATAATTTATCACTACTTAAAAATATTATTATTATTTTTAAATTGATGTAAAATTATTTTATATAGGTATAAAATCATCTAATTACTTTTAGAATCATTTTATATCGATTATCACTTCATTACAAAATTATTTTATATCGGTATGTTTTGATTTCAAGTATTGTTAGCTTTTAGAATCATTATGTAGTGGTGCAAATATCATTACATCGACATAAAGTAATTTAAAGTGTAAATTTTTCCAAGTGAGGTGAGATCCATCCTATTTCAGAATTTAGATTTTTTTTATTTCTTTACATTAAATATCAGTCGTAAAATGAAGATCATGTTCACATGTTTGTGTATTACAAAATACATCAACCTTTATATTTTTACACATGCATCTTTTTCCTGAAATGATTTCATGGGCATCCGGGATCAAATCTCGAGGCCGTAGATTGATATTCTTCCTAGACTAACAGGAAGATTACTGAGTTTTCTTAATTCATGATGGTTACATGATGAAAAGCTTGTGATCCACCAGACCAACGGCCACTTGAACCAAAAAAAAAAAAAAAATGTAGGCGAGATCTTGGTGACTTCTAGTTGGTCCACTCTATAGATAAGCCAATGCTATCACTTCCATCCCAGAAGAAAAAAAATCACAGAATGGAGACTAGTAATGCCACCGAGGGAGAGGAGGGTGCCCCGATCAGCCTTCCTCGAATCCCAGTGCTAACGCCTCGGGTCAGCCCTGATAGCTACGCGCATTTCGAGTTAAATCTCGAGGATGGGCACCGGACTGGTGCCAAGAATTCGCCTCTCCCCATATTCCTCAAGGTGCGTTCTTGCTTGATCAAATTACGCACATCGGGTTGGTGGTGCTGGGGACATAGGTTCGAGTCCCTGCTTTGCCTAGATCGGTGTTGTTGCAGGGGGTTGCATCTCCCTTAGTTTGCCCACGAGAAATTCTGGGTTATAAGCAAAAAAAAAATCACGCACCATGCTCTCGGTTATGTCTATTTTGACTTTTTTTTTTTTTTTTTTGTAAATGATGAAGTAGCACGCTGACGTTTCATTCTTTGCCGACGCTTAAATTAACGTCAGGGATAGCCAGGCAAAGTTTGTTACCCGATGCCATTGTCGATTGAATGGTTTGATGTCGAATTTGCATGCAGTTCGAGGAGGTGGAGTATGCGGTGGGTGGCTTCCCGAGGAATCTGGTGAGGGCCGCCGTGGAGAGCGTGGCGTCGCAGTTGAGGGCAGGGCAGAGGTGCCGCAAGGAGATCTTGAAAGGCATAACGGGGAGCATAGGGCCCGGCGAGGTGTTGGCTCTTATGGGGCCTTCAGGGAGTGGGAAGACCACCTTGTCGAAGATCCTTGGAGGGAGGTTAAGGGAGAATGTTAAGGGTAGCATCACCTACAACGATGTTCCTTATACCCCCGCACTGAAGAGAAGGTAGTAGACAAGTAAATCAAAGGCATGATTTGATTGTAAGATTAATGATAATTGTGGAATAAGTTCGCGTGGAAGGGCTCGGGTTTTTCTTTAATTGGATGGGGGCACATTAAAATGTGGAATAAGTAGGGGGAGGAAAGAAAATAAGCCCTAGAATTAGAGGCATTTATTTTTTATTTTTAATTATAACTAGCCGGCAGCCCTCGCTTTGGAGTTGGGGGTGTTAAGTGGGATTCTACAGTCATTTTATTGTGCATGGAATAATATTGAAAATGGAATCGAGATTAGGTTTTATGTGTTTTCATGATGATTTTTTTTATTTTTAGAAGGGTTTTCCGATATATGAGGAAAGATTATGCCCATATCCTGAAAAAAATAAAAGAGAGAGCTTTTAGGAATTTTCAAGAATTTAATTGTCGCATGACAACTACATTTGATAATTGAGGTCTGATTTTGGAATGAATTCACCTGAAATACTGTAATTATTTTTGTGACACACATGGAATGGAATCCTTTTAGAAATGCAAAATTTTCAAGAAAGGTAAGTTTGTTTGAACTCAAGAAAATAAAAATCAGCACAAAATTGATACCAAAAAGTTTGCTAACCAAAAAGTATAATCCAAAATCTTCCAGATTCTTCAGACGATGCGGCGTGAAATCGTACTCAGAAAAGCCTCCTGATGATGCTTAAATTTGGTAGGTTTGAGTACTTCAATGATGCAAAAATGCAGGATAGGATTCGTGACGCAGGATGATGTGCTTTTCCCCCATCTGACCGTGGAGGAGACACTGGTTTTTGCTGCCTATCTGAGGCTCCCGAAAAGCACGAGCCACCAACAGAGGAACGCAAAGGTGGAGTTGATCATGAAGGAATTGGGTCTCGAAAGGTTTGTCCATCACTAATCGGAACTCAAGCTTGTCGACTCTACTCTGTTACAAGACTGTCTAAAGGGTCGAGCCAACCTGTTCAGATTGGGCTTGGGTCCATTATTCTGGTTAAACGAGTCTTGACCCTTTCGATAGGCCTAGTTTGTTATCACCAATTGATTCAATATCCTAGCACCATTTCTTCAATTCTCAAGCAGATGCCGTGGGACGAGGATCGGAGGTGGCCTCGCGAAAGGCATCTCGGGCGGGGAGAGGAAGAGGACCAGCATAGCCTACGAGATCCTCGTCGATCCCTCGATGTTGTTGCTCGACGAGCCCACCTCGGGTCTCGATTCGACGTCCGCCAATAAGCTCCTCCACGTCCTGCATAGGATAGCAATGGTACCAGCTAGGCTCAGCTAAAAATTCACGTAATTTCGTCGAAAAAATGAACTATCCATGATGTTAAGATGGTTTGGTTCGATCGAGCGATAGGCGGGGAGGACGGTGATCACGACGATCCACCAGCCATCTAGCCGGATGTTCCACATGTTTGACAAGTTGCTATTGATATCAGAAGGGTGCACCATGTACCATGGGGAGGCTAAGGAGTGCATGGGCTACTTCTCTTCATTGGGGTTTGTACCTGAGCTTGCTATGAACCCCGCGGAGTTCCTCTTGGATCTAGCAACTGGGAATTTGAGTGACATCAGGATCCCTGAGGATCTGAAGGGCACCTCAATGGCGCCAGATTTTGGAAAAGATGTTGTCAAGGTGAGTCGTCAGAGAAAATTCAAATTGTCTCCTTGCTGTTGGCCTTTAAACATCTATATTTCTTTGGTGTATTCCTTATCTGTCTCAAGTTACCGTTTATAAGGATATGCTTAAACTTTGCTGTAGGAGTGCCAGTGGCATGATTTTAGACTTTGCAATACAAAAATTAAACGTTTAAACTTCATTGCTGCTTTTCAGAAAAATAAGGAAAAGAGAAAAGGCTTCATGGTTGTTTCAGAAAGTAGTAGTTATTTTGTTGTTAATCGAGCTTCATAGGCATTGATTGGGTGCATATTTATGTGTACTATTTTTGGGATTTTTAGATACATTTATCCTCATAAAGGATTGGTACTACAGATGTGGCCCTGAGTCCTTCATATTTGCACATGCACGCCTGCAAAGTTGATACACTTTAAGTAATGACCTAGAATCAACACAAAAAGAGGAAGATGCTAATTCTTTTCGCCTTCAATTACCTAAACAGGTTTTCTTTTCTCATTTCCAAAATCCTGCAACGTCTACATCTAATTGAAGAGATTCTCCTATTTTTTGTTAATTTTTATTTTTTAATCAGATCTCAAGCTTTAAATGCATGCTAAGTCTTAATTAACTGTGATCTTAGTAAGAATTAGTTCATACATGCTTAATCTCAAAGCTCATACTAATGGAGGGGAATACGTGTAAGATCAAGCATGTTTCTTAGGGCATCTAAATAGTTACGATAACAGACTCCATGTAATGGATCATTTTTTTTTTTTTTTCTTTTTCCTGATATACCATAGCAATTAACAGTCGCAATAATATGTCAAAATGAATCGCTAAACAGTGGCTTAATTAATTAACGTATGCCAGTTTCTCCAATGGAAGTACAAATATGAGATGGAACCCAGAGACAAGGAGCTGAATCATTGGACGACGAAAGCGCCGAAGCATCTTCAATCAGCAATCCAGGTCAAGAAGGACTGGACTGTGCCATGGACTAAACAGTTCCTCATACTGACAAAGAGAACATATAGGGAGAGATGTGAAGACTACTTTGACAAAATTAGATTGTTCCAAGCTATTGGGGTGGCTATCCTCTTAGGCCTTCTCTGGTGGAAGTCCAACACATCAACTGAGGCACAATTAAGGGACCAGGCATATGTCATAATAAATCTTCCATCTAACTATCCTTATGCTTTCATTACAAGCTTAATTCGATCAATTCGCAGGTTGGTTTGATGTTCTATATATGCATATTTTGGACATCGTCATCGATGTTCATGGCGGTATACATATTCCCATTCGAGAAGGTGCACCTGGTTAAGGAAAGGAAGGCGGATATGTATCAGCTTAGCGCGTATTACGTGTGTAGCACATTGTGTGACATGGTGGCACATCTATTCTACCCCACTATTTTTATTTCCATTCTCTATTTCATGGCTGATTTCAAGAGGACAGTGCCTTGCTTCTTCCTGACATTGCTCTCCATTTATCTGATTGCTATCACAAGTCAGGTAGTGTAAACCAATACATTTTTGGTTACCCACTCAAAGAAGATTTTCTTTAATGTCCAATAACTTTCTGTAGGGAGCAGGGGAGCTATTTGGTGCAGCAATTCTTAGTGTAAAAAGGGCTGGATTGTTGGCCTCGCTTGTGATCATGTTATTTCTACTCACGGGAGGCTATTATGTTCAGGTAAAACTTAATTTGGCTGTGGGCTATATAGCCTTCATCCTTCTCCCACCACTTACTCTGCATTCAACCCTCTATCCAATCATACAACAAACATGGACATCCCAATTTGCCAAAAACTGGCCAAGTATCAAGCAGAAATCTCGTAACCAACGAGACAGTCATCCGCGTTTCAAAAGACTAGTCAAAAATATGTTGTAACAAACTCGAAAATCGTGGGCTTTCGAATCATGTAAACCCAATCCGAGAATCTCGGATTCCAATGTAAGAACTCCATCTATATATGTGTGTAAACAGCCATGGAAGAAATTGAGTCGAAAAGCCTATTTGACACTAAGTACCCAATTTGTGCATTTCTCTATCCTTATCCAGTTAGCTTATTCTGTTGAGCAATTAACAATGTATGCGTAAAATTCATTGGGGTGCAGCACCTACCAAGATTCATGAGGTGGATCAAATACATATCTTTCATGCATTATGGCTTCAGGCTCCTGCTGAAGGTACAGTATTCAGCAGGTCAGAAGTACGAGTGCGAGAGCAGTGGTGGGTGTCGAAGCTTGCAGAGTTCACCGTCGTTCGATACGGTCAACTTAAACGGCGGCGCGGAGGAGGCATGGATTCTCCTAGCCATGGCCCTTGGATATCGAATCTTGGCATACACATGCCTTAAGAGAAGGATCACTAATTCTCCCTTCTAGTGTCTGATATGCTCGCAATTCATGTCTGCATTTCCAATCTAATGTTAAATCTGGATGGGCATTTAAGTATTCCAAGCCTCTAATTAGCTAGCTAACTCTTTCCATGTAATGTTTCCTTGTTTGTAAGTTCCCTCCTTTTCCGTTAAATTCGAAATCTAATATGCCTTTGAATTAATTTCCTTTGGTAAATAATTGACCCATGTGGAATTTATATAGTTGTGGTACGTACAACACTTTTAGACTATCAGTGTAGAGAAAGCAAGGAGCATTTTTTAATCCCAATGAACTAGCAAATGGTTGACTCACATGTTGAACTTGACAATTGTATATCTTAGAAGCATCCGGACTGCATGTCTTTTTTTCCGACGGATAGCGCCAATTTCTTGCTTTGGAAGGCTTGTCTTTTTCCTACTTGGATCAAATTGGATCGAATTAGGGATTCTCGAGATATGGATTTAGATAGTCACTACTATAAAACTCACATAAGCAAGCAATGTGTATGCCTTTTATCTGAAAATTGTTGCTAATTTCTCTCACGTTGGAACATCTACAATTTTTGTGTTGCAGTGACATTTGGTTGTGTTCTTTTGCCTCTCTGAAGCTTGCAAGAGGCTGAAAGATTGGCGTTGGAATTTGACGATGGCCTCCTTTTCGAGATGGACAATTATATATTTATCTTACTCAAAGAAATGTACTCTAGTTCTTGATTATCGTAGATGAAGGCTGGCGAAAGGTCGCGATGATGGGAGAAAGGCTTGTCAAGAGAGAATAAAATGAGAAATTGCTAATTCTTAATAACGTATCCACTAACTTTAATGGAAGATCTCGAAACACTGTTTAAACGAGCATGGTTAGTTCCAGAGTGCGATAAATCTTTTTTTTTAATCTAAACTGATCAAGAAACATCAACGCCAAAATAGCAGATTAGGAAGTAGAATGTTTCTCCTTACCTATTTTAGTAGCGAAAAAATTAAGAAACTCAAGTTGTATTGCATTGTGATATCAATTTTTATTGGTCGAAAATTAAAATATGTTAGTTGAAAATGAAAATATATTTTAATTTTTTGCTTGTGTAAAATGGTTTTGCTTGGAAAGTGGAAATTACTTTTTCACCTATAAGTTTATGATTTAGGGTTTATAAAAGTGATTTTATATATGAAAAGTGATTTTTCACTTGGAAAAATCACTTTTCATCAAGGTTTTAAAAGTCGGACCGGATCGGTCGGTTCAACCGGTTGGATAAGGAATTGACAATGGATTGGTCGAACCGGCCGATTTTTGAACTAGGAGCCTTGAAATGGTGGAACCAGCCTAACCGGTGAACTGGGATGGCTGGTCCACCCATCCCACACAAAAAAAAAAAAAAATGGAGACCTTTTCCCTCGCGCGTCGCGCATCCCTTCGAAACTTCAAAGCCGCTTCTTTCCCCCACAAGCTGCCCTAGTTGCAACCTTCCCCGTCCCACTGCAAGAGCGTCGAGTCGTTGACTTATTTCCCACCATGCGCACACGTCGCACTAGCCGCACAATAGCGCCAATCTCCTTCCCACAGCGCACAGCAGTGCATCGCAGCCTCCTTCGCACTGCGCATAGCAACGTCGACCTTCCCACTATGTGCGCACGCCACACAACAGCGTCGACCTTTGCAGCACAGTAGCGCCTTTACAACATCTTCGGCCTTGCAGACCTATAGTCGCACCTTGCGAAGGTCCACACAACAGGTGTCGCTCTAATCGCGCATAGCAGCACCTCCATGCAGTGCCTTCGCAACGCCTCCGACCCTTCGCAGCGCGTCCTCCTTCCTAGTGGCTGGTAAACTTCCACTCCTTCCAACATCTGTAAGGAGGTTTACATATGTGATTCCAACATTTGTGAGGTTTACCACCACCACCACCATCACCACTCACAGAGTAACAGGCCACAACATTAGTAGCAGTACCCTCTCTCATATGAAAAAGACACATAATAGTATAATACTTAGGTTTTTATTAGATTTTTGATGAACAAAATACTTGTTAGTTGTTAATTTGTTACACTTTGGGTTAAGGTAGATTTTAAGTTTCTTCTAATTTAAATATAAAGTAGAGGATTTACATTTTATTAAAATCATTTTCAAAGTTTGCAATATGCATTGAATTGCTTTCCATTAAATTATCTTAGTTTGTTGCTAAGTTTATCATGTTAGTATAGGTAGATTTGCCAATTTGGAGTTAGTATCTTTATTTGATGTGTAATATGATATTTATGTGTAATATGATATTTGATGTCCATGGATGGTATCTTATATTTCTAATATGATTGCCCATGTGTAATATTTCATGTGTAATATGATATATATTGTGATATATATAATTGTCATTTGGTATTTGATGTGATTTTGTGATATATATAATTGTCCATGTGTAATATTTGATGTGTAATATGTAATTTGATTGCTCATGTATTTGATGTGATATTATTTTGTGAAAATGATGAGTAATGGGCAAGAATCATGTTTTATATTTTTTTGTCTTATTTTGTTTGTGGAACAATGGATATAAATGCGGAAGGAGTCTCTAATGAGTTTCATTCTACTTCTGAAGTTAATAAAATGGCAACTAGAAGAAAACAAGATATTGCTTGGGATTATTGTACACTTATTTCATCAAAGCCTTTCAAAGTGAAATGTAATTACTGTCCTAAGATTATCAGTGGAGGAGGGATTCACTGATTTAAAAAACACTTGGCAAAAAAAAAGGGGTAGATCGAGTCATGTGGAGAATCAAATGAAAAATGCATTGGAATCATATCAAATAGAAAAAAGGAGTTGATGAAACTTTTGTAATGAATTCCACTAGCTCTCAATCAGTTTCATTTCATGGTTTACCTGAGCAGCTATCATGCCCATCAAGTAGTGTTGCATCAAAGGATTCTCAAATCCATAGCTTAAAAAGTTTTTTCCTTTCAACTACTACACCTGGAAGTCAACCTTCAATTAAAAGTGTTTTGGCTTTAAAAGATATAACTCACACCGCTGATTTTAAAATTGTAAAGTGGTTATTAAGGCACACATATCATTTCACATAGTTGAGATTCAAGAGTTTAAGGGGATGTTGGATGCTGTTGTATCGGTTGGATTTGGTTATAAGGCACCATCTACATATAGGGTAAGTGGACCCTTATTACAAGAAAATATGAATGATATGTCTAATTACATTGAAACATTTAGAAGACATTAGAAAAAATTTGGTTGCACACTCATGGCAGATGGATGGACGGATGGACGAAAAAGAACATTAATTAATTAATTATTTGGCATACTGTCGTGAAGGAAATGTTTTTCTTAAATCAGTTGATGCTTTTAATTAGTCAAAAATATCAGAATATTTATGTGGCTTATTCAAAGAAGTGATTGAATTTGTGGGACCGCAAAATGTCATCCATTTTATTACAGATAATGTAGCTAACTATGCTGTTGTTAGAAAAGCATTGAAATATGATTATGGCCATATTGATTGGAATCTTTGTGCAGCTTATTGCATTGATCTTATTCTTGAGAAGTTTGATGAATTGCCTTTTGTTTAGTCTGCCATTATTAAGGGGAGAAAGATAACAAAATTTATCTACAACCATGGTTATATCTTGAATTTGATGAGAAAGCATTGTAAAAAAGAATTGGTTAGACCAGCAGCCACTAGATTTTCGACAAATTTTCTTGCATTGCAGAGTTTATGTGAGTAAAAAGATTCCTTAATATCTATGGTTGCTTCTAAAGGGTAGTTGGAGCATAAAATTTCAAAGATAAGAATTACTAATGAAGTCAAAGACATCATATTAAGTTCCTAATTTTGGGATTTATGCTTTAAAGTAATTAAGGTTGTTGAGCCTCTTATAAAAATTTTGCGGATGGTGGACAGTAATGAACGCCCTTCAATGGGCTACATTTATGTTAGGATGGATGCATGCAGGGAGAGCAACAATCAAGGTTGCATTTGATGATGATCAAAATGAATACACTGAATATTTGAAGATATTTGATGAGAAGTGGGAAAATTAACTTCATCACTCCTTTCATGCTGCAGCTTACCTTTTGAACCAATAATTTTATTACAAGGATTCTACAGAGATTTCATATGGGGAGCATAAGATAATGGCTTCTTTTTTTGATGTCGTGCCCATGATGTTTCATGAGCAACAACCGAGCGTTGATCAAATAAACAAAGAGCTTAAAACGTATCGTAATATTAGGGGAATGTTTAGTCATCCAATGGCAAAGCAAGTATACAATCAAATTGAATGTATCGCAATATTACTTCACGTTATAATTATATATTTTTTATTATAGTTGAATGGTTACATAATTTTGGTGGAAAAGCTCTTACATTGCAAAAAATGCCCATTAGATTTTTAAGTTAGACTTAGAGTGCATCAGCATGTAACATGTTATTACATGCAAAGCTAAATGACCTTGTATATGTGGAGTATAATTTGAGATTAAGGTATAATATTATAAATAAAGTTTTATTTGTTAACTTTTTTAATATTATATTTATATGTCATTTTTAACCTAGCATAATTGTTGATTTGAAATTTAAGGGGGAGTCAAAATGAAAATCGATAAAATCCTATTTCATTTGAAGTGATGAACTTAATAGAGAAATGGACAGAGGAACCCAAGAATATCCCATTATAAGATTTAATTTAGAGGCTTGGCTGGATAGGGAGGGCTTGAGACATATGTCTGCAATGGTACTAACTTATGCAAATTTTAAATCCTTAGAATTATATCTAAATTATTGTGAAGTTAACATTTAACTAATTTTCTCTCATTTACTCTTTTGCAGGATATCAATGACACTGAATGATTGTCATGAAAATCAATTTTGATTTTTTTTTCTGATTTTGTTTGCTTATGTTGTCTTAAAATTTTGAAATCCTTCTATTACAACTTGGTTTTTCTTCTTTTATATACTTTCCTTTATGTCTTTTAGTTTAGCCTTTCATACTTCCATTTTATTTTATAGTGTGATTGGATGTTTCATATTCAAAATAGCATTTTGATAGTTATATTTAGTATTTTATACATTAAATTTCAATTTAACTCAGTTCAACCCGATTGGACAAATACAAACCAAACTTAAGTATGGTCGATCTTATTTTTCCTGGTCCGATTTTAAAGATGACGTCATCATCGGTTCAACTTATTCAAATCAATGGTTGAACCAATAAAAATTAAAATCAAAACTTAACCGGTTTGATGACTGATTTGATTTTTAAACACTTACTTTTTCATAAGTGAAAAATCAATTGAAAAAAAAAATAATGATAGATTTTTATTTCATCTAATGAAAATTTAAAATATATCGATTAAAAATTAAAATATATTGATATATTTTATTAAGTGATGAATATGTTATAAATTACGTTACAAAATACGACGCATTTGAACGCTTGGACCCAATGACAGCTGCGGTGCATAGGGTCCTACTTTACAATGGTAGGCACTTGCTATTCTTGTACCCCACGACAAAAACAGATACATGGTATTGAACATTATATATATATATATATATATATATATATAAAAGAACGATAATGTTAGTGGCAACTGTGGTGAGAGAACGATAAAAGATCGTTATACCAAACATTTTTGACAAATCATTCACGCTCGAGCGGCAATGACATAATGACTACTTGGTTTTAAAATTTTGAGATGACGTTCTTAAATATCGTGGTCTGATCCGCCTAGAAATCTCCCCTTTTCAATGGCGTAATTGCCAACTTGATGAAAAAATTAGGTGGTAAATACTAAATAGCGTGCTCCCCCCGGAGGGTACAGAATTCTGAGAAACGATCGAGTGTTTTCCAACCCACTCGCACTCAAATTTAGTTCACAAAAAAAAAGTACTCACTCTAAAATACAACTTGTGATATTCGTGGAAGTTCATAAAATTTTTATATATCTAATTATAATATATAATTTAACTAAATATATGTCCAAATATTCATTTTAATAAAATTTAACTGATAATTTAATTTTTATTTACATCATGGGATATTGTTAAAATTAAAAAAAATGTAACAAGAGTTACATATGATATTTCTCAAGTTATTTGATTGATTTTAAAGTAAAAATATATAATGGTAGAATCTTTCATGAGATTTATTTTAAGAAAAAAATAAATATTTTCTCGTAAAATTTATTTTGGAGGAAGAGAATTTTTTTGGAACATAAAAGTAAAATTAATAATGGTAAAATGAGATATAAAAAATCAAATTAATTACTCACAGAAGGGAGGAGGACTTTTTTTCTATGATTGGAGGTTGTTACTCGGATTAGGTGAGGAGAGGTTTTTATTCTTCTTTGTTTTTATTATGGGATGATGCTAATCACATTAGGGGAGGAAAGGGTTTGGTTTATTTTTAATCTAATGGGATAAGAAAATTTGATGATTAATAATAAGATAAATTATGGGGGTATTGTCAAAATTTTAAAAGGATGCGAGTTAATAAATGTAAAAAATGACGCAAAGAATGACGCGGTGACCTCTGACGTGTCACCAACCTACCTCGGATTCGAAATTTTATTAAATACAACTATTGCCCACACAAATATCTACCAGCAAAAAGTAACCGCACCTCTCATACTCCGAAATACACTCCTCTGTTGTGATGTTCTAGCTTCTCCGGATATCTTGCATCGGTGTAGAAGCATCATCAGGCCCTACTACACTCGAAGAAGCTTAATGAACATCAAGAAATGAAAGAAGGAATCAAAATGAGAAAAGGGAGCAGATTAAAGAGATACGCCTCTAAAACCTCCAAAGCAAAAGATTTTTATATCATCAGAGATATTTGATGTAAAATCATCGGAGATATTTTACTCAGGTGATATGTTGTAATCTCTGGTGATATCTCATCGAAAAATGAGAAAAATGTCCTTTATCATAAGTAATATTCCTCCGAAGTAAATGATGTGTTTATCATCGGAGATATCATCGCGTTTAGGGTTTAGATGATATTGAAATGAATGTTTTTCTTTTTGCATGAAAAAAGATTTTATCGTACAGGTGCAAAGAAGTTTTTTCACACTAAGGTACCAAATATCCCGGTGCAAAACTTAATATCCCTGGTACAATTTATTTTATCACCTATAAAAATTTAAATATCCTCGGTGCAATTTATTTTGCACTAAGGTACCAAATATCCCCAATGCAATACTTAATATCTTCGGTGCAATTTATTTTATCACAAGATCAAAATTTAAATATTCCCTGTGCAATACTTAATATCACTGGTGAAATACTTAATATCCTCGGCACAATACTTAATATCACCGGTGCAATAATTGATATTATCACTTGTGCAATATGTTATTGTACAACACTTCCTTTATTTTTGTTTTTTGCAGACATGAGATAGACTCTAGATGCACGATCTACACTATTCGAAAATCCTGGAAAACGGTCAAAGAAGATGTGGAGGAGTTTTAAAAGGCCTCCTTTAGCATCCTAGTTGGTGGTGGAAAAATGTATTCAACTGCAAAGACAAAGACCTACTTTTTGAATTGGTGCATGCATATAATCCCAAAATAAGGGAGTTTCATCTAGAAGAACTAACATTGACTCTCACTCCTAATCATATAGAGGGAATACTTGGATTGAAGAATGGGGGAGAGAAAATCTTCATAAGTGATGGAAAGATAAATGCAAATGATAAACCTGCAATTTGGAGTGAGAATTTCACATCACTAAAGCTAAAGGTGAGAGAAATAGCTGAGAAGATTCAAGAATAAAATG
Source organism: Thalassia testudinum (assembly GCA_037157565.1). Classification (NCBI taxonomy): domain Eukaryota; kingdom Viridiplantae; phylum Streptophyta; class Magnoliopsida; order Alismatales; family Hydrocharitaceae; genus Thalassia; species Thalassia testudinum. The sequence continues at coordinate 180,574,121 of JAZHRO010000036.1, read as the reverse complement.
AAGAAAATGAGAAAGATGAAAAGGAAAAAAGGAAGCACAAGAAATCCGGGTCTCAAGAAAGGAGAAACCAAGTAGTCAAAAAAATAAAAATGTTGGTTTTCTTAACTCTAGGGTCATTTCTTCTACCATATGGAGATCAAGCAATCGTAACTTCATTATTTAACACGGTAGAAGATCTGGATTCTCTAAGCAATTACAATTGGGCTGAATTGGTATGTGATTACATTCATGAGGGCCCAAAGGAAAAGAAGGAGAAGGAGAAACAAACATATCAAAGATTGTACCATTGCACTACACCTATGGGCAGTTGAGATGTTTAACGTTTTGGAACCCAATAACATTTAGGCAGCAACAGTTGCTGAAAGGTACAGCTACGAATTCTCCTCCACAAGCCATGCAACATCATTGGGTCTAAAAATTACAGAAGCAACTAAAAAGGATTTGAGATCGGACCCATTTGGAGGAGTTGATCTCTTAGAAGCCAAAAAGAAGAGAAAGGAGGTGGAAGAAAAATAAGAAACTCCAAAAAAAAGAAGAAAGCATGAACAAGAAGAGAAAAAGAAAGGAGAAGAAGAACAACATGAAGACAAACAAAAATTGGTTAAAGTTGGAAAGATCTACCTCAACAATGTGAAAAAAGAAAGTAAGGAAATGAAGAAGAAAATTAAAAAAATGAATAGAATATTTAAGAGAAGAAATGAGGAAAATGATGCTTTGAAGAATCAAATAGATGAGTTGAAGGGAAATTTAACTGCTTTCCTTCGTCAAACACAAAGTAGTCAAAGTTTTGAAACTTTCCTTCGTCAAATACAAAGTAGTCAAAGTTTTGAAACCCAACAAACTCAGCAACAGCAACAACGGCATGAAGAGGTGGAGAGAGCAATGGGGGAAGAAATAATGGTGGAAGAAGAGGATGGGCAGCAGTAAAAGCATCAACATCATCAGTAGCAGCAACAGCAACATCAGTAGCAAGAGGATGAGCAGCAGCAGAATCAGCAGCAGCAGCAGTAAATGGATGAGGGGCTTGAGGGCTAAGAGAAGCAGCAGCATCAACAACAGAAGTAGCAGCATCCCTAAAATGATGATAGAATGATGAAATGATAGCAAATGAGAGAGGCAGCAGTGGCAATCGAGAAAAAGAAGAAAGATGAAGTAATGCAACTGGAGCAGCAGCAGCAACAAATAAGAGAGGCGGCAACAATAGAAGCAATGGAGAAGTAAGACGAAGAAGTGCAATAGCAGCAGCAACAAATTGAGGTTCTATTTATATCACCAATGCAATTATTGTTTATCATTGGTGATATGTTACTTATCTCCGGTGATAACATATTTATCACTGATGATAAGTGACACTGGTGCTATTTCACATAAATATTACCGGTGATAACATATTTATCACAGGTGATAAGCGACATCGGTGCTATTTTTCACTTAAATATCATTGGTGATAAGTGACACAGGTGTTATTCACTAAAATATCACCAGTGATAACACCTTTTGCATTAATCCATTTCAATTAAAAGAGATAATTTATTTTTTTGTTCAAAATAGAAAGAGGATGACCAAAAAAAGGTTGGAAAGCCTCAAACAAAGAGAGTAATATTCAGAAGAATAAAATTTTTTAATCAAGCTCTCTTCAAATGTGTCGATGACTCCCAAAGAACACTTCTTTCGAGATTAACATAGATGACGAAGGAAAAACATCAAAATTGTGGAGGAAAGGAAGATATTTTGTTGAAAGAATACATATGCAAGAAGTGTTACAAATAGGTGAATTCATAGAGAGTCATGTAAGCTATAAAACAAATCTTATATATCACACATTTGTCTTATTTTATAACACTAACATGTGGCAAAATTGCAGGTCATTGATGCAGTTGTAGAAATAGTCAATAAGAAAATAAAGAATGAAGGGGTATTTTCAACAACCTTTTCATTCGACACAAATTTTTTTGCATATATAGGATTCAATAACATGAAAGAAGTAAATGAATACTTTGATAGAGCCATTGCATCGTTGAGTAATTGTATAAAAATAATTGTACCAATAAACTGATGATACTACGCATTGGACACTTGTAGAGGTCAACCTTGAAGAAAAAAAAAAGACAAAATATGACAGCTATATTGGATACTATTTAGAGTGCACTAATAGGGATGCCAACAAAGTGATAAGAATAATTTTTTATCACCGCTGCTAATTTAAGAATCATTTTGTTCTATGTATATTTTTACCTCTTTAGAAATTAACTCAGGGAAATATTTTTTCTCTATTAGTTTGAGGTAATGAAAGGACAACTATTTAACAGATTCACCATTGATAAAGAAGGGTGGCAAGAAGAATTCAAACTTGATGCACCCCAACAAGGAATGACGAGTAATGACTGTGACATATTTGTAATAAGATGGATGGTGTGCTTGGTTCGTTGGTTGGATCCAATTGAAACCACAAGAAATGAAGACGTCCACAAGTTTTGGTGCATATTACATAGCAATAAATACATATCATGATATGATATAAGTTCTGGAAACTAAATTCCTTTTTCTTTAAGGGAAGTATGTCTCCTTTGTGTAAAATATTTTGTGACAAAATGTACTTTCTGTAAATATGAACAATCTTTACTCTACAATGTCTTTCTTTTGTGATTTTTTTCTCTATTAGTTTGAGGTGATGAAAGAACTGTTATCCAACAGATTAGCCATTAAAAAAAAAAGATAGCAAGAAGAATTCAAACTTGATGCACCCCAACAAGGAATGACGAGCAATGACTGTGGCATTTTTGTAATAAGATGGATGGAGTGCTTGATTCGTGGGTTGGATCCTGTAAGAACTCATTCTGTTTTGAGCTTTTAAGATGTCTAGATTGTCAGTCAGACGTCTGGGTTCCTTCCTAGACGTCTGGAAATTGAAAAATCTGTACCCAGGGTCGGTTCTATGCACTGGCTGCGCAGAGACAACTTTCTTCTATCTCTCTCTTCTTCTTTTCTCCCCATCACCGAACCCTAACCCCCCCGCCTATATAAGTGCCCCCTTCCTCCCCTCACCACTCCATCACCACCACCTTACTTCCTCTCCACTGCTGTGAGAGAGACGAGCGAGAGAGAGGGAGCAAGAGCGAAGAGGAGCGGCGTGAAGAGAGGAGAAGGTTGAGCTCGCAAGCTTCGTGGGAGCTCACCGGAGTGTGCACGGCCGTCGCGACGTGTGCGGGAGGAGGAGAGTGTCGGGGAGCCGTCCCCGACTTCTTGCTGCGGCTGGAGCTACAGCCGAGAGGCAGAAGCTGCGGTGGAGCGTGGCGAGAGGAGTGAGAGCTCGAGCTGATACTGGAACTTTTTCAGTATCAGACGTTCGAAGTGCCTTCCAAACGACGGGCTAGACGCCTGGTGACGACACCAGACGTTTGAAAGCAGGTATTTGCGGGGGTACGTCATTTCCAGTATGATTTTCTTGGCTAAATAAGGACGTGCTTCTCTGTCGTGCGCAGGAGCAGCTTTGGGAAGGTGCGCGGCATGCCCTCCCACGCATTTCGGACGTTTGGATAGCTTACCAGATGTCCGGAGGCATTCCCAGATGACTAGAGGATAGGTTGGACGTCTGGAGCTGAGTCTAGACGGTCAAATAGGAGTCCTGGACGTCTGAGGTCGACACAGGGACTTGAGGTGACTCTGGTGACTTTTAAGACGTCTGGACTTGGTTCCAGACGTCTGATTTGGTTTTGTAGTTTTGTTTTTGGCCCGTTTAGGGTCCGATCGGAGTTTGTTTTATGCAAATGAAATATCTGTGGTTTCCTTGTGAGTTTCTCTACATGTTAGAAACCTTTATATACTGTTCTGAACGTTCCATTGCGATATGTTCCTTGGTGTAGGACTTCGACCTGTTACGTGTCTGGGGCTTGCAAAGGCACGTGAGTCTGCCGTTCGAGCCCTCAGTACTCCCTGATTGTCTGGTAGAGTGGTTTCCCCCTGTTTTACTTATAAAATATGAATGCATCTATGGAATTTAGATAACTAGAACCCTATGATGTGGCATGAATCCTAGGAAGAGAAATTTGCACTGTTTGTATGCGTGTTTGAGATTGCAGTCATAAACGAATGAGCTGAATTGTAAACAACTGCCTGTTCAAATTTGAAATGCCTGAGATAACTAAACAGTTAACTGTGATATCACTTGTTGCATATGTTAATTGTGGAAATACGGGCTGCATGTGTATAATACAAGAATGGAATTGTGAATGATGAAACCTGGTATGGAATAATATGGTGAATATGAGCGTGAACCCTACGGGGAGTTAGGAGTGGAGCTCCTGTGGATGAATGGAAAGATTTGGAAATGTGAGTGGGAAATGTGTTGGCCCTTGAGTACGTGGTACCAAGGAGAGCGACTGTCCCTTGTTTAGTGTAGAGTGGAGCTAGCCGCCCTTGGGTTGGGACCCGGGGTTAGGATTGGCCAATATACACCGACTTCTGTTGGCCCTTGCGTACAGTGTACTGGGGAGAGCTACTAGTGTAGGTGTTTGCACATGAAAAATACACCAGTAAATATGCCATCTTGTGTTATTTCCTGGCACTGTCATTGCATCTTATGTAGCTGTAATTGCATTTATAAATAGATGCCTGCATGCATTTATAAAGAGGGGAGGAGAGTGTGAATAATTGGCCATCTATTAATTAACATCTTCCTCAAGTGTGGCATTGCAATTTCACCCTTTTTCATATTTTTATTATTTTGAGTTTTCCTCTCTCGCGCGGTTGTGGGGCATGGTGTGTGTGCACCTCTTCGTGCCTCTCCTCCTGCCAACAGCATGGCTAGTTGTGCGCACATCTCCTCTTGCCAGCAGCATGGCTGTGGCATGCCCTCTCCTCTTTATAAGACCTTGCTCTCTCCCTTGCGGGGGCATGCATTTTCAGATCACCGTCACCCTGAGACAGTCGTAGGCCAACCTCCTTCCCTCTTCCTCTCTATACACAGTACCTCTTCTCATAAGCTGAGAAGAGGCACACCGTGCGTAGGAGAAAACTTATAGTGGTCTGAGACCACCACTGTGAGTTCCACCACCACCCAACCCATTAGCTAGAGCTTCAAGCTCTCAAGCTTAGAAGCTCCAGCAGCATCGCACGCCTACCTGCAGACTCCGCCGGTCATCACGCGCTCGCCTGCAGATCGCGCTCACCCTTTTTCCGCGCACGCAGGCTCTCCACAGCACGCCCGCGCCTCACCCGCCCGTAGCGCTGTGCGCTGCGCTCCTCCTCGCCTGTCTGCGCCCGCCCACGTAGCAGAGAGCGTTGCGCTTCACTCCACACCACGGGTGTGCTCTCTCTCCTACGCCCCGCGCACCCTTGCACATCAGACGTCGGGGTAGCGCAGTAGACGGCTTATCTGCTGCGCTCCCCTCCCCCTTCAGCATACACACATGTACACCTGTACACACACACACACTTGTACACTCACAGACGCACTGGTACACACACATACACAGTCATACACTCACGCATACACACACACACAGATATATCCACTCATATCCTTACATAAATATATATACATATATATATATATACATATATATTTATATATAAATATATATATAAATACACATATATATATATCTACATACATACACATCTATATATACATATATAGTTATAGATATATACATATATACATATACATACTTACATATACATCCGCTTACCCATATCCATCTATATACCTCACAACCACCACCCATACTCCCGTGCACTAGTCCCTCCACCGTGCATCATATCGCGGGAATATTCGCACCAGTTGCTGACATTCCTTGATATCCGCGTAAAGCAAGCGACTCCACCCTTACTCCCACACATCTGCTCCACACTCCACGCGGCACTTAGTCTTGTTGGTTGCGTCTTACTAGATGTGGACCAACTTGACACCGTGCTACATTCCATCTCCATTTCCACCTCCACCCCTATCTACATAATATATAAATATATATATCTATTCTGTATCTACTATATATCTATACATATATATATTAAGCTAAGTGTTTCTTTCTTTCCTAGCAACTTACTCTATTGTCATTTATCTTTTATTTCTTGCTATTAAAATGAGAAAAAAAAAGTAAAAGAGAAAAGATAATTCTTGTCTTGTAGCTACTCGATCTTGCGAATAACAAGATCGATTTTTGGAGACCCCTAGTTGGCTACAAGCCAAGAACCATTTGGCTCAAGGCTAAGGACTTGATTTTTGAGGGTGTACCTCAAGAACAACATTATCATCAACAAAAATCTTAAAAATAGAAAAAACCAAAACCATAATAAACGCAAAGAAGAGATACGTTTTAGGAAAGGCGTAGAAACTCCTTGATCTTCAAATTCCCTCCTCCCTGAGATCGACCCTGGGCCTAAAAGCAACCAAGATAAAATCAAGAAAGTCAAGTTAAAAATTTTGTGAAGTTGGTTAGATTCGATTTAGGTTAACTCACTATACTAATTTCAACGATAATATCACCTTATTAACAAAGCCTATTCAAGTCTCACCATGCTTTTCTAGCGTCGTTGTCGGAGAGGCGCAAATTGTGGTAAGTTTCTACTCTCATTCCTTGGATTTTCTCTTCTCACACCCTTCTCTTCACGGGTGTTTTGTTGCTTATGTGCAGGTAAACCGATTGCAAGGAGGAGACAAGCAGAGGAGGTCAGAAACGTGGGCAAATCCAAGGTAGGAGCGAGAGCGTGAAGTCGCTAGCACCGCATTGAAGCTTCACCCACATTGCTGAAGAGGTAGGTGTCTCCCTCTTAGTAACTTAAGTTATCTTGTCACCTATAAAAAAAAACCTAAAATCACTTCTTGGGAATTTCTTGGGGCAAGTGGATTAAAACCACTTGTTGATTGTTTGCTATCACCCTTACCGCCCCTTGATTTCCCACAAACTTCGCATAGCGAAAATCCAGGAATCTTGATTCTTGGATCTTTCATTGTGTCAAGTGTTCTTTGAGGCGTCATCCTTTCTTGCCTCATTTATTCACATCTCGGGATCACATTTTTGGTGGGGAGACTTGGAATTGAGTTGATTTCAACTCCGCCAAGACTTTTCATTTGCCTTAGATTTGATTTTGGATATTTCAACCCCAACATTTTAATTTTCTTTACATCATTTGGTGGTTGAGTCTTGTGTGGTATATCATTTTGGTGATTGGAAGTACTTGAATTGAAGTGCTTTAGCTCCTTTTCACATTGACTTAAAATAGACTTGTGCATCCACACATGGAAATTTTCATCTAAGCCCATTGCATTTTTAGCATGCATTAACTAATTCACATTGAAGAAGGGTTTGTTGGGCATAAAAGAACTTGTGTTTTCTCAAAACCTGGAGATTGGTTGAATTGGTAACTCAATGGAATCCTAAAATCCATACTACTTAAGGCTGAAATTCTAAAAGCCATTCAAAATCTAAAACTCCAATTTGGGGGGATTTTCCCGTTGCATGCTTGATTTACACACTCTTAAAATCAACGCACTTGGGCATTACCCGTATACAATACCCTTCACATTCCTGGAGCACTTGATCATAAGCCTCTAAATTAGAACTGGTAGCAACTTGACCCCTATTAAGGATTGGAGGTCTAACTACCTACGTGTAGCTCCTACATGCTGGTGTGGGTTCCCACATGCTATCGGGTGCCTAAGACTGGGGCAAACGACCTTTCATCTGGCCCGGTGGTTCCGCAGTGCTCTCATTTGGTTCCGTAGGTTGTGATAGTAGGTAACTTAGATCTTTAGGTCTAAGGGCACATTGTAGAGGTTAGGAAACTGATTGCTTTGATTTGTCATCAAGTGTACCTGTACGGCATTGTTTCTTTCAACCTCTTTTCCCTTCTTATCTCCCCAATTCTTCCTACGGTAGTGCATGTTTGGGAGGAGGTCACAAAATCCTGAATTGTTTGAATTGTTTGATAATTCTAGAAGGATAGAAACTGTATCGTCATCTTCCTCCACAAACATGGCTGCACGCCCACCCCCAAATCTCGAGGGAGGAAATCGCCCCCCTCAAATCCCACCAGGTGGTGAAGCCGTAGACCCCATAACCTGCCTCCAAGTCCAAATGGAAATGTATAATGAGCAGATTGAAGCCATTATGGAAACCTTGGAGGAAATGCAGAACCCTCCTGAACGGGAGGAACCTAAGTCTCTTGGCTCTTATCAAAATCCCGTTGCTACAGAGACCATTGGGTAAATTCGAGTTCCCATGGGCGGGGACGATTTTGAATTAAAACCTAATGTCATTGGCCTGATTAACTTTCACTTCCATGGTCTTGCAAATGAAGATCCCTTTCTCCATTTGGAAGACTTAACCCTATTAGCTGAAACTGTTAAACCAAGAAACTTCAGGTTATCAATTGTTCTCATGAAAATGTTCCCTTTTTCGTTACAGGATAAAGCGTCGCAATGGTTGCGCACCCTTAGGAGAACCATCCATTCTTGGGAAGAGATGCGAATAGCATTTCTCAAGAAATTCTTCCCAATCGAGCGAACCAATAAGCTTCGCCGAGCTATAACTTCTTTTACGCAACAAAACGGCAAGAAGTTTCATGGGGCTTGGGAAAGGTATAATGACCTCCTCAGGAAATGTCCACACCATGGTCTAACTAAGTGGCATGTAACCCAGATCTTCTATTATGGGCTAAATGAAACTTTGAAGCAGATTGTAGACGCTTCCTACGAAGGGAATTTTATGAATAAAGACGAGAATAGAGCATTTGAATTATTTGAGAACATGAGTGAAAACTCAAATGAACAATGCCTCCGTTGTCGCCTTTAGTCGTACCAGCCTGCCCTGTAATGTTCACGAAGTTGACATGGGACCCTCCCATTCATTCACAGATCTTAACTTTATTGCACAAAAATTGGATGAAGTCTCCATTGTGCATAAGAAGCTGGACGAGCTTCTGGCCAATCCCGCCCGCTCTATGGCAAACACCTCACACTCATCACTCCATCACAACCCTAATCCTTCCAATGCCAGGCTAATTCCCAAAAACCTTGTAAGACTGTCCTTACCGAGTATCGCGCCGAGCGATTCGGTAAGTCATGTGGACTTGGCTTCTGCAAGCCAGTATTTCGACATGGAGGACCAAGCCTTCGTGTGCTCGGATGCATATATACATGCAGACTCGTCTTCTGGCTTAGAAGACGCTTGCACCCTGGGGAACAACCCGTTCTCTGCTACTTATAACCCAGGGTGGTGAAATCATCCTAACTTCGCAAGGTCTAGTAACCCGCAGCGCGAAAACCCTGCGGGTGGGCCAATGCGACCGTCCTCACCCATCATCCCAAGGGCCCAGTCTAATCCTGTGGCAAATCCGCCATAGGGTCCTTGCATACCTCAAACAGAACACGCATCAAGTCCTCTTGATAAACTGATGCGAATGGTGACGGAAATGTCTAAGCGCCATGAAGAGAACATGACCTCTCTTTAGCACCAATTGGCGCAGCAGAATGCTGAGATCAGTCAACTACGCATGACGACTCAATCTCAAGGCACTCTTCCAGCCCAACCTATTCCTAACCCACGAAATTTTATACCCCGTGGTCCTCAACCATAGGTACGACCTTCTCAGGGGCAGGTTCATCATATTATGCAAGCTTCGAGCATTCCACGGGGGTTTCAAGCTAATCTCGCAGCAACACATCACCCTTATGTCCCTATTACAAACCCTCCTCCACCTTATGATCGCATTGAACCCGCGACATCCAATGCGATTACTACGAGGAGCGGTAAGCGAACCATCGATCCTCCTCGACCTGATCCTGGCCCATCTTTTTCATCGCCCTTTCATTCGGGATGTGCACCGCATTCTCGTGAGGACGATACACCCAAACTAGTGCCAGAATTAGTCCCATTCCCTGAGGCTCTACTGAGGGAGCCAAAAGGTAAGAAAAAGGATATGCAGGCTTTTGATAACCTGCGTAATTTATTCATGGATGTTGAAATCAAAGTACCCCTATTGGAGGCTATCGACCATATACCAACTGTCGCCTGATTTTTCAAAGACTACACTACACCCAGGCTACAGTCAAAGAAAACAAAGAATCCGGTGGTCCTCTCGCCTCATGTGAGTTGTGCTATACTGTCAAATCTACTACCGAAGCAGAAAGAACCCAGGCACACCACTTATTTCTTGTAGCATCCAAGGTTGCAATTTTAACTGTGCTCTGCTTGATCTAGGGTCTTTCATAAATCTTATACCAACCATCATGCTCGAGAAATTTGCCTTAGGAAATCTGAAACCCACCCCTGTCACGTTGCAGTTGGCAGATCGTTCTGTCAAAATATCGAAGGGTGTGGTGGAAGACGTGGTGGTTAGGGTCAACAGTCTTTGTTTTCCTGTTGACTTTCTTGTTTTGGATATGGAAGTTCCTAGCTCACTTTCTGATTGTCCGATCATCCTCGGTCGACCTTTCTTGGCCACAGCCCGGGCCCATATCGACTCTGAGTCGGGCTGCATTGAGATTGCCGTTGGCTGTGAGAAGTTCAAGCTAAACATCTTCAAGGTAGCCAAAAATTTTGATTGTGATTGCATCGAGGGTGACATGTCTGACGAGGACATGGCTGTCAGCGCGTGTATCGGACTAATAGGGACCTATTCTGACTGCTGTGGATTGCCCCTGAACACAGACCATCACCTGACTGACGCATATTGTGACATTTCCCCATCCCTCCCCTTACCCGTACCTTCTCCTGACCAGCCTTCTGACGAGGCTTTCTCCGTTTCCCATACCTCGTGGTCTGAGTCATATTCGGGCTACTCACCGCTGGTCCACCCCCTTGAAGATCGGATTGCCCTTTCTTTCCCGCTAAATCAGGCGGAATTGCGACTCCACACTGGGACCTTGAGCCTACATACTGATCACTGGGGCTATCCATTGTTGGATCCATCAATCTAAGATGCCCCTCTTCTTGGCCAATCTGAGGGCCAACTTCTTCCTCCTGCCTTTCTTTCTTCTGATCCGCTTGGGACACTCTCGTCCCAAGATATGCTAGATCTTTTGCCATCCACTCCCGAGCTGAAAGAGCTACCTGACATGCTTAAATATGTTTTCTTGGGACCAAATGAAATGCTCCCCGTAATCATTAGTTCAAAATTGACCAGGGAGCAAGAGTGCAAACTAACAAAGGTCCTTATGGAACACAAGGCAGCCATCGGATGGTCCCTATCTGACTTAACTGGCATTAGCCCCTCCTACTGCACTCACCGTATATATATGGAGGAGGAAGCTCGACCTTCCAGCGAGATGCAGCGACGTCTCAACCCTAACATGCGGGAGGTCGTTAAAAAGGAAATCATTAAGTGACTTGATGCGGGTATAATCTATCCGATCAGCAATAGCCCCTAGGTGAGCCCGATTTATGTAGTGCCCAAAAAGGCGGGACTCACCATCCGTGTTAATGATAGGGGCAAATCGATCCCTACACGCACTCCTACATCTTGGAGAGTGTGTGTAGATTATAGGAAATTGAATGCTGCAACAAAGAAAGATCACTTTCTGCTACCTTTTATTGACCAAATCTTGGAGCGATTAGCGGGAAATAAATTTTTTTGTTTCCTGGATGGATTCTCTGGATATAACCAGGTGGAAATTGATCCTCGGGGCCAAGAGAAAATCACCTTTACCTGCCCCTTCGGCACCTTCGCATTTAGAAGGATGCCATTTGGACTTTGTAACGTACCAGCAACTTTCCAGAGATGTATGTTGGAGATATTTCACGACATGGTGGGTGACTTTCTTGCGGTCTTCATGGATGACTTTTCGGTCTTCGGACCTTCATTTGATGATTGTCTTGCCAACCTGACCCGTATCCTTCGGAGATGTATTGATGTGAACCTCGTGCTTTCTTGGGAGAAAAGTCATTTTATGGTACATGAGGGAATTGTTCTCGGGCATATCATCTCCAATTGGGGTATTGAGGTTGACAGAGCTAAGCTTGATGTGATTGCTGATTTACCTGTGCCTAGCTCTGTCAAGCAAATCTGCTCCTTCTTAGGACATGTCGATTTTTATGGGAGATTCATCAAAGACTTCTCTAAGATTTCTAGACCTTTAACTCATCTCCTATCGACCGATGTACCCTTTGATATGGGCCCCGACTACATACGAGCATTCACGCAGCTGCGTGATGCTGTCACCAAGGCCCCTGTTCTCCAGCCACCTGACTGGTCCCTCGACTTTGAGCTCATGTGTGACGCTTCCGACCTTGCAGTCGGAGCCATCCTGGGACAAAGATGCAATAGACACCCCTTCGTGGTATACTACGCTAGTAAGACGTTGGATGAGGCCCAGCGTAATTATACAACCACTAAGAAAGAACTACTGGTGGTCATCTTTGGGCTGGAGAAATTCCGCTCTTATCTTCTAGGCTCGCATGTTACTGTATTCACTGACCACGCGGCCATTCGTCATCTCATGCACAAGAAGGATGCCAAGCCTAGATTTATTCGTTGGATCCTTTTGCTCCAAGAATTTGACCTTGAGATTCGTGATAAGGCCGGAGCCTAGAATGTTGTTGCTGATCATCTCTCGAGACTGGACCCTGACCACATTGGGCTTACCCTGTCGATTAATGAGGTTTTTCCCGATGAGCACTAATTACCTTATTTCTGTTTCCCTTCCACGGGGCTGGCCTAAAAACCAGTGCGAGCGTCTCATCGCATAAGCAAAATATTATTTCTAGGATATCCACTACTTTTTCGAATAGGTGCTGACCAGATCATCCGTCACTGTATTCCTGACAGCGAATTCCCTAGTGTGCTATCCTTCTATCACGATTAGGCCTGCGGAGGCCATTTTTCTAGGAGGAAAACTGCAGCCAAGGTGTTGCAGTGTGGTTTCTTTTGGCCCTCCCTTCATCAGGATGCACACAATTATGCTAAACATTGCACTAGGTGCTAGTCGTTAGGGTCAATGTCACGTCGTGACATGATGCCCCTGTAACTCATCCTGGCCACTGAAATCTTTGACATTTGGGGAATGATGAGAGCCTCATCATGAGCCATAACTAGCTCATTTTGACCCAATAAAGAAGATAAAAGCTCCTACATAACTTAGAAGAAGGCTTAACTGAAGGAACAAGTGCTCTGAGAAGAAAACATGAAATAAAGGTTAAAACTGCAATTTTACCATTGCAGTACATAAACGGGATTTCTCAGAGAAAAAAACATAGGTCAAATGGTCTAAATGAGATAAAAAGTGGGTTGAGTCAATCAGAAATGGATTTATGTGTAATCTAAGAATTAAATGACACTTGGTAACCCTAAAACAAACCCGCATAAATTAACAAGGTTTCGGTCAGAATAAAAATCAAGTAAACCCTCTAAAAATCATGGAAAAACATTCTCTAGGGTTTAGAACACTTAATTTGGCCCTTGTAACCCAGTTTGACCTAGATTAGGGTCCTAGCTCTTCAATTAACCTAATTTGGGTTTTTACGCAAAATATCCAGTCAAACGAGGTAAAACCTAAAAAACAACTTCACCATTGGATTCCTTAGGTCAAAATTAGGTTTGTACGAAAATTTGGACCTAAGGGGAGGTCATGTTGACCTACTTTGTAATTTAGTACACCCAAAGCACAATTTGGTCTTTATCTTTTGAATATCTTTGCAGAGAGCCCCCTAAGTTTTTCGCCCCCTTTGCAATCCGGTCCTTCCGCCATTGTTAGGGCAGAACCGAGCTCCGACGAGGTTTAGAGAGGGATTACTCTCTAATCCCTCAGAGATTCCCTCCCAGAAATGGAAGGAGGATTCTCTGAGGAATTCCCTTTCTTCTAAAGCCAATTACAATCGCTGGTGTGAACCCAATCTCTCGTGTGAACGCACGAGAGATTCGGGTATCCACCCTCTTTTCAACTCCGGCGAGTCGGTGGAGGTGATTGCGCGGTCTCCACGCGCTAGAAGGTTCGGCCAGCGCCTATAAAAGGCTCCCCAGACCCTGCCGCAGAACCTAAGCTTGATTTTGACGGAGATCCCCTCCAATTTCCCTCTCTCCCATCTCCGACCAAAAGACCCGCAAGCTCCGGCGACCTCCTCTCCTCCTTCTCGTCGCTCTGCTGCCATACCAGCAGCAGAGTCAACTCCGCCTCTTCCTCCCACGTCGCGCCGTACCAAGCGCACGTGTTCCTGACCTCTTCCTCGTCGCTGCTCCCTCCCTCAGAGTCCTTCTTCCCCGACGACGGCAGTTACGCGCCGTCCACTCCGCTGCCTCTCTTCCTTCCAGATCACCCCAGATACCCTCTCCATGCTCTCCTCTCTCTTTTCCCCCTGCTATTTTATCTGATTACCCCCCGACAGTGCCTAACCACCTCCATCATCCTCGCCTCCGACCGACCTCCGGCGAGCCGCCCACACCACTCCGCCCCTCCACACGGCTCACCAACCCCCTCGTGAGCTCCGCCTCACCACCAGGAACTCATTCGACCCCTCCACTGCCACTCCAGACCCCCACAGTAGCCCCCCGAACAACCCAACACCTCCGGCTACAGGTTGACCTAGGCACGCACGCCTAGGTCGACCTGCAGCCTACAGCACCGCCCACCGCCTTCGCCGTGCCACGGCGAAAGTTTCTAGCTAATCTGATTGGGCCAATAGGCCGTTCTTGTGTGTGACAGGTTGTAGCCTGCCGCCATTGACGGTCGAAGCAGCGAGGAGCTTGTAGCAGCTTCAGGCACCAGGGCTTCCAGGCTGCAGGTGCAGCAGGTGCACGCAAGTGTTGCAAAGCGACTGATGCCAGCAAGTCGCGCTGCGAAGCCAGCAGCTGGGGCAATTGCACGACGAGAATTCTGCGGGCGCGCGTGAAAGCAGGACTGACCAGATAGTCCCACATCGTGGGATCGCAAAACACAGGTATAGTATAAATTACTTTTGTGTTTTACTCTCATTGCCTCCGTAAGCACAGGGGTGAGGTCCCTCACCTGTCCTCACACCCTCCTCGTCCGAGGCTTGACCTCGCGGATCTGGTGGGATCCGACCCGACCCAAACCTTGAACACTCCTCGCGCACCACCACTTGCCGGTGCGCCTGGTCCCGGGTGCGAATCCGACCCGACTACCCGTGTGGCTCTGGGAGAGCGTACTTGAGTAAATTGCTTGAGAGAGAGAGAGAGACGCTTGGGTAGAGGGACGGGGGTAGGTTTTGCTTTGGCTGTGGTGTGTGCAGGAAGGAAGAAGCAAAGGAAGCAGCGAGCACCAGCTGCAGAACAGGAAGAGAAGAAAGAAGAAGAGGCTGTGTAGCAGAAAAAGAAGGAGAAGCTTTCATAGAGATCCAAAGAGAAGGAAGAAGGAAGGCAAGGCAGAAGAAAGAGAAGAACGAAGAGAGGCCAAGTGAAGACTGCAAAGATCAGAAGAAGAAGCCTTCGCAAGACAATAAGCAAAGGCAGAAAGAGAAAGAAGTGCAAAGGAGAATAAGAGCAACGAAGAAGAAGAGAGAAAGGAGATTGCATTTAAGACGTCTGATACAGAAATCAGACGTCCAATTCTATTTTTCTTTCAAAAATCCTTTTTAAAATTCTCTCTTTGAATCAATCCTTTTCAGTTAACAGTTGTATTCTTTGGTTTTAAAAAGTACTGAGCTTGCTCCCCGTGTTCGACCTCGGATACTCTAGTGTTTCGAGTAATAAAATTCTTTATATTTGTTTAAACGTTTTGTCGGTCATATTACAATGTGATATACTTTAAACCCGCACAAAAATGTGAGAACAGGGAATCGATTTCATGGGTCCCTTTCCTCCTTCCAACGGCTTTGAGTACATCCTTGTTGCTGTTGATTATGTTTCGAAATGGATCGAGGCTATTCCCACGCGCCATGCTGACCATGTCATATCTACTCGATTTTTCAAAGACCACATTTTTGCTCGCTTTGGGATCCCTCGAGCCATTATCTCTGATGGAGGAAGTCATTTTACCCATGTATCTTTTCGGGCACTTTTGAGGAGCTATGGAGTCCACCATCGTATCGCATCTCCGTATCATCCTCAGATAAATGGCTAGGCTGAGGTGTCGAATCGGCAAATAAAGCAAATTCTCCAGAAAATGGTTCGGCCTGACCGTAAGGATTGGTCCGACAAGATGATTGATGCACTTTGGGCGTATCGAACCGCCTTTAAGGCTCCCCTTGGTATGTCTCCTTATAGAATTGTTTACGGGAAGCCTTGTCATTTGCCCGTTGAGTTGGAGCACTGCGCTTATGTAACCTCGACCCAAACTTGTGTGGTTGAGAAAGGAAACTCCAACTCTAGGAACTGGAAGAGCTCCGTCGTGAAGCCTGTGACTCTGCCTTAACTTTCAAGCAACGTACTAAGGCCTTTCACGACAGTCGAATTCGGCGGAAGGAATTTGAGCTATCTCAGCAAGTTTGGCTTTACAATGCTCAGCTCAAATTCTTTCCAGGGAAATTAAAGTCCAAATGGACTGGTCCCTACTTGGTCTCGAGACCATTTCCCAATGGGGCCGTTGAAATTGAAGATCCCAAATCTGAGCATAAATTTACGGTCAATGGGCAACGGTTAAAACCCTGTCGTACTCATGAACCTACCCTCGTTAGTGAAATTGTTGCGTTGCTGGAGGGTAACTAACTTCGTGCCTCACTCTGAGTCCAGCTAGGGACGTTAAATTCAGCTCTCGTTGGGAGGCACCCCAGCAATACTCCTCCACTATCACTTACACAATTCCATTTCACTTCACTTCGCACTTCTTCGCTTTTCACTTCACCACCCACCATCCACCCACCCTACCTCCCTGCTTTATAACTTGCACTTCAGCCCTCGTTCCCTGATCCTTGGACTTTGCTTTACCCTGCATGCATATGAGGACATAGCATCATTTGGCATGGGGGGGTGGATAGGCATCCATAGGATCTGGGTATTATATGGTATCATGCAGCTTCCATTATACATATCCATTTATAAATATGTACATAGCCTATTTAAAAAAAAAAAAGGTATTTAGCAATGATCTTAAGGCTGAAACAAAAATACAATAAGTGTTTATGGATATTCAACCATTATTTTGAAGACTTTCCGGGCCAAAGAAGCTTGATTCGCTCAAGCTTGGCTTAATTTACTTGAGCATTGATAAGATAGATCGGAATCTCTCCTAACTAAGGACGTATTCTTATACTTGAGTCACCGGTACAGGATTCATTGGTTTTCCCCTACTTGAGAGCCTAAGTAATCTTGGTTCACACTACACATATCGAAAAAGACCAGGTGAACATAAGATCCAACCCTAGTGTTCATTAGGGAAGGTGGAGTCCTTACCTATGCACGCAGATAGATTTTTTATCCTAAATGTTAGTCTTGTGTTTAGGAGAAACTCTTTTCACCGAAACGGTACTCTCCCACAAAAAATATGTGCTCCTCCAAATAAAGTTGTAAGAGATATACTGACAATTGTTTCAAAAAAAAAAAAACTTGCAAATAAGTCAGTATATCTTTCAAATGTCTGTAAATTCTTCTCCCCAAAAATTTTTTTAGGACATGTTACAAATACCCTATTTCTACCATATATTTCTTAAGCCACAAAAGCAATAACAGTGGGGTTGAATTTTCCATCATCTTTTTGAGGGTTAGTCCGAAGACATGAGCTGAAATTGGGACCAACCTACACTTAAAAATTCGTGAAACCCTGGGCTTGAGCCTTAATGTTCATCTGGTTAGACTTGATCCTTCACTATGCATAAACCATAATCTCTTGAGCTCTTGAGTACGGCAAAACCCTCTGAGTCCTGGAAATCATACCTAGGGTTTAAATATCAAGAGTCCAGGTTAGTCGAGAGATGTTCTATATCATGTAAGACTTAAGGTACTCATAGTCTTCTTTGCAATTGGTTCTCACAATATCCAACAAATAAACACATCCATGTCGCTTCAGAAAAGAATCTTTAGCTTAAGATCATTTCTAAACACAATATAAAATGTTTTGCTAGGGACTAGCAAAAGATAGGCATGGGGGTATGTTTGCACAGCAAAAATATACCAGTAAATATGCCATCTTGTGTTATTTCCTAGCACTGCCATTGCATCTTATGTAGCTGTAATTGCAATTGTGAATAGATGCCTGCATGCATTTATAAAGAGGGGAGGAGAGTGTGAATAATTGGCCATCTATTAATTAACATCTTCCTCAAGTGTGGCACTGTAATTTCACCCTTTTTCATATTTTTATTATTTTGAATTTTCCTCTCTCACGCGGCTGCAGAGCTTGGTGTGTGCACGCCTCTCCGCGCCTCTCCTCCTGCCAACAGCGTGGCTAGTTGTGCGCACATCTCCTCTTGCCAGCAGCATGGCTGTGGCATGCCCTCTCCTCTATATAAGACCTTCCTCTCTCCCTTGCGGGGGCATGCACTTTTAGATCATCGTCATCCTGAGACAGTCGTAGGCCAACCTCCTCCACTTTCCCTCTCCATACACAGTACCTCTTCTCACAAGCTGAGAAGAGGCACACCGTGCGCAGGAGAAAACTCACAGTGGTCTGTGACCACCACTGTGAGTTCCACCATCGCCCAGCTCTTTCGTGAGCAGGTGGGCGTGGTGGTTTCGCCTTTTGTTTCACTGTCGATTGTCTTCTCCGCCATTAGCCAGAGCTTCAAGCTCTCAAGCTTAGAAGCTCCAGTAGCACCATACGCCTGCCTGCAGACTCCGCCAGTCACCGCACGCTCGCCTGCAGAACGCGCTCACCCTTTTTCCGTACGCGCAGGTGGTCCACAGCGCGCCCGTGCACACAAAACCGCCTCCACCCGGTCACCGCTCCTCGCGGCACTATAGCGCACTGTTCACACCTCTAAACGCGACACTATAGCCACTGGCTCATTTCTCACTTAGCCGGTGGCTCTGCACTCTCTCTCCTTGGCGCTACCCGCTACAGCTGGTCTTCCAACGCTCGCACCTCACCCGCTATAGCGCTGTGCCTTGCCCGTCCGTGCCTGCCCACGCAGTAGAGAGCGCTGCGCTTCACTCCGCATCGCACACGCTCTCTCTCTCCTTGCCCGCGCACCCTTGCGCATCAGATGTCGGGGTAGCACGGCAGACGGCTTATCTGCTGCGCTCCCCTCCCCCTTCAGCATACACACACTCACACCTGTACACGCACTTGTGCACTCACACACGCACTGGTACACTCACACACACTCATACACTCATGTATACACACACACACACATATATATATCCACTCACATCCTTACATAAATATATATATACATATACACACACACACACACACATATATATCTACATACATACACATCTATATATACATATATAGTTATAGATATATACATATATACATATACATACTTACATATACATCCACTTACCCATATCCATCTATACACCTCACTACCACCACCCATACTCCCGTGTAGTAGTCCCTCCACCGTGCATCATATCGTGGGAACATTCACACTAGTTGCTGATATTCCTTGATATCCGCACAAAGCAAGCGACTCCACCCTCACTCCTACACATCCGCTCCACACTCCACGCGGCACTTAGTCTTGTTGGTTGCATCTTGCTAGACGTGGACCAACTTGACACCGTGCTACATTCCATCTCCATTTCTACCTCCACCCCTATCTACATAATATATAAATATATATATCTATTCTGTATCTACTATATATCTATACATATATATATTAAGCTAAGTGTATCTTTCTTTCCTAGCAACTTTGTTTTCATTTATCTTTTATTTCTTGCTATTAAAACGACAAAAAAAAAGTAAAAGAGAAAAGATAAGTCTTGTCTTACAGGTACTCGATCTTGCGGATAACAAGATCGATTTTTGGAGACCCCTAGTTGGCTACAAGCCAAGAATCATTTGGCTCAAGGTCAAGGACTTGATTTTTGAGGGTGTACCTCAAGGACAACATTATCACCAACAAAAATCTTAAAAATAGAAAAAACCAAAAATATAATAAACACAAGGAAGAGATACATTTTAGGAAATGTGTAGAAACTCTTTGATCTTCAAATTTTCGCCTCCCTGAGATCGACCCTGGGCCTAAAAGCGACCAAGATAAAATCAAGTAGGTCATGTTCAAAATTTTGTGAAGCTGGTTAGGCTCGATTTAGGTTAACTCACTATACTAATTTCAACGATAATATCACCATATTAACAAAACCTATTCGAGTCTCACCATTTGGGAGAGAGCTAGCCACCCCACGGGACTCGGGGTTCAACTAGCCGCCTTACACCTACTTGTTAAGCCCATTGGGCAAACTGGGGTACTCAGATGAGGGTGCGCGGACTGTGGAGGGGTGAGACCCTTGTTTGGTTCTGAGAGGCGAGACCCTTGTTATTGAGAGGGCTAGGCCCTATACTGTTCCGTGCTGTACTTTGGGCGTACTCGCTGGCGGAAATGACTGACCGTGCACCAGTGTAGGGTAGCTACCCGTGCACTTATCACGCGTGCCATAGTTACCGCTACGTCTGTCCATGATCTCGGGGTGGTTGACTGGGTGTAGGATTACCACGGGGGACTCTCCCGGCCAGGATAGCACCACGTGTGCCTTCTACTCTTTGGAAAAGATTGCAATCAAGATCGTTCCCACGAGAAACATGCGAGATCAAGAAAGAAACCTGAAAGTAAACCAATGGGTGAAAAGGAATTACTTGTAAAATAAATAATTGAAAAAGATAAATTTACCTGTTAGCTTTTACTGTTTTAGATAGTCTGGTTACCGGCTGACTTCGTTTACTCATAACCCTTTACAGGTGCAGGAGTTGAGTGGCCCAAGTCACCGGCTGTAGAGGGCGCTGAGCCTAGTTGAGCCCAGCAGTAGTTTCCTGTTGTAGTTGTACTCTCTTTTCTACTAGTGAGTTTTAGACTGTTGTTACCGTTCTGTTACTGTACTTTTGTTTCTACTTTCTTATTGTTGTGGTGGTATGTACTGTTCAGCAGCTTTTACTTTCTTACTACTTGTACTCTTTTACTGTTAGTTATCTTGTATAGTGAATGTGGTTTATTTTCCTGCTTTTCGGTTATTTCTTGTTGGACGACTGAATTTTGGGATTAGTCGAGTTGAGCCGGTCTCGGGTCCTGTAGGGAGTCGGGAACCAAGTCGTAACAGATCCAATTGAAACCACAAGGAATGAAGACATCCACAAGTAATATGAACAATCTTTTACTCTATAATGTCTTCCTTTTTTGATTTTTTTCTTATATGATTTATGTCCTCACTTAAACTCACATTCTTATTAACATAGCAATTGCACAAAATTTATGATCAAATTTAAATATCCCAGTGCAATACTTAATATCACTGGTGCAAACACAAAAAACTTTGGATCACATTCCAAAATCACCTCTGATCCCCGGTGCAATCTATTTTATGATAGGAGAAAATTGATCACATTTAAATATACCCAGTGTAATATTTAATATCACCGGTGCAAACCTAAAGAAACCTGGGTTCCCGGTATCAAATGTCCTCGGTGCAATCTACTTTATCACCAAATAAAAGTTTAAATATCCCCGATGCAATACTTAATATCATTGGTGCAAATTCAAAAAACTTTGGATCACATTCCAAAATCACCTCTTATCCCCGGTGCAATCTATTTTATGACAGAGAGAACTGATCACATTTAAATATCCCCGGTGCAAATCCAAAAACCTAGGATCACCTTCCAAAATCACCTATGATCCCCGGTGCAATCTATTTTATGACCAGAGAAAGTCGATCACATTTAAATATCCTCGGTGCAATATTTAATATCACAGATGCAAATCCAAAAAACTTGGGTTCCCGGTATTAAATATCCACAGTGGATTGTACTTTATCAAACACTAAAAATTTAAACATCTCCGCTGCAATATTTACTATCACCGGTGCAAAACACAAAATCACCACTGATCCCCGGTGCAGTACTGAATATCACCGATGCAATACTTAAGATCATTGGTGCAATACACGTATAAATTGGTATTATCACCTGCACAAGGTGCTTTATCAGCTAGATATCCTAAAAACCAATATATATAAAAAAAATAATATATTAATGAAAAATTTTTGATGTATCCTACTATATATATAATCAAAGCTAAAACTACAATGTAGAAGTGCCCAAGGATAAAGATGGACAATCGTTTGTAGTGTTTTTTTTCTTCCTCCTCTTTACAAATGAAACCTCTCATGGTTTCTTAGATCTCTTCTCACGAGGCCTACCACGATATCTTGTTTGCTTTGGATTATGAATAGTTGGAGAATTTGATGCACCCTAAAAAAAAAAAAATAGAAAACATCTCTTACAAAAAAATAAAAACGACATAAGAAACAACTATACCTGATCTTCAAACCTTGTCAAAGACACTAATTGCTTGAATGCATCGTCAAGCACCTTCAAGCATATATCATGGTTGGAAGGATGTGTCACCACCATCATCAAATTTCACAATCCTTGACCATATATTCTCATATCTATCCGTAGGATCATCGATAGATAAAATAGCCTCAAAACTGCTTGTCACAGAGGGAAGCCTCATATATTTTCTCCAACGAACAATAATGTATTTAGATGGAAGATCTTATATGACAAATTCCATCAGAACAAAAATGCAATGCCTGGAGAGGATCCCTTTGTAATTCCCTACTTGGAGGGGGTGAGATATGCATGACGTAATATAAAGTGTGGAATTAAAATAGACAATCTCACAAAAAATAAGCAACTACACAATAGGCACAAGTATTTTTAGGTGGAAACCCTGATGTAAACACATTTACACTACTGAAAATGTCTATTTATGCATGTTCTTAAGTATAGGATTGCATTTCATGATATAAATATTGCATTACATGCATCATCTTGCATTTAGAGTAGTTTGAATAAAATGGAGGTTAATTGTCTCCTTTTATGTGCTTGGACAGGGCAAATATTTTATCGGGGCATCGGATCAAAGATCCAACCGTATGGATATGATCAGGGCGACGATTGGAGTTCAACGACTCCAAGATCGCCCTAATTAGGCATCCGTAGCATCAGATAGAGACCGGGGAACCCTAGAAGATCAAGGGCCAGGATGGTGTAAATCCGCACTTCAGATGGCAAATCCGACCATACGGATGAATTCGGATCGACGATCGCAGCCCAACGACAGAAAAATCGAGTCAATCCGACATCCGTGGCACCATCTACAACTTCCAGAAGATGGACGGCCAAGATGGCGCCACGTGGCACCATCTCAGCCGCCCAATCGGCCGCATGCGTCTTGTGAAGACCGCGCACCGTCTCCTCTCCGCCGTTTGATCTCGATCCAACGGCTGCGGTCGCTCGCTCTTAAAAGCGTCCGCGCGACCATTTCGTCCGCGTAGCGCAGCGGCGACGCAGCTGCGGGCGAAGCGGAGGTCGCGGGTTCGAGCCGCGGTGAGGGGGTGGAAGGCGCGGGCGAGCGGGCGCGGACGAGCGTCAGATGAAGATCCAACGGCTGCGCGCGCTCAATCGGGACGACGCGCGATTGGACGCCGGGCGTAACGCGCGATCGCACGCGGGCGCGCTACGCAGCGGGCGCGGACGCGATCTAAACCGTCCGATCTCGCAATCGGACGGCTGAAAATCAAGCGACGTGCGTAGGCGTTACGTGCGGGCAGCCGAGCGGGCGCGCGTGGGCGCGGAGGCTACGCCCACGTTGAGGGCTTTAGCGACGGATTTATCCGTCACTAAAGACCCCTCATTTATTGTTTTGAAAGTGTAATGTCCATTTTGCCCCCACTCCTTGCAACTATAAAAGGAGACCCCCTCCATACGAAATTTTCATCCCTTCCTTCTCCTCTCTACCTCTCCAAAGCTCAAGAGAAGCTTGTCCCACACCCGGGATGCTTCTCGCGAGATAAAGTCCAAATTTTCGTCCCCCTTCGGAAGTGGATCCCGCGACGACGACGGCGTGCTGCTCCGTTCCCGTTCTTCTGCTTCGTCCTCCTTCGTCCCGCTTCGTCCTCCTTCATCCAGGCGTCGTCCCGTCCGGCTCGTCCTCCAAGCGACCGTCGAGGAGGATTCTCTCTCCCTATTCTTTTTACTGCTTTCTAGTATAGATTTACTGCTTTCTAGAGTAGTCTATTCGTCCTCTGAGCGATCGTCGAGGAGGACATTTCTCCCTCCATTCTTTTAATGCTTTCTAGAGTAATTGTTTTATGTTTTCTAGTTGTAACGAACGAACTCTTTTATGATAAATTCCTTGTCTATTCTACATCTCATTTTGATTTCCATGTATAGTATTCTTTCTCTCTCTCTTACTCCCTCTCTCTCTTTTATTTGTTGTAGATACTTAGATAGTTTAAATTGAATTTCTTCGTGACAAAATAAAAAGAAACGCGAAGTTTTTAAATCAAACGTTCGCCTCCCTGTGTTCGACCCGGAATTTTAATTTCGGTATAAATTTTATTTGTTGAACACGAATCCTTCGCTTTCGAACTACAACGACAGGTTTTCCAAAACCGAACACGTTAGCGTAGGTTCGTAAATCGTTCAACAAACCCAAACCGGGTGAAAACCACCACCTAACCCTCTCGAGTTAGGATTTCCCGATCGACCTAGTCAATCAAATCCACTAAACCCAGTTACTTGAACGAGGGTGACTGAACCTCAAGTACAACCACACTACTTAGATCGAGGGTAGTGTACTTCAAAACCCTTCTCTTCACAAGAAGGATTTTGTCTCGTGAAGGAAACAGAAATTCGCAAAGCAAATACCCAACCAAAGATAATAAAAAGTACAACAATCCTATAGAGCTACAAATATTTAAGCCTAGCTTCTATAGGAGTTAGGAAACTTCCCTTTGGTGGAAGTGCGTCGATGTAATGACGCGGATGCGTGAACCACGCCTTGGCACAACAACGCTCTCATAACATCAGTGGGAGAGTGGGTGCATAGCAAGACGAAGCTCTTAGGTGTGAAGTGAGTGCTTGTAGAGCTAGAGCTTCTTCTATTTGATCTTCTTCTTTTTGACACAAGAGAGTGGAAATATTTTTGCAAGGTGTGTCTTGGGTGTGTCTTTCAAGCCAAGGGGTCCTCCTCTATTTATAGAGGGCTAAGGAAGGCTTTGGAAGGCCTTGGAAGGCTTCCATAGCCGTTGGGTACAAATCCAAAGAGAATCATGCCGTAGTCAGAATTAATCATGATTCTGACAGGGTCATCAGACGTCTGGTCCTGGCATCAGACGTCTGGAAAACCAATTTAAGACGTCTGATTTTAGGTGGGTTTCCTTCTTGACTTGAATCAGACCTAAACAGGGTTCTAGTGTATGTCCATCAGACGACACACAGGACGTCTGGCACAAGGTCTGGACGTCTGGAAACCTATTTGTTCTCTAGAAATGGATTCCCAACTATTCTAACGGCTGTAAAATCTCTGAAGGAAGATTTTGGGTTAGTCGAGGCAAAACGATCATGTATCAGACATCTGGGGTCCTCTACGGACGTCTGATACGAGGCTAACTGTCATTTTCTCAATGTTTGCTAAGGGAGCCAATGGTCCACTAATTGGAAGTCTGGCAAAGACATCAGACGTCTCCTAAGACGTCTGGAGGAAGGTCTGGACATCTGATTTCATCAGATAGAACTAACTAAGTCCAGCCTAAATAATCGGACTTCTGAGTCAACAGTCAGACATCTTAAAAGTTTTTGTCAGATGTCTGTAATTCAGATTAGACGTCTGAAAAGGTTGTCTGATCCTTATTTTGATTTTCTAAGTTCTCTATAGAAAACCTAAGTATCTTAGGGTAGTGCAGGTGTTCCTAGGACTACTTTAAGGATCCTTTGAGGCTCTTTTACAGATATTCTAAGAAATAAAAAGAGCAAGAATATAGTGACAAAAGTACATAGAAAAGGATAAATAGAAATCTATCCTATTCTTCTTGTCCTTTCATCTTCAGGATTTCGCTCCTCGCGAAGCTCCTCCGCCTCTATCTAGCTCCTCAAATCTGCCATAGATGTGAGTTAGAAACCTATCTCCATTTGCAATTTGACCTGAAAACTAGGACTCAAAAGCAAGTGTTAAAAGACACGTGTTTTGTTATCGTCAAAATAAACCATCGTGTGCTCTAGCACCAACAATCTCCCCCTTTTTGATGATGACAAAATCAAAAATAATAATGCATAAAATCCTCCCCCAGTTTGACATTATCAAAAAGGCTTTTATCAATTTTAAATATCTTATATCTCCCCCTTAAAACATGCTCTTCTATAATTGGGTTGAATTTCTTTTAACAAGAGTAATGTCCTCCCCCTCTTTGTAACAACAAAATAGCTATTATTTTTCTCCCCCTTTCTAAAGGAAATATAGCTAACAAGATCTCCCCCTTAATTATTGACACATAGCTCATAATTTTAACTCCCCATATTTATATGCTAATGATAACAAGATAGGGTTAAGGGTTACCTCACCTACAATGGCCAATAGAATGGCCCAAATGGAGGTGGTGGATGCCATATCGGATGGGGCTCTCATCCGTAGTTTGGAGGCCCGAGCATTGGCGACGGTCTTCAGTCTGGCGATCGACGTGCGGCGGGTCCATCATTTGTTTGCCGTCTCGTCGGTCTTCTTGTCCTTCTCCTTGGTCTACTCTTTGGTCCACCCAACTCGAGTTGACCGTTCTTGAGCTTGTAGGTCCAATCTCTTATATTATAGTCACCCTTGAAACCTACAAAATAAGATTCTAGATCTCTCCTCGGTATCCAAGTTAATTTGGATCTAGATCTGTTAGCGGGTCTCCTTGACGGAGATCCTTTCTCAACTTAGGGCTATGCAAATTTTCTATTTTTTTGATTAGTTTGTTGGAATTTTCCCTAAGACATGCGATTCCTTTTTCTATAATATGCATCTTAGTCTTTAATTTAGAAATTTCTAATTTTAGACTAACATTTTCCTTAATCAATTTAGTATTTTCATTGATTAAATCTTTATTTTCTAATAACAAGTTATTATCCTTAGGATTAGCTTCTACATCCTTGAGTTTTATTTCCAATCTTTCATTTTCACTTTTAAGAAAATTAAGATCCCTTTTAATATTTTTATTTTCTATCTTAAGTGATTTATTAAGCTCAAATAATTCATCGAAGGCATCTTGTAAATCGGGATTTTCCTCATTTTCACTGTTGTTGCTATCGCTATCACTTCCCATGGCCATGAAGCCCATGCAGGCGATTTCTTCCTCGGGGTTCTGCTCTTCTTCTTCCTCTGAGCTCGTGTTGTCCCAAGTTGCTTGGAATGCCTTCTTCTTAGACTTCTCCTTTACCTTCTTCTTTTCCTTCTTGAGAAGAGGGCACTCTAGTCGTAGATGCCCTTTCTCATTGCAGTGGTAGCAACGTCTCGGGTTTTCCTTCTTCTCCTTCTTTTCTTTCTTTGATTCTCTACAAAACTTTGAAAATTTCTTAAGTAAAATTTTAAAGTCTTCGTCGTTAGAACTTACCTCACTATCTGACGTAGCTCTGAAGGCGAGGATCTTCTTTGATTTTGGCTCCGGTGTGTCTTTCTTCTTTTGCTTTAACTTTGTCTCATAGGCCATTAGGTTGCCTAGGAGATCCTCTATGTTGAGCTCCTCTACCTCGTTTGCCTCCTTGATGGCGGTGACCTTTTGCTCCCATTCAGGTCTAAGGGAACAGAGTAGTTTTCCTTGAAGCTCCCCCTTGATGAAGGTCTTACCTAAAGCTTTTAAATTATTTACAATGAGAGTGAACCTAGTGTTCATCTCACTTAGAGATTCGTTAGACTTCATTGAAAAAGACTCAAATTCTTGAGAAAGTAAATCTATTTTAGAAGTCTTTACCTTAGAGGTACCTTCGTGAGTTACCTCGAGTGTGTGCCAGATCTCATATGCGGTGGCGCATTGCGAGATTCTGTTAAACTTCTCCGGGCTCAAAGTGTAATATAATGCGTTCATTATTTTTGCATTTAGAGGGAGCTCTTGGATTTGTTGTTGCGAGTAGCCTCCCGCGGGTTTCTCTGGGATGTCAAACAGCGTCTCGCATCTGGCCTAAATCGTGAAGTCATTGGCTTGCAGCCTAGTCTTCATCCGCAGCTTCCAGTAGGGGTAGTTGCTCCCGTCGAAGAACGGCGGACGGGTCGTAGACTGCCCATCGGAAATCCTGCTTGCGGAGCTGCTTCCCTCCATGATCTTCTTGCTGGGTGTTACTCCGATCTTGCAAGAACTTGGCTCTGATACCAATTGTAATTCCCTACTTGGAGGGGGTGAGATATGCGTGATGTAATATAAAGTGCGAAATTAGAATAGACAATCTCACAAAAAATAAGCAATCACACAATAGGCATAAGTATTTTTAGGTGGAAACCCAAACCGGGTGAAAAACACCACCTAACCCTCTCGAGTTAGGATTTCCCGATCGACCTAGTCGATCAAATCCACTAAACCCAGTCACTTGAACGAGGGTGACTAAACCTCAAGTACAACCACACTACTTAGACCAAGGGTAGTGTACCTCAAAACCCCTTCT
Organism: Thalassia testudinum; assembly: GCA_037157565.1. Lineage (NCBI taxonomy): Eukaryota > Viridiplantae > Streptophyta > Magnoliopsida > Alismatales > Hydrocharitaceae > Thalassia > Thalassia testudinum. Next base: position 180,545,650 of record JAZHRO010000036.1, on the reverse strand, counting down.
CTTCACATGAAGGATTTTGTCTCACGAAGAAGACGGGAATTCGCAAAGCAAATACCCAACTAAAGATAATAAAATGTACAACAATCCTATAGAGCTACAAATATTTAAGCCTAGCTTCTATAGGAGTTAGGAAACTTCTCTCTGGTGGAAGTGCGTCGATGTGACGACGCGGATTCGTGAACTACGCTTTGGCACAACAGCGCTCTCGTAACGTCGGTGGGAGAGCAGGTGCATAGTAGGACGAAACTCTTAGGTGTGAAGTGAGTGCTTGTAGAGCTAGAGCTTCTTCTATTTGATCTTCTTCTTCTTTTTGACACAAGAGAGTGGAAATATTCTTGCAAGGTGTGTCTTGGGTGTGTCTTTCAAGCCAAGGGGTCCTCCTCTATTTATAGAGGGCTAAGGAAGGCTTTGGAAGGTCTTGGAAGGCTTCCATAGCCGTTGGGTGCAAATCCAAAGAGAATCATGCCGTAGTCAGAATTAATCATGATTCTGATAGGGTCATCAAACGTCTGGTCCTGGCATCAAACGTCTGAAAAACCTATTTAAGACGTTTGGGAACTAAGTCAGACGTTTGATTGTAGGCAGGTTTCCTTCTTGACTTGAATCAGACCTAAAAAGGGTTCTAGTGTATGTCCATTAGATGACACACATGGCGTCTGGCACAAGGTCTGGACGTCTGGAAACCTATTTGTTCTCTAGAAATGGATTCCCAACGAGTCTAACGGCTATAAAATCTCTGAAGGAAGATTTTAGGTCAATCGAGGCAAAATGGTCATGTATCAGACATCTGGGGTCCTCTACGGACGTTTGATACGAGGCTAACGATCATTTCCTTGATGTTTGCTAAGGGAGCCAACGGTCCACTAATTGGACGTCTGGCAAAGGCATAAAATGTCTCCTAAGACGTCTGGACGAAGGTCTAGACGTTTGATTTTATCAGACAGAATTAACTAAGTCCAGCCTAAATAATCGGACGTCTGAGTCAACAGTCAGACGTCTTAAAAGTTTTTCTCAGACATCTGAAATTCTAATTGGACATCTGAAAAGGCTGTCTGATCCCTATTTTGGTTTTCTAGGTTCTCTATAGAAAACTTAAGTATCCTAGGGTAGTGCAGGTGTTCCTAGGACTACTTTAAGGATCCTTTGAGGCTTTTTAACAGATATTCTAAGAAATAAAAAGAGCAAGAATATAATGACAAAAGTACATAGAAAAAGATAAACATAAATCTATCCTATTCTTCTTGTCCTTCCATCTTCAAGCTTTCACTCCTCGCGAAGCTCCTCCAATCTGCCATGGATGCGAGTTAGAAACCTGTCTCCATTTGCAATTTGACCTGAAAACTAGGACTCAAAAGCAAATGTTAAAAGACACGTGTTTTGTTACCATCAAAATAAACGATCGTGGTACTCTAGTACCAACACCCTTTAATCTCAAATAGACAACATGAACATGATATTGATGTTGAAGACTTCTCCAATAGGACAGAAAAAGAAAAAGAGCTTGGTGAATCAAACTCCTCAACAACGATGGAATAATTATCAGAAATTCCATGCTCAAAAGCAAAAGTTTTTCTGCAATAGATAATATTATGCAACTCCTTTTGAAATTGAAAAAACATTGTAATAGTATAAGCATCCCTTACTTGAGCCTCCATGGGAAATTTAGAATATAAAATAGGAGACTTGAATTTAAAATCAAAATTTGCTTTACGATTCTTCTCTTGTTTCGCTTGAAGACCAATCTCATATTGCCTCACAAATTGCTTCAAAGTAGTTTTCAAATTAACATATCCATCAAAAAATGCATCGATCCCTTCACTTCTTTACGTGCTAGACATGCCAGCCCAAAACATGTCATTAAAAAGATAAGGGTTCCACATATGTCGAATCTCAAACAAATCATAACGGCATTTATTGCCCTCCAAATGTTTGTTTCTAACCATTGTAGCCCATTTCTCTTCAAAATCGTCCTTTGATCTTGAATTATGAATAACTTGATTAAAAGCTTCCCTAGTATGCTCATCTTTAAGAAGCTTTTGAGGAGGCTTATTTTTGATGTACCAAATAATAGCTTGACAATACCATGGAACATAGCTGATACAACATTAATAATAGCTTGACATTGATCTGTAGATGTATACCCTACATGCAAGACTGAAATGTCTGAAATAACCACATAAATTTCCTGTTGTCTCATCTTTTAATAGAGCACAACAAAATAAAACTGTGTGACTATGATTATTTACTCCAGCGAAAGGAGCAAAAGGCATGTCATATCGATTTGTCAAAAGTATGTTGTGTCAAATGACATTACATCACGAAAAAACTTGTAGACTAGTTAGCTACTAAAATCAGACAAAAGAATGTTCTGGATGCAACCATCATCATCAAAATCTATAGAATAAAAGAAGTTGCTATTATTTGATTGCATCCTAACGAAATAACTTTGAACAACCTCTGCATCACCTATACCAAACTTCAAATTCTTTGTTTTACGTATTGCATTTCTTGCATCTTGGGTGGTAAATGTTAAGTTCTCAAATCCATTGTCCCCAATAGCAAAGGAAGTAATTGACTTTGACAAACTAATACCTGCTTGATCATTTAACACCATTCGACATTTCCTTTCCAATGGTATTTTCTTGGATAGAAAGTACTTCATCATAGTTGAATCGCAAAACTCATGACTATGATCATTGCAATAAAAAATAGTGATATATTTCCTAGAGCCATCACAAAATCGAAAGCGAACATGAGCCTTGCATCTAACTTTAGATGTCAATCTTTTTGAATAGTAAAGATTGCATGACTTCTTAGGAGGTTCACCTCCTCTTGAACAAATAAGCCTTGCTCTACGTACAAAATTCTTATCAACGTCATCATAATTTGTGCTCTTTAAAGAATATTTAAAGGAATTACGATGGGCAAAATCTTGACAAAAAGAAACAGCAGCCTCAAAAGAATCAAATTCCATCCCAACTTCAATATTTTGTTCACCTAAAACCATGCCAAAGTAACATGGATGAGTTAAAATCATTGCAATGATAAATTACACCGGTGCAATTAGATTTAATTGCATCGGTGCAAAATATTACAAAACATAGATGCTCCAATGCAAAAGAAATTTGCACTGTTGCAAAAAAATGCAGCGATACAAAGTTTAATTGTATGGATGCCTAAAAATATAGAACCATAACCTAAATATTAAAATAAAATAACACCAATGAAAAACATTTCAGAAATAGACATAAAAATCGAAGATAATATATGCACCTTCATCTATATCAGGAGTAGAGTTATCTTGATCGTTCAGATGAGAAGATAAAGTTTCAAAGGAAGGTTTACGGTCATCCCCATCAAAGGAATCCAAATTACAGCCATTGTTCAGATCCATAACAATGTTATTAAAAATGAAATCACAATAATGATCACAAATACAAGCGTACATCGAAACTTAAAAGAAATAGAAAAACAAGATTGGCATACCTAAGAAGGATGAAGCAGTGCGGGGAGCGGAACAGTTGCAAACGAAGAACAGAGCTACTAAAGAAAAAAAATGAGAATCGTGAGAGGAGAAGAGGAAATGACTTATATATGGATTGTTATACGCACTGTTGTATGGGGATCACCTGTGTCAACTTTTACGTCACGGGATGCGTTTTCCTACTTTTTGATATTTCAAAAAAATATAACAAAAGTCACACATAATTTTCCTCAATCGACAACGATTTGGTTGATTTTACAGTAAAAATTTATAATGTTAAAAATGTTATACTTTTAAGAAGTCAATTTAATTACTCAAATAAGGGCATGAGAGATGATTTTTTTTTGTTATGACGTGATGATGTTGGTGGGATTGAACGAGGAGGAAGAGGATTTGAACACAGCATGAGATAAAGGGATGGCAAATTTCACGAGAGAGAGAGAGAGAGAGAGAGAGAGAGAGAGAGAGGAGGGGTGTTTGGTGTGGGTGTGATCGTGTGAGAGGAAAGCAAGAAAGAGAGAGAAGGGAGAAGGGAAAAATGTTGTGATAAAGGTTGAGGTGGGGATGACGTGTCGGATTAGAGAAACTCGCACCTTCCTTTAGATTATAGATAGATGCTCAAATTTTACCTACAAGAAGGATCTTGGTTTGCCCTCGAAAAATAATCTTTTTAGCAGGAGGTTTTGAATTTTAGTTTTAATTTTACAATGCATCTATGCAACGATGCCAAGATAATATATGGAAAACGTTACCGGTTATTGTTAATGGAAAAATTGAGAAAAAGGTTCAAATACATAGTCTTCCTATTGAGTAAACGGTGTGCTCAAGGACAAGAGGCAGAAAGGGCATTACCTCCACAAGACGCTCATTAACACGTGGGACATATAATGGTGTCTACTTTTTCTATCTTTTTTTGCATACTACTAATCTTCATTGAAAGGAGAAAGAATACACTGTAACTGGATGCGGACGAAGGGATAAAGGAAGAGAACAGCCCTCGAGAGAGGGGAAGGTGATGCCCCCATCGAAACTGTGAGGAGATACTACTCCCCAAAGGAAAGAAACAAACCTCAAACGAAACAAGAAAACGCAAAAAAAAATAACATATAACAAAGAAGTGCATCCAATACTAATAAGTTCCTAGTAGAGTCTTAGCCATTGAAGAACTCGAGTGGTTACTTCACGCTCAAAGTTAACAACTCTGCCACCAAGAAGAAATTTTGATGATCAACTTGATCCACGCAAATGAGAGGTTGGAGAAGTTGAAGTTGGAACAGCTGAACAAATTCTCAATTGTGTGAAGCACAGTGTCTCACGTGATCTCCTAGAAAGGAAATAAAAGGAAAGAGAATGCCACAGTAGTTGAGAGTGGAACTTGAGTGCTTCAAACCTCAGGGCTCCAACATGATTTCTCAACCTACGATGAAGAAGCTCAACCACCGGCTGACCTTTGCATCGTGGGACGAATCTGAAAAGGATAAAGTGAGAACCTCAAGGATGTTAGGTTGACCTTGACATGGAGAACTACTACAAGAAAGAATCGAGGGGATATTGAGAAGTGTTGAGGGGAGGTGAGATCCGCAACATGAGAGAAAGGGATGGAGTCCCCCTCAATGATGATAGCCTTCCAAACCTTAGATCGTCACCTATCACATAGGAAGGATCGACCACGAAACTCCAAAGAGTTTGCAGGTAGAGGGGTGAAGAGATCGAGTCCCCCACCAAACTCCACCTCAAGCAAATCAGAGCAAGAAGGGTCACACCACCATGTAAGCTGGCGGTGGTGTGTGAGCAGTGAGGCGGAAAATCAGAAATAAATGAGGAAAAATAGAGAGCAGAGAGAGGGGACTTAACTAAGAGTCTCTGGTGGTGGTGGCAGGTATGGTTACAGTTTCTGGCAGATTAGTTTACGTACTTTTTGATTCCGACGCTACACACTTTTTCGTTGCTGCAAGTTTTGCTGTTAGTTTGGGATAGGTCTGCATGTTGTTAGAGGATCCGTTTGTGATCAGAGGTCCACGTGGTCAGCTGTTTGTAGCTGAGGAGGTCTACACAGACTGTGAGGTCAGTATTGGGGGACACAGCCTCCCCGCTGACCTGATCGTGATACCGATGGAGGATTTTGACGTGATTCTAGGGATGGATTGGTTGTCCGCTTACCACGCCTTGGTGGACTGTTTTGGGAGGAAGATCGTCTTCTCCATATCGAAGATGCCTTCCTTTAAGTTTCATGGATAGCCGGTGGACGGAGGTTTCAGGTGCATTTCTGCGCTTCGGGCAGCGAGACTTTTGGACTAGAGGTGTGAGGGCTTTCTGGCCTGTGTGGTGGCGGAGCCCAGCCTCGTGGTAAACTTTCAGAGCATCCCGGTGGTCAGAGAGTACCTCGACGTGTTTCCGGAGGAGCTGCTAGGACTACCGCCTGAGTGTGAGATCGAGTTTGAGATCTCACTGGTACCGGGGACCAGCCCCATTTCTACGGCACCGTACCGGATGGCATCACTTGAGCTGCTTGAGCTCAAGTTACAGCTACAGGACCTATTGGTGAAGGGCTTTGTGAGGCCCAGTGCGTCCCCGTGGGGAGCCCCTATGTTATTTGTGAAGAAGAAGGATGCTACACTGCGCCTTTGTGTTGACTACAGACAGCTGAATAGGGTCACCATTAAGAACAGGTATCCGCTGCCGAGGATTGATGATTTGTTTGACCAGGTGCGAGGTGCCACGGTATTCTCCAAGATAGATCTGAGATCAGGCTACCATTAGTTGAGGATCAGGGAGACCGACGTCTCTAAGGTAGCTTTCCGCACCCGGTATGGACACTATGAGTTTTTGGTCATGCCGTTTGGGCTGACCAACACCTCCGCTGCCTTCATGGATTTGATGAACCGGGTGTTTAGACCGTATCTGGATCAGTTTGTGGTGGTATTTATTGATGACATGCTCGTTTACTCGGGGGAACAGGCACAACATGAACAACACTTACGAATGGTTCTGGACACTTTGAAACGATGCAGGCTGTATGCCAAATACAGCAAGTGCGAGTTTTGGTTGAGACATGTGACTTTTTTGGGCCATGTGATTTCAAGGGATGGCTTGGCTGTGGATCTATCCAAGGATGAGGCCGTACTCAGGTGGGAGAGGCCATGTACAGTGACAGAGATATGTAGTTTCTTGGGACTGGCAAATTACTACCGGTGATTTATCAGGGGATTTTCGCAGATTGCGCGTTCTATGACTCAGTTGACCGGAAAGGACGTGCCCTTTGCTTGGACAGATGCTTGTGAGGCGTGTTTTCAAGAGTTGAAGAAAAGACTGACTTCAACTCTTGTGCTTACTATCCTAGATAGCAGTGGCTGTTTTGTGGTCTACACGGACGCTTCGTTGCAGGGGTTAGGGGCTGTGCTCATGTAGTGGGGTCACGTTGTCGCTTACGTTTCGCGACAACTGAAGCCCAATGAGCATAGCTACCCTACCCATGACTTAGAGCTGGCAGCTGTTGTCTTCGCGCTGAAGATATGGAGACACTACCTTTATGGTGAGACCTTTGAGATTTTTACGGATCATAAGAGCCTCAGGTATTTGTTTGATCAGAAGGAGCTTAACATGAGACAGAGACGTTGGTTAGAGCTCCTGAAGGACTATGACTGCAGCATCTCCTACCATCCGGGGAAGGCCATCGTAGTGGTCGACGCCTTGAGCCGGAAGGTGCCTGCCCACTTGGCCAGTTTACAGGCACAGTGTTGGAGACTCATGGAGGAGTTGTGCAGTTGGTGACCCCTAGAGTTACAGGGACATTGTGGGGCAGTGACGGTGACATGATAGACGAGTCTAGAGCTGATAGACCACATCATTACAGGACAGATGACAGATCCGTACCTGCAGTCGTTGCGAGGCAGAGTACTGTCAAGGGACCCAGGAGACTTCTCTTTTACAGACGAGGTGTTGCACATGAGGGGACGTTTGTGCGTTCCCAGGGACGAGGAGTTGTTGAGAGAGCTCCTGACTGAGGAGCACGGGTCCAAGTTCACCATACATCCCGGGAACACAAAGATGTACATGATTTGAGATGTGACTTTTGGTGGAGAGGGATGAAGCGGGATGTAGGTGAGTTCGTGCAGCAGTGTTTGGTGTGCCAGCAAGTAAAGGCCGAGCATCAGAGGCCTGCAGGGTTGTTGCAGCCCCTTCCTGTGCCAGAGTGGAAGTGGGAAAGCATCACCATGGACTTAGTGGTGGGCTTACTCGTTACCCAGCAAGGACACGACGCAGTCTGGGTGATAGTAGACAGATTGACGAAGACATCATGCTTCTTGCCGATCCGAGTCACCTTGGGACTAGTGCAATTGGCAGAGATGTATATTCGTGATGTGGTACGTCTGCACGGAGTTCCACGTGAGATTGTATCCGACCGAGATACCCATTTTACTTCCCAGTTTTGGGCTGAGTTTCAGTAGGCCTTGGGGACACGGTTGAGGTTTAGTACGGCGTACCACCCCCAGATGGACGGACAGTCAGAGTGCACTATACAGACACTCGAAGACCTTTTACATGCCTGTGTACAAGACTGGAGGGGCTCTTGGGAGGAGCACTTACCCCTGGCAGAGTTTGCATATAATAACAGCTATCACTCGAGTATCGGCATGGCACCTTATGAGGCTCTGTACGGACGGAGGTGTACTGCGCCCTTGAGTTGGGTTGAGGTGGGGACCAAGTGGGAGGTTGGCCCAGGTTAATCCGACTGAGTCAGGAGGTGATAGAGCAGATTCACAGATAACTTCGCATTGTCAGGAGCAGACAGAAGAGTTATGCCGATCGGAAGCGCAAAGAGGTGCAGCTCGAGGTTGGGGATCACGTCTTTCTTCGTGTTTCGCCAATGAAGGGCCTGCAGCGTTTTGGGGTGAAGGGGAAGCTTGCGTCGAGGTTTGTGGGGCCCTTTGAGGTCCTGGAGCGGGTAGGACCCATTGCTTACTGGCTTACCCTTCCTCCCCAGCTTTCTGGTGTGCACGACGTGTTCCATGTGTCTAACCTCAGGAAGTACGTCGCCGATCCCAGTCACGTTCTGAGCCACGAGAGTGTCGAGGTGGGTGACGACCTGACCTACCCCGAGAGACCAATGCAGATACTAGATAAAGCCGTCCAGAGTCTGAGACGGAAGTAAGTACCCCTGGTGAAGGTCTTGTGGAGGAGTCAGCGGTACGAGGAGGCTACCTGGGAGCCTGAGGCGACGATGCGAGAGCGGTATCCGGAGCTTTTTGAGGGTACGTCTTTTCGGACCGGCTTCGGTCCTCTTTAAGTTTGTTATGCGTGTCTGTTTCCTTTTTTGCACCCTAGCTAGCTCAAGTTTCGGGGATGAAACTTCCTTTAAGTTTGTTATGATGTAAAGACCCGTTCTGTTCTGAGTCTTTTAAGATGTCTGGACTGCCAGTCAGATGTTTGGTCAGAAGTCTGGACCCCTTCCCAGACATCTGGAAATTGAAAAATCTATACACAAGGTCGATTCTGCGCGCTGGCTGCATGCAGATGCTTTCCTTCTCTCTCTTCTCCTTTCTCCTCCCTCACAGAACCCTAACCCCACTCCCTATATAACCCCTCTCCCCCCTTCCTCTCTTCTCCACTCCACTGCCACCACCTTCCTTCCTTCCTCTCCATTGTAGTGAGAGGGACGAGCGAGAGAGAGGGCGCGAGAGCAACGAGCAAGGAGGAGAGGTGACGTGAAGAGAGAAGGAGGAGCTTAAGCTCGCGAGTTTGTGGGAGCTCGTCGGAGGATGCACAGTCGGAGCGACGCATGCAGGAGGAGTGAGTCGGGGGAGATGTCCCTGACACTTTGCTGACGAGGAGAAGCCGCGGTTGCGTGCGGCAAGGGGAGCAGGAGGTCACTTTGGTTCTGGGTTTTTCCCAGAATCAGACGTTTGGCGTGTCGTCCAGACGACGGGTTGGACGTCTGGTGACAACATCGGACGTCTGAAAGTAGAGTTTCGCGAAGGTACGTTCCTCTTGCGGTTACAGCCATGCAGGCCGCATCGCAAAGCTAATTTGTATGGCTAAAAGTAGGCAATTCAGTCTGTCGTGCACAGGGATAGCTTCGGGAAGCTGTGGGGCACGCCCTCCCACGCATTTTGGACGTCTGGACAACTTACCAGACAACCGAAAGCACTCCCAGACGACTGGAGGAGAGGTCGGACGTTTGGAGTTGGGTCCAGATGGTCAAGTGGGGGTTCTGGACGTCTGAAGTCGACGCAGGAACTTGAGGTGAGACCCTGGTGACTTTTATGACATCTGGACCTTGTGCCAGACGTCTGATTTAGGTCCACAGTCCTGTTTTTGACCCCTTTAGGGTCCGTTTTACGCAAGCAAGATATCTGTGGTTTCCTTGTGAGTTCCTCTACATGTTAGAAAGTCTTATATACTGTTCTGAATGTTCCACTGTGGTATGTCCCTTGGTATAGGACTTTGATCAGTTTCATGTTCGGGGCTTGCAGAGGCACGTGAGTCTACCGTTCGAGCGCCCAGTACTCCCAGATTGTTTGGTAGAGTGGTTTCCCCCTGTTTTAATTATAAAACATGAATGCATATGTGAAATTAGTTAACTAGAAACCTAGGATGTGGCATGAATCCTAGGACGAGAAATATTTGCACTGTTTGTATGCGTGTTTGATATTGCAGTCATAATGAATAAATAGAATTGTAAATAACTGCCTGTTAATAAATATAAGCTGCCTGTGAAATATGAAATGCATGTGCTAGTTAAACAGTTATCTGTGACATTTCTTGTTGTATATGTTAAATTGTGGAAATACGAGTTGCATGTGTATAATATGAGAATGGAAATGTGAATGATGAAACCTGGTATGGAACAACATGGTGAATACGAGCATGAACCCTACGGGGAATTAGGAGTAGAGCTCCTGTAGATAAATGAAATGGATCTGGAAATATGAGTGGGAAGTGTACTGGCCCTTGAGTACGTGGTACCAAGGAGAGCGACTGTCCCCTGTTTAGTATAGAGCGGAGCTAGCCGCTCTTGGGTTGGGACCCGGGGTTATGATTGGCCACTCTACACTGACTTCTGTTGGCCTTCGCGTACACTGTACCGGGGAGAGCTACTAGTGTAGTGAGAGAGTTAGCCATCCCACGGGGCCCGGGGTTCAGCTAGCCACCCTACACCGACTTGTTAGGCCCACTGGGCAAACTGGGGTAGTCAGACGAGGGTGCACGGACTGTGGAGGGGCGGGACCCCTGTTACTGAGAGGGCCAGGCTCTATACTGTTCCGTGCTGTACTTTGGGTGTACCCGCTAGCAGAAATGATTGACCGCGTGCCAGTGTGGGGTAGCTACCCGTGCGCTTATTGCGTGTGCCGTAGTCATCGCTACGTCTGTCCATGACCTTGGGGTGGTTTACTGGGTGTAGGATCACCACGGGGGACTCTCCCGGCCAGGAGAGCACCACGTGTGCCTTCTACTCTTCGGAAAATACTGTAATCAAGATCGTTCCCACGAGGAACATGCGAGATCAAGAAAGAGATCTGAAAGTAAACCAATGGGTGAAAAGAAATGACTTGTAAAATAAAATAATTGGAAAATATAAGTTTACCTGTTAGCCTTTACTGCTTTAGTTAGTTGGTTACCACTCTACTCAGCATTCGCTGACTCTGTTTACTCATTACCCTTTTCAGGTCCAGGAGTTGAGCAGCCCGAGTTATCGGCTGCAAAGGGCGCTGGGCCCAGTCGAGCCCAGCAGTAGTTCTTACTATTGTTGTACTTCCTTTTTGCTAATGAGTTTTATATTGTTGTTACTGTTCCTGTTCTGTACTTTGTTCTACTTTACTGTTGTCATGGTGATATGTATTGTTAGCAACTTTTACTTCCTTTACTGCTTGTACTCTTTTACTGTTAGTTACTTGTATAGTGAATGTGGTTTACTTTCTTGCTTTTTGGTTATTTCTTGTTGGACACTGGGTCTTGGGATTAGTCGAGTCGAGCTGGTCTCGTGTCCTGTAGGGATTCAGGAACCGAGTCGTAACAGCTAGGGCCCCTATCCTGCCCCCCCTCCCCTACCCAATCTCCTTCGCTCCCTTTTCCATCCCCTCCACCCCTGCTGTAGCACTTTTTCAATGTGTCTTGGGTGAGGGATAGTGGGAGATGGCGCAAGAGATGTAGGTCATCTTGATCTAGCACTAGGGCTCGCAGCTTTGGGGCTTTTGCTCGTGGGTGGCAGAGCTGTCCCTTGACGGTCTCATGTCTTGATTGGTGCTTTGGTCAGAGGGATGGAGTGGCCGCAACAGGTTTGTTGGCAGAGCTTCCTGTTGGTCGTGGTTGATGCTTAGGTTCAAGATTGTTACTGCAGTAGAAGATCTTGAGTCGAGGTGTCTCCACTATCATCTCCACCACTTCCATCGGCAATCTCGATGAATTTTGGGTGGCTGGTTTTCTTTTTTTTTTTTCTTTATTTTTTCTATTTTTTGTCCTTTTCTTAGTGATGGGTCACGCAAGGAACCATGCTCAACACGATCAGGTACTGACTAATTGCTCGTATACTGGTTTTCCCTATCTTACGGAAATCATCGACGTTGTTCAATGGCATGAATTATCATATATACGTGGTTTTAGAAGCGGGTTATAGCAAACACTTGGGTTTATGTTTATGTGTTTTTGGGTGAGTATCACTCCCTTGCGGGAGATGTGTTCCTCTCTTTGGAGGGTGTTGGTGTTGTGGTGTAACTGCTTCTTCCCATCAATATATGAATCTTTGCTAAAAAAAAAAAGACCTTCCTAGCAACCTGATAGCTATAATTCGTACCATCAATTGGTGCTCTAAGATAAACATCTTTTCCAAAATTACTATGAATGCCTAAGATATCTTTGATCAAGTTTTGTTGTTCTATTGGACAATTTACATGAAAAAGAATCGAGGATTTATTACAATTAATCTTTTGCCTTGAGGTATAACATTAATGTGAGAGAATATGCTCAATAAGGAGTGCATCATCATCATTGGCTTTAGCATAGATAATAGCATCACCAGCATAGGCTAGAAGACAAATTGCTAGAGCAGTAGGCCTTTTAGCTAAGACGTGCAGGGTTGATCAAGATAGTAATTTCTACCTAAAGACCAAAGTACATAAAAAAATGAAAATAAGGAGAATCTTGACATCAAGATCTAGAAGTTGTAGCTGAAGATGAGATTACAAATGAGGTGATAGAAATGAAATTGATATTGTTGGAATATAAAAGTGAAATAAAATAAATACAATATGAAAAGTATCATAATTATGAATACTTGGATTTATGTGTAAACCCCTTTCACAAAAAATGAGAAAAAATAATGTGAGAAGCACCTCTATGAGTGTGATCTCTGAATATTTATTCTTACGGATAAATGAGAGATACAAGGGCTCTTTTATAGACCATCACACACTTCTCTTTTTTCCACTCCACTATGTGGGACTAAAACACTTGTAATTGGATCACACACGTTATCCAATTTTCCAACAACAACATTCATGTCTCTCAACACTCCCTCTCAAGATGCATTATGAAATATTGCCTAGCTTGTACAACATAAATGCTCACTCTCATAAGCAAAACATAACACTCAACAAGTGTAATTAGGTCATGGCTCTTCTCTAGGTGAATGATGATGGCTGCATTCTCGTTCTTGCTTGTAGGAGGGTGTGCTAATGATGACACATCAGCAAGGCTACAGTCTGGTAGATAAATTGCAAAAGCTAATTTGATTGGTCTCTCTCCTAGAGACCTCAACTAGAGCTGGTGCCTTCTCCATTAGAGATCTCAAAAGTGGGTCTCTCTCTTGGAGACCTCGGGACTTGGCCTCTCTCACATGGAATCCTTTGGAGATCTCAAAACTGACCTCTCCTATACAAGAACTCGAAGTGGGCCTCTCCCTTTGAGACCTCAAGACTGGTCACTTCTCCTCAATTTGTAGTAAGGAGGATATTATGAAATTCCGTTCATAGTCATGAATTGTGGGGTGTGAGTTGCACCATGGCAGGTGATCAACTAAAGCTATGCTCACCCGGTTGATCCAATAATTTCATCACTTGTAAATATGCTGTCAAGAATGGGTTCCGCATTCCCCTTAGCCCTTTTGTTGTGTCCTTCCTTTCTTACTACAACCATACCCTTTTGTTGTGTCTGATAAATCCCCAGCCTCTCTTCTGTTTTGCAAACTGGAAGGACCCTTTGTAGTCGACACATATAACACTATATTAGAAAGCGTTGGAATAAAGAGGGATGAGATGACTTCTTCAACCTTCATCCTACTTCTGAGGTCATTCTCAATAAATGATCTTACGAACAAAGAATAACAAGTAGATAGAAGAAGTAAATTAGCAAATAAGCAAATCTCTAAGTATGAGATAGGTTAATAAATAACCAACCTTACGCCCCAAGGGAAAGGACACAAAGGGATGACAATCGCTTCATCCAATGGCTACCCGTAATCGTCTTGTTGTAAATTGGTATGTCAATAAAACTGAAGAGGACAACCATCCCTTGTGAGTAGTGACCAACGATTAAATGTTCAACTAGTTAGTGCTAGCCAAAATGCATGCAAGAACCTCTACTACCACTTACTTGAATGCTCTTCATGAGACCTTTCTGCGTATGATTCCCTTCTCCAACAACCTTGACAACTTACCTTGTCGCCGAAGAAAACCCTAGAAGGTCATGTTCAAGTTCACATGAGCAAGGGGTGGTTCAACTCTCACATATGATCAAATGTTAGAGAAAGTGCCTTCCTACCTTAGAAAGACAAAATGCCATGTCAAGTGTGCCATTGTACATCATAGTAATGACTTGAAAAGAAAACATATTAAATGCGTTAATACATATCATTGATTAACGTAATTACACGCCCTGATAGTTTTGATTAATGTCATATTTACGGACATATGATGTAATGACCTGTCACACTTTTAGCCTTTTAAGACGTCTGGAGTCTCAGTCAGACGTCTGGACCCTTTCCCGGACGTCTGAAAATGAAATTTTTGTACGCACATTGCGCTCTACGCGTGGGCAGCAAGCATAACCTTCTTCTTCTCTCTCTCCCTTCCTCCTTTCCCAAACCCTAAACCCCCCACGCCATCGATATAAGCCCCCCTCCTCTCCTCTCCTCTCCACTCCACATACCAGCCACCACCACCACCTTCAGAGCTATGCGGGAGTGGCGAGAGGAGGCGAGTGAGGGAGAGCAAGAGGGAGAAGGAGAGCGTGGGAGGAGGAGGAGGTTGAGGTCGGAGAGCTTCGATGGAAGCTTGGCGGAGCTCGCATGGTGTTACGACCCGATTCCCGAATCCCTACGAGACACGAGAATCGGACCGACTCGAATGATCCCAAGACCCAGTCGTCCAACGAGAAAGTAACCCAAAAGAGCAGTAAAATAAACCACATTCACCATGCATATAACTAGCAGTAACAAAAGTACAACAGTAAAGAAAAGAACTACTACAGTACACACCACCACAACAGTAGAGAATTAAACAGGTACATAAACATGGTGCTTACAATAAAAGAGTATAGTTGTAACAGAAAATACTCACTACAACAGAAGAAACGGTACAGTAGGTACAACACGAGTAAACCTACTGGGCTCTACTAGGCCCAGCACCCTCTGCAGCTGCAGGCTCTGGCTGCTCAACACCTGGTCCTGAAAAGGTGACACGTCAGCAAAATGCTGAGTAGAGTGGCAACCAACTAGCTAAGAAAATAGTAAGGTGGACAAGTAGCTATTATTTTTAATTTCTTTCTTTATTTTCTATTCACTCATTCTTGAATTATTTCTCAGATCTTTCTCTTGATCTTGAATGTTCCTCGTGGGAACGATCTTGATTGCAGTCTTTTCCAAAAAGTAGAAGTAGAATGTGGTGCTCTCCTGGCCGGGAGAGTCCCCCGTGGTGGTCGTACCCTCAGTTAACCATCCCAAGGTCACTGACAGACGTAACGGTGACTACGGCACACGCGATAAATGCACGGGTAGCTACCCCTCACTGGCACGCGGTCAGCCATTTCCATTAACGGGTGCGTCCCAAAGCACAGCACGGAACCAGTATAGGGCAGAGCCCTCTTAGTAACAGGGGTCTAGCCCCTCCACAGTAACCAACCAGGGGACTTGCCCCTCCACAGTTCGCGCACCCTCGCCTAACTACCCTAGTTTGCCCAGTGGGCCTAACAAGTCGGTGTAGGAAGGCTAGCAGAACCCCGGGGCCTGTGGGGTGGCTAGTGCTCTTCCTACACTAGTAGCTCTCCCCGATACTGTGTACGCGAGGGCCAAAAGTCGGTACAAAGTGGCCAGACCTAACCTCGGGTCCTTGGGGCAGCTAGCTCCGCTCTGCACTAAACAGGGGGGACAGTCGCTCTCCTTAGTACTTCGTACTCAAGGGCCAGCTCACTTCCCCAATTCCATTCCATTGACCTCTCAGGAGCTCTACTCCTAATTCCCCATAGGGTTCATGCTCATATTTCTTTAACTAAGCCAATTTAGGTTTCATCATTTCAGTTCCCACGAGGAACATGCAAGATTAAGAATATCTGGATGTTTTAGAAAAATGAGTGAAAAGGGAATACATATAAAATAGATAAATAGAAAAGAGAATTAAACATATTGCTTTTACTATTTTTGATAGTATAGATACCACTCTACTCAGCGTTCGCTGACTCTGTCTTTTCATAATACTATTCAGGACCAGGAGTTGAGCAGCCCGAGCTTCCGGCTGCGGAGGGTGCTGGGCCCAATCGAGCCCAGCCGTAGTTTTCAGCACTTCTTTTTCATTCCTTTACTGTTGTAGTAAGTGTTGGACTGTTAGTTGCTATTTGCCTCTATTGTTTACTTCAGCTTTCTGTTATTTTTGTTGTGGTGGCATGTAATGAAACAGCAGATTTACCTTCCTTTACTGCTTTGTACGTGTCACAACCCAGTCCCAAATCCTTACAGGATCTGAGACTGGCTCGCTTTGATTTATCCCAAGATCTAGTCGTCCAACAAGAAATAACCAAGTAATATTTAACAAACCACAATCACACAAGTACAGTAACTAAGCAAGAGAAAATTTCAACAGGTGGAAAGAGAACAGTGATATTACAGCCATCATAACAACGAGTACATGTAACAGAATACAAACTATAAAACTCACTATCAGGCAGTAGAACTAAAGGCTAGGCTCGACTAAGCCCGACGTCCTCAGCAGCCGGTGGCTCGGGCTGCTCAAATCCCTAACCTGTACAGAATATATTTGACTAGAGTCAGCTAAAGCTGAGTAGAGTGACGACTAAGAAGTAGCATGCATTAACATAAATTTTTCCATTTTCTAATTATATTATACAGGTGGGTGCGTAGAGATCTCTAATTAGGATTTGTTAATTAATCTTCTGGTTCCCTATAGGAACGATTTTTGCTTGCAGCTTCCCGTGATATAGGACGCTCACGTGGCACTCTCCTGGCTGGGGGAGTCCCACTGTGGTAGACCTATACTCGGTCTACTACCCTGAGGTCATGGTCGTGACGTAGCGGTGACTGCGGCACACGTAATAAGCGCACGTGTAGCTACCCCGCACTGGCACGCGGTCGGTCGTTTCCGCTAATGGGTATGCCTTAATGTACAATGCGGAACAGTGTAGGGCATTGCCCTCTCAGAACAGAACAGGGATCTTGCCCCTCAGGGGTCTTGCCCCTCCTCAGTCCGCGTACCCTCGTCCGACTACCCCGGTTTGCCCAACGGGCTGACGAGAGTTGGTGTAGGGTGGCCATACCTAGCCCCGGGCCCCCTGGGGCGGATAGCTCCCCCCTACACTAAGTAGCTCACCTCGATACCACGTACACGAGGGCCAGTAGGAGTCGTCGTAGAGTGGCCAAACCTACCTTGGGTCCCAACCCAAGGGCGGCAAGCTCCCCTCTACACTACAAGGGATAGTTGCTCTCTTCGGTACTACGTACACGAAGGTCAGCTTACCTCCCTTAACAGTTGTCCACAGGCAGCAATTTTCCAAGAACCCTCTGGTTCTTCGAGGTACGGTATTCATGTTTACATTCCCCGTGGGGTTGGTACAGGAATTTCTTTATCACATCCGGGTTGGAATGTTCGGGATAACAGTTCAATTTTCATTTTATTATAGTAGGGGTCTATTTTAGCTAAAAACAGGCAGCTCTCGATTACACAGTCATTCACATGTAGTTTCTTCTAACCTTAGTGTTCATGCTAAGGCCTAGGGTTCAAGAATTTATACGTTTATTCTTTCCTAGGGTTCATCTTAAGTCCTAGGATTACTTACTCGCATGTATTAAATTAGAGATTAAGGTTGTAACCACTCTACCTGGGTAACCGGGTGGAATCGGAGCTCGTACAGTGTTACGAACGCGCGGCTTCAGACGTCTTTTAAGACATCTGGGAGGTGGCCCAGACGTCGGACCAGACGTCTGGAACCCCTTCCAGACGTCTGGGATTCGGTTTCGTCTGCGTGCCTGCATGCGCAGACTTGCGGGTGCCTTTTCCCCTCTCTCCTGCGCCCTCTGTCCTGCTCTCTCTCTCCTCCCCGCGCTGCTTTAAAACGCCACGCCCTCTCCCTCACTCTCATCACCTCCGCCCCCTTCCTCTTCTCCTTCCAGCCGGTGTGCGAGAGCGAGCGCGAGTGAGCGGCGGCAGCAACAGCCGCGGTGAGCGTGGGAGGAGGTGCTGCGCGAGGGAGGAGGCGCTCGACCGTGAGGGCGAGCTTGCCGGGGCTGCTAGGGCCAGCCGGCGGGGGGAGCAGCAGACGCGGGGTGACGCGGGAGGCCTGCTGCAGCTCGAGCAGCTGGCGGACGAGGCGTAGCGCGGCCGAGCATCGCGAGCGGAGGGCGAGTTGCGCCCTGGTTCTGAAAATTTTTTCAGAATCAGACGTCTGGGCTTCCAACCAGACGACGGGGAGGACGTCTGGAGGACTGTCCAGACGTCTGAAAGGTGAGTTATTTCCGTCTTTCTCCGTTTTCTTCGACCGTCCGTACTGAGAGAGAGAGATGGGTACGCGCAGGTTCTGGATTCGCCATCCAACGCGAATCAGACGTCTGGCTGCAGTGCCAGACGACGGTAGCAACTTCCAGACGTCCGGGGTGACCATTGGACGTCTGGGAACTAGGCCAGACGCCCCCGCAGGCTTCTGGACGTCTGAGAGACCACGCAGAGCAAAGGTAACCTCTGATCCACTTTTTAAGACATCTGGAAGAGGTTCCAGACGTCTGATTTTGTACTGTTTCGTCGTTTTCGACCCGTTTAGGGCCCGTTCGGGTTCCATTTTCTGCGTTTCGAGTTGCGTTCTTTTCGGAATTAAATCCTCTACCCGTCTACAGTAGCTATATACTGTTATGAGAAACTCCTTGTGTTTGATCCTTGTGATAGGACCCCGTTCCGTTGCAGTCTCGGGGGTTGCGGAGGCACGCGGGATTCCCGACCACGCCCCCAGTACTCCCGTTGTAACTGGTAGAGTGACTTTTAAGTATAATCTGTTAAATTATGGAACCATAAATATAACCTAGGACATTGCATGAATCCTAGGAATGAGAAATAGATTGAATGATAGATCCTAGGTGTTGCATGAATCCTAGGAATGAGAAATAGATTGAATGATAGATCCTAGGTGTTGCATGAATCCTAGGGCTGGAAAACTAGATTGTATGATAGATCCTAGGATATGGCATGAATCCTAGGACGGGAAAACTAGTAGAATATATGAATACTGCAGTTTTGGAAAAATGGAAAGGAACAAATAGCTGCCTGTAACTTGAATTAACAGCTGCCTGTTATGAATAAATAAACGTGATTGAGAACATGGATTGTAAGAACGTGAAACTGGAAAGTGAAACCTAGATGTTCTAAGTTAAAAGAGCTGGAACCCTACGGGGAATTAGGAGTGGAACTCATGGAAAGAGAAAGGAATGGAACTGAGAAAGAATGACGTGGTAGTGTGCTGTCTCTTGGGTACGTAGTACCAAGGGAAGTACCTGTACCTATTTAGTGCAGAGCGGAGCCAGCCGCCCCAGGGACCAGGGGTTAGGACTGGCCACTTTGTACCGACTTGCTGGCTCTCGTGTACGTAGTACCGAGGAGAGCTACTAGTGTAGAGAGGGCACTAGCTACCCCACGGGCCTCGGGGTTCTGCTAGCCTCCTATACCGACTTGTTAGGCCCACTGGGGTAAACCAGGGTAGTCAGGCGAGGGTGCGTGGACTGTGGAGGGGCAAGGCCCTTGTTTGGTTACTGTGGAGGGGTTGGACCCCTGTTACTGAGAGGGCTCTGCCCTGTATCGGTTCCGTGCTGTGCTTTGGGCGCACCCATTAACGGAAACGACTGACCGCGTGCCAGTGCGGGTTAGCTACCTGTGCGTTTATCGCGCGTGCCGTAGTCACCGTTACGTCTGTCCGTGACCTTGGGGTGGTTGATTGAGAGTAGGATCACCACGGGGGACTCTCCCGGCCAGGAGAGTACCACGTGCTACTTCTACTTTTTGGAAAAGACTGAAATCATGATCGTTCCCACGAGGAACATTTGAGATCAAGTAAAGGATCTAAGAAATAAATGAAATCGTGAGACAATTGAAAGGCATAAATAAAGAAAGTAACAGAACATAACAGCTACTGTACACTCTACTGTTTCTTTAGTTTTAGTTGCCACTCTACTCAGCGTTTTGCTGACGTGTTACACTCGTTACCTTTCAGGACCAGGTGTTGAGCAGCCAGGGTCAGCGGCTGTAGAGGACGCTGGGCCGAGTAGGGTCCAGTAGAGTTACCACTGTTCTCTTGTACTTCTTTTTGTTCCACTGTAGTGAGTAGTTCTTGTTACTGCTGTACTTTTCTTTACCTGCAGTTCATATTATGTTATGAATGTTGTTCTACTGTTGTGGTGGTATATACTGTAGTGGTTTCTTTCCTTACTGCTGTATTTTCTTACTGTTAGTTATATTCATGCTGAATGTGGTTTATTTTACTGCTCTTTTGGTTACTTCCTCGTTGGACGACTAAGTCTTGGGATTAGTCGAGTCGGTCCGGTTCTCGTGTCTCGTAGGGACTCGGGAATCAGGTCGTTACATACAGTGGCTCCCGACGTGTCCACAGGTCCCGTACACCCGACGGACTAGAGACCTAAATCATGGATTGATGGGTAAAAAGGTTCAGAAAGATATAAATGAGGTATCATTATACAGAGAAACTCGTATGGAAGATAGAGACGGTTTGTATGCGAAAAAGCGATAATGGTAGGGCTTTACACGGCCCCAAAATACGCTATCAGACGGAAATCAGACGTCTTAAAACAGTTCTTCAGGGATACCTCTATTATGTTTCGTTATCAGACGTTTGGAACTCAAAGCCGACGTCCAAGGACTTTGTTAGACGTCTGGGGGTGCTTCCGGATGTCTGAAACTGCCTCGGCTACGCTCCCGCCCTCTGACATAAATGCGTACGCTGTCAGGACTTGTTAGAGAGGAAAAGTTCGGAAAGTAGATCTCTACCAGACGTCTTGCCATACCTTCGGACGTCTGGTGAGACATCTGGGTGTCTCTCTGGCCGTCTGATTCTACGGAAAAATGACTTCCGCGGAACCGCTCTGGCTTCCCTTGCCTGCAGATGCTGCAGCAGAACGTCGCTGCAGCCTTTGCCCTCGCGCTTCCTCTCGCTCGGCCCTCCGCTCTTCACTCCGCTCTCACTCGCTCTCGGCTGCGGAATGGCAACGAAGGGGAGGGGAAAGAGGTATATAAAGGGAGAGGAGGTGAGGGGAGCAGAGAGGCGAGCATGATCGAGGAGTGGCGTCGCGGTGAGGTGAGGCGCGGTGAGGGAGGGAGCATGGCGCTCGTACGCTGTGTGCTAAAAGTATTTCCAGACTTTTGGGGGGCATCCTAGATGTCCTGACAGACGTCTGATGAACATCCCAGACATCTTAAATGGCCAAGGGGTGGTAGGTCGTTTCAGTACGTTTCTTCTGCTTAGTTATATTGTATATGTGAATGTGGTTTACTTTCCTGCTTTTTGGTTATTTCTTGTTTGACGACTAGGTCTTGGGATTAGTCGAGATGAGTCGGCCTTGGGTCCTGTAGGTATCCGGGAATTGGGTCGTAACATATGACATACAAGTAGTAGTCATTACATGCCATTGATACTTGAGAACATTTGCCCATCCTTGACAATGAGCCAAAATGCAAACCTCCCACATGACATCCACCAACATAACAAAAAAAAAAAAAAACAAAACAAAAATTAAGGAGTATAAAACATGACTCCAAGCATGACAGCAAACTTAACATTGCTGAATGCTTGCTTCCAAACATGGCAATGGCAAGACCTACTTTTGCTGAAGGCCATGAAGCACCTTACACAATTCCTCAATCTCAACCTCCTACAAAGAGTTTCTCTTGCTCAACTCTAGCATCTTCATCACTCATATGATCAACTCTTATGCCTTTCTAAGAACTTGTGTACTCTTGCTCAATGTCCTCAAGTTTACGACACAAGAATACAACAAGAGCAATAAATCACTTCTCATTGGAGGTTTAATGTGTACAAAGGTGCAAATCAATTAATTACATGCAAGCAAAAATCACAACGAGGAACATTTCGAGAGAAATTCTTGCTAGCACACTTGGAGAAAAGTCTCTTCCATGGTTCCCTAAGGAAACATGGAGGGTTAAGAACCTTTTGAGAATTCCATATGCAAGACAATGGATTCCATGATCCCAAAGATTAATTTAGTTCTTCTATTTTCCCATTGCGGACTTTCTACAACTAGGGATATGATTGATGACATCATAGAAATAAAAGAACACATGATAGACTAAATGCTTCACTTACTTGCCAAAGATTAAAATTTTCCTCTGATTTTACAAGGTCATCCATAACACACATAAGCTAGGCTCTAATGTGCTTCTTGATCAATGGGAAAGAGATTGCTAGCTTCTTAAACCCATATGACAAATGTGATTTCTCTTGCCATGAAAAAGAGCACCCATTTGAGAGCAAGACATTTCACCAACTTAAAAAATGAGTACAAAAAAGACATATCCTAAGAGTGCAGAAGCAAACATGATCGGTATCCTCATATAAAGATCAAAAAGCACAGGCTTCACCTGAAGCATGCATTTGCAGTGTACATCAGTGAAGTACACCTTCCTTGAAGCATTTTCTTCGCAATTTATATTGCAAGAAGAATATCATCGATGATGAGTAGAGGAAGATGCTTAATCTTATGCAATAATACCAAGCACATCTACAAAAAATGGACCAATATGATATTCTGAGATGCTTCTGTCACCAAATGAGGGACACAAGCTTCATATCTTCTATATTCATGTTGTAATTCAAAATTTGAATACAAATTAATTGTATTCACATTTCATTATTCGTTGACATGGTAGGCTGTGAACCTACATGACCTCTGCCACATTGACCATGATATCTCTACGAGTTTGATATGTCATGTGACACACTAGAATTTATATATATAATTTTGTTTGTGTATGAAAAGTACTTTATATAACCTAATAAAAATTAAAATCTTAATCCAAGTCTCTTTACTAGAAGAAAATTGAGAGGCACATATTCCAATAATTTATGTGTTATGCTAGAAGAAAAATGTGCTGCCAAATAAAAGATTAGAAAGAGTTGGCTGATATTTTAGCTTGGATTTTACTTGGATTAACCGTTGCTTTCTTCATATATTAGTCTCGTAAAAACTACGACGATGTCGGCGCTCGGTGACCACTGACCACACCTCTGTATCTCGTTCCCCACCTTTCCCTCTCCCCTCGAATACGTCTCTCTCTCTCTCTCTCTCTCTCTCTCTCTCTCTCTCTGTGTCTTTGAACGCAACAACAGGAGACAACAAGCACCGGTCCCACGACCCACCTTGGCAAAGGTACTCTCTCCCCTTCCCCCACCAAACCCCAATCCCGCCCACGGTACGCCGAGCTCCGCCTCCTCTCCCGAACCCTATTACTCAGATCCACGACCACCCAAAGCTCAAACCTTTCCAGATCCGCCCTCTTACCCAACTCGAGATCCAGATCTCCCACTTCGCTCGATGCTCGGGCGGGCGCGGCTGGCCGACCGGGGGTTCGACCCGGGGGACCTCGGCCCCAACACCCTCCGCCTAGTGGGCAACCTCTGCTTCGCCCTCTTCGTCCTTGGCGTGGTGGTCTTCACCATCATCGCCGCCACCTACCAGCCCGACGACCCCCTCCTCCGGCCCCCCTCCAAGATCGAGTCCTTCCTCACCTCCATCTCCAACTCCACCTTCCTCCCCGACCACTCCGTCCTCCGCACCGGAGAGGACTTCGTCAACAAGTCCTCCGCCTCCTCCCTCCCCTTCATCGAACTCTCCGACATCCCCTCCACCACCACTTCTTCCAACCCGGTCGATGGCGTAACCGCCGCCAACTCGACCGCCGAATGCGACCCGGACGAGCCGATCGACTGCATGGCCCTGGGAGTGTTCCACCTGCTGATGAAGGAGGCGATGGAGCAGTTCAAGGACGTCCACTTCTACCGGTTCGGGAAGCCCGTCCCGGGCGACAACTCCACCTCCTGCGACATGGCCTGGCGGTTCCGCCCCAAGGTGGGCAAGCGGGCCATTCTCTACAAGGACTACCGCCGCTTCGTCGTCCGCCGCAACCGGGACTGCTCCCACTCCATCGTCTCCGTTGGGGACTACCACTCCGGCGTCAACGCCAGGAAAAACAAGAATAGAGGAGGAGGAGGAGGAGGAGGAGGAGGAGGAGGAGTGGGTGGGGGCGAAGGCAATGACGGTGGTTTCGGTCCCGCTGCGAATGCGGGCAGAGGGAACGAACCCGCGGTGGTCGTCCCCGTCGTCGGGGAGGCCGTGAACGACTTAATCCCCGTGGTCGAATCCGAGAGCAAGTTCGTCAACTCGAAGTATCTCATGTACACTGACGGAGGCGACCGGTGCAAGAGCATGGACCATTACCTGTGGAGCTTCTTGTGTGCGCTCGGGGAGGCACAGTACCTGAACCGGACCCTGGTCGTCGACCTCTCCATCTGCCTCAACTCGATGTACACCTCCGCGGGGCAGCACGAGGAAGGGAAGGACTTCAGGTGGTGTTCCGATTCTGGAATCAAGTCTTTGAATTCCGGAATAAAGTAATTGGTGGAATTCGTTTATCGCTCGCAACAATTCCCTGTTTTTCACGCTTCAGGTGGTGTTTGTTTAGCGTAATAGGGTTGTTCAGTCCGCGTTTGGTTAGCGCTAATGACCCAACAACCAGAGAGTTCACAAATTCCGGAATAAAATTATTGCACAATTCCACGTCAAGGACAGAATTAGTTTAGTCTTCACAATAATTTACTTATTCCTCACTTAATTTCTTGGAGTGACATCATGATCCAAACACCAAAACCTGGTAGTAATTTTCCTGTTTATGCCACTTTTCATCTGTTTATTGCACGGAGTTAATTCTACTGACCAAATGCCACCTTAATTCTCTTGTTTATTCCACCCTTCTGTGTTTCTTTTCATGTATTCTACTTTCCTGATTCCACTAACTGAACATGACGCCAGATTCTACTTCGACTTTGAGCACCTCAAGGAGGCAGCCTCTGTGATCGACCAGCGTGAATTCTGGACGGACTGGGGGAAGTGGCAGAAGAAGGACAAGCTGGGACTCCACCTGGTGGAGGACTTCAGGGTGACCCCCATGAAGCTAGCAGGACTGAAGGATATAGTCATCATGAGGAAGTTTGGGATTGTGGAGCCAGATAATTACTGGTATAGGGTCTGCGAGGGTGAGACGGAGTCCGTGATCCAGAGGCCCTGGCACCTGGTGTGGAAATCCAGGCGCCTGCTCGAGATTGTGTCCGCGATTGCGGCGAAGATGAACTGGGATTTCGACTCTGTGCACATTGTCAGAGGGGAGAAGGCGAAGGACATGAAGACATGGCCGAATTTGGCGGCAGATACAACTCCTGACGCCCTTCTAACGACGCTGGGAAGCAAGATTGATGATGGGAGGACCCTCTACATTGCGACCGACGAGCTTGATACGTCGTTCTTCAACCCCCTGAAGGACAGGTATACCATCCATTTTCTGGATGACTTCAAGGATCTTTGGCAAGAGGGGAGCGAGTGGTACACAGAGACCAAGCAGCTGAACAATGGGATACCTGTGGAGTTTGATGGGTACATGAGGAGGGAGGTGGACACTGAGGTGTTCCTGAGGGGGAAGACACAGCTGGAGACCTTCAATGATCTCACCAGTGACTGCAAGGATGGAATAAACACTTGCAAACAGGCAGTCATTTAGAGGAGAATGGCTTTTGAGATATGTCTGCAACTAGTGGTTGTTGTCTTCTGGTGATGGCCTTCTTGCATGGTTGGGTATTCCTATTTATCTTTGTACTGGAGGTGTAGAATGTTGTTTTAGATCAAGTTGTTAGTCTGTGTCTTATGGAATCCACTCCCTTATATGTTATTTTTGGTTATGATATGTTATTTATGTAAGTTTTGCAGATCTGTGTCGTGCATGTTTGAATGCTCTGGTTAGTGATTATTGTTAGATGCAGTTGTTGTTTGTGCAACTAAAGGGCTTGTTGAATTCTATTCGGGAGGGTTATTAATAAACAGCATCCATAGTTTCTGTTCCTCTTACCACATAGAATTGTGAATGTCTCTTCATGGGATTATCAACGATTTGTCCTGTGATCTACTCTCTTGTTCCCTTAATTAACTGAGTTGACAGGAATTTCAATTTTGACCGAAGCTTTCTGAGCTGTTTCTCTTGCTACCAGTTCATTCAAGTGGGTTGTAATTTTGGTTCTGACAAAGCTTCCCAACCAAATAAGCCAAAGAAATGGTTAAACACTTGAAATGTTTCAAATTTTCTTGTCAAAGGAAAATCTGACATAGTGAAAGTATCGTGTGATTGACATTCATGTTGGAGCACAACCAGCAGAGCGAATTTGCACAAGAACAATTCTGATGGTTCAGTATTTTACATTCAAGAACATACCAATACTTCTATGATTAGCATAACAACAAAAGCCAGCTTACATCAACGAATCCAAATTAAAGAACACAACCAGCTTACATCAATGAATCCAAATTAAAGAACACAACCCTCTCAGATTCAGGCTCCCCCCTCGCCTCTGCTACATTCACAAAAAGCATTGCCATTTCCCCTTGATGTCCTTCCCATCTTACAAGGCTGCTATCCTCACCGTCAAGACCAAAGGCTGATGCCTTGACCATGCTCAACCCAATTGCTTCCCATCTGCTATCAACGTAAGGGATCGTGATTGTCGAATCCAAATCCGGTCCACGTTCATCCCTACAAACTATTGCCCTTGCTAGATTCACACAGAAAAACCCAATCAGAACTGAAGATTAACCTTGTAGTCGGCAGACTTGATCGCGACCTTCTTACTAGGCTTGAGGCTATCCACCACTAGGTGACAATCGACAAGCACCTTGACCTCGTTCGTGTTGGTCGACCATGCTCTCAGCCTAACTGGTACCTTGACGTATATGTCCAATGGGATGCTGTTGGATTTCTCATTCTCCTCAAGGGCATGGTGTAGGCCAGAACCAAAGGTGTTGTCCCCCTTGAGCACTACCTTGAGGGAGGTGGTGTTTTCGTGGCCTTGGTAGAAGGAGGGGAGCTTGCCTGAGCAGATAATGGCATCCTTGTATAGCACCGCCACCATGCTGTCGTGGCCATAGAAGATCCCGATGTTCTTGTTAGGGTTCTCGGCACGGACGATGATCGATATCTCCGTGTGGAGGGTGAAATCAGAACGGACATTGAATGAGGAGACACCTAAGTGCTCTACCTGAGAGAGTATCCCACATGAAAAAATATATACACACACATATATGTATGTACGAATCTATGCATGTAATATGCATGTCTGCCTACATGCATCTACGTACATGCGTATGTATGTATAGTATCTTCACTTTGTTGTCACATTTATCAGCCAAAGGGGAGAGAAAAGGTAATAAAATGGCTGGATTGGGTGTGACGTAGACATGTATTAATATCCTTCCTGTAGGATCCGGATTGTTTCCATCATATTTCACGGAAGTAATAGAAGGCGTTTATAGTTATAAGTAATTTTCCTTCAATATAAATATCAATCAAGTTACTCAAACAAAGGTGACAGAATGGACTGCATAATCTTTAGATGAAATTAGATGTATATATGGAATCCAATCAAAGTGACGAAATGACACCAAGGAAAAATTTGTTATCGTCTATTTAATCAGAACAAGGTTTTCATGTAATTTGTGGATTTGTTGCCGCAACTAATTGGTTTCTCAATTTACTATGATTGGTCCTTTACCGACAGTTATCTGTTTTCAAATGCATCTACCATTTGGGTCAACACCGACGAATAGACTGCCGATTGATTTTGAGATGGATGCACCGATACGAACCGAGTAAGAAGGGGGCTTGGGGTCAAGGGCCATGTACAAGTAGGCGAGGGAGGCGAGCATGACGAGGAGGATGAGGAGGAGGAAGCAGCAGCACCAGCACAGGCATCCGCAGAGGCCGCACCCGCTCTTCTTGTGGGAGTGGTAGCGGGGGATGTTGCGGCGGCTGGGCGGCGGGTTGAACCCCATGTTGTTTTCGGCGAGCATGACGTACCGCGGTGCCTGGTGGCCGCTGTAGGCGTGGCTGTATCGGGGGTCCATTGCTTGGTGGGGGTAGGGGGGGGGAGGGTTGATGGGAGGGAAGGTTGGGGGTGGGGAGGCCCGTTTTTGGACGGTTAACTGTCAATTCGGTAATGTTCGGTTTTCGTTGACGTACGTGAGGCTGTGAAGGGTTTGCATGGCGGGGGGGCACTTCTGGAAGGGGGAGAAAAAAAAAAAAAGGTGGTGGTGGTGAGAAGGGAAGGTTGTTGTGCCCAAAGTGCCAGGTATAAATAGCCACCATAAATTTGTTATGTTTTTTTTCTTAGTTCTTTATCTGTCGTTTTTTTTTCTTTTTTTGTTTAATTGCATGTGCAAGCTGCAAATTACAGGTTGCTTGTCCGTTCCTTGTGCTGCAATTTAATCGGAGTAGATCTAGATTTGGGATATAATAAAAGAGGAGTATACATATAGAGGGCGCTGTGAGGGATGCAGAAAACCTAAAGCCCACTCTGTGTCTGACCCATAAGAAGACAAAGTATACCTTAGGTGTGAGCTAAGTTATACCAAAGTTTGGGCTAGTCAATTAAGATACTAGTCTCTTGTCAAAAATATTTAAAAGCGGTAAAAAGGAAGAAGCTCGCTAGTGAGATTTTTTTTTTTAATTTGCTAGAATGCATAATTAACATTAATATAAACTATTTCAGTACAAGGGGAACACAAAAAATGGTCATTTTTTAACTTCTTTGATCAAATATTGAAAATTTGTTTCGGTGGTTAATCTAAGGGTATCTGAACAAAGGATAACAAGCCTTTTGAGATTATAGGCGCAAATACAAGAGATAAATTAACATTAGAGGCATATATATATATATATATATATATATATATATATATATATATATATATATATATATAGCAATAGCTTATGTGGGCATATATCTCAAAACGATTTGTCAGTGTGTGTGTGATTATCTGTTGGGACCAGCGACGAGTCATTTTCGATCAATTAATGAAGTGCTGGAGTTTGACAGAATTGATTTCAAGCTTTTTGTTTCTTAGCTAGTCAGAGTAAAAACTATGAGAATCGTGACAATTGCTAATCACTTTATCATCGAATTTGGACTAATGGTTACTACACGTTAAATCGTCGCTAAAGTAATTTACACATTTAAATTGGACATAATTAAGAGAATTTCGTGAAAAAAGCTCCAACTGAAAGAACATATATAGGATCACCGTGATATCTCCAAATTAAGAGGCATGGAAAATTTTCTTTCGTTCTTGTCGAATTTTTGTGCAATCGCTCGACCAGAGAAGGATATAACAGAAACTTGAAAAGCTCAATAATTTCTGTCCAAGGCTCGAAAAATTAAAGGAGCTTTCACGTGTGTGTTCCTGCAAGCTCTGACGAGTACGAATGTTGCAATTACATAAGAACTCCTGCAAAGAAGTAAATGGTGCTCACATATACCTTTCCAGTGGAGCAATAGGAGAGTCTTCACAAAATTACGATTTTTGACGGGGTTGTCATTTAATTGACGACATTTACAGGGGCATCTAAGTAAGAATCTTAATATTGAATTGTATAATAAGTTAAGTAAGCTGATCCTCAAGCTCGGGTCGAAGTCAACTTATTACACAGATCTAGGTAATGTTAGCGCTCCAAAACCGATCGGATCTGAGCCGATGAAACCACATAGCGTATTGGAAAGCTATCTTATGGCATACATAGATGCATGGAGTCTAGAGTTAGCAACCATAAGCTATGTCAGTACATATAGATTCGAGTCTGAATGAATGAAACAAAATGCACACACGGTGGCTGAGAGTCCTACTACTCTCAACTAAAATTCAAATTATCTTAGAGCACTGGAAAGTAACCACCCTTGTCCTCAGTAGTGCCTTGTAAATTCTAATTGTGATTAAATGGAGGAGTTCCTCCTGTGCTTCTTGTGCCTCTCATCCTTCTCCTTCTCCTCTTCCTCCTTGAAAACAGCAGCCACATTGAGCACAAACTGCAAAATAGAACAAATAAAAATGTTGACTACACATACGTGACCGAAGAACATGATGTATATATATATATAACAACATTACCAGAGAACACAAATTAGAGAGAGATGAAATTAAAAAGCCACCATGCTTTAGGTAATTAAGTGAATGATGATTGATTTATGATGAGATTACCAAATAGGAAATACAACATTGGAAAATTAATATGAGGAAATTGAGTTGGGTGTTTTGTTTATGCTTGTAATTTAGTTGGGATACCCTTGTTTTTCAAATATTTATACATACTTATCTAAATCGGAATATTTTACTCTTCAAATTATAATCTAATCTTTTATTAATAATAAAAGATGGATCAAAATCTTTGGAAGAGGAGAGAAATTCTTATTTGATGATATTCCCTTGAAGAAATATTTATTTTGAAGGAGAAGTGGTGACCCCTGTATAGCCCCCCTTTCTCCATCCTCGGCTGCAATTATCCCAGATTCAATATATAACAAGTGACCCATTTGCAAAGTGACACGAAGAAGACTGGATCAAAAGCCGCATAAGAACGACAGAAATTGGAAAAGGACAGAGGAGAAGGGAACACTCCCCAGTTTTGTTTCTCAGCCCAAAACCCCCAGCCCACCACTCAGTTTTCTTACCAGCCTACCCTCCTCGGCCCAATTCTCTCCTCCGATTTCCCATAAAACACCCCGCACCTCATTTTGCCGTCTTTTCTTCTATGTTACAGCCCACTACATTGTTCCAAGCCCACCTCACCCCGCGTCAAACTTCTTTCGATCCCCTCCCTGACATTTAGTCACAGAGAAAAGACCCATCCAGGATTCCTCCACGTCACCTTACCAGGCCACATAGTCTCACTCTCGCTTCGTTTGATTCCATCCCCACCGATCTCGCTTCGTTTCATACCGTAGGAGGGCAGTCAACATGGGAGGATTATTGTAAAGGGACTCAGGTGTGTAACGATGCGGGTGGTGATGGTCATGCCGCCGTGTGGATGAAATTAAAAATATTTTTGATGAAATTAAAATATTAATTTTCATCCCCATCCCGATCCTCCATTTAAACCCACCATGCGACCCGTACCCCAGCACACGACGTTGAGACTCTCTCCTCTGTACTGCAGCCCTCCTACGGTAGCTACTCGGTGCTCCTTAATTTGTGCTATACAGATATATGTACAATGATTCATGTGATTGATAGATTTTTGTATCCACACCTACGTTTCAGGGAAGATTTGCACATAAAGGCGTGGGTCAGAATGGCCGAGGTTTATCTCCCACAAGCACAAAACAACGCTGCTGATCTTCCCGTAAGTTGCTGCTTCTTTAGTTCCAGTTCCAGTTCCAGTTCAGAGTTCTCCTCCGATTCGTTCGTAAACTAGAAGAGTAAATGAACTATATTTCCACTTTCTATCTGTCTGCCTGATTAATTTTCAGCCTCCGAGACTCGAGGGCCCTCGGCAGCCGTCTCTCTTCCAAGTTGGCATGTGGGCTTTCTGTGTGGGTTCTGCTGGCATCTATACAGACCAATCGAGAAGGAACCTGGCACACGTCATAACATGCTGCCTCTGCTCTACTTGCGGATTTGTGCTTATGATTATCTCCACTTTCCTCCAGAACAACAACAACAACCTCGTCCGCTTTCATCGCTTCGCCATCGTTTTGGCCTTTGTGTTTGTCTACTTATCTGTTGCGACCCGTTTCCTGGTCCCCGTTGTTTAAGTAAATAATGATTGATGTCTTGCAGTGGGAGGGGGAGTCGAAAGTTTGCAGAATGGGGCGACATCTGCAAAAGCGCTCTCTCTCTCGTTGCATCTTTCCGTGTTGTATGTCTCCGTTTTCCATCTCGGGTATATATATATTGGCTAGATGCATGCAGTGATGTTCCGCACGAGTCTGTTTCTCTCTGCTCTCATCGGGGCATGCAGAAATAATACATCTACGTGAGTCCTTTTTTGTTTTTTTGATTTTTAATGCAGCTGCTCTATCTTTTTGATCCGTGAAAGACTTATGGAATTTATTATTATTATTTTTTTTAAAATTAGGACAATAAACTCGTCCGAACCTTTCGAAAAAAGAAAAACTACGGTGATGGAGGAGAGGGTGGGAGGGAGAGATGGCGTTAGATTGAATTGCCGAATAGTGTACGTGAGATTAGGGGCATATAAGGATTGGGTTGGGTTAAGTTAAGATTCAATTTAAATCCAACCCATAATTTTTAAGCTGATATTTTTCCAATTCAATATAACCCGTTACACTATCGAATACAACTTAACTCAACCCATAAAAATCGAGTCGAGTTGGATCGGGTTAAGTGAGTTGTTGACTACACAAAAGACTCAGAATTTATGTTTATTTCCAGCATATTTTCTTTACTTTTCATACTTAAAACAAAATATTTTAAACTTATAAATAACTTATATCTTTTAAAAAAAGTGAATAAAATAAATAAAAACAAAAAAAAACTTCATATTTGTATAATAATAATTATCTCTTACATGTAAAAAAATAAACATATATTACAAGATGATGATGGGCAAAAATTGTCATAAGATCCAAAACTCCACGCCTGACTCGACAAAGGATCTGACCACACGGACGAGGGGTCTGCGGACGGAACTAGCCTCCCATCCCACCTGAGGCCTACCAGATCTCAGTTAAGACTAGCCTGACTTGGCAGAAGATTCTGCATAGAAAGGGCAGAAAATACGAAATGATGGCCCTAACCACCTGCACCTTGACAGCTACGCATAGCTGTTAGATAGGGGTACTGGAGCCTATCGATGAAAGTCATCCCTGTATTATAAATAGAGAGGGAAACCCAGAGAAAGAGGACCCTACCCCGGAAAGGGAACATGATCATGTAATATGTACCATCAAAAAATTATAGTGTATAGTTGGGAGTCATATCCTCCCCCCAAACGTACACCCCTTAGGATAGAATTGGGTCACCAAATTCCTGTCTCCCTTGTGTTTGCTAGTTGACGGTCGATTTCTCCCCTTTAGCTACAGATGG
This sequence comes from Thalassia testudinum, assembly GCA_037157565.1. Classification (NCBI taxonomy): domain Eukaryota; kingdom Viridiplantae; phylum Streptophyta; class Magnoliopsida; order Alismatales; family Hydrocharitaceae; genus Thalassia; species Thalassia testudinum. Next base: position 180,512,522 of record JAZHRO010000036.1, on the reverse strand, counting down.
TATGGCTAAGTAACGCCTCCCACACTAATAAATCTTTTAGTAGGCTTTCCAAGGCCCATCAAATGGTGCTGTCTGTTGGAATTGTCAACAAAAGAGCCACCACTCAACAGAGCATTTGATCGTTGGAAGAAAGGGCCCCTTTGACGCCCTGTTAAGGCCCCTCCTGAATAAGAGCTTGCGCGGTGGTCGTAACCACCCGTGGTTCCACTCAAGGCCCTCCTCCCTTCGGAGGAGTCCAGTTGGGACGCGGCGTCTGCATGCCCCAGACTGTGACTCGTTGCCCGAGGTCCTCGAGCTGAACCCTCTTCCTTGAGGGCGCGACTCGGTTAAGAAGGGCCCAGAGCCAAGTCCGGTGGTCCCAAATATACGCCCAGGTGTGTGCCACCTACCCACGTGGGAAAGGGAGAATAAAGGTCCCTTGTTGGAGGCGACTAGAACGCCAGCCATGGCCTAGCATGAAAGGACGACAGGCCCCGCCTCACACTTCACTCCCTGACGATAATCCTTGAGGTGAGCCAACGCTCGGCCATCCCATAGGAACTTCCTGTCGGGCTCCTCCAGCGGCGCCCACCCGTCGAAAGCTCACATGTGAATCGTTCATTAGCTAGCCGGACAATCCCTCTGAGCATGTGAAGAGCAGGCCCCAAGAGCGCTTGATGAGATATTCATCATGGCTTTTAATTACCCCTAATTAACTAATTTCCCTAGTTCATTAGCTAAGAATATACTAAATACATGGTTAATTATATAAAGGGGATTAAATAATAGGGACCTTAAAAAATAAGCTAAAAATGTTAAATTAAATTTCTATTAATCTTAATTATAATTTAATTAATAAATTGGACTCAAATAATAAACATTTAACTAGTTATTTAATATTTAATCTAACTTAATTAATTTTATGACTTAAGTATTTAATTAACATAAGTAAATTAATCACTTAAATAAATAAAGCTAAAAAGGGTAAAAACATAAATTCAAGGCATAAATATATTATTTACCTAATTTACAATAATATATAAAAAGTTTAAAAAGAAATAAATTAAAATAAGCTTAAAAAGCCTCTATCTACGTTTAAGTCCTTATCTTTTATTTCAGTTGAATCCTTTTATTACATATCGGTCCTTCATTTCTATTTTAGAAAGGTTCTTGTGAGCATCATCTTCGTTTTTTCTTCCTCGGTCTGGAAGGTTGAGGATCGCCGGTCACCACACCTCTGGATCACCTCCGATCCGACGTCAGAACACCTCCATTGCTGCCGCTTAGCTTTCGCTCACCATCTCCCCTAAATCTGACAAATCGGATGGTCCCTTAATCCTATTTAGGACTGGCATCTAATCTCACCGGCATCGAAGATGACATCGGTGAGTTAGGATGTATCTAGCTTTGTTTTCATCCAGGTTCAGCTCCCTACCCCTCTGCCACCACTTATACATACCCATGAGGACCTCCAATTAAAGCTTGTTGGCTCCCTTCCATCTTCCTCTAATTGAGACCGACGATAGGCTATTCCCTTCCCCTCTAGCAACCTCTCACCCCACTTTTGGAGCACTTCCGACGAAGGCGTTCACCTCTCTCACCTTCTCTTCCTCTCCCACGAGTGTGACGGAGCCTAGGAGCGTCCCACCTCTCCTTCCACTCCGCTTCTCTTCTCGTTGGAGTCTGATCCGACCATGTTGGATTTCTTCCTCCGTTACGCGTCTTTCGACGGAGATCTCCTTCCTCCGTCTAGATAATTGTAGATAGTTAGATAGTTGTCTAACTTAGTTTAAATTTAGATTTAGATCTTTTTCCTAGACTCCAGTGAGGCCAATTTTGGCCTCATAGGACCTTCAACCATGTTACTTTTCATCTGATCACCTTCTTCAACCTTCCATGATGCATTTCGCCTTCTTTCCCTTTTAATTCTATCACATACTCGCTTGATTCCACTCTACCTTCATTGGAGACCTCCGCTGTCCATGGCGGAGCTCTTCGGCTTAGATCACAGTCACTAGGGGCCCTCCACCACTTCTCCATCACTTAAGGGTCCTATTCCACTCTTTAAATAGCCTTATAACCATCCATACATGAAACGCATAAATCACCTCATCCTTCTGAGCTCACTTTCCATGGCGACTCAGAAGGAGTTAATCCACCTAATTGATCATTTCTACACTATCGCCTGACTCCCTTGAGACTTTCCCCTCACTCAATTGAGTGAGAGGGTCACTTTTGACTTCAGGCGAACTCAATAGATGTTCTTACTAATTCATTGGTAAATTTTTTAGTATGTTCATCAATTGGATCAATTGATGTGCTCCTGAGGTTCCTTATGACCTCAAGAATCATTCAAGACCATTTCCAATCTGTTTCATGGAGATTTCTTCTTCAACATACCCAACGGTGTTCACCGGAGCTCCAGCGAGCTTCGACGACCTTAAATGAGTACTTCAGCCTTCAGAACTTTCTAGGAAGCTCCAGTCAACTTCTCTAAGGTCTAAGGAATAAACTCATCAATTGGACTAGAGTTTTATTGTTCAATGCTCTCTGTTGACCTTCATCTTCTCCAACTCCGGCGGAGTTGGAGAAGCTCAACCATTAGGATTTAAGCTTTAAGAACTGGTCTTGAAGCACCAGTAGATCTCAGAGAATCTATTTTGGGCTTCAGATAGGTCTAAAAACCTAAAATTAAGTCTGTCGACAGCCTACCATTTGAACCTAGGCGGCGAGGTCTTAAACCACCTCTAGAGTCATGAAAACCTAATTTTAAGGTGTGGAATCAATTCCTTGGGTTGAATTAGGCTTAGTTAGACCTTTAATTTGATTGGAATTGGTTTATATTTAAAAGTCAACTTTTGAGTTTAACTGGTCAACCTAGGGTTGATAGTTAGGTTTCAGACCTCAGAATTGAGAACTAAGGGATGTTCTGGATTCCTGGATTGAAAGTGATGATAATGGAATTAAATAATGTGAGATATACTGAAGATTAGCTTTAATTTGATCCTCTGCATATTTTGGATTATTTCTAAACCCAAAATCTGTTCATGGTGTTTCAGAAGAAATTCTAACTTGAATTCCACCCAGATTAGTTGTTCTAAATCTTCTGAATCAATTTAAATCGATTCCTGTTTACCTAATCTATCTTCTAAGCTGATTCACTTCTGAATAAATGCTTTGAACCTCCAGATTTAAAGCTCCTGAAGCTTTCCAGACACTCCCAAACCTCTCTTCTTCTTCTAAATCATGCGGAACACCTTTCTAATATGTTCCAAACCCTCAATTGAGGGTGATAATTGATCTATAGGTCAATTGACCTGGAATTACCCTCTGAAGCACATTGCTTGGCACGCGAATAGTGTCTTGATCCTCCTATGAATTGTTGGACCAATCATGGCCCAAGCATCAAATTGATGGTAAAATTGGATAGAGGATCAATAAAGCTTTCGATTGAGCCTTGGTGCACTCGATTTAATGCAGTGAGTCACCCAGAATTAGTGATTGAAGTTCTAACTATCAGACGCAGCCGCGTGAAGAGAACCCGGTTGTATTTGTCCCACATCGGGAGTTTTGGAACACCTGCACTGGTATAAAAGGTAAAGTTGCATTAGCCTGGCTGGTCGTTAGCGCAGGGCGCAACTAATTAGCATCGGTTCTCTTGAGTGCGTGCTGTGCACATGCGTGCATGTGTGTGGGCAGGAGTGTGCTTGTGTGTGCATGGGCTCAGGTGTGGGCGTGAGTTGTAGGCCTATGATAGGCCTGGTACTGTGCATGAGCATTAAATGGCTAAAAATTCACCTAAAAAAAACTAGGTTGGGCCTCGAGTAGGGTTTGGTCCCACCCTAATGGGGTGCTGTGTATCCCCTAAAGAAAACACGCAATCTTCCGACAAATTTGGATATCGTTGTCTGAGGGTCCGGCAAGCTATAGGCAGGATCGACGGGCGATTCTGTCTACGTACCCTGTGTCTAGGTAGCCAGATCCTCTGTCATTGTGCCCAGGTAGCCGAGCCCTCTGCTGTTGTGTCCGGGTAGTTGGCCCTTTTATTGCTGTGTCCAGGTGGCCGGACCCTCTGTTGGGTCAGGAGTGGAGTTTTGGATCCGAGGGTAATTTTTTAAACAACTGGGAGTAAATAGAATGGCCAAAACTTCACGGTAGATGATGCCCAGTTGTCCAGCAGCGGGGGGAACATCTTAGGATCGGGGAGTTGGATGGCCTTAGCCTGCTTCCTGTTGGTTGGGAATGTGAGTTTGCACTTGCCCAAAGGGGTGGCGGGAACTCGTAGGAACCTGAGCGCTTGCCGTCCTTAAGAAGTGGTAAGAGCTTAAGCGCTGGGTTGAGGAGCTCGAGCGCATGCCGGCCTTGAGAGGCGAGCAGGAACTTATGCGCTGGGCGTAAAAGCTTGAGCACGTGCTGACCTGGAGAGGTGGCAAGGAGTTAAGCGCTAGGCTGAAGAGTCGAGGGGTGTGCCGGCCTTGAGAGGCGGCAAGGAGTTCAGCGCTAGGTTGAAGAGCCCAAGCGCATGCTGGCCTTGAGAGGCGAGCAAGAACTTGCGCGTTGAGCGTAAGAGCCCGAGTGCGTGTCGGCCTTGAGATGCGGCAAAGACATAGGCGCTGGGCTGATAAGCCCTCGTGCATGCCGGCCCTGAGTGGTGGGTAAGAACTTGCACGTTGGACATAAGAGCCCAAGCGCGTGCCGGCCTGGAGAGGCAGCAAGGAGTTAAGCACTAGGTTGAAGAGCCGAGGCGCGTGCTGGCCATGGGAGGTGGCAATGAGTTAAGCGCTGGGCTGAAGAGCCCAAACGCGTGCCAACCTTGAGAGGCAAGTAGGAAATTGCACGCTCGGCGTAAGAGCTCGAGTGCATGCCAGCCTTGAGAGGCGACAAAGAGTTAAGTGCTAAGCTGAGGAGCCCTAGCGCGTGACGACCTTGAGAGGCGGCGAAGAGTTAGGCGTTGGGTGACAAGCCCTAGCGCATGCCGTCCTTGAGGGACAGCTTGGTGACGAGATGGGAAGCGTCGTTGCCTTAGGGACGTGCTTCGAAATGTTGCACCCAATTTTGAAAGGGCAAAGAGGCCATTTCCTTAATGCTTGCCTTTTCAAATGCCCGCTATGTAATAACGTGTGAGGTTCTTTTGACCGGTGATTTTATTAGCACAGGACCTGCGCCGTATCCTGACGGATTTGGCTCCTCGGGAACTGGCGAGGCGCAGGGGTTGGAAGGACATTGTTGCCCTTGAGGGTCCCTTGGGGGTTTTTAAATAGGGGCTTGCTGTGGGCCTCATTTCGTCGCCCATGCTTGCTTTCGGGGCCATTGAGGGATAGTTGTGGCCTCATTCTTTATTTGGCCCGAATTTAATCGTAGAATTTTACCACGGCTCGTGACGCGATTGCCGGACGGCCATGTGTGGCTCATTGGACAGAGATGAGACACTTTTGGTGTTCCCACAAGGCACCCCTTATAACTCCGTGAGGTCAGAGCAAGGGCTGATGTTGCCAAGAACTCCTGTGGGAGGGTATTTACTTGGGCGAAGGTGAGGTGTCGGTCAAACGACGGCCGCTACCTGCCCCCAAATAGTAAGTTGAGTTTGGGGATTCCCTATCGAAGGGCTGGCGGAAGGGCCGGCGGCCTTGACTACGCGAGGCCCCTCCTTGGTATGCTAGAGGGCACCCTGCACGTTCGGGCAGCCTTGGCCCACTACAGCGGTTGAAGCTATGCATTGGCACTCGCCGACGCTGCTTGTCCCCTTGCCGGTCTTATCTGTTGTGCGACTCTGGAGTGGCCAGGCGGGATTGGCTTCTGTCGGGTACTCCCTTCATGGGAAGGGGTGTCGGGGGATCTTCGTCGTCCAAGGAGGTGGCGTCGTCTTGGATGGCGTGGCCAGCCTCTCAGCCTTCAGGATCCACCCTGAGGGTGCCTGATCCTCTGACGTCATGCAGAGGTTGTGGCTTCTTCCTTTTGGGGAGTCTCCAGCGACTTTGGGGGAGGTGCCGGACGCAGCAGAGGAGGCCTCCTGTGAAGAGATTGGGGGGTGACCGTGGGCCGGGTGCCCTTCGAGGACAAGCTGGCTACTCGTCGCAAAGCTGGATGAGAGTCTGCGCCACGGGGGATGGGGTTCTTATAGACTTGCCCAGCTTCTTGCCTCCTATCGCATGGTTCCCTAGGGGAGGAGGCAAGTTATAGAGGCATGTTCCCTCCCCTTCTCTTGTTGATGGCCTATGCTAGTGTAGAGAACCGGCCTAGGAAATCTAGCGGTATCTCCTTCCCTTCTGAATGTTCCGGCTAGTATCTTGATACTAGCTTTTCTCCTTTACTGTAATTTATCTAGAGGTGGTGTTCCGTGGAACGTAACAGTTGATGTTTTTTGTAAAGGAAGTAAATGTTCTTTTATTCCTTGTATGAACTACTTGTATGGAAAGTGTGGGAATGTATGGGTTTCGTGAATGATGAGAGACTCATCATAGGTCTTAAATACCCTTAATTAACTAGAATCCCTAGTTAATTAGCTAAGAATATGTATAATTAGGGTTTAATTATAATATAAGGGATAAAGTACTAAGGATCACAAAAATAAGCTAAAAATACTAAATTAAATATCAAATAATATTATTAATAATTTAATTAATAATTTGGACTCAAATTATAAACATTTAGCTATCTATTTAATATTTAATTTAACCTAAGCATTATTTAACCCTAAGTATGTAATTAACTTAAGTAATTTAATTAATTAAATAAATAAAGATAAAAAGGTCAAAAACATAATTTCAAGGTAGATATATAATATTTATCTAATTTATAATAACATATAAAAAGTTGAAAAAGAATTAAATTAAATTAAGCTTAAAATGCCTCTAATTGCGTTTAGGTCCTTAGGATTCCTTCCAATTGAATCCTTTTATTCACTTAGGTCCTTAAGTTTATTTACATACGGGTCCCTATGAGCACAGTGTCTTCATCTTCATCATTTTGGATGGCTGACGAACGTCGGTAACCATACCGCTCAATTAGCTGCCATCTTGCACCGGACAGCGATTGCCGCTGCCGCCATTGCTCCGCTCACCTCCTTCTCATCCGACGATTCAGATGAGTCATAAATCCTATTTAGGGTTAGCGAATGAGCTCACCGGCATCGGAGAAGGCGCCGTTGGTTTTGCTGAACCTAGACACCTACCCGTCCAGATACATTCCCCTTCTTCAATAGCGGAACCTATAAATAGCCCTCCACTTCGTCGATTTTGCGCCCATCAGTCCCCTTCCCTCTCTCCCACATCGTGATCGGTCGTAGGATTCTTCCGCAACTCCGATGTCTTTGTTCTCCTTCTCGAGCGCTGCCGCCGAGGGAGCGCTGCCTCTCTCACCTCTTCCTCTCCTCCACCCTGCCAACGGCATTGGAGCGCCCCACCCTCTGAATCTCCTCTGCTTCATTCGGCTAAAGCTTCTCTTCTCATAAAAGTCTTGATTCGGATCCCGTTCTCGCCATGCCAATGGCGAGATCCCACACCTCCTTCGTTAGGTAACTGGTCATAGTGTTTAGGAGTAGATTTAGCTAGGTAATTAGGTAGGAGTAGGTGTAATTAGTTCAATTCCAGTTGTTCTTCTCTAACTCCGACGAGGCGAAGTCCGGCGTCGTTGGACTTCGATCTACGCTCTCAACTACCTGAACACCTTCCTCTACCCTCCACGATCATCCTCCGCTTCTTTCCTTATTGTTTTATCAGCTAACTTGCCTAGTCCAACTTCACCTTCATCGGCGACCTCCGCTGTCCACGGCGGAGGTCTCCGAGCTAATCCACACTCAATTGGGGCCCTTCATCCCTATAGGACCCCGTTCTTGCTTTTAATTTGAGTAATAATCACTTATAGACTAAACGTCCAATTTCACTTCAACCTCCTGAGCTCGCTGTCATTGGCGACTCAGGAGGAGTTTTTATCGCCTAATTGTTCACTCCACATCATCGCAAGACCCTCTTGAGTCTTTTCCCTCACTCAATTGAGTGAGAGATTTGTCTCTGAGTTCACACGAACTCAAAGTTTGATTTTCTTGAATAGCCTATTTAATCAGTGAATCAAGCATCAATTGGAGCAATTGTTGTGTTCTTGAGATCCTTCGTGATCTCAGGAATCCTTTCAGTCAATTTTTGAGTTGTTTCATGGAGTTTTGAACTCCAGTTGATCATTTCTAAGTTCATCGGAGCTTGGGCGAGCTCTGACGAATGAAATTTGAGCTTCAACCCTTAGAACTTCTTGAGAAGCTCCAGACTACTTCTCTTTGACTTAAGGATTAGATTCCAAGAGTTAGAATTATGTTTTAATGATCTAAGCTCTCTACTGAGCTCTATCTTCTCCAACTCCGACGGAGTTGGAGAGACAATTCTGTTAGGGTTTAGAACTTTCATTTAGGTCCAAAAGCATGTGCAGAACCTAAAGAATCCATTCATAATCCTTAATTGATCTGAGAGTCTCTGGAATCTTCCACTGAATAAAGCCACTTTTGACCTCAGGCGGTGATGCCTGAGAGTACATCTAGGTTCGCTAAAACACAATTTTGAGGTGTTTATTGAATTCCTGATGTTGAATTAGGTTAATCTAGGTGCTTAATTTGATCTAAGAAGCTAAAGAAATGAAAGTCAACTCCCGAGCCTATTAGGTCAAACCTGAGCCACAATCAAGGTCTAAATGGTTGAAACTTTGAACTAATGGGTTGAATATATTTCTGGAGCAAATTAGAGCTCATCTAGAGTGATTTATTGTGTTTAATTGAGGTTTATTCAAGATTTGATTTCTTGAACAGTTTGGGTTCCTTTGAACCCAACACTGTTCTTCAGTGTTTTCGTCGAGATTTGGAAGCAATTCCCACCTAGATCTGTTGCAAATTGCTTCTTGAATCTGTCCAGATCCATACTTAAAATTGTTTTCTTTCTGTTGAGCAATTCTGAGCTCAATTTGGAGCTCTAAAGCTCCTTCACGAAGCCTCTCAACTTCTATCCTTTCTAAAGCCATTTCCAACCCTTAAACCTTTCCCAAACCACATGGAATACTTTGCTGAAGGCATTCAGTACTTCAGCCGAGAGTAAAAAGCCCTCTATAGGTCATTTGACCTACAGACCTCTTCATTGCAGGCACTTGCAAGCATGGCGGAGCTGCTATGTTCGTCCATCGAATTGATGGACCAATAGAGATCTAAGCATCAAATTGATGCTACAATTAGGGAGAGCTACTCAAGAGCTCTCGATCGAGCTTTTACTCAATTGAATTGGGCAATTGAACTGCTGGGAACTTGCATCGGAAATTCAGCTTGGAGAGTTGAGGTTAGCCCCACATCGAGGAGTTGTGAAGCGCTGCGCTGCTATATTACTAAACCCTACGCATGACCGCTTGGTCGTCAGCGCAGGGTGCAAGAAATCTCATGAGCTTAGCGTGGGCGCATGCATGTTCACGTGCCCAGGTGTGTGTGTGTGCGCGTGCATGTGGGCCTGTGTGGGTGTGGGTGTGAGCGGGCCTGAGTGGGGCTAGTACTGTGCAATTTGAAAAATATGTAAATCCACCTAATAAAATCAGGTCGGATCTCAAGTAGGGTCTGGTCCCACTCTACAGGGTGTTGTGTATCCCCAAAAGAGGTCTGATCGCAAATTAATAATATAATTTGTATAATTGAAGGGAATTAATGGGTTAAAGTTGAGAGTTAAATGGCTAAGTGTGGAGCGTGAGTGCACAGGATAAAAGAGAATTAAGAGAAGCCTAAGGAAGAAAATAAGAAAGAAGAAGAGGTCGAGAGAGGAGAAGCTTAAAGAAAAACTAAGTAGAAGAAGAGAAGAGAGTTAAAGACAAGGGCTTAGAAAAGAAGAAAGGATAAAGAGAAAGAGTGAGAGCTAAAGAGTTCGTAAAGGAAGAAGAGAGAAGTTAAAAGAAGAAATAAAAGGTTAAGGAAGAAAGCTAAGGAAAAGAGAGCTCGAGAGATTAAGAAGAGTAAAAAGAAGAGAAGAAAGGTAAGGAGCTTGAAATTGAGGAAAAAATGAAAGAAATGAGTTGAAGGTAATCAGATGTCCAAAGTACCCATTAGAAGTCTAATTTCTATTTTTAAGTCATCTAATCTTTTTTTCAGACGTTTGATTTAAGGCTGAAGCTACTATATCCTTTGTATTCAAGTTCTAATGTTATAATGATGCTTTTAAATGTTGTAAAAGGGCATGAAACTTCTTGTAAACATATTTGTTTTCCTTGATGTATAATGATAAATATTTCTTGTAAACTTGTTCTTATTAATAGAATATTGCATGCTTTTATTGTAAATATCTTGTACAAATATTCATGTGCTTAAAATATTGATAATTATAAATCTGATTAATTAGATAATAATTTATGCATTAGTAGTTAATGGTGAATTAGGATTATAATTATGTCTTCTAGTGAACGACTTGAACTTAACCAGTTAAACAGAACTTAAATTTTAAAATGTTAGGTTAACTTGACCCTATCCTACATTTTCAACACTCATTCGAGTTAACCTAAGTTACTTTCTAATGCAATTAATTAAGACTAATAAGCTTAATTAACTGTGTTGAGAATTAACGCATCAGTGACCCGCAATTTTTGGAGCTTAACTCGATCCCTTTCGCATACCCGGGCGACTTGGCACAGAGGCTCTGACTGTTAGTTCCATCTAATGAAGTTAATGGGATGCTCGTGGAGGGAGCCATCGAGATGATAGCCAGTCTCTAATGGCCGGGGTCGCGAAGGCCAAGGCAGGTTGCCTTTGGCAGCCTTCTTCATGGTTGGTGATGATAATGTCATCATCAACCATATCTAGCTTTAATTAATCAGAATTAATTGAAAAATGCTCCTACATAACCGCTAGAAGACTGTAATTTACTACATATCCTTTCTGAGAGTTTAACATGAAACCAAGGTTAAAATTATAATTTTACCATCATATCATAAATGCAGAATAACCGTGGATTTTTCTAGGGGTTTATTAAAGGTCAAATATGCACTAAAGTCTAACAATAGGGTCTATGTAGACAAAAACTGGTTTTCATGTGTTACGAGAATTAATGGACATCTTAAACCCTAAAAACAGACCTGCTTGAATAACAGAGGTTATGGTCAGGATAAAATTCACCTAAACCTTCTAAAAAATATAGAAAAATATTCCCTAAGGTTTGGTACCTTTGATTTGACCATCAGAACCCATTTTGACCTGAAATAACGTCTAAGATGGAAAGTTGCCCCAATTTGGGTTTTCGTGCAAATTATCCAGTCAAACTTAGTCAAAACAAAAATCTGACTTAACCATCAGATTCTTTGAGTCTAAATTAGGTTTATACCAAAAATTTGGACCCAATCAGAGATCGTCTTGACCTAGTTTGCATTATAGTCTAGTTTGACTCTTTTTCTTACAGATACACCCCTAGCTTTTTGAAATATTTGCAAATAGGTCCCTACATTTGTCATCTTCTTCACAGATTAGTCCTTCTGCCATTATCGTGGAGGGAATCCTACTCTAGCGACCTTCGATCAGAGATTTCTCTCTGATTGATTGATGAAACGCTCTCAAAATAAAAAGGGGGATTCCTGATGAAATTGCCTTCCATTTAAGCTGCGCATGAGCCTATGAATCCTACTCAAAGGCTTGTGCGAACCTTTTGAAGGTTCAGGTCTCCTAAAGTCACGAAGCTTCGAAGCTTCCAAGCTTGGAAAGCTCCCATGAGCCCTATAAATGCTCCCCTAAGGTCAAGTTGACCTCTTTAGCTTGGTTTGGAGGCTGGACACCCCTTCTCCTCTCCCCAACCTACTTCTCCACCAAAATTTAGTGAGCTGTTTGATCACCTTCTTCGTCCACTCTCCCAGACAATAGCAGGTGGATTTCTCTTCCTCGTTTTCTTCTACATCTTGTGGTATCAGCAGACGTCGCCCAACACCTTCTTTCCTCACCGTTCGCCCACCAAAGAATTCTTCATCTCCGACACCAGCCAATCAAAGCCGATGCCACTCTGCCCCTTCCATTCGTTTAGCTTAGGTTAATTAGGTCTCCCTTCCTCCCTAGGTTCTATTTATCTCTTTTAAACTCTGAATCGACCCTTGACGCCACCACCATACACCTTCGTTCCCATCTCCGACCATACCTTCGGCGAGGTCTTTCGCACGCTCCACACCTCCAAACTCCTCGCCACCTACTCTAGAAGCTCCACTGTGACTCCCCCTTCAAAAACCCTCTCTTTATTTCTCCATTCACCCTCTCCGTAGCTCCACCGAACAACCCAACTTCGTGTCACCTTCCTCGAGGTCGTTCGACCACCACACGCCACCACTCACCACATTTGCACCGCCACTACACTCGCCAGCACTTGGCAAAACTTATGAGGCCGTTCTTTTGCTTTCAGGTGTTCGCTGATTCATTGCCGCTATCTCCATCATCTCCACCTTCGTTCGCAGTTCTCCAGCCACTTCACTCCCAGGTTTCACGTCCAAGGCTTGCGGAATAGCTCCAGGCACCACTCCAGACCCTCAATTGAGGATCCCAGCTGCAGGCTTGGACCAATTAAACAAAGCCTTCACCTGCAGCTACTGTGGTCTTATGCGAAGAGAGGAAGAGTGGGATAGCCCCACATCAGTAAAAGACGAGCGCACAACTACACATAAATTGGTTTTGTGCATAGGGCTTATTGCCTCAGAAACACGGGGGTGAGGTCCCCTTCAGCAGACCGTGCACACCTTGGCTACCAATCATTCCCGGTAGCCCTGGTCCATATACCCAGATCCGACATCTCGGTTACTTGCCGAATATGTGAGAAGAAGAGAGAAGAAAGGAGAAAAAGAGAGAGAGCGGAGGGGGGGTTTTTCTCTCTTGTGTTAAGGCATGGCTAAACACTTAGCTGTGAGAAGAAAAAGAAGAAGAGGGTCTGTGCAAAGGAAGAGGTTGAAGGGGAAAAAGAAGAAGAGCTGAAGAAGAAAAGAAGAAGAAGAGGAGATGAACAATGCAAAAGCACTATAGCAAGCAAGAGCTTAAGTCGTCTGATATTCATAGCCGACATCTAATAGCCTCTGATAGCAAGCACTGTGGAGTTATTTGACCTCGTGAATATCTGGCATAAGCGATTCTGGTTACTGTTCCTTTATTTGATATAATTGAGTAATTAGTATTTATGTATCTAAGCTCATAATTGGTGATTCAAATCACTATTATTTTGTTTTAGATATCTTTTTATTTCATTAAACTCTTGATATACTCTTGCTTCTTATTGAATATCAATTTGAGTAGATATTATTCATTGAATACCTTGATATTGGCTTGATTTCCTGTGCTCATTTATACTTTAATTGAGATTAGCACGAGAATTGCAGCACTTGCTCCTTGCGTTCGACCATGAACTTCAATTCAAGTTATAAATTTCATTTATTTTCGGGCTATTTCGACCTGTACCATGATGCGATGATTTAAAACACCGATTAAGCACATCAACATTTTGGCATCGTTGCTGGGGAGCAACACGCAATTCACCGCTAATCTTCATTTTATTCAATTATATCTGAGCACTAACTTGCCTTGTTTGTTCCTTGTGATTTTGCGAGGTACTTCGCGAGGTGATCTTCCACGCAACTCATCTACGCCCAGGGTGGGTAAATTTTATTTTCTTCCCTAATTAATCTCCTAATCTTGGGAAGATAAAAAGGAAACAGTCAAATTAGAATTCGCTTGCCTTATTTTCTTAGTAAATCATCATTTAAAAGGCAAGTTTTCACTACCTTGCCTTTAAGCTCCTGTGCCTGTTAAGATTCACCAGTCGTGCCCAAGCGTCGAGGCAGTAGCTCGATTCACCGTGGGTTGCGGTAGGGCGAGGAGGGGCCAGTGGAGTAGGGGAAGGGGAGTCTGCCTGCTTACTAGGAGGAGCTACAACGAAAGGAGGCCCTTGAAGATGTCGTGGAGTCGGAGGTCCCTTTGAGGCGTGCCAAGAAGGGTCTTCGTGTGGAGCTTCCACGAAAGGAGTCAGTGACGTCCTCTTTAGAATGCCTTGATGAGGCTGAGGGGGAAGGTGCGTCTTCCATCCCCCTAGAGCCGTTTGGGCTGCCTGAGGGGATTACCTTGAGCGAATCTTCTCCAAGAGCAGTCAACAAACCTAGAAAGCTGGCAGTACCCCCCGCACGACTCTCCTCCAAGGGTGCCCCTAGAGGTGACTCGTGTGGGGGGTAGTAGCCAGCTTTCTAGTTCTGTCGACTGCCCTGGGAGCATTCGCCCTGTTGGCACAAGAGGCAGCTGCCACTGGTAGCGTTTTCGGTCAGCCATATTACCGGCGAAGCTTTATAGGTGCACGGGTTTTGGTGGATCCCCTTGGCCGGGGGCGCTTAGGGATGATCGGCCAAACAGTTAGGTCCATTGCTGGATCCGTATTAGAGAGTGCTCCTAGTGGGTTCGCATTTAGGCATGCAGTGTCGGTGCAGCTTGGAGCATCAAGCAGTGCCTCCGGTCTAGAACTGCTGTTGAGGCACCTGAATGATGCCCTATCTTGGGCCACCTCTAGGCCTAGGAGTATGAATTTTATCCATGTTTTCTTCTACTACATGTGTGTGGTAAGCTAGTGGCGCCTGTCTTTCATTTGTATTCTAACTTTTTCTTGGCCAGAGCTCTTTGTATTCTGACGCATTGGTGGTTTACAGGTGAAGATGCATGGGTCGTCCTTTATTTCACGTGACGACGCTCCTCTGGACTTCCCTAGCTCAGCCGGTCATGCTAACGTGGCCGACCTAGTCGCCCAGTGAGCTGTCACGACCAAGGCAGAGCATTGGAAGTTGCTCCAACAGATGGCGAAGCTCATTGCCACCCGAGAGAAGGTGGCAGAGGAAGCCAAGCGGAAGCTTCGTTCCCAGCAGCAGGCAGCCAACTATGTGGGCCAGTTGAAGGGGGAGTTGATGAGGGCCTGCTCTGGCCTGAGGGGGGGTTCACGTGTTGGCGAGGGGCTAGAGGAGAGCCTCATGAGTGCGTACAGTGCTCATCTGAAGGCTCTAGAGGGCTTGTCCAAGCACCTTTCGGTCGCTTGCACTAACATCCTTTCTTTGAAGGAAGAGGTGCAAGTGCTTAGGGTGGAACACTCTTCATCTGTGGAGTGGTACAAGAAGGCTCTTGAGGAAGAGCACGTTTGCCTAGGTGCCTCAATGGATAGACTTGCTTCTATGCAAGCAAGTCTGGAGAAGGTAGAGGTGACTACAGTGGACTTGAGGGCTGACCTTAGTAAGGCCTAACAACTCACGAAGGAGAGGGGCCAGCCGGTGGCAAAATTGAAGGAGACTGAGGAGCTAGAGTTGGATGCAGAGACGGTGATGGCATTTTACACTTCGCATCCGTCTATGATAGCGACCTGCGAGGAAGTCTCAAAGGAGATCAAGAAGCAAACGCTGGCTGTCGTGCAGGCCCTTATTGTGGAGAAGCATGCCTCTGCTGAAGAGTTATGTGACTGGTCTATTGACCAGTTGATGTTGGAATATGACCGTCTGAAAGTGGCCGGTCTTATTGTCAACAACAAGTCCGTAGAGCCACCCGTGGACTAGCCAATTACTGAGGAGGAGGTAGTCCAGCCAAAGGTCGCCGAAACATCTGTAGGGGCGATCAACCCACTCCGTCTCTTGCTTGTGCTCGAGGGGGACATCTTTGGGCCATGGGTGTAGAGTCCTTAAGCCTTCTACCAATGTTGCCTTTTTCTTGGTTTTTTTTTTTTTTTTTTAAAAGAAATGTAATGGGAAAACCTCCTTTTTGAATGAAGGAAGAAAATCTCTATTTTTATTGCTCGTCAGTACTTATACATGGTATATGCGTAAGTTGCTCGCATACCAAGTGTGGGGGATGTCCTTACCGCCTAGGGTTTACAATTTATAGAAATCTCCCAGACTGTCTTTACGAATCTTATAAGACCCTTTCCATGGTGGGTCTAGCTTCCCGCCGGATTGACTTGGCATGGAGACTTCGCACTTGCGCAAGACTAGGTCTCCTATGGAGAATGTCCATTTATAAATGCGCTTATTGTAGGAGGCGGCAATGACTTTTTTATGCTTGAGTTTTGTCTCTGATGCCTTATCCCTCAGCTCATCCAAGAGGTCTAAGAATAGATGAACTTGATCATTATTGGTGACAGGGTTATAGAGTTGTGTTCTATAGGTAGGGAGGACTGTTTCGATAGGCAGTCGGGCTTCCATGCCGTATACCAGTATGAATGGTGTATGGCATGTGGAAGTCCTTTGACAAGTCCTATTGCCCCAAAGAACGTCAGGCAGCTCATCCGGCCATCTCCTTTTGGCTGAATATAGCCGATATTTAAGCATTGAGATGATGGTGCGGTTGGTCACTTCAGCTTGTCTGTTTGTAGGCGAACTGGGTTCTGTTGTTTGTGACAATGTAATGGGGTATTGATGAGAGACTCATCATGATCTCTAATTACCCCTAATTAACTAGTCATCCTAGTTAATTAGCTAAGGATATGAGTATATAAGGGTTAATTATGAAATAAGGGATATTTAGTAAAGGACCTTAAAATAAGTTAAAAATGATATTTTATCATTCAATTAATATTATTAACAATTTAATTAATAATTGGACTTGAGATCTTATTAATCATTTCCTTAATTAATAAGTTAAGTAACTTAAACATAATGTATATATAAGTATATAATAACTTAAGTAATTTTACTTAATCTAATAAATTAACTTAAAAAGGTCAAAAATGTAAATTCAAGGTGAAAATATAATAGTTATCTCATTTACTAACATATATAAAAATTTGAAAAAAAATCTAAGTTAAATAGACCTTTAAAACCTGGGTTTACATTTTGGTCCTTAAAATTTATTGCAATTGGGTCCTTAATCTTCATATAGGTCCTTAAGTTTCACTGCACATAGGTCCCTATCCCTTTCTTCTTCTTCTTCTTCTCCTTCAGCCGATTGAACGGCTGACGATGGAGAGTGACTCCACCACACGATCACTGCCCTGCCGACATCATCCTTCCTTCTCCAAGCTCCCGGAGCTTGCGCTCACCACTCCATCTTCATCCATCGGTCTGGATTACTCGAAAATCCTAATTTCTAGTGGGAGTTAACCTCACCGTTGTCGGAGACAATGCCGGAGGTTAAGCTCCCCAAGCTTCTTCTTCGTTCAGATTTCGCTACCTTCCTTGTCGCCATTCACTATAAATACCCCCTCATCCCTTCTATTTCTCTCAAGTTGGCTCCCTTCCCTCTTCTAACACTGAGCCGACCCAATAGGCTATTCATCTGCAACTCTGGCGAACTTCCACGCCATTTTCCGACTTCCTCCATTGTAACGACCCGATTCCCGAGTCCCTACGAGACACGAGAACCGGACCGACTCGACTAATCCCAAGACCTAGTCGTCCAACGAGGAAGTAACCAAAAGAGCAGTAAAATAAACCACATTCAGCATGAATATAACTAACAGTAAGAAAGTACAGCAGTAAGAAAAGAAACTACTACAGTAGATACCACCACAACAGTAGAACAACATTTATCATATAACATGAACTGCAGGTAAAGAAAGTACAACGGAAACAAGCACTACTCACTATAACAGAAACAAAAGAGGTGCAAAAGACTATGGTAAACTCTACTGGACCCTACTCGGCCCAGCGTCCTCTGCAGCCGCTGACCCTGGCTGCTCAACACCTGGTCCTAAAAAAGGTAACGAGTGTAACACGTCAGCAAAACGCTGAGTAGAGTGGCAACTAAAACTACGACAACAGTAGAGAGTACAGTAGCTGTTATGTTCTATTACCTTCTTTATTTACATCTTTCAATTGTCTCACTATTTCATTTATTTCTCAAATCTTTTACTTGATCTCGAATGTTCCTCGTGGGAACGATCTTGATTGCAGTCTTTTCCAAAAAGTAGAAGTAGCACGTGGTGCTCTCCTGGCCGGGAGAGTCCCCCGTGGTGATCCTACCCTCAGTCAACCACCCCAAGGTCACTGACAGACGTAACGGTGACTACGGCACGCGCGATAAACGCACAGGTAGTGTTGAACGCGAGAATCTACGCTAACGTGTTTGGTTTTGGAAAACCCGTCGTTGTAGTTCGAAAGCGAAGGATTCGAGTTCAACAAATAAAATTTATACCGAAAAAAAGAATTCCGGGTCGAACACAGGGAGGCGAACGTTTGATTTAAAAACTTCGCGTTTCTTTTTATTTTGTCACAAAGAAATTCAATTTAAACTATCTAAGTATCTACAACAAATAAAAGAGAGAGAAGGAATACTATACATGGAAATCAAAATGAGATATAGAATAGACAAGGAATTTATCATAAAAGAGTTCTTTCGTTACAACTAGAAAACATAAAACAATTACTCTAGAAAGCATTAAAAGAATGGAGGGAGAAATGTCCTCCTCGACGATCGCTCGGAGGACGAACAGACTACTCTAGAAAGCAGTAAATCTATACTAGAAAGCAGTAAAAAGAATAGGGAGAGAGAATCCTCCTCGACGGTCGCTTGGAGGACGAGCCGGACGGGACGACGCCTGGACGAAGGAGAACGAAGCGGGACGAAGGAGGACGAAGTAGAAGAACGGGAACGAAGCAGCACGCCGTCGTCGTCGCGGGATCCACTTCCGAAGGGGGACGAAAATTTGGACTTTATCTCGCGAGAAGCATCCCGGGTGTGGGACAAGCTTCTCTTGAGCTTTGGAGAGGTAGAGAGGAGAAGGAAGGGATGAAAATTTCGTATGGAGGGGGTCTCCTTTTATAGTTGCAAGGAGTGGGGGCAAAATGGACATTACATCTTCAAAATAATAAATAAGGGGTCTTTAGTGACGGATAAAACCGTCGCTGAAGCCCCGCCGTCGCCGTCGCCGCCGCGCCACGCGCGCCCGCTCGGCTGGCCTGCGCGCGTAACGCAGACGCACGTCCGCGTCGTCTCAGCCGTCCGATCGCGAGATCGGACGGCTTAGATCGCGCCCGCGCCCGCTGCGTAGCGCGCCGCCCGCGTGCGATCGCGCGCCCACCAGGGCGTCCAATTGCGCGTCGGCGCTATCGGGCGCGCGCGGCCGTTGGATCTTCATCCGACGCTCGTGCGCGCCCGCTCGCCCGCGCCTTCGCCCCCCTCTCCGTGGCTCGAACCCGCGACCTCCGCTTCGCCCGCAGCTGCGTAGCCGCTGCGCTACGCGGCGAAATGGTCGCGCGGACGTTTTTAAACGCGCGCGACCGCAGCCGTTGGATCGAGATCCAACGGCGGAGAGGAGACGTGGCGTGGTCTTCACAGGACTCCTGCGGCCGATTGGGCGGCTGGGATGGCGCCACGTGGCGCTATCTTGGCCGTCCATCTTCTGGAAGTTGTAGATGGTGCCACGGATGTCGGATTGACTTGATTTTTGTGTCGTTCGGCTGCGATCGTCGATCCGAATTCATCCGTGTGGTCGGATTTTCCATCTGAAGTGCGGATTTACACCATCCTGGCCCTTGATCTTCTAGGTTTCCTCGGTCTCTATCTGATGCTACGGATGCCTGATTAGGGCGATCTTGGAGTCGTTGAACTCCAATCGTCGCCCTGATCATATCCATACGGTTGGATCTTTGATCCGAGGCCCCGATAAAATATTTGCCCTGTCCAAGCACATAAAAGGAGACAATTAACCTCCATTTTATTCAAACTACTCTAAATGCAAGATGATGCATGTAATGCAATATTTATATCATGAAATGCAATCCTATGCTTAAGAACATGCATAAATAGACATTTTAAGTAGTGTAAATGTGTTTACATCATACCCCCATGCCTATCTTTTGCTAGTCCCTAGCAAAAACTATATGCTATTTATAAAAGAATTAGGTTAGATTATTTGGACCTGAGTTATTTTCAATCATTAAGAAATTGTCTACTTAAGAACTGAACTTTCAAAGACACAACAGTGCCCGGGTATCAGCCAAAATGCAGACCGCCTCAAGCCTCGCCTTATTCAAAGAAAAATTTCTTTTTCTGTTTTTACTCTCTTTTTTTAGATTTTCAAATTTTAGGGTTTAAGAGTGGCTTTCTACGGCCATTCAACTCACCCAAGATTTGATGAGAACCCTAAGTTTTAAGCATCTTATTGTGATTGTGATAGACTCGTTGACCGGCAATTAAAACGGACTTCGGATTTCTACGCCTCTAGGTGACCTCAAAAAGAATTCTGCCTAAAGGTGTATCTTTACAACCGATAGCTTTCTCCCTACTTTTATTTTTTTTAACGGGGTCAACACAAGGGTGAATCCAGTGTATATCTCCCCGGTTTATTCTACTTCTCCGCTTCTTCCTAAGTGTTTTGGGAATTTTTAGTGCATTCTCTGAGCTGGGTTCTGGACAACCGGTCGATGAGCTGTTACCACCGACAACTTGCCAGCCATACTCGTGCGGCGAAGTGTGGCTTATTTCTTTTTGTTTTTTTCTCCTTTTTGATTTTTTTTTTTTTTTTTTTTTTTTTTTTTTTAAGTAGGTGGCTTCCCTGGTCTAAGATTTACCTAAAGGCAGCAAAAAGAGAAAGGTCCAGTGACTGGGCTCTGGACAACCTACCTATGGGCTGTTACCCACGATAACTTGCCAGCCATATCACCCTAGAAGGTTCATTAGCTACCCAATTTCCGTTAAAATCGCCAAACAACGAGTCAGTGCAAAGAAAGTGTGTAGATGCTTAAGACTCAAAATTCCCTCACATCAGAGGGCGGGTTGATAAGTCGTGTACTTATCACCCAAACTTATTTACTCCAATTATAATAAAATTCAGGTTGGCGAGAACTCGAAAAACAAATCCACATTTTAGTGGATACATAGGCTGATTAAGTCCAAAGACCTGAAGGGTCTTTGTGTTCAAACCATAATATAGTATTTCTTAAGATCGAAAATTTTCTTAAACCCAAATTCTCTTTCCTAATTTCGATTTTTTTTTTTTTTTTTTTTTTTTTTAATAATAAAACAAATCTACGGAGCTGACGAATGAATTCAAAGATAAATATCCACCCCCCCATGCCTATCTAATGCAATGTCCTCATTGTATTAAAAAGACATAAAACAGAGTGGAAAAGCGTAGAAAGCACCTGAATTGCGTGGATATCGGGTCCGCTCCGAGATGAAAATGAAAAAGAACTGTATATGTGCTGAGTTTAGTGCCTTCAGCTAGGCACACTATACAAAGAAAAGAAATGAAGAATTCACATGTGCAGGTCAGAATTAGAATGAACAGAAGAATCCTCTGACCTGTCAGCAGAGGTCCACAGATGTGGACCAGATTGTGGTGCAGACCCACACCCCATAATCGAGAATATCTTAGGTTCTGGATAAAAATTACCCAAAACCTAGAATCAGAATGCAAGCGGGGTCGGGCCTGCGATTTGTGAGGATGCAACCCAAGGCCAAAATGTCGGGTTACAGAGAATTGAAGCTCAAAAGGATAATCGTTAAATGTGTGCTTGAGTTTGACATCCTCGAAACAAATGTCGTAAGGGTTCTGATTTGATGGTTTCAGTTTAAAAGGAACCCTTCGACTCAATCTTCCATTTCCTCCAAAATTGACTTCCCAAATCAGAATTTCCCAGCTCCTATCCTCCTCATTCGGCATATCAAATTCCATGACCTTTTGTATATTCATCACCCCGTCTGAAATCTCCAAGTCTAGATGATGTGGCAAAATCAAAATTGACTTGGGTCTAATTATCTCAGAATTAGAATCATCAATAAGCTCAACAGGGTGTAACTGATAATCAGGGCATTGAATTAATTCCTCCAGAAAATGCGATTCTGGATCCGTATCGTGTGCCCTAATAAGATCAGTTTCCTCAGTTATTGGGCTATCAAATGATCTATCAGATTCCTCAGGCCCAATCGTCTCACAAAAATCGTGATCTGAAAACTCGTGTGAGACTTCGCAACTTGAATCTTCACCATCAGGATCCGTATCAATGTATGTCCCAAAATCATTTGTCACTTTGCGTTCCAAGGAGACATACGTTTCCTCATAACCCGGCTCAGGGATTTCAGGTGAAGAAATCAAATCATCCTTAATTGGTTGTTTTAATTCAATCTGGTCAGCTTCGTAACACGTGTCCCCCCCAACAGGTGCCTGAGCGGGTTCTGTCATTGGCTTTCCTGAAGAGAGTTCATCCTGGGAATTATTCCAAGATTGAATCAAAGCAACCACGAATCTCATCCTCAATTTCGCTAATTTCCCAAGTAAAAACTCACCCGGGTTCTTATCCTTAACATCCTGGAGCCAATCCAACAAAGACTTGTTTAAATCATCAATCATTTCAATCAGGGGCTCCAATCTCTCAATGCAAGGTATTGGCTGAACTTCTAAAGATTGAATGATATTCCTCAAGTTAGCCAGAACCTTATCTTGAACCTGATTAACCTGAACCAAATGAGTTGGTTCAGGGTTGGGCGGGTTTGACATCAATGTAGAGGAATTAACGAATTGAGATTCGTTATACCCATCCTGATAATAGGTCATTTCAGATTGTTCAAAAGATGGAGATGACCTAAAGGCAGTGAAATCAGAGGATGGGTAAGGATCAGTGTATCCTTCTTGATTGTAGATCGCATTAGGTTGTTCATGAAAGGAGGACGATCTATAATCGATGCAACTCTGAGAAGGATAGAATTGAGAATCAAAGTGTTCAGGGTTAGACCCTAAACACGGGGGTCCGGAATTGTATCCCCAATCCGAATTATCCCAACTAACTGATGGTCGATTACAATACGAGTTGGGATAATCGTCATGTTGAGGATAATTTACAACAGGAGGGAAAGAGCGGGAATGCGTGAAATATGTGGAAGGATTCATGAGACACGGGAGGAAGAAAGGTGCCCTGCAATACAAACAATCAAACCTGTCCTTAAATGGGTTGGCCTACAGACCTACAGACTCTCAAAACCCATCTTGAGATAAAGGAACGATTTGATCCACTTCCGTCTGTTCAATCCAACCAGTTAGAAGGAGGGACTGGAGAGAAGGTTCTTCCTTCGGCTTGCGCCTCCGGTTCCTAGTGTACCCCCCAGCCGCGATCGTTTGACTCTACTCCCCTAGCTAGACATCAGATTGAACAGTAGAAACAGACTAATCGGAAATAATCTCGTTCTGAGTTCTGAAGAGCGAGTCCAATCCTTAAGGCCAACGTCTACTCTGTTTTATTTAGGGCTAGGTTTGAATGTGCTTTGGAATGTGATGGGCCCTTTAAATGGGTTGTGCCCTTAATGATTGATTGCTTTGTGTGTGAGTGCACAACCAGTGGTTTTCAAGCAAGAATATTTTTGATGTGGTGAATTTTAAGGTTCAAATCTTGCTTAGTAGCTTTTAGGATTCAACTTTAGGTGTTTTCAATCAAGTTTCATTGGCACACCAGGTTTTGCAAGCACAGGTGAAGATATTTTCCTTTAAAGTTTAAAAAGAATGTGGAGTGCCTGGTAGATCCCTAAGAGTTGAACCTAATTGGCAGCTACTTGATGAGTTGATTTTATTTGAAGTGGTGCGGCCCAAACAACTCAAACAACTGGCCTGATGCACCACCTAATTAGGCACACAAATGATTACCCAATCTGATTTCTACTCGATTATGTGTTTGGATGTGTGTACCGGCTCCTAAGATTGGTTTACCGGTTGAGTTAGAAAATCAGATGAGGTTGTGTACCTCTGTGAGATTTTTTTTTTTTTTTTTTTAATGTGGGAGTTGGAGTGAGTATGGATGTCAAACAACAAACAATCTAACCTTAGAGTTTATAAGAACACCTAGGTTGATTGATGTTTGAATTATTATGTGATGAAATGAAATCTAATGGGTGGGAGGTGGGGGATAACTTACAAAACCTTTCACAACACTTTACTCCGATCTACCGCTTTTGCCTGTCTCGAAAGAGTACCTGCAATTACAATAAGAAAGGAGAAAAGTGAGGTAAATGATTTGTAAGTTACAAAATGCGAAGAGAAATCAAAGAGCGTTGCCTCCCCGGCAGCGGCGCCAAAATGTTGAACGCGAGAATCTACGCTAACGTGTTTGGTTTTGGAAAACCCGTCGTTGTAGTTCGAAAGCGAAGGATTCGAGTTCAACAAATAAAATTTATACCGAAAAAAAGAATTCCGGGTCGAACACAGGGAGGCGAACGTTTGATTTAAAAACTTCGCGTTTCTTTTTATTTTGTCACAAAGAAATTCAATTTAAACTATCTAAGTATCTACAACAAATAAAAGAGAGAGAAGGAATACTATACATGGAAATCAAAATGAGATATAGAATAGACAAGGAATTTATCATAAAAGAGTTCTTTCGTTACAACTAGAAAACATAAAACAATTACTCTAGAAAGCATTAAAAGAATGGAGGGAGAAATGTCCTCCTCGACGATCGCTCGGAGGACGAACAGACTACTCTAGAAAGCAGTAAATCTATACTAGAAAGCAGTAAAAAGAATAGGGAGAGAGAATCCTCCTCGACGGTCGCTTGGAGGACGAGCCGGACGGGACGACGCCTGGACGAAGGAGAACGAAGCGGGACGAAGGAGGACGAAGTAGAAGAACGGGAACGAAGCAGCACGCCGTCGTCGTCGCGGGATCCACTTCCGAAGGGGGACGAAAATTTGGACTTTATCTCGCGAGAAGCATCCCGGGTGTGGGACAAGCTTCTCTTGAGCTTTGGAGAGGTAGAGAGGAGAAGGAAGGGATGAAAATTTCGTATGGAGGGGGTCTCCTTTTATAGTTGCAAGGAGTGGGGGCAAAATGGACATTACATCTTCAAAATAATAAATAAGGGGTCTTTAGTGACGGATAAAACCGTCGCTGAAGCCCCGCCGTCGCCGTCGCCGCCGCGCCACGCGCGCCCGCTCGGCTGGCCTGCGCGCGTAACGCAGACGCACGTCCGCGTCGTCTCAGCCGTCCGATCGCGAGATCGGACGGCTTAGATCGCGCCCGCGCCCACTGCGTAGCGCGCCGCCCGCGTGCGATCGCGCGCCCACCAGGGCGTCCAATTGCGCGTCGGCGCTATCGGGCGCGCGCGGCCGTTGGATCTTCATCCGACGCTCGTGCGCGCCCGCTCGCCCGCGCCTTCGCCCCCTCTCCGCGGCTCGAACCCGCGACCTCCGCTTCGCCCGCAGCTGCGTAGCCGCTGCGCTACGCGGCGAAATGGTCGCGCGGACGTTTTTAAACGCGCGCGACCGCAGCCGTTGGATCGAGATCCAACGGCGGAGAGGAGACGTGGCGTGGTCTTCACAGGACTCCTGCGGCCGATTGGGCGGCTGGGATGGCGCCACGTGGCGCTATCTTGGCCGTCCATCTTCTGGAAGTTGTAGATGGTGCCACGGATGTCGGATTGACTTGATTTTTGTGTCGTTCGGCTGCGATCGTCGATCCGAATTCATCCGTGTGGTCGGATTTTCCATCTGAAGTGCGGATTTACACCATCCTGGCCCTTGATCTTCTAGGTTTCCTCGGTCTCTATCTGATGCTACGGATGCCTGATTAGGGCGATCTTGGAGTCGTTGAACTCCAATCGTCGCCCTGATCATATCCATACGGTTGGATCTTTGATCCGAGGCCCCGATAAAATATTTGCCCTGTCCAAGCACATAAAAGGAGACAATTAACCTCCATTTTATTCAAACTACTCTAAATGCAAGATGATGCATGTAATGCAATATTTATATCATGAAATGCAATCCTATGCTTAAGAACATGCATAAATAGACATTTTAAGTAGTGTAAATGTGTTTACATCAGGTAGCTAACCCGTACTGGCACGCGGTCAGTCGTTTCCGTTAACGGGTGCGCCCAAAGCACAGCACGGAACCAGTACAGGGCAGAGCCCTCTCAGTAACAGGGGTCCAACCCCTCCACAGTAACCAAACCGGGGCCTTGCCCCTCCACAATCCGCGCACCCTCGCCTGACTACCCTGGTTTGCCCTAGTGGGCCTAACAAGTCGGTGAAGGAGGCTAGCAGAACCCCGGGGCCCGTGGGGTAGCTAGTACTCTCCTAACACTAGTAGCTCTCCTCGGTACTACGTACACGAGGGCCAGCAAGTCGGTACAGAGCGGCCAATCCTAACCCCGGGTCCCTGGGGTGGCTGGCCCCACTCTGCACTGAACAGGTACAGGTACTCCCCTTGGTACTACGTACCCAAGAGACAGTACGAACAACATCTCAGTTCCATTCCTTTCTCTTTCCAGGAGTTCCACTCCTAATTCCCCGTAGGGTTCCATCCTTTTAACTCAAACATCCAGGTTTCACTTTCCAGTTTCACATTCTTACAATCCATGTTCTCACCCACGTTTCTTTATTCATAACAGACAGCTGTTAATTCAATTTACAGGCAACTTTATATTCCTTTTCATTTTTCCAAGACTGCAGTATTATACATTCCGCTAGTTTTCCATCCTAGGATTCATGCCATATCCTAGGATCTATCATACAATCTAATTTTCCAGCCCTAGGATTCATGCAACACCTAGGAGCTATCATTCCATACATTTCTCATTCCTAGGATTCATGCAATGTCCTAGATTCTAGTTATGGTTCCATACTTTAACAGATTTTAATAATAACTTAAGCCACTCTACCAGGTACAACGGGAGTAATGGGGGCGTGATCGGGAATCCCGCGTGCCTCCACGACTCCCAAGACTGCAACTGAACGAGGTCCTATCACAAGGATCAAACACAAGGAGTGTCTCAAAACAATGTATAGCTACTGTAGACGGGTAGAGGAATTAATTCTGAAAAGAACGCAACTCAAAACGCGGAAAACGGAGCCCGAACGGGCCCTAAACGGGTCGAAAAAGACGATACTGTGCAAAATCAGATGTCTGGAACTTCTTCCAGACGTCTTAAACAGTGGATCAGAGAATTACCTGTTCAGCGTGGTTTCCCAGACGTCCAGAAGTCTGCGGGGACGTCTGGCCTAGCTCCCAGACGTCCGATGGTCACCCCGGACGTCTGGAGGTCACTCCCGCCGTCTGGTACAACTTCCAGACGTCTGATTCGCAAAGGATGGCGAATCAGTGAACCTGCGCACAGCCAACTCCCTCCCTCAGTATGGTCAGTCGACAGGAAGGAAGAAGAAGGCGGAATACTCACCTTTCAGACGTCTGTATGAGCTTCCAGATGTCGCCCTCGCCGTCTGACTATCAACCCAGACGTCTGATTCTGGAAATTTTTCCAGAATCAGGGCGCTACTCGGCCTCCGCTCGCGACGCCGCCCGCGTCGCACCTCGCGCGTTTGCTGCTCAGACCGCAGCAGGTCCCTCTCCGCGTCGCTCCGCGCCCCCTCCGCCCTCTGTCGGCCGGCTAAGCCGCTCCGGCGAGCTCTCCCTCATGGCAGAGCTCCGCTCTCGCACGCCGCACCTCCTCTGCGCTCACTGCGGCCGCCGCTGCCGCCCTCACGCTCACGCTCACTGGCTGAAGGAGAAGAAGGAGGAGACGGTGGAGACGACGGGAGGGGAGGCGTGGCCTTTTAAGGCCGCGCGAGGAGGAGGGAGAGAGAGCGCGGCATGTCTGCAGCCGCAGAGAGAGAGGGAAAAAGAGAGAGAGAGGGGAATCGCGGGTCTGCGCGCACAGGCGCGCAGACGAATCTTTCGTGCGAAAAAAACTATTTTCTAGACGTTTGGAAACGATCCCAGATGTCTGGTCAGACGTCTGGATTTGATCCCAGACGTCTGGTCCGACGTCTGGGGCACGCGTTCGTAACATCCATCCATCTTGATTAGCTGAGGAGATTCGCTGAGGTCAGCCGCATCTCTAGACAAAGGCGATGACCGAGGAGATCCTCTGCTTCATCCTCACATCCGCCGCCTAAGATTCTTCTTACTCCCTCTGATTTCGTCTTCCGCTATGAGCCATCGGTGGAATCTTGTTGACCCCTTCGTCCAGGTAATAGTACATTAGGAGTAGGAGTAGGGTAGTTTAGGTAGGTAGTTAGTTAGGTAGTTTAGTTGTAATTTCAGAGTTTAATGTTCGTCTTCTTCGACTCCTGCGAGCCCCTTGAGCTTGCCAGAGCTTTGATTTTGTCTTTTTAAGTCATTGATCACCTTCATAAACCACTCATGATCATTTCTAACTCATTTAATCATTAATTGGATCATTGAATTGCCTAATCCAATTTCACCTCCATCAGCTACTGCTGCTATCCATGGCAGTAGTAGTTGACTTAGATACACCTTCATCAGATCAATTCATCATCAAAGGATCTTAATTATTATCTTAATTTGATTAATTATCATATATAACTTAAATACCTAATTTTATCTAAGCTCCTGAGCTCGCTGTCAATGGCAGCTCAGGAGTTATTTTAATTATAAATTATTTATATAGTTATGATCGTATACTTCCTTTGACTTGCCTCAACCACTTTTCTAAGTGGGAGAGCAAGTCCTGTGCCTTAACCACTCAAAAGCTCTTTAGACTGATTTTACTGTTTAATCATTCATTTAACGAATTAAAGAAGAATTAATTGCAATCCTGAGGTTCCTTGCAACCTCAGGAACTTTTCAAATAAAAAATGGTGCAATTTTTTATTCTGAACACATTTTTTATCTTTTTCTGGACTCACTGGAGCTCCGACGAGCTCCGACGAGTCAAAAGTGATCTTCAGCCTATAAAATTTGATGATAAGCTCCAGATTGATGAATTGAGGTTCACTGATCATGTTGAGTTTGTTTCTTTGAGATTTTGATGACTAGAGCTTGAGTTAGACATTCATCTTCTCCAACTTCGACGAAGCTGGAGAAGTCTGTATAGAAGCCTGAAAGCCACACTTAAGGTATTTAGAAGCTTCAATGAAGTGCATTGAAGCTATTCCTGACCTCAGTTTAGTGTAGAAACCTCCCGCAATCTGACGAACAGAATGCTTTTGGAGTTCAGGCGAGAAGCCTGGAACCCTAGATTTTTAGGTTAGAACACCTGATTAAGGGATTGGGGAGATTTCTGAGGCTGAGAGGATTCTGTTTAAGGTGTTAATTTCGTGAAATGAAGCTTAAATCAGAAAGTCAAAATTCTAAGCATCACAGTCAAACTGAGGTTGAGATTTTGATTCTGAGCTTGATTTGAGGAATTAAGGAGTTAGAATCATTTCTGAGAATCTGTTGAATGATTTTAGAGAGGTTAAAGTGAGCTCAGATCGGTTTATCTGATGGAATTAATCAACTGTCAGTTTGGGTTGTTTTCGTACCCAAACTGATAGTAGTGCCTTTTTGATGAGATTTGATCTCAAATCCTACCTAGAGTAGTCTGTTTTGACCCTTAGAATTTGTTGAAATTGATCAGAAACAATCCTAAGTGTCTGTTACACCTTTTCTGAAGATCAAATCCTTTCTCTGAAGCTTTCAGAGAAGCTTCGAGCTTTTCCATGATACCTGAAGCTTCAAAAGCTCAAAACCTACACTAGCAGATGCGGAATCCCTTGCAGAACCTATTTTAAACCCTTAGCTAAGTGAGAAAGTCCATATGTGGACTCTGTTGACCTGAATTTCACTTTCCAGGCAGTGTTAAACTCATAGAAACCCCCTAATTTCACCTATCAATCGGAGAGGAAATCATCCTCTAAACTTCAAATTGATCCTGGAATCCTATAGAGCTACCTTAGAGCTCTCCATCAAGCTTTATTTCGCTTGATTTGGAGCTCTGAGTAGGGAGTAATCGTCATTTGAAGTTGGCACTGGAGGGGGGAACAATAGTCCCATACCGGAAGTTTTTGAGCGCCTGCCTTAGTATAAAACTAATTTGTGTTATAGGCGATTCAGTCGTCAGCGCTCGGCGCGAAAAGAAACCCTGATCGTATTGTAGATTCCCTACTAAGAGGGGGTGACGTAATAAATTGCGGAAATATAATATAAAATAATCTCATAAAATTCAATCACACACGGTACATAATTATTTTTAGGTGGAAACCCAAACCGGTTGAAAACCACCACCTAACCCTCTCGAGTTAGGATTTTCCGATCAACCAAGTTGATCAAATCCACTAAACGAATCACTTAAACGAGGGTGATTCAACCTCAATTACAACCACGCTACTTTATATGAGGGTAGCGTACCTCAAACCCCTTCTCTTCACGAGAAGGATTTTGTCTCACGAAGGAGACGGGATTTCGCAAAGCGAATATCCAACCAAAGAACAAAGAAAAATAACAACAATCCTATAGAGTCAACAAAGTAATATTTAACCTAAGCTTCTATAGGAATTAAGATGCTTCCCTTTGCAAGGAGTGCGTCGAATCGATGGCGCGGGTGCGTGAGCTACACGATGGCGTAACGTCGCTCTCGTGAACTACGGCGGGAGAGCGGGTGCACAAAGGCTTAATGCTCTCAAGATGAAGAACTTGAGCTTGGAGAGCAAGAGCTTTTCTAGGACACAAAAGAGTAGAAAGTATGTTGTTTGGGTGTGTCTTGGTGTGTGTTGAGTGGCAATGGCTCCCCTCTATTTATAGAGGCCTTAGGAAGGCTTTGGAAAGCCTCCATAGCCGTTGGGAGCAAAGTCCAAGAGAATCAGGCTAAAATCAGGAACAATGATTGCACTGATAGGGTTATCAGACGTCTGATCCTAGCATCAGACGTCTAGAAGATCAGTTTAAGACGTCTGGGAACAAAGTCAGACGTCTGATTTTAGGAGGGTTTCTTCCTAACTTGAATCATATCTAAATAGGGTTCTAGTGCAAGTCCATCAGACGACATACAGGATGTCTGGCATTATGTCTGGACGTCTGGAAACCTACTTTTCTGTGGGAATGGATTTCCAAGAGAGTGCAACGGCTAGAAAATCTCTGAGAAGAGATTTTCGAGTCAGCCGAGGCAAAATGGTCATTTATTAGACGTCTGGAAAGGCTTAAGGACTTCTGATAAGGCTCTGACGGTCATATCCTTTAGCGTTCATTAAGCCAGCCAACGGTCCACTAATTGGACGTTTGGCAAAAACATCAGACGTTTTCTAAGACGTCTGGTCTAAGGTCTGGACGTCTGATTTCATCAGACAGAGCTAACTAAGTCCATCCTAAATGTTATCAGACGTATGAATCAACAGTCAGATGTCTTAAAACATATTATCAGACGTCTGATTTTGGAATTAGATGTCTAAAAAAGCTGTTTGAACCTACATTGGTTTTCTAAGTTCTCCACAGAAAACTTAAGTGTCCTAGGGTTGTGCAGGTGTTCCTAGGACCACTATTAGGGTACTTTGAGGCTCTTTAACATGATGTTCTAAGGAACAAAAAGAGCAAGGAAATAAAGACAAAAGTACATGAAAGAAATAAATAGAATTCTATCCTATTCTTCTTGTCCTTCCATCTTCAATCTATCGCTCCTCGCGAATCTCCTCTGTTCTCCATCAAGCTCCTCCAATCCGTCCTGGATGCGAGCTCGAACTCCATCTAATCACGTCTCCATTTGCAATTGACCTGAAATCTAAGACTCCAAGTGCAAATGTTAAATGACACGTGTTTTGTTATCATCAAAACAAACACATATGTGCCTGCGAATGTGCGCCTGTGCGGTGTGCGAATGTGTGGCCCTAGGAGGGTGAGGCCTGGGAGGCAGTTGAGCCGGTTGGCTCGAAACTCTGAACTGAAAATAAACCGAACTATAATTGAATCAGGCGAGGACTTAGTAGGGTCTGGTCCCACCCTGCAAAGGGTGCTGCGTATCCCCGAAAAGTCTGAGCCGCAAATAAAAAAAACTAACTTTTGGTTGAAGATAAAAAGAAATCGGTTCGACTCAGTAAGAAGAAGTGCTAAAGGAAGAAAGGTTCAGAAGCTTAAGGCTAAGTGTCGAAGGCCAAGACTCAGAAGGTTAAGAGAAAGGCTTAGAAAAGAAATGGTAAGGAAATAAGGCTAAAGGAAGAAAGGAAACAGAGGAGGAGAGCTCGCAATAAAGGAAAGAAAGGAGAAGAACAGGCATTAAGGAACAAAGAGCAATAGAAGAAGGTAGGAGCAGAAGAAGAGAAGAAAGAAAAAGAGTTCGAGAGAATAAGAGAAAAATAAACAGAGAAAGAGAAAAATAAAAAAGGTAAATAGAATAAAAGGAAATAAAGAAGAAAAGAGAAAGAAAAGAGAGAAGAAACGAAAGAGAGGCTAAAGAAAAGAAGTTTAATTTCTTTAATTTCTTTTTGTAAGAATTTGTTTTTAATTGTAATGAGGCATGTTCTGAATATATAAACTCTTATTTGCCTTAAAATCTTTTGAAATAAATGGTGCAAATGAGACTTCAAATGGGATTTTGCATGTTACTTCAAATTTAAATCATTTTTTGCAAAATTAATGTTATTACAAATAACTTAAACATACCTCCTATACTTATAAAGAAAAATAAATGATATCTAGTGAATTTAAAATAAATTATACTTCCCAGCGAACGACCTGGACTCAACTAATAAAAATTTTCTAAAATGTTAGGTTAATTTGACCCCATCCTACTAATCAACATAACTTCGAATTAACCTAAGTGACTTTTCTCTACTCATAATTAAGTAAAATTAACTTAATTAACTGAGTTGAGGTAAGGAACTCATCAGGTATCCCGTACCAATCTCTAATTCTCTTGCGGATGAAAGATATAACTCTATCAACTGTGGGGCAGGCCATGGCCTCAGCTTCGACCCACTTGTAAAGGTGATCGACTGCCATTAATATGAACCGCTTCTGGGTCGGGGCTGGCGAGAAGGGGCCAACGAAGTCCATGTCCCATTTTGCAAAGGGGATGGATGACATCACAAGTACTAACATCCAAGTGGCAAGTTATGCAGGGTAGCAAACCTTTGGCACTTAACACACTTGAGCACAAAGTCCTTGCAATGTTGCTTCATTTGGGGCTAAAAGTAGCCCACCTGGAATAGTCGAGCCAAGAATGACTTGTACCATTCGTGATTCCTGCATACACCTCCGTGGACTTCTTGTAGGGCTTGGGCCGCTTCTTCTTGAGTTAGGTAGCACAGCAAGAGGGTGGAATACCCCCGCTTGTATACCTGCCATTCTATCAAGGTGTACCTTGAGGCTTTGAAGCGAAAGGCCCTAAGCCGAGGTTCCCTTAGGGGTAGCTTGCCAGAGTTCACATAAGTAATAATAGGCGTCATCCAAGAGGTGGATTGCTTTATTGTGAACGTTTTGGGAGCGAGGACAGTTGGCTCTCGTAGGGTCTGAAGTCATATGCCATCTTCTTGTCCCCGAAGGATGATAGTAGCGAGTCTAGCTAATGGATCTACTAGGGGGTTGTCCACTTGGGGCACCCGCTTGATAAGATAGTCTTAAAATCCACAAGCTCCTCTCTGTCCTTATCAGCATACAAGATCATGTTTGGATCCTGAGCCTGGTATTTGCCATTTATTTGGTTGGCGACTAGTTGGGAGTCTGTGTAAACCTCTAGCGAGGTGACTCCAGTGGATTTGGCTACCTGAATGCTTGTTATCAAAGCCTCGTACTCTGCCTGGTTATTAGATGTAGGGAAGTCCAATTTTATGGCGTACTTATGAGTAATGTCGTATGTAGTGGTTAGAGCTATCTCGACTCCAGACCCATTGTCATAGATGAGTTGTCAACATATAGCCGCAAGGGGAGTGTGAGGGAGACATCGAGGTTTGTGAATTCAGCCACGAAATCTGTCATGACTTTTCTTTTGATTGCTTTCCTTAGCTAATATTTTACGTCAAATTCTACCAACTCCATAGCCCATTTGATCTATCGTGCAAATCCCGTGGGTTTATGTGACATTCACAGGAGGGGTAGTCTGACAGGACCATTATCGTATGGGCTTGGAAGTATGGGCGTAGCTTTCGAACTACAGTAACCAGAGCTAGCCCCAACTTCTCAGTGACCGTGTACTTAGCTTCCGCACCTTGATAGGCTTTGCTAACAAAGTACACGGGTTGTTGAGTTCCTCTTCGGTCATCAACTAAGATGATACCGACGGCGAAGACAGACGCGGCTAGATATAGCTAAAGAACTTCCCCGGGTTGGGGGGCTGTTATAACGGGGGGACTTCAAAGTACACCTTTGACTTTCTCTAAGGCTTTCTAGCAGTGAGGAGTCCAGTCGGTGGCATTATAGTCTTTGCCCTTCTTTATGCATTTGAAGAAGGGGAGACATTTGTCAGAAGATCGAGACAAGAATCGTCCTAATGAGGCGTTCTTATCGACCAACGACTGCATCCTTTTCAAGGTGTCTAGCGTTTGCAGGTCTATAATCACCTGAATCTTGTCCGAGTTGGTTTCAATTCCCTGGATAGAGACCAGGAACCCTAGAAACTTGCCGATTGCGATCCCAAAGGTACGCTTGTCGCGGTTCAGGTGGAGGCGGGTGTTCCTTAGAATCTGGAACACCTTCGCCAAATGTTCTAGGTGTTAGGGGAAATTAGGCCCCTTCACAAGCATATCATCAATGTACACTTCAAATGATTTTCCTATTATTTTTGAGAAAATCATATTTACAAGGCATTGGTAAGTTACCCTAGCATTTTTCAAGCCAAAGGACATGACCCTATATTGAAATAGGCCCCTATCAGTGATGAAGGATGTGAGGCCTATCCCTTGAAGCAAGGCTGATCTGGTGGTACCTGTTGTAGGCGTCCAAGAAGGACATGTGGGATCATCCGCTATATGAGTCTACTAAGGAATTCATCCCTGGTAGAGAGAACTCGTTCTTTGGGCAAGCTTCGTTCAGGTTGGTGAAGTCGATGAACATGCGCCATTGACCATTGTCCTTCTTCACCTTCACTACGTTCGAAAGCCATGCCGAGTACAGGGATTCTTCGATGAATCCTTCTTCTAGGAGCTTTTAGTCTTCAGCTTTAGCTGCCTACCATTGCTCGGTCGACTTATACATGTGCGCTTGCTTGACTGCGCGGGTGCACGCCTGAATATTCAGATGATGATGAAGTAGGGATGCATCTACTCCAAGTAGGTCATTGGCGGACTAAACGAAAACGTCTACACTGGCCCATAGTAGAAGCAGCAACTCCTATACCTCAAAGGGCGCAAGGTTTGCTCCGACTTGGACGATCTTAGTAGCGTCATCAGGATGCATTTGTGTAGCCATGGCTGAAGAGCCTGAATGTAGTCCCGAAGTCATCAGCAGATCAGCTGGGATTACTTCTTGCTGAATTGCCTGGACTTGGTTTCTTTTCTTCCCGTATTTTCATGACTTGGGGGGCTTCAGCTCCAGGGACCGCTCTAGCTTGATTCTGAGGAGCTCGTGCCCGGCCGACTGATCTCTATGCACTATTCCTACTCCGAGTAGAGATTGGAAAATCACAATTTGGAAGTATGATGAAGGGATCAGTTGAAAAATCACAACATGGCTCTTGATTACTCCTAATTAACTAGTTTCCCTAGTTAATTAGCTAAGAATATGTTTAATACAGGGTTAATTATAATAAAGGGGATTAAATACTAAGGATCATTAAAATGACTTAAAAATACTAAATTAAATATCTATTACTCATAATTATAATTTAATTAAAAATTTAGACTCAAATACTAAACATTTAGCTAGTTATTTAATATTTAAATTAACTTAATTAATATTTATACTTAAGTATGTAATTAACTTAAATAGTCTAATCACTTAATTAAATATAGCTAAAAAGCGAAAAAACATAATTTCAAGGTATAAATATATTATTTATCTAATTTATAATAACATATAAAAATTGAAAGAGAAATAAATTAAAATAAGGTTTGAAAACATCTGTTTATGTTTAGGTCCATACTATATATTTCCATTAAGTCCATTTATTAAGAATAGGTCCCTAATTTTTCTTGCACAATGCCCCTGTGAGCATTTCTCTCTCCTGCCAACATCTTCTTCTTCTTCCTCCTCAGCACTGGACGGCTGAGAATCGCCGGTGACCGCACCCTTGGATCACCGTCCATCCCATGACAGAACACCTACGCCATTGCTGCCAAGCTTCAACACACCTTCTCCCTCGCATCTGATGGATCGGATGGTTCTTGATTTCTTCTAGATCAAGCATTTAACTTCACCAACGTCGGAGACGACACCGGTTGTTAGGACAAACCTAGCCGTCTTCCCATCTAAATGTAGACCCCCTATCTCTGCCATTACTTATAAATACCCCCAACCCCCCTCCAATTTACGCAGAACGATCCCTTCCCTCTTCCCCAATAGCATCATTCGATCTACACCTCTGGCGACCTTCTTCCACTTTCTCCGTACACTTCCGATCATCTCCACCACCTTTCGAGCTTCGCTGTTCTCCGCCGCGTCTTTGGATGAGGTTTCGACGATGGCTTTGCCTTCCACACTCTATGATCCTCCGCTGGAGCTCTTCCTCCTACCCTCTGATTTCCTCCTCCGTTACGATCCATCGACGGAGTCTTCTACCCCCTTTCGTCGAGGTAATCGTAGGACTAGGCTTAGGATTTAGGTTAGAGTAGTTTAGCGTAGTTAGTTAGGTAGTTTAGCATAGTTTAACACTTTCATTTCCGTCGTCACCTTCGACTCTTGCGAGTTCGTTGAGCTCGTCAGGGGCTTCCTCTAGTCTTTTTGGATCATCGATCACCTTTCTTACTCTCACACGATCATTTCTATTCCATTAATTTCTTGTTTTAATCACCTAATCGCCTATCTCACTTCACCTCCACGGTGGACCTCCGCTGTCCATGGCGGAGATCCCAGGTTTATAACACACTCACTTAGGGGCCCTCCGTCACTCTACATCACTCACAGGCCCCGATCTCGCTATTAATTTGATAAATAACTCAACACAGCAGAAACGCCTAATTCTTTCCAACCTCCTGAGCTCGATGTCAATGGTGGCTCAAGAGGAGTTTGTTCACTTAATTAAACACCTATACACCATCGCCACATCATTCGGAATCGATTCCCTCACTCAATTGAGTGAGAGAATCATCTTTGAGTTCAAGCGAACTCAGATTTAGCTTTTACCGATTTCACTATCATATCTTTAAATCAAACTTTATTTGGAGTAATTGAAATACTTTTGAGGTTCCTTGTGACCTCAGGAGTCTGTTAAGACTTTTCTTGGTCAATTCCATGGAGATTTGATCTCCAGACATATATTCCAGAGTTCGCTGGAGCTCCAGCGAGCTCCGACATCCCAACCTTAGAGCTTTAGCCTTTGAAACTTAAGAAGTTCCAGATAGCCTCTAAATGACCTTAGGATCAAGAATTTGTGTTTAATTGATTCGATCCTTCTGTTAGACTTCGTCTTCTCCAACTCCGGCGAAGTTGGAGCAGCTTAACCTTTGAGAATTTAACCTATTAAATAGGTTCAGAAGCATCCTTATAACCTATAGAATCTATTACTGGTCTTGATTAGATCTGAACACTTCTGACCCTCTCTGCCGAACACACCTCCATTAGACCTCAGGCAACAATGCCTAAGAACACCTCTAGGCTCATCGAAACTCCAATTTGAGTTGCTAGAATGATTCTGGATGATGAATTGAATCTATTTATCTCTTTAATTTGATCAGAAATGCTCCAAATTAGAAAATCAACTCTTGAGCTCGTAGGTCAAACCTAGAGTCAATTCGAGGATGAAGTGGTTAATTCTCTTATTTAATGCTTTGAATCGATTCCTAAAATTTTTTAGAGTTCATTTATAATGATTTTATTGAGTTTTATTGAGGATTAGTTGAGAATTGGTTTTACTGCATAGTTTGGGTTGTTATGGAACCCAACACTGTTCTTCGTCTTTCTGTTGAGATTCAAAGTCGAATCTCGCCTAAATCTGTTGCAATTGACCTTCTCAGTTTGTTTAGATTGTCTCCTGATAGTTTAATCTTTTTGTTGAGCAAGTGTGAACTCGAATCTGAGCTCTGAAGCTTCCGAAGAAGCTTTCAAGCTTTTGGACCTTACTGAAGCACCTTCAGACCTCCTATCTCGTCTAAACTTTGCGGAATACACTACTAAAAGCTTTCAGACCCTCAAATGAGGGCATTTACCCCTCTGCAGGTCAATGGACTT
Source organism: Thalassia testudinum (assembly GCA_037157565.1). NCBI lineage: Eukaryota > Viridiplantae > Streptophyta > Magnoliopsida > Alismatales > Hydrocharitaceae > Thalassia > Thalassia testudinum. The sequence goes on along the minus strand of JAZHRO010000036.1, from coordinate 180,474,607 downwards.
ACGAAGTTCATCATTGCAGCACTTCCAGGCATGGCGGAACAGCCATGTTCTCGTCTTAAATATGTGATTTTAACTTGATATAAATCCCAAATTGACACTCAAATTAGATAGAGCACATTTAGAACTTTCGATTGAGCTCTGGTTCAACCGAATTGGTTGAGTGAGTCGGTCTAAATCTTCACTTGAAGATAGGCCTGGAGTGAAGATGTTTGTCCCACATCGGTAATCTATAGGCGCACGACATGGTACAATAGGAAAAGGTGCCAATGCCTTCCCAGTCGACAGCGCAGGGCACATCTAATGAGCATATGAATTGATTTGAGTGTGTGCATGAACGTACATGTGTGTGTGCGCAGGCATGTGACTGTGTGCGTGGGCCCAGGTGTGGGCGTGAGCGTGGGCCTGATTGGTCTTGGTACTGTGCACTGAGTTAAAATGAATAAAAATGACCTAATTAAAACTAAGTCCGGTCTTAGTAGGGTCTAGTCCCACCCTATGGGGTGCTGCGTATCCCCGAAAGGCTTGGGCTGCCCATTAAAACATAATTTTTATTAAGTGAGGAACACATGGGTTAAGTTGGTCGAAATTTGGCTAAGTGTGGAAACACGAGTGCACAATAGAGAGCTTAAAAGTGAAGAAACGAGAAGGAAGAAGAGAAGAGAAAGGCTAAATGAAGAGAGACAGAGCTCAGGAAGAGAATTAAAAAAAAAAGGAAAGGCTGAAGAGAGAGAGAGGAGTTAAAGAAGTAAAGAAAGAAGGAAATATTAAGAGTATCAGACATCTAACATTTTTAACAAAAGTCTAATTTTACTTTTTAAGCCGTCTAATCTTTTACTTAGACACCTGATTGAAGGCCAAAGTTATTGAAGACTATATTTTGAGCTTTAATTATGTAATAAAGCATTGAATCTCTTTGTAACATCTTTTATGCTTTACATTTTGTAATAAACATTCTACTTGATTTTTAATGATAAATCATTCAAGTACATTTGATTCTTTTTAATGGAATACTTGCATGCTTTATTTGATAAATTCTTGTGTAATTATTCATGAGCTTAACCTATATTGTAATTATTAATCTAATTAATTAAGTAGTTAGTAATTAAACCTTAGAAGTTAATGGTGAATTAGGTTTACTATTATACCTCTCAGTGAACAATCTGGACTCAACCAGTTAAAAGAATAAAATCTAAAATGTTAGATTAACTTGACCCTATACTACACTTGCGACATTAATTCGAGTTAACCTAAGTTACTTATGCAATTAATTAAGACTAATAACTTTAATTAACTGTGTTGAGAAATTAACGACCAGTGGGGTGATCGAGGATGATGTCGAATGCCACCGTTAATCTGATCATTACAAACGTAGTCGTTCGGTTGAGGTGCCTGTCACCGTTGCAAACGGACAAGGGGAGGCTAATCTCTCCTTTCAGCATCACCTTGTGATTGCATAATCCTACAACTGGGTGAACCGAAGGAGAGAGGTGCTCTTCCGTGAAACCCAAGTGGCGTAGGGTTTTGAGGAAGAGGACGTCCATAGCACTTCCTTCGTCAACGAGGAGCCGGGGTTGCTGTCACCCTGCTAGTAGGAGCGTTACCAACAGTGTGTTAGTATGCTCCGTCGAACTTGGGAGGGAGGCAAATAGTTGGGAGGTCGCCTGCTTGACGGAGCCTCTCTTGCCCCACTGGAGGGTGGGGAAAGTGCTATGAGTCGGCCACCTGGGAGGGCTAGATTGCCAACTTGGAGCAGTGTTGACACTGAAAATTACCTCGACCTCCGCACCCACGGGTGGTGGGTGGCGAATATGCTGGGGCAATCTAGGCATAGCTTCCAGGATCCGACGATGCTATTCCAACGGGGGGAGTAGGGGGGATACCTCCTGCTTGAAGCAACAGACCAAGTCTTCGTTGGGCTCCAGGCCTTCATCGAGTACCACGTTGACCGCACGGAAATGCTGAAACTTTTCCTTGTGGAAGTCTTCTAGGCCATACATGGGCCCTTTTCCTTTATCCTGGCCTTTTCTCCGCTTAACAAATGGGCTAGATTTTCGTGCCGAATTTGAGATTTGATCTAGTCCCGTAGGCCCCGGTAGTTCTCAGTAGCAAGCCCCCGGGCCTTGTGATACTTGTAATAGGGCCTAAAGTCAGCCTTCTTCTTCATTGGCTTGGGTGGGGTAGCAGGTGTTTGTCCGTAGACCATACCTCAACCATCACATTCGCCTGGTTCATGGACAGGGGAGTGTACTCTTCAAAGTTATCCTGCCTAGATTGATGGGGTCCATTATTTCGGCCCTTGCTTGGCCGATCGTTCCTCCTCTCTGAGAAGCTTGCCTTGTGCTTATTGAAGCGGCTACCCCCGCGGATGGAGACGGGGGCGAATTCCACCAGAGTCTGCTTTTCTCGGATCGGGCTAGCATCGTCTTCAGATCCTACCGCTAGTCGATTGCGGGAGTGGAAAGAGTCATTCTACTCCGCGAACCTTATAACTCTATCCTAGAGCTCTGCCATATCCTTAGGCGGGAAGTCTTCGATGTAATACCAAAACCTCTGAGTCAGGAGTCTTGACTTGAAGTATTGGATGGCGATGGCATCGCGAGGCCGCTTACATTTCAAGTACTGGGCCTTAAATCAATCTAGGTACAGCCGGAAAGATTCATTCCTCCACTGCCGGATTTCTGACAGCCTCTCAGGGTTATCTCTAATCTTCTGCTGTTCGGCAAAATATTGGCAGAACTTGTTAGCCAATTCCTGAAAGCATGTGTTCTATCCAGCTAGCAGTTCGTTGAACCACTCATGGGCTATGCAGAACACATAGGACGAGAATACTCGACAGAGTACTCTGTCGAGGTAGCTGTACATCAACATCATTTGGTGGTAGCTCCCGACGAAGCTGTTGGGGTCCGCCGTCTCGTAATACGGGGCCATGACGGGCTGCTTGAATCTCTCGGGCAAGGGGGCTGTCATCACCTCCTCAGTGAAGGGGTAGGTGGTGACGTAGGCCCGAGGGCGTATGCCCCCCATTGCCATGGTGACCTCACAGATGATCTCAGGGATCGAAACTCTACTACCAATTATTAGGGGTTGAGCCCCCGAGATTTCTTCCGACGATAGTGGGAGAGGAACTTTTGGCGAGTTAGGAGGAGCTTCCCCTTTCTGACTACTAAGCTTTTGCTTTAACTTCTCGAGCTGTTCCCTCAAACGGGCATTCTCATCCTCTACCATGCGCCGCTACCTCTATTGCTTGTCTTTGAGGCTGGGCTGGTTGGGCTCCCCCTACGGGGGTTTACCGAACTCTTGGATTTTTTTGATCTGTAAGAGTTCCTTTGTAACTGAAATTTCTTCAACCCGAAGACCCGCCAGCTTTGCCTGATACTGCTCCTACCTCGCCTGCAGCTCTGGGAGGTGGTCACGCTCGTGGTCCTTCGGCGGCTGGCCGAGGACTCCCTACTTCTCCTTCCTTGGCTCAGTCGGCTAAGGGTGTCTCTTGGACACCGAAACATTGGATTCAGCCTGAGCCGACGCTTTCTCAAGGCCAGCATAGGAGGAGTTGTGAGTCGTGGGAATCATTGGGAGGACTTCGAGAGCTAGGAAATGTTATCAACCAATAATTGATTCCCACAGACGATGCCAATTGATTGGAGCTCCAAGGATTGGAGGGTCCGACTCAACAACTCAAACGATCAGGCCTCCTATGTGAAAGGAGGGTCTGACCCAAGAGTTCAAGCAATCAAACAAGAGGCAAAGAGTTTGGTGACCCAATTTCACCACAAGGGATGCACATCTAGGAGGAGGAGAATGCTCCCATGTATGAACTAGTAAGAAACAGGATTACAATATATCTTTTTCTCTCAAGTTACCTAGGAGCGGGTCTCAAGAGCCTCTCTCCGCTATTTATAATGCTGGAGTTGGGCCTTTTGAGAGATCTTCTGACCGGATACGCCTTTTGACAATGTATATATATTGTCAGATTATTTATTCTGACATCCATGTTAGCATTTATTGAGGGCATGGCTATGCTATACTTTTTTTGCCTGTCTCTTTAAGCGAGTATGTCCTTTGAGTCTGGCTGTATCTAGGCCTTCCCAGGTGAGGCGAGTTAGACTTCTGAATCCACCCATATCCGAGTCTTTTTAGATGTAGGCGAGCCAGATTTTCGGATTCGTTTGTGCGCAAGACCTTTCTTAGATGTAGACGGGTCGGATCCTTAGATCTGCCTATATATAAGTTTTTGTAGGTCAAATCCTTCTTTTCGGGCCTTTCATAAAATTTTGAATTCGAGAATATTTTTTATCTTTCATCATCATCCAAAACAAATTCCACAAAAAAATTTCCACTTTTCCTCCAAAATAAATCCCATAAAATAGGAACAGTCTCCTATTCATTCTTTGTTACCTTCCCCTCCTTCAACTCTTAGCCCTTCTCTCCTCTCTCTCTCCTCAAAATCGACCACATGTTGTACGAAAAGCATGTAAGGCATTTACCACATTTTAAATAAAATTTTTGCAATACCTCATAATTTATATTATTATTAATCATTAAATTCAATATAAATAAAAGTTTGATTAAAAATTAAATTTTATCAGAATATACTTTTTAAATATTTAATCAAATATTCATATATTATAATTAAATATCTAAAAATTTCGTAAACTTCCACGATAAAATGCGGACATTATCACTAATGACCATCGAAGAAGTCCAAAGCTTGCTTGACAGGCTTGATTGGATGCAGTTTATACGGACTTGCAAGTCTATAGTTCAAGAATTGTTACAAACTGTTCATTAGAGTATGATTAAATGATGGAAACTTTTAACATTACAAGGAAAAGTCAAGTTCAAGTTTTCATCTCAATGTTATCTTAAGATTGATGTGTGATGGATGACATATTTTCCCCAATTTTGCTGAGCGGATTTTGGGTTATTGAGAAAATAGAAAAAACAAGTGTAGAATATTTGTGTCTTGAAAAAGGTGCTTCTCAGAAGGTGGCTTATATTGTATAATGTCAGTAATTTTTTGTTGTTTAGAAGGTAAATATGATGCTATTGATGATATCCCAATAACATCGGGCACACGCATCCCCACATTTAGGACTGATTGCAAGCGTTGGAATTTTTGAGGACTCTTACATTTAAATTTCCAAGTGAAGGAATAGACAGGATGAAAGAGATATTCTTCAAATCAGAAGTTCTCAACCAAAGATAAAGAGTTAAAAATAAAAAAAAGTAAACGAGATGAGAAGGGAAGAAATATTTGTACCAGTTCCTTCTCCAGCCTTACGTTTTCAAACGCCAAGCTTTGAACTCTGAGGGCAAGGTCGGTATCATACGCCTGATAAAGAAAAAAACATAATTACAAAGCAGAAGTACGATGTTTATATGAATTATTTGCCGAAAACGTATATACAAACTTGCACGTTAGTAACCACAATAGAAGTGATAGAATTATCTTCTTCGATCGTTAACGTAGACGTCAGGACAACAAATATAGATAAACATGCATGATCACATCTAATTGTCGACGTTAATCACACCATCACGTTTGGAAGAGGCAACAAACTGCATGCATGGCTTTAAGGACAACCTCTACTCGCTAAAGAAGGATAACTTCCTTCATTTCGAGTAAATTGAATTCCCCCTGTTCGAGAGTTCATGTGTAAAATTTCTAGAAACAAATTAGTTCGTCTGTCTTGTTTCTCATATATATCTTACCTATATAAATTCCATTCCTGCGTTAATGCCAAAGAACTTAGAGACAAAAGAGTACTGTAAATAGGTATAAACTTCTTTCTCAAGCAAGTCCATTACCATTTCTATTGGCATCGATCTCAATGTCACAAGCCTGCGACTACGAGTTTGTTTTACATATCTATTCTACGAAAATCAGAACCATCACTTTTTACCCGTTCTGATCAGACAAATATTTCACTGTCAAAATATTTCAATCCTCCTTTTCCTTCCTCAAAACAAGCATCTTATATAGGCTGGAAAAGACCATAAGTTTGCCATACATTCGACCCCGAAGGAAATGGAAATTAATTTTTCAACCCAATGCGAATGAAATGATCCATAGCATCTCATCAGATGGCCTCTTGATAAGGTAAGTTCTGCTTTATCTATTTGAGGCAGGAATTCAACTCAGGTTAGTTGGAACATTACCAATTTCACAAAGATGCATCCTAAAATGGAGACATACATTGAATGCAGAAATCATAAAGGCATTACGTGTGAAAGAAAGTAGTATAAGAAAGAGCAACTTGCCAGCTTTCTTGCTCTTGACCTCGCCGCGGACTCCCTGTTCTTCGTCATCCTCTCTTGCCGGCGTTTCTCGAATTCGGGACCGCACGGACCCCTGCTCGAACCCCTCTGCTTGGGCCGTGCCGTAAACACCGTCGTCGTCGGTGTCGGCATCGTCGGCACCGGCGTCGTCGCCATCGGCATCTGAGCTGCTGGCCCCTGGAAAAATAGAGGGAATTGGAAGTTGTTCCCGGCCAAACCCATCACCACGTCCCCACCTCCAAGGAGCCCATAGAAAGGATTTCCTAATGGTATGGGCTCCTGTATAAAATCCTCCATCCCGCTGCTCGCGTTCGGAAGCGTTGTTGACCCCGTAGCCGCTTCTGCATATGAAATTCGTTGCAACAAGCAAAGCTCTCACTCGTGGAAACACATACTTTTCATGTATAATTAGCAAAATTTTTGTTTTTGTTTTTTCTTGTTTTTTTTTTTTTTTAAATCGTGCTACGCGAAAGGAAGTGCAGGGGAATTAGACATTCAGGGACCTGATCGTCGGAATAGTATATGTTTTGGTTTTTCTCTTCATCCTCTCACCATTGCTCGGGAAGGTGTAAGGCGACGGCGGCGGCGGAGGGTTGTTGGAGCCATCCTCCGGCTGCGGGACGAACGGCGGCGGCATTGTGGGGCTGCAGGAAATTAGGAATGTATCAGATGATGGGAATTTCCATTAAATAGATGAAAGGGGAGGAAAAAATGTGACATGATCCGAAGGATTTGAGGAGTACCTAATGAAGATCAGAGGAGGAAGAGAAGGATTGGATTGGGAGAGACTTGAGGGGGAGGAAGAGAATTAGTATATATGTATATATATATATAGATATGGTGGGAGAGTTTATGGTGAAAAACTGAAGGCACTTCGGCTTCAAGAAATTAAGTGGTATGATGGAGCATTAATAGGGTATTGGATTTTCCATGGCTGACGTCGTTATTGCCTTCTTCCCAAGTTGGGAAGTTATCGACAGTCATTTGTAAGGGAATAAATCCGCAAACGGATCCGATGCAATATTATTGAAACGCCTAGTGGATCGGGCTAGATAGATAGGGTGAACCCGAACCGAACGAGATCCAGAAGGATCTGGTACGTTAAGTAGCTAGTAGGCGGAGAAGAGAAAAAAAAAAGAGATAGATGACGAGTCAAAATATAAAGGGATGCTGATAACGAAATATAATTTTGTATGTCAAATTATACACACATACAAAAAAAAATATGACATATTTTCGATAATGTAACATGCTATAGATCATGTGACTTTTTTTTAATAAGGAGAGGAGATTTCATGTGTATATGAGTTTGTTTACAAAGATGTCTCCACAAAATATTTGTCATAATAAAAATTGTACTTGTGGACCTTGGATCACGGTTAATATATAGACTCGATTTTGTTTGCTTGGTTAAGTATAGAAAGTAAAATTATAATCAGATTTACCTATCAAATGGATACGCAGTTGGCCCACTGTAAATCTTAGAGTTAATTTATTTGGCGGGTTAATCCATCAAAAGACATGTTGACTTCCGTTTACTTAAAGGATTAATTTGAATTATAAAAACCCAAGTTAAGGATTCTAAACACCAGCTGTGCTAACACAAATTCTGAGGGATGTTTGCAAAATATGAGCTAACTTGATAACTTTTCCACACCAAATCTTACTCACTAGATATTGATGCTAACATTAATTTAGGTAAACATACAAGAGTTGACTCTACAATAAGTAAACGGAAATAGAAGTTACCATTAATTTTATATTTCTTAAAATCAATTTCTTTAACTTGCAAATAAATTAACCCTTAAGCATTCATAGTTTGTTGATGATACATAAATTGCAATCCATATGAAAGATCAGGTATCGATCCATCGTGGAGATAGAGAGGAACTATGTATAGCATGTAAAATATTCTATAGCTTGTGTTAGCCACGAGGACTCTTTTGCTGCTGTTTGAATGTTGGAATCAATCCTTGTTCGAATAAGGTGTTAAGTTTTCTCGTCAAATTCAATGACCATAGCCATGACCTTCTCATGTTAGGAGGATCACATAGAGTGAACGATATTGGAGACTCTTATTTTTCAGTAAATGGCATAAGGTGGTGGTAATGAGCAAATCTACTCATATGCAGAGCCTCCAGGGGGAAATTGTGCCTAATTTATGGTTACCATGTTTATTCAAGCCCTAAGCTTAATTAGTAATGACATTGATTGGGATAAATCAAAATTCTAATTAGAAGATCATAGGGTTACAATACATCAGACATAACATAAGCGGTCGACCAGATCCTAATATGCTATTGTTGCTTCCAAATGGTCCCACAAATGACACGTTAACGATGTTTCGTTTTCTTAAGCAAATGTGCAGTCTTAGGCAATGACGTGCCGACGTTGTTAATGTCATTCCCATCGGTCTTCGGAGAGCAAAAAGGGTGTGATCCGTTATCTTTTCGCACTGTCCTGCATTAATGCAGTAAGGATAGGTGATTACACAATTAAATTACAATTTTTCTCCCAATCCTTTTCTTACTTTTGTTGAGACTCCTACAGATAGAAATAACATTATTAGATGTGTTGTGACCTTAGTAAATGATATAGGCTTTGAAAATACGTAGATGTACATGCGTACGAATCACATACAGTGTTGAAAGAAAATATAGACGTGCTTACCAAGTTTTACACTCTTTGTATATAATACATGGCAGTAAATTCATGGCTAGTCTGGTGGTTGTTTCAACTTCTCAGTAAGGATGCATAGGTAGCAAAGCACTAAACTAAATAGTAGATGCCCTCAAAAAGAAAGGTCGAAGGAATTGAAGGGGGATTGGAGACAGATTCTATGTTAATGAGAAACAAATCGTCCATCGCCTACAAACAGTGTATGAAATTTATGGTATTATTTGATTTAATCTACTTTTTTCTTATGAAGTTTATGGTATTATTTGATTTAATCTACTTTTTTCTTATGAAGTTTATGGTATTATTTGATTTAATCTACTTTTTTCTTATCCCTTTTGGTATTGGCAATGAGGATGTTCTGCTGTTGAGATAATAAATTGAAAGAGGCCAACTCACATGGGACATCTTTTGAGGGGACTTTTACTCCTAATTAGTTTTCTGGGCGTTGTTGATAAATGTAAAAATTGACTTTAAAGGTGATGTAGAAGGTTATGAACGTAGTCCTGTATCTTAGGATGTATCGAATCTTTAGGAGAGGCCAGACTTGCTTAGATCCGGATCCACTAGAATGGAGGTGGGTCAAGTTAGGTTGGATTCGCTTGTTTACTCGTAATCTAAGTGTCTGAACCCTTATACGGACTATATGCGAAGTTTTAACTTTGAAGTTACTTTTTGCCCATCATCACTAGCTTAGGTGCAAGATTTTACGAGGGATATTTGGGAGAAGCTATCTTCGGAGATCGACCAAGCAAATCGGGTTTACGGTATTGATGCATGGTAGAAAAGGGTAATTAAGGTCTCAAAATGCTAAAATCCTTCTTGGAAGAAGTGTGGTACCGCTGTAAAGGCTGGTTATGTGCTTTGCAAGAAGGAGCTAGATTCCTATAATCACTTATTTCCTATGTGTCACTAACATTCCATGGATTTCATGGGCAAGGTACCTTGTCAACGACATAAAAAACACACCCTAAGACTTCATCGAGAGCATAACAACAAGAGGCATATTCTCTGATTATCAGGAATAGTGCTTTAGTGATGGTATAATATAATTTTCTTAAGAGAGAGACGAAAAATAGGAAGAAGATTAATTAAGAAGTCCAATCTTACTGGACTCAATTGCACTATGCTACTATGAGAAGAAGAGTGATTTATTCTCCAACCAACAATTATCAAAGCCCTCAGCTCAATGTAATACATACAGTTTCATGTCTAGGTATTTGCTAAATTCGTAAGGAGATAAAAAGGTATCGATGTCCGTAAAAATATGATTCTTTATCAAAATTTTAAACTCTCAAAAAAATAAAAGAATGAGTTAATATAATAAGAGTTTAAGCTGTTGTACGTAAAAATATGATTCTTTATCAAAATTTTGAACTCTCAGAAAAATAAAAGAAAGAGTGAATATAGTGAGAGTTTAAGTCACAGGTAAAATTATCTAATTATTAATTACTATCTTAATCTTTTTTTAATATTTTTATAATATTTGAAATTTTATAGTAAGGAATAAGAATAACTCCTAACACTAAAATTTATTCGTAAATTAATAAAATAAAAGTATACGAAAAATGAGAAACTGATCTTGGAGGTAACTAAAAATTAAATTAATCACCAAACTAATGAAAATAAAAATAAATAAAATAAAATTTTATTAATGTAAAATAATGTCAAAGTTACGAGGAGAAAAGAGAGAGGCAAAGAAGATTGCAACCGGAGAATCTCAGCGTGGCCGTGTTGACGAGAGGATGGCGGAGAGGTAGGAATGCACCATATTGGTTCCCCATGAGTAAAAGAGAGGGAGAGAAAGAAGAGGGAAGAAGAATTATATGAGAGAGACGGAAAATTATGAGGTATCTCAAAAGGGAGGTCTTGGAGGGGTATGTAGTCCTTTGGAATCCCAAAAACATTGGGATTAAGGCTAATTTTGTTTTCCAAAAATTTAGAAAGTTTCCGTAGGTAATAAGAATCCAAATCACGTTAGAAATGTGATTTTTCATGACTTTTGCAATAAATCAAATTTAACCCACTTTTTCTTTTCTTCCCATTTCTCTTCGACTGCATCAATAACTAGGCCCACTTGTTTTCCTCAAATTTCGAGCCATTTGGGCCATAGGTGCATCCTTTGAGGCGTGGTGCAGGGAGAGAGGCACAGGAGATGGAGGGTGCAGCTCGTAGTCAACGGGATATCTCCTCATTTGATCGAGCACTAATGTGGTAATTTTTTCTGTTTCTTCGGTTCTCCGCCACTACCCGCATGAGCATCATTTTAAAATTTTACCTTCCAAATTGTCATCTTCGTCTTGTAAGTTTTTATTTCAAACTAATATTAGATATGTTTTTTCCTTATCTTCTCTCTCCTACATTAAAAATTAAAAAAATTAAATGATTAAACATGTAAATAAATATCCAAAATTAATCAAAAATTAGATAGATAAATTATGTAAAATTACATGTGATCGTTGGATAATAATGATTAGAAGACTCCCACATTGAATGCCAAGAATTTCTTGAAATGCCTCCGATAATAGATCAAATTAAGGCTTAGAGGGAGAAATTGTGGTGTCTAACATTTTGTTACCAGCCAAAACCTAATTCCAAGTCTAATTAAGAAAAATCCAAACACTTGTTCGTTTCAATCATAGTAGATCCAAAGAAATCACCTAAAATACTTAAGTCTTTGTAAACATAGTAATAGTTAATGGACATTACCAAGGGTCCTCTTTCATGAATTTATTATAGAAAATAGTTGGACGTATTACAACCTACCCAATTGATTTTATGTTGTTAAAATTCATACCATCAATTCACTGTCAACTACTAAATGACATGAGTTCTATAGATGAGACTCCAACATTCATGACGTAATAATTGACCCTAAAATATAGATCGAAGTCTAAGTCCACTCGAGAAAGGCTAGGCTCGTGCTCCCTTAAATCAAAGTTGGACAATAATGATATATTTAGATTTATCCACTTAATTTATGCCTAATTATTAATAATTTGAGGGTAAATTAGGTCATATTACATTAGATTATGTAAAATTAGTCATTAGGTAATATTCCTATCATCCATATCTGATCCCTTGATGCCTTCATTTATAAGTTTGCAGGAGCCAGGCATGTAATTAATTGAAGCTCTACAATAAGGAGAAATTTGATTGAGCTTAATGGTGCAAATTAGGTTAAACCCAATTCCTAACCTTAGCCAATTCAACTCTTACACTTAACCTATTTAGGAGCCCAATTTTCCACACTCAGGACCTAACCACCCTAACCTAATTGACCACCCACCTAGCTTAGATTTCTACCCAATTCCCATTACCAAAAGTCCTACATAATCTAGCCTTATCCAAGTTTGTTTAGCCAGCCATATTATCCATCTAATTAATTCTATAATGGTTGGCTTCCCTTGATTTAATCCCATCCTTTCATCGAATCATCCAAAGGCCAACCTAATCCTACATCCAACAAAACCATCCGTTGGCCAACTATCCATCCTTTCTGAAAAACCCATATGGTTGACCCCTCATTGTCTTTAATCCTTACCATATATCCTACATCCTAAGGCCTTAAGAGCATTAATGTTAATAACTCTATGCAGGTGGTTATTCACTTTTTTAATTTCTAAAGTAATCATAGCCACGACGTCAATGATAGATTTTCCTAAGTTATATGTAAGGGATTTCTTTTTTTTATGTGCACGAGCAAAACTATCTTTAGGTATTTCTTGATTTCTCGAGAAAAGAGGCAATTCAAAAACAACATCATTTAACTTTACTATATTAACATCATTTTCATTTACAATTTTTGCCTTGACTTCATTAATAATGTCAGTAATAACTTTCACATTTCTTCTTATGGCACACTCTTCTTTGAAAAAGTACAAAATTCATTATAATGTGAGAATTACTTGTTTCACAATTGAGCTGCATTCATTTAGCTATGGATCAAATAATAATTAAAAGTAAGAAGAAAATTTAAAGTAACTAAATTATCAAATTCATGTAAGGTGGTAACAAAATTATTTACACATAATTTTCCTATATTTCATTTCCAATAACCACACATTTTAAATTTGAATTGCATCGAAAATCACTTATACCTCTATTCAACATATCTAATACAATGTGAAGGTGATTCTTGAAAGTTTTGATTCATGATTTAAGGTGGCCTTCCTTTTATTCTATGACTTGATGATTTTTGTTTAAGTACCTTCTCTAGCACTTCAAGATATCCTAATTTGAAAGAATTATTTGATTTATAAGTCACATCATTGATTAAATTAAGTATTGACTTGATAAGCTTTTGATTTTCATCATCTAATCATTTTTGCTTATTTTTTTAAGGTCAAAATTGGTCAAAATAATGAAAAATAATGGACAATATGTAGAAATAAAATAAACAATCTTAATAAATATAAAAATATATTTTAAAGCAAGTTTATTTATTCAGCTGTAAGAAATTTATAATTTTTCAAATAAGATTTTCTATAAAGAAAAAAAAATGCCCAGTTATATTCATGAATTAAACATTATAGTAATTAAATTATCTCTCTATATATTCTATGCATCAAATTATTTTACAGTTGGTTATCAAATTTAATCATGCCTCGAGGAACTTGATTTAAAAATCAAACAAACATTGCACAAAAAATACAAGATTGATAACCTAATTTCACTTATATGATGTAGATGTACATGAAGAGAGAATTTACTCTCAATAGAGCATTAAAATTTATTTTTAAGACAATGAGAGTGATTATTACTTTTCTCTCGTTCCTTTTATCGAAGGTTTAAGATATTAATTATTACATATAATTATTTACCGTTTGGAAAGCATGATCATTTTCTCCATTTTTAAAAGACTCACTTTGTTTTTACATCACTTTACCTTCCGAGTTCATGATACTTAGTCATTGTTATTTTGGCATCTGGGCATCGTGCTTTGCTCGAATATCGAGTTGACTACTCATTGGGTGGCCTAGGTGGACCTAGGCTGCTTTGTTGGAGCTCCTGGGTCGACACCATCTTCAACTCTCCAACTAGTTTTTTTGTTCGAGGTTTCTAATCGGTTGGTTCTAGCAATTAATAGATTAGGCCAGCTGAAGATCTTGGCAGTGTGGATTTAGTTTTCTTGCTACGAAATTGCTTCTAAGCCTTAGGTTGGCTCATTCCTCAATTCCTTAGGCTTGTTAGGTTGACTATTTGAGCCTAACTTCTCTCCCCTAATCAAAATATGATTTGTCTTTTACATTATAGTCATCATTTGAATTTGGGATTTTTATGTGAATGCTATTAAAATATTTTAAAATTACTTAAATGCTATTCAATTCACTATATTTACAGATATACCATTTAAAAAGTAATGTCGTTTTCGTATTTCCTACTCCATTAGCTATAACGTTTAAACATAACGATTTGAGACTGAAATATAATTAAAAAAAAAAATTAGTCCTTAAATTTTACTTTTTAAATTTTCACCCCCTTCCCTCGCCAATTCACCTCCCTTTCTCCTTACCTCTGATCACCTCCTCCACCCCCACTCTCCAACCTTCGACCACCTCCTCTACTCCCTCTCTTTGACCACCGCCTCCTCTTCCCAAGGTGACATCGAAAAGGAGGTTCTCGAAGCCCACCACCATCACAACATCTTTGGGCGCCTCTTCAACCACAAGCCTAAGAAGAGCATCATCACAAACGGTGAAAAGTTGAAAAAGGGTGTCACCACAGACGACAAGAAAATGATAGAGGACAAGGGCAAGGTTATTGCCTTAAGAGAAAGAGGTGGTAGTTAGAGAGAAGGGGCAAAGGAGGTGGTTGGAGGTTAGAAAGTGGGGGTGGAGGAGGTGGTTAGACGTGAGGAGAAAGAGAGGTGAACGAGAGAGAAGAGGGAGGGAGTGGGTGAAATTTTTTTTTAAAAAATTAACTAAAAAATAATTTTTTATTTTATTTCAGTTTAAAATTATTAAGTTTTAAATTTGTGCCTAACGATGTGGCAAATAGAAAATGACATTATTTTTTTAATGTTATATCTATAAATATAGTAAATTAACTAACATTTAAGCATTTTCAAAAAATTTTATTGATATTTATGTAAAAATTCCTTTGAATTTTAATCATTTATAAGTATATTTGGAACTTCTAATTTTTCATCTTTTACTAGATCTTTGATTATCTCATGCCTTATATAATTATGAATAAGATAGCAAGTTAAAATAATTATGTTTTAAACTTTTATTAGATAAAATGAAGGACTCCTCACTTTCTCCTAGTGTTCTTCACTAATCCAAAATAACATCCAATCACATTTCTTACTTTTAATTACTTTAAATTAAAAACTTTGTTGATAATTTATTCTCCATAAAATTAAATCATAACATTGTCCTCTATATGAAGCTAAGAAACCATTACCATTTATGTATCTGCAGTCAACCAAATAATATTATCCTATAAAAAACAATGAATAGCTTAGGTTTCTGATGAGAACCTCATCATGAATCCTAACTAGCACATTGTTGACCTACATAAGTGTACAAAAGCTCCTACAAAACCTAAGGGAAAACCTAAATCAGAGAATTATAAATTTGAGTATAAAACAATTCACAAGGAGTAAAACTGTAATTTTACCAATGCAGTACATAAACGGGATTTCTAAGGGTCTAAACACAGGTCAAATAGGCTTAATAAGAGAGAAAGTGGGATGCTTTGATCTGAAAAGGATTATAGAGGTATCTAGGAATTAAATGACATTCTACAACCCTAAAATAAACTCACTTTAATTCACGAAGTTCTAGGTAAGATAAAAATCAATTAAACCCTCTAAAATTCATGAAAAAACATACCCTAGGGTTTAGAACCTTCAATTTGGCCATTGGAACCTATCTTGACTTAGATTGAGAAGCATACCCAATTTTTGACCTAATTTAAGTTTTTGTGCAAAATGTCTGGTCAAACGTGCTCAAACCTAAAATCCAACTTCACCATTGGATTCCTCAGGTCCAAATTAGGGTTATACCAAAATTTGGATCTAAGAAAAGTTTGCTTTGACCCACTTTATAAATTGGTCCTCAATAATTACTTTCTAACCCTTAACTTTTTGAACTTTTGCGTTTACCCCCTCAACTTTCCCATCATTTTCTTCAGACCGGTCCCTCTGCCACCCGTAGCAGCAAGCCATACCTCCAGAGACTTCGCGCAGAGGATGGCACCGTGGAGGGCATGGGAGCCGGCCCCAGAAACGAGAGGAGGGTCCCTTGAGTTGTCCTCTTCCGCATGGACCACCTCCCATGTCTTGCCGGCACCCATACCTCTCGTGCGAACGCGCAAGAGGTATGGGTTTCTTTTCCGGCCACGTCTCCGACGACCAGCCCACGCCTCCTCCTCGTGTTTCCCTCCCTGCCAGCACCTATTTAAGGAACGGTAGGGGCTACCACTTTCGGCAAGCTTATCTTGGCCAGAGTTCCACCCCAAGTTCGTCTTCTTCTCCTCCGGCCAAGTGGTCCAGCAAGCTCTGGCGAGCCTCCCTCCTCCTTCTCGTCACTCTGCCACAATACCAGTGGCAGAGCTGTCCTCCCCATCCTCCTCCACTTCGCATAACACCTGCGCGAGCACCTCTCGCCCCGTCGTCGCCGCCGTCTCCCTCCATTGGACATCATCTTCTCCGGCGACAGCAGGTACTGCCAGTCGCCAGCTCTCCCCCTTCGTCCACTTAAACAGGTTAGAAACACTCCTCTCTATCCCCTCTTCAATTCCCCTAAATCTATTTCACGAATTATCCCTCGACTGCCAATGTTCACCATCGCAATGTCCATCTCCGGCCAGACCTCCGATGAGGCGTCCCCGCCGCTCCATACCTCCATCCACCTCGCCAACCGATCCCTGAGCATCACCACCACCCACTGATCACCCTACGACCCTCCACTGACCGCACCAACCCCTGTCGCCTCCCCCGAACAAACCCATCCTCACGGCCACAGAGCGACCAAGGCATGCACGCCTAGGCCGCCCTGCGGCCAGCCAACTCCCGACAGAGCCACGAGGCAGTATTCTTGCTTTCAGGTTCTGTGCCCTCACTGCCATTACTGCGGAGCTTGGAGCAAGCGTGCCAGCAGCTCCAGGCCTCTGCAATCCCAGGTTGGAGTCCCAGACCACGCGGAAGAGACTCACGCACGGCCTCAGGTCCCCAATTGAAGACGCAAGCCTCGCGTATCGTTGCAATTGCGAGGACTTCGACTGTAGACCAAGGAGCGAAGTGGGTGGGACTCTTAGTCCCACCTCGGAAGTGTGCGGGCGATGCCTGCACATAAATTGATTTTGTGTTTCAGGCTATTTGCCTCGAAACACTGGGGTGAGGTCCCTCTCACCCGCTTCACCCGGCCTCGTCTGCGACCACCCCCCGCGGACCTGGCCTAACCCGTATACCCAACCTGCACTCCTCGCCCACCACCGCACGCCGGTGGGCCTACCCCCGGGCACGTACACCGGACCCGTATACCCGCAAAGGCTCTGGGAGAGCAAACCTGAGAGAGAAATAGAGAGAGAGACGCGGGGAGGGTAGGGGTTAGGTTTTACCTAACCTTACATTGTGCAGGGAAGCAGGAGGAGAAGAAAAGAGGAGCGGCTAAGGACACTTAGCTGCACAGAGGAGCAGAAGGAGGAGATAGTGCAATAGCAGAGAGAAGAAGAAGAGACGCGGTTGAAGAAAAGAAAGAAGAAGAAGAAGCCAAGGAGGAGTTGCAGCAGAAGAGGAAGCTGGAGCAGAGAGAGACCAAGGAAGAAGAAGCTGCAGACACAAGGCAGAGAAGAAGACAGGAGCAAAAGCTGAAGAAAGAGAAGCCGCAGAGAAGAAGAGAAGAAGAAGAAGCCAAGAGAAAGAAGAACCAGCAGAAGAAGCATTGTAGCAAGAGGAAGTTTAAGTCGTCTGACCTTGGAGTCAGACGTCTGGAGAGAGAAAGAAAGAGAGAAGAAAAGAAGAACAAGTTTTCCTTTCCTTTATTGTTCTTTTTGTAAAACAGTATATATCTGTATTGTAAATTATGATTTTGTACGCTTCTAAAATCTAGAGCTGCTCCCTGAATTCAACCTCGAAAATTTCCTATTTTTCGAGTAATAAAAACAAACATATTTGCTGGTTGCCCCAACGACAGACGGCCAGCAGTTTCATACATATAGCTTAATTTAAAGATACTTCGTGAAGCATATATATTTATGGTAAGGAACAACCAATCCATTACTTCTAATAAGTGAATCTCACAAAATACGACTATCGATTGTAGATTCTTTTCAATTTGATAAAATATAGATAAATTACATATCTTGTGAACATATTTCTGAAACATTAATTATAATTATTTCCTTAACCTATACTTTAATTTTTCTATTTTTGATATAATCACTTAAATGTATGTTCCATCAAAGATACTAATACAATTATAATATATAAACGGATAGTTTTACAAATTAAACTAGTAAGATACCTATGTAAAGTTACACTAGTTTACATGCACTTTAAATCATTTCCATCACTCATCGTTTGAATTTACAAGAATTAGTTATGACTTCATATATGACTCTTTAGGTAGGATAACATTCAAGGCACAGTGGAAATATCTACTGACGATCTCTTCTAACCGTATAAAATAAAATTTGATAGCTCTATTCTACATGATGAGCTATAACGTATAAAAAAATGATAATTTGCTCATTAACTTTCAAATTTTAAGAATATGATAATATACCAATGATCCTTAGCAAGTCGCAAAGTTTGGAAAAAGTAAATCAATCCATCTTTAACATCTTATAACAATTTGTGTGATTATCATATAACTTACAAAGAGATTTTTGTTCGTTGATAACCTAAATTAATCTTATTTCTTTTCGATAAATGACATTTGGACAACTTTCTCATTAATAATGAGAGATAAGTGCACCAATTGTAGAATAATAATAAGGGAGAGCACTTGGAGAGATGAGGGAGACAACCAAGGTGAATAAGGTGGTGGTGAGATTGGCATGAAGGTGAAGACCTATGCCAATGGAGGAAGAAAGTGGTGAGAGTTTCTAGAGGAAGGCTTAAGTATCCTGGGAAGACAGTGGAGAACTAAGGAAGGAATGAAGAAGAGGGTGGTCGACCACCTAGGTCTTTTTATAGAAGGCTATTAAAGTTAACGTCATTAAATTAATTTCACGATACCTTGTAAAATTTATTTAAATATAATTTATTTAAATATTTTTCTTGTCAATTGATTTACTTTTCTTTCTGGAAGGACATGTTAAAAATCAATTAGTATAATTCACATAAAATTCAAGAACTACTTTAAAATATTAGTTTAAATATAAAAACTTGTATGTAAAGTACCTTATAATTATGTTAAAACAATGGATTAAGTTCTATACAACTTACATTTTTTTGTTGAAATTAAATATTATCATAATTTTTTAGAAGTGTTACATTAAATATGCAAAAAAAAAGAAAATCGATTCCATTTATTTCAACATCTAATTGTATTAAATAGTTGAAAAGAAATTTTGAAAGCATTTCTATTGTAGAATCATACCCAAAGTTTCTTTTAGGCAGCTGCTTATTGCCTTTTATCTGACAGATAGGGAATATATGCAGAACACAACGATCTCGATCCTATATGAAAAATAACTCAAATCTGGTAGAAGCAACCACTTCTGCACTTAGTAGCTCCTTGACTGACACAATGGGTCATAGTCATAAGCCTCACCAACCTTCACGAATCTTCCTTTCACGCGCCGCCTAACATCTGCCCGAGCCTTGCGAGATTCATATCTGATTTTCTTCTCAAACCTGCTCGAGTAGAAAAAAAAAAGAACTCCATTTACTGTATAGTTTTGGAAGCTTTTAAATGTATGTGTACTACAAAGACAAAGAAACAATGAGCCAAAGGGAACTAAAAGGTTCTATTCGTCTTTTAAAAGAGGTGGAACTCAGCACTGATCTTTCACGTTGCATTCATGACGAACTGTAATGGGACTTAATTGCTAAAGATAGGATATACTTCAGGCTTACACATTCACGCTTAATCCAACCTGGCAAATTCCTTTGACCATATTGCAATTTACAATTAGAAAATTGTACACCGCTGCATGGAGTTTAGGTTAGAAAAATTACATAATAAACTTAGTAAGAAATAAAGATAACACACCAAAATAGAACATAATTAGAACTCTCAATCCTAATTGAAACAAAATAACAAACTAGATCCAGCAACTCTAACCAGCACAAAATTGATACCCACTTTCCTTTTAGGAAAAAAACAAAAATTGATACCCTACCCAACACTAAGATTGATACAACGTGACAGGTCATGCAGCTGCTCTATTGTGAAAGATACCTATCAAGGCATGCACAAGTACAATAGTCATATCACTGGAAATCCCTGTAGAAGTACACCACCCTTTAAGAAGATCCTATCATGTAGGAAGAAAATCACGTGTCCGATCCACAATTTGTAAACAGTCCAGAAAATAGTTTGCTAAGTTGCCTGCGAAGGCATGCCAAAGCAACAATTACAAAAATTTGAGGGACCAAGGTTTGTACATGAACACCATAGACTTCTTTAGGAATCCTTCCTTCATAAGCAAAAGAATTATTGTTTTATCTATGTTATCGACAAAAGATAATTGATCATCGTCATAATGTCAAGATGTCCATGACTGCTAATGAAGCATGCATCTTTTTGCATGGGGGGGGGTGGGGTGGTGGAAGGAGGGAATGGGGGATAAAAGCATATAGATGAGATCAAAACTTACTTGCGCAACTTTTTCTTTTCTTTATATCGCAAGACGGCAGTATTCCTGCTACTTTGGGGTACAGACAAGCACTCGCAACCAGGAGGATGCCATGAAGGTTCCTCGGCATGAAGCATCGATGACATGCCAAGATCTTGGCGATCACCACTATCACCAGGTAAACCTGAAAACGACAGAGACAGGCAGGAGCTGGTTTCCCTGGATGGGAAGCAAATGCCTGCTGTATCGGCTTTGGTTTCTGGATTTGACATTATTGAATCAGCAGATAGAGCTGCGCCACACGCAGCTGGTGCTGACTTCATCTGACCAGCTGTCGAAGCCTGCGAGGAAGCACGAGGTAATAAGAAGATACTAAATACAGGACAATTGATGGCCAAGATCTTAGGGGCAATCTCCTCTAAATACATGTAAAATATAATTTATTGACAGCTCAATGATCACTGAAAGAAGGAAAAGTCCCGGCACACCTCCATCACGATCCCATGACCATCTTGATTGGTGGTAGGCAAGTCTTTCATTTCAAAGATACTATCAATTCCCGTGTCAGTGAAAAGTTTCCCAGCCTGATTCTGAGATAAACCAAAGAGCTCCTCATAGTTACCAAAATTCAAATCTGCATCATCCATGTTGAACTTTTCATAGACTTCGTCATCGCCATGTCCTCCATATTCATTATTGTCAGTACCGCATTGCTGCGACCAAGATCAACCAAATCACGAGATTAGGTGGGCAGATAATAGAAAAATATCACTGTTGAAACTTTGTGATAATCACAACAGCATCTAGAACATCGCTAGTCAGAAGATCAAGACAACGTTTTTCCTGTTAACAAAGATGTTTCCATTACCGAAAACAGAAACAGCAGCAGACTATTCTTCAAACATCTAGAGTTGCACATCATTGTGTTCTTCTCGTGTACTACAACAGATAGAGCGGATCAAGGCCCTCGTCTAGACACGTTTTCTAACCTTCTGATAATCTTACAGGAAAAAAAAAAAAATCATCCACTAATGGAAGCTCAAACTAGAGAAGGTCTATGATCGGTACCATCATTGGAGAGGTCGAATCCACCAATGCAGCCGGCTTCTCAGTTTCCCACTGCAGAGGATCTTCATTAGAACTCGAAGATGGAGCGATCCATTCTTTGACTTTCTCAAAATCGTCGAGATTGATTGCACCACTCACGTCTGCTTTGATGCTGCACTCGGGGAGGCCGCAGAAGCTACTGACATTGTTCTCGTTGATGCTCATCAAGCCCATTCCTTGCTCGCAGCTCGTCGTACCATCCACTGAAGGGAAGTTGAGAGTGAAAGACCATATTCGAGAAAACTCTGCCGAAGAAGGACAGCCGGAGTAGCAGTTGATTGTCTGCTTCTTATGCCCTGATGTCGAGACATTCTGCCCATGCCCATTCCAGTCGCAGTTTTGGCAAAGGGAGACCCTTTCATCGATGCACCTAACTATAGCGGGCTGTGAATTGCACCTCTCGCACAGAAGCGTTCGTGAGTGACGTACAGAAAGCACATTTGCAGAGTGGACAGCGCGATCACACGATAAGCAAAGGCAAGCAGCATCAGATCTACAGTGTATCATCGACCTTTGCTCGCCACAAAAGTCGCAAATAATTCCCATCCCTTCTTCTCAGATTTACCGATATTGGAATCAACTCAAAGTGAAGCAACAGCCCAGAGTCGTAAGCGATTCTGTCAAATGATTACGATCAGTAATTACAGTAATCTTCAGAAGAAAGTAACACGATGTACCTAATTCTGCAGGCATCATTTTGAAGAAGTCAGTATCTGTATTTGACAAACTTTTTAACAGGAAAACATGGGTACTTCTCTCAAAAAAAAGAAAAAGGAAAGCACGGGTACTTTCTGACTTATACTTGCATTTTATTAATCGTTCATCTAAATCAATGAAAGTTCGTTTCAGGTAACAACTAGAGATAAATTATGTGCAAAATTTTCTCTTAAGGAAAAGAACCATATACCAAAAAAGCAAAAAACAGTAGACACTAGAATTACTTGATTGAGAGCAGAGACGAACTAGACTCTTCAGAGTTGACATTAGTCCTTTTTAACTCTTGTTACTTAAATCCACAAACTGGCCTTGGAGCCCACCTGACCATTATGTTCTTGCAGAAGAATCCAACTAAGAACTATCTTGGGAGTTTGCGCTTGGTCGTATAGGATCATTGGATCCAAGGGTTGATTGAAATTTAGGACCCTCTTGGTGTTACCAAAGTTGGCATATATTCTGGTTGCATGAAGGGGCCATGATTAGGCAGCTATTTCTACTTCTGGCATTCTCATTTTTCCTGCCACCAACACTATTCTTGTATCCTACCCATCTACAGTAATAGAATTCTCCCTTGTGCTCTTTCTCCCCCTCCCCTCTTTCTTTCCTGATCATTCTTTTCTCCAGATCAAGGCAAGTATATTATTTCTGTACGCAATCAGTTGTTTGGTACTCCATTTCATTAAATTCACGCCGGGCCCATTTCTTTAGGAGAATAAAGTAGGGCCTTCCACGTTTGAGTTGGAAAAATCCAAAAGAAAGTTACACTGGATTAAACCTACTTATGCCGACATAAAATTATTCTGGGGGACTCCTAGACTAACTATATTCCGCTCTCCCCTTCCTCCAAATGCGGGACACCAACCCTTTATTCCTCAAGGCCAAAGTTTGACCCAAACAGCAAAAGAGTCTTATTCCTCCACTTATTTCACATAATGTTAATTCCTTCTGCAATTCCACTAAATCTTATTCCACGAACCAAACATGCCCACAAGGTCTCCACTCTCCTTGCTTGCCATTCCTCAACAAGGCCCATGTGGCGCGTTATCTCCTCTTTGTCGTTGCAGCTACCAAAATATTTGATAGTTCTCGACAGACAAAGGCAACCAAGGAGAAGCTGATGAAAAACATCTCCTACCAAACTTGGGTAGCCAATATGGCTTAATTAACAATCCATCATATTCAGTAATAAAAGAATGAAGTTCTACTGATAGATGTATTCCTTTTTTATTAACAATATCTTGGAGATGAAATTGACATTGGAAGAGGGATCTTTTCCAAAAATTTAAAAACTCTGCTTTCTCTGCACGCATGGCAATGCTAGATGGGATTCACACGTGCAACAGCCAAAACATGGTGATTCTCTGCATAACAAAGATCGAAACTTTACGACCCCTTGAATCGAAACATCCAAGTCAGCAGCCAAAGATGTTCCAAAGTTGACAACTTTACCGGTTAAAAACAAAAAGGCAGCAAACCCAACAAAGATCCAGCAAAGAGGATGGGGAGAACACAGATGGGGTCACCAAACTCACCCAAATCCCAAGGACACAAAAAAGAACCCACAACAACACCCTCGAAATCTCCAAGAACAACCACTACCCAAAAGGCTCGAAACAGCTCAAATCCCCTCCCAGAGGCAAAACCCAACTGCCCAAATCTCCAAAGGCGCCACCTTTCCACGGATCAACCACGCAACACCAGATAAAATCCCAAGGGAAGCGCTGTTCTTTCACAACGAGCTTTATGGCCACACGAAGACAAGCAGCCAAGAGGGTAGGGTGTGGAGGGTTGTGGGGGGAAGGGAGGGGATGAGAGACCAAACTAACTTACCTTGTTGTTCTTCTCACTGTTGTACCACCGCCATCACCCTCTTGTCACTTGCCAGCTTGATCCCACAGCATAAGGTCCAATACAAAGCTACAGAGGTCAGAGGCTTGAAGTGGGGGGGGCGCCGAGAGAAAGAGAGAGAGAGAGAGAAGGGAGAGAGGAGAGGAAGAAAAGGCGAAGACATTATAAGATGACGACGGAGACAAATATCCATACGGGGGGGATTTTTAAAGTGGAAAAGGGAAGTGGGGCCCCTTCAGTGGAGCTCTCTGATGGAGGCGGGAATCGAGGGCCACCTCGCTTTTGCGCTTTTCCGTGGCATTCTCGTGATTTTCGACCCCGGGTAAGGACAGAGTTGGAGAGAGACAAGAGGGCAGGGAGGGTAATTGTTCCCCGGTCAAATACTTCACCTCTGCCCGATCGAAGCTTTTACCACCGTGTCCCTCCCCGCAAACATCCGTGGGAAGCTAAATTTTACTGTCTTCGTTCGTGGGCGGTTGACTTTAAAAATATATCTTTGGAGAGTTAGTTCGTATCGGTACGATCGTTGGGTTGATAGATTACTAATAATTTTTATTTTTATTTGTATTAAAAGTGGTTCAGCGAGAAAGCTACGATAGTTATGAAAAAATTAGTAAAGATATATATAATTGATGAGGGATGAATGATGTTAGATGTAATAGGTGTGAATTAAAATCTTTATGCATCTTTAATTTAATTTAAACTCATGTCAAATAAGGCCTTGAGTATTACCGTTTGTTGGCTCAATATAATCATTTAATTTTTATTTAATAAATTTATTTTAAGATAAAATTATCTCCAAATAAGAGTTAAAATTTTGAGATATATTTATTCAGAAATAGATGGAATAAATTTAGTTAAAAAGTAAATAAATGTATCTTATAATATAAAAAGTGAAAGTAATAGTTCTAATTAGTGTATTTTAATTTTTCACTTGTGAAGATAATTTTTCTAAAAAATTACTTTTTAAGAGAAAAATTATTTTTCATAAGTAAAAAATCACGTTTTGAGTGAAAAATTACTTATCACAAATAAAAAGGTAAAACACATCGGTGTATTTAGATTTTCAACTAATTAAAAATTATTTTCAATCAGTGTATTTTAATCTTCTTAATTTTTAATCAGTTGACTTTATTTCAACAGTTGATTCTGATTTTCAACATATTTATTTAACCATACGTTGCAAAATACGTTACAACGTATGTTTCCATACTCACATCTATAAATCTATCCCTCCTCTTACAAGACACCATCCTCACCTATCCCTCAAATATCTATATTTGTCCTCGTATTTATCCTCTAATTTGACCCATACGTCTCCCTTACACCAAAATAAATTTATCCTCCACTAATCCATTAATTTCACCGCTTACAAAATTTATCACTAAAAATTTATCCTAAAAAATAAACAAATACCTTAATGCAAGTTTAATTATAGTTGAATCCACGTATAGATTTTAAAACCTTTCAAGCATCAAAATTTGACGAATGCTTTTGGATGGAAAAAGCTTCTCAAGAACTCAAAATGGGAGAGGATCAAGATCCTGGATACTATTGGGGTGGTTTGACTAGGAGAGTGAAAAATACAGAAGTAAAAGAGGAATAAGAATGAGATGAAATTTGGAGATGAATTAAGTATATTTTTATTTTAGGTACAAGATTGAAATTAAATTAGATATTTAAGACAAAAAATGTACCATATCATAAAATTATCAGAGATAAAAGATAAAATAAAATAATTTCACCTTTAGTTTTCTTCTAAAATTAAACATCTAATTATGAAATAAAATAATTTTAAAATTAATAGTGCTAAACAAAAATTAAACCCTTAATTCATGTAAACAAACAGCCCCAGGGAAGCATGAGTTACAATGGTGGTGTTGAGGAGGTACAACTTAATTTATTCTGAAGGTGCGCTTACGAGAGGGCCATAAATAACGTAACGATTGCTTTAGTTACCATTCTTAAATACAGAGTACCTCAAGAAGGATCAAGATATAAAATGGCTATATTATAGGGATACGAATAACAATTTTTCTTTTCACGTCATCTATGATTGAGGCAAATAGGGGGAAATTTTGCATATAACCCCGTACTCCTTGACAAGCAATTTTCTGAAAAATGATGCAATTCATTGTCAGGTTGACGATTTATGTTTAGACTTTTAATTCTTTATCTTTTCCCATCCACAAGTATTCTTTAGCACCTACGGATAAGGGAAGGAATTATTTTCATAAAATAAATCTAAATCAATAAAATCCACATGAAAATGTGAAATGATGCAGGTCCATCGAGTGATTATAAGTTAATATACTAATTTTTATTATATTTTCTTAATTTTCTATTTCTACAATGGTTATACATCTTTAAATGTGTAGCTTCTCAAATTATGTATTCTACGTGAAAGGAGAGACACACACACATATTTAATGAGGGTAATCAAAAAAGTAATAGTTCATGTACGACTTTTTATAGGATAGATATTGAGAATTAGATCTTCTCTTTAAATATATATCTATATCAGATAGAATTGAATCAACAATCACTTACTCTCAAATAATTACTTGCTGATTTTTATTTTTATAATTATATTATATTTCTCACATTTACAAAATTTTTAACAGCCACAGACGACTTTAAGGACAACCTCCAAGACTCATCACTTATATAAGCCATATTAATTATACAATATTGAGGCTTGTTATTAAGAGTCTAATTCTTGCCATGAGGGTTGTTTTGTACGAGGAAATGTCTAAGAAGCGAGGAAAGTAAGTGCAATTTATTCAAGACATGTGATTTGCGGATGGGTCACCATGATAGATAAGAGGAAACAGCAAGAACGTGTGTGGGAGTAGACATGGTCTCGTGATTTGCACCGTCTCTAAACGCAACCCTTTCGAATCTCCCTCCTTTCTATGGAGTGTGACAAGAGATCAAATCTTACTCATCCGTCAACTACTTACAAAGAAGATAAGCATGCTTATTATCTAATTTCATCGGGAATAATGTGTCTAAAAAAAGTGATTGGAATCTCAAATTTCATCAAATATCCAGAATCATACAAAGTACAAGCAATGCATTCTTGCTGTCTATACGTGCATGCTCATTTTTTCTTGTAATTTTGATATTTATGGGCTGAACATGCAAATCATCCTCAAGGCATACTCCTCCGAAAATGGGGATCGTGGTCTCGTGAGTGACCAATTTAAGTTAACCTCTATGTAACTACGACCTCTAGAGATCAAGGCTCTAGTATATGGAAGTAACCACACCACGACTTTGGCCCATAAAGGAAAAATGCCTGACTTTTCAGCTAAGCACACGAGGCTTGTCGACCAATATTTTGTGTCCATCCAAACTTGCTGAGCAAGCATCTCATAGGCCTGACTAATTTTACTATGATCTTATTTTCTTAAGTAATACTTATTTAACATGTTAAGTATTTAACATATTACTTAATCCATCTAAAATTTATGATACATTAAATAAATTTAACTCGAGTTAAAGTTTTCTATATTTTTCGTAAAATAATTTTAACATATTAAAATATCAAAATAGATTAACTTCCTCATTTTACTGTTTATGTTATATTTTTCTTGTTTTTTATTTATTTCACAAATTTATTTTTTTTATCAAATAAAATTTTAAATGGATTAAATTAATCAACGGAGAAAAATGTTGGCAAGATTTGTCAGACAAACTCATCTTGCTGGATGGGCTCACCTTGACGAACTGATTGACGCTAGACGAGTAGGTACTTTCAAGTCAGATCGGCTAGTACTTACCCAACAAGATTGTCTTAATCCGCTTACGTGTAGGCGAGTTCCTGTTCATTGTCGGTACACAAAATTGTCCCGTCTCGTAATGTGCACTGAGGGAATTCTTATCAAGCCTATAAAAATATATATTAAACCTATTGAGTCATTTAGTGACGAGAAGTTCTCTCTCGTCACTCACGGGAGGTTTGTCTCCCATCAGAAGAAGTGAGCCAACGGACGAATCGCATGTGATAGCTTCTAACTCCAATGGAGGAATTAACGTCATGTGCCAGTCTTCGTCAAGTTGTTGTCTCATCCAAGAGGACTACTTGGGAATAGGAGCGTAACGTCCCAGTTGTGTTTTGATGAACGGATTAAGTATTTAATTTGTTATTTAATTTATTTTTTATTTATATCAATTTAAGTAGAGTTAATTTGAGATAAAATTATTTCATTTTTTTAAAATAATTTTAATTTATTAAAATATTTAAACGAATTAATTCATTTATTCTATAAATTTATTTTCATTGTCAAATGAAATCTCAATGACTAACCGGTAATTATAGGTTTGGAAATGGGATCAATTAGGACTCGTTTGGCAATTAAGGAAGGTTTTTCTAATTCATAATTTTTGTTTAAATCTTTCCAATCATTTCCATGTAATCTTTATATGTAATTATTTTTGGTCATTTTAATTAAATTATAATACTATTTATTTTTATTTTTATTATTATATCTATTATATCTTTTATTTTTACTTTTAATATTAAATAAAGTCACTAATATTTTCTAATTTCACTTACATTATTAAATAAATATCCACTAATTAATATCATATTATTACACCAATTATTTTAACTCTCTATTTAATCCTTCTCTTATTTCACCAACTAAACAAACATCTATCTCCACTTATTCCATTTTAATCTATCCCTATATCTACCCTCCAAATAAAGCCTTAGGCCAAGTTTGGTAGGGGAGATAACATATCAAAATAAGAGTTAACTTTGTTTGGTGGGAAGGATAATTTGACTTAGGTTAAAATGACTTAACACAGGATAAGTTATTCTAGGATTGATGTGAGATAAACTATTTTTGTGGGTTATCCTATATATTTTTGCAGGTTAACATAGAAACTTTTCAAATAGTCACATGTTGTAACGAACGCGTGCCCCAGACGCCTTTTAAGACGTCTGGGAGGTGGCCCAGACGTCGGACCAGACGTCTGAGATCACATCCAGACGTCCGAGATCGTTTACAGACGTCTGGAGAACAGTTATGTTCGCACGGGAGATTCGTCTGTGCGCCTGTGCACGCAGACCTGCGATTCCTCTCTCTCTCTCTCTCTGTGGCTGCAGGCGCGCTGTGACCACCTTCTCTCTCCTCCTCGCGCGGCCTTAAAAGGGCGCGCCTCCCCTCCCGTCTCCACCGTCTCCTCCTTCTTCTCCTTCCTGTGCGCGAGAGCGAGCGGACGCGAGGGCGGCAGCGGCAGCCGCAGTGAGCGCGGAGGAGGTGCGGCGTGCGAGGGCGGGGCTCTGCCGTGAGGGCGAGCTCGCCGGAGCGGCTTGGCCGGCCGGCGGAGGGCGCAGGGGGCGCGGAGCGACGCGGAGAGGGACCTGCTGCGGGCTGAGCAGCAGGAGCGCGAGGCGCGACGCGGGCGGCGTCGCGAGCGGAGGCCGAGCAGGGTCCTGATTCTGGAAAAATTTCCAGAATCAGACGTCTGGATTGATAGCCAGATGGTAAGGTCGACGTCTGTAAGATCATACAGACGTCTGAAAGGTGAGTTTCCGCCTTCTTCTTCCTTCTTGTTGACTGACCGTACTGAGGGAGGGGGGGTTGGCTGTGCGCAGGTTCGCTGATTCGCCATCCTTTGCGAATCAGACGTCTGTAAGTTGTACCAGACGGCGGGAGTGACCTCCAGACGTCCAGAGTGACCATCGGACGTCTGGGATCTAGGAAAGACGTCCCTGCAGACTTCTGGACGTCTGGGAAACCACGCTGAACAGGTAATTCTCTGATCCACCGTTTAAGACGTCTGGAGGGAGTTCCAGACGTCTGATTTTGCACAGTATCGTCTTTTTCGACCCGTTTACGGTCCGCGATTCGAGTTGCGTTCTTTTCAGAATTAATTCCTCTACTCGTCTACAGTAGCTATACACTATTTTGAGACACTCCTTGTGTTTGATCCTTGTGATAGGACCTCGTTCGGTTGCGGTCTTGAGAGTCGCGGAGGCACGCGGGATTCCCGATCACGCCCCATTACTCCCGTTGTACCTGGTAGAGTGGCTTTAAGTATTAATAAAATCTGTTAAAGTATGGAACCATAATTAGAACCTAGGGCATTGCATGAATCCTAGGAATGAGAAATATATGGAATGATAGCTCCTAGGTGTTGCATGAATCCTAGGGCCGGAAAACTAGATTGTATGATAGATCCTAGGATATGGCATGAATCCTAGGATGGAAAAACTAGTGGAATGTATATTACTGCAGTCTTGGAAAAATGGAAAGGAATATATAAAGCTGCCTGTAAATTTAATTAACAGCTGCCAGTCATGAATAAAGAAACATGTTTGAGATCATGGATTTTGAGAACGTGAATCTGGAAAGTGAAACATATGATGTTCTGAGATTAAAAGATGGAACCCTACGGGGAATTAGGAGTGGAACTCCTGGAAAGAGAAAGGAATGGAACTGAGATGTTGTTCGTACTGTCTCTTGGGCACGCAGTACCAAGGGAAGTACCTGTACCTGTTTAGTGCAGAGTGGGGCCAGCCACCCAGGGACCCGGGGTTAGGATTGGCCGCTCTGTACCGACTTGCTGGCCCTTGTGTACGTAGTACCGAGGAGAGCTACTAGTGTTAGGAGAGTACTAGCTACCCCACGGGCCCCGGGGTTCTGCTAGCCTCCTTCACCGACTTGTTAGGCCCACTAGGGCAAACCAGGGTAGTCAGGCGAGGGTGCGCGGACTGTGGAGGGGCAAGGCCCCGGTTTGGTTACTGTGGAGGGGTTGGACCCCTGTTACTGAGAGGGCTCTGCCCTGGTTCCGTGCTGTGCTTTGGGCGCACCCGTTAACGGAAACGACAGACCGCGTGCTAGTGCGGGCTAGCTACCTGTGCGTTTATCGCGCGTGTCGTAGTCACCGTTACGTCTGTCAGTGACCTTGGGGTGGTTGACTGAGGGTAGGATCACCACGGGGGACTCTCCCGGCCAGGAGAGCACCACGTGCTACTTCTACTTTTGGAAAAGACTGCAATCAAGATCGTTCCCACGAGGACATTCGAGATCAAGTAAAGGATCTGAGAAATAAATGAAATAGTGAGAAAAATTGAAAGATGTGAATAAAGGAAGTAATAGAACATAACAGCTACTGTACACTCTACTGTTGCCTTTAGTTAGTTTGCCACTCTACTCAGCGTTTTGCTGACGTGTTACACTCGTTACCTTTTTCAGGACCAGGTGTTGAGCAGCCAGGGTCGGCGGCTGCAGAGGACGCTGGGCCGAGTAGGGTCCAGTAGAATTACCACAGCCTTTTGTACCCCTTTTGTTTCTGTTCTAGTGAGTAGTTTTTGTTTCCGCTGTACCTTCTTTACCTGCAGTTCTTGTTATATGATAAATGCTGTTTTACTGTTGTGGTGGTACCTACTGTAGTAGTTTCTTTCCTTACTGCTGTACTTTCTTACTGTTAGTTATATTCATGCTGAATGTGGTTTATTTTACTGTCTTTTGGTTACTTCCTCGTTGGACGACTAGGTCTTGGGATTAGTCGAGTCGGTCCGGTTCTCGTGTCTCGTAGGGACTCGGGAACCGGGTCGTTACAAGATGGTATCAGAGCAAGGTCGTCCCGAGAAGTGAATCAACTGACTGGAAAATAACCAATTCACATGTTTATAGCTAGAGTAGCTACCACAACATACCTCTTGACATGAGCTCTTAGAAGTTTTGTTAGGTACCGTCTGTTTTGACGTTTCCGTTTTGTTTCGCGTCTCCTTGCAGGAGATGCCTCGTCGCGGGACTGGCGAGACTGGCCGCGGGCGCGGCCGAGGGCGAGGTCGGCGAGGTGGACGTGCTGTCGTTGATGTCTCGGTGGACCAGCCACCACTCCCTGACATCCAGGCCCAGGACCTCGCCAGACTGATACGGGATATTGTACGAGAGGAGCTCCACCCCCCGCCCCGAGCACCTCCTCCTGGGGTTGCAGAGGGGGAGTCCTCTGTGGGACCACGCGACGGACGCGGCGCTGGACACGAGGGAGGGGATGGGCCCCTGCCACCCCCACCTTCCTCCGACACTTCTGTACACGAGGCACCTTCGCCTGGAGGTGCACCAGCACCTCCCCTACAGCGCCACTTCGAGCTTTTCGGACAGTTCCGGAAGCTGAAGCCCCCCTCCTTCAAGGGAGATGAGGACTCGACCGAGGCAGAGGACTGGCTTGAGCAGCTGGAGAAGATCTTCGACACCCTTCGCCCCCCGGTGGAGTGCCGCGTGGCCTTTGCCACGTACCAGCTGGAGAGTGCGGCACACTGGTGGTGGAGGGCGGTCTGGGGACAGGAGAGGGACGAGC
Organism: Thalassia testudinum; assembly: GCA_037157565.1. Classification (NCBI taxonomy): domain Eukaryota; kingdom Viridiplantae; phylum Streptophyta; class Magnoliopsida; order Alismatales; family Hydrocharitaceae; genus Thalassia; species Thalassia testudinum. Next base: position 180,441,904 of record JAZHRO010000036.1, on the reverse strand, counting down.
CGACGTGGGACCAGTTCATCACCCTCTTCTGCGAGCAGTACTTTCCCCAGACATGGCAGGACCAGAGGAGGCGGGAGTTCCACACTCTCCGCCAAGGGACGATGACCGTGAGCGCGTACCGCACGCGTTTCTTGGAGCTGTCCCGCTTTGCAGCGACAGCGGTAGCCACTGAGGAGGAGCGCCTTTGGAGGTTCACCGAGGGGCTCCGGCCTGCGATCCGGGGGTATGTCAAACCCCTGAAGCTGCCGACGTTTTCGAGGGTGGTAGAGGCAGCTATGACTTACGAGGAGACCAACCCATTCGCGCGAGAGACCGACGGCGGGCGGAAGAGGCCCTTTCAGCCAGACTTCTCACAGGGCCGGCGAGAACGGAGACACGTGGCGTCCGCAGGAGAGCCGTCACGTTGTGCAGGGCCATCAGTGGCCTTTGGGGGCCCTCGACAGGGGCCGGTCGCCAGCACCGGACCCCCGCCTAGCCGACAGCAGGGACTCACTGAGGGCGGGAGTCGGGTTCCCCTCTGCTACCAGTGTGGCCAGCCGGGCCACGTCAGGAGGGACTGCCCATCTAGGGCAGGAGGTCAGCAGTTACTTCCCGCGTAGAGCACTGGAGGGCGCGCAGGAGGCCGCGGTTCCCAGGCACGAGGAGGAGGACAGCAGTCGCGAGGAGGGTACCGGCCAGCACCTAACCGTCCGACGCAGAGTGTGGCTGCTTCGTCCGCACCTAGAGCTGAGGGGCGTATCAACGCCCTAACACACAGGGACGCCAGAGCATCGGGATCCGTGGTAGCAGGTATGGTTTCAGTTTCTGGCAGACTCGTTTACACGCTTTTCGATTCCGGCACTACGCACTCGTTTGTCGCAGCCAGTTTCGCGGTTAGTTTGGACCAGGATTATACACTGTTAGAGAATCCGTTCGTAATCAGAGGTCCGAGTGGTCAGCTGTTCGTAGCTAAGGAGGTGTACACGGGTTGCGGGGTCAGCATCGGGGGGCATAACCTGCCAGCTGACCTGATCATGATACAGATGGAGGACTTTGGAGTGATTCTGGGGATCGACTGGCTGCCCGCTTACCACGCCTTGGTAGACTGTTTTGAGAGGAAGATTGTCTTCTCCATTCCGGAGTTGCCTTCTTTCGAGTTTCACGGGCAGCCAGTGGACGGAGGTTTCAGGTGCATTTCGGCACTTCGGGCGGCGAGACTTTTGAGCCAGGGGTGTGAGGGCTTCCTAGCTTGTGTGGTGGCAGAGCACAGCCCCGTGGCAGACTTCCAGAGCATCCCGGTGGTCAGAGAGTACCCCGACGTGTTTCCAGACGAGTTACCAAGACTACCGCCCGAGCGTGAGATCGAGTTTGAGATCTCACTAGTACCAGGGACCAGCCCCATCTCCACCGCGCCATACAGGATGGCACCTCTTGAGCTGCGAGAGCTCAAGTCTCAGTTGCAGGACCTTTTGGAGAAAGGTTTCGTGAGGCCCAGTGCGTCTCCCTGGGGAGCCCCGGTACTGTTTGTGAAGAAGAAGGATGGGACCCTACGCCTTTGTGTGGACTACCGACAGCTGAATAGGGTCACCATCAAGAACAGATATCCGCTGCCGAGGATCGACGATTTGTTTGACCAGTTGCAGGGTGCCACGGTGTTTTCGAAGATCGACTTGAGGTCTGGATACCAACAGTTGAGGATCAGGGAGACCGACGTCTCCAAGACAGCTTTCCGCACCCGCTACGGACACTACGAGTTTTTGGTCATGCCGTTTGGACTGACCAATGCCCCCGCTGCTTTCATGGACCTGATGAACCAGGTGTTTAGACCGTACTTGGACCAGTTTGTGGTGGTTTTCATAGATGATGTACTCATCTATTCTAGAGATCGGACGCAGCACGGACAGCACTTGCGGATGGTTCTGGACACTCTGAGACGACGCAAACTGTACGCCAAATACAGCAAGTGCGAGTTCTGGTTGAGGGAGGTGACCTTTTTGGGGCATGTGATCTCTGGAGACGGCCTGGCGGTGGACCCCGCCAAGGTCGAGGCAGTGCTCAGGTGGGAGAGACCACGTTCAGTCACTGAGATTCGCAGTTTCCTGGGACTGGCAGGTTACTACAGACGGTTCATCAGAGGTTTTTCACAGATTGCGCGTCCTATGACACAGTTGACTCGGAAGGATGTGCCTTTCGCTTGGACAGACGCCTGTGAGGCGTGTTTTCTGGAGCTGAAGGAGAGGTTGACCTCGGCTCCCGTGCTCACCATCCCTGACAGTAGTGGCGGGTTCGTTGTGTATACGGACGCTTCCTTGCAGGGGTTAGGAGGTGTGCTCATGCAGAGGGGTCACGTGGTCGCTTACGCTTCGCGGCAACTGAAGCCCCATGAGCATACCTACCCTACCCACGATCTAGAGTTGGCAGCTGTTGTCTTCACGCTGAAGACATGGAGGCACTACTTGTACGGTGAGACCTTCGAGATTTTTACAGATCACAAGAGCCTCAGATATCTTTTTGACCAGAAGGAGCTCAACATGAGACAGAGACGTTGGTTGGAGCTCCTGAAGGACTACGACTGCAGCATCTCCTACCACCCGGGAAAGGCCAATGTGGTGGCTGACGCCTTGAGCCGTAAGGCGCCCGCACGCTTGGCCAGTCTACAGTTACAGAGTTGAAGCCTTTTGGAGGAGGTGGGCAGTTGGCGACCTCTAGAGTTACGAGGGTACTGTGGGGCAGTGACGGTGACACGGCAGACCAGGCCAGAGTTGATAGACCGCATCATCACGGGACAGATGGCCGATCCGTACTTGCAGTCTTTGCGCGACAGAGTACTATCAGGGGACCCAGGGGACTTCTCTTTCACAGACCAGGTGTTACGCTTGAGGGGACGGTTGTGCGTCCCCAGAGACGAGGAGCTGTTGAGAGAGCTCCTGACTGAGGCACACGGTTCCAGATTCACCATACATCCCGGAAACACAAAAATGTACCATGACTTGAGACGCGAGTTCTGGTGGAGAGGGATGAAGCGGGATGTGGGCGAGTTCGTGCAGCAGTGCTTAGTGTGCCAGCAGGTGAAAGCCGAGCATCAGAGGTCTGCAGGGCCGCTTCAGCCGCTTCCAGTGCCAGAGTGGAAGTGGGAGAGCATCACCATGGACTTGGTGGTGGGCTTACCTGTTACCCAGCGAGGACACGACGCAGTCTGGGTAATAGTGGATAGATTGACGAAGACGGCACGATTCTTGCCGATCCGAGTCACTTTGGGACCAGCACAGTTAGCAGAGAGGTATATCCGTGATGTGGTGCGACTACACGGAGTTCCGCGGGAGATCGTATCCGACCGGGATACCCGCTTTACGTCCCAGTTTTGGGCTGAGTTTCAGCAGGCTTTGGGGACGAGGTTGAGGTTTAGCATGGCTTACCACCCCCAGACGGACGGACAGTCGGAACGCACGATACAGACACTTGAGGACCTTTTGCGTGCCTGTGTACTAGACTGGAGGGGCTCTTGGGAGGAGCACCTGCCCCTGGCGGAGTTTGCATACAACAACAGTTAGCACTCGAGCATCGGCATGGCTCCCTACGAGGCTCTGTACGGACGGAAATGCACGGCACCCTTGAGTTGGGTTGAGGTGGGGACCAAGTGGGAGGTTGGCCCCAGGTTGATCCGGCAGAGTCAGGAGGTAGTTGAGCAGATCCACAGACGACTCTGCACTGTCAGGAGCAGACAGAAGAGCTACGCAGATCGCAGACGCAGAGAGGTGCAGTTCGAGGTTGGGGACCACGTCTTCCTTCGTGTTTCGCCCATGAAGGGCTTACAGCGGTTTGGGGTGAGAGGGAAGCTCGCGCCGAGGTTCGTGGGGCCCTTTGAGGTCCTGGAGCGGGTTGGACCCGTTGCTTACAGACTTGCCCTTCCCCCGCAGCTTTCTAGTGTGCACGACGTGTTCCACGTGTCCAACCTCAGGAAGTACGTAGCCGATCCCAGCCACGTACTGAGTCACGAGAGCGTCGAGGTGAGCGACGACCTAACCTACCCCGAGCGGCCAGTGCAGATCCTAGACCGAGCCGTCCGCAGGTTGAGACGAAAGCAAGTACCCCTGGTAAAGGTTTTGTGGAGGAGCCAGCGGTACGAGGAGGCTACCTGGGAGCCTGAGGCGGCAATGCAGGAGCGGTACCCGGAGCTTTTCGCGGGTACGTCTTTTCGGACCGGCTTCGATCCTCTTTGAGTTTGTTATGGTTATTTGGACATCTTTTTCCCGCACCCTAGTTGGCGCAAGTTTCGGGGACAAAACTTCCTTTGAGTTTGTTATATTGTAACGAACGCGTGCCCCAGACTCCTTTTAAGACGTCTGGGAGGTGGCCCAGACGTCGGACCAGACGTCTGAGATCACATCCAGACGTCTGACCAGACGTCCGGGATCGTTTACAGACGTCTGGAGAACAGTTATGTTCGCACGGGAGATTCGTCTATGCACCTGTGCACGCAGACCTGCGATTCCTCTCTCTCTCTCTGCGGCTGCAGGCGCGCTGCGACCACCTTCTCTCTCCTCCTCGCGCGGCCTTAAAAGGGCGCGCCTCCCCTCCCGTCTCCACCGTCTCCTCCTTCTTCTCCTTCCTGTGCGCGAGAGCGAGCGGACGCGAGGGCGGCAGCGGTAGCCGCAGTGAGCGCAGAGGAGGTGCGGCGTGCGAGGGCGGGGCTCTGCCGTGAGGGCGAGCTCGCCGGAGCGGCTTGGCCGGCCGGCGGAGGGCGCAGGGGGCGCGGAGCGACGCGGAGAGGGACCTGCTGCGGGCTGAGCAGCAGGAGCGCGAGGCGCGACGCGGGCGGCGTCGCGAGCGAAGGCCGAGCAGGGTCCTGATTCTGGAAAAATTTCCAGAATCAGACGTCTGGATTGATAGCCAGACGGCAAGGTCGACGTCTGTAAGATCATACAGACGTCTGAAAGGTGAGTTTCCGCCTTCTTCTTCCTTCTTGTCAACTGACCGTACTGAGGGAGGGGGGGTTGGCTGTGCGCAGGTTCGCTGATTCGCCATCCTTTGCGAATCAGACGTCTGTAAGTTGTACCAGACGGCGGGAGTGACCTCCAGACGTCCGGAGTGACCATCGGACGTCTGGGATATAGGAAAGACGTCCCTGCAGACTTCTGGACGTCTGGGAAACCACGCTGAACAGGTAATTCTCTGATCCACCATTTAAGACGTCTGGAGGGAGTTCCAGACGTCTGATTTTGCACAGTATCGTCTTTTTCGACCCGTTTACGGCCCGTTCGGGCTCCGTTTTCCGCGATTCGAGTTGCGTTCTTTTCAGAATTAATTCCTCTACTCGTCTACAGTAGCTATACACTATTTTGAGACACTCCTTGTGTTTGATCCTTGTGATAGGACCTCGTTCGGTTGCAGTCTTGAGAGTCGCGGAGGCACGCGGGATTCCCGATCACGCCCCCATTACTCCCGTTGTACCTGGTAGAGTGGCTTTAAGTATTAATAAAATCTGTTAAAGTATGGAACCATAATTAGAACCTAGGGTATTGCATGAATCCTAGGAATGAGAAATATATGGAATGATAGCTCCTAGGTGTTGCATGAATCCTAGGGCCGGAAAATTAGATTGTATGATAGATCCTAGGATATGGCATGAATCCTAGGATGGAAAAACTAGTGGAATGTATATTACTGCAGTCTTGGAAAAATGGAAAGGAATATATAAAGCTGCCTGTAAATTTAATTAACAGCTGCCTGTCATGAATAGAGAAACATGTTTGAGATCATGGATTTTGAGAACGTGAATCTGGAAAGTGAAACATATGATGTTCTGAGATTAAAAGATGGAACCCTACGGGGAATTAGGAGTGGAACTCCTGGAAAGAGAAAGGAATGGAATTGAGATGTTGTTCGTACTGTCGCTTGGGTACGCAGTACCAAGGGAAGTACCTGTACCTGTTTAGTGCAGAGTGGGGCCAGCCACCCAGGGACCCGGGGTTAGGATTGGCCACTCTGTACCGACTTGCTGGCCCTTGTGTACGTAGTACCGAGGAGAGCTACTAGTGTTAGGAGAGTACTAGCTACCCCACGGGCCCCGGGGTTCTGCTAGCCTCCTTCACCGACTTGTTAGGCCCACTAGGGCAAACCAGGGTAGTCAGGCGAGGGTGCGCGGACTGTGGAGGGGCAAGGCCCCGGTTTGGTTACTGTGGAGGGGTTGGACCCCTGTTACTGAGAGGGCTCTGCCCTGGTTCCGTGCTGTGCTTTGGGCTCACCCGTTAACGGAAACGACTGACCGCGTGCCAGTGCGGGCTAGCTACCTGTGCGTTTATCGCGCGTGCCGTAGTCACCGTTACGTCTGTCAGTGACCTTGGGGTGGTTGACTGAGGGTAGGATCACCACGGGGGACTCTCCCGACCAGGAGAGCACCACGTGCTACTTCTACTTTTGGAAAAGACTGCAATCAAGATCGTTCCCACGAGGACATTCGAGATCAAGTAAAGGATCTGAGAAATAAATGAAATAGTGAGAAAAATTGAAAGATGTGAATAAAGGAAGTAATAGAACATAACAGCTACTGTACACTCTACTGTTGCCTTTAGTTAGTTTGCCACTCTACTCAGCGTTTTGCTGACGTGTTACACTCGTTACCTTTTTCAGGAGCAGGTGTTGAGCAGCCAGGGTCGGCGGCTGCAGAGGACGCTGGACCGAGTAGGGTCCAGTAGAGTTACCACAGCCTTTTGTACCCCTTTTGTTTCTGTTCTAGTGAGTAGTTTTTGTTTCCGCTGTACCTTCTTTACCTGCAGTTCTTGTTATATGATAAATGCTGTTTTACTGTTGTGGTGGCACCTACTGTAGTAGTTTCTTTCCTTACTGCTGTACTTTCTTACTGTTAGTTATATTCATGCTGAATGTGGTTTATTTTACTGTCTTTTGGTTACTTCCTCGTTGGACGACTAGGTCTTGGGATTAGTCGAGTCGGTCCGGTTCTCGTGTCTCGTAGGGACTCGGGAACCGGGTCGTTACACATGTTAACCTATCAGATAACCTTTTATAACTTCCAAATAAAAATGTAGGATAACTCATCTAAAAAAAATTATCCAATAAAATTTATCCCTCCATTCAAACTAACCCTTGGAACTTACATGAGTGGTTGTTGGTCATAGGCCATGAAGATTGCCTTTTGCATATATATATATATATGTGTGTGTGTGTGTGCATGTATAAGAGAATTATTCAGTGATTCTAATACTCAAATAACTTGCATCACATTATAAAATGCTTTTCTATATTTGATAAAGGCCTCGATGTACTTTCAAAAGTTATTTTGTATTATTACAAACAAAATTTGTTGTATAAAATGTGACTATAATTTACAAAATTAACTTGTAACTTACAAAGTAATATTTTTATCACTTTTTTTTTGTTGAGAAAACCACATCAAAATCATTTATATTTTCAATAAAATTTCATATAAAACCCACCTGACCAATAGACTTTTAATACATAAGGATAGATTTCTTATATAAGGCTTCATGTGAGTTTCATTAAAATAAGTTTATTAATTTTTACGCTCACTATGTGTGTAGGACTCATTCGATTGATAAACCTAACAGTTCAAAGAGGTAAAATAAGTCAATGTGATATTTAACCAATTTAAATTTTAAATGAAAAATTCAATCGTATGGAGATATAGAAAGTTAAAAATTTTTGCTTATTAATAAGTAAATAAATTTATATTACTACTTCAAACGATAATAATCCTTCCTTTTTATCAAAAAAATAGATATACAAAAAGTCTATACCTTAGACACTATACATGCACCGTCAAGTAAAAAGTAGAATCTTATGACTTAACATAATATTACTTTATAAAAAGTTAGAAGACATTATGAATAATTTATAATAATTTAAAGATAATTTGTAAAATATTTGACAAAATATTTACATCAATATGCATACATTTACACATCATATAAGTGTCGTTCGAACTTTTAATGCTTATAGGTATAAGTTTGAAAATTAATATCTTTATGAATGCCTCTAAAATTAAACTCTAACAACACTCATATTACAAGTGCATAAGTAAGTTCTTAAACCATCAACAAAGGATAATCTCTAGGTATCACGATCTGAATCTAGATTCCTACAGGATCCGAAATCGATTCGCTTCGACTAATCCTAAGATCCAGTCGTCTAACGAGAAATAACCAAATAACATGCATCAATCCACAACCACACAGGTACAGTAACTGTAAAGACCCGTCCTGAATTTTTAGCCTTTTAAGATGTCTGGAGTGTCAATCAGATGTCTAGACCCCTTCCCGAACGTCTGGAAATTGAAAAATCTAGACGCACCTTGCGGTTTGCTCACAGGTGGCATGCAGACTCTTCTTCTCTCTCCTTCATTCTTCTTTCCCCTCCAAACCCTAACCACCTGACCCTATAAAAGAGGCCCCTTCCTCCCCTCTCCACTCCACCACTACCACCACCTTCCACTCCACTGCTGTGAGCAAGAGGCACGGGAGAGAGAGAGAGCAAAAACAAGGAGGAGCGAGCGTGAGGATGAGGAGAGGCTCAAGGTCGCGAGCTTCATCGAAGCTCGTCGGAGGCTTGCACGTCCACCGCGGCGTGTGCGGGAGGAGGAGGATGTTGGGGCATTGTCCCCGACCTTCTACAGTAGTCGGAGCTGCAGCGGAGCGGAAGGAACCGCAGCAGAGCACGGCGAGAAGCGCAGGAGCACGGTCTGATATTGGAATTTTTCCAGTATCAGACGTTCGAAGTATCTTCCGAACAACTGGCTGGACGTCTGGCACCGACACCAGACGTCTGAAAGCAAGTGTATCGCGAAAGTACATCTTCCTCGTGGCTACGACCATGCAGGCCGCATCGCAGTTGAGTTGTTGGGCTAAAAGTGGCGTGCTGCTCTGTCGTGCGTAGGAGCAGCTTTGGGAAGGTGCGTGGCACACCCTTCCATGCAGTTTCGGACGTCTGGACAGCTTACCAGACAACCGGAGACGTTCCCAAACGACCGGAGGACTGGTCAGATGTAAAGACCCGTTCTGCTCTGAGCCCTTTAAGACGTCTGGACTATCGGTCAAACGTCTAGTCAGAAGTCTAGACCCCTTCCCAGACGTCTGGAAATTAAATTTTTGGTACGAGCCTTCGTGTACCGACAGTCCCTTCTTCTCTCTCTTCCTTCTTCCCTCCTCCACCAAACCCTAACGCACCTTTATATAAACCCCTCTTCTCCTCTCCCGTTCTCCCCACTTCACCACAGAACCTCCTTCCTTTCCTCTCCACCCCAGCGAGAGGAGCGAGCACGAGAGAGAGAGTGCGAGAGCGGTGACGAGGAGGAGAGGCGGCGTGAGGAGAGGTGGGAGATCTTGAGCTCGCGAGCTCGTGGGGGCTCGCCGGAGAGCGCACGGCTAGAGCAGCACATGCGGGAGGATGAGCATGTCGGGGGGGACATCCCTGACACTTGCTGCAACCGGAGCTGCAGGCGAGGAGGCGAGGCCGCGGCTGCGCGCGACGAGGGAGAGCAGGAAGTTGTTCTGGTTCTGGGATTTTCCCAGAATCAGACGTCTAGTGTGACGTCCAGATGACGGGGAGGTCGTCTGGTGACTACACCAGAAGTCTGAAAACAGATCTCCGCGAAGGTACGTTCCCTTTGCGGATACGACCATGCAGGCCGCTTCACAGCTACGTTTTATGTGGCTAATTTTAGGCTATTCGGCTGTTGCATGCAGGGATTACTTCGGGAAGGCACGGGACATGCTTTCCCATGCATTTTGGACGTCTGGGCAGCTTACCAGACAACCGGAAGCACTCCCAGACGTCCAGAGAGGAGATCGGACGTCTGGAGCCGGGTCCATACGGTCAATAAGAGGTTCTGGACATCTGAGGCCAACGTAGACCCTGAGGTGCATTTCTGTTTACTTTTAAGACGTCTGGACCTTGTACGAAACGTCTGATTTTGGTTGTAGCCTTGTTTTTGACCCGTTTAGGGTCCGTTTGAGGTCCATTTTACGCAAACAAAATATCGGTATTTTCCTTGTGAGTTCATCTACTTGTTAGAATTCTTTCCATACTGTTCTGAATGTTCCATTGTGATTGTTCCTTGGTATAGGACTTCGTTCTGTTATGGGTTCGGGACTTGCAAAGGCATGTGACACTGCCGTTCAAGCCCCTAATACTCCTGGGTTGTCTGGTAGAGTGGTTTCCTTCTATTTTTAATTATAAAATCAGATTGCATATGTGAAATTGAATAAGTAAAAAACCTAGGATGTGGCATGAATCCTAGGACGAGAAGTACTTACACTGTTTGTATGCGTATTTGAAATTGCAGTCTTAACTGAATGAGTAGAAATGTGAACAACTGCCTATTAATAAACAAGTGCTGCCTGTGAAATATGAAGTGCTTGTATTTGTTAGTCAGCTACCTGTGACACTACTTGTTGTATATGTTAAATGATGGAAATATGAGCTGCATGTGTATAACCTGAGAATGGAAATGTGAATGATGAAACCTGGTATGGAATGGCATGAGAAATACGAGCATGAACCCCATGGGAAAATTAGGAGTAGAGCTCCTGTGAATAAATGGAATGGAATATGGAAATGTGAGTGGTAAGTATGCTGGTCCTTGAGTACGTGGTACCAAGTACCAAGGGGGAGCAACTGTCCCCTTTTTAGTGTAGAGCGGAGCTAACCGCCCATGGGTTGGGACCCGTGGTTAGGAATGGCCACTCTACACTGACTACTGTTCGCTCTCGCGTATACAGTACCGGGGAGAGCTATTAGTGTAGGGAGGGAGCTAGCCACCCCATGGGGCCTGGGGGTTAAGCTAACCAACCTACGACTTTTTCTTTGGCCCTCTGGGCAAACGGGGTAGTTAGATGAGAGTGCGCAGATTGTGGAGGGGCGAGACTGTAACGACCCGGTTCCCGAGTCCCTACGAGACACGAGAACCGGACCGACTCGACTAATCCCAAGACCCAGTCGTCCAACGAGGAAGTAACCAAAAGACAGTAAAATAAACCACATTCAGCATGAATATAACTAACAGTAAAAAAGTACAGCAGTAAGGAAAGAAACTACTACAGTAGGCACCACCACAACAGTAATACAACGTTTATCATATAACAAAAACTGCAGGTAAAGAAGGTACAGCGGAAACAAAACTACTCACTAGAACAGAAACAAAAGAAGGTACAAAGCTGTGGCAACTCTACTGGACCCTACTCGGCCCAGCGTCCTCTGCAGCCGCCGACCCTGGCTGCTCAACACCTGGTCCTGAAAAAGGTAACGAGTGTAACACGTCAGCAAAACGCTGAGTAGAGTGGCAAACTAACTAAAGGCAACAGTAGAGTGTACAGTAGCTGTTATGTTCTATTACTTCCTTTATTTACATCTTTCAATTTTTCTCACTATTTCATTTACTTCTCAGATCCTTTACTTGATCTCGAATGTCCTCGTGGGACGATCTTGATTGCAGTCTTTTCCAACAGTAGAAGTAGCACGTGGTGCTCTCCTGGCCGGGAGAGTCCCCCGTGGTGATCCTACCCTCAGTCAACCACCCCAAGGTCACTGACAGACGTGACGGTGACTACGGCACGCGCGATAAACGCACAGGTAGCTAGCCCGTACTGGCACGCGGTCAGTCGTTTCCGTTAACGGGTGCGCCCAAAGCACAGCACGGAACCAGGGCAGAGCCCTCTCAGTAACAGGGGTCCAACCCCTCCACAGTAACCAAACCGGGGCCTTGCCCCTCCACAGTCCGCGCACCCTCGTCTGACTACCCTGGTTTGCCCTAGTGGGCCTAACAAGTCGGTGAAGGAGGCTAGCAGAACCCCGGGGCCCGTGGGGTAGCTAGTACTCTCCTAACACTACTAGCTCTCCTCGGTACTACGTACACGAGGGCCAACAAGTCGGTGCAGAGCGGCCAAGCCTAACCCCGGGTCCCTGGGGCGGCTGGCCCCACTCTGCACTAAAACAGGTACAGGTACTTCCCTTGGTACTGCGTACCCAAGAGACAGTACAACTACATCTCAGTTCCATTCCTTTTCTTTCCAGGAGTTCCACTCCTAATTCCCCGTAGGGTTCCAGCTCTTTATCTCAGAACATCATATGTTTCACTTTCCAGATTCACGTTCTCACATTCCATGTTCTCAACATGATTCTCTATGCATAACAGGCAGCTGTTAATTAAATTTACAGGCAGCTTTATATATTCCTTTCCATTTTTCCAAGACTGCAGTAATGTACATTCCACTAGTTTTTCCATCCTAGGATTCATGCCATATTCTAGGATCTATCATACAATCTAGTTTTCCGGCCCTAGGATTCATGCAACACCTAGGAGCTATCATTCCATATATTTCTCATTCCTAGGATTCATGCAATGCCCTAGGTTCTAGTTATGGTTCCATACTTTAACAGATTTTATTAATACATAAAACCACTCTACCAGGTACAACGGAAGTAATGGGGGCGTGGTCGGGAATCCCGCGCGCCTCCGTGACTCTCAAGACGGCAACCGAACGAGGTCCTATCACAAGGATCAAACACAAGGAGTGTCTCAAAACAGTGTATAGCTACTGTAGGCGGGTAGAGGAATAAATTCTGAATCGAACGCATCGAATCGCGGAAAACGGAGCCCAAACGGGCCCTAAACGGGTCGAGAAAGACAATACTGTGCAAAATCAGACGTCTGGAACTCCTTCCAGACGTCTTAAACGGTGGATCAGAGAATTACCTGTTCGGCTTGGTTCCCCGGACGTCCAGAAGTCTGTGGCGACGTCTCTCCTAGATCCCAGACGTCCGATGGTCTCTCCGGACGTCTGGAGGTCACTCCTGCCGTCTGGTACAACTTCCAGACGTCGGATTCGCAAAGGATGACGAATCCGAACACCTGCGCACAGCCAACCCTCCTCCTTCAGTACGGTCAGTCGACAAAAGAAGGAGGAGAAAGCGGAACTCACCTTTCAGACGTCTGTATGATCACACAGACGTCGACCTTGCCGTCTGGATATCAGTCCAGACGTCTGATTCTGGAGATTTTTCCAGAATCAGAACCTCGCTCGGCCTCCGCTCGCGACGCCGCCCGCGTCGCACCTCGCGCGTCCGCTGCTCCGCCCGCAGCAGGTCCCTCTTCGCGACGCTCTGCGCCCCCTGCGCCCTCCGCCGGCCGGCCAAGCCGCTCCCGGCGAGCTCGCCCTCACGGCAGAGTCCCGCCCTCGCACGCCGCAGCTCCTCCGCGCCTTCGCTGCGCCGCTGCCGCTGCGCCCTCGCATCCGCTCGCTCCGCCCGCAGCAGGAGAGGAGGAAGATGGTGGAGACGGGAGGGGAGGCGCGCCCCCTCCCCCTTTTAACGCCGCTCGGAGAGGAGGAGAGAGACGGCCGCAGTCGCCTGCAGCCGCAGAGAAGATGCGAATCGCAGGTCTGCGCGCACAGGCGCGCAGACGAATATCCCGTGCGAGTATAACTGTTCGTCAGACGTCTGTAAACTATCCCGGACGTCTGGTCAGACGTCTGGATGTGATCCCAGACGTCTTGACAGACGTCTGGGCCACCTCCCAGACGTCTTAAAAGACGTCTGGGGCACGCGCTCGTTACAATATAACAAACTCAAAGGAAGTTTCGTCCCCGAAACTTGCGCCAACTAGGGTGCGGAAAAAGGATGTCCAAATAACCATAACAAACTCAAAGAGGACCGAAGCCGGTCCGAAAAGACGTACCCGCGAAAAGCTCTGGGTACCGCTCCCGCATTGCCGCCTCAGGCTCCCAGGTAGCCTCCTCGTACCGCTGGCTCCTCCACAAAACCTTTACCAGGGGTACTTGCTTTCGTCTCAACCTGCGGACGGCTCGGTCTAGGATCTGCACTGGCCGCTCGGGGTAGGTCAGGTCGTCGCTCACCTCGACGCTCTCGTGACTCAGTACGTGGCTGGGATCGGCTACGTACTTCCTGAGGTTGGACACGTGGAACACGTCGTGCACACCAGAAAGCTGCGGGGGAAGGGCAAGTCTGTAAGCAACGGGTCCAACCCGCTCCAGGACCTCGAAGGGCCCCACGAACCTCGGCGCGAGCTTCCCTCTCACCCCAAACCGCTGTAAGCCCTTCATGGGCGAAACACGAAGAAAGACGTGGTCCCCAACCTCGAACTGCACCTCTCTGCGTCTGCGATCTGCGTAGCTCTTCTGTCTGCTCCTGACAGTGCGGAGTCGTCTGTGGATCTGTTCAACTACCTCCTGACTCTGCCGGATCAACCTGGGGCCAACCTCCCACTTGGTCCCCACCTCAACCCAACTCAAGGGTGCCGTGCATTTCCGTCCGTACAGAGCCTCGTAGGGAGCCATGCCGATGCTCGAGTGATAACTGTTGTTGTATGCAAACTCTGCCAGGGGCAGGTGTTCCTCCCAAGAGCCCCTCCAGTCTAGTACACAGGCACGCAAAAGATCCTCAAGTGTCTGTATCGTGCGTTCCGACTGTCCGTCCGTCTGGGGGTGGTAAGCCGTGCTAAACCTCAACCTCGTCCCCAAAGCCTGCTGAAACTCAGCCCAAAACTGGGACGTAAAGCGGGTATCCCGGTCGGATACGATCTCCCGCGGAACTCCGTGTAGTCGCACCACATCACGGATGTACCTCTCTGCCAACTGTGCTGGTCCCAAAGTGACTCGGATCGGCAAGAATCGTGCCGTCTTCGTCAACCTATCCACTATTACCCAGACCGCGTCGTGTCCTCGCTGGGTAACAGGTAAACCCACCACCAAGTCCATGGTGATGCTCTCCCACTTCCACTCTGGCACTGGAAGCGGCTGAAGCGGCCCTGCAGGCCTCTGATGCTCGGCTTTCACCTGCTGGCACACTAAGCATTGCTGCACGAACTCACCCACATCCCGCTTCATCCCTCTCCACCAGAACTCGCGTCTCAAGTCATGGTACATTTTCGTGTTTCCGGGATGTATGGTGAATCTGGAACCGTGTGCCTCAGTCAGGAGCTCTCTCAACAGCTCCTCGTCTCTGGGGACGCACAGCCGTCCCCTCAAGCGTAACACCTGGTCTGTGAAAGAGAAGTCCCCTGGGTCCCCTGACAGTACTCTGTCGCGCAAAGACTGCAAGTACGGATCGGCCATCTGTCCCGTGATGATGCGGTCTATCAACTCTGGTCTGGTCTGCCGTGTCACCGTCACTGCCCCACAGTATCCTCGTAACTCTAGAGGTCGCCAACTACCCACCTCCTCCAAAAGGCTCCAACTCTGTAACTGTAGACTGGCCAAGCGTGCGGGCGCCTTACGGCTCAAGGCGTCAGCCACCACATTGGCCTTTCCCGGGTGGTAGGAGATGCTGCAGTCGTAGTCCTTCAGGAGCTCCAGCCAACGTCTCTGTCTCATGTTGAGCTCCTTCTGGTCAAAAAGATATCTGAGGCTCTTGTGATCTGTAAAAATCTCGAAGGTCTCACCGTACAAGTAATGCCTCCATGTCTTCAGCGCGAAGACAACAGCTGCCAACTCTAGGTCGTGGGTAGGGTAGGTATGCTCATGGGGCTTCAGTTGCCGCGAAGCGTAAGCGACCACGTGACCCCTCTGCATGAGCACACCTCCTAACCCCTGCAAGGAAGCGTCCGTGTACACAACGAACCCGCCACTACTGTCAGGAATGGTGAGCACAGGAGCCGAGGTCAACCTCTCCTTCAGCTCCAGAAAACACGCCTCACAGGCGTCTGTCCAAGTGAAAGGCACATCCTTCCGAGTCAACTGTGTCATAGGACGTGCAATCTGCGAAAACCCTCTGATGAACCGTCTGTAGTAACCTGCCAGTCCCAGGAAACTGCGAATCTCAGTGACTGAACGCGGTCTCTCCCACCTGAACACTGCCTCGACCTTGGCGGGATCCACCGCCAGGCCGTCTCCAGAGATCACATGACCCAAAAAGGTCACCTCCCTCAACCAGAACTCGCACTTGCTGTATTTGGCGTACAGCCTGCGTCGTCTCAGAGTGTCCAGAACCATCCGCAAGTGCTGTCCGTGCTGCGTCCGATCTCTAGAATAGATGAGTACATCATCTATGAAAACCACCACAAACTGGTCCAAGTACGGTCTGAACACCCGGTTCATCAGGTCCATGAAAGCAGCGGGGGCATTGGTCAGCCCAAACGGCATGACCAAAAACTCGTAGTGTCCGTACCGGGTGCGGAAAGCTGTCTTGGAGACGTCGGTCTCCCTGATCCTCAACTGGTGGTATCCAGACCTCAAGTCGATCTTGGAAAACACCGTGGCACCCCGCAACTGGTCAAACAAATCGTCAATCCTCGGCAGCGGATATCGGTTCTTGATGGTGACCCTATTCAGCTGTCTGTAGTCCACACAAAGGCGTAGGGTCCCATCCTTCTTCTTCACAAACAGTACCGGGGCTCCCCAGGGAGACGCACTGGGCCTCACGAAACCTTTCTCCAAAAGGTCCTGCAACTGAGACTTGAGCTCTCGCAGCTCAAGCGGTGCCATCCTGTATGGCGCGGTGGAGATGGGGTTGGTCCCTGGTACTAGTGAGATCTCAAACTCGATCTCACGCTCGGGCGGTAGTCCTGGTAACTCGTCTGGAAACACGTCGGGGTACTCTCTGACCACCGGGATGCTCTGGAAGTCTGCCACGGGGCTGTGCTCTGCCACCACACAAGCTAAGAAGCCCTCACACCCCTGGCTCAAAAGTCTCGCCGCCCGAAGTGCCGAAATGCACCTGAAACCTCCGTCCACTGGCTGCCCGTGAAACTCGAAGGAAGGCAACTCCGGAATGGAGAAGACAATCTTCCTCTCAAAGCAGTCCACCAATGCGTGGTAAGCGGACAGCCAATCCATCCCCAGGATCACCCCAAAGTCCTCCATCTGTATCATAATCAGGTCAGCTGGCAGGCTGTGTCCCCCGATGCTGACCCCGCAACCCGTGTACACCTCCTCAGCTACAAACAGCTGACCACTCGGACCTCTGATTACGAACGGGTTCTCTAACAATGTATAATCCTGGTCCACACTAACTGCGAAACTGTCTGCGACAAACGAGTGCGTAGCGCCGGAATCGAAAAGCGTGTAAACGAGTCTGCCAGAAACTGAAACCATACCTGCTACCACGGATCCCGAAGCTCTGGCGTCCCTGTGTGTTAGGGCGTTGATACGCCCCTCAGCTCTAGGTGCGGACGAAGCAGCCACACTCTGCGTCGGACGGGTAGGTGCTGGCCGGTACCCTCCTCGCGACTGCGGTCCTCCTCCTCGCGCCTGGAAACCGCGGCCTCCTGCGCGCCCTCCAGTGCTCTGCGCGGGAAGTATCTGCTGACCTCCTGCCCTAGATGGGCAGTCCCTCCTGACGTGGCCCGGCTGGCCACACTGGTAGCAGAGGGGAACCCGACTCCCGCCCTCAGTGAGTCCCTGCTGTCGGCTAGGCGGGGGTCCGGTGCTGGCGACTGGCCCCTGTCGAGGGCCCCCAAAGGCCAGTGATGGCCCTGCACAACGTGACGGCTCTCCTGCGGACGCCACGTGTCTCCGTTCTCGCCGGCCCTGTGAGAAGTCTGGCTGAAAGGGCCTCTTCCGCCCGCCGTCGGTCTCTCGCGCGGACGGGTTGGTCTCCTCGTAAGTCATGGCTGCCTCTACCACTCTCGAAAACGTCGGCAGCTTCAGGGGTTTGACATACCCCCGGATCGCAGGCCGGAGCCCCTCGGTGAACCTCCAAAGGCGCTCCTCCTCAGTGGCTACCGCTGTCGCTGCAAAGCGGGACAGCTCCAAGAAACGCGTGCGGTACGCGCTCACGGTCATCGTCCCTTGGCGGAGAGTGTGGAACTCCCGCCTCCTCTGGTCCTGCCACGTCTGGGGAAAGTACTGCTCGCAGAAGAGGGTGACGAACTGGTCCCACGTCGGCTCGTCCCTCTCCTGTCCCCGGACCGCCCTCCACCACCGGTGTGCCGCACTCTCCAGCTGGTACGTGGCAAAGGCCACGCGGCACTCCACCGGGGGGCGAAGGGTGTCGAAGATCTTCTCCAGCTGCTCAAGCCAGTCCTCTGCCTCGGTCGGGTCCTCATCCCCCTTGAAGGAGGGGGGCTTCAGCTTCCGGAACTGTCCGAAAAGCTCGAAGTGGTGCTGTAGGGGAGGTGCTGGTGCACCTCCAGGCGAAGGTGTCTCGTGTACAGAAGTGTCGGAGGAAGGTGGGGGCGGCAGGGGCCCATCCCCTCCCTCGTGTCCGGCGCCGCGTCCGTCGCGTGGTCCCACAGAGGACTCCCCCTCTGCAACCCCAGGAGGAGGTGCTCGGGGCGGTGGGTGGAGCTCCTCTCGTACAATATCCCGTATCAGTCGGGCGAGGTCCTGGGCCTGGATGCCAGGGAGTGGTGGCTGGTCCACCGAGACGTCAACGACAGCACGTCCACCTCGCCGTCCTCGCCCTCGGCCGCGCCCGCGGCCAGTCTCGCCAGTCCCACGACGAGGCATCTCCTGCAAGGAGACGCGAAACAAAACGGAAACGTCAAAACAGACGGTACCTAACAACACTTCTAAGAACTCATGTCAAGAGATATGTTGTGGTGGCTACTCTAGCTATAAACATGTGAATTGGTTATTTCCAGTCAGTTGATTCACTTCTCGGGACGACCTTGCTCTGATACCATCTTGTAACGACCCGGTTCCCGAGTCCCTACGAGACACGAGAACCGGACCGACTCGACTAATCCCAAGACCCAGTCGTCCAACGAGGAAGTAACCAAAAGACAGTAAAATAAACCACATTCAGCATGAATATAACTAACAGTAAAAAAGTACAGCAGTAAGGAAAGAAACTACTACAGTAGGCACCACCACAACAGTAATACAACGTTTATCATATAACAAAAACTGCAGGTAAAGAAGGTACAGCGGAAACAAAACTACTCACTAGAACAGAAACAAAAGAAGGTACAAAGCTGTGGCAACTCTACTGGACCCTACTCGGCCCAGCGTCCTCTGCAGCCGCCGACCCTGGCTGCTCAACACCTGGTCCTGAAAAAGGTAACGAGTGTAACACGTCAGCAAAACGCTGAGTAGAGTGGCAAACTAACTAAAGGCAACAGTAGAGTGTACAGTAGCTGTTATGTTCTATTAATTCCTTTATTTACATCTTTCAATTTTTCTCACTATTTCATTTACTTCTCAGATCCTTTACTTGATCTCGAATGTCCTCGTGGGACGATCTTGATTGCAGTCTTTTCCAACAGTAGAAGTAGCACGTGGTGCTCTCCTGGCCGGGAGAGTCCCCCGTGGTGATCCTACCCTCAGTCAACCACCCCAAGGTCACTGACAGACATGACGGTGACTACGGCACGCGCGATAAACGCACAGGTAGCTAGCCCGTACTGGCACGCGGTCAGTCGTTTCCGTTAACGGGTGCGCCCAAAGCACAGCACGGAACCAGGGCAGAGCCCTCTCAGTAACAGGGGTCCAACCCCTCCACAGTAACCAAACCGGGGCCTTGCCCCTCCACAGTCCGCGCACCCTCGTCTGACTACCCTGGTTTGCCCTAGTGGGCCTAACAAGTCGGTGAAGGAGGCTAGCAGAACCCCGGGGCCCGTGGGGTAGCTAGTACTCTCCTAACACTACTAGCTCTCCTCGGTACTACGTACACGAGGGCCAACAAGTCGGTGCAGAGCGGCCAAGCCTAACCCCGGGTCCCTGGGGCGGCTGGCCCCACTCTGCACTAAAACAGGTACATGTACTTCCCTTGGTACTGCGTACCCAAGAGACAGTACAACTACATCTCAGTTCCATTCCTTTTCTTTCCAGGAGTTCCACTCCTAATTCCCCGTAGGGTTCCAGCTCTTTATCTCAGAACATCATATGTTTCACTTTCCAGATTCACGTTCTCACATTCCATGTTCTCAACATGATTCTCTATGCATAACAGGCAGCTGTTAATTAAATTTACAGGCAGCTTTATATA
Source organism: Thalassia testudinum (assembly GCA_037157565.1). Taxonomy (NCBI): domain Eukaryota; kingdom Viridiplantae; phylum Streptophyta; class Magnoliopsida; order Alismatales; family Hydrocharitaceae; genus Thalassia; species Thalassia testudinum. The sequence continues at coordinate 180,422,008 of JAZHRO010000036.1, read as the reverse complement.
TTCCTTTCCATTTTTCCAAGACTGCAGTAATGTACATTCCACTAGTTTTTCCATCCTAGGATTCATGCCATATCCTAGGATCTATCATACAATCTAGTTTTCCGGCCCTAGGATTCATGCAACACCTAGGAGCTATCATTCCATATATTTCTCATTCCTAGGATTCATGCAATGCCCTAGGTTCTAGTTATGGTTCCATACTTTAACAGATTTTATTAATACATAAAACCACTCTACCAGGTACAACGGAAGTAATGGGGGCGTGGTCGGGAATCCCGCGCGCCTCCGTGACTCTCAAGACGGCAACCGAACGAGGTCCTATCACAAGGATCAAACACAAGGAGTGTCTCAAAACAGTGTATAGCTACTGTAGGCGGGTAGAGGAATAAATTCTGAATCGAACGCAACTCGAATCGCGGAAAACGGAGCCCAAACGGGCCCTAAACGGGTCGAGAAAGACAATACTGTGCAAAATCAGACGTCTGGAACTCCTTCCAGACGTCTTAAACGGTGGATCAGAGAATTACCTGTTCGGCTTGGTTCCCCGGACGTCCAGAAGTCTGTGGCGACGTCTCTCCTAGATCCCAGACGTCCGATGGTCTCTCCGGACGTCTGGAGGTCACTCCTGCCGTCTGGTACAACTTCCAGACGTCGGATTCGCAAAGGATGACGAATCCGAACACCTGCGCACAGCCAACCCTCCTCCTTCAGTACGGTCAGTCGACAAAAGAAGGAGGAGAAAGCGGAACTCACCTTTCAGACGTCTGTATGATCACACAGACGTCGACCTTGCCGTCTGGATATCAGTCCAGACGTCTGATTCTGGAGATTTTTCCAGAATCAGAACCTCGCTCGGCCTCCGCTCGCGACGCCGCCCGCGTCGCACCTCGCGCGTCCGCTGCTCCGCCCGCAGCAGGTCCCTCTTCGCGACGCTCTGCGCCCCCTGCGCCCTCCGCCGGCCGGCCAAGCCGCTCCCGGCGAGCTCGCCCTCACGGCAGAGTCCCGCCCTCGCACGCCGCAGCTCCTCCGCGCCTTCGCTGCGCCGCTGCCGCTGCGCCCTCGCGTCCGCTCGCTCCGCCCGCAGCAGGAGAGGAGGAAGATGGTGGAGACGGGAGGGGAGGCGCGCCCCCTCCCCCTTTTAACGCCGCTCGGAGAGGAGGAGAGAGACGGCCGCAGTCGCCTGCAGCCGCAGAGAAGATGCGAATCGCAGGTCTGCGCGCACAGGCGCGCAGACGAATATCCCGTGCGAGTATAACTGTTCGTCAGACGTCTGTAAACTATCCCGGACGTCTGGTCAGACGTCTGGATGTGATCCCAGACGTCTTGACAGACGTCTGGGCCACCTCCCAGACGTCTTAAAAGACGTCTGGGGCACGCGCTCGTTACAGAGACCCCTATTTGGTTCTGAGGGGCTAAACCCCTGTTACTGAGAGAGCTAGGCCTTATACTGTTCCATGCTGTACTTTGGGCGTACCCGCTAGCGGAAACGACTGACCGCGTGTCAGTGCGGGGTAGCTACCCGTGCGCCTATCGCGCATGCCGTAGTCATCGCTATGTCTAGACACTGACCCCGGGGTGGTTGACCGAGTGTAGGATTATCACGGGGGACTCTCCCGACTAGGAGAGCACCACGTGTGACTTCTACTCTTCGGAAAAGACTGCAATCAAGATCATTCCCACGAGGAACATTCGAAATCAAGAAAGGGATTTGAAAAATAAACCAATGGGTGAAAAGGAATAGCTTGTAAAATAAAGTAATTGGAAAAGATAAATTATCTGTTAGCTTTTGCTACTTTAGTTAGTTGGTTACCACTCTACTTAGCATTCGCTGACTTTGTTACTCATAACCCTTTTCAGGTCCAGGTGCCGAACAACCCGAGTCACCGACTGCAGAGGGTGCTGGGCCCAGTAGAGCCCTGTAGCAGTAGTCTTCTTGTTGTAGTACTTTCTGTTGTTAGTAAGTTCAGACTCTTGTTACCTTTACGTTTCTGTACCCTGTTATCGTTTTACTATTGTGGTGGTGATATGTATAGTAGCAGCTTTTATTTCCTTTACTGCTGTGCTCTTTACTGTTAGTTACTTAGCATAGTGAATGTGGTTTACTTTCCTGCTTTTTGGTTGTTTCTTGTTGGACGACTGGGTCTTGGGATTAGTCGAGTTAAGTCGGTCTCGGGTTCTGTAGGGATTCGGGAACCGGGTCGTAACAGGTCAGACATCTGAAACTATTTTCAGACAGTCGTCGAGGAGTCCTGGACATCTAAGCTCACTACAGTAGCTTGAGGTGAGTCTCTGTGACTTTTAAGATGTCTGGACTTGTTTCCAGACGTTTGATTTAGGTCTGCAGACACGTTTTTGACCCGTTTAGGGTTCGATCAGGATCCATTTTACGCAAACAAAGTATTTGTGGTTTCCTTGTGAATTCCTCTACATATTAGAAACCTTTATACATTGTTCTGAACGTTCCGTTGTGATGTGTTCCTTGGTATAGAACTTTGACCTGTTTCTGTAGATTTCCCTACCAGGAGGGGTGACGTAATAATTGCGGAAATAACTGTAAAGCAATTTCAGAAAAAATTCAATCACACAAGTACACAATTATTTTTAGGTGGAAACCCAAACCGGGTGAAAACCACCACCTAACCCTCTCGAGTTAGGATTTTTCGATCAACCAAGTTGATCAAAATCCACTAAATGAATCACTTTAAACGAGGGTGATTCAACCTCAAATACAACTACGCTACAAGTACGAGGGTAGCTTCCTCAACCCCTTCTCTTCACGAGAAGGATTTTGTCCCTCGAAGGAGTCGGGAATTCACAAAACGAATACCCAACCAAATAACAAAGATAAAACAACAAATAAACCTATAGAGCCAACAAAGTAATTTTCAACCTAGCTTCTATAGGAATTAGGAAACTCCCCTTTGCAAGGAGTGCATCGACGATGACGCGGGTGCGTGAGCCACGCAATGGCGCAACATTGCTCTCGTGAACTATGGCGGGAGAGCGGGTGCGCAAAGGGAATTTAGCTCTCTAGATGATGGAACTTAAGCTTGGAGAGCAAGAGCTTTTCTTGGACACAAAAGAGTAGAAAGAATGTTGCTTAGGTGTGTGTTGGTGTGCAAAGGCTCCCCTCTATTTATAGAGGCCTTAGGAAGGCTTTGGAAGGCTTAGGAAAGCTTCCATAGCCGTTGGGAGCAAAGCCCAAGAGAATCACCCCGAAATCAGGAACAATCATTGCACTGACAGGGTAATCAGACGTCTAATTCTGGCATCAGACATCTGGAAGACCACTTTAAGACGTCTGAAAACAAGATCAGTCGTCTGATTTTAGGCGGGTTTCTTCTTGACTTGAATTAGATCTAGACAGGGTTCTTGTGCGAGTCCATTAGACAACATACAGGACGTCTGGCACTATGTCTGGACGTATGGAAACCTACTTTTTCTACGGAATGGATTTGCAACGGCTAGAAAATCTCTGAGAAGAGACTTTCGGGTCAGTCAAGGCAAAACGTTCAATTATCAGACGTCTGGAAAGGCCTATGGACGTCTGGTAAGGCTCTAACGGTCATATTCTGCAGTGTTTGTTAAGCCAGCCAACGATCCACTAATTAGACGTCTGGCAAGTCCATCAGACGTCTTATAAGACGTCTGGACTAAGGTCTGGACGCCTGATTTCATCAGATAGATCTATCTAAGTCCAGCCTAATTGTTATCAGACGTCTGAATCAACAGTCAACGTCTTAAAAGACATTATCAGATGTCTGATTTGGGAATTAGACGTCTGGAAATTCTGTTTGAACCCTATATTGGTTTTCTACAGAAAACCTAAGTATCCTAGGGTTGTGCGGGTGTTCCTAGGACTACTGTTAGGGTACTCTGAGTCTCTTTAACAAGATGTTCTAAGAAAATAAAAAGAGCAAGTGAATAAAGATAAAAGTACATGAAAGGATTAAACAAAATTCTATCCTATTCTTCTTGTCTTCTATCTTCAATCTATCGCTCCTCGCGAATCTCCTCTATTCTCCATCAAGCTCCTTCAATCCGTCCTGGATGCGAGCTCGAACTCCGTTTAATCACGTCTACATTTGCAATTGACCTGAAATCTAAGACTCCAAGTGCAAATGTTAAATGACACGTGTTTTGTTATCATCAAAACAAACGATCATGGTGCTCTAGCACCAACAGTTTCGTGTCTGGGGCTTGCAGAGGCATGTGGTCCTGCAGTTCAAGCCCCCAGTACTCCCAGATTGTCTAGTAGAGTGGTTCACCCCTGTTATATTTATTAAATATGAATGCATCTATGAAAAGTAGACAACTGGAAACCTAGGATATGGCATGAATCCTAGGACGAGAAATAGTTGAACCAATTTCTTGAGTGATTGAAATTGTATTTATATGTGAATGTGCTAGATGGTTATCCACTGCCTGTATATAAATACGAGCTGCTGGTTAGAATATGAGCTGCTTGAGAAAACTAAATAGTTACCTGTGATATCACTTATTGTATGTGTTAAATTGTGGAAATACGAGATGCATGTGTATAAACAAGAATTGAATTGTAATTGATGAAACTTGGATTGGAGTAATATGGTGAACATGAGAATAAACCCTACGGGGAGTTAGGAGTAGAGCTCCCGAGGATAAATGGAAAAGCCTGGAATGTGGATGAGAAGTGTGTTGGCCCTTGAGTACGTGGTACTAAGGAGAGCGACTATCCCCTTTTTAGTGTAGAGCGGAGCTAGCCGCCCTTGAGTTGGGACTTGGGGTTAGGATTGGCCACTCTACACCGACTTCTGTTGGCCCTCGCGTATACGGTACCGAAGTGAGGTACTAGTGTAGGGAGGGAGTGTTACGACCCAGTTCCCGAATCCCTACAGGACATGAGACTGGACTGACTCGACTAATCCCAAGACCCAGTCGTCCAATGAGGAAGTAACCAAAAAGTAGAAAAATAAATCACATTCACCATGAAGCAACAAACAGTAACAAAAGTATAGCAGTAAAGAAGTAAACTACTACAGTACACACCACCACAACAGTAGAAAATTAAACAAGTACAGGAATATAAAGTTCACAATAAAAAAGTACAGAAGTGTAACAACTACTCACTACAACAGGAAATGGAGTACAACAGAAAGCTACAACTACTGGGCTCTACTGTGCCCAGCACCCTCTGCAGCCATAGGCTCCGGCTGCTCAACACCTGGACCTAAAAAAGGTTAGGAGTACAAAACGTTAGTGAACGCTGTGTAGAGTGGCAACCAGCTAACTAAAACAGTAAAGGTGGACAGGTAACTGTTGTTTTTAATTTCTTTCTTTCTTTCATCACTTGGTTTATTTATTAGGTCACTTTCTTGATCTAGAATGTTCCTCGTGGGAACAATCTTGATTACAGTCTTTTTCGAAGAGTAGAAGTAGCACGTGGTGCTCCCCTGGCAGGGAGAGTCCATCGTGGTGGTCCTACACTCAGTCAACCACCCCAAAGTCACTGACAAATGTAACGGTGACTACGACATGCATGATAAACCCATGGGTAGCTATCTCGCACTGGCACGCGGTCAGTCGTTTCTGTTAACAGGTGTGCCAAAAGCACAGCACGGAACCAGTATAGGGCATAGCCCTCTCAGTAACAAGGGTCTAGCCCCTAAGAACCAAATAGGGGTCTTGCCCCTCCACAGTTCGCGCATCCTTGCCTGACTACCCTAGTTTGCCCAATGGGCCTAACAAGTCGATGTAAGGCAGCTAGCTGAACCCTGGGCCCCGTGGGGTGGCTAGCTCTATCCCTATACTAGTAGCTCTCATCCGTACTGTGTACGCGACGGCCAAAAAGTCGGTACAAAGTGGCCAATCCTAACCCAGGGTCTCAACCATAGGGCGGTTAGCTCCACTCTGCACTAAGCAGGGGGACAGTCGCTCTCCTTGGTACTCTGTACTCAAGGGCTAGCTCACTTCCCCATTCACATTTCCAGTTCCATTCCATTTATTTCCAGGAGCTCTACTCCTAATTCCCCGTAAGGTTCATTCTTATGTTTCTCAGGCTAAGCCATACTAGGCTTCATCATTTCTATTTCCATTTCTCAGGTTCTGCACATGTAGCATGTAACTTTACTATTCACATTTCAGGTTTTTTCGTAGGTAGCTCGTGTTTCTAACATTCAATCTTCCATTTCCAATTCATATACAGGCTGCTCGTATTTAATTGTAAACAACAGGAATTTACATGCAACAGTTGCTAATAACAGTACTTTACAGTTCACAGGCAGCTGTTATCCATTTACAGGCAATTATTATTATTCTATTTACTCATCCAAGACTGTAATTCATACATTCCATACAACTATTCCAGTGTTTCTAGTCTTAGGATTCATGCCATACCCTAGGATATAACATTCATTCCAGATATGCATTCATGTTTGTAATTAAACTAGGGGAAGCCACTCTACCAGAAAACCCAGGAGTAATGGGGGCTTGATCGGCAGGTTCACATGCCTCAGTAAACCCCAAATTTGCAACGGAACGACGTCCTATCACAAGGATCAATCACAAGAGACCACTCAGAACAGGATAGAGGTATTCCAACAGGTAGAGCAACTTAAACGGAGAACAACGGAAACTTAATTGCGGAAATCGGACCTCAAACAGATCCTAAACGAGTAAAAACAGCAATTATGATTCATATCAGATGTCTAGAACACCTTCCAAACGTCTTAAAAGAAGTCTAGAACCATACCTCAACTCTGCGCTACTCCTCAGACGTCCAGGGACTCTGCTAAACCATCTGGACCAAGTTCCATACGTCCGACCCCCTCTCCGGACATCTGGAGACACTTTTCGCCGTCTGGTGCCTCGCCCAGACGTCTAAACTGCGTGGGAGGGTGTGTCTCGCGCCTTCCCGAAGTGAATCCTGCACGCAGCGACACAAAATCTCCTCAAAATGGCATAGAACAGTGCCTCGGCGGAGCGGCCTGCATGGCCGTATCCGAAAAAAGGTGTGCATCGCGGAACTTACCTCTCAGCCATTTGGAACCTCCTCCAGACGTCGTATGCATCGTCTGGATGTCAATCCAGATGTCTGATTCTGGGAAAATCCCAGAACTAGAAGCTGCCTTTGTCTTCTTGTGCCGTGCGCGACCATGCCGCGCTTGCTCGCCTGCTGCTCTGGCTGCAGCAATGTCAGGGAGAATCGCCTCGGCACACCTCTTCGCCTTGCGCACGCCCGACCGGCCGTGAGCTCTTCGGCGAGCTCTCTCACGAGGTCGCGCGCGTGCTCACCTCCCTTCCACTCGCTGCTCCTCCTCTCCTCCCACATCGCTCATGCCCACTCCTCGCTACTCGCTGCTCTCCGCTCTCGCTGGGGAAGAAGAAGGGTGGCTGAAGGTGAGGTGAACGAGGGAGGGGAGGGGGTTTAAGTAGGCTTGGGGTTAGGGTTTCATCGGCTAGAGGAGAGAGAAGAAAATGCAGTTGCGTACTGTCTGCGCGCAGCACGCGCGCAGATGCGAGGAGTACACGAAAGAATTGATTTCTAGACATCTAGGAAGATGTCCAGACGTCTGACTCAAATCCCAGACGTCTTAGAGGGCTTTAAAAGCACGGGTCTTAACAACATAACAAACTCAAAGGAAGTTTCGTCCCAGAAACTTGAGCTAGTTAGGGTGCGGAAAAAGAACATACGCATAATAAACTCAAAGAGGACCGAAGCCGATCCGAAAAGGCGTACACTCAAAGTGCTCCGGGTACCGCTCTCGCATCGTTGCTTTAGGCTCCTAGGTAGCCTCCTCGTATCGCTGACTCCTCCACAAGACCTTCACCAGGGGTACCTGCTTCCGTCTCATACTCCAGACGGCTCTATCTAGTATCTGCACTGGCCGCTCGGGGTAGGTCAGGTCGTCACCCACCTCGACGCTCTCGTGGCTCAGAACGTGACTAGCATCGACGATGTACTTCCTGAGGTTGGAAACGTGGAACACGTCGTGCACACCAAAAAGCTAGGGAGGAAGGGCAAGCCTGTAAGTAATGGGTCCAACCCGCTCCAAGACCTCAAAGGGTCCCACAAACCTCGGCGCGAGCTTCCCTCTCACCCCAAACTGTTGCAGGCCCTTCATGGGCGAAACGCGAAGGAAGACGTGATCCCCAACCTCAAACTACACCTCTCTACGTTTCCGATCTGCATAGCTCTTCTACCTATTCCTGACAGTGCGGAGTCGCCTGTGAATCTGCTCAATCACCTCCTGACTCTACCGGATCAGCCTGGGACCAACCTTCCACTTGTTCCCCACCTCAACCCAACTCAGGGGTGCAGTACACCTCCATCCGTACAGAAACTCATAGGGTGCCATGCCAATGCTCTAGTGATTGCTGTTATTATATGCAAACTCAGCCAGGGGCAAGTGCTCCTCCCAAGAGCCCTTCCAGTCCAGTACACAAGCACGCAAAGGGTCCTCAAGCGTCTGCATCGTGCGCTCTGACTGTCCGTCCGTCTGGGTGTGGTATGCTGTACTGAACGTCAACCGTGTCCCCAAAGCCTACTGAAACTCAGCCCAAAATTGAGATGTAAAGCGGGTATCCCGATTGGATACAATCTCCTGTGGAACTCCGTGCAGACGTACCACATCGCAGATATACCTCTCTGCCAACTGTGCTGGTCCCAAAGTGACTTGGATCAGCAAGAAACGTGTCGTCTTCGTCAATCTGTCTACAATCACCCAGACTGCGTCGTGTCCTCACTGGGCAACGGGCAAGCCCACCACCAAGTCCATGGTGATGCTCTCCCGCTTCCACTCTGGCACTGGAAGTGGCTGCAACGGCCTTGCAGGCCTCTGATGCTCAGCCTTCACCTACTGGCACACTAAACATTGCTGCACGAATTCACTTACATCTCGCTTCATTCCCCTCCACCAAAAGTCGCGTCTCAAATCATGATACATCTTTGTGTTCCCGGGATGTATGGTGAATCTGGAACCGTGTGCTTCAGTCAGGAGCTCTCTCAACAGCTCCTCGTCCCTGGGAAAGTACAAACGTCCCCTCATATGGAACACCTCGTCGGTAAAGAAGTCTCTAGGGTCCCCTAACAGTACTTTGTCACGCAACGACTGCAGGTACGGATCGGCCATCTGTCCTGTGATGATGCGGTCTATCAGCTTTGGCCTCGTCTGTCCGGTCATAGTCACTGCCCCACAGTGCCCCAGTAACTCTAGGGGTTGCCAACTGCCCATCTCCTCCATGAGTCTCCAACTCTGTGCCTGTAGACTGGCCAAGTGGGTGGGCTCCTTCCGACTCAGGGCATTAGCCACCATGTTGGCCTTCCTTAGATGGTAGGAAATGGTGCAGTCATAGTCCTTCAGGAGCTCTAACCAATGTCTCTGTCTCATGTTGAGCTCCTTCTGATCAAACAAGTATCTGAGGCTCTTATGATCTGTGAAAATCTCAAAAGTCTCACCGTACAGGTAGTGCCTCCAATTTTTCAGCGTGAAGACGACAATTGCCAGCTCCAAGTCGTTGGTAGGGTAGCTATGCTCATGGGGCTTCAGTTGCCGCAAAGCGTAAGTGACAACGTGACCCCTCTGCATGAGCACACACCCTAACCCCTCCAAAGAGGTGTCCGTGTACACAACGAACCAGCCACTACTGTCTGGGATGGTAAGCACGGGAGCCAAAGTCAACCTCTCCTTCAGCTCTTGAAAACACACCTCATAAGCGTCTGTCTAAGAAAAGGGCATGTCCTTCCGGGTCGGTGATGAGTGGCTACTCATCATGGCTAAAAAGCTGAAATTAAGCTAGACACTAAGCAAAACAAATTAACAGATAAAAAGGGTTAAGTGTGGGAATTAAAGGAAAAGACCTAAAACCTTTACTCTGTGTTAAAATTTCATAATTAGGTCACAAAATGAGATATTCTGAAAGTAAAATACAAATGATGATCCATGCGTCAATTGAACACATAAATAAATTTGAAAGGCCAAATCAAAAGTAAAATCAATGTCTTAAATATTCAATTATGCACATATAAAAATTTGAAGGCAATTGGACATCATTTAGGTTATGAAATAGGTAGTTTACACTTAGGTCCTTCATGCATTACACTCCTACCCTTAAAAACCCCTCTTTGGACCTACTTGTAAGCAGCAAGGACCCTTTTGAAAGGCTGCAGGGCCCTTCCAGTCATAGTTCTTTTCACTTATGGACCTGCCGATCAAGCCCCCATTACTCTTGGGTTTTCTACCCCTTCGTTCAAGGGTCTTCCTGCAATTTTTCCCACATTTCAAAGAGAGGGCTGCTGCTCTTCATGCGCACTGTAGCGAGCAAAGAACACGGCCAATCTCAGCCGTCTGTCGCGCTTCAAATCTTGATCTGCAGTTGGATTCGAATGGAACTTTCGCGCAATTCGGTGCATGCGTTCACCACTCTCCCCAGATCTCATCTAACGGTCAGATCTTGTGTTCAGCTCACCGCGCGCTCCGCCCCTCACATCCTCGCCGTCGGTTGCATTTTGAATATCTTCACCTGCGCGGTGATCTCAGCCACTGAGCTGCTACTTAAGCACCTCAGTGGTGTTGCGCGCAAGGGATTGCTCCCTCCTACACCTCTTAGCGATCAATTCGTCCACTCCAGTCTCTCCTCCCCATCCAGCCTCTGATTTCACAACCACCGGCTGTGAAATCATCACCTTCTCTCGACACTCCTCGTCGCTAAGGACTTCGTAGCACTTGAGGACGACCCTGGAGCCTCACTCACAGACTCTTCCCTCCGCTAGAGTCATCTTCCTCCTTTCTTCCTCCTTAGCCACCGGCTAAGGACCCATAGGTCCCATTCTTCCTGTTAGATTAGGTTTCTAATTTTGCATGATTAGTTTTAGCTGTAGTTAAGTAGTTTAGAGTAGAATTAGCGTAATTGTTAATGTTTAATTTTCGCTGTAGGTTAAAGTAGCTGTAGTAGTAGAATTAGTTTTTAATTCCCTCCCCTCACCTCCTCTGATCAGTCCAGATCAGAGGGGAAGAATTCATCAAACCATGTTTCAAATTATCTCCCTTTCCATTTTTTTTCATAATCCAGTTCTGATTTTTTCACGACAGATTTTTCTCATCTTTCACCCACACACCCTGATCCAATTTCAGATCTGGTTGGTTTACAACCTCAGATCTGAAATTGGCGTCACAAGCACCTAAGGGGCTTCTCACTCACCTCACCTTTGGTCACAAAAGCCCCTTGATTATGGGTCGAATTTTTCAGTTTGTCAGATTTCTTTTCAACATGGATTTTAAGGATTTATCGCTTTCTGGATTTACTGCCTGATCTGACAGAATGAAGCTGAGTTGAATTCCCTGTTGGCAAGGATTCTGAGAGGATTTCTGGTGACAGAAATCATCTCAGAAGAGCCATCCATTAGTCTGATCTTGCATTCACAAGTTACTGTGAAACCTTTAATGAGTTCTCAATACTGTTTTGATAATTCAGAAGAACCATACATTATCTGTTTTGATAATTACTGTAATAATTATTGTGGTAATTTGTATGGTGATTTCCTAACCTAAGGAGTTCTCAATATTCCTTAAGGTTGCAAGAAACTGGGATTTAATCTTATGGTTTTAATTGACTGAATTAATCCTTCCTTCATGCTGTCTATAGCATCAGGAAGAATTAATTCAATGATATTTGTAGATTTAATCTGAAATGAAGTTTTTGATGAGGGTTTTTAGGCATCTGAATTGAGACATTTATTGATTTTCATGAGAAATTAAACCCTTGTCAGATTTGGGATTTACTTATTTGCTTTTCAGTTGATTTTGATTGACTTTAATCCCAGTAACACAGTAAATTGCTGCATCTTGCAGCTACATATTTCCTTCTTTCCAAACCCTTCCCTTCTCACCATTTGGATTCACCTTCCTTCTCAAATGGACTAACTGCAGTAGCAGTTAACCCATTTGACAGTGGCTGAAGCTGCTATTAGAAAAGAAAATTGAACATAATTAATCCTTCCTTTCTCACCTCCTACTGAAATCTAACTACAAGTATATTGAAATCTGATACTGTATATATGCATATACAACTAACTATAACTATAGTGTACATAATAACTATGTAAGTATACTGTATACTGAAATCTGATTTAAAATACTATCTATATATATATATGGATATGGGCAGTAAGTATAGAAATCGTATATTACTCTATAAGTATATAGGTAGCATATTGTATACTGTATAAAATTGTATATATCTATATATATGTAGATTATAAGTATATTAAATCCTGTACCTTAATTAAATCTTTTATATATAATAAATAATGAATTTATTAAGCCAACAGCTAAATTGTTAAATTAAATTAGATAAATTAGTAATTTAGGGTTATAATTAAGTTAATTGAATATGTAGACTTAGGTTAATATATCTTAAGTAATTTAAGCTAGTTAAAGTATATTTATACCTTTTTTATACTACTTTAACTTAGTTTATAAGTAAATCTGTCAAAAAATGATATTTAAATATAAATAAAATATAAATTAATTCGGAAAAATATAATAAAAATATGTATAAAATACTTATGTATGTAATATAACTCTGTATAAGGTCAATTAGACCATATGCTAACTAATTTATAAGTAATTAACCAAGAAAGCACCTAAATCAGCATGTAAAAACAACCCACTTTAATGAATTTATTTATATAGTAAATCTAATTAAAATTCAAAATTAATTGAACAATTATGTAGTATTATGTAAATACTTTATTTTCCATAATTTATTTTATTTTTTTTAATAAGTTATGGCCCTCAAATTGAGGGCCAAAATCGCTTCCAGACCACAGCTGCACATGATTTCTAGCGTAGATGTGGCTCTAGAATAGCGCCACATCGTGTGCTGCAAACCGCACGCAGTGGTATTTATTGTTTTTGTGTTTATACGCTTCAGTCGTCACGGGCGTCGGGCGCTCAAAACAACGGAACATTTCATGCATACCCGATCTGATTATGAGCATATCTGAGCATAGTATATTTGTGGGGCCGGGGGCCCGAGAAGCGTGTGGCGTGGGGTTGAGGCCCTACACTGAGTTAAGAAAGAAAAAATGTAATTAAGCAGCCTAATGAGAATTAGGGCGCGCTTAGTAGAGGTTTGGTCCCACCCTCTGGGTGCAGTGTATCCCTCGAAAAGCGCACCTGCAAATTAAACACATTTTTAACTGATTAATGAAAGCTAATGACGGTTGCTTAATCACCTCTCCACCGTAGCTAAAAAAATCTGTTATGGCAGAAACAAACGAAGAGCATCTGAAGAAGAATAGAAGCTTAGAGTAAGAGTAAGAGAGAGAGACAGAAGATGTACATACGTAAATACAAATACAATAAAAATATAAATATATATATGTATACATAGATAGCCCATTACATTTGTATAAATAAACCCATATATTTAGTAACAGAATAAAATGTCACCATAAACGTCACTACAGACCTCAATTTTCCACTTTAGGTTTGTATATAGTGTTTTCTGAGATCTAGCGACACTTTTGCCTGTCACTAAAACTGTTGTATGTGTTACTGTAGATAACAGACTAGTAAGTTAAGTTAATATACTATAACATCTTAGTCTATTGTGCACTTCCATGTTAGTAGTAATACTATAACTTGTAAAGACATATTTTATAGTATAGTAATAAATTGTTTGGTGCTTGTTTATAGTTAATTTCTGCAAGCATTACAATTGATTCTTATTAAGTAGATAAACAATGTCCACATTCATTCATTCTTTAATAAGATGTAAAGCTACTTTTTGGAATTAGAGGATAATTTTGAGATCAAAGAGCGATGTAATTCAATAAATTGCCTCACAGTGAACGACTTGGAACAAAACCAGTAAAAATTAGATAAGTAAATAATAATAATGGTTGTAATGACTGGTATTCTCCACAACTCACCACAATGACACTCTTAGTGTTTCATGCTTCAACAGTACATCAATCATTGCATTGCAACCAACTAGATATTATTCATTAGTCAGCTGTGTTATAGGATGTGCAATCTGCGAGAAACCCCTGATAAACTGCCTGTGGTAGCCTACCAGTCCCAAGAAATTGCGGATCTCTGTCACTGTACGTGGTCTCTCCCACCTGAGCACTTCCTCAACCTTGGCTGGGTCCACAGCCAAGCCATCCCCGGAGATCAAATGACCCAAGAAGGTCACCTCCCTCAACCAAAACTCGCACTTGCTGTATTTGGCGTACAACTTACGTTGTCTCAGTGTGTCCAAAACCATCCGCAAGTGTTGTCCATGCTGTGCCTGATCTCGAGAGTAGATGAGCACATCATCAATAAATACCACCACGAACTGATCCAGATATGGTCTGAACACCCGGTTCATCAAATCCATGAAGGCGGCGGGGGCGTTGGTCAGCCCAAACGGCATGACCAAAAACTCGTAGTGTCCATACCGGGTGCGGAATGCTATCTTGGAGACGTCTGTCTCCTTGATCCTCAACTGGTGGTAACCAGACCTCAAGTCTATCTTGGAGAATACCGTGGCACCTCGCAACTGGTCAAACAAGTCGTCAATCCTCAGCAGCGGATACCTGTTCTTGATGGTGACCCTATTTAGCTGTTTATAGTCCACACAAAGGTGTAGGGTACCATCCTTCTTCTTCGCAAACAATACCGGGGCTCCCCATGGAGACGCACTGGGCCTCACAAAGTCCTCCAAAAGGTCCTGCAACTGGGTCTTCAGCTCTTGCAGCTCAAGGGGTGCCATCCTGTAAGGTGTTGTAGAAATGGGGTTGGTCCTCAGTACTAGTGAGATCTCAAACTCGATCTCACGCTCGGGCGGTAGTCCTGGCAACTCATCAGGGAACATGTTGGGGTACTCTCTGACAACCTGGATACTCTGGAAGTCTGCCACAGGGCTGGGCTCCACCACCACACAAGCCAGGAAGCCCTCACACCCTTGGACCAGAAGTCTCGCTGCCTGAAGTGCAGAAATGCACCTGAAGCCTCCGTCTAGTGGCTGTCCATGAAACTCAAAAGAAGGCAACTCCAGTATGGAGAAGACGATCTTCCTCTCAAAACAGTCCACCAAGGCGTGGTAAGCGGACAGCCAGTCCATCCCCAGAATCACGCCAAAGTCCTTCATCTGTATCACAATCAGATCAGCGGGGAGGCTGTGTCCCCCAATACTGACCTCACAACCTGTGTAAACCTCCTCAGCTACAAAAAGCTGACCACCCGGACCTCTGATCACAAACGAATCCTCTAACAACACATAGTCTTGCCCCAAACTAACAGCAAAACTGGCAGCGAAAAACGAGTGCATAACACCGGAATCAAAACGTGTGTAAACTAGTCTGCCGAAAACTTTAACCATACCTGCCACTACTGAACCTGAAGCTCTAGCGTCTCTATGTGTCAAGGCGATGATATGCCCCTCGGCCCTAGGTGCGGACGAAGTAGCCACACTTTACGTCGGACGGGTAGCCGTTGGCTGGTACCCTCCCCGCGACTGCTGTCCTCCCCCATGCGCTTGGAAACCGCGGCCTCCTACTCGTCCTCCAGTGCTTGGTGCAGGGAGCATCTGTTGACCTCCAGCCTTAGACGGGCAGTCCCTCTTTATGTGGCCCGGCTGGCCACACTGGTAGCAAAGGGGAACTCGACTCCCGCCCTCAGTAGGTCCCAGCTGACAGCTGGGCGGTGGTCCAATGCTCGCAGCTGGCCCCTATCGGGGGCCCCCAAAGGCCACCGATGGTCCCACAAAGCATGACGGCTCTCTTGCAGGCGCCACGTGCCTCCTCTCTCGTCGGCCCTGTGAGTAGTCTGGCTGGTATGGCCTCTTCCATCTGCTGTCAGTGTCATGTGCAGATGGGTTGGTCTCCTCATATGTTATGGCTGCCTCCACCACCCTCGAAAACGTAGGCAGCTTCAGAGGTTTGACATACCCTCGAATAGCAAGCTGGAGCCCCTTGGTGAACCTCCAAAGGCGCTCCTCCTCGGTAGCCATAGCTGTCGCGGTGAAACGAGACAGCTCCAGAAAACGCGTGCGATACGTGCTCACGGTCATCGTCCCCTAGCGGAGAGTGTGGAACTCCCGCCTTTTCTTGTCCTGCCATGTCTTGGGGAAGTACTGCTCGCAGAATAGGGTGACAAACTGGTCCTGTTAACGCGGCTAGATCGTATTTTAACAAATATCTCGTTGTAATATAGATGAACTTTCCGCGAAAACAAATAAAAATTTATAACTCGAAAATCAGAGTATCCAAGGTCGAACACAGGGAGCAATCTGAGTATTCCAAAACTTGAGAACACAACTTTTAAATAAAAAGAAATGACTAGTTCAATAAAAGTGACATGAGAATGATATAGAAAGAAATTGCTCAAAAAGAATGGACGTCTGATATTGCATTGGACATCTTAAACTATTTTCTCAAATTCTTCTCTTCTACTGGTCTCCTTTTCTTTTTCTTCCTCAGCCGCTTCTGCTCTTCTTCTTTTTCCTTCTCTTCTTGATTTTCTTCGTGCGGCTAAGTCCTGGCTTGCCTCTTCTTAGGTTGCCTTCTTTTTCTTCTTCCTTTGCTTTCTTGCTTCTTTGTCTACCCCTTGATCTCTGTCTTCTTCTTTCTTGGTCTGCCGCACCTCTGCTTCAGGGTGTTCTTCTTCTTCTTCCTCACTCGCAGTGGCTAAGTCCCTGCTTCCTTCATTAGCTGCTTCCTCCTTAGCGTCCTCTTCCTGCACACAAGCACCACGCAGCAAAACCTACACCCATACCCTTCCCTGCGTGTCTCTTTCTCTCTCAATCTCTCTTCAGCATGCTCTCCCAAAGCCGGGTTATCGGGTCAAGTCGCGCGCCCGGGTCCAAGCACACCAGCGCGGGTGTGGTGCGTGAGGAGTGCTCAGGAGTGGGGGTAGTCGGGTCGGGGCACCAGATCTGCGGGATGAAGTCGCAGACGAGGTGCGTGGATAGGTGAGGAGGGACCTCACCCCAGTGTATTCGAGGCAACCCAACAATAGCAGAAAATCAATATAAAGTACTCACACGCCTTGTGACTTACCGAGGTGGGACTAAGGCTTCACTGCTCTTTCTCGCGCGCTCGCAGCAGACCGTTCTCCAATTACAACACTGCAGGTCTCTTAGTGCCACTTGCTGGGACAATTGAATTCGCGAGATCTCCCTAAATCTGCTACACCTGAAATCCTGAAGTCCTTCAACCTAGAGCGAGCGTGCAACCTCCTCGAGTCACCGCTAATGGTGGCTGAAGCTCAAACCCTGCTTAACACAAAAAGGGCCTTGCAGCTCTATCAGACCACAGGGCGACCTTCACCGTGTCATGGCGAAGGTGAGGCAGTACGTGACAGGCTGCAGGGCGACCTAGGTGTGTGTGACTGGGTCACTCTTTGGTCGGACGGATGGGTTTGGTCGGGGGGTGGTTGTGGCGGTGTAGGCGGCCTGTGGATGAGCGGAGGATATTCAGTGGAGTATTGCGGAGGTTATGCGGTGGTTGGCGAGACGTGTGGGGCTGCGGAGTGACGGGAGCGTCTCGTCGGAGGGTGGCCGGAGATGAGGAAGATGGCGGTGGACAGTGTCGTTCGAGGGGGGTTGTGTGAAATAAATTGAGGAAAATGAAAGAGTGGAAGATGGGGAACTTATCTGAATTGTTGGGAGTGAAAAGGGGGCAGCGGTGACAGGCGGCTCATTTGTGTCGTCGTCAGAGAAGACGACCCTGAGGGAGATAACGGCGACGAGGAGGAGGTCAGGGAGGCGTGTGCTTGGTGCGGCGCGACGTGGGAGGATGAGGTGAAGTGAACTCTGCTATTGGTATGGCAGCAGAGCAACGAGAGGGAGGAGGACGAATCGCCGGAGCTTGCGGGCTTCTTGGCCGGAGAGAGGAGAGATGAAATTTGGAGGGTTCTACGGCCAAAACAAGTCTGAGAGATTCGCAGAGGGTCAGGGGTCCTTTTATAAGTGCTGGTCGAGCTTCTGGTGCGTGGAGGGCAAGCCTTCTGCCACCGTCGTCTCGCTGGAGAAGGAAGGTCGTTGGGATTCCAAATCTCTCATGCATTTGCACGAGAGATTTGACAGAAATCAAAGATTGCGATTGAGCTCAGATGGAAGGAGATTCCTCAGAGAATCTCCCTTCCAATTCTAGGAGGAGATCTCTGAGGGATCAGGGAGTATCCCCCCTCTCTTCCTCGCTGGAGAATGATTCCTCCCCATTAATGGAAGAGGGACCTGTTTGTAAGATTGGTGAGGAAGCTAGGGGGGTTTATGTAATGGTTTTCAAAAGATAAGGGTCAAAATGTAATTGGGTGTACTAATTTGCAAAGTAGGTCAAGATGACCTCTGCTTAGGTCCAAATTTTGGTAAAAACCTAATTTGGACCTAAGAAATCCAATGGTGAAGATGGATTTTAGGTTTGACCACGTTTGACTGGACATTT
Organism: Thalassia testudinum; assembly: GCA_037157565.1. Taxonomy (NCBI): domain Eukaryota; kingdom Viridiplantae; phylum Streptophyta; class Magnoliopsida; order Alismatales; family Hydrocharitaceae; genus Thalassia; species Thalassia testudinum. The sequence continues at coordinate 180,403,593 of JAZHRO010000036.1, read as the reverse complement.
TGCATAAAAACCTAAATTAGGTCAATTGATGAGCTAGGACCCCAATCTAGGTCAAATTAGGTTCCAAAGGCCAAATTGAATGTTCTAAACCCTAGGGGATATTTTTCCATGAATTTTAGAGGGTTTACTTGATTTTTATCCTGATCGAAACCTTGTTGAATTAAGCGGGTCTGTTTTAAGGTTACCAAATGTCATTTAATTCCTGGATTGCACATGAACCCATTTCTGATTGAATCAACCCACTTTTTATCTTATGTAGACCATTTGACCTATGTTTTGTCTCTGATAAATCCCGTTTATGTATTACAATGGTAAAATTACAGTTTTACCCTTTATTTCATGTTTTCTTCTCAGAACACTTTTTCCTTCAATTAAGCCTTCTTCTAAGTTATGCAGGAGTTTTTATTCTCTTTCTTGGATCAAAATGAGCTAGTTAGGGCTCATGATGAGGATCTCATCAGGTCCTAAGTCAGCTCGGCCCACTCCTGACCTCTGACTGCCCTCCACCACCTGTGTGCACGCTCTCCAGCTGGTATGTGGCAAAGGCACACGGCACTCCATAAGGAGGCGAAGGGTGTCAAACACCTTCTCGATCTGCTCAAGCCAGTCCTCCGCCTCGGTCAGGTCCTCATCCCCCTTGAAGGAGGGGGCTTCAGCTTTCGAAACTATCCGAAAAGCTCGTAATGGCGCTGAAGTGGAGAAACTGGTACGCCTCCAGGTAAGGAGGGCTCGTGCCCGGAAGTGTCGGAGGAAGGTGGGGGCGGTGGAGGGCCACCCCCTGCCCCATGTCCAGCGCAATGTCTGTCTCGTGGTCCCACATAGGACTCCCCCTCCGCAGCCCCAGGGAGAGGCGCTCGTGGAGGCAGGTGAAGCTCCTCTCGTACGATATCCCGTATCAGCTGGGCGAGGTCCTGAGCCTGAATGCCCGGAAGTAGTGGCTGGTCCACTAAGGCATCGGGCTCAACTCGCCCGCCCCTCCGACCTTGTCCTCGGTCGCATCCGCAACCTGCCTTGCTGCACCCTCGTCGAGGCATCTCTTACAAGGAGACGCAAACACATAACAGAAAAGATGTCAATTCTAATCGACATTCAACGGAAGAACATCAAAACAGATGTCAAAAGGTACATTGTGGTGGTTACTCTAGCTACGAGCACGTGAATTGGTTATTTTCCAACTAGTTGGTTCACTTCTTGGGACGACCTTGTTCTGATACCATCTTGTTACGACTCGGTTCCCGAATCCCTACAGGACACGAGACCGGACCGACTCGACTGATCCTAAGACCTAGTCGTCCAACGAGGAAGTAACCAAAAAGAAGTAAAATAAATCACATTCACCATGCAAGCAACTAACAGTAACAAAAGTACAGCAGTAAAGAAGTAAACTACTACAGTACACACCACCACAACAGTAGAAAATTAAGCAGGTACAGGAATATAAAGTTCACAATAAAAGAGTACAGAAGTGTAACAACTACTCACTACAACAGGAAATGGAGTACAACAGAAAGTTACAACTACTGGGCTCTACTGGGCCCAGCATCCTCTACAACCGCAGGCTCCGGCTGCTCAACACATGGACCTGAAAATGGTTAGGACTACAAAACGTCAGCGAATGTTGAGTAGAGTGGCAACCAGCTAACTAAAACAGTAAAGGTGGGCAGGTAACTATTATTTTCAATTTCTTTCTTTCTTTAACTAATTATTCTTTCTTTCATCACTTGGTTTATTTATCAGGTCTCTTTCTTGATCTCAAATGCTCCTCATGGGAACGATATTGATTGCAGTCTTTTTCGAAGAGTAGAAGTAGCACGTGGTGCTCCCCTGGCCGAAAGAGTCTCCCGTGGTGGTCCTACACTCAGTCAACCACCCCAAGGTCACTGACAGACGTAACGGTGACTACGACATGTGCTATAAACGCACGGGTAGCTACCCGTCACTGGCACGCAGTCAGTCGTTTCCGTTAACGGGTGTGCCCAAAGCACAGCACGGAACCAGTATAGGGCATAGCCCTCTCAGTAACAGGGTCTAGCCCTAAGAACCAAGCAGGGGTCTCGTCCCTCCACAGTCCGCGCACCCTCGCCTGACTACCCTGGTTTGCCCAGTGGGCCTAACAAGTCGGTGTAAGGCAGCTAGCTAAACCCCGGGCCCCGTGGGGTGGCTAGCTCTCTACCTACACTAGTAGCTCTCCCCGGTACTGTGTACGCAAGGGCCAAAAAGTCAATACAAAGTGGCCAATCCTAACCCCGACTCCCAACCTTAAGGCGGCTAGCTCTGCTCTGCACTAATCAGGGGGACAGTCGCTCTCCTTGGTATTTCGAACTCAAGGGCCAGCTCACTTCCCCATTCACATTTCCAGTTCCATTCCATTTATTTCCAGGAGCTCTATTCCTAATTTCCCGTAGGGTTCATGCTCATGTTTCTCAGGCCATGCCATATAAGGTTTCATCATTTCTATTTCCATTTCTCAGGTTCTACACATGTAGCATGGAACTTTACTATTAACATTCCAGGTTTTTTTGCAGGTAGCTCGTGTTTCCAACATTCAATCTTCCATTTCCAATTCATATACAGGCAGGTCGTATTTAATTGTAAACAACAGGAATTTACATGCAACAACTGCTAACAACAGTACTTTACAGTTCACAGGCAGCTATTATCCATTTATAGGCAATTATTATTATTCTATTTACTCATCCAAGACTGTAATTCATACATTCCATACAACTATTCCAGTGTTTCTAGTCTTAGGATTCATGCCATACCCTAGGATCTAACATTCATTCTAGATATGCATTCATGTTTGTAATTAAACTAGGGGAAGCCACTCTACCAGAAAACCCAAGAGCAATGGGGGCTTGATCGACAGGTCCACGTGCCTCAGCAAACCCCAAGTCTGCAACGGAACGAGGTCCTATCACAATGATTAATCACAAGAGACCACTCAAAATAGGATAGAGGTATTCCAGCAAGTAGAGAAACTTAAACGGAGAACAACGGAATCATAATTAGGAAAATCGGACCTCAAACGGACCCTAAATGGGTCAAAACAGTAATTCTGATTCATATCAGACGTCAGGAACACCTTCCAGACGTCTTAAAAGAAGTCCAGAACCATACCTCAACTCTGCGCTACTCCTCAGACGTCCAAGGACTCTGCTAAACAGTCTGGACCTAGTTCCAGAAGTTCGACCTTGTAACAATCCGATTCCCGAATCCCTACAAGACACGAGAATCGGACCGACTCGACTGATCCCAAGACCATGTCGTCCAGCGAGAAAGTAACCAAACGAGCAGTAAAATAAACCACATTCACCATGTATATAACTAGCAGTAACACAATACAGTAGTAAAGAAAGAAATACTACAGTATACACCACCACAACAGTAAAGAAAATAAACATGTAGATCAACATGAAGCTTACAATAAAAAGAGTACAGGGGTAACAGAACTACTCACTACAACGGAAAGAAAGGTACAATGGGTACTACACAAGTAACACTACTGGACTCTACTAGGCCCAGCACCCTCTACAGCCATCGACTCCGGCTGCTCAACATCTGGTCCTGAAAAGGTAACAAGGGTGACACGTTAGCGAAACGTTGAGTAGAGTAGCAACTAAAAGCTAAAAGAAACAGTAGAGTGGACAGTAGCTGTTATATTTTTACTTTCTTTATATTTTTCCATTTATTCACTATTGATTTATTTCTCAGATCCTTCTCTTGATCTTGAATGTTCCTGGTGGGAACGATCTTAATTGCAGTCTTTTCCGAAAAGTAGAAGTAACACGTGGTGCTCTCCTGGCCGGGAGAGTCCCCCGTGGTGGTCCTACCCTCATTCAACAACCCTAAGGTCGTTGACAGACGTAACGGTGACTACGGCACACGTGATAAACGCATGGGTAGCTACCCCGCACTGGCACGCGATCAGTCGTTTCCGTTAATGGGTGCGCCCAAAGCACAGCACGGAACCAGTATAGGGCAGAGCCCTCTCAGTAACAGGGGTCCAGCCCCTCCACAGTAACCAAACAGGGGTCTTGCCCCTCCACAGTCCGCGCACCCTCGCCTGACTACCCTGGTTTGCCCAGTGGGCCTAACAAGTCGGTGTAGGAGGGCTAACAGAACCCCAGGGCCCGTGGGGTAGCTAGTGCTCTCCCTACACTAGTAGCTCTCCTCAGTACTGTGTACACGAGGGCCAAAAGTCGGTACAAAGTGGCCAGGCCTAACCCCGAGTCCCTGGGGCAACTTGCTCCGCTCTGCACTAAACAAGGGGACAGTTGCCCTCCTTGGTACTCCGTACTCAAGGGCCAGCTCACTCCCCCAATTCTATTCCATTCACTTTCCAGGAGTTCTACTCCTAATTCCCCGTAGGGTTCATGCTCTTTTAACTCAGCCAATTTAGGTTTCACCATTTCAGCTTTATATCCATATAACCCATGTTCTCAACAGTAATTATTCATTCATAAACAGGTAGCTGTTAACCAATTTACAGGCAGTTATCGTTTCCTTTCTACTTTTCCAAGACTGCAATATATATATTCAACTAGTTTTCCAGTCCTAGGAATCATGCCATACCCTAGGATCTATCATTCAATCTAGTTTTCCAGTCCTAGAATTCATGCAATACCCTAGGATCTATTATTCAATCTAATTTTCAGCCCTAGGGTTCATGCAATGCCCTAGACTCTATTAATTATTTCACAATTGCATAATTTTTGATAATTAATTCCAAGGGCCACTCTACCCGCAAAATCGGGAGTACTGGGGGCGTGGTCGGCAATTCTACGCGCCTCTACAACCCCCAAAGTCGCAACGGAACGGGGTCCTTACACAAGGATCAACACAAGGAGTTACTTAGAACAGTATACAATTACTGTAAATAGGTAGAGGAAATAAATCTGGGAAAATCAAAACTTGAAACGAGGAAAACGGACTCCGAACGGACCTTAAACGGGTCAAAAACAACCAGTCTGTCCAAAATCAGACGTCTGGAACTTCTCCTAGACGTCTTAAAAGATAGCTCAGGTCATACCTTGGTCTACACAGTCCTTCAGACGTCCAGCCCACTGGACCATCTGGACTTAGTTTCCAGACATCCGATTGTCACCCCGAACGTCTGGAGGCCCTCTCCGTCGTCTGGTGCTGTGCCCAGACATCTGATATGTGTGGGATGGCGAGCCATTGCGCCTTCTCGAACAAATCCTGCACACACGCACGCCTGCTCTCATCACGAAAGGGTGCAGAAGACCTCGGCGGAACGGCTGCATGGTCGTACACGCGAAAGAAGGAGAAGATAAAAAATAACATACCTGTCAGACGTCTGGTCCTTCCTCCAGACGTCTCCTGTGTCGTCTGGACGTAAGTCCAGATGTCTGATTCTGGGAAATTTTCCTAGAATCAGAGCCTTCTTGCTCTTCGCCTGCAGCGCACGGCTGTGCCGTGCCGCGTCCGCCTGCTGCCTGAGCTGCAGTAGCTCCTCCGCGACACCACACGCTCGCTGCTCTCCGACCGGTCGGCTCTAGCTGCCTCGACAAGCTCGCACCCTCGCAATCGAGCTCCTTCCTCTCGCAACAGCTCCTCCCCACACGCTCGTAGCAGTCGCTGCTGCCGCTCTAGCTCGCTCGCTCTCTCGCTGACAGGGAGAAGGAGAAGAAGAAGGTGGTTGAGTGAGGGTGAGGGAGAGGGAGAGGCATATTTGAAGGCATGATAGCGAATTCACGCGGTTTGTTAAAATACGTCGTTGTAACGCGTAAATCCGCTTTCGCTCTTAAATTTATATTCCTAGATAGGGGAGTATCTAGGGTCGTCCAATGAGGCAATATGGTTGCAAAATTGATTGTCTTGCTCGGAATAAATCTCAACTTTCTTTCTGGTATTTTTTTCAATATATCATTTTTTTTTGTTTTTAAGCTAAGGTAACATGCGAACTGATGGCGGAAAAAGTGATTTACACTTCAATTTAAATACTACTTCTATGTGGCAAGTAGAGCCTCTCCCTAAGCTCACTCTAGGCAAGTGGAGGCCTAGAATAATTAGGGAGAGGGAGTGAAGAATGCTGAAAATAAGCTAATAGAAATGCAAACATGAAATGCAAAGAAGGCAACTAGATAATTGATAAAGTGTTTTACAAAAGGCCTAGTAGAGGAAAGCTTGTACTACTAGAAAAATGCAAATAAGAAAAGAAAACACAAATCCTCTAGATAGATGGTGAAGAAGAGGGCTTCTTGCTCCAAGGTTGGTGGCTCCCAATCTTGAAAAGAGTCCTTCAACTCCTTCCTTGCAGTGCTCCGCCAAGGTGATGTCCTCCAAGGCAAGCCCTAAGGGGGCGTGCTCTAAGCTTCTCTCCAAGGGTGGACGTCCACCCTAGGTTCTTCTCCCTTGCCTGGTCATCCTCCTTGAAGTGGAAGAGTCCTCCTCCTTGGCGTGGCCCAAGTTGAAGAGAGTGGGGAGAAGAAGGCACCAAAAGGGCTGGTGGTGTGCCCCTTTAATCTCCTTCTCTACTCCTTCTCCTTGGGTGTAGGTATGGGTGGATGTAGGTAGAAAAATACACTAAGGGAGGATGCCCCCAGATGGTGGTAGGTGGTGGGTTTTTATAGAATAGGAAGGGGGCTAAGGTGTCCCTTGAAATGGAGGGCCAAGATGGAATGATGGAGGTGGTTAAGGATCCAATGGCCAAGGGTGTTTGGTGCCACCTTAAGAGGCACCAAGGGGGTAGTTATGGGGGTTGACACCCCTTGATATTGGCGCCAAAATGGCTTCTAGAAGAGGGTCTAAGTTGGCGCCAAGAAGGATTCTAGAAGGGGGGTTAGCTGGATGGCTAGGATGGCTTATGTGGGTAGGTGTAGGGTGGATTAAGGGCTGAAAGTTGGCGCCAATATAGAGGTGGTTAGGGGTAGTTTTTGGCGCCAACTTAAGGTGTCTTTTGGTGGAGATAATGGGGTGAAGGGATGGCTAAGAGGTGGCGCCAACTTGAGTAGAGTAGCTAGCTTAAGTAGGCTTAAGTTGGTGAAGCTAGCTAGGGTTGACTTTGAAGGTGGTGGATGGCCAAGGAGCTGGTTGTTAGCTAAGCTAAGCTAAGCTAGCTTAGCTAATGGAGGAGTAGAGGATAAGGTGTTGGAGCTAGGGTTTGGAGGGAGGAGCTGAGGAGGAGAAGTCTGGAGCTAGAGCTAGAGCTGGCAGCTGCTGAAGAGGCTGGCATGGGGTTACTCTAGCTGGCTTAGCTTGCTAGTTCTTTGCTAGTTGCTAAGCCAAGCTAAAGTGAGCTAGCTTCTACCAAAGTAAGCTGAGGTGAGCTAGGTCTGGTGCTCCCGGGGAGAATCAAGCTGGTTGAGGCAGCTAAGGTAGCTTAGCTCAACTAAGTTGAGCTAAGCTGAGTCCCCAGGAGCTGGACTTGAGCTTCCTGAGCTGGGATGAATTCTTCTTCAGCTGGCTGGAGCTGAGTGGAGCTGGATGTAGCTGGATTTGAGCTGGGGTGAACTCCTGTCAACTTAGCTGAGCTAGCTAGAGCTCCCTGTGGACTAGTGGGAGATGAGATGAGCTAGACTCAGCTAAGTTGAGCTGGATCTGAGCTGACTTGAGCTAGGGTGAGCTAAGGTGAACTCTCTTGAGCTGCCATCCAGCTGAGATTAGCTGAATGGAGCTAGGATGAGCTAACCCTAGTTCAAGTAAGCTAAGTTCTAGCTGCGGTGAGCTGGATCAAGCTGAGGTGAGCTGGATCAAGCTGAGGTGAGCTGGATTAGGCTGAGTTCCAGCTAGTCTGGACTTCTCCTTCACCATTTTCCTTCTTGAGTGCTAGGGTTTTAGGGATCTATATATCTGTACATCCCTAACACTCATAAAAACATATTAAAAAGACAATAAAAAATGCAATGCATGCCTAACCTATTTTATGCCTAAATGCAGCCCAAAAACCCATTTGCAGAGTAAAATCCTAAGAGCTAGGTTTGTTTTATTGCATAAGAATGATGATAAACTGGCGTTTATCAAGGCAGCGCGGGGAGAGAGAGAAAAAGGAAAGGCTGCGTCTGCAGGGAGGGAGGAAAGAGAAGGAGGGCGGCGGGTTCTGTCTGCGTGCGCATGCGTGCAGACGCGAACCCGTATGCCGAAAAAATTCAATACCAGACGTCTGGGAAGGCTTCCAGATGTTTGGCCAGACGTCTGGGCCACCTCCCAGACGTCTTAAACGACGCTTGATGCCCTGGCCGTAACAGACCCCCTCTCCGGACATCTGGAGACGCTTTCCACCGTCTGGTGCCTCGCCCAGACATCTAAACTACGTGGGAGGGCGTGTCTCGTGCCTTCCGGAAGTCAATCCTGCACGCAACGACACAAAATCACCTCAAAATGGCACGGAACAGTGCCTCGGCGGAACGGCCTGCATGGCCGTATCCGCAAAGAAGGTGTGCGTCGCGGAACTTACCTCTCAGCCGTCTGGAACCTCCTCCAGACTTCGTATGCATCGTCTGGATGTCAATCCAGACATCTGATTCTGGGAAAATCCCAAAACCAGAAGCTGCCTTCATCTTCTTGTGCCGTGCACGGCCGCGCCGCGCTCACTTGCCCGCTTCTCTGGCTACAGTAGTGTCGGAGAGAACCTCCCTGGCTCACCTCTCCACCTTGCGCACGCCCGACCGGCCGTGAGCTCTCCGGCGAGCTCTCTCGCGAGCTCGCGCGCGTGCTTACCTCCCTTCCACTCGCTGCTCCTTCTCTCCTTTCATGCCGCTCACGTCCGCTCCTCGCTACTCGCCCCTCACCGCTCTCGCTGGGGAAGAAGAAGGGTAGTTGAAGGTGAGGTGAACGAGGGAGAGGAGGGGGGTTTAAGTAGGCGCGGGGTTAGGGTTTCACCTGTGAGAGGAGAGAGAAGAAAATGCGGATGCGTACTGTCTGAGCGTAGCATGCGCGCAAACGCGAGGACGTACATAAAGAAATTGATTTCCAGACGTCTGGGAAGATGTCCAGACGTCTGACCCAAATCCCAGACGTCTTAGAGGGTTTTAACAGCACGGGTCTTAACAGGAAGCTAGCCACCCCACGGGGCCCGGGGTTCAGCTAGCCACCCTACACCGACTTATTAGGCCCTCTGGGCAAACTGAGGTAGTCAAACGAGGGTGCACTGATTGTGGAGGGGTGAGACCCCTATTTGGTTCTGAGGGGCTAGACCCGTATTTTTGAGAGGGCTAGGCCCTATACTGTTTCGTGTTGTACTTGGGCGTACCCGCTAGCGGGAACGACTGACCGCATGCCAGTGCGGGGTAGCTATCCATGAGCTTATCGAGTGTGCCATAGTCACCACTACGTCTGTCATTGACCTCGGGATGGTTGACTGAGAGTAGGACTACCACGAGGGACTCTCCCGGCCAGGAGAGCACCACGTGTACCTTCTACTCTTCGGAAAAGATTGTAATTAAGATCGTTCCCACGAGGAACATGCAAGATCAATAAAGAAATCTAAAAGTAAATCAATGGGGTGAAAAAAATTACTTGTAAAATAAATAACTGGAAAAGGGTAAATATACCTACTAGTTTTTACTACTTTAGATAGTTTGGTTATCACTCTACTCAGCATTCGCTGACTCCATTTTCTCATAACCCTGTACAGGTCCAGTAGTTGAGCAGCCCGAGTTACCGGCTGCAGAGGGTGCTGGGCCCAATCGAGCCCAGCCATAGTTTCAGTACTTTTGTTGTACTCTCTTTTCTGTTATAGTGAGTTTCATACTTTTGTTTACTATTCCTTTTACTATTACTTTTGTTCTACTTTCCTGCTGTTGTAGTGGTATGTACTGAATTAGCAACTATTCCTTTTACTATTACTTTTGTTCTACTTTCCTGCTGTTGTAGTGGTATGTACTGAATTAGCAACTTTTACTTTCCTCTACTGCTTGTATGGTTTTACTGTTAGTTATATTGCATAGTGAATGTGGTTTATTTTCCTTCTTTTCGGTTATTTCTTGTTGGACGACTGGGGCTTGGGATTAGTCGAGGTGAGCCGATCTCGGATCCTGTAGGGATTTGGGAACCGGGTCGTAACAATAGCTAAGCGAAAGAAAATGGCAACGAAAGAACAGTAATTCTAGAATGTTACATGCCTTCATGAATAGGAATACTGCCATCACAACAGAACTAGTATAGATAAAGAACATAACAGAAGGTACTGAAAAATATAACTACAGGAACTCACTACAATAAGCATTAGAAACTGCAGCTGGGCTTGACTAGGCCCAGCGTCCTTAGCAGCCGATAGCTCGGGCTGCTCAAATCCCTGACCTATGGAAAATTATATAACTGGAGGCAGCTAACGTTGAATAAAGTGGTGACTAACATAAAAATGCATTTAACAGGTAGTTTAACATATTACTTTCCGATCCAAATTATCCTATAACGGTTTTCTGTGTAGAGATCTCTAATCTGGGTTCATCTCATTAATTTTCTTGTTCCTTAAAGGAACAATTTTGCTTGCAGTTTCCCGTAATGTAGGATGCACACGTGGCACTTTCCTAACCGGGAGAGTCCCTCCATGGTAGTCCTACACCCGGTCTACCACGCCGAGGTTACGGTCGTGACGTAGCGGTGACTACGGCACATGTACTCCTACTCCTAATGTACAACGCGGAATAGTATAGAGCCTTGCCCTCTCATAACAGAACAGAACAGGGGTCTCGCCCCTCCTTAGTCCGTGTACCCTCATCCGACTATCCCGGTTTGCCCAACGGGCTAACAAGAGTCGGTGTAGGCTAGCCATACCTAACCCCAGGCCCCCTTGGGCAGCTATCTCCCCCTACAGTAAGTAGCTCACCTCGGTACCACGTACACATGGGCCAGCAAGAGTCTACGTAGAGTGGCCAAACCCACCCTGGGTCTCAACCCAAGGGCGGCAAGCTCCCCTCTACACTTTAAGGGATAGTTGCTCTCTTTGGTATCATGTACACGAAGGTCAGCTCATTTCCCTTAACAGCCACCCGTGGGCGACAATTCCAGAACCATTCAGTTCTTTGGTACGGTAGTCTTCTTATCTCCTTCTACATTCCCCGTGGTGTTCGTACATGAACTTTTCTTTGTTCCATATCTGGTTTGTTATATACAGAACATGCATCTCTATTTTCACAATACGAGTTCTTTTTCTTTCTATCATTAATGTAGTTCATTACAGGCAGCTTATGGTTTATTTAATCATCCATCTTTCTTCTTTTCTATGCCTAGTGTTCATGTTCTAACCTAAGGTTTACTTGAATAGTTGTATTCTAGAGCATGCTTTATTTCTTCCTACGATTCATCTCACATGCTAGGTTTTAACTAATTGCGTGCATTTTATTAACTTGGAGAATTAGTTAGAACCACTCTATCAAGATAACCGGGGGGAATGAGGGCTCGTACAGCAGCTCCCGACGTCTTCGTAGGTCCCGTACACTCGACGGACTGGAGACCTAAGATGTGGATGGACAAGTCAAAAGGATTCAAAAAGATACAGACAAGTTACCATTACGTGAAGAAATTCTTACGAAAAACAACGATGTTTTGTTTACAGAAAATTGACATCGTTTGGGCCTTGAACGAGCCCAAACAGATGTCTGGAACGTAGTGTCGATGTCCAAGGGTTTCGTCAAACATCTAGAGGTGCTCCCGGACGTCTGAAACTGCCTCGGTCCGCCTTCCAACTTCTAACACATATATGTACACTATCAGGACTTTGGCAGAGGAGAAATACGGAAAATAGATCTCTACCAGATGTCTCACTCTACCTTCGGACGTTCGGTAAGACGACTGGATGTCGCCCTAGACGTCTGATTCCGTGGAAAAATGGCTTCCGTGGAACCGCTCTGGCTTCCCTCGCTGCAAGCACTGCAGCAGAATAGCACAGCGCCCTCTGCTCTCGCGCTCAGATGCGATCAGCTCTTCGCTCTCCACTCGCTCTCACTTTGGCTCCCTGCTCTCTCTCTCTCTCCCGCTCGGCTGTGGTGGTGTGAGACGGAGAGGAGGAGGAGGGGGATTATAAAGGGGGGGAAGGTGAGGGGAGAGGGATGGCTGTCGCAGGGAGTGGTGCGAGGTGTGGGTGAGGCCATTGCAGGGTGAGGCGTGAGGCGTGGGCAAGAGAGTGGCGTGCGCGCAGTATGTGTCAAAAAGAAAAAGCATTTTCAGACATCTGGTTCTCTCTCCAGACGTCTGGACAAACGTCTGGTGAACATCCCAGACGTCTTAAAGGAAAGAAAGGCGACGGGTCATTTCACTAAGTTCTCTTTCGGCACAGACGACCTACATATTATTGGGAATAAGAATAGGGTCAGTGCCTTATCTTTAGAAGGGTAATCACAGAAATCTCAGAAAAGGTCTTTGCTGGACAACCTATCTGAGCCAATGTATACTCTAAAATTAGCTCCTCGATCTCATCCTCAATGACAATGCTTTTATTAGCCAGATTAAGACCTAACCTCTAAACAAGGGGTGGTAATTAAAGCCTAACTTCCTTGATCGCACCACATTTACCTAATCAAAATTCCAATCTTAATTCCCCTTGCAGACTTGGTACCCTCATATTTCGTGATGCTCATATCACAAATCTTCTCATCGCTCAACTATATCTCTCTTAATCTGAACCTGTCTTGGTAAAATTTCTTATTTATCGTATGGGATATCTCCTCCTATTTTTTTTAGGATAACTCTATCTTTTTTTTACCGTTTAAAAAGGGAAACTTTCCCTTATTTCAAATGCCATGGCATGGCGGTTGGCGGAGCCGTAAGAAGAGCGGCAAGGGAAGAGCCCGACTTGGTAACAGCGGTAGCGGAGACGGAGCACTCGCCGTTGCCGGGAGGTGCCTCTCTTGCCAGTGGTGGAAGGGGAGATGCCTCACTCGCCAACAGCGGCAGGGGGCTGTGAAATCGGAAAACAAGCTTGGGTTGGGGCCACGGTTGGCAACCGTGTCCCATACCCCGATTCTCACTGCCTGCAGCACATGCCTCCGTTTTAACTTATGCGAGGGTATATGCCCCCTTCTTCAAAATTTTTGATTTAAAGCTTTGAGAATGATAGGAGAGATGATGGGTTAATAGGATATTAGAAGTAATTGTTGAATTGATGTATTATTATTAACTTTTATTTTTATTTGTATCAGGAATGGATTTGTGAAAAGATGTAATAGGCGAGAGTGTGTTAGTAGAGGTAGATGAGATGAGTAGAGATTAATTAGTTAGGGTAAATGTGATGGGTGAAAATAGGTTAATAGGAGTAGATGTAATAAATGATAGTATAGATGATAGGTGGAAAAAATACTTCTTTGGTTTACTGATTACGTATTGTAACGTTTAGAAAGTTTGCATGGGATATTCTCTCACTTTGAACTACCACCAAACAGGGCCTAAGGTATCTCCTCCTAGTGGCACCTGAGCCATGGATGCATACACGTCTATGCCAAAGACGTAGGTCTTCGATTGCACCATACATGCATGAGGGGCGCCCAGTTGACAAGGTGCTTGACTGACTCTTGTTCAATAAGGCATCCAATGCTCCTTCTGACGAGGCATCCAACACTCCTTTTTGGAGTTGCCTGATGCTTGAGCAACTAACGCTAGCATACTTACCTACTGTGGCCATCGAGTCATTCCCTTGCATTCAAAGGTTATTAGATTGTTAGACCTTGATCTCTTGCCATCTGTGTGTAAGTATGTAGAGGAGGTTTCTTCCCTATTTTCACGGTGGTAGGAGATTTCTCGTTTATCTACCTAAAGGTCATAAAGTGAGCTTGGCCTCTATGGAGGGATCAATCAATCGAAGGGGCCAAGCTTTGATTAAACAAGGCATTTTCTTTGGGAGGTTAGGCTAACAATGAACTATGCGGAATCGATTAATTGTTGCCTGGCGTGCTGTAAAGGGTCTTTTCTTATTTCCATCATGGTTGACTATCCAAAGGGTAGCCCATTAACAAGACTGATGAGTCTTGAGAGGAGTGGTCGAGGAAATGTGACATATTGCGATAAAGTTTCCATTGAAGATGCACACAGGTTGGGTTAAGATTTGATCAAGATCCAACCCACGATTTACGAGTTGAAATTTTTTCAATTCAACTCAACCTGTTACACTATCAAATTCAACCCAACCTATAAAATTAGTCAGGCTACATTAGGTTGAGCAAGTTGTTGATTAGTCAAATTTTACGTGGTTCCCTACATGCCTTTTCTATTTAATTATAACAAAAAATTGTAATTCATAGATGACTTATATCTTATAACAAAGCAAATAGAATAAGTAAAAATTAAAAAGAACTTTAAAGAAAAGAATAGAGATACGATCCAGAAGTAATGAGAAAGATGAAGGCATACATGATAACAAACTTTATAGATACACGTAAAATCTTAAAGACAGAGCAAGGTGGTGAAGGGTCGAGGATGAGGTGGCAAGGCATCAGTAAAGGATGGAGCAGGGTGGTAGGGGGTTGGGGGAAGGGGTGGCAAGGCATCACTAAAGAGGTAGAACGGGGTGGCAGGGAGTTAGGGAATTGAAGGAGGGGGATAGCAATTTAGGTGTTGATGAAGGGGAGGAGTACCTTGCAAGGAGGAGAGGTGCCCAGAATCGATGAGCAACTTTGTTGAGGAGCAAATGAGACAATAGCAATAGAGGTGATGGGGGCTTACCGAGAAGGTAGGGTTTGTGTTTTTTAGTCAAAAAGGGAGGAGGTAGGGTGACGAGGGAGAGGGATTTGAGGAAAGCGAAATTTTTGTTTGGGGGAAAATAATTGATCTCAAAGTGGAAGAGGAAAATATTTAAACTAATCTTCTCTTATTTCTCATCCCAACAACAATACTTTTCAAAGTAAATAAGCATCAATGTTATATATCGGATTGTTGGTTGGGTCCGACTAGTTGAACCTCAAACCCAAATTGGCCAACTAATTTTTTATCAGGTTGGGAAATTTCAACCCAATCCAAGCCATTATAACTCTCAACCGAATCCAATTAAATTAGGTTGGGTCAAGTCGTGGCTTCAACCCAACCTATGCGCACCCCCTACATTCTATCATTAACAACTTCGCAAGTGCTATAATGTAAGACCAAAAATGGAGGAAAGCTCAACTTGTTGTTTGTCTCCTAAATGGCGTCAACGATGTTGTGAACCCTTGGTCTATCACGAGCACGCCAAGGCTGATTGACTTAGTTAAGACATAGAGCTACAAGCCTGATGCACTGATACCAACTCCAAAATACTTGAGCCCATATTACACGCAGTTTGCTTTCTATTATATGGCACCCGTCACTATATTGATCAGCTAACTAACTACGTGATACCATCTTCATATGAGGTAAGGCTGTAGATGTTGCATTAAGACCTACCATCTTGGATCCAATGCCTACCATGAGATTGCTTTACATGAGGAAACATCAAAGATTAAGTAAGCAAGGAAAGAGAAATCTACATAAGAGACTCGGTTTGTCAATGTGGGGTATCCCCATCGATATGCCAAGACTGGTCCCTGGCTTTTGTGGGGGTCCGATGCCCTGTTAAATTCTCTATCATAAGAGTAATGAGTGCACTGGTCACCATGGTCAGTAAGAGGATGATATGGTCGGGTATAGATGGAGAGGGTACAGAAGTATGCATAGGAGATTGTGTTTCTTATGCTTTTTTATTTTATTTACTAGTCCAAGTAACAAATAGAACACAATAATATGAGTTGTTTTCATTTGGTGTAGAGAAAAATTTTGATCGCTTTTTTTGTTCAAATAAAACATGTGATTTAGATGAAAAAAGATAATACATTTATACATTTACGAAAATAATCCATCTAATCTAGTAAAATAAATTTCAAAAAACTAATTGTAATTTAAAATCAATAAGTGGTGCAAATATTATTGCAAAACTTTTGGTGAATGGGATAATTTCATTACAGTATAGGTTTTCTTAACATCACAACAGTCAGCCAAATATTTATTGGGATAGCAGCATACATGCAAATCAATTATTTCTTAGGTGTAAAGATCTATTCAGTCCTGAGTCTTTTAAGATGTCTGAACTGTCACTCAGACATCTGTACCCCTTCCCAGACGTCTGGAAATCGAAATTTTTTATACGAGCTTCACGTCTGCGTGCGGGCTGCGTGTAGATAGTACCCTCCTTCTCTCTCTTTCCCTCTTCCCTCCTCCACCGAACCCTAATGCGCCTTTATAAAACCCCTCTCCCCCTCTTCTCTCTTCCTCACTTCACCCAGCCAGCCACCTTCTTCTCTTCCTCTCCACCACAGCGAGAGAAGCGGGTGCGAGAGAGAGCGTGAGAGCGGCGATGAGGAGTAGAGGCAGCGTGAGGAGAGGAGGAAGAGCTTCAGCTCACGAGCTCGTGAGAGCTCGCTGGAGGGCACACGGCCGGAGCGGCGCGTGCGAGAGGAGAGCATTGGGGGAGTCGTGCCCGACACTGCTGCAGCCAGAGCTGCAGTCGGGGAGGTAAGGCTGCGGCTGCACGCGGCAAGGGAGAGCAGGAAGTGGTTCTGGTTCTGGGATTTTCATAGAATCAGACGTCTAGCATGACGTCCAAACGATGGGGCGGACATCTGGTGACCACACTAGACGTCTGAAAGCAGATCATCGCGAAGGTACATTTCCTTTTGCGGATACGGCCATGTAGGCCGCTCCACAGCTACGTTTTGCGTGGCTTATTGTGGGAGATTTTGCTGTCGCATGCAGGGATTACTTCGAGAAGGCGCGGGACACGCCCTCCCACGTGTTTCAGACGTCTGGACAGCTTACTAGACGACCGAAAGCACTCCCAGATGTCTGGAGAGGAGGTCGGACGTCTGGAGCTAGATTCAAACGGTCGAGAAGAGGTTCTGGACGTCTGAGGTTGACGCACAACCTGAGGTGAGTTCCTATTTACTTTTAAGACATCTGGACCTTGTGCCAGACGTCTGATTTGGGTCTATAGCTCTGTTTTTGACTCGTTTAAGATCCGTTTGAGGTACGTTTTACGCAAACAAGTTATCGGTGTTTTCCTTGAGAATTCCTCTACTTGTTAGAAGGCCTTTTATACTGTTCTAAATGTTCCATTGTGATTGTTCCTTATTATAGGACTTCGTTCCGTTGCGGGACCTAGGCTTGCTGAAGCACGTGAGCCTGCCGTTCGAGCCCCCAATACTCCTGGGTTGTCTGGTAGAGTGGCTTTCCCTAATTTAATTATAAACCTGAATGCATGTGTGGATTGCATAACTAGAACCTAGGATATGGCATGAATCCTAGGACAAGAAGTACTTGAAATGTCTGTATGCGTGTTTGAATTGCAGTCTTGAATGAGTAAATAGAAATGTTAACAACTGCTTGTTAATGAACAAGAGCTGCGTGTGAAATATGAATTACCTGTGCTAGTTAAACAGTTACATGTGACCTTACCTATTGTATACGTTAAATGATAGAATACGAGCTGCATGTGTATAACCTGAGAATGGAAATGTGAATGATAGAAATATAAGCTGCATGTGTATAACCTGATAATGGAAATGTGAGTGATGAAACCTGATATGGAATGGCATGAGAAATATGAGCATGAATCCTACAGGAAATTAGGAGTAGAGCTCCTGGAAATAAATGGAATGGATCTGGAAATGTGAGTGGGGAAGTGTGCTGGCCCTTGAGTACGTGGTACCAAGGAGAGCGACTATTCCCTGTTTAGTGTAGAGCGGAGCTAGCCACCCTTGGGTTGGGACACGGGATTAGGATTGGCCACTCTGTACCGACTTTTCAACCCTCGTGTACACTGTACCGGGAAGAGCTATTACTGTAGGGAGAGAGCTAGCCACCTCACGGGGCCAAGGGTTCAGCTAGCCACCCTACACCAACTTGTTAGGCCCACTGGGCAAACCAGGGTAGTCAGACGAGGGTGCGCTGACTGTGGAGGGGCGAGACCCCTGTTTGGTTCTGAGGGGATAGACCCCTGTTACTGAGAGGGATAGGTCCTATACTGTTCTGTGTTGTACTTTGAGCATACCCGTTAGCGGAAATGACTGACCGCGTACTAGTGCGGGGTAGCTACTCGTACGCTTATCGCGCATGCCGTAGTCACTGCTACGTCTGTCCGTGACCTTGGAATAAAGATCGTTCCCATGATGAACATTCAAGATCAAGAAAGAGATTTGAAAATATAAACCAATGGGTGAAAATGAATAACTTGTAAATTAAAGAATTGGAATAGCTAGTTTAACTATTAGCTTTTTCTGCTTTAGTTAGTTAGTTGGTTGCTACTCTACTCTGCGTTCGCTGATTTTGTTTACTCATAACCCTTTTCAAATCCAAGTGTTAAGCAGCCCAAGTCTCCAACTGCAAAGGGTGTTGAACCCACTAGAGCCCAATAGCAGTAGCCTTCTTGTTGTAGTACTTTTTGTTGTAGTAAGTTTCAGACTCTTGTTACCTTTACGTTTCTGTACCCTGTTTCCATTTTACTGTTGTGGTGGTGATATGTACTGTTAGCAGCTTTTCTTTCCTTACTGCTTGTACACTTTTTACTGTTAGTTACATAGCATAGTGAATGTGGTTTACTTTCCTACTTCTTAGTTATTTCTTGTTGGACGACTGGGTCTTGGGATCAGTCGAGTCAGGCCGGTCTCGTGTCCTGTAGGGATTCAGGAACCAGGTCGTAATAGTAGGTTCTACCGATAATAATATAATGAGCTTATTCTTACTAAAACATGTTGAAAGTCCTTTCAATGTTTTCTAGACAAAATTAATTATAAAAAGTTAGGTTAATTTTATATATATATATATATATATATAGGAAAATGATGCATTGAGTACAGTGGTTTATTTTCTTATGGAAAGTTCATTTTCTTGTATGTTCGATTGGGCACATCCTTAATTAAACTACTCTTGTTTATAATATTTTCATAAAACTACCATTGTTTATTTGGTACGTAAATTTAAAAGTAAATATGTATCCTTTAATTTATGCATAGTCTATTACGTTAAGTTATTGATAAATTTGTTTGTTTTGATATTTTTTGTATCTATCGTCATTTGTTTGTATCATTAAACTCTAGTACTCTTCATTATTTCTGTGACTTTGTTTTGGTTCTTCACGGATTCACATTTTGAAAACTAGACGAGACCATTCTTCCAAGTAATGGTATTTATATATGTAATACAATAATTGTTTTGAAATCTCTTTATCATAATATTATTTGAGATAACACATATTCCAACATTGACATTCATCTAGTTGTATCGCATGAATTCGAATACAACAATGTTAATATGCTATTATGTTACTTCGACACATCATTTTGAATTCTACATAAATTATGTTTCCTTATTATATTATCAATTTCTTCCAACACATTGGTTCTATGGAGGGATTAATATTCGTGATGATTTTGTAATACTTCCAATCAGAAGTTTGGTAACACATTAATTTGATCGTAACTTTTTCTCACCAAAAGATAAAAACTTATTTTTTTATTTGTAATACATCAGATCAATAGTTTTGTAAAACAATAGTTTCAATGGAGTACTCATGTAAAGATTCCCACTCGCGAATGTAGTAATACACAAATCACAAGTTTTGTAACACAACCATTTGAAATCAACAGCAATCAAATTTGATGCATTTATGATTGTGTAAACTATATTTGTTATATTACACCCGGATTACGCATACATTTTTTATGCAACTGTAATCATGAAAAGATAACTACTCGTGTATGCATTTGTATTACCATATTTCAATAGTCTATAACACAACAATTTTAAATAGAGTAGATCTTAGTAGAAGATAGCCACCACAGAATTTGTTTGTAATATGTAAAACAAAAATTTTGTAATACACGCAAATCACAAGTATCCTATTTTTTGACATTTTTTCTCAGTAAACAATGTTTATTCACAAAGTCAACCAAGTTGTATTTAATGTGTTGCATTCATTTACTAATATAAGATAAGATGCGGTGCTTACTTACGTTGTAATTATAACATAATTTTTGTTGAGATTATTATTGTGCCCACATATATTTATATGTTGGATTCGTTATATTACAATTTTCACGGTATTGCAACATTCGGTAATACGTTATCATGACCATGTTTGTCATGCACAGGTATCTTTAATTTGTTGTATTACAACATTCAGTAATATGCTGGTCAGTTACAATGGTACTGCATTCTTGTTACAACAACATAGCCTCCTATTACATTGTATACCTATATTTGTTACAACCTGCATTTTTAGTTGTTGCATCATCTCTGTTATTTTATTACAATGATACCTCATGTTTTACAAAACACTTTTGTATATTTTAAATTGCAAAATATAATTTTATATTGATTAATATACCATTTCAAGCATGCGTAGTACTTTAATTTACCCAACCTATATTTAACCACAATTACGGATAGTTTATCTTGCGCTACACTTTTTAGGCACGTTATCAATTACTCCAAATTTTAATATGAAAGAAAATCTCTAATTGGCAATCTTAGGCACGTTAATAAACCACTTTCCACACCATCAATGGTATTATTGTGCACCATCTGATTATCATTAAATAGTCAACAATACGTGCTTAATCTTATGTTTGTAGGCACAATGCTCTCTAGATCCGACCCCTATATATATATATGAGCCTTATCCTCTTGGCACAATGCCTTAAAATTAATAAATAAGTACTACATAGGAACCAATAGATGAAGATCGTACAATAAAAATTAATATCACCTAAAGTAATAAAAGTAGTTTTGTAATAGATCGATATTAATGGAAGTTACTAAAATAAATATGCACAAATCATTTGTATAATAAAATATTCCTAAAAATTAGAATGCGGTTCAGCTAATTCAAACATACATTCTGAAAATAGATACAAATGTGTATATATATGATAAACTTATATTATAATTATTTTTTTAATAAAAATGCAAGAATTTGTATTATAAATGGAAAATTAAATTATAATATATGGGAAATGTTGTAATACACATTCCTTTTAGTTAAGAAAAGAGTTATAATATGATTAATTATTAAGGTGATATGGTTACTTTCCAGTAATAATGTAATATTTCATTAACTATATTTCAAATAAGATTTATAAATAAAGTTGTAATAAAACTCGACATTAACATGTAAAGATATTTTTCAAAAATAAGATCATGATTGATTGAGTGTATTCTATATAAAAATGATTATTTTTTAAATCACCTTTTAATATATGCAATAGTTTTTATGAATGAAAAATATCATCTAACAATAAGGATGAACTTTTTTATGAATTTATAAATACAATACTCTATTGATACTTTTCATATATATATATATATATATATATATATATATATATATATATATATATATATATATATATATATATATATATATCCTTCTCCGAAACCTTTCTCTTGAGTTAAAAGGGGGAGGGGATAAAAGCGGGGCTTTTATCGAAATGAAAGAGCAGAGAGAGTGTACATACAAAATTATCTTCATTATTTAGTCCACATAAATCGTAGAGGTATACAATAAAGGTTGATGCAAGGAGGGTAGAAATTGTGGGAAGCTTTTGGGCTTTTGCAAGGAGGCTTGGACTTGTGGGAAACCAAGGGTGTAAAAATTGTGTAGCGCCTCCAATGTGGGCTGTAAAACTGAACTAACTTTTTAGAACATGGACCGGTGAATCTCATCTATGCTACAAGATTTCCTTAACTATTCAATCCTATATCTCTAGTAACGTATAAACCGATGAGGATGGATTTCAAATGAGTTTTGGGGTGGATCACACTGTGCAAGATGGCAATACTAACAAAGACAGTTCTTTGAAAAATCATGGAATAGTAATCAACTTCTTTTGTATCTAAACAACAAGGGGCCAGGGATGAAAGCTGGGAGGTGATCCGAAGTACAGAGGCATACATTAGAAATAGAATAACTTTGCAGGAGTATCTATATAATTTGTAAGAAGAAGACTTGGTGCCATTGTGAAACAAATTTTGACAGGACATGAAGAAGAGAAAAATAAACCCATCTAGCTCAATTGGACGAATAATTTTCTCCATTTTATGCACTGATCTCATTTAACAGAAACAATTTGTAAAGATATAAAGAGGATGAAAATAATACAAGTCATTTGGAGAGAGGCTCTTTTCATCCAACCATGGGGTAGTATTGTCTTGTTGTATGTGCTAAAAATTTTACAACCTAAGCGATTTGAAGAACATTCTTTGTTCTAAGAAAAAAAAAGCATGAAAGAAAAGGTAAGTGGCATCTAACTTTTACCGAAGAAAAGTGTCAATCTTTAAATAAAATTGATGTTATAACTGATACTTCTTACAAGTGCCACAGTATCGATGGTCACGAGAGTTTCAACATCGTTGCTATAGTGTGTAACATCAATTCTAACTAATTTTTAACGTGTTAGTGTAAAAGTTAATTATGCGTAAGTTTATAATATAATTTTTAATCGATGTATTTTGATTTCTGATCGGTAAAAAATCAACATGTTGTACGTTATAAAATACAATAATTGATACATCTTAATTTTTTATTGATAAAAATAAAAAATATCGATTACAAATCAACACACCGTACATTGTAAAATATTTTATTCAATATATTTTGATTTTCAATTAATATCTTAAATTAAATTTATATTACATAATTTTATATATATATTATTTTATACCTTTAAAGAAATATACTCAACTTTCATCTCTAATAAAAATATATAAAATGAGAGTCAATAATAAAAAGAGAATTTGAAATAAATAAACATGATAAATAACATACGAGAAAAATAAAATTAAAAGAAAATGAAAAAATAAAGAGAGAGAACGTGGAGAAAGAAAACGACCATGATAAAAAAATAAATAATAATAATAAAAAAGAATACTAGGCAATACAGAGTTTTTATAGAATTATAGATTGTAATCCCTCCTTATTTATAAGTTGCAATTTGGTTCGAAGAAGTGAAAGTGTATATCTCCTCCCCTTTGCCTCCTCTCCCCCTCATCAGTAAGTAGGGATGAGTGTTGGAGTAGGTCCTTGTTGGTTAAGTTTAGTTCAATTCAAATTTATTTAATAAATAGGTTAAAAAGGTAGTGTAAGGTCTAACTTAAAATAAAATTTTTTAGTTCAAGTTTGGTTCGACTAAAAAAATAATGGACTCGAGTTGGGTTGGGTCAACCTATTTATTTATAGTCTAATTATTTATTTTACTTATACCTATAAAATAATATGTAAGTGGAGTTTCACGTCAATAATTAATTTAAAAATATAAAAAATAATATGATTTTATATAAGTAAGAAAAAATGACTTATAAAGGATAATTATCTTCTTCAATTATGTAAATGATGATGTTATTATATTTTTCTTTTATGTATTTTAAAAGATCTTTAAATTCTTGTAAGTACACGTCTAACCAAAATGATTCAGGTAAATATTTGATAGAATATTTAACATATATAGCATATGATAAGCCAATCAAATATAATCAAGAGAAAATTACAATAAAAAATAAACGTACTCATCATGTGTATTTATCTTTAGCTTGAATTTGGATGCTCACGTTTTCTCTATGTTAAGAAGTCAATGGTTCATATCTAATTCGAATGAGATTGTAAGATTTATTATACAACTAACAGTTGAAGGGAGCACGAGGATTTAGATTTTATTGATTAAAAAATAATAAAAGCACTCAATATTTATATTTAGTGTTTAATATATAATGTATAAATGATGTATATTTTGATAAATAATATGAATATATATACCTATATAATATATATTAACATAATTGAGTTAACGGATTAAACCTTAACATGACCCCATAAATTAGTCAATGGGTCACATTGGTTTGAACTAACTCGATCTAAAGTTCAGCTCATTTAATAAATATATCATATTTATAACTCAAATTTAACTTAATTTTAAATTCAAACTTACAGTGGACCAATCGGATTGAATCTCTAGCAAGGTCAGTCTGACTCGACCCAATACTCATCTCCATTGGCAAGCATGCAAATCTTTTAGCAAGAAGCATCAGGTCAATATCAAACTTTGTGTGAAATAACCTCTTTTTAGTTCAGTTGGAATATTTCTCCAGCAGGAAAAGACAAAGTATTGAACAACAAATGACTTTTTAGCCGTTGCTTTCCGATGTTATGACATATGCAATCACATGTCAAGCATGTGTTGTCGACCCCCAAAGAATCTACTAAAAGTGTCGAATTTAGTAGCTCCAGAATTATTTAAAGATGAGATTACATAGATGTCATTGGATACAATTATAATTAATTTTTTATATTCACTTTTCAATATTATTTTTAATTTATGTCTTAAAAAAAGTAACATTAATTTTGTAATTATCACTCCATTAAATTTATCTATGGTGAACTTAAAAATAAGAAAAAATTTTTATTTTTACCCAATTTTTTTTATTTTTCTCTCTTTTATCCTTTACCCCCTCCTTCCTCTTCCTCCTCATCCTTCTCACCGACAATGCAGATGATGTAGGGGACAGAGTTGTTGATGGTGTAGGAAGTAGGGCAGTTAGCAACGACGGAGATTGTAAGGGTGGAGGGGAGGGTGTGGGAATGTTGTCTCGAGCAATGGTGGTGGGGGAAGAGGGGGGAGGAGACTAGTGAGGGGGGAGAAGTTGGGACTAGTGCTACACTTGAGGTGCTTGGAGGCAATGGGGGAAGGGTTGGAGATGGACAATGTAATGCCAAATTACCTCACCACCGCCAAACCCTCGTATCTCTTTCGCACAGACCTCTTGATAAGGTGTAACTCATCATAGCTAAAATGCCCAAGTTAAGTTAGAAATTAGGTTAAATACTATTAAATTAACATATGAAATTGGTTAAATATGAGAAATAACAGAAAAGACCTAAAATATAAAATCTGTGTTAAAAATGCAAAATTAAGTCATCTATTGAGATATTTTATTAATAAATATAAAATGGTAATCCAATTGTAAATTGAACACACAATTGAGCTCAATACTTCAAATTAAAAGTGAAATTAATTTCTAATATGTTCAATTAAGCTTCAATAAAACATGGTAACATTTGGACATCAATAAGACCTTGCATTTAAAGATTCACATTTAAGTCCTTCATTCATAACATTTATTCACAATAGAAACCTTCCAGGGACCATTTTGTAAATTGCAAGGGCTTCTTTGCAAATCCTAGGGACCACTATGAAATGCTTTTATACCACTTATGGGTCTCTATGCAAAAATCCTATCGTTTCAATCAAGAACCATTGCTGCAATTTGCCCAAATTGAACCTGCGAAAACGTGTACCTCTTGGTGCACTGTTCATCGATGAACATAGCTCACCCTAGCCATTCACTCCTTGATCTTTTGATATGATGACTTTAACTAATTTGAAGCTTCGAACAAATTTGCACATAGCTTCACCATCCTCTCCAAATCCCATCCAACGACCCATCTTTGATTTGGTTGTTCCCGCTCCCCTCTCCTCAGTTCTTGACCATGGATGGCCTAATCACCTAATTTGACCCTCACGGTGACCTGAATCACTCTCAGAGTCTACTTAAGCTCCTTCCTGAGCTCGCGCGCAAAGAATCGACCTCCTCTTCTTTCGTGAGGCGATCCCTTAGACCCCTCCAGTTCTCCTTACCCTATCCACTCACCACATCAGTGGTAGTGGTGTGGCTTTTCACCACTAATTCTTCCTCGCTGCTAGGGATGACGTACACCTGAGGACAACACTGAATCTCCTCTTGTGGGCTTTTCTGTCACTGGAGATCTTCCCCCATTCATCCTCCTTAGCCGCTGGCTTTGGATTCAGGAGAATCCCCTTCCTCTGATTAGTTAGGTTTTCAATGCTTTCCTAGTATAGTTTTACTGCTTTCTAGAAATTGTAGTGTTAGATTAGATTAGGAGTAGAGTAATTTAGCTAGGATCCACATCAGCGACTTTCATACACATCATCAACTCATTTTTTTCTCATTTCATTCCATTTGATCACCTTCTTTTTCCCTTGATTTGAATTTCACTGATCACCCATACATTAAGGTCTAATTTTAGACTTGAGAACCTTGGTTCTCATATATGAAATTAGCACCAAAAATCACTTTGGAGGGTCTCCCATTCATTTCGCAATTCCACAAAGACCCGCCGATCTTGTTCTATTAACTCAAATTGCTTGATCTTGTTTAAATTGGTTTTAGTGTTCAAATAAGTGATTTGGAATTCATTCGAGAATTTTGAGATTGAATTGGTTTGATTTTGATGTATGCAAAGATTTCAATGTGTTTGAGCTTTGTTTTGATTTGTGGACGAGCATATTTCTAATCTAAGCCTGTTACGACCCGGTTCCTAGATCCCTACAAGTCCTGAGACTAACTCGCCTCAACTAATCCCAAGACCTAGTCGTCTAATAAGAAATAACCAAAAGCTGGAAAATAAACCACATTCACACATGCAATATAATTAAGCAGAAGAAAAGTACAAAGCAGTAAAGAAAGTAGAACAACTGTCTCAAAACATAGTACATGCCACAACAACAACAACAGAAAATGGAAAGGAAATAGAAAGTAACAGGAACAGTAAAGTATGTGTCCATTACTCACTACTACAGTAGAAAAATGAAAGAGCTAAAAGAACGACTACGTGTAAGGACCCGTTCTGTCCTGAGCCTTTTAAGACGTCTGGACTGTCAGTCAGACGTCTGGAAACCAAAATTTTTGGGTACGAGCTTCGCGTCTGCATGCGTGCTGCGCGCACATATTACCCTCTTTCTCTCTTTTCTCTCCTCACTCCTTCTTCCCAACCATAGCGAGCCTTATAAAAGGCCCCCTTCCCCTCTTCTTCCTTCCTTACTTCACCCAGCCGGCACCTTCTTCCCTTCCTCTACTCCGCAGTGAGAGGAGCGAGCGCGAGAGAGAGCGCGAGTGCAGCGACAAGGAGGAGAGGCAGCGTGAGGAGAAGAGGAGAAGCTTGAGCTCGCGAGATTGTGTGGGAGCTCGCCAGAGGGCGCATGGCCGGAGCAGCGCGTGCGGGAGGAGAGCGTCGGGGGAGTCGTCCCCGACACTGCTGCAGCCGGAGCTGCAGGCGAGGAGGCAAGGCGCGGTTGCACGCGGCGAGGGTGAGTAGGAGGAGGTCCTTGCTCTGGGTTTTTCCTAGAATTAGATGTGTGGAGTAACATCCAGACGACAAAATGGACGTCTGGAGATGACTCCAGATGTCTGAAGAGAGATCTTCGCGAAGGTGCGTTTCCTTTTGCGGATACGGCCATGCAAGCCGTTCCGCAGCTACGCTTTGTGTGGCTAATTGTTGGAGATTTGCTGTCGCGTGCAAGGATTACTTAGAGAAGGTGCGAGACACGCCCTCCCATGCATTTCAGATGTCTGGGCAACTCACCAGACGGCTGGAAGAACTCCCAGACGTCCGAAGAGTAGGTCAGACATCTGGAGCTGGGTCCAGACGATCCATATGAGATCCTGGACGTCTGAGGTCGACGCAGAGCCTGAGGTGCGTTTCTAGTCACTTTTAAGACGTCTAAACATTGTGCCAGACGTCTGATTTGAGTCAGTAACACTATTTTTTACCTGTTTAGGGTCTGTTTGAGGTTCGTTTTATGCAAACTAGATATCGGTGTTTTCCTTATGAGTTCCTCTACTTGTTAGAAGACTTTCTATACTATTCTGAATGTTCCATTGTGATTGTTCCTTGTTATAGGACTTCATTCTGTTGCAGGTTTGGGGCTTGCTGAGGCACGTGAGCCTGTCGTTCGAGCCCCCAATACTCCTGGGTTGTCTGGTAGAGTGGCTTTCCCCAAATTAATTATAAACCTGAATGCATATGTGGATTGAATAACTAAAATCTAGGATATGGCATGAATCCTAGGACGAGAAGTTAGTTGAAATGTCTGTATGCATGTTTGAATTGCAGTTTTGAATGAATAAACATAAACGATAACAACTACCTGTTAATGAACAAGAGCTGCCTGTGAAATATGAATTACCTGTGCTTGTTAAACAGTTATTTGTGACATTACCTGTTGTATATGTTAGATGATAGAAATACGAGCTGCATGTGTATAACCTGAGAATGGAAATATGAATGATAGAAATATGAGCTACATGTGTATAACCTGAGATTGGAAATGTGAATAATGAAACCTGGTATGGAATGGCATGAGAAATATGAGCATGAACCCTACGGGGAATTAGGAGTAGAGCTCCTGGAAATAAATGGGATGGATCTGGAAATGTGAGTGGGGAAGTGTGCTGGCTCTTAAGTACGTGGTACCAAGGAGAACGACTGTCCCCTATTTAGTATAGAGCGGAGCTAGCCGCCCTTGGGTTGGACCCGGGGTTAGGATTGGCCACTCCACACCAACTTCTTGGCCCTCATGTACACTGTACCAGGGAGAGTGATAACACTGCATCTTGGGGTAATAATTCTATTAATTGGGGTCCATCTTAAGAACAAAATGCACAGATAACACATTATAAATAAAATGGAAGCATTGCATGCATCATACATCAAGATTGCTTATAAAACAGTATTAATGGCCATTTGTATAAGTACTTGTCAAAGTAGGTCTCAGATGAGCAATCGGACCGCACGGATGGATTCAGAGAGACGAACGGAGTCCAACGGACTCGAAATCGGACAAATCCAACATCCGGAGCTCCCGCAATAGGCCCAAGAAGTTCTGACCGTGGATCTGACGATCAACAGCTCACAAGGCGCCACGTGGTGCCCGATCAGTGCCCGCACGCCTCGCCCAGCCCCCTCCATCAACCGCAAAACAATATGAGATGTCTGATTGAGAACACCACACCATCGCCTGCACCATCACTACACTCCTTGCCCGAGCAGATCACGACCGTCGGATCTCCATCCAACGGTCGATAGCAGCCGAGCACCGACGCGCAACCACAACCATCGACGCAACGCAGCGCAGCGGTCGAAGCGCTCACCCGCGTTCACGTGACGCGGATTCAGACCATTCTACGCTGAAATGCGGAGGCGAAGGCACGTGCGGGCGAAATTGGACCGCCCGATCAGCAGCGGACGGTGTGGATGGAGCGACGCAGCGCAATCTCGTGCTTCCAAAGTCGACGCCTGCGATGACGCGGGGGGCGTAGGCATGATCCAAGCACGCGCCCTAATGGATGGTTGAATGTATGTATGTAATTATGATTGATGTTGGTTGTTGTAGTATGTAACACTAAGAGTGTCATAGTGGTGAGCCAGCGTGAGTACCAGTCATTACAACCATTATTATTATTTACTTATCTAATTTTTACTGGTTTTATTCCAGGTCGTTCATTGGGAGGCAATTTATTGAATTACATCGTTCACTCTTTGATCTCAAAATTAGCTTCTAATTCCAAAAAAGAAACTTTACATCTCATTAATATAGAAATGGTTTGCCTACTTACTAAAAGTTAATTGTAATGCTTGTAAAAATTAACTAACTAAAAACAAGCACCAAACAATTTATTACTATACCTTAAACTATGTATTTACAACTTATAATATTAATACTAACATGATAGTACATAATACACTCAGATGTCAAAGTACAATAGCTTAACTTACTAGTCTGTTATCTACAGTAACATATACAGCAGTTTTAGTGACAGACATAAGCGTCGCTAAATCTGATAAAATATGCTATACAACCTAAGGAGGGAAAAATGAGGTCTTTAGCGATGTTTATAGTGTCATTTTATTCTGTTAGTAATTATATAGGTTTACTTATACAAATAATAGGCTATACTACGTGTACATATGTATATACATATATATATGTTTATCTTTTTATTATATTTGTATTTACGTATGTATACGTCTTCTATACACTAAGTTTCTTCTGTTCTTCTTCTTCTCTTTGTTATTTACACTTAAGTCGTCATTAACTTTTATTAAGCAGTTCAAAATGTGTTTAATTTGCGGACGCGCCTTTCGAGGGATACGCTGCACCCAGAGGGTGGGACCAGACCTCTACTAAGTGCACCCTAATCTTGATTAGGCCGCTTAATTATGTTTTCAGACTCAGCGCAGGGCCTCAGCCAAACGCCGCACACACTCGGGCCCCCGGCCCCACACACAATCGTAAACTCATCACAATGCTCAGATAGTAATCGAATCGGATAAATGCTCAGTGTTTCGGGCGCCCAGCTCCAGTGACGACTGGGCAGTAGGAAACACAAAATCTTAATAAAGCACTGTGCGCGATTTGCAGCGTACAATGTGGTGCTATTCCAGCGCCACATCTGCGCTGGAAATCAGGCGCAGCTGCGCCTGAAGGCGAATTTGGCCCTCGATTTGAGGGCCATAAATTATTAAAAAAAATAAAATAAAATATGGACAATAAAGTATTTACATAAAACTACATAATTGTTTAATTAATTTTGAATTTTAATTAGGTTTACTATACAAATAAATTAATTAAAGTAGGCTGTTTGTACAGGCTAATTTAGGTGCTTAATTGGTTAATTACTTATAAATTAGTTAGTAAATGGTCTAATTGACCTTATACAGATTTAAATTACATACTTAAGTATTTTATACATATTTTTATTATATTTTTTCGAATTAATTTATGTTTTATTTATATTAAAGTAGTAGCCTGTGGCTGTTTAGCTTATAAACTAAATAACAGTTATCTAAAATAGATATAAATATACTTTAACTAGCTTAAATTACTTAATATATATTAACCTAAGTCTACATATTCAATTAACGTACTTATAACCCTAAATTACTAATTTATCTAATTTATATGTATATATACTGTTCAAGAGGTGATTAATTATATACACTTACATTTCAGTAGATGTATATATCTTTACATAGTTATTATGTACATTATAGTTATAGTTAGTTGTATATAAATATATACAGTATCAGATTTCAGTAGGAGGTGAGAAAGGAAGGATTAATTGTGCTTAATCTTCTTTTCTACAGCAGCTTCAGCCACTGTCAGAGAAGGTGAAGAAGAGGGGAATGTGTTCAAAGAGTTTAATGTTTTAGAAGCAAGGTTTTTAGATTTTGCTTTTCTTACTTTTCTCACTACAGTAGGTTGTAAAAATCCTACAGCAGTGGGAGAAAGAAACAAGAAGCTAGCTGAGGAGAGAATCCTCAGTTCAGAATTTTTTTCTTTGTGTTTTTAATCAGCAGCTCAAGCCCACTGTCAAATGGGCTAACTGCTGCTGCAGTTAGTCCATTTTGAATACGAAGGTGAGTTCAACAAGTGAGAAGGGAAGAATTAGGAAGAGGGAAATATGTAGCTGCCAGCAGCACTTCACTGTGTAACTGGGATTAAAAGCAATCAAAACCAACTAAAAAAAAAAAAATAGAAAAGTGAATCCCAAATCTGACAAGGGTTTAAATTCTAACGAAAATCACTAAATGTCTCAATTCAAATGCCCAAAAACCCTCATCAAAAACCTCATTTCAGATTAAATCCAAAAACATCACTGAATTAATTCTTCCTAATGCTATAGACAGCATGAAGGAAGACTTAATTCAGTCAAATTAAAACCGTAAGATCAAATCCCAGTTTCTTGCAACCTTAAGGAGTATTGAGAACTCCTTAGGTTAGGAAATCACCATACAAATTAGACATCCATAAGAAAACTTATGAATGCAAGATCAGACTTCAAATTACCACAGTAATTATCCTCAGATCTAACTTGCATTCAATGCATTCAAGGCTTATCAAAACAGATTAATGGATGGCTCTTCTGAGATGATTTCTGTCACCAGAAATCCTCTAAGAGTCCTTGCCAACAAAAAATTCAAATCATCTTCAATCTGTCAGATTAGGCAGTGAAATCTAGAAAGCAAAAATCCTTAAAATCCATGTTGAAAAGAAATTTGACAAACTAAGGAATTCGACCCAAAATCAAGGGGCTTTTGTGATCAAATATGGGGTGAGTGAGAAGCCCCTTAGGTGCTTGTGACTCCAATTTCAGAACTAAGGTTGTGAACCAGCCAGATCTGAAATTGGATCAGGGTGTGTGGGTGAAGGATGAGAAAAACTTGTAGTTAAAAAGAAATCAGAATTGGATTGTGAAAAAAAATTGGAGAGGGAGATAATTTGAAACATGATTTGATGAATTCTTCTCCTCTGATCAGTCCTGATCAGAGGAGGTGAGGGGAGGGAATTAAAACTAATTCTACTCTAAACTACTTTAAACTACAGCTAACACTAATTATGCAGAATTAAAAACCTAAACTAACAGGAAGAATGGGACCTATGGGTCCTTAGTCGGTGGCTAAGGAGGAAGAAAGAAGGAAGATGACTCCAGTGGAGGGAAGAGTCTGCTAGTGAGGCTCCAGGGTCGTCCTCAGGTGCTACGAAGTCCTTAGCGACGAGGAGTGTCGAGAGCAGGCGATGATTTCATAGTTGGTGGTTGTTAAATCAGAGGTTGGATGGGGAGGAGAGACTGGAGTGGACGAATTGATCGCTAAGAGGTGTAGGAGGGAGCGATCCCTTGCATGCGACACCACTGAGGTGCTTAAGTAGCAGCTCAGTGACTGAGATCACCGCGCAGGTGAAGATATTCAAATTGCAGCCGGCGGTGAGGATGTGATGGGCGGAGCGCGCGGTGAGCTGAGAGCGAGATCTGACAGTCAAATGAGATCTGGGGAGAGAGGCGAACGCACGCATCGAATCACGTGAAAGTTCCATTTGAATCCAACCGCAGATCGAGATTTAAAGTGAGATGGACGGCTGAGATTGGCCGTGTTCTTCGCGCGCTACAGTGCGCGTGAAGAGCAGCAGGCCTCTCGTTGAAAAGAAGGAAATTTGCAGGAAGACCCTTGAACGAAGGGGTAGAAATATTGTATGCAGGCCCATAAGTGAGAAGAACAGCAACTGGAAGGGCCCTGCAAATTTTCAAAAGGGTCCCTGCGGCTTACAAGCAGGTCCAAAAATGAGTTTTTAAGGGTCAAAGTGTAATGCATGAAGGACCTAATTA
Source organism: Thalassia testudinum (assembly GCA_037157565.1). Classification (NCBI taxonomy): domain Eukaryota; kingdom Viridiplantae; phylum Streptophyta; class Magnoliopsida; order Alismatales; family Hydrocharitaceae; genus Thalassia; species Thalassia testudinum. The sequence continues at coordinate 180,370,677 of JAZHRO010000036.1, read as the reverse complement.
TAAACTATCTATTTCAAAACCTAAATGATGTCTAATTGCCTTCAAATTTTTACATGTGCTTAATTGAACATTTATGTAACGACCCGATTCCCGAGTCCCAACGAGACACGAGAATCGGATCGACTTGACTAATCCCAAGACCTAATCGTCCAACGAGGAAGTAACCAAAAGAGCAGTAAAATAAACCACATTCAGCATGAATATAACTAGCAGTAACAAAATACAGAAGTAAGAAAAGGAACTACTACAGTATACACCACCACAACAGTAGAACAACAAATATGTACATAACATAAAGCTTACAATAAAGAAATACAAGGAGTAAAAAGGAAACTACTCACTACAGTTGAAGAAAAGTGCAAAAAGAACTGCGGCAACTCTACTAGACCCTACTAGGCCCAGCATCTTCCGCAGCCGCTGACCCTGGCTGCTCAATACCTGGTCCTGAGAAGTAATGAGTGTAACACGTCAGCGAAACGCTGAGTAGAGTGGCAGCTAAAAGCTAAAGAAACAGTAGAGTGTATAGTAGCTGTTATATTTTCACTTTCTTTAATTACGTCTTTCTATTATTTCACAACCTATTTATTTCTCAGATCTTTCACTTGATCTCGAATGTTCCTCGTGGGAACGATCTTGATTTACAGTATTTTCCGAAAAGTAGAAGTAACACGTGGTGCTCCCCTGGCCGGGAGAGTCCCCCGTGGTGGTCCTACCCCCAGTCAACCACCCCAAGGTCGCTGACAGACTGTAACGACCCGATTCCCGAGTCCCTACGAGACACGAGAACCGGACCGACTCGATCTTGTAACGACCCGGTTCCCGAGTCCCTACGAGACACGAGAACCGGACCGACTCGACTAATCCCAAGACCTAGTCGTCCAACGAGGAAGTAACCAAAAGACAGTAAAATAAACCACATTCAGCATGAATATAACTAACAGTAAGAAAGTACAGCAGTAAGGAAAGAAACTACTACAGTAGGTACCACCACAACAGTAAAACAACATTTATCATATAACAAGAACTGCAGGTAAAGAAGGTACAGCGGAAACAAAGACTACTCACTAGAACAGAAACAAAAGAGGTACAAAAGGCTGTGGTAACTCTACTGGACCCTACTCGGCCCAGCATCCTCTGCAGCCGCCGACCCTGGCTGCTCAACACCTGGTCCTGAAAAAGGTAACGAGTGTAATACGTCAGCAAAACGCTGAGTAGAGTGGCAAACTAACTAAAGGCAACAGTAGAGTGTACAGTAGCTGTTATGTTCTATTACTTCCTTTATTCACATCTTTCAATTTTTCTCACTATTTCATTTGTTTCTCAGATCCTTTACTTGATCTCGAATGTCCTCGTGGGAACGATCTTGATTGCAGTCTTTTCCAAAAGTAGAAGTAGCACGTGGTGCTCTCCTGGCCGGGAGAGTCCCCCGTGGTGATCCTACCCTCAGTCAACCACCCCAAGGTCACTGACAGACGTAACGGTGACTACGGCACGCGCGATAAACGCACAGGTAGCTAGCCCGCACTGGCACGCGGTCAGTCGTTTCCGTTAACGGGTGCGCCCAAAGCACAGCACGGAACCAGGGCAGAGCCCTCTCAGTAACAGGGGTCCAACCCCTCCACAGTAACCAAACCGGGGCCTTGCCCCTCCACAGTCCGCGCACCCTCGCCTGACTACCCTGGTTTGCCCTAGTGGGCCTAACAAGTCGGTGAAGGAGGCTAGCAGAACCCCGGGGCCCGTGGGGTAGCTAGTACTCTCCTAACACTACTAGCTCTCCTCGGTACTACGTACACAAGGGCCAACAAGTCGGTACAGAGTGGCCAGTCCTAACCCCCGGGTCCCTGGGGCGGCTAGCTCAGCTCTGCACTAAACAGGGGGACAGTCGCTCTCCTTGGTACTCCGTACTCAAGGGCCAGCTCACTTCCCCAAGTCTATTCCATTCGCCTTCCTGGAGTTCTACTCCTACTTCCCCGTAGGGTTCCCGAACATCTTATGTCTTCTTTCCAGTTTCACATTCTTACAAACCATGATCCCAATCATGTTTCTTTATTCATAACAGGCAGCTGTGAATTCAATTTACAGGCAGCTTCATATATTCCTTTCCATTTTTCCAAGACTGCAATATTATACATTCCACTAGTTTTTCCATCCTAGGATTCATGCCATATCCTAGGGTCTATCATACAATCTAGTTTTCCAGCCCTAGGATTCATGCAACACCTAGGAACTATCATTCCATATATTTCTCATTCCTAGGATTCATGCAATGTCCTAGGTTCTAGTTATGGTTTCATACTTTAACAGATTTTAAAAATAACTTAAGCCACTCTACCAGGTACAACGGGAGTAATGGGGGCGTGATCGGGAATCCCGCGTGCCTCCGCGACTCTCAAGACTGCAACCGAACGAGGTCCTATCACAAGGATCAAACACAAGGAGTGTCTCAAAACAGTGTATAGCTACTGTAGACGGGTAGAGGAATTAATTCTGAAAAGAACGCAACTCGAATCGCGGAAAACGGAGCCCGAACGGACCCTAAACGGGTCGAAAAAGACGATACTGTGTAAAATCAGACGTCTGGAACTCCTTCCAGACGTCTTAAAAAGTGGATCAGAGAATTACCTGTTCAGCGTGGTTTCCCAGACGTCCAGAAGTCTGCGGGGACGTCTGCCTATCTCCCAGACGTCCGATGGTCACTCCAGCCGTCTGGTACAACTTCCAGACGTCTGATTCGCAATGGATGGCGAATTAGCGAACCTGCGCACAGCCAACTCCCTCCCTCAGTACGGTCAGTCGACAGGAAGGAAGGAGAAGGCGGTAAACTCACCTTTCAGACGTCTGTATGAGCTTAAAGACGTCTATCTCGCCGTCTGGCTGTCAACACAGACGTCTGATTCATGAAATTTTTCCAGAATTAGGGCGCGACCCGGACTCTGCTCGCGACGTCGCCCGCGTCGCACCTCGCGCTCCCGCTGCTCAGACCGCAGCAGGTCCCTCTCCGCGTTGCTCCGCGCCCCCTGCGCCCTCCGCCGGCCGGCCAAGCCGCTCCGGCGAGCTCGCCCTCACGGCAGAGCTCCGCCCTCGCACGCCGCACCTCCGCACTCACTGCGGCCGTCGCTGCCGCCCTCGCGTCCGCTCGCTCTCGCGCACAGGAAGGAGAAGAAGGAGAAGATGGTGGAGACGGGAGGGGAGGCGTGGCCCTTTTAAGGCCGCGCGAGGAGGAGAGAGGAGGTGGCAGGCCGCCTGCAGCCGCAGAGAAAGAGAGGGAAAAAGAGAGAGAGAGAGAGGAATCGCGGGTCTGCGCGCACAGGCGCGCAGACGACTCTCCCGTGCGAAAATAACTGTTTTCCAGACGTCTGGAAACGATCCCAGACGTCTGTTCATACGTCTGGACCTCCTCCCAGACGTCTTAAAAGACGTCTGGGGCACGCGTTCGTTACACAAACGTAACGGTGACTACGGCACGCGCGATGAGTGCACGGGTAGCTACCCCGCACTGGCACACGGTCAGTCGTTTCCGTTAACAGGTGCGCTCAAAACACAACACGGAACCAGTATAGGGTAGAGCCCTCCCAGTAACAGGGGTCCAACCCCTCCACAGTCTACGCACCCTCGCCTGACTACCCTGGTTTGCCCAGTGGGCCTAACAAGTCGGTGTAGGAGGATAGCAGAACCCCGGGGCCCATGAGGTAGCTAGTGCTCTCCCTACACTAGTAGCTTTCCTCGGTACTGCGTACGCGAGGGCCAGCAAGTCGGTGTACAGTGGCCAAACCCACCCCGGTCTCAACCTAAGGGCGGCAAGCTCCCCTCTACATTAAGAGGTAATGTGTGCTCTCTTTGGTACCACGTACCCAAGAGACAACACACTTCCACGTTTCACTTTCTCAGTTCCATTCTATTCTCTTTCCAGGAGTTCTACTCCTAATTCCCCGTAGGGTTCGTATTCTTTTTGTTTGGCATTGTAGGTTTCACTATTCCAGTCTTACGTTCATACAACCCATATTCTAAATCATATTTATTCATTAATAACAGGCAGCTGTTAATTTACAGGCAGCTATTAATTTACAGGGAGCTATTATTTCCTTTCCACTTTTCCAAGACTACAATAGATATATATTCCACTAGTTTTTCCAGTCCTATAATTCATGCAGTACCCTAGGATCTATCATTCAATCTAGTTTCTCAGTCCTAGGGTTCATGCAATACCCTAGACTCTATTAATTTTTTTACAATTGTAACAAATTATGCTAATTAAATTAAAAGCCACTCTACCAGCTACAACGGGAGTACTGGGGGCATGGTCAGCAATCCCGCGCGCCTCCACAACCCCCAGGACTGCAATGGTACGGGGTCCTAACACAAGGATCAAACACAAGGAGTTTCTCAGAAAGGTATACAATTACTGTAAAAGGGTAGAGGATTTTATTCTGGAAAGAACGCAACTCGAAACGCGGAAAACGGACTCCGAACGGGCCCTAAACGGGTCGAAAACGACGAAACTGTCCAAAATTAGACGTCTGGAACCTCTTCCAGACGTCTTAAAAGGTGGGCCAGATTGTACCTTCTCTCTGTGTAGTCCTTCAAACGTCCAGAAGCCTGCTGGAACGTATGACCCAGTTCCCAGACGTCCGATGGTCACCCTGGACGTCTGGAAGTCCTCTCCGTCGTCTGGCACTGCGGCCAGACGTCCGATTCACGTGGGATGACGAATCCTCGTGCCCTCCAGAGCAGAACCTGCACGCACCCACACCTGCTCTCAACACGATGGATCGTAGACGAAGGCGCGACGGACGGTTGCATGGCCGTACACGCGAAAAAGGAAGAAGACAGAAATATCTTACCTGCTAGACGTCTGGACAGTCCTCCAGACGTCTTCACCGTCGTCTGGTCGTAATCCCAGACGTCTAATTCTGGAAAATTTTCCAGAATACAGAGCCCGACTCACTCTCCGCCCGCGACGCACGGCTGCGCCTAAACCGTCTGCGTGCTGCCTGAGCTGCAGCAGCCCCTCCGCGACACTCCACGCCCGCTGCTCCCCCGTCGGCCGGCTCTAAATACCCCGACAAGCTCGAGCCCTCATGGTCGAGCATCTTCTTCTACTCGCAACACCCCCTCCCGCACACTCGCTGCGGCCGTTGCTGCCGCCATTCGCTCGCTCGCGCTCTCGCACTGGCAGGGAGAAAGCGAAGAGGAAGGCGGAGGAGATGAGGGTAAGGGAGAGGGCGAGGGCATCCTTATAAGGCCGCGCGGGGAGAGGGAGAAAAAAGCTGCGCGCCTGCAGGAGGAGAGAGGGAAAAAGAGGGGCGAGAGCGGTGGGTGCAGTCTGCGCGCGCAGGTGCACAGACACAACCCCGTAGGCCGCAAAAATTGATTACCAGACGTCTGGACAGACGTCTGGGACACTTCCCAGACGTCTTAAAAGCCCGTCCGATGCCTCGTTCTTAACAATATAACAAACTCAAAGGAAGTTTCGTCCCCGAAACTTGCGCTTAACTAGGGTGCGGGAAAGAGCAACATATACAAACATAACAAACTCAAAGAGAACCGAAGTCGGTCCAAAAAGACGTACCCACGAAGAGCTCCGGGTACCGCTCCCGCATTGCCGCCTCAGGCTCCCAGGTAGCCTCCTCATACCGCTCGCTCCACAAAACCTTCACCAGGGGTACTTGCTTTCGTCTCAAACTGCAGACGGCTCAGTCGAGAATCTGTACTGGCCGCTCAGGGTAGGTCAGGTCGTCTCCCACCTCGACGCTCTCATGACTCAGTACATGATTGGGATCGGCAACGTACTTCCTAAGGTTGGACACGTGGAACACGTCGTGCACACCAGAAAGCCGAGGGGGAAGGGCAAGTCTGTAAGCAACGGGTCCAACCCGCTCCAGGACCTCAAAGGGCCCCACGAACCTCATCGCGAGCTTCTCTCTCACCCCAAACCACTGCAGGCCTTTCATGGGCGAGACACGAAGGAAGACGTGGTCCCCAACCTCAAACTGCACCTCTCTTCGTCTCCGATCCGCATAGCTCTTCTGCTTGCTCCTGACAGTGCAGAGTCGCCTGTGGATCTGCTCGACTACCTCCTGACTGTGCCGGATCAACCTGGGGCCAACCTCCCACTTGGTCCCCACCTCAACCCAACTCAAGGGTGCCGTACACCTCCGTCCGTACAAAGCCTCGTAGGGAGCCATGCCGATGCTTGAGTGATAGCTGTTGTTGTATGCAAACTTCGCCAGGGGCAAGTGCTCCACCCAAGAGCCCCTCCAGTCCAGTACACAGGCACGCAAAAGGTCCTCAAATGTCTGTATCATGCGCTCAGACTGTCCGTCCGTCTGGGGGTGGTAAGTTGTACTAAATCTCAACCGCGTCCCCAGGACTTGCTGAAACTCACCCCAAAACTGGGACGTAATGCGGGTATCCCGGTCAGAAACGATCTTCCACGGAACTCCGTGTAGTCATACCACGTCGCGGATATACCTCTCTGCCAACTGTGCTGGTCCCAAAGTAACTCGGATCGGCAAGAATCGTGCCGTCTTCGTCAGTCTATCCACAATTACCCAGACTGCGTCGTGTCCTCGCTAGGTAACAGGTAAACCCACCACCAAGTCCATTGTGATGCTCTCCCACTTCCACTCTGGCACTGGAAGCGGCTATAGCGGCCCTGCAGGCCTCTGATGCTCGGCTTTCACCTGCTGGCACACTAAGCACTGCTGCACGAATCCACCCACATCTTGCTTCATCCCCCTCCACCAAAACTCGCGTCTCAAGTCGTGGTACATCTTTGTATTTCCGGGATGTATGGTGAATCTGGAACCGTGTGCCTCAGTCAGGAGCTCTCTCAACAGCTCCTCGTCTCTGGGAATGCACAACCGTCCCCTCAGGCGCAGCACCTGGTCTGTGAAGGAGAAGTCCCCAAGGTCTCCTAACAGTACTCTATCGCACAAGGACTGCAAGTACGGATCAGCCATCTGTCCTATGATGATGCGGTCTATCAGCTCTGGCCTAATCTGTCGTGTCACAGTCACTACCCCACAGTGCCCCCGTAACTCTAGGGGTCGCCAACTGCCCACCTCCTCCAAAAGGCTCCAACTCTATAACTGTAAACCAGTCAAGTGTGCAGGCGCCTTCCAGCTCAAGGCATCAGCCACCACGTTGGCCTTTCCCAGGTGATAGGAAATGCTGCAGTCATAGTCCTTCAGGAGATCCAACAACGTCTCTGTCTCATGTTGAGCTCCTTCTGATCAAAAAGTTATCTGAGGCTCTTGTGAACTGTGAAAATCTCAAAGGTCTCACCGTACAAGTAGTGCCTCCAGGTTTTCAGTGTAAAGACGACAGCTGCCGGCTCCAGGTCGTGGGTAGGGTAGGTATGCTCATGGAGCTTCAGTTTCCACGAAGCGTAAGCGACAACGTGACCCCTCTACATGAGCACACCCCCTAACCCCTATAAGGAGGCATCCGTGTACACAATGAACCCGCTACTACTGTCAGGGATGGTGAGCATGGGAGCCGAAGTCAACCTCTCCTTCAGCTCCTGAAAACACGCCTCACAGACGTCTGTCCAAGCGAAGGGCACGTCCTTCCGGGTCAACTGTGTCATAGGACGCGCAATCTGTGAAAAGCCCCTGATGAACTGTCTGTAGTAGCCTGCCAATCCCAGGAAACTGCGAATCTCAGTGACTGAGCGCGGTCTCTCCCACATGAACACTGCGTCGACCTTGGCTGGGTCCACTGCCAGGCCGTCCCCAGAGATCACATGACCTAAGAAGGTCACCTCCCTCAACCAGAACTCGCACTTGCTGTATTTGACGTATAGCCTACGTCGTCTCAGTGTGTCCAGAACCATCTGCAAGTGCTGTCCGTGCTGCGTCTGATCTCGAGAATAGATGAGTACGTCGTCAATAAATACCACCACGAATTGGTCCAAGTACGGTCTAAACACCCGGTTCATCAGGTCCATGAAAGCAACGGGGGCATTGGTCAGCCCAAACAGCATGACCAAAAACTCGCAGTGTCCGTACCGGGTGCGGAAAGCTGTCTTGGAGATGTCTGCCTCCCTGATCCTCAACTGGTGGTATCCAGACCTCAAATCGATCTTGGAGAACACCGTGGCCCCTCGCAACTGGTCAAACAAGTCATCGATCCTCGACAGCGGATATCTGTTCTTGATGGTGACCCTATTCAGCTGTCGGTAGCCCACACAAAGGTGTAGGGTACCATCCTTCTTCTTCACAAACAGTAACGGGGCTCCCCAGGGAGACGCACTGAGCCTCACAAAGCCCTTCTCCAAAAGGTCCTGCAACTGAGACTTGAGCTCTCGTAGCTCAAGCGGTGCCATCCTGTATGGTGTGGTGGAGATGTGGCTGGTCCCTGGTACTAGTGAGATCTCAAACTCGATCTCACGCTCGGGCGGTAATCCTGGTAACTCGTCTGGGAACACGTCAGGGTACTCTCTGACCACCGGGATGCTCTGGAAGTCTGCCACAGGGCTAGGCTCTGCCACCACACAAGCTAAGAAGCCCTCACACCCTTGGCTCAAAAGTCTCGCCGCCCGAAGTGCCGAAATGCACCTGAAGCCTCCGTCCACTGGCTGTCCGTGAAACTCGAAAGAAGGTAACTCCGATATGGAGAAGACGATCTTCCTCTCAAAACAGTCCACCAAAGCGTGCTAAGTGGACAGCCAGTCCATCCCCAGAATTACGCCAAAGTCCTCCATCTGTATCATAATCCGGTCAGCTGGCAGACTATGTCCCCCGATACTGACCTCACAACCCGTGTACACCTCCTCAGCAACAAACAGCTGACCACTCGGACCTCTGATTACGAACGGATTCTCTAACAGCATATAGTCCTGGCCCAAACAAACTGCGAAACTGGCTGCGACAAACGAGTGCGTAGCGCTGGAATCGAAAAGTGTGTAAACAAGTATGCCGGAAACTGAAACCATACCTGCCACCATCGATCCCGAAGCTCTGGCATCCCTCAGCTCTAGGTGCGGACGAAGCAGCCACACTCTACGTCGGACGGGTAGGTGCTGGCCGGTACCCTCCTTGTGACTGCTGTCCTCCTCCTCGCGCCTGGGAACCGCGGCCTCTTACGCGTCCTCCAGTGCTCAACGCGGGAAGTATCTGCTGACCTCCTGCCCTAGACGGGCAGTCCCTCCTGATGTGGCCCGACTGGCCACACTGGTAGCAGAGGGGAACTCGACTCCCGCCCTCAGTGTGTCCCTGTTGTCGGTTGGGCGGGGGTCCGGTGCTGGCGACTGGCACCTGTCGAGGGCCCCCAAAGGCCACTGATGTCCCTGCAAAACGTGACGGCTCTCCTGCGGACGCCACGTGTCTCCTCTCTCGCCGGCCCTGTGAAAAGTCTGGCTGGAAGGGCCTCTTCCGCCCGAAGTCAGTGTCTCGCGCGGACAGGTTGGTCTCCTCGTAGGTCATAGCTGCCTCCACCACCCTCGAAAACATAGGCAGCTTCAGGGGTTTGACATACCCCCGAATCGCAGGCCGGAGCCCCTCGGTGAACCTCCAAAGGCGCTCCTCCTCAGTGGCTACCGCTGTCGCAGCAAAGCGGGACAGCTCTAGAAAACAAGTGCGGTACGCGCTCATGGTCATCGTCCCCTGGCGGAGAGTAAGGAACTCCCGCCTCCTCTGGTCCTGCCACGTCTGGGGAAAGTACTGCTCGCAGAAGAGTGTGACGAACCAGTCCCACGTCGGCTCGTCCCTCTCCTGTCCCCTGACCGCCCTCGACCACCTGTGTGCCACACTCTCCAGCTGGTATGTGGCAAAGGCCACACGGCACTCCACCGGTGGCGAAGGGTGTCGAAAACCTTCTCGAGCTGCTCGAGCCAGTCCTCTGCCTCGGTCGGGTCCTCATCCCCCTTGAAGGAGGGGGGCTTCAGCTTCCGGAACTGCCCGAAGAGCTCGAAGTGGCGTTGCAGTGGAGATGCTGGTGCAACTCCAGGCAAAGGTGCCTCGTGCACAGAAGTGTCGGAGGAAGGTGGGGGCGGTGGCGGCCCATCCCCTCCCCCGTGTCCAGCATCGCGTCCGTCGTGTGGTCCCACAGAGGACTCCCCCTCCGCAACCCCAGGGAGAGGTGCTCAGGGCAGTGGGTGGAGCTGCTCTCGCACAATATCCCATATCAGCTGGGCGAGGTCGTGGGCCTGAATTCTCGGGAGCAGTGGCTGGTCCACTGAGGTGTCGACAGCAACACGCCCACCTCACCGACCTCGTCCTCGGCCGCGCCCGCGGCCCGCCTCGCTAATCCCGCAACGAGGCATCTCCTGCGAGGAGACGCGAAACAAAGCGAAAACACGTTAATACGGAACGATATCTAACGGAAACGTCTAAGAGCTCATGTCAAAAGATATGTTGTGGTGGCTACTCTAGTTACAGACATGTGAATTGGTTATTTTCCAGTCAGTTGATTCACTTCTCGGGACGACCTTGCTCTGATACCATCTTGTAACGATCCGATTCCCGAGTCCCTACGAGATACGAGAATCGGACCGACTTGACTAATCCCAAGACCTAGTCGTCCAACGAGGAAGTAACCAAAAGAGCAGTAAAATAAACCACATTCAGCATGAATATAACTACAGTAACAAAATACAGCAGTAAGAAAAGGAACTACTACGGTATACACCACCACAACAGTAGAACAACAAATATGTATATAACATAAAGCTTACAATAAAGAAGTACAAGAAGTAACAAGGAAACTACTCACTACAGTGGAAGAAAAGTGCAAAAAGAACTGGGGTAACTCTACTGGACCCTACTAGCCCAGCGTCCTCTGCAGCCGCTGACCCTGGCTGCTCAATACCTGGTCCTGAGAAGTAACGAGTGTAACACGTCAGCGAAACGATGAGTATAGTGGCAGCTAAAAGCAAAATAAACAGTAGAGTGTATAGTAGTTGTTATATTTTTACTTTCTTTAATTACATCTTTCTATTATTTCACAACCTATTTATTTCTCAGATCTTTCACTTGATCTTGAATGTTCCTCTTGGGAACGATCTTGATTTGCAGTCTTTTCCGAAAAGTAGAAGTAACACGTGGTACTCCCCTGGCCGGGAGAGTCTCCCGTGGTGGTCCTACCCCCAGTCAACCACCCCAAGGTCACTGACAGACGTAACGGTGACTACGGCACGCGTGATAAGCGCACGGGTAGCTACCCCGCACCGGCACGCGATCAGTCGTTTCCGTTAACTGGTGCGCTCAAAACACAGCACGGAACCAGTATAGGGTATAGCCCTCTCAGTAACTGGGGTCCAACCCCTCCACAGTCCACGCACCCTCGCCTGACTACCCTGGTTTGCCCAGTATGCCTAATAAGTCGGTGTAGGAGGCTAGCAGAACCCCGGGGCCCGTGGGGTAACTAGCGCTCTCCCTATACTAGTAGCTCTCCTCATTACTGTGTACGCAAGGGCTAGCAAGTCGGTGTACAGTGGCCAAACCCACCCTGGTCTCAACCTAAGGGCGGCAAGCTCCCCTCTACACTAAGAGGTAATGTGTGCTCTCTTTGGTACCACGTACCCAAGAGACAACACACTTCCACGTTTCACTTTCTCAGTTCCATTCTATTTTCCTTCTAGGAGTTCTACTCCTAATTCCCCGTAGGGTTCGTATTCTTTTTGTTTGGCCATTGTAGGTTTCACTGTTCCAGTCTTACGTTCATACAACCCATACACTAAATCATATTTATTCATTCATAACAGGCAGCTATTAATTTACAGGCAGCTATTAATTTACAGGGAGCTATTATTTCCTTTCCACTTTTCCAAGACTGCAATAGATATAAATTCCACTAGTTTTTCCAGTCCTAGGATTCATGCCATACCCTATGATCTATCATTCAATCTAGTTTCTCAGTCCTAGGGTTCATGCAATACCCTAGACTCTATTAATTTTTCTACAATTGTAACAAACTACGCTAATTAAATTAAAAGCCACTCTACCAGCTACAACGGGAGTACTGGAGGTGTGGTCGACAATCTCGCGCGCCTCCGCAACCCCCAAGACTACAATGGTACGGGGTCCTAACACAAGGATCAAACACAAGGAGTTTCTCAGAAAGGTATACAATTACTGTAAACGGGTAGAGGATTTTATTCTGGAAAGAACGCAACTCGAAACGCGGAAAACGGACTCCGAACGGGCCCTAAACTGGTCGAAAACGACGAAACTGTCCAAAATCAGACATCTGGAACCTCTTCCAGACGTCTTAAAAGTTGGGTCAGATTGTACCTTCACTCTGAGTTGTCCTTCAGACGTCCAAAAGCCTGCTGGAACGTCTGACCCCAGTTCCCAGACGTCCGATTGTCACCCCGGACGTCTGGAAGTCCTCTCCGTCGTCTGGCACTGTGGCCAGACGTCCAATTCACGTGGGATTACCAATCCTCGTGCCCTCCCGAGCAGAACCTGCACGCACCCACACCTGCTCTCAGCACGACGGATCGCAGACGAAGGCGCGGCGGACAGCTGCATGGCCGTACACGCGAAAAAGGAAGAAGATAGAAATATCTTACCTGCCAAACGTCTAGACAGTCCTCCAGACGTCTTCACCGTCGTCTGGTCGTAATCCCAAACGTCTGATTCTGGAAAATTTTCCAGAATACAGAGCTTGACTCACTCTCCGCCCGCGACGCACGGCCGCGCCGCACCCCGTCCGCCTGCTGCCTAAGCTGTAGCAGCCCCTCCGTGACACTCCACGCCCGCTGCTCCCCCGTCGCCGGCTCTAGCTGCCCCGGCAAGCTCAAGCCCTCACGGTCGAGCATCTTCTTCTTCTCGCAACACCCCTTCCCGCACACTCGCCGCGGCCGCAACTGCCACCGCTCGCTCACTCGCTCGCGCTCTCGCACTGGCAGGGAGAAAGAGAAGAGGAATGCAGAGGAGATGAGGGTAAGGGAGAGGGCGAGGGCATCCTTATAAGGCCACGCGGGGAGAGGGAGAAAAAAGCTACGTGCCTGCAGGAGGAGAGAGAGAAAAAGAGGGGCGAGAGCGGCAGGTGCAGTCTGCGTGCTCAGACGCAACCCTGTAGGCCGCAAAAATTGATTACCAGACGTCTAGAAAGGGTTCCAGACGTCTGGACAGACGTCTGGGACACTTCCCAGACGTCTTAAAAGCCCGTTTGGTGCCTCGTTCTTAATAATTTAGGACATTGATTTTACTTCTGACTTGGCCTTTCAAACTTGTTTATGTGTTCAATTGATGCATGGATCATCATTTGTTCTTTTGCTTTCAGAATATCTCATTTTTGTGACCTAATTATGAAGTTTTAGCATAGAGTAAAAGTTTTAGGTCATTTTCTTTAATTCCCACACTTAACCCTTTTTATCTTTTAATTTGATATTGTTTTACTTAGTGTCTAGCTTAATTTCAGCCTTTTAGCCATGATGAGTAGCCACTCATCACGCCCCACGCGGGATCGAAGATCGGACGGCTTACGATGCGCGCACACGGATCTGGCGCAAACAAGCACAACTGCGGGCGAGCAACCGATGGGCAGGGGCCTTCACCGACGTTTTAGGAAGGGTTTTAACGACATCCCGAACGTTGCTAAAACCCCTTCTTCATTTGGAAAGCCCCTCTTCCTATTTAAACCCCTTCCAACCACCCATGGGAAGCATTCACTCCACGTGCAAGTGTTCTACCCCCCTCCTAGCTACCTTTAAGCCCTTTTGTAATCGCCAGAGACAACGAGCTGCCAACGGAGCCCCCTCCACCACTGTGGCTGCCTCGCCGTCCCCTCTCTCTCTCTCTCTCTTTCCTTCTTTTGAGCTTTACTTTACTTATGTTCAAGCATTTATCTAGTGTTGTAATTATGAACTAAAGTTGCATGTTAAATGAAGTTTTTTTATATTCAATTGCTTGCTCCATTTTCTATTCAAGTTGCATGTTGCGAATGAAACAATTCTAATCCTAATCTCTCTCTTCTCTCTCTCTCACTTTTCACCCACGACTTTTCGCAAGCAAAAACCTGTTATTTTTGTGACATTAAGTGACAGGAGAAATCCGATTTTCACGCCTCCCTCAGATTGACACTCGGACTCACGTCCGTTTCCTTATTTTAAAACCGACGTTGCAAGCTATAACGACTCTTCTAAACAAAGACGTCACGTGCATGTCAGAGAACTACTAGTGTAGGGAGAGAGCTAGCCACCCTACGGGGCCCGGGGTTCAGCTAGCCACCCTACACCGACTTGCTAGGCCCACTGGGCAAACTAGGGTAGTCAGACGAAGGTGCACGGACTGTGGAGGGGTGAGACCCCTATTTGGTTCTGAGGGACTAGACCCCTGTTACTGTGAGGGCTAGACCTTATACTGTTCCGTGCTGTACTTTGAGCATACCCATTAACATAAACGACTGACCGCGTGCTAGTGCAAGGTAGCTACCTGTGCGCTTATCCGTGACCTTGGGGTGGTTGACTGGGTGTAGGACCACCACGGGGGGCTCTCCCGACCAGGAGAACACCACGTACGACTTCTACCCTTCAGAAAAGATTACAATCAAGATCGTTCCCATGAGGAACATTCGAGATCAAGAAAGAAATCTGATAAATAAACCAATGGGTAAAAAGGAATAACTTGTAAAATAAAGTAATTGGAATAAACAGCTACCTGTTCACTTTTACTGCTTTAGTTAGTTGGTTGCCACCCTACTCAGTTTTCACTGACTCTGTTACTCATAACCTCCTTTCTGGTCCAGGTGTTGAGCAGCCCAAGCCTCCGGCTGCAGAGGGTGTTGGGCCTAATAGAGCCTAGTAGCAATAGCTTTCTTTTAGTACTTTCTGTGTAGTGAGTTTAGACTCTTGTACCTTTACGTTTCTGTACCTTGTTACTGTTTTACTGTTGTGGTGGTAATATGTACTGTTAGCAACTTTTCTTCCCTTACTGCTTGTACTCTTTTTACTGTTAGTTGCATAGCATTGTGAATGTGGTTTATTTTCCTGCTTTTTGGTTATTTCTTCTTGGACGATTGGGTCTTGGGATCAGTCGAGTCGGGCCGGTCTCGTGTTCTGTAGGGATTCAGGAACCGGGTCGTAGCAAGATGGTGTCAGAGTAAGGTCATCCCGAGAAATGAATCAATTAGCATGAGAGTAACCAATTCACATGCATGTAACTAGAGTGACCACCACAACGTACCGTTTGACATCTGTTCTGAGTTTCCTTTTTCTGAAGTCTGTTAGAGTTGACTTCTTTTTGTTCTGTTTCTATGTCTCCTTGCAGGAGATGCCTCGACATGGAGTCCTTGAGGCGGGCCGCGGACGCGATCGTGAACGAGGTCGGAGGGGGGAACGTGCCGAGCCGAGGCATCAGTGGACCAACCATTTCTCCCGGGAGTTTAGGCCTAGGACCTGGCGTAGTTGATACGAGATATAGTATGGGAGGAGCTCCACCCACCCCCACGAGCACCTCTCCCTGGGGACGTGGAGGAGGAGTCCTTTATGGGACCACGAGACCGACACAGCACTGGACGTGGGGGAGGGGGTGGTCCTCTACCGTCCCCACCGCACTCTGACACTTCCGAGCATGAGCCCTCCCTGCAAGGAGGCGTGCCCATTCCCCTCTCCAGCTGCACTACGAGCTTTTCGGATAGTTTTGGAAGCTGAAGCCCCCTTCCTTCAAGGGGGATGAGGACCCATCAGAGGTAGAGGACTGGCTCGAGCAGATTGAGAAGGTGTTTGACACCCTTCGCCCCCGTGTGGAGTGCCGTGTGGCCTTTGCCATGTACCAGCTGAAGAGCGCGGCACATAGGTGGTGGAGGGTAGTCAGAGGCCAAGAGAGGGCAGAGCCGACGTGGGACCAGTTTGTGACCCCCTTCTACGAGCAGTACTTTCCCCAGACGTGGCAAGACCAGAGGAGGCGAGAGTTCCACACTCTTCGCCAGGGGACAATGACTGTTAGCGCGTACCGCACGCGCTTCCTGGAGCTGTCACATTTTGCTGCAACAGCAATGGCTACTGAGGAGGAGCACCTGTGGAGGTTCATTGAGGGGCTCCGGCCGGCCATTTGGGGGTATGTCAAACCCCTGAAGCTGCCCACGTTCTCGAGAGTGGTGGAGGCAGCTATGACATATGAGGAGATCAACTCGACCGCATGAGACACTGACAGCAGATGGAAGAGGCCCTCCCAGCCAGAGTACTCACAGGGTCGGCGAGAGAGGAGGCACGCGGCGCCCGCAGGAGAGCCGTCACATTTCGCAGGGTCATCAGCAGCCATTGGGAGCCCCCGACAGGGGCCAGCTGCCAGCACTAGACCCCTACCCAGCCATCAGCAAGGACCTATTGTTAAGACCCGAGCCATCAAAGCTCTTTAAGACGTCTGGGACTTGGGTCAGACGTCTGGACACCTTCCCAGACGTCTCGAAATCAATTTTTGTGTGCGTAGGACCGCGAGTCTGCACGGGTGCCGCGCACAGACTGAGCCCAGCCGCCTTCTTCTCTTTCTTCTTCCCTCGCCGACTTGCAGAGCTGCCCCCTCCCTTGCCTATATATACCCCTCCTCTCCCTCACGCCACCCCACTCCCATCCACCTTCTCCAGCGAGAGCGAGAGTGAGAGCAGCAGCTACAACCAAGTGCAGCGGCGGAGAGGAGAGGAGCAGCGAGAGGGAAGTGAGGAGAGCGCGCGAGCCGTGAGAGAAAGCTCGCCAGAGCAGCTCGAGATCGGCCGGGCCTGCGCGAGGTGGAGTGTGTGTCGGGAGGTTCCCCCGACGCTGCTGCAGCTAGAGCAGTGGACGAGCGAGCATGGCGCGGCCGCGCGCAGCAGGACGAAGATGAAGGAGCTTCTGATTCTGGGATTTTTCCCAGAATCAAACGTCTGGACCTACATCCAGACGACGTGGACGACGTCTGGAGGGAGCTCCAGACGACTGAGAGGTACGTACTGCGCCCTTTACTTCCCTTTGCGAATACGGCCATGCAAACTGTTCTGCCGAGACTCTGTTGCGTGACGTGTTAAGAGATTTTGCGTGCGCATGCAGGATTCGCTTCAGGAAGGTGCGGGACACGCCCTCCCCCGCGGTTCAAACGATTGGGAGAGGCACCAGACGGCGGAGAGCGTCTCCAGACATCCGGAGGGATAGTCGGACGTCTGGAACTAGGTCAACACAGTTCAGCAGGATCCGTGGACATCTGAGGAGCAGCACAGAGTGAGGTATGGATCTAGACTCCTTTTAAGACGTCTGGAAGATGTTCCAGACGTTTGATTTAAGTCAGAATTGTCATTTTTGACCCGTTTAGGGTCCGTTTGAGGTCTGTTTTCTGCGTTTAAGATTCTGTTCTTCTCCGTATAAGTTCCTTTACTTGTTTGAAATACTTTTATCCTGTTCTGAGTGGTTCCTTGCGGTTGATCCTTGTGTTAGGACCCCGTTCAATTGCGGATTTAGGGGTTACGGAGGCACGTGGACCTGCCGATCGAGCCCCCATTACTCTCGGTTTTGCGGGTAGAGTGGCTTCCCTTAGTTAATTACAACATAAATGCATATCTAAAAGAAATGATAGATCCTAGGGTATGGCATGAATCCTAGGACCAGAAACACTAGATTAAATGATAGATCCTAGGGTATGGCATGAATCCTAGGACTAGAAACACTGGAACGATTGTATTGAATGCCTGAATGGAAGTCTTGGATGAATAATAACTATTTGTAATTGGATAACAGCTGCCTGTGTATAATTGGAAAAGAAAATATTGAATGTTGGAAACACGAGTTACTTGCAAATAAACCTGAAATGATGAAACCTAGTATGGCTTGGCCTGAGAAACATGAGCATGAACCCTACGGGGAATTAAGAGTAGAGCTCCTGGAAATAAATAGAATGGAACTGGAAAGGTGAATGGGGAAGTGAGCTGGCCCTTGAGTACGGAGTACCAAGGAGAGCGACTGTCCCCCTATTTAATGCAGAGCGGAGCTAACCGCCCTAGGGTTGGGACCCGGGGTTAGGACTGGCCACTTTGTACTGACTTTTTGGCCCTCGCGTACACGATACCGGGGAGAGCTACTAGTGTAGGGAGTGAGCTAGCCACCCCACGGGGCCCGGGGCTCAGCTAGCCGTCCTACATCGACTTATTAGACCCACTAGTCAGGCGAGGGTGCACGAACTGTGGAGGGGCGAGACCCCTGTTTGTTACTGTGGAGGGGCTAGACCCCTGTTACTGAGAGGGCTATGCCCTATACTGGTTCCGTGCTGTGCTTTGGGCGCATCTGTTAATGGAAACGACTGACCGCGTGCCAGTGCGGGATAGCTACCGGTGCATTTATCGCGCGTGCCGTAGTCACTGTTACGTCTGTCAGCGACCTTCGGGTGGTTGATTGAGTGTAGGACCACCATGGGAGACTCTCCCAGCTAGGAGAGCACCACGTGCTACTTCTACTCTTCGGAAAAGACTGTAATCAAGATCGTTCCCACGAGGAACATTCGAGATCAAGAAAAAGACCTGATAAATAAACCAAGTGATGAAAGAAAGAATAATTAGTTGAATAAAGAAAGAAATTGAAAACAACAGCTACCTGTCCAACTTTACTGTTTCTCTTAGTTAGCTGGTTGCCACTCTACTCAGCGTTTCGCTGACGTGTTGTACTTACAACCTTTTTCAGGTCTAGGTGTTGAGCAGCCAGAGCCTACGGTTGCAAAGGGTGCTGGGCCCAGTAGAGTCAAGTAGTTGTACTTTTCTTTGTTGTACCGTTCTGCTGTAGTGAGTATTTTGTTACACTCCTATACTCTTTCGTTGTAACTTCATATTCCTGTACTTGTTTAAATTCTCTACTGTTGTGGTGGTGTGTACTATAGTGGTTTACTTCTTTACTGCTGTACTTTTGTTACTGTTAGTTACTTGCATGGTGAATGTGGTTTATTTTTCTGCTTTTTGGTTACTTTCTCGTTGGACGACTGGGTCTTGGGATCAGTCAAGTCGATCCGATTCTCGTGTCCTGTAGGGATTCGGGAATCGGGTCGTAACACCTATCGAGGGTGGGAGTCAAGTTCCCCTTTTCTACCAATGTGGCCAGCTAAGCCACATCAGACGAGACTGCCCGTCTAGGGCTGGTGCGCAGCAGATGCTCCCCACACCGAGCACTAGAGGTCGAGCAAGTGGCAGTGGTTCTTAGGCGCGTAGGGGAGGACAGCAGTCGCGGGGAGTGTGACGGCCAGCGGCTACCTATCCAACACAGAGTATGGCTGCTACTTCCGCACCGAGAGCTGAGGGGCGTATCAACACCCTGACACACAGAGACGCTAGGGCATCAAGTTCAGTGGTGGCAAGTATGGTTACAGTTTCCACCAGATTAGTTTACGTACTTTTTGATTCCGGCACCACGCACTCATTTGTTGCTACGAGTTTTACTATCAGTTTGGGATAAGACTGTGTGCTGCTTTTGTGATCAGAGGTCCGGGTGGTCAGCTGTTTGTAGCTGAGGAGGTCTACACAGACTGTGAGGTCAGTATTGGGGGACACAGCCTTCCCACTGACCTGATCGTGATACCTATGCAGGACTTTGGCGTGATTCTGGGAATGAATTAGCTGTCCGCTTACCACACGCTGATGGACTATTTTGAGAGGAAGATCGTCTTCTCCATACCGGAGATGCCTTCCTTTGAGTTTCACGGACAGCCGGTAGACGAAGGTTTCAGGTGCATTTCTACACTTCAACCAGCGAGTCTTTTGTGCCAGGGGTGTGAGGGCTTCCTGGCTTATGTAGTGGCAGAGCCCAGCCCCGTGGCAGACTTTCAGAGCATCCCGGCAGTTAGAGAGTACCCTAACGTGTTTCCTGAGGAGCTACCAGGACTACCTCCTTAGCGTGAGATCAAGTTTGAGATCTCACTAGTACTGGGGACCAGCCCATTTTTACAGCACCGTACAGGATGGCACCACTTGAGTTGCGCGAGCTCAAGTCCCAATTGTAGGACCTGTTGGAGAAGGGCTTTGTGAGACCCAATGCATCCTCGTGGGGAGCCCCGGTGTTATTTGTGAAGAAGGATGGTACCTACGCCTTTGTGTTGACTACAGACAATTGAATAGGGTCACCATCAAGAACAGGTATCCGTTGCCGAGGATTGACAATCTGTTTGACCAGTTGCGAGGTGCCACAGTTTTCTCCAAGATAGATCTGAGATCGAGCTACCACCAGTTGAGGATCAGGGAGACCGACATCTCCAAGACAGCTTTCTGCACTCAGTACGGACACTACAAGTTTTTGGTCATGCTGTTTGGGCAGACCAACGCCCCCGCTGCCTTCATGGATTTGATGAACAGGGTGTTCAGACCGTATCTAGATCAGTTTGTGGTGGTATTTATTGATGATGTGCTCATGTACTCGCAGGATCAGGTGCAGCACGGACAGCACTTGTGGATGGTTCTGGACACGTTGAGACGACGTAGGCTGTATGCCAAATACTGCAAGTACGAGTTTTGTTTGAGGCAGGTGACCTTCTTGGGTCATATGATTTCAGGGGATGGCTTGGCTGTGGATCCAGCCAAGGTAGAGGCTGTACTCAGGTGGGAGAGGCCATGTACAGTGACAGGGATCCGTAGTTTCTTGGGACTGGCAGGTTACTACCGGCGGTTTATCAAAGGTTTCTCACAGATTGCACATCCTATGACCCAGCTGAACCGGAAGGACGTGCCCTTTGCTTAGACAGATGCTTGTAAGGCGTATTTTCAAGAGTTGAAGGAGAGGCTGACTTCGGCTCCTGTGCTCACCATCCCAGATAGCAGTGGCGGTTTCATTGTCTTCACGGACACTTCGTTGCAAGGGTTAGGGGGTGTGCTCATGCAGCGGGGTCACGTTGTCGCTTATGCTTCGCGGCAACTGAAGCCCCATCAGCATAGCTACCATACCCACGACTTAGAGCTGGCAGCTGTTGTCTTCGCACTGAAGAGATGGAGGCACTACCTTTACGGTGAGACTTTTGAGATATTCACGGATCATAAGAGCCTCAGGTACTTGTTTGATCATAAGGAGCTTAACATGAGATAGAGACGTTGGTTAGAGCTCCTGAAGGACTATGATTGCAGCTTCTCCTACCATCCGAGGAAGGCCAACGTGGTGGCTGACGCCTTGAGCTGGAAGGTGCTTGCCCACTTGGCCAGTTTACAGGCACAGAGTTGGAGACTTATGAAGGAGTTGGGTAGTTGGCGATCCCTAGAGTTACAGGGGCATTGTGGGGTAGTGACAGCGACCCGACAGACGAGACCAGAGCTGATAGACTGCATCGTCACAAGGCAGATGGCAGATCCATATCTGCAGTCGTTGAGAGACAAAGTACTGTCAGGGGACCCAGGAGACTTCTCTTTTTTAAACAAGGTACTGCGCATGAGGGGACGTTTGTGCGTTCCCAGAGATGAGTTGTTGAGAGAGTTCCCGACTGAGGCACACGGGTCCAGGTTCACCATACATCTCGGGAACACGAAGATGTATCATGATCTGAGACGTGACTTTTGGTGGAGAGGGATGAAGCGGGATGTAGGTGAGTTCGTGTAGTAGTGTTTGGTGTGCCAGCAGGTGAAGGCCGAGAATCAGCAGCCCACAGGGCCGTTGAAGCCACTTCCTGTGCCAGAGTGGAAGTGGGAGAGCATCACCATGTACTTGGTGGTTGGCTTGCCCATTACCTAGCGAGGACACGACGTAGTCTGGGTGATTGTAGACAGATTAACGAAGATGGCATGTTTCATGCCGATCTGAGTTACCTTGGAACCAGTGCAGTTGGCAGAGAGGTGTATTCGTGATGTGGTATGTTTGCACGGAGTTCCGCGTGAGATTGTATCCGACCGGGATACCCGTTTTACTTCCCAGTTTTCGGCTAAGTTTCAGCAGGCCTTGGGGACACGGTTGAGGTTTAGCATGGCATACCACCCCCAGACGGATAGACAGTCAGAGCGCACGATACAGACATTGGAGGACCTCTTATGTGCCAGTGTACTGGACTAGAGGGGCTCCTGGGAGGAGCACTTGCCCCTGGCAGAGTTTACATATAATAATAGTTATCACTCGAGTATCGGCATGGCACCCTACGAGGCTCTGTACGGGAGGAGGTGTACTGCACCCTTGAGTTGGGTTGAGGTGGGGACCAAGTGCGAGGTTGGCCCCAGGCTTCTCCGGTAGAGTTAGGAGGTGATTGAGCAGATTCATAGATGACTTCGCACTGTTAGGAGCAGACAGAAGAGTTATGCTGATCAGAAGTGCAGAGAGGTGCAGTTCGAAGTTGGGGATCACATCTTTCTTCGCATTTCTCCCATGAAGGGCCTGGAGCGATTTGGGGAGAAAGGGAAGCTTGCACTGAGGTTTGTGGCACCCTTTGAGGTTTTGGAGCGAGTAGGACCCATTGCTTACAGGCTTGCCCTTCCTCCCCAGCTTTCCGGTGTGCACGACGTGTTCCACGTGTCCAACCTCAGCAAGTACGTCGCCGATCCCAGTCACGTTCTGAGCCACGAGAGTGTCGAGGTGGGTGATGACCTAACCTACCCCGAGAGACCAGTACAGATACTAGACAGAGCAGTCAGGAGTCTAAAACGGAAGCAAGTACCCCTAGTGAAGGTCTTGTGGAGGAGCTAGAGGTGTGAGGAGGCTACCTGGGAGCCTGAGGCGGCGATGCGAGAGCGATACCCAGAGCTTTTTGAGGGTACGTCTTTTCGGACCGGCTTCGGTCCTCTTTAAGTTTGTTGTGCGTATATAGTTCTTTTTTCGCACCCTAGCTAGCTCAAGTTTCAGGGATGAAACTTCCTTTAAGTTTGTTATGATGTAGAGACCTATTCTGTCCTGAGCCTTTTAAGACGTCTGGACTGTCGGTCAGACGTCTGGACCACTTCCCAGATGTCTAGAAATCAAAATTTTTGGGTACGAGCTTTGCATCTGCGCGCGTGCTACGCACAGACAATACCCTCTTTCTCTCTTTTTCCTTCCTCTCTCCTTCTTCCCAACCCTAGCGAGACTTAAAAAAGGCCCCCTTCCCCTCTTCTTCCTTCCTCACTTCACCCAGCAGGCACCTTCTTCCCTTCCTCTCCACCATAGTGAGAGGAGCGAGCGCGAGAGCGGCGATGAGGAGGAGAGGCGGCGTAAGGAGAGGAGGAGAAGCTTGATCTTGCGAGCTCATGTGGGAGCTCGTCAGAGGGCGCACGGCCGAAGCAGTGCGTGAGGGAGGAGGAGAGCGTCGAGGGAGTCATCCCCGACACTACTGCAGCCGGAGCTGCAGGCGAGGAGGCAAGGCGCGGTTGCACGTGGCGAGGGCAAGCAAGAGGAGGTCCTGGTTCTGGGTTTTTCCTAGAATCAGACGTGTGGAGTGACGTCCAAATGATGGAGTAGACGTTTGGAGACAGCTCCAGACTTCTGAAGACAGATCTCGTGAAGGTACGTTTCCTTTTGCGGATACGGCCATGCAGGCCGCTCCGCAGCTACGCTTTGCGTGGCTAATTGTGGGAGATTTGCTATCACATGTAGGGATTGCTTTGGGAAGGTGCGAGACACGCCCTCCCACATGTTTCAGACATCTAGGCAACTCACCAGATGGCTGGAAGCACTCCCAGACATCTGGAGAGGAGGTCGGACATCTGGAGCAGGGTCCAGACGGTCCAGAAGAGGTCCTGGACGTCTAAGGTCGACACAGAGCCTGAGGTGCATTTCTAGTCACTTTTAAGACGTCTGGAAATTGTGCCAGATGTCTGATTTGAGTCAGTAACTCTATTTTTTATCTGTTTAGGATCCATTTGGGGTCCATTTTATGCAAACTAGATATCGGTGTTTTCCTTGTGAGTTCCTCTACTTGTTAGAAGACTTTTTATACTGTTCTGAATGTTCCATTGTGATTGTTCCTTGTTATAGGACTTTGTTCCGTTGCGGGTTCGAGACTTGCTAAGGCACGTGAGCCTTCCGTTCTAGCCCCCAATACTCCTGGGTTGTCTGGTAGAGTGGCTTTCCCTAAATTAATTATAAACCTGAATGCATATGTTGATTAAATAACTAAAATCTAGGATATGGCATGAATCCTAGGATGAGTACTTGAAATGTCTTTATGCGTGTTTGAATTGCAGTCTTGAATGAATAAACATAAATGATAACAACTGCCTGATAATGTACAAGAGCTGCCTGTGAAATATGAATTACCTGTGCTAGTTAGATAGTTATTTGTGACATTACCTGTTGTATACGTTAGATGATAGAAATACGAGCTGCATGTGCATAACCTGAGAATGGAAATATGAATGATAGAAATATGAGCTGCATGTGTATAACCTGAGAATAGAAACGTGAATGATGAAACATGGTATGGAATGGCATGAGAAATATGAGCATGAACCCTATGGGGAATTAGGAGCAGAGCTCTTGGAAATAAATGGGATGGATCTGAAAATGTGAGTGGGGAAATGTGCTGGCCCTTGAGTACGTGGCACCAAGGAGAGCGACTGTCCCCTATTTGGTGTAGAGCAGAGCTAGCCACCCTTGGGTTGGGACCCGGGGTTAGGATTGACCACTCTGCACCGATTTCTTAGCCCTCACATACACTATATCGGGGAGAGCTACTAGTGTAGGGAGAGAGCTAGCCACCCCACGAGGCCCGGGGTTCAACTAGCCAACCTACACCGACTTGCTAGGCCCACTGGGCAAACCAGGGTAGTCAAACGAGGGTGCGCGGACTGTGGAGGGGCGAGACACCTGTTTGGTTCTGAGGGGCTAGACCCCTGTTACTGTGAGGGCTAGGCCTTATAATGTTCCGTGCTGTACTTTGAGCGTACCCGTTAACAAAAACGATTGACCGCGTGCGAGTAGCTATAGCTTTCTTTTAGTACTTTCTGTGTAGTGAGTTCAAACTCTTATACCTTTACGTTTCTGTACCTTTACGTTCCTATACCTTGTTAATGTTTTACTGTTGTGGTGGTAATATGTACTGTTAGCAGCATTTCTTCCCTTACTGCTTGTACTCTTTTTACTGTTAGTTGCATAGCATTGTGAATGTGGTTTATTTTCCTATTTTTTGATTATTTTTTCTTGGACGACTGGGTCTTGGGATCAGTCGAGTCGGGCCGGTCTTATGTCCTGTAGGGATTCGGGAACCAGGTTGTAACACTACGGCTGGGCTCGGCTGGGTCCAGCATCCTCTGTAGCAGGAAACTCGAGCTTCTCAGCTCCTAGTCCTGAACAGGGTTACGAAAAGACAGAGTCAGTGAACGCTGAGTAGAGTGGTGTTTACATTATTTAAGAGCAAGTACAATAAAAATAACAACAGGTTTATTTCTCATTTCTATTTATCTCATTTATGTGTTTCTGGTTCATCTATTTCTCAAGTATCCAGGTATTTCTTAATTTTTCATGTTCCTCGTGCGAACGATCTTGATTGTAGTCTTTTCTGTAGAGTAGAAGGTACACATGGTGCTCTCCTGACCGGGAGAGTCCCCCGTGGTAATCCTACACCCAATCAACCACCCCGATGTCACTGTTGAGACATAGCGGTGACTACGGCATGCGTGATAAGCGCACGGGTAGCTACCTCGCACTGACACGCGGTCAGTCGTTTCTGCTAGCAGGTACACCCAAAGTACAGCACAAAACAATCTAGGGCCTTGTCCTCTCAGAACAGAAGTCTCGCCCCTCAAAACCAAACAGGGGACTCGCCCCTCCACAGTTTGCGTACCATCGTCTGACTACCCCAGTTTGCCTAAAGGGCCTAACAAAGTTGGTGTAGAGTGGCTAGCTGAACCCCGAGTCCCGTGAGGTGGCTAGCTCCCTCCCTACACTAGTAGCACGCCTCGGTACCACATACGCGAGAGCTAACAGGAGTCGGGGTAGAGTGGCCAATCCTAACCCCGGGTCTCAACCCAAGGGAGGCTAGCTCCGCTCTACACTAAAAAGGGACAATTACTCTCCTTGGTACCACGTACACAAGGGCTAGTACAATTCCCGTCTACATTCTAGATTCCATTTATCCATAGGAGTTCTACTCCTAATTCCCCATAAGGTTCATGCTCATATTCATCTCATTTATCCAGATCTAGATCTCATGTTTCACAATTCATTCCTCATCCATACACAGGCAGTTTGTGTTTTCATAATTTAGTTCTCAATCATAAACATGCAACTTATAGTTTCATAGTTCAATTTCGCATTTACATACAAGCAGCTCATATTTTAACATGTATCTCAAATAAACCAGAGTAATTCCATGTCATGCTCATACATTTCTACCCTATGGTTCATTCCACATCCTAGAGTTTCAATCAATCTAATCTAGGCAGGCATATTCTCTATCCATATCTTAATAAATGCATTAAACCACTCTACCGGGTATCACGGGAGGAATGGGGGCCTGTCCACAGATCTCATCGTCTCCGTTGGCCCCGAACACATCACTGGATGGTAACCTATACCTGTGACCAATATACATTAGATGAGCATAAAACAGTAGATACTCAATACGAACACGTAGAGGGACTCGAGTGGAAAACAACGGTACTTCGTTTGCGGAAATTCGATTCTATTTGGGCCTCAAACGGGGCAAAAATGCAGTTACTGACCAAAATCAGACGTCTGGGACTCATCCCAGATGTCTTAAAAGACATCAAAACTCACCTTACCCTTCTTGTGGCTGAGTCAAACGTCCAGACTCCCTTTGCAACCATTTGGGGGCAATTCCAGATGTCGGACAAGGTCTCCGGTCATCTGGAAGTACCTCCGAACGTCCAACAACGTGACCAGACATCCAAAAGTACTTGAGAAAGTGCACCGCGTGCCTTCCTAAAGCCTGCACCTATGTACGAGCACCCACAGATGTAACGGTCAGCCAACATTCCCTGCGCTATGATTTGCATGGCGCAGGAAGATACGTACCTCGCCATTTTGCGCTTTCAGATGTTCGGCCTCAGCTCCGAACGTCCGGGTGCCTCGCCAGTTATCTGGACATCACGCCAGACGTCTGATATTGGAAAACTTCCAGTACCATAACCTCCTCGCAGCTCGCTCCACTCGCACCTCCACCCGCAGCGGCAGCTCCAGCAGCTGCAAGAGCTTGAGTAGCTCCTCACCAGCTTCCTCCTCTCTCCCACGACTCCTCCTCGAGCTCCACTAAGCTCCCGCGACCGTCGTTCTCCTTCCCCGTTCTCACTCCCTCGTACTCTCTCGCTCTCGCTCCTCCCTGCTTTCCCCCTCGCCGGTGGCTCTCCTTCCTCGTCGCGGCTACAGCAGAGACGGGAAGGGGGACGTGGCTGTCACAGGAGAAAGTGGAGGTGGCGATGGCTAGAGTGGTGTGAGGGGTGAAGGAGGAAGAGGTGAGTGGTTTATATAGGAGGGGAGTTAGGGTTGGGGTGAGGGGTGAAGGAGAGAGAGCGAGTCTCTGTGCGCAGAGCTTAAACCGCAGTACGAAATTTTCCACTTTCAGACGTCCGAGCACATGTCCAGACATCTGACTGAAACTCCAGATGTCTTATCCAGCTAAAAATGTAACGAGTCATTACAAAGCCCGTTGTTGGAGAGTTCTATCAAGGAAAATAAGTAATTCTGATTTGAGATGGAACAAGGACCCAATGAGTCTTTATCAATCCACAAAATCACCTTGAATACCCATCAATGGTGTTTAAGGAGATTGAGTGAAGAAATCACCAAAAGACCAAAGCAAAAGTCCAATTGGGGCGACATTTTACCCTCCATATATCCACTTTCATGATTTTATATTGGAGGTTGTGATTAGGATTTTTCGAAGAAGATTTGAAATGGTTTTAAAGGGTTTGTAATCTTATTTTTATGAACATTGATTTCAGATCTTTTCTGATTTCAAAGAGTTTTTGAATGAGAAGTACACCTGATTTGGACACTTTTGATCCAAGATCAGAATTTTCCAAGTCTGATCTTGGATGATACATATATTGAATTGCAAATCAGATCTGCTGAATTGAGAAATGGCTGCACAACAGCCTTTGAAAATTGTTTAAGATGTCTGGTTTCGGATTGAAGATCCTTTGTTAGCTGTTGTTGCAGCTACTATTGCTGATCAAGTAGCCATTGTTGCTGCTATGGTTGTTTAGGCAGCTGTTGTAGCTGTTGCTGTAGTCCTGATTTTGATGCTGCAACTGCTGCAGTGTTGATCTGTTGGTCTGAAATTGATGAGGGTAGCAACTGAAATTGATGTTTTTAGCAAATGACATGTGTTGTAGTGTGTGGTTTACTTGTATAAGCATTTATGTATTGTTAACGACCCTTAAATCCAATTTGAATGCTTGTAATTTGGTTTTAAACTCTCTTTGTCAGCTATATTTGTGCATAACTGTCCAAATTTCAAAATGAATGGAAATCAAGTGGAAAATTGTGTTCAACTGCTTGCACATCTTCCATAGGTGATATAGAACACATCTGAGTGTTTCCACTGTCATTCCATCTCACAAACTACATTTAGAGCCTTAGGTTCTATTTGAAACACTCTTTTAGGCCTTATATGTGCTTCACTTGTAAATAAATGAAAACACTATAAAAATTCTAAAAAAATTAAATAAATATGTAGCGAGTAAGAATAAGTATATTTTTAAGTGTATGCAAAGTTTGAAGGTCATCTAAACCTCCAGCATGGTAGAACATATCAGTCGACGGTTTAGCATACCTTAAAACTTAATAAAAGAAAACTTTAAAAAATCCCAAAAACACTCTATTCATTTCATCTCTCTCTTTCTCTCTCATCCTCTATCTCTATTATACATATAAAACCCATAAAAATCAGAAAAATTTGAAAAAGACCTAAAAATACTATGTACACTAAGTATGTACATGTATATATAAGCTACATACTAAGCTATATATGTATATAATTTGTACATATAACTTATATATGTATTCTATAGTATAAATTAAGTATTTAGGATAACTTAATATATATTTAACTTTATTAAATAAGTAGATATTAATTTAATTAACTTATATGTACTATAAGCTATTTAAATTTATAAACCCCAATAAATAAACTTATTTATCAGTAATACGTGCATATGTATTTATATATTTATTATGTACATTACAATCCCTGCAAACTAATTTAATGATATTTATACAGTAAATAATTAATTTAATAAGTTATTAGTTAGTTTACTAACTTAAAATAAAATAAATTAGTAAATTAAGTTATTAATGTAATAATTTATATTGTATATTTGTATTATAATATTTTAAGTAATTTAAAGTAATTTAACTATATTCATACTGTATTATACTATTTATACCTAATTTATTTATATAACACCTTGAAACGTATATTTAAATGCATATAAATTAAAATAAAACTTGTAAAATTCAATAAAAAATTGTATTAAATAATTTAACATGTATACTAATGTTGTATTAAATAAATTGGACCATTAATTAAGTAACTTATACTGTAATTAACAAATTAACTTATAAATCAATGTGAATAACTTGTAAACTTTAGCTAATTTATTTATATAGTAAAATTAATTATTTTTGTAAATTAAGTATATAATTATATAGCCCTATATAAGGGCTTCCCAATGACATATTTTATTTTAAAATTGGAACACAAATGGACCCTCAAATCGAGGGCCAAATCTTCTCAATTCACTCATTGACATGCTGAAGCTTTAGCACCTGAAGAGGCACAAATGGCACCACACCAGTGGCGTGAGACTGGCTGCACTGCCTTATATGTTTCTTTTGCATTGGCTTCACCAGTCGTCATGTGCGCTGGGTGCAACAAATCACTATACTCGCCTCCATCCCTTTGAGCATATAGATGAGCATTTCGCATAAGACCATGGGTGCAATGTACGGCCGGGGATTGTGCACTGTGCAAAAGCGTGGTTAGGCCTAGTAATGAGCCATTAATGAGATAAAAATGCACCTAATGACGGTAAGGGTGGCCATAGTAGAGGTCTGGTCCCACCCAATAATAGGTGCAATGTATCCCTCGAAAAGGTTACCCGCAAATTAAACCAATTTTTGGGTTAAGAGTGTTGGTGCTAGTGCACCACGATCGTTTATTTTGATGATAACAAAACACGTATCTTTTAACATTTGCTTTTGAGTCGTAGTTTTCAGGTCAAATTGCAAATGGAGACAGGTGTTTAGACAGAGTTCTAGCTCGCATCCATGGCAGATTGGAGAAGCTGGACAAAGGCGGAGGAGCTTCGCGAGGAGCGAAAGCTTGAAGATGGAAGGAAAAAAAGAACATGATAGATTTCTATTTATCTTTTTCTATGTACTTTTGTCATTATATTCTTACTCTTTTTATTTCTTAGAATATCTGTTAAAGAGCCACAAAGGATCCTTAAAGTAGTCCTAGGAACACCTGCACTATCCTACGATACTTAGGTTTTCTATAGAGAACTTAGAAAACCAAAATAAGGTTCAGACAGCTTTTTCAGACATCTAATCTGAATTTCAGACATCTGATAAAAACTTTTAAGACGTCTGACTGTTGACTCAGATGTCTGATTATTTAGACTGAACTTAGTTAGTTCCGTATGACAAAATCAGACGTCCAGACCTTAGTCCAGACGTCTTAGGAGACGTCTGATGCCTTTGCCAAACGTCCAATTAGTGGACCGTTGGCTCCCATAGCAAACATTGAGGAAATGACCGTTAGCCTCGCGTCAGACGTCTGTAGAGGACCCCGACGTCTGATACATGACCGTTTTGCCTCGACTGACCCAAAATCTTCCTTCAGAGATTTTATAGCCGTTAGACTCATTGGGAATCCATTTCCAGAGAACAAATAGGTTTCCAGATGTGCAAACCTTGTGCCAAACGTCCTCTGTGTCGTCTGATGGACATGCACTAGAACCCTATTTAGGTCTAATTCAAGTCAGGAAG
This sequence comes from Thalassia testudinum, assembly GCA_037157565.1. NCBI lineage: Eukaryota > Viridiplantae > Streptophyta > Magnoliopsida > Alismatales > Hydrocharitaceae > Thalassia > Thalassia testudinum. The sequence goes on along the minus strand of JAZHRO010000036.1, from coordinate 180,339,893 downwards.
GAAACCCGCCTAAAATCAGACGTCTAGCTTAGTTCCCAGATGTCTTAAACAGGTTTTCCAGACGTCTGATGCTAGGACCAGACGACTGATGACCCTGTCAGAATCATGATTATTTCTGGCTATGGCCTGATTCTCTTTGGTTTTGCACCCAACGGCTATGGAAGCCTTCTAAGACCTTACAAAGCCTTCCTAGGCCCTCTATAAATAGAGGAGGACCCCATAGCTTGAAAAACACACCAAGACACACTAAGCAAAACACTTTCCACATCTTTTGTGTCCAAGAGAAGTAGTTGAAGCTCTAGCTCACCAAGCATCTATTACATATCTAAAGAGCTTCAATCCCTTTGCGCACCCACTCTACCTCTGCGATCACGAGAACGACAAAGCACTGCCACGTGGTTCACGCCCCTACGTCGTCACATCGACGCACTTCCACCAAAGGGAGGTTTCCTAACTCCTATAGAAGTTAGGATTAAATATTTTAGGCTCTATAGGAATGTTGTACTTTATATTGTCTTTGGTTGGGTATTCGCTTTGCGAATTCCCGTCTCCTTCACGAGACAAATTCCTTCTTATGAAGAGAAGGGGTGTTGAGGAACACTACCCTCGGTCTAAGTAGTGTGGTTGTAATTGAGGTTCAGTTACCCTCGTTTAAGTGACTAGGTTTAGTGGATTTGATCTACTAGGTTGATCGAGAAATCCTAACTCGAGAGGGTTAGGTGGCGGTTTTCACCCGGTTTGGGTTTCCACCTAAAAATACTTGTGCCCATTGTGTGATTGTTCATTTTGTGAGATTATCTATTTTAATTCCACATTTTTTTTATTATGTCAGGCACATATGATGTAAACACATTTACACTACTTAAGATGTCTATTTATGTATGTTCTTAAGCGTATGATTGCATTTCATGATATAAATATTGCATTACATGCATCATCTTGCATTTAGAATACTTTGAATAAAATGGAGGTTAATTGTCTCCTTTTATGTGCTTGGACAGGGTAAATATTTTATCAGGGCCTCGGATCAAAGATCCAACCGTATGGATGTGATCAGGGCAATGATTGGAGTTCAACAACTCCAAGATCGCCCTAATCAGGCATCCGTAGCATCAGATAGTGACCCAGGAATCCTAGAAGATCAAGGGCCAGGATGGTGTAAATCCACACTTTAGATGATAAATCCGACTGCACGGATGAATTCGGATCGACGATCGCAGCCCAACGACACAAAAATCGAGTCAATCCGACATCCGTGGCACCATCTACAACTTCCAGAAGATGGACGGCCAAGATAGCGTCACGTGGCACCATCTCAGCCGCCCAAACGGCCGCTTGCGTCTTGTGAAAACCACGTGCCCAATCGCTCTCCGCCATTGGATCTTAATCCAACGGCTGTGGGCACTCGCATTTAAAAACGCCCACTCGACCATCCACACCCCATAGCACAGCGGTCGAGCGCGCTATCGCGAGCGCGGGGCGCAGGTTCGAGCTGTGGCGAGGAGCGGCGGGCGCAAGCAATTGGAGCATCAGATGGAGATCGGACGGCCGCGCGCGCCCGATAGTGCCGACGCGCGATTGGACGCGCAATTAGACGCGCAATCTGATGCGCGGGGGGCGCGCAGCGCGCGGGCGTGGACGCATCTTAAGCCGTCCGATCTCGCGATTGGACGGCTAAAAAGGGCTGGAAGTGCGTGGGCGTTGAGGAGCGGGAAGTCGAGGAGGCACGCGTGGGCGCGGAGGCGACGGCCACATCGAGGCTTTAGTGACGGATTTATTCGTCACTAAAGAACCCTCTTTTATTATTTTGAAGTTGTAATGTCCATTTTGCCCCCACTCCTTGCAACTATAAAAGGAGACTCCCTCCATACGAAATTCTCATCCCTTCTTTCTCTTCTCTACCCCTCCAAAGCTCAAGAGAAGCTTGTCCCACACCCGGGATGCTTCTCGCGAGATAAAGTCCAATTTTCGTTCCCCTTCGAAAGTGGATCCCGCGACGACGACGGCGTGCTGCTTCGTTCCTGTTCTTCTGCTTCATCCTCCTTCATCCTGCTTCGTTCTCCTTCGTCCAGGAGTCCTCCCGTCCGGCTCATCCTCCAAGCAACTGTCGAGGAGGATTTCTCTCTCCCTATTCTTTTTACCGCTTTCTAGTATAGATTTACTGCTTTCTAGATTAATCTACTCGTCCTCCAAGCAATCGTCGAGGATGACATTTCTCCCTCCATTCTTTTAATACTTTCTAGAGTAAATTTATCGCTTTCTAGTGTAATTGTTTTATGCTTTCTAGTTGTAATGAACAATCTCTTCAATGAGAAATTCCTTGTTTATTCTACATCTCATTTTGATTTCTCTGTGTAATATTCTCTTTCTATCTTACTCTCTCTCTCTTCTACTTATTGTAAATAATTAGATAGTTCTAAATTGAATTATTCTGTAACAAATAAAAAGAAACGCGTAGCTTTTAAATCAAACGTCCGCCTCCCTGTGTTCGACCCGGAATTTTAATTTCGGTATAAATTTTATTTGTTGAACACGAATTCTTCGCTTTCGAACTACAACGACAGGTTTTCCAAAACCAATCTGGTAAGCGTAGCGATTCGCGAAAAATACCATTCAACAGCATCTCACCCCCTCCAAGTAGGGAATTTCAAAGAGATTGTCTGAAACTGCTAATGAACTAGTCTAAAGAGAAGAGAATGGCTGAAAGTCAACTATGTGTTAAAAAATCCCCATGTGTTGTGCTTGTGAGAAGAGAGAAGAGAGGATAAGAATTTGGCTAAGTGTTGGAGCTTACCTCTGTGGTGTGTGTTGGTGTATTATCTGTGAGTTGAGTGTTGTGTGTGTTGAGTTGTGTAGTGTGTGTATATGTGGTGTGCGTGAGTATATATGTATATATGTGTAAAGTATATAATATAGATATATATTGTATATATATATAGTATATATGTAAATAATATGTATATAAGTTACTTAGAGTATAGTAGTATTGTTTGAGCTATTAAGTATATAAATAAAAGATAGCTTTAGTGATAGATATAGATGTCACTGTAGATAGTAATAACCGTTAGTATAGATAATAGTTTTTACCTTAGCCTATATATATAGTTTTTCTAAGGTTATAGCGACACTTCACTGTAAATGCATCATATGTTACTGTAGATATTAGTAAGTTAAGTTAAATTAGTATAGTACATATTATTACTCATTATTGTACATATAGCTAAGTATTATTAAAATAAGTAGTAAATAGATAATATAGAGTATTTACTTATAGTTTTTTAAGCTTGTTTGTAGATAGATGTTTTCAAGCATTGTAATTCATTCTTGTGTTTAAAATTTATTCATTGTTTCATTATTTGATTGATTCATGCATTATTGTAAATAAAATCAACGTTTTTGAAATTAAAGAATGTTTTTGGAGTTAGAGAGTGATGTATATTAATAACTGCCTTCCAGTGAACGACTTGGAATAAACCAGAAAAAATTAAGCATATAAATGAAATTGGCGCGACAACGGTTTGTATTTGTGACATATACCATAACAACGACATTTAAAACCATTTTTTTGTACGAATAGGTAGTCGACGATCACCTCTCAATGGAGGAGGTGGAGGTGAGAGGTGGGAGGAAGAAGTTGCTAGTTTTTGGAGTGAAATGACCCCATACCGAGGGTCATTTGGGCTTTTCTGAAAACTTGGGGGCCTTTTCGTAAATTCTGCACACCAAAAAAATCCCATGCGAAGTTTTTGGCTTTTGAGAGGGGTCTTACAAAATTCCAACACCCTAGAAATTATTCTGTGGGGCCGGGTGCAATTTTCTTGACCCCACCATATCCACACAACATTCCCACGCCACCCCATAAACCCTACCCTCTCCCCTATAAAACCCCAAACCCTCCCCGACACTCACACCACCCCCTCCACTCTTTGCTTCAACGGCCACCCACCTTTTTACCCCTTGCAATCGTAAGGGAGGAGAGTGAGAGCAGTAGGGAGAGGGAGAGCGTGAGAGGAGAGGAGTGTGTGCAGGAGGAAAAGGGGAGCAGCAGGAGGAGCTCGGGAGAGAAAAAGGGAGAGCGTCGGAGGAGAGCCACCGCGAGGAAGGTCCACATGTGGAGTTTGACTACGATGTCCACGATTATCAGACATCTGCAACGTTTGACAGACGACTGGAGGGATCGTCGAACGTCCAGAGGGAGTTTCGAACGTCTGGAACACGCAGAGTACCGAGGTAATCTCTACCCGTGGTCTCTTCCCTAGCTATTGTTAGTTATGGCCTAAGGTGCGTACATCTGCACAGTTACGCGAGGCGTTGGAAAGGTGCACTGGTGCGACATTTGAGGAGCTTTCGAACGTCTGGAGGTGGTGTCAGACGTCCAATTGCCCTCCCAGACGACCGGCATAGTGTCAGACGTCTGGTAACACCCTTAGACGGTTGAGGGGTAGTAGACGACTGGAATAGAAGCAGGAACGCAATGTGAGACTCTACGCACATTTAAGACGTCTAGGGTCCCAGACATTTGATAATAGTCTGGACGCACTACTGCAGCCACCAAGCAACCGGTCCAGGCAGACCAGCCTACCTAGTCCAGTTCAAGTGAACTGGGAGGAGTGCTTGGGCCAGTTCAGGGCCTAAACGAAGTCGGATTCACGCAATTAAAGTATTGTTGGTTTCCTTTCTAGATTTTCTACATGTTAGAAATGTTTCCACGCTATTTTTAGCCTAATTAAAGTACTTAAATATTGGTCAACAAGATTAATGTTTGGTTTGACCAACTATTTGGAATAGGTCTCCAGTCTATAGTGTACACGGGACTTGTAGAGACATCAGGATCCGTCGTTCATGCCCCCATATCACTCGTGTCGTTTGGTAAAGTAGTCCTCTCTACTCTTGTTGAATTAAATTGTTAAGTGTATGCCAAATTAGAGATCTCTGCTTGAAAATTAGAACATGATATGAACCCTAGAGTTGAGAATGGTGCATGTTTTATTTAAGCACTAGAACCTCGTTTGTTACCATTTCAGTATACATGCTGATGAATTCCACATTATGAGTAATTGGTAACTAAATTAATATGATTGGATACTTTTCCTGTTGAATCACGAGCTACCTATTCTATGACTAAGAAACCTGAATGTGAATTGAGATACATGCCACTTATTGGAATGAAACGAGTACTCTGCACGAACCCTATAGGCAATTAAGAAAGAAATAAAAGTACAGTGACATGGATACTTAATGTATGATGGAATACCTCGCCTATATAGGCATGTTGGTTGGTTGTTTGGACTTGGGTACAGAAAGTGAGCTGGCCCTCGTATACGTGGTACCGAGGAGGGCTACCTCGACTTTTGTGTAGGGAAAGAGCTAGCTTCCTCCTGGGTTGGGACCCGAGGTTAGGAATAGACTCCCTACACTAACTCTTGTTGGGGCCACTGGGTAAACCGAGATAGTCGGGCGAGGGTACGCAGATTGTTGAGAGGTGTGGCCCCTGTTCTGTTATGTATTGTACGTTAGAGCGTACCCGCTAGTGGAAAGGACTGACTGCATGCCAATGTAAGGTGGCTACCCATGCACTTATCGTACGTGCCGTAGTCACCGCTACGTCGCGATCATGACTCCGGGGTGGTAGACCGGGTGTAGGTCTACCACGGGGTGCTCTCCCGACTAGGAGAGTGCCACGTGCGTATCCTACATCGCGAGAAAACTGCATCAAGATCATTCCCTTAGGGAACAGGGGGATTAAGTGATGATATGGACCCTTAGTAGAATAACCGAATCTTAACACGTGGTGATTATAAATGGAACCAGATGATAACTATCTAAGTAACTGAATGGTTTACTGCTTTCCTTTTATTTATTGCATTAGATGTCCTTATGTGCCACTCTACTCAGTGTTTAGCTGACAATAGTTATATACGTTTAGGTCAAGGGAGCTGAGCAGCTAGTACTACTGGCTGCAAAGGGTGTTGGGCCCAGTCGAGTCCAGTAGTAGCATGTTTCCTTCTCGTTTCCACTTTAAAATACTTTCACTCTAGTGAGTGCTTTTAGTGTATTGAGAAGTTATGTCATTGTTTTACATTTTCTTATAGTTGTTGTGATCACTAGCTAGCAAACCTTTCTTATTGTCTGTGGCATGTTATAGTTCGAATTACTGTTATATTTCTATCACTACCTTTTTATTCTAATGCTTAGCTACATTGCGCGTGTATATTGTTGTATGATTTCTTACATTTTGCTTATTTCTTGATGGACGACTGGGTCATGGGATTAGTCAAGACGGATCATCCTCGAGTTCCATGAGGGCCGGGTTCGGATCGTAACAGGGAGCTTAATTATATCAATCGGGATGCAATTGATATATAATGATGTAGGGAATTCATGTTGAAATCGATGAGATTTCGTAAAGGTTTTTAATTACATGTTGGAAGTGGACAAACCTTTTGATGGATGTAAAAAACTTCTGCCTCCCATAGCTTATGCCGTAAAGAGTGAGAGGTGAGGCTGGGGAACGTGCACGCACGCATTCCCTGCCCCAGCCTAGCTCAACCCGACTTGGGCTTGAGTTATAATCAATTTGTAATTTGGAATTTAGACTCTTTTCCTACGGATTTTTGATGTCATTATTTTGTTATGGGTTGGTGGATTTAAAGGTAAAATTGGTTGATGAATTATTTTGATCGATCAATGAGTTGGTCAATCAATTGAGTTGGTCGACCAATAAGTGAAGTTTTATTGATCAATTGATTTTTGATCCATCAATGAGATTAAATTGATTAATCAAGTGATGAATATCCATAAAACGTACATTTTCATAAACGTCAAGTTGTGCGCTCTATATAAAGGTCATGAGGGGTCTCTCATTTGACACATGTCCAAACCACAGAAACTCTCCACTTTTGCTCATTCTCTCTTGTTCTTATCTCTCTTTCTCTTCGTATGTTAGTTCGACGTAAGTTTGATATATCAATATCTAATCAAATTTTTCGATCTTGCACAACACGAGAAGTGTTTAATTAATCAACTAATCAAATTGGTCGATCAACCTGGATTTAGTTGATCAACTAAATTACCTCGGCTTCATTCTTCTGAGGTAATTTTCAAGGACGTCCAAGCTTAGAGTGCAGCGAATCTTGGAGGTGTCTTTTCGTATCTTAGGAGAAGTTTATTAAACCTCGATGCATCGGTATTATAGTGGACAATACCTTCTCTAAAAGAAATCAGTGGGCACTGCGATCAAAATAACTCATAACTTTTCTTCATTTAATTTATTTGTGCTATCGTATGTTATTTATTCTTTATTTTCTTCTGAATCTTGTCATATTATATTTAACTTTGATTAATAGTTTTGATGTATGTAAAATTATTGAAAATATATATCATTTTATTTATTTATTTTTTATATACATCGATTTTAACAAAAGTAAAGGTGACAGAAGGAGGTGAAAGGTTGAGGTGGACAAGGTAGAGATGGCAAGAGGAGATGAGAGGTCAAGGTGGAGGGGGTGGTAGTCATGGTGGTGGGAGGCCGTGATAGAGATGGCATGAGGAGATGGAGGTGGCAAAAGGGGGTGGAGTAAGAGGACGAGGAGGAGGGAAAAGGATAGAAGAGAAAACAAATGATAAAAAATATAATTTTTTTTTACTTTTAAATATATCACTATTAAGTTTAACAAAATCAGTAACGAACTTATGATTTAAAAAATGACCACTTTTTTGATCGCATAAAAAATAATATTAAGAGGTAAATAATGAAAAAATTAATTATGAATATTTTCAATAACATCAATATAAAAATCACTTTTACAAATGACGATCCGTTGTCAAAATGAAAATATCCAGTGGGCTTAAGGTCGTGGACTTTGATTCCTGATTCTGAAATATCTAAAAGTCAATAACTTATTTAATAAGACACTGATAACATGATATAACTGTTTACACCAAATTATATACGCATTCTGAAAATATGATATCTTTTTCATCATATAGCATATCATGAATCATATCATGATAACGGAACGTTTTCCATTGAATTTTATCCCTTATTTGGCATGCGGACTTCCGCTGAAGGAGGATAACTGAACTTATATCCTTTTTAATGTATATGGTCATTAATTTTATAATAAAAGCTCTAGCGAGTGATCCACAAACACCAATGCCGATGCGTTTTCGTCTGATAAGATAGGGAAAATCATTTCGAAAAAAACATAAATCTAACGTGCTTTGATATGCCAAGTTCACTCTTAGTATCATGATAGGCAGTCAACAGTACTCTGTTTTGTTGACAGAAATCAAATTAATTTCTTAAAACATATCTTTTACGTACTACCAGGACTTAGCATTCACTTACGTGCGAGACATTTGTTCAAGAGCGTGTTGACTAAAATTTCTGTGAACTAACACCCATCCTCTCATTTGTAGAGACCTCCAGAAATTAAGGATTGTTATCTCTTTCTTAAGTAAGTCTTTTTTTTTTTATGTGGCCCACCTCAAGCCTCTGTTTGGCGGTGGCAGGCCGGCAACTCCTCCCCTTTTGAGCACCCACCTTCCTCACCGTTGGACATTGGCGATGATTTTGTCACAATTGTGTTTGGCTCCATCATGATTGTCTCCACCTTTAATGTTCTCGCTACTAGTGGGTTTGATGTTGATGTCTCCACTACGATCTTCGTTGAAGGCCTCTCTGTTAGTGGTCTCACTTTCACCTCCAATTTTGGTTTGAGTTTGAAGTCGTACATATTATGATCAAGTATTTGGTCAATTCGTCCTTGACTTCTAACCCCTTGGATACTCACTAAAGTGAATCATTTTGATCGTCGTGACTTCACTCCAGTGGCAATGTCGCATCTACTAACATAGAGCAACTCCTCGTAATGTATCAAAGATCTTAAAAGGATGCCTTTTTTTTATCTTTATTTATTTATTTATTTATTTTCATTATGTATACTCCAATTTCAAAGTTCCCTTACCCTTCAAAACGGATAATATTACTTTCCTGTCTCTTTTAAAGGAACATTTCTACTTTCCCTCCTCTCTCATAATTTGCATCCTCCTATCTTTTTTATTTCCTACAATGGAGAAATATTTCAATAAAAAAGAAAAAGCCTATAAAGCTTGGGTCAGAAACCTTTACATCGCTTATATCCCTATCTTCTTTCAAATTTGGCTACACTCCTTTACCCCTGGGATACTACATGCCCAAAATATAGATCCGTCTAACATGTGCACTTAAATATAACCATTTCGGCTTAAACTATAACCTAATTGAGAAAAATACATCTTACAAGCTTGTTAGATATTGGTCTAACACACAAAAGCAACCACCAAAGATACTCAACATTGCAAAAACCAAAATTACAAAACAATAATTTTCAACATGATTTCTTGAGTGCGTACTGCAAGAAATTAAGTAGTGTGGTAACCAACCTCTTTCCACAAACCCCTTACCGGCCCCATCTCAGAATAGGTCCCAATGAAAAGGACTTCTCTCAAAAAGCACCAATTGATAATTTGGCAGTGTGCCCCTAAAGCCATAGGATGGCATACCGGAGTAATGGCAGGTTTCGCAAATAACCCCAACAACCGGGGTCAGAATCCACGGTGGGGGCACCGGCCGAATCCACCGCTCCCAACACGACAAAAGACGTCAATAATTTATGGACGGGAATACCCTACGGTACTTCGGTGGCTTCCGCGGGCCCCGCGAGAGGGACCGATCGGAACCGTCGAATATGGATCGTGGGGTCCACGGGGTTCGGGCCTTACCGGATTGGCTCTCTATTCCTGTGAATCGGGAAAGATTCGTGTGCCTTTGGGGACGCTACTTTTTTGCGCTTTCTTCTCGCACCGCCACCAAAGCAATCCGGACCGTCGGATGGGCGATCGTGCGGTGGAGGATGACCCCAGCGCCGAGGTTGCCAAAGAGGGCAAGGCCGCCCAATCTAAGTCGGGCAATTTCTTTTCAGATCATTAACAACGATTGTCCAAAGTGAATTGTTGGGGGAAGAAAATGTAATTACTCCTTTTTCCTTTTTCAAGGGTGGGGGTCTTAAAGGTAGAAGAATTTTATCCATACTTCCGATGCACAAGAACGGAAGAAGTACAAGTTTCATTTTTTCTCCTATCCCTCTTTTATTTCTTTGCCTTCTTTGTTTATTGCCAGACGAGGAGAAATTCGGAACTAACTCCATAACTGACTCCAAAATGCGTCCTTGTGATTTCCTTCTAAGAAGAACAACAACAAAGTCGTGATCTCTTCTTACGAGTCCATCGGATAATTAGGAAAGTCCAATTCAAGTTCCAACCAAGGAGGATACTCAGAATCTCTTCTATGTAAAGGTGGACCCTCTCCTTAGCAAATATCTCCTGCGTCCGACGAAGGAAAAGGCAACTCCTCCTTTTAGAAAAAGGGTCAAATTTTCGGGTATTGAATACCATGTCCCTTCTTCTGTTGGTGTACAGAAGGGTCCTTATCGAGGAGAGGATCCAAGGAACCAAAGTTACTTAGCGCTCTTTTAAATGTGCTGCCCATGTCATGTATCGAAAGAAAATATGTTTCTTTGACGTAAAAATGATATCTTTTTGTGACTTACATAGGGTTTAATCTTTGATATGCGCTCGATCAATTCCAATAATGGAGCCAAGATGTCCACGCTAGAAGGTCCTGTTTACCTGAAGGAATAACGATCGTAGTTAAACTTTATGCTTAGTGAAATAACCCCCTTTCTCATCTTGATTTAGGAAGACAGAAGGTGTTGCTTAGTTTTTACTCCGTTCCAAAGTTTTGATGAGGGAGGAAAATTTTTTCTTTAAATTCAATTAAAAAGGACCCACAAAGGCCTACGGTCTACGAGTTTAAGAACCTGACAAGGGCCTCAAAATAAATAACGTGTTGACTTTCCATTTGAAATAGGCGGATCCTTTCCTCGACGGAGGTACCCAGCAAAGGAGGTCAGGCCGATATCCACCTAAACAACCCAAATTGCTTGACTAATAGCGCATGGCTGGTTAACGTGAGGATTAGCCAAGATATTTAGACTAGAAGGGATTTGACAGACCGGCGGCACACCGCCGCCAATACCCCTGCCAAACATGACTGACGTTGTCAAACCTAATAGTTAAAAAATTAAAGTAACAAGTTGATCATCCACACAAAATCTAGAGATAGTTACAGAAAGATAATCTTACAAGTTATATTATTAATAATTTATAGTTACCGAGAATCTAAGTGAAAATGATTTTATAAAAGAGTAACGACAGTTCATATCGTGGACACGTAATAAAAGAGAGAGAAAATTATTTGTGCTCCTTTGTATTTTCTTTTTTATAATTTAGAGTATTAGATTTCTTCTCTAAATATATATTATTATTTAAAGATAAAATTAAACTATCAACTGCCTTTTCATAATTGTGCAATTATTTTACCCTCTTCACGAATCCTCATCCTAGTCCATGCCCAGTAGAGATAGAGTTCCGATCAAGTTTCAAATACTGCGTTCAAAATACTGGAGACAAAAGCAGGGATATATCTCTCTCTCCAAATGATTAAATGTGATGAGCTAAAATAGAAGTTTGGCTCCCATGCATATGATTATGGTCGATGATGGAACACATGTTGCGTACGTTTCATACTTCAAGTGTTCTACTTTGGAGGAACTCTCCCGTGTGATCAGTGGTCCTCGTGAGGTTAAGAGGTGATGATGTCTGTGTTCATTTGGGATTTTTGACTTGCCCATTGTGTTTCAATTGTTTCGCATTAGGTGAATTTATTTATATCTCATACAGTTTTTTCTAATACAGCAACGGAAGAAACTAAACTGGGCCCACCTGAGAAGGCTAATTAATTTGTTACGTAAAACTATATATGATAATGTAGCGTCGGTCTATAGCAAGCAAGAGACTCCAGTAACTCCACCCCAGCTGTTGTTAAGGGCGAGTTTGCCTTCACTCGCTCTTGGGTCCGTGTCGATGACGAAAGCCCGTGTTTAGGTATCGATCCGTGGCATCCTTAAACTCTAATTTGGATTGGCTATCGCGTTGGGCGCATTTAAATCGAATCTGATTAAAATATATATGTCATGTCCGAATCCTGTTTCATCCTTATCCATTCCCTTATTTAAAAACACGAAATAAGACGCACTTTAGAATTTCCTCCACCATACCTCGAGAGTCACGTGCCATTCCCGGAGGAAAACTGTTTTTATGCACGTGATCCCCGTCTACACATCACCGGGAATATTACTTCGAATCTTCCCAAGCCGTCTTGTAAGTTTTTATTTTTTATTCGTTTTTCTGGAAATATGAAATATTCCTATAAAAAAAAGTGTAATATAAGAAAATGCAGCCCCTAAAGAAAGGAGAAAGGACATGTCGTTAATCACTTGGAGTATCTCAACGACTCTGGAAAATTGAAGGATGTGGTCACCTTTCTTTAGAAACATGACATCCAAATTGTGGTGCATTAGGAGATTGGGATTTGGGCGAGTAGCTGGGAGCGTTTTCTAAGAAGAGTGCCCACTGGTTGTCACTATGCCCACAACCTTTAGCATGGCTGCAACGAAGGTATCGTCCTTCTCTAGAAGGATGGTGTGTGGGATGTGCATATTCTCCACTCCTCGGACGAGGCCATGCTCATTAGTTGCAGGAACCAAGGGAGACTCCTCATATTCCTCCCGCTTGTGTATGCAAGGAACTCTGCCTCTCTTCATTCCTCCTTGTTGGTTGATTTGTGTGCATACCGGTTATTTGTCAACGGCCCCTGGACAATCCTAGGGGACTTCAATGCCATCAAGTCAGCGAATGAGGAGAGGGGAGGCACTCATCCTTCTCAGACAAGCACGGACAACTTCAATAGATGTCTTGCTGATTGTGCTTTGCATGAGTTGACGTGCATTAGCAATCCACTCTCATGGTCCAACATGGGGACAAGGGACGGTTGTATAGCTTGCAAATTAGACCAGGTGCTAGCAAACATGGAATGGTCCAATTTGTTCTCGCTCCTGCGAACAAGGTATGTGCCTTCTGATCTTAGTGATTACATTGCTCTTGTGCTTAATCTGATCTTAGTGATTACATTGCTCTTGTACTTAATCTTTAATGAGATGTGGCTGATCATAGTTAAAATACTCAAGTTAAGATAGAAACTAGATTAAACATTATACAATTATCACTAGAAATGAGTTAAGTGTGGGAAATAGCAGAGATGACCTAAAACAACAAATTTGTGTTAAAAACGTGAATTTAAGTCATAAAGTGAGATAATCTATTCAAAGTGTAATTTGGTGATTCAATTTCAAATTGAATACACGTTTGGATTAAAAAGTTCAAATCAAAGGTGGAATTGATTTCCTAAATATTTAATTAAGCCTCAATAAAACTTGATTACATTTGGACATCAATAGGGTCTTACATTAATGGCATTACATTTAGGTCCTTTAAGCAAATACATTTATTCACATTTGAAGCTATTGGGAACCTATTTGTGAATCATCAAGGATCTACTTGCAATACCCAGGGACTGCGTCACATCCTTTCCAGCCACTAATGGGCTTTTATGCAAATGTTCCACCGTTTCATCTTAAGGGCATGTTCACAATTTCTCCTTTACACCTGCAGGTGTGAGTGTACTGTAGACCTCTAGAACACAAAAAATCGTGGCTGTCACTCCAATGTTTCAACGATCTAACAGCTAAACAAATCCAAACTTCGCGCACTTTCGTGCATAGCTTTACCCCTTGCTCCAAATCTCATCCAACGGCCATGATTTGGATTTGAGCTTTGTGCACTCCTCTCTCTCCATCCTCATCGTCGAAGTTCTAAATGCCTATTCTCACCATTACAGTGAGTACAACCAGTGAAATGCCTACTTAAGCTCCTCCTTGAGCTTGCGCGTAGGCTAATCACTCCCTACCTGTAACGACCCGATTCCCAAGTCTCTACGAGACACGAGAACCGGACCGACTTGACTAATCCAAAGACTTAGTCGTCCAACGAGGAAGTAATCAAAAGAGCAGTAAAATAAACCACATTCAGCATGAATATAACTAACAGTAAGGAAATACAGCAGTAAGGAAAGAAACTACTACAGTATATACCACCACAAAAGTAGAATAACATTCATAACATAATATGAACTGCAGGTAAAGAAAAGTACAGCGGAAACAAAAACTACTCACTATAACGGAACAAAATGAGATACAAGAGAACAGTGGTAACTCTACTGGACCCTACTCGGCCCAGCGTCCCCTGCAGCCGCTGACCCTGGTTGCTCAACACCTGGTCCTGAAAGGTAACGAGTGTAACACATCAGCAAAACGCTGAGTAGAGTGGCAGCTAAACTAAAGAAACAGTAAAGTGTACAGTAGCTGTTTTAAATTTTCTTTCTTCCTTTATTTACGTCTTTCTACTGTTTCACAATTTATCTATTTCTCAGATCCTTCACTTGATCTTGAATGTTCCTCGTGGGAACGATCTTGATTTCAGTCTTTTCCGAACAGTAGAAGTAGCACGTGGTACTCTCCTGGCTGGGAGAGTCCACGTGCTACTTCTACTGTTCGGAAAAGACTGAAATCAAGATCGTTCACCGGGAGAGTCCACGTGCTACTTCTACTGTTCGGAAAAGACTGCAATCAAGATCGTTCCCACGAGGAACATTCGAGATCAAGTGAAGGATCTGAGAAATAGATAAATTGTGAAACAATAGAAAGACGTAAATAAAAGAAGAAAGAAAATTTAAAACAGCTACTGTACACTTTACTGTTTCTTTAGTTTAGCTGCCACTCTACTCAGCGTTTTGCTGACGTGTTACACTCGTTACCTTTCAGGACCAGGTGTTGAGCAGCCAAGGTCAGCGGCTGCGGGGGACGCTGGGCCGAGTAGGGTCCAGTAGAGTTCTACTGTTCTTTTGTGCCCTTTTTGTTCTACTGTAGTGAGTAGTTTTTGTTACTCTCTGTACTTTTCTTTACCCGCAGTTCTTGTTATGTTATAAATGTAGTTCTACTGTCGTGGTGGTACATGCTGTAGTAGTTCTTTTTCTTACTGCTGTATTTTCTTACTGCTAGTTATATTTCATGTTGAATGTGGTTTATTTTACTACTCTTTTGGTTACTTCCTCGTTGGACGACTAAGTCTTGGGATTAGTCGAGTCGGTCCAGTTCTCGTGTCTCGTAGGGACTCGGGAATCGAGTCGTTACAAGATGGTATCAGAGCAAGGTCGTCCCGAGAAGTGAATCAACTGACTGGAAAATAACCAATTCACATGTCCATAACTAGAGTAGCCACCACAACATATCTTTTGACATGAGCTCTTAGACATTTCCGTTCGGTATCATTTCGTAGTGACGTGTTTCATTTTGTTTCGCGTCTCCTTACAGGAGATGCCTTGTCGTGGGACCAGTGAGGCGAGCCGCGGGCGCAGCCGAGGACGAGGTCGGCGAGGTGGGCATGCCTTTGCCGACACCCCAGTGGACCAGCCACTACTCCCGGGCATCCAGGCCCAGGACCTCGCCCGGCTAATACGAGACATTGTACAAGAGGAGCTCCACCCACCGCCCCGAGCGCCTCACCCTGGGGCTACGGAGGGGGAGTCCTCTGTGGGACCACTCGACGGACGCGGCGCTGGACACGGGGGAGGGGATGGGCCGCCGCAGCCCCCACCTTCCTCCAATACTTCCGTGCACGAGGCACCTTCGTCTGGAGGTGCACCAGCACCTCCCCTACAGCGCCACTTCGAGCTGTTCGGGCAGTTCCGGAAGCTGAAGCCCCCCTCCTTCAAGGGGGATGAGGACCCGACCGAGGCAGAGGACTGGTTTGAGCAGCTGGAGAAGATTTTCGACACCCTTCGCCCCCCGGTTGAGTGCCGCGTGGCCTTTGCCACGTACCAGCTGGAGAGTGCGGCACACAGGTGGTGGAGGGCGGTCCGGGGACAGGAGAGGGACGAGCTGACCTGGGATCGGTTCGTCGCCCTCTTCTGCGAGCAGTACTTCCCCCAGACGTGGCAGGACCAGAGGAGGTGGGAGTTCCACACTCTCTGCCAAGGGACGATGACCGTGAGCGCGTACCGCACGCGTTTCCTGGAGCTGTCCCGCTTTGCAGCAACAGCGGTAGCTACTGAGGAGGAGCGCCTTTGGAGGTTCACCGAGGGGCTCCGGCCTGCGATTCGAGGGTATGTCAAACCCCTGAAGCTGCCTACGTTTTCGAGGGTGGTGGAGGCAGCTATGACTTACGAGGAGACCAACCCGTCCGCGCGAGACACTGACGGCGGGCGGAAGAGGCCCTTTCAACCAGACTTTTCACAGGGCCGGCGAGAGAGGAGACACGTGGCGTCCGCAGGAGAGCCGTCACGTTTTATAAGGCCATCAGTGGCCTTTGGGGGCCCTCGACAGGGGCCAGTCGCAAGCACCGGACCCCTGCCCAGCCGACAGCAGGGACCCACTGAGGGCGGGAGTCGGGTTCCCCTCTGTTACCAGTGTGGCCAGCCGGGCCACATCAGGAGGGACTGCCCGTCTAGGGCAGGAGGTCAGCAGATACTTCCCGTGCAAAGCACTAGAGGGCGCGCAGGAGGCCGCGGTTCCCAGGCGCGAGGAGGAGGACAGCAGTCGCGAGGAGGGTACCGGCCAGCACCTACCCGTCCGATGCAGAGTGTGGCTGCTTCGTCCGCACCTAAAGCTAAGGGGCGTATCAACGCCCTAACACACAGGGACGCCAGAGCTTCGAGATCGGTGGTAGCAGGTATGGTTTCAGTTTCCGGCAGACTCGTTTACACGCTTTTCGATTCCGGCGCTACGCACTCGTTTGTCGCAGCCAGTTTCGCAGTTAGTTTGGACCGGGATTATACACTGTTAGAGAATCTGTTCGTAATCAGAGGTCCGAGTGGTCAGCTGTTTGTAGTTGAGAAGGTGTACACGGATTGCGAGGTCAGCGTCGGGGGACATAGCCTGCCAACTGACCTGATTATGTTACAGATGGAGGACTTTCGAGTGATTCTGGGGATGGATTGGCTGCACGCTTACCACTCCTTGGTGGACTGTTTTTAGAGGAAGATCGTCTTCTCCATTCCAGAATTGCCTTCTTTCGAGTTTCACGGACAGCCAGTGGACGGAGGTTTCAGGTTCATTTCAGCACTTCGAGCGGCGAGACTTTTGAGCCAGGGGTGCGAGGGCTTCCTAGCATGTGTGGTGGCAGAGCCCAGCCCTGTGGCAGACTTCCAGAGTATCCCGGTGGTCAGAGAGTACCCTGACATGTTTCCAGACGAGTTACCAGGACTACCACCCGAGCGTGAGATCGAGTTTGAGATCTCACTAGTACCAGGGACCAGCCCCATCTCCACCGCGCCATACAGGATGGCACTGCTTGGGCTGCGAGAGCTCAAGTCTCAGTTACAGGACCTTTTGGAGAAAGGTTTCGTGAGGCCCAGTGCGTCTCCCTGGGGAGCCCCGGTACTGTTTGTGAAAAAGAAGGATGGTACCCTACGCCTTTGTGTGGACTACCGACAGCTGAATAGGGTCACCATCAAGAACAGATATCCGCTGCCGAGGATCGACGACTTGTTTGACTAGTTGCGGGGTGCCACGGTGTTTTCCAAGATGGACTTGAGGTCTGGATACCACCAGTTGAGGATCAGAGAGCCCGACGTCACCAAGACAAATTTCCGCACCCGGTACGGACACTACGAGTTTTTGGTCATGCCGTTTGGGCTGACCAATGCCCCCGCTGCTTTCATGTATCTGATGAACCGGGTGTTTAGACCGTACTTGGACCAGTTCGTGGTGGTTTTCATAGATGATGTACTTGTCTATTCTAGAGATCGGATGCAGCACGGACAGCATTTGCGGATGGTTCTGGACACTCTGAGACGACGCAGGATGTACGCCAAGTACAGCAAGTGCGAGTTCTGGTTGAGGGAGGTGACCTTCTTAGGTCATGTGATCTCTGGAGATGGCTTGGCGGTGGACCCAGCCAAGGTCGAGGCAGTACTCAGGTGGGAGAGACCGCGTTCAGTCACAGAGATTCGCAGTTTCCTGGGACTGGCAGGCTACTACAGACGATTCATCAGAGGATTTTCACAGATTGCGCGTCCTATAACACAGTTGACCCGGAAGGACGTGCCCTTCGCTTGGACAGACGCCTGTGAGGCGTGTTTTTTGGAGCTGAAGGAGAGGTTGACCTCGGCTCCCATGCTCACCATCCCTGACAGTAGTGGCGGGTTCGTTGTATACACGGACACCTCCTTGCAGGGGTTAGGAGGTGTGCTCATGCAGAGGGGTCACGTTGTCGCTTACGCTTCGCGTCAACTGAAGCCCCATGAGCATACCTACCCTACCCACGACCTAGAGTTGGCAGCTGTTGCCTTCGTGCTGAAGACTTGGAGGCACTACTTGTACGGTGAGACCTTCGAAATTTTCACAGATCACAAGAGCCTCAGATACCTTTTTTATCAGAAGGAGCTCAACATGAGACAGAGACGTTGGTTCGAGCTCCTGAAGGACTACGACTGCAGCATCTCCTACCACCTGGGAAAGGCCAATGTGGTGGCTGATGCCTTGAGCCGTAAGGCTCCCGCACACTTGGCCAGTCTACAGCTACAGAGTTGGAGCCTTTTGGAGGAGGTGGGCAGTTGGCGACCTCTAGAGTTACGAGGGTACTATGGGGCAGTGACGGTGACACGGTAGACTAGGCCAGAGCTGATAGACCGCATCATCACAGGACAGATGGCCGATCCATACTTGCAGTCCTTGCGCGACAGAGTACTGTCGGGAGACCCGGGGGACTTCTCTTTCACAGACCAGGTGCTGCGCTTGAGGGGACGGTTGTGCGTTCCCAGAGACGAGGAGCTGTTGAGAGAGCTCCTGACTGAGGCACACGATTCCAGATTCACCATACATCCCGAAAACACGAAGATGTACCACGACTTGAGACGCGACTTTTGGTGGAGGGGGATGAAGCGGGATGTGGGTGAATTCGTGCAGCAGTGCTTAGTGTGCCAGCAGGTGAAAGCTGAGCATCAGAGGCCTGCAGGGCCGCTACAGCCGCTTCCAATGCCAGAGTGGAAGTGGGAGAGCATCACCATGGACTTGGTGGTGGACTTACCTGTTACCCAGCGAGGACATGACGCGGTCTGGGTAATAGTGGATAGACTAAGGAAGACGACGCAATTCTTGCCGATCCGAGTCACTTTGGGACCAGCACAGTTGGCAGAGAGGTATATCCGGGATGTGGTACGACTACACGGAGTTCCGCGGGAGATAGTATCCGACCGGGATACCCGCTTTACGTCCCAGTTTTGGGCTGAGTTTCAGCAGGCCTTGGGGACGCCGTTGAGGTTTAGTACAGCTTACCACCCCCAGACGAACGAACAGTCTGAGCGCACGATACAGACACTTGAGGAATCTTTGCGTGCTTGTGTACTGCACTGGAGGGGCTCTTGGGAGGAGCACCTGCCCCTGGCGGAGTTTGCATACAACAACAGTTATCACTCGAGCATCGGCATGGCTCACTACGAGGCTCTGTACGGACGGAAGTGTACGGCGCCCTTGAGTTGGGTTGAGGTTGGGACCAAGTGGGAGGTTGGCCCCAGGTTGATCCGGCAGAGTCAGGAGGTAGTCGAGCAGATCCACAGGCGACTCCGCACTGTCAGGAGCAGACAGAAGAGCTACGCGGATCGGAGACGCAGAGAGGTGCAGTTTGAGGTTGGGGACCACGTCTTTCTTCGTGTTTCGCCCATGAAGGGCCTACAGCGGTTTGGGGTGAGAGGGAAGCTCGCATCGAGGTTTGTGGGGCCCTTTGAGGTCCTGGAGCGGGTTGGACCCATTGCTTACAGGCTTTCCCTCCCCCCGCAGCTTTCTGGTGTGCACGGCGTGTTCCACGTGTCCAACCTCAGGAAGTACGTAGCCGATCCCAGTCACGTACTGAGTCATGAGAGCGTCGAGGTGGGCGATGACCTGACCTACCCCCAGCGGCCAGTGCAGATTCTAGACCGTGCCGTCCGCAGTTTGAGACGAAAGCAAGTACCCCTGGTAAAGGTTTTGTGGAGGAGCCAGCTGTACGAGGAGGCTACCTGGGAGCCTGAGGTGGCAATGCGGGAGCGGTATCGGGAACTCTTCGCGGGTACGTCTTTTCAGACCGGCTTCGGTCCTCTTTGAGTTTGTTATGGTTTTTATGACGTTTTCCCGCACCCTAGTTAGCGCAAGTTTCGGGGACGAAACTTCCTTTGAGTTTGTTATATTGTTACGAACGGGCGCTCCAGACGTCTTTTAAGACGTCTGGGAGGTGGCCCAGACGTCATGCCAGACGTCTGGAATCACTTACAGACGTCGGACCAGACGTCTGGGATCATTTCCAGACGTCTGGAAATTGGTTATTTTGGCACGCTGCTGTTCGTCTGCGCGCCTGAGCGCGCAGACCTGTGTTTTCTTTCTCTCTCTCTCTCCCTCTTTTTCCCACTCTCCTGTGGCCGCAGACGCCTCTGCCGCGTTCTCTCTCTCCTCCTCACGCGGCCTTAAAAGGGCCACGCCTCTCCCTCACTCCCGTCACCTCCACCTCCTTCCTCTTCTCCTTCAGCCAGTGCGCGAGAGCGTGCGCGAGAGCGAGCGCGAGGGTGCAGCGGCGGCGGCGATAGCCGCGACGAGTGCAGGAGGAGGTGCTGCGCGGGGGAGGAAGCGCTCGGCCGTGAGGGCGAGCACGCCGAGGCTGCTAGGGCTGGCCGGCGGGGGGCGCAGCGGGCGCGGAGCGACTCGGGAGGACTGTTGCGGCTCGAGCAGCAGGCGGAGCACTCGCAGCGCGGCCCTGCGTCGCAAGCGGAGGGTGAGTGGCGCCCTGGTTCTGAAAAATTTTCCAGAATCAGACGTCTGTGCTTCTAGCCAGACGACTTAAACGACGTCTGGAAGACTATCCAGACGTCTGAAAGGTGAGTTTTTCCATCTTCTTCCTTCTTTTGATTGACAGTACTAAGAGAGAGAGGAAATGGGTACGCGCAGGGTCGGAGATTCGCATCCAATGCGAATCAGACGTCTGGCTCCAGTGCCAGACGGCAGGAACTACTTCCAGACGTCCTAGGTGACCATTGGACGTCTGGGAACTAGGCCAGACGCCCCCGCAGGCTTCTGGATGTCTGAGAGCCCACACAGAGCGAGGTAATTCCCTGATCCACTTTTTAAGACATCCGGAAGAAGTTCCAGACGTCTGATTTTACACTGTTTCGTCGTTTTTGACTCGTTTCGGGCCCGTTCGGGCTCCGTTTTTCGCATTTCGAGTTGCGTTCTTTTCGAAATTACATCCTCTACCTGTCTACAGTAGCTGTATACTGTTTTGAGAAGTTCCTTGTGTTTGATCCTTGTGATAGGACCCCGTTCCGTTGCAGTCTCGGGGGTTGCGGAGGCACGCGGGATTCCGGACCACGCCCCCAGTTCGCCTGTTGTAACCGGTAGAGTGGCTATAAGTATAATCTGTTAAATTATGAAACCATAAATAGAACCTAGGACATTGCATGAATCCTAGGAATGAGAAATAGATTGAATGGTAGATTCCTAGGGTGTTGCATGAATCCGAGGGTTGGAAAACTAGATTGTATGATAGATCCTAAGATATGGCATGAATCCTAGGATGGGAAAACTAGTGGAATGTATGAATACTGCAGTCTTGGAAAAATTGGAAAGGAAATAATAGCTGCCAGTGAATTGAATTAACAGCTTCCTGTTATGAATAAATGAACATGATTAAGAGTATGTCATGTATGAACGTGAAACTGGAATGGTGAAACTGGAATGTCCTGAGTTAAAGAGCTGGAACCCTACGGGGAATTAGGAGTAGAACTCCTGGAAAGTGAATGGAATAGAATTGGGGAAGTGAGTTGGCCCTTGAGTACGGAGTACCAAGGAGAGCGACTGTCCCCCCTGTTTAGTGCAGAGCGGAGCCAGCCGCCCCAGGGACCCGGGGTTAGGACTGGCCACTCTGTACCGACTTGCTGGTCCTCGTGTACGTAGTACCGAGGAGAGCTACTAGTGTAGGGAGGTCCTAGCTACCCCACGGGCCCCGGGGTTCTGCTAGCCTCCCACACCGACTTGTTAGGCCCATTGTGGCAAACCAGGGTAGTCAAGCGAGGGTGCGTGGACTGTGGAGGGGCAAGGCCCCTTTTTGGTTACTGTGGAGGGGTTGGAGCCCTGTTACTGAGAGGACCCTGCCCTGTACTGGTTCCGTGCTATGCTTTGGGCACACCAGTTAACGGAAACGACTGACCACGTGCCAGTGCGGGTTAGCTACCCGTGCGTTTACCGCGCGTGCAGTAGTCACCGTTACGTTTGTCAGTGACCTTGGGGTGGTTGACTGAGAGTACGATCACCACGGGGGACTCTCCCGGCTAGGAGAGCACCACGTGCTACTTCTACTGTTCGGAAAAGACTGCAATCAAGATCGTTCCCACGAGGAACATTCGAGATCAAGTGAAGGATCTGAGAAATAGATAAATTGTGAAACAATAGAAAGACGTAAATAAAGGAAGAAAGAAAATTTAAAACAGCTACTGTACACTTTACTGTTTCTTTAGTTTAGCTGCCACTCTACTCAGCGTTTTGCTGACGTGTTACACTCGTTACCTTTCAGGACCAGGTGTTGAGCAGCCAGGGTCAGCGGCTGCAAGGGACTCTGGGCCGAGTAGGGTCCAGTAGAGTTACCACTGTTCTCTTGTACCTCTTTTTGTTCCGTTATAGTGAGTAGTTCTTGTTTCCGCTATACTTTTCTTTACCTGCAGTTCATATTATGTTATGAATGTTGTTCTACTGTTGTGGTGGTATATACTGTAGTGGTTTCTTTCCTTACTGCTGTATTTCCTTACTGTTAGTTATATTCATGCTGAATGTGGTTTATTTTACTGCTCTTTTGGTTACTTCCTCATTGGACGACTAGGTCTTGGGATTAGTCGAGTCGGTCCGGTTCTCATGTCTCGTAGGGACTTAGGAATTGGGTCGTTACACTACCCCTTGAGTGGTTCCTTTCACTCTACCCCTCCAGTAGCTCCCCCCTTTCCTCAGTGTTCGGTGACAGAGATCACTTTCCCCCTCCATTCATGGCCTTTAGTCGTCGACTGCTGGCCCATGAGAGTCGCCTTCTTCCACTGGAGGTTCCTCCCCTTTCGTCCTCCTCAGCCACCAGCTCACGATCCCAGAGAGTCACCTTCATAGATTAGATTTACTGCTTTCATAGATTAGATTTACTACTTTCTAGATAGTTTTTACTGCTTTCTGGATTAGTTAGGAGTAGAATTAAGATAGAATGACTTTGCCCTCTCTGCTCAATTTAGATCAAAGAGGTGATTTTTTGCAAACATTTCCACTTATTCATAGAACTCCCTCTCCATCTCACGATCGCCTTCTAATCTCCGTCGAAGTTTTAATCGCATTTCACCCACTCTTTGTAGCGTCAATCGAATCTGACGCTCCCTAGCATCTATTCACATGGGGGGTCTCCCATTCACTCCATCAATTCACAAAGACCCCCAATCTATGTTAAATTGAACCGATTTGATCATCGATGTCAGATCTGTTGGCTTTGCTGATTGGGAAGTTTTTGATTGAATTCAAGGTTAATCTGATTTGAGTGATTGAATTGAGTTTTCTTTTGGTTCAATGAGCTGATTGCGATGGGTTTAAGCAGTTTGGATTGGATTTTAATCATAGAAAGTACTTACACCCAATCTCTCCTTGTGTTACTGTTTTCAAATGGATTTTGATGTTAGAGATAAGGATGATCATTCTTGCTGATTTGAGGCTCTAGTTAGGTCTGCATACTCAGGGTAGATAGATTTAGAATGGATTTTTCATGCTTTGAAATATTGATCAGGAATTTTTTCATATGTTGTCTAGTAACCGAGCAGGTTTGAGCTAGAGCTGTCGTTATGATTATTTGTGGTTTAAAATTGTTGTAGTATATGACAAAATAGCTATCAGATTACTATAAATTTTTACTTGGAATAAAAGTTTTCCCAAGGTCAAACTCAGGGAGCAACTAGAATTCTAGAAGTATAAAAGTTCTCAATTATGTTACAAAAATAAGAAGAGAGAGAGAGAAAGAGAGAGTTTTGTTGGCTTCTTCTTCTTCTCTCTTCTTTCTTCTCTCTTTTCTTCTTCTTGGCCGTTCCTCTTCTTCTTCTTTCTTCTTTTCTTCCTGCCTTCCTCTCTCTTTTTTCTTTCTTTCTTTCTTTCAGCTGCAGAGTCTTCTTCTTTTCTTCTTCTTCTTCTCTGCTTCTTTATTCTGTTCTTCTTTTTGTTCTTCTTTTTCTTTCTTTCCTTCTTTCTTCTGTTCTTCTTTTTCTTTCTTTCCTTCTTTCTTCTGTTCTTCTTTCTGTTCTTCTTTTTCTTTCTTTCCTTCTTTCTTCCCTTGCTTGCGGTTGTGTCTTCCTTCTTCTTTTTTTTCTTCCGCTCCTTTTCTTTTTCTCCTCTTTCTGCTCTGGCCGTTGCCCTTCCGTCGTCGGACTTGATGCTCAGACGACTTAACTGTGGGTTGCTACAGTGCGGCATCTTCTCTTCTTCTTCAGCTCCTCTCCTTCCTTTCTTCTTCAGCTGCTTAGTGCAGCTAAGGCTTCGGCCGCTTCTCCTCTCTTCTTCTTCCTTAGCTTGCTTCTTCTTCTTCTTTCTTTCTTTCCTGCACGCACACATAGTGGTCAGTGCAAAACCTACCCCTACCCCTTCCCTGCATCTCTCTCTTTCTTAGAATCTCTCTTAGGACTCCTCTCCCAGAGCCGGGTATTCAGGTTCGGGTAGCGCGCCCGGGACCAGGCCCACCAACGTGCGGTGTTTGGCGAGGAGTGCGTAGTCGGCTAATCGGATCTGGCCCAGACCCGCGGGCGTGAGCGCGGGCGAGGGCGAGCGAGCGCGTGCCGCGCTACGTGTGGGTGAGAGGGACCTGACCCCTGTGTATCGAAGGCAATAAGCCCGATGCACTTTTTCAATATAAGTATGGGCGCGCAGTCGCACACTTACGAGGTGGGACTGAAGTCCCACCTCCAAATCTCACACCTGCGGCTGAGGAAGCTGCTACCAATTGGGGCAGCAGCGAGGCTTGCGACCCAATTGCAGGCCTGGGTGTGTTTGCAGCAGCTTTCCGCGCTGCCTGGGATGTGCGCCTGGGCTGGAGAACACCTAGAGCTGCGAGAGAAGGAGCTGCAGCAGCTCAACAATGGTGGCGAGGGGGCTCTGACCTGAAAGCAAAAATACAGCCTCCCGGCCACATCAGAAAACGTGGGAAGCTTCGCCGGAGTGTGGTGAAGCCAGTGCGGGGGTCGACGAGGCACGAGAACCCGTGTGGAGGTAGACCTAGGTCAGGCTATGCGCGGGAAGATGGGTTTGTTCGGGGGGCGGTCGGGCGGTGATTGGCAGTGAATGGAGTGGGGGAGCCTCTGAGCTGGTCGGCGAAGGGTGAGGATGTCTGTGGCAGTAGGATGGCCTCGCCAGAGAAGGCAACAGGAGATGGGGAAGATGGAGTTGGGCAGTGGCAGTCGGGTGGTTGAAATGGCAAATTAAAAGGGGGAAAATACAAGGGAGAGAGAGAGGAAACTATGTACCTAGTTACTCGACGAAGGGGGAGAGAGCAGCGCCAGGCTCGTGCCTGTCGGAGCTGGGGACGAAGGTGCCCAGGAGGAGGGTATCAGCGACGAGGAGGCAGTCGGAGAGAGCCAGCTGGTACGGCCTAGCGCGGACGACAGGGCAGAGTAAACTTTGCTGTAGGTAGAGCAGCAGAGCGACAAGGAGGAGGAGGAGATCGCCGGAAGCTTCGGGCGCTCTGACCGGAGGAGGAAGAGATAAGAGGTGGGGTATTTCTTCGTCAGAGGAAGCTTGAAGGAGTCAGCAGACCTTGCCGCTCCTTATAAAGACCTTGGCGCGGAGAGGGAAACGAGGTGGCGACGTGCCAGCCTCGCCGGAGAATTCCCGGAGAGGATACCCATGCCTTTTGTGCGTTCGCACGAGAGGCATGGTTGATGGCAGAGGG
This sequence comes from Thalassia testudinum, assembly GCA_037157565.1. Classification (NCBI taxonomy): domain Eukaryota; kingdom Viridiplantae; phylum Streptophyta; class Magnoliopsida; order Alismatales; family Hydrocharitaceae; genus Thalassia; species Thalassia testudinum. The sequence goes on along the minus strand of JAZHRO010000036.1, from coordinate 180,313,919 downwards.
CATGGGCGGGTCCCTGCAACAGAGGACGTCGTAGGGAACCCCCCGTTTGTTCTAGAGGACGGCCGCCCGACCCTGCGCGGCGTCATCCTCCGCGGAAGGTCGCCGGAGGCATGGCGCTGTGCAGAAGTGGCAGGAAGGACCGTTCTGCAAAGAATGACGAGAAGTTGGGGGCCTAAACGTAAGGGTTTCAAAAGATAAGGGTCAAAAAGTAAATAGAGAGAACCAATTTGTAAAGTCGGTCAAGATGGTCTTTTCTTAGGCTCAAGTTTTTATAACAGACTAATTTGAACCTAAGAATTTTAAGGGTAAATTTTGATTTTTGGTTGGACCATGTTTGACTGGTCAATTTGCGTAAAAACCTAAATTAAGTCATTACTTGGCCATGGTTCTCATTTTAGGTCAAAATAGGTTTCAAAGGCCAAATTGAAGGTTCTAAACCCTAGGAGATATTTTTCTATGAATTTTAGAGGATTTAGTTGATTTTTATCCAATCTCGAACCTCGTGAATTAAAGTGGGGTTTGTCTTAGGGTTACAGAATGTCATTTAATTCTTAGAAGTTGCTATAACCCTTTTCAAATCAGATCATCACACTTCCCTTCTTATTAAGATTGTTTGACCTATGTTTGGACCCTTAATTACCCTGTTTGCATACTGCATTGGTGAAATTACAGTTTTACCCCTGATGATTTGTTTTATCCTTTAACTCAGAATTCTCTAAGTTAAGCTTCTCTTTGGGTTTTGTAGGAGCTTTTTCACACATATTTGGATTAGATTATGTTAGTTAGGGTTCATGATGAGGTTCTCATCATACCCCCATGCCTAGCTTTTGCTAGTCCCTTAGCAAAATTTTAAGGTTTCAACCATTGTTCTAGACCGTGAAGTTCTTAATAATTTCAGATAAGTGCTTTCTATTTTGAAACCTAGATTAGGTCAGAATGCCAACCATAGGCCTAAAAGGTACTCTAGTACCAACCAAGATCCAGATTTGTCTAGCCTCAGCCTCAGTCCTTAACAAAAGTTTTTAAGGCCTACAAGAACTAACCTAAGGTTTATTGAACTTTGCGGTTAAGGCACCCGTGCTTGAGATAATTTTAGCCCTGGCTCAGTTCGCAGTGCGTTTTGTAAGAAAGAGAGGTAGAAGATTTATATGTTTGAAGAGTTTTCTCTCTCTTTTTCTTTTTAATTTTGGCTTAGGATTGACTTTTCAACACGGTCTGTATCAGATTCCTTGTCCCCATCATCAATCCTCAAGGGTTCCTGGCAGTCAATGCTTCGAGATAGCATTGCCCATGGTAACCCCCAGAACCCTGGCTGTTGAAATTTCGAGATAATCCCATCCATGGTGTTCCGCGGCCAAATTTAGACCCTGGCAATTGACATTTCATGATAATGCCATCCATGGAATCTAAACCAGCAGAGTGCTTACATGCCCCTAGTAGGATAAGTAAATATCCTAAGAGACAAGCACTGAGGAGATGATATTTTGTTACGCATCTTCGAGGGGAATTTCCCACCTCTCTGCGTTGGGAACTCATCCAAATCAACTTGTGTTGATCGGCTGCTCCTACTCTAGGTGTCATTTTCAGAATTTTTGCAACCCTTCTGCGTGATTTTATTTTTTATGCTTACTGAACCAGGCTGTGTGTGAAGTTAAGGTGCTTAGGTTACTGAGTCCCGTAAACCAAAAGTTAGTTAATGAGGCCAAATACTCCTTAAGCCTTGGACCTAATACTTAAGCTTTTCATTTTCCTCAACCTCTTGAGAAGTGTCTAGATCTTAATGGGTATTAAGAGTCTATCCAAGAATGCCTAAAGTTCACGTTCTTACTAATCTCACTATGCACTTTCCATTTCTTTTCCTTAATGAGGTCTAGAACTTAGGTTAACTCGCTAATTTCTTACTAATGACTATCACTTTTCTTTCATTTTGTGCTCCTTCTTTTCATTTTGTTCCTTTTTCTCTTCCTCCTTTGTAGAGTCCACAAAATTTTGGATATTAAAATGTGTGAATATTAAAATGTAGGGATTTTAATGTGTGAATTTTGGATATTAAAATGAGCTTAAAGTCAAATCAACTTTTATACAGTGTTTACACATGTGGTTGTCGATTTAAATCTCCCAAATCAGCATATCAAATACTGCATAGCAGCTACATTCCTTTGGATTTGATTATGATTTCAGTAAGTTTGAGAACTTTCAAAGCTTAAAGAACACCTAGTTCTATGTGTTAATTTTTATGGAAGCACTCAGGACCATGAATTAGGCCTATTAGGTCTGATTTTTAATCTAGTCGCACAATAGCAATAGTTGCTGGACATCTTATGCAGCAACCGCAGCTGTTGTTTTGTAGCAGCACAGTAGTAGTAGATGCTGGAAGTTCTTGGTTGCCATACTGAGCAACATTTCCAGCCACTGATTGACTAAAATTTGATGCTTTTGAAATAGGATATGAAGCTGACATATTGTTTAGTGTTGGAATTGAACGTAAACAAGCATTCATGTACTGAAATTGGGTTTTAATTCAACTAGAAGTGCTTGTAAAACTCATTTTTAATCTCTTATGTCAGTTACTTGTATTGAATTAACTGTCCTACTTGAGATTTGAACTGAAATTGAATGAAGAATCAGGTCTAAATGTCTCAAATAATCCCATGTAATGTGTTGAGGGTTTGTGAATGCTTACTGTCCAACCCTTAAAACACATATAGAGGCCTTAGGTTTTTATTAAAAACCCTTTCTAGGCGTAAACTTGGGTTGGTTTGTAAATAAATACAAATCATAAAAAAATTCCAAAAAAATAAACTAAAGGTGTCTTGAATAGGATTATGTATTTTTCTAAGTGTATGTGAAGTTTCAAGGTATTCTGAACCCTAAGCTTGGTAGAACATACCATTCGATGGTTCAGTCTACCTTGGAATTTAATACAATACTAAAACTGAAAAACCTCAAAAATGCCCTATATAATATGTATATACTTGTATATATAACTTAAAGCTAAGTCTATTTATTGTATAATATGTACATAATAGGTATATATAACATATATATGTATTCTACATATTAAATTTAGTATTTACAATGATTTATTGTATATATAACTTTATTGTATTATTATCTATTAATTTATATAAATTAAATGTATAATAATCTAAGTAATTATATAAACCTATCTGTATATACATATTTATATCAAATACTGTACATATGTATTTATCTGTGTATTATGTAATATACAGTACCTGTAATTTAATTTAATTATATATGTACAGTAGGTAATTAAGTTATTAGGTTAATTAATAAGTTATTAGGTTAATTAAGTAATTTATTAACTTAAAATAAAATAAATGAGTAATTTAATCTAATACTGAAGTTAGTTATAATGTACACTTGTATTATATTATATTAAGTATTTTCAACTTATCTATATTGTATTTATACTGTATTATAGTATTTATAAAATATTTATGTATAAAACTAACTTAAACATGTATTTAAATCTATATAAATTAAAATAAAGTTTCTAAAATATAATAAAAATGTGTAATAAATAATTTATTATGTATATAAACACTGTATAAGGTAAATTCTACAATTACTTAACTAATTTAAACTTTAATTAAGTAATTAACCTCTAAATTAACATGTATAAATAGTCAACATTAGCTAATTTTATTATATAATTTATTGTTGTAAATTATTATACGATTAGGTAGTCTTATATAAGGGCTTTGTAATCATATAATTTAATTATAATTTAGATTAAATTATGGTCTTCAAATCGAGAGCCAAATCTCTTATTTCTTGCACTATAGACATAGCGAAAGCACCAATTTGGACGCTCAATAAGGTGCCACATTGGTGGTGACAAATTGCTTAAAGCGGTATAAGATGTTTTCGTACCCTACGCCAAGTAGTCATCAGCGCAAGGCACGAAATACAAATCATTCTCATCTCTCATGACCTAAAACAAGCATATTTATGAGCATTTGTGAACAGTGTGGGCCGAGGGCCACGCACTGTGCTAGGGCTGAAATGGGCCTGATATTGAGCCTGAACTAATTGAATATAATGCACAATAATGAACTAGAACCAGGTTTAGTAGTTAGTAGTGGTCTAGTCCTACCCATATAGGTGCTGTGTATCCCGCGAAAGACTGGTTCGGCAACTACAAAACCAAATTTTGGGTTAAGTGAACAATAAACCAGCTGTTTGAGAAGAGAAGGCCCTAAATAGAGAGGAAGAAAGAAGAAGAGTTAGCCGTGAAATGGCTAAGTGTTGGAGCTTGGTGTGTTTGCCTGTGTGTTTATGTACATATGTATATATATATAGTATATGCATAAAGTATATATGTATATAAATAATGTAAATAAATAAGTACAAGTATGTAAATAAATAACGTATACTGTAATATATATGTATATAATAGTATATAAGAGTAGTATAGTATGTTTGAGCTCTTACGTATAACTAAGAGCTTTAGTAGCAGATTCATCTGTCACTATACATTTGTAGATAGATAACTATTTTTGCGTTACGATACTAAGGTTACAGCAACGCTTGTATATGTTACTGTATATATAATATATGTTACCATAGATATTAGTATGTTAATATAATTTAGTACAATAGATATTATTAGCTATTTTGTACCTATACTCAGGTATTATTTGTAATAGTTGTATATAATTAACATAGTATATTATTAGTTAGTTTTTTATGCCTGTTTGTTGTAAATATGTTTTTAGGCATTGTAATACATATTAATTGATTCTTTTTGTAAATAATTAACTAATTTCTTCATTATTTGATTTATTCATTCATTTTGTAAATAAAATCAAATTTTTTAGAATAAAAGAACATTTTTGAAATTAGAGAGTGATGTATATCGATAACTACCTCCCAGTAAACAACATGGAAACAAACCAGTAAAAATTGTAAATAAATAAAATTAACACGATATCGATTTGCATTTGTGACACCTATATTAAAACAATGACGCAATAAACACCATTATTATTGCAAATCAAAAGTCATCGATCATATTTTTTGCTCTAATAGTGCTTTCTTGTGATTGATGATGGGAACACCATCATAAGTCCTAACTAGCTTATTTTGACCCATAAAAGAGAACAAGAGCTCCTACATAACCATCTAGAGGTCCTAATTCACTGAATAATCATTTTGAGAGAAAAGCAAGAAACAAGGGGAAAAATAGTAATTTTACCATTGCAATACAACAACAGGTTTCTCAAGGGCTAAACAAAGGCTAAAAGGTCTTAACAATATAAAAAGTAGGTTGGTTTAGACAGAAAAGGATTCGTGTGAGTTCTAGGAATTAAATGACTTCTTGTAACCCTAAAACAGATCCGCTTGATTAACCAAGGTTCTGGTTAGGATAAAATTCACCTAAACCCTTTAAAAATTATATAAAAATGTTCTCCAGGGTTTAGAATTTTCAATTTGACCATTGGAATCCATTTTGACCTAGAATGGGGTCTTAGCTAAATATTTACCCTAAACTGGATTTCTACGTAAATTACCCAGCTAAACGTGGTCAAACCCAAAATCCAACTTCACCATTGGATTCTTTAGGTTCAAATTAGGTTTATACCAAAATTTGGACCTAAGGGTAACTCATCTTGACCTACTTTGCAAATAAGTCCAACCTGATTACATTTCTACTCCTATCTTTTCAAAACCTCTGCAAAAACCCCCCTAGCTTCTTCATCATCCTTGCAAATAGGTCCCTCTACCATTATAGTGGAGGAATCCTTCTTCGTCAAGCTTTAGAAGACCCAAAATTGGAAGGGAGATTCTCTGAGTAATCATCTCCAATCTAAACCCATTAATGAGCCCTAATTCCTACCCAAGCACAAATCCTTCCCCAGAGGACTATTTAAGCAACCCCTGATCCAGTCGCATCTCCTCATCTTGGAATTGGGTCGGTCCCCCTCAATTCTTCTCTCCTCGCTGGCCACAACACCTCCGCAAGCTCCGGCGGCTCCACCCCCTCTCTCTCGTCACCCAACCACAATACCAGTGGTTGGGTTGTGTTACGACTCGGTTTCCAAATCCCTACAGGACCCAAGACCGGCTCATCCGGACTAATCCCAAGACTCAGTCGTCCAACAAGAAATAACCGAAAAGCAGGAAAATAAACCGCATTCACTATGCAAGGTAACTAATAGTAAGTAAAAGCTGCAAAACAGTACATACCACTACAACAACAGGAAAGTAGAACAAAAGTACAGTAACAGAAACAGTAACAACAATATAAAACTCACTAGTAGAAAAGAGAGTACAACTACAACAGGAAACTACTGCTGGGCTCGACTGGGCCCAGCACCCTCTGCAGCCGATGACTCGAGCTACTCAACTCCTGGGCCTGTAAAGGGTTATGAGTAAACGGAGTCAGCGAACACTGAGTAGAGTGGTAACCAGACTATCTAAAGCAGTAAAGCTAACAGGTAAATTTATCTTTTCCGACTATTTTATTTTACAAGTAATTCCTTTTCATCCATTGGTTTACTTTCAGATTTCTTTCATGATCTCACATGTTCCTCGTGGGAACGATCTTGATTGCAGTCTTTTTCGAAGAGTAAAAGGCACACGTGGTGCTCTCCTGGCCGGGAGAGTCCCCTGTGATGATCCTACACCCAGTCAACCACCCCAAGGTCACGGACATACGTAGCGGTGACTATGGCACGCGCGATAAGTAGCTACCCCGCACTGGCACACGATCAGTCGTTTCCGCAAGCGGGTACACCTAAAGTACAGCACGGAACAGTATAGGGCCTAGCCCTCTTAGTAACAGGGGTCACGTCCCTCCACAGCCCGCGCATCTTCGTCTGACTACCCCGGTTTGCCCAGTTGGCCAAACAAGTCGGTGTAAGGCGGCTAGCTGAAGCCTGGGCCCTGTTGGGTGGTTAGCTCCCTCCCTACACTAGTTCTCCTCGGTACAATATACGCGAGGGCCAACAGAAGTCGGTGTAGAGTGACCAATCCTAACCTCGGGTCCCAACCCAAGGGCGGCTAGCTCCGCTCTACACTAAACAGGGGACAGTCGCTCTCCTTGGTACCACGTACTCAAGCGCCAACACACTTCCCACTCACATTTCCAGATCTTTCCATTTATCCACAGGAGCTCTACTCCTAACTCCCCGTAGGGTTCATGCTCAAATTCATCATAAAATTCCATACCAGGTTTCATCATTCACAATTTCCATTCTCATATTATACACATGCAGCTCGTATTTCCACAAATTAACACATGCAAAAAGTGATATCAAAGGTAACTGTTTAGTTATCTCAGGCATGTCATATTCTAACATGCAGCTCGTATTTATTAACAAACAATTATTTACAATTTAGCTCATTCATTTATGATTGCAATCTCAAACACGCATACAAACAGTGCAACTATTTATCGTCCTAAGATTCATGCTACATCCTAGGGTTCTAGTTATCTAAATTTCATAGATGCATTCATATTTTATAAGTAGAATAGGGGAAACCACTCTATCAGACAATCCGGGAGTACTGGGGGCTCGAACGGCAAACTCACGTGCCTCTGCAAGCCCCAGACATGCAACAGGTTGAAGTCCTATACCAAGGAACATATCACAACGGAACATTCAGAACAGTATATACATATTTCTAACATGTAGAGGAACTCATAAGGAAACCAGATATTTCATTTAAGTAAAACAGACCCCGATCGGAACCTAAACAGGTCAAAAACAGAACAGCAGAACCAAATCAGACGTTTGGAACAAAGTCCAGATGTCTTAAAAGTCACCAGAGTCTCATCTCAAGCCCTTGCGTCGACCTTAGACGTCCAGGACTCGTACTTAACCGTCTGGACTCAACTCCAGACGTCCAACCTATTCTCCAGTCGTCTGGAAATGCCTCCGGTAGTCTAGTAAGCTGTCCAGACATCCGAACCACGTGGGAGGGTGATAACACTGCATCTTGGGGTGATAATTCCGTTAAATAGGGCCCATCTTAAGAATAAAAGGCACAGATAACACAACATAAGTAGAATGGGAGCATTGCATGCATTATATGTCAAGATTTCTTATAAAATAGTATTAATGGCCATATGTATGAGCACTTGTCAAAGCAGGCCTCAGATGAGCAATTGGACTGCACGAATGGATTCAGAACAACGAACAGAGTCCAACGGACTCGAAATCGGCCAAATCCGACATCCGAAGCTCCCACAATGGGCCTAAGAAGTTTTGACCGCTGATCTGATGATCAACGGCCATGGGGCCGCCACGTGTCAGCCTCACCGCACCTGCATCCACTCTTCCGCACACAGCACGCCCCCGCTTCCTCCACCAAGGGACGCATCTCGGCCGTTGATCCTCCATCGCACGGCTCCGCAGTGCCCCACGCCCGCACGCCTCGTCTCCTCCGCGCGACAATCCATCCCGGTAGCGCGCACGCAGTTCGCAAAGGCAGCAACCAGCGTTCGAGCCCCCGCACGCTTCCTAATTCGTTGTTCGAGTGGGCGCCGCTGATTAAGGTCGTAGATCCCCACACAAATGGTGACGATCGTGCCACGTGGCGAGTCCTCAGGCGGCGATCAGCCACGCGCACGCTCACGCTGGTTGACAACGCTCGCACGCACGCATACTAAAGGCACGATCCGAGCACGCCCGTGCGAAAACCTCAGCTGTCTGATCTTTGATCAGACAACTCTCATGCCACTCACACAGATTGGGCGCGAGGAAGAACAGCTGCGGGCGAGCGACCGGCGAGCAGGGGTCTTCACCGATGTTTTAGGAAGGGTTTTAGCGACGTCCCGAACGTCGCTAAAACCCCTTCTTCATTTGGAAAGCCCTTCTCCCTATTTAAACCCCTTCCAACCACTCATTCAAGGCATTCACTCCACTTGCAACTACTCTACCCCCTTCCAAGCTACCTTTAAGCCCTTTTGTAATCACCGGAGACGACGAGCCGCTGACGGAGCCCTCTCCACCACCGTGGCTGCCTCGCCGCCTTCCCTCTCTCTCTCTTTCTTCCCTTCTTTTAAGCTTTACTTTACTTATGTTTAAGCATGTATCTCATGTTGTAATTTATGAACTAAAGCTGCATGATTAATGAAGTTGTTTTCTATTCTGTTGCTTGCTCTATTTCTATTCAAGCTGCATGTTATGAATGTAACGATTCTAACCCCAATCTCTCTCTCTCTCTCTCTCGCTTTTCACCCGCGCCTTTTCTCAAGCAAAACTCCACGATTTTCGTAACAATAAGTGACTACAAAAATTCAGTTTTTATGCCTCCCTGAGACTGACACTTGGACTCACATCCGTTTCTTTACTTTAAAACAGACGTAGCAAGTGCAAACTATAACGACACTTCTAAACACACACGCACGAACCACGTCAGTTTTTGGAGCCGTTTCCTGGGAGGCAACAAATTTGTTTTGTCACTTCCATTTTACATCCATTCTCACATCATCTAATGCCTTGTCTCCTTTTACTTGATGGTTGCAGGAATTCGGCACTTGGACGGTGAAGCAGCGCAACCCATGACAGTAACAAGGGAGTAGGCGCAACAAAGACCGGTAGTGAGTAGTTCTGCAATCATGATTGTTTACTTGCTTGAAAAACTAAAAAAATTGTAAAATTGAAAAAAAAATTGACGTTGTGTATGATTTCCTGACCCACATCCTTAACATATCACCTAACAAAGAAAATATACACTCTAACATTCTGAATAAATTCTTAGAGTGTTCTTTTCTCTTTTTTGAGTGGTGTTTGCGAAGCCACCTTGGATTGACTTGAGCCGCACCACTCAACCCTAAAAATAACTCATCTAATAGAAGCAACATGATCATTAGGATGAGTACATTAGGGTTTTAGAGCCTCTACACAATAAAGGAAAGCTAGTTTCACCAAATTGTGTGCAAAACTTGATGTGCCCACTGAAACTTGTCTGAAAACATTAAAACACGTCAATCCTAAAAGACACTAAAGTAAGGATGAAACACTAAAAGATACCACATCTTGAAAAAAAATCCTTACTTGAAAACCATGTTTTGATAGAAGCACACACACTAAAAGTGGAAAACTAAGAGGCACCACCCCAATCAATGCCTCATCACATAACCCTAGCACAAGCACTATCCTAGCCCTTTTAAAACTGAGTAGACGTGCCCTAGGCAAGACTGGGTTAAGTCTCGAAAGGCGAGGTTTTGTTCGCTGGGCACATGGCTTTCATTCCCGTAGTAGAATCTGGTGACTAGGCTGCGGGAGCGACAGAATGAAGATAGAAGACAAGAAGAATAGGATAGATTCTTTTTAATCCTTTCTTGTATCTCTTGTCTTTATTTTCTTGCTCTTTTTATTTTCCTTAGAATATTATGTTAAAGAGCCTCAAAGTATCCTAACAGCAGTCCTAGGAACACTTGCACAACCCTAGGATACTTAGGTTTTCTGTAGAACACTTAGAAAACCAATATAGGGTTCAAACAGCACTTCCAGACGTCTAATTCCCAAATCAGACGTCTGATAAAGTATTTTAAGACGTCTGACTGTTGTTTCAGACGTCTGATATCTGTTAGACTGGACATAGGTAGTTCTGTCTGATGAAATCAGACGTCCAGACCTTAGACCAGACGTCTTAGGAGACGTCTGATGGACTTGCCAGACGTCCAGATAGTGGACCGTTGGCTAGCTTAGCAGGCACTGTAGAATATGACCGTTAGAGCCTTATCAGACGTCCTTAAGCCTTTCCAGACGACTGATAAATGACCGTTTTGCCTCGGCTGACCCAAAATCTCTTCTCAGAGATTTTCTAGCAGTTGCAACGTTTGGAAATCAATTCCCACAGTAAAAGTAGGTTTCCAGACGTCCATACATAGTGCCAGACGTCCTGTATGTCGTCTGATGGACTTGCACAAAAACCCTGTTTAGATCTGATCCAAGTCAGGAAGAGACCCGCCCAAAATCAGACGTCTGACCTTGGAATCAGACGTCTTAAAGTGGCCTTCCAGACGTCTGATGCCAGAGTTAGACGTCTGATTACCCTGTCAAGCACAATCATTGTCCTGATTTCGGCCTGATTCTCTTGGGCTTTGTTCCCAACGGCTATAGAACATTTCCTAAGCCTTCTAAAGCCTTCCTAAGGCCTCTATAAATAGAGGGGAGCCTTTACACATCTAGATACACTAAGAAATACAAAATACATACCTAGATACACAAGACACACTTGGCTACACACTTTCACACTCTCTTGTGTCCTAGCTAGCTCTTGCTCTCCAAGCTCAAGCTCCATTCTCTTGAGAGCATCAAGCTTCGCGCACCCGCTCTCCCGCCGTAGTTCACGAGAGCGAAGTTGCGCCATCGCGTGGCACACGCACCGCGTCATCAACTTGACGCACTCCTTGCAAAGGGGAGTTTCCTATTTCCTATAGAAGCTAGGTTTAAATTCCTTTGTTGGCTCTATAGGATTACTTGTTTTATTTTATCTTTGTCTTTTGGTTGGGTATTCGCTTTGCGAATTCCAATCTCCTTCGTGGGACAAAATCCTTCTCGTGGAGAGAAGGGGTTGAGGAATGCTACCCTCGTACTTGTAGCGTTGTTGTATTGAGGTTGAATCACCCTCATTTTAAGTGATTCGATTTAGTGGATTTTGATCAACTTGGTTGATCGGAAAATCCTAACTCGAGAGGGTTAGGTGGTGGTTTTCACCCGGTTTGGGTTTCCACCTAAAAATTCTTGTGTACTAGTGTGATTGCTTATTTGTGAGATTATTTATTATCTATTTCCGCAATTATTACGTCACCCCCCTCCGAGAAGGGAACTTTCAATTGGTATTAGAGTAGGTCTCGCGTTATCGGCGTTACAAACCGGCGAGGATCTAGATATGGAGGGAAAAGCATTCGTGTGCACTGAAGGACACGATACCTCGCGACCACCATACTTTGCAGGTATAGATTTCATTTATTGGAAAAATCATATGACTATGTGATTGCAGGCCTACGACTTCCGGGTGTGGGAAAAATGCGAATCCGCATTTTTGATTCCCAAGAAACCCGCAAAAGGTTACTCAGAAGATCAGGTTCAGAATCTCAACCTCAACGCAAAGGCAATGAATGCCTTGTATTGCGCATTGAGTCTGAAGGAATTCGAACGAATCCAAGAGTGCACCACCGCCCACGAGATATAGAGGAGGTTGGAAGGCACTCATGAGGAGACAAGCTCGGAAGAAGATCTCGGGGAGAAGGAAACCGCGTGCCTTGGTTTCATGGCAATTGGAGAAAGTAACAGCGACAGCGAAAGTGGAAGCGACTCCGACAATGAGGTAAATTTCGATTTACAAGAAGCTTTTAATGAACTATTTGAGATTAGTAAATAACTTAAGATAGAAAATAAAAGCATTAAAAAGAACCTTAGTTTTCTTAAAAATGAAAATGATAGGTTAGAAAAATAACTTAAGGACATAGAAGCTAGTCCTAAAAATGATAACCTATTATTAGAAAATCATAACCTCATCAATGAAAATAATAAATTGATTGAGAAAAATGTTAGTCTAAAAATAGAAATTTCTGATTTAAAGACTAAGATTAATACTATAGAAAAAGAAATCGCATGTCTTAGGAAAAACTCTAACAAATTAATCAATAAAGTAGATATTTTTTATAGCCCTAAGGTTGAAAAAGGATCTCCGTCAAGGAGACCCGCTAACAGATCCGGATCCAAGCTCACTTGGATACCGAAGAAAAAATTAGAATCTTGTTTTCTAGGTCATAATAACTACAACACGAAGGACTGGACCTACAAGCTCAAGTCTGGTCAGCTCAAGTTGGGAGAACCAAGGAGTAGACCAAGGAGGAGAACAAGAAGACCGACGAGACGGTGAACAAACGACGGACCCGCCGCACGTCGACCGCCAGACTGGAGATCGGGGCCGATGCCTGGGCCTCCAAGCTACGGATGGGAGCCCCATCTGATGTGGCATCCACCACCACCATTTGGGCCATTTTATTGGCCATGGTAGGTGAGGTAAAAATTCTTAACCGTATCTTTTTATAAGCATTTAGATAGGGGGAGTTAAAAAATGATGAGCTAATTGTCAATTTTTAAGGGGGAGATATAAGGTAGCTAAATTTCCTTTAGAAAGGGGGAGAAAAATAATAGCTATCTTGTTGTTATAAAAAAGGGGGGAGGACATTACCTTTGTCAAAAGAAACTCATAGAAGAGCATGTTTTAAGGGGGAGTTATATGAAATGTAAAACCAATTAAACCTTTTTGATAATGTCAAAAAGGGGGAGGTTTTTTTTTTGCATTATTATTTATGATTTTGTCATCATCAAAAAGGGGGAGATTGTTGGTGCTAGAGCACCACGATCATTTATTTTGATGATAACAAAACACGTGTTATTTAACATTTGCAATTTGAGTCCTAGATTTCAGGTCAAATGCAAATGTAGACGTGCTTAAACAGAGTTCGAGCTCGCATCCAGGACGGATTGGAGGAGCTTGACGGAAAACAGAGGAGGTTCGCGTGGAGCGACAGATTGAAGATAGAAGACAAGAAGAATAGGATAGATTCTTTTTAATCCTTTCTTGTATCTCTTGTCTTTATTTTCTTGCTCTTTTTATTTTCCTTAGAATATTATGTTAAAGAGCCTCAAAGTATCCTAACAGTAGTCCTAGGAACACCTGCACAACCCTAGGATACTTAGGTTTTCTGTAGAACACTTAGAAAACCAATATAGGGTTCAAACAGCACTTCCAGACGTCTAATTCCCAAATCAGACGTCTGATAAAGTATTTTAAGACGTCTGACTGTTGTTTCAGACGTCTGATATCTGTTAGGCTGGACATAGCTAGTTCTGTCTGACGAAATCAGACGTCCAGACCTTAGACCAGATGTCTTAGGAGACGTCTGATGGACTTGCCAGACGTCCAGATAGTGGACCGTTGGCTAGCTTAGCAGGCACTACAGAATATGACCGTTAGAGCCTTATCAGACGTCCTTAGGCCTTTCCAGACGTCTGATAAATGACCGTTTTGCCTCGGCTGACCCAAAATCTCTTCTCAGAGATTTTCTAGCCATTGCAATGTTTGGAAATCAATTCCCACAGTAAAAGTAGGTTTCCAGACGTCCATACATAGTGCCAGACGTCCTGTATGTCGTCTGATGGACTTGCACAAAAACCCTGTTTAGATCTGATCCAAGTCAGGAAGAGACCCGCCCAAAATCAGACGTCTGACCTTGGAATCAGACGTCTTAAAGTGGCCTTCCAGACGTCTGATGCCAGAGTTAGACGTCTGATTACCCTGTCAAGCGCAATCATTGTCCTGATTTCAGCCTGATTCTCTTGGGCTTTGTTCCCAACGGCTATAGAACATTTCCTAAGCCTTCTAAAGCCTTCCTAAGGCCTCTATAAATAGAGGGGAGCCTTTACACATCTAGATACACTAAGAAATACAAAATACATACCTAGATACACAAGACACACTTGGCTACACACTTTCACACTCTCTTGTGTCCTAGCTAGCTCTTGCTCTCCAAGCTCAAGCTCCATTCTCTTGAGAGCATCAAGCTTCGCGCACCCGCTCTCCCGCTGTAGTTCACGAGAGCGAAGTTGCGCCATCGCGTGGCACACGCACCGCGTCATCAACTCGACGCACTCCTTGCAAAGGGGAGTTTCCTATTTCCTATAGAAGCTAGGTTTAAATTCCTTTGTTGGCTCTATAGGATTACTTGTTTTATTTTATCTTTGTCTTTTGGTTGGGTATTCGCTTTGCGAATTCCCGTCTCCTTCTTGGGACAAAATCCTTCTCGTGGAGAGAAGGGGTTGAGGAACGCTACCCTCGTACTTGTAGCGTGGTTGTATTGAGGTTGAATCACCCTCGTTTTAAGTGATTCAGTTTAGTGGATTTTGATCAACTTGGTTGATCGGAAAATCCTAACTCGAGAGGGTTAGGTGGTGGTTTTCACCCGGTTTGGATTTCCACCTAAAAATTCTTGTGTACTTGTGTGATTGCTTATTTGTGAGATTGTTAATTATTTATTTCCGCAATTATTACGTCACCCCCCTCCGAGAAGGGAACTTTCATATGGAACCGGCGGCGCAAGCCAAAGGAAGAACCTTCCCTGCAATCCCCTCGTAATCAACCTGGCCAGATTAGCTTTGGGAAGGGGAGTCCATTGCTTACGGACTTAATCACCCTTTTTGAGATTTCTACGTCTCCTAAGGAAATACACCATAAGGAATAAGCTTGTTTGCTTGATTGAACACACATTTCTCGCATCTGTCGCTCTCCGCATCCCCTCCTGTTCTTCTCTAGTGTATGCATGGGAGACGCTCACTGCATCCCGAGTTGTTTGTTTTGGGACGGGAATCCAGGCGACTTGATTCTGCTGGAAACATGGCTGAACCTAGGGTAGATGAGGTTAAGGACCAACCCCCATCAGACACAATGGCCATCATCCAAGCCCAAATTAATGCAAACCACTAGCTTCAGCAATAACAGATCCACACCATCATGCAAGCCATACACCGGTTACAAAATCCACAAGGGCAACCACCACCACCTTTCCAAGGCCCACAAGGGCAACCACCACTTGATGTACCACCATTCCAGGATCAACCAAGACCCCTCCGCGATTTCTACAATCCTTCCGCTATTAGAGTCGAACCACACCTTAGGATCCCTGAAGGGGGAGATGATTTTGAGCTAAAACCAAATGTCTTAAGTCTGATCTAGAGCCACTTCCATGGAAGCTCAAATGAGGACCCCTTCCAGCACCTAGAGGATCTTGACCGAATAACACGAACTGTGAAACCTAGGAACATTAGCCTTGACATTGTTCTAATTAAGATGTTCCCCTTCTCGTTGAGAGACAAGGCTTCTCAATGGCTTAGAACCCTAGGTAGACCCATCACCACCTTAGAAGAACTGAGGCAAGTGTTTCTAAAGAAATTCTTCCCCATAGGAAAGACCAATGCCCTCAGAAGAGCTATTACTACCTTCACACTCTAAGGTGGGGAACAGTTCCATGAGGAGTGGGAAAGATTTAATGAACTCTTGAGGAAATGCCCACACCACGAAGTACCAAGGTGGTAATTGGCGCAGATTTTCTACCATGGTCTGGACAGCAACCTACAGAACTTCGTCGATGCCTCATGGTCTGGACAGCAACCTACCTGCTTTTACAGGAATTTGATTTAGAGATTCGTGATAAGGCTGGAAAGCAGAATGGGGTAGCTGACCACTTATCCCGCCTTCCTTCTGAAGCGATTTCTCCTTCTTCACCCATTTCTGACCACTTCCCTGACGAGCAATTGCTGGTCATTCATTCTGATCTTCCCTGGTATGCTGACATTGTCAACTACCTGGCTTCTGGAATCCTCCCCATTGATTGAGTTCGACATCAAAAAGACAGACTTAGATCCAAGGCCAAGCACTATTACTGGGAAGAACCCTAGCTTTTCAAGCATTGCAAAGACCAGATCTTTAGGAAGTGTGTTCCAGATAAGGAGATGAGAAGCATCTTATCGTTCTGCCATGACCAGGCGTGCGGCGATCACTTCTCTGGCAAAAAGACTGCTGCAAAAATTTTGCAGAGCGGTTTTTATTGGCCCACAATCTTTAAAGATGCACATGAACATAGCAGGGAATGTTCACGATGTCAGTCTCTCGACAGTATTGGCCACCAAGACATGATACCCTTGAATCCGATCATGGTGTGCGAAATATTTGACATTTGGGGCATTGACTTCATGGGACCTTTTCTTAAATCTTATGGCTTCGAGTACATATTGTTGGCAGTTGAGTATGTTTCAAAATGGATTGAAGCCATCCCCTCGAGGACTAATGATCATAGAGTTGTGACACAATTCGTTCAAGATTTCATCTTCTCTAGATTTGGGGTACCAAAAGCCATCATTAGTGATGGAGGGTCTCATTTTAGAAACACACATTTTCAGTCCTTACTTCAAAAGTATGGGGTGTCACATAGGATAGCTACACCATATCACCCTCAAAAGAATGGACTTGCTGAATTGTCCAATCGGGAGATCAAGAAGATTTTACAGACTACCATCCGACCAGATAGAAAGGATTGGTCTTCCCACCTTTCTGTTGCATTGTGGGCATATAGGACAGCCCACAAAACCCCTTTAGGCATGTCTCCTTTTAGACTTGTGTACGGGAAACACTGTCATCTTCCTGTAGAATTAGAGCACAAAGCCTATTGGGCCATCAGAAAGTGTAACTTGGACCTAGAGAAGGCCGGTGATCTTAGGACATTGCAAATTTCTGAGCTCGATGAATTAAGGAATGAATCTTATGAAAGCTCAAGGATTTATAAGGATAAACTTAAGGCCTTCCATGACCGTCACATTCTTAGAAAATCATTTCACCCTGGTCAAAAGGTCCTTCTCTTCGACTCTAGACTAAAACTTTTTCCTGGGAAACTAAGATCAAAATGGATTGGACCTTTCAAAATCTTAAGAATATTTGACAATGGAGCCGTTAAGATCACTAAAATTGACAAATCTGAACCTTTCACTGTAAATGGTCAAAGACTGAAACCTTTCATTGAGCCGCATGATCTCAGACTTGTCAATTCCACCATTTCGCTCCTACATTTTGAACTACCATCCAAGTTTTCGCCTAGCTGAAGGCGTTAAACTTAGCAAAACCTATCCTTGTATATAACTGTTTTTCACCTTTCTTTCTTTAGCTTTCATTTGCATTAGGTGTCTACTCTTGCATTTTGAGCATACTTTCGTTGACACACATGTCATGCATTTTACTTCCTAGCCCAACTGTTCACTCTGATCCTAGATCAGACTTAAAATCGTCCGCACAGAGATTTTATCTCCTCATTCCGACTTCCTTCCATCACCCAGTCTAGGATAGTAAAAAGCAGAGCATGCATTTGCATCTACCCTATTCGTTCAATGAGGACATTGCAACATTTAAGCATGAGGGGTTTAAATGGTTAACCATTTAAACTGAAATACAATTGTAGACATACCAATAATGTATATATATATATGCTGAAGAAAAAAAAAATCCAAAAATACAATAACGGACATGCACTTTATTGTCAAGGGAGGACATTAATTTTAAGGAGAAAAGGAGAAAAAGATGAAAGATAAGTGTTTAACTATGATCTTCTAGATGAAAACAAATTTAGAATAAGTGTCTATGGGCATTCAACCATTACTGGTTTGACTTGCCGGGCCATAATAGCTTGATACAAGCTTGGGCTTAATACACTTTGAGCCTTGACAAGATAGACCACAGTCTCTCCTAACTTTAGGACATATTCTTGTACCTGAGTCACCAGTACAGGATTCGTTGGTTTGCTTTGACTTAGGAGTCTAAGTAACCTTGACTTACACTACACAATGTCAGGAAAGACCACTTGAACCTAAACTTCAACCCTTGTGTTCATTAGGGAAGGTGGAGTCCTTACCTGTGCATGCAGGTAGACTCTTTGTCCTAATCTTTAGTCTTGTGTCTAGGAGAAACTCTTTTCACAAAAAAAATCCACCCACCAAATACAGTGTGCTCTACCAAATAAGTTCCGGAGACATACTGATCCTATTAAAAAAAAAAAAAAAAGAGTTCTTGCAAAAAGTCAAGTATGTTCTCCAAATTCTGGAAATACTATTATTCCACCAAAATTATTTTCAGGGTTCAAAACAAATACCCTGTTTGTCCACCAAAAAGTTCCCTGAGCCACAAACACAATAAGGGTTGGGTTTGAATATTCATCAATTCTTGAGAGTCATCCGAAAACATGAGCTGAAGTTAGGACCAACCTGGACTTAAAAAGAAGTGAAACCCCGGGAGTGAGCTTTAGAATTCACTTGGTTAGTCCTGACTTATCACAAAGCACAGCCATAACCTCATAGCATTCTGAGTCTCTGTAAAACCCCCTGAGTCCTGGAATTCGACTTAAGGTTTAAATATCAAGAGTCCTTGTTGGTTGAGAGATGGTCTATGTCATTTAAGTCTCGAATTCTGGTAGGTTATCCTCAGTAATAAGGTTCTTACAATGTCCAAAACACAGATGGTTTATTGAAAAAAAAAAATCTTTCAGCCTGAAGATCATCATCAAACACTTAAAACTTTTGAAAGAAGAAAAAGATATCTCTTCACACTTACCTTGCTGATACTCAAATTGCCTTACACTTCAACAAATTGTTTGCTAAGGGACTAGCCAAACGTAAGCATGGGGGTATGATGAGTGGCTACTCATCATCGCTAAAAAGCTGAAGTTAAGCTAGACACGGAGTAAAACAACATCAAATTAACAGATAAAAAGGGTTAAGTGTGGTAATTAAAGAAAAAGACCTAAAAAGTTTACTCTGTGTTAAAACTTCATAATTAGGTCACAAAATGAGATATTCTGAAAGCAAAGCACAAATGATGATCCATGCATCAATTGAACACATAAATAAGTTTGAAAGGCCAAATCAGAAGTATAATTAATGTCTTAAATGTTCAATTAAGCACATATAAAAATTTGAAGGCATTTTGACATCATTTAGGCTATGAAATAGGTAGTTTACACTTAGGTCCTTCATGCATTACACTCTTGCCCTTAAAAATTCCCCTTTGGACCTACTTGTAAGCTGCAGGGACCCTTTTGAAAGGCTGCAGGGTCCTTCCTGTTGTAATTCTTTTCACTTATGGGCCTGCACGCAAATCTTCTACCCCTTCGCACAAGGGTCTATCTGCAATTTTCTCGTTATTTCAGAGAATGGCCTGCTGCTCTTCGCACGCACTGTAGCGCACGAAGAACACGGCCAATCTCAGCCGTCCATTGCTTTCATAATTCTGATCTGCGGTTAGATTTGAATGGAAGCTTCGCGCGATTCGGCGCGTGCGATCACCCCTTTCCCCAGATCTCATCTGACGGTCAGATTTTGAGATAGCTCGCCGCGTGCTCCGCTCCTCTCATCCTCGCCGCCGGTTACCTTTCGATTATCCTCACCTGCGTAGTGATCTCAGCCACTGAGTATGCTACTTAAGCATCTCAGTGGTGTCGCACGCAAGGGATCGCTCCCTCCTACACCTCTTAGCGATCGTTCATCCACTCCAGTTCCTCCTCCCCATCAAGCCTCTGATTTCACAGCCACCAGCCGTGAAATTATCACCTTCTCTCGACCTCCTCGTCGCAAAGGACTTCGTAGCACCTGAGGACGACCCTGGAGCCTCACTAGCAGACTCTTCCCTTCGCTGGAGTCATCTTCCTCCCTTCTTCCTCCATAGCCACCAGCTAAGGACCCATAGGTCCCATTCTTCCTGTTAGAATAGATTTATAATTCTGCAGATTAGTTGTAGCTGTAGTTAAGTAGGTTTAGAGTATAATTAATGTAATTGGTAGTGTTTAATTTAGCTGTTAGGATAAAGTAGCTGTAGTAGTAGAATTAGGCTTTAAATTCCCCCCCTCACCTCCTCTGATCATTCCAGATCAAAGGGGAAGGTTTCACATAGCCATGTTTTCAAATTCTTTCCCTCTCCATACTTTCATATTCATTTCTGATTTTCCACGACCTGTTTCTCGCTTTCCGCCCATACACTCTGACCCAATTTCAGATCTGATTGGTCTTTAACCTCAGATCTGAAATTGGCGTCAAAAGCACTTAAGGGGCTTCCCATTCACCTCACTCTTGGTCACAAAAAGCCCCTGGTTCGAGTTGAAATTATCAGTTTGTCAGATTTCTCTTTAATTTGGATTTCAAGGATTTTTCCTTCAATTTGGTTTTAACTGTTTGATCTGACAAATTGAATAAATTCTTATTTGAGTTCATTGTTGGCAAGGAATCTGAGAGGTTTTCTGGTGTCAGAATTCATCTCAGAAGAGCCATATATAGATCTGATTTGATGAAGTTTTTAATGCATTGAATGCAAGTCAGAATTAAGGAGAATCACTGTAGTGATTTGAAGTTTGATCTTGCATTCATGAGTTTGTTTTGAATGGATGTTTTGGTGATTTCCTAACCTAAGGAGTTCTCAATACTCCTTAAGGTTTCAGAAACTGGGATTTGAACTAGGGACTTCAATTGACTGAATTAACTCTTTCTTTATGCTGTCTATAGCATTACGAAGAGTTAAATCAGTGTCTTTTGTTGATTTAATCTGATGTGAAGTTTTTGATAAGGGTTTTTGCATTTGAATTGGTTCAATTTTTTTTTTTTTATGAGAGTGAGACCCTTATCAGATGAAGGATTGAGAGAGAATTTCAGTTTTTGTTGGATTTATGATTTTTTTTAATCCCAGTGGTCACAGTAAAGTGCTGCATTTTGCAGCTACATTCCCCTTCTTTCCCTACTTAGATTTTATTCCAAATGGACTATCTGCAGCAGCAGTTAGCCCATCTAGAATTAGATCTGAGCTGATGCAATGTTTTTCTGTAGGATCAGTGCTACTGCTGCTGTCTAACTGTTTAATTTCTAACAGACCAAATCTAATGTAATACCCTGTACAATGTGCTTTGAATTGTAGCTAACACACATAAATTTTGATTCCATTATAAACACAAGCTTTCCTGTTAGATAATTCCTCTTTCATTTCTGTGAATGCTTGTTTTTAATTCTTTCAAGTGCTGTTAGCTAATTTAACTAAAGCTAACCATCCAAACATGATTTAAAATGGGAAACTTAACTGAGGAATGTTTTAAAATTGGTAAACACATCCTAAATTTCATGCTGTATAAAAAGAAGGCATTCATGAAAGATGATAAAAAGGGTTAAACTTAAAAAAACAGTAAAACATGCCTCTTTCTCTCCTCAACCAACTCTTCCCTTCTTTTCTCCTAATTTTGTAAGATTTGTAAAAACAGTAAAAAGTAAAATAAAACACCCAAACGGACCAAAAATAAATAAATAAATATATATATATATACATATATATTACTTTGTATATTAGTTATACTCCTATAGACATAAGCTATATACTAGGCTATATATGTAAATAGGTAGTATATATATTTATATACCGTATAACTAACTATATACATATATTGTTTACTGTAAATTAGGTTTCTGATTTAGTTTAGACAGTATATACAATAATTATATAACTATCTATAAATTAAACTAATTTATATGTATTATTAAACCAACTAAATCAGTAAATAGTATAAATAAGAAAATTAAACTATAGAACTGTATATATCTATGCATATGTAGATTATAAGTAAATAAAATCCTTTACCTTAATTTAACCCTTTATACATAATAAATAATGAATTTATTAAGTTTATAGTTAAGTTGTTAAATTAAATTTGATAAATTAGTAATTTAGAGTTATAATTAAGTTAATTGAATCTGTATACTAAGACTAATATACCTTAAGTAATTTAAGCTAATTGAAGTATATTTATACCCGATTATATGTTTTTAACTTAACTTATAAGCAAAACAGTCAAAACTGCTATTTAAATGGAAATAACACATAAATTAATTCGGAAAAATATAACAAAAATTTCTATAAAATACTTATACACGTACTCTAATTCTGTATGAGGTCAATTAGACCATTTAGTAGTTAATTTATAAGTAATTAAACAATAAAACACCAAAATTAGTGTGTGAAAATAGTATACTTTAGTGAATTTATTTATATAGTAAATCTAATTAAAATCTCAAATTAATTGTACAATTGTATAGTATTATGTAAATACTTCATTTTCCCTTAATTTATTTTTATTTTTATTTTTAAATAAATTATGGCCCTCGAATTGAGGGCCAAAATCTCGTTCAGCCTACAGCTGCGCACGTTTTTCAATGCAGATGTGGCGCTCGAAGAGCGCCACATCGTACGCTGCAAAACGGGCGCAACGATTTTTATTGAATTTGTGAATAGGCAGTGTAGTCGTCATGGGCACCAGGCGCCCAAAACAACATATGCTACATACTATACTGAGCATATATTCTGAACATTTGAATGTGGGGTCGGGGGCCCGGTGAGGTGTGCTGTGTGCGGGAGCTGAGAAGGCCCTGAGCTGAGTTTGATAACACGTAATTAAGTGGCCTAATGAGAATTAGGGTGCCCTTAGTAGAGGCTTGGTCCCACCCTCTGGGTGCTGTGTATCCCTCGAAAAGCGTGCCCGCAAATTAAACACATTTTTAATTAATTAAAGAGAGCTAATGACGATAGTTAATTACCTCTCCACCGCAGTGTGTGAAACCTATTGAGGCATAATTAAAACAAAGAAGAACAATAACTGAAGAAGATTAGTGTGGAGTAAGAGAGAGAGAAGATGTACATACGAAGGTAAATACAAATACAAGAGAAATATAAATATATATATATGTATACATAGTATAGCCAATTACTTCTATATAAATAAACGCATACATTTACTAACAAAATAAAACATCACCATAATCGTCGCTACAGACCCTAGTTTCCCTCCTTAAGTTTGTATATAGTATTTTGTGGGATCTAGCGACGCTTACATCTGTCACTATAACTATTGTATGTGTTACTGTAGGTATCAGATTAGTACGTTAAGTTAGTATACTATGTAATCTTAGTTGATAATGTACTTTCATGTAAGTATTAATACTATAACTTGTAAAGAGATAGTTTAAAGTATAATGATGAATTGTTTGGTGCTTGTTATAGTTAGTTTTTGCGAGTATTGCGATTAATTCTTTGCGGGTAGGCAAACCATGTCTACATTCTTTCATTCTTTATTAGATGTAAAGCTTCTTTTTGGAATTAGAGGATAATTTTGAGATCAAAGAGCGATGTAATTCAATAATTACCTCCCAGTGAACGACCTAAAATAAAACCAGTAAAAATTAGATAAGTAAATAATAATGATTGTAATGACTGGTATCCCATACAACTCACTACAATGACACTAATGGTGTTTTCAACAATCAATTACACCACATAAACCCATCATTCCACAATACAAACCAAAACCATATTATCGAGGACGTCATTGTGCGGGTCAAGGACTTCTATTTCCCGGTCGATTTCTTGGTGCTCGACATGGAAGTCCCTGAAAAGTTACGAAACGCACCCAAAATCTTAGGCAGACCTTTCTTAGCTACGGCTAAGGCAAACATTGATTGTGACACAGGATGTATAGAAATAGCCTTCAGAGACAGGAAAATGCAATTGGATATCTTCCGGGGGACAAAGTCCTTTGATTGCGATTGTGTTAAGGAACATGATCCCGTGGAAACTCTGGTCGAGAAATGCCTCACCCTTAGTTCTGTCTCAGACCACCAAGCTTGTAACAACTGTTCTGACCCATCACCATCGCTACCCGTGGACCTCTGTAAGGCTGATCAAACAACACCATTTGAGGAGATCAATGTTGATCAACTCCTGCCTTTCCCTTTTCCGTCGACCGTTGTTTCACTCGCACCCAAACTTAAGCCACTACCCGAGAATCTCAAGTATGTCTTCCTGGGACCTGACCAGACTTTCCCTATGATTATTAATTCTCATCTAACCAAGGATCAGGAACTTAGGTTGACCGCGACCCTTTCAAAACATCGGGCCGCCATTGGTTGGACAATTTCTGACTTGAGAGGAATTAGCCCCACCTATTGCACCCATAAGATTTACCTGGAAGACGGGGCACGACCCTCCCGCCAGATGCAGAGATGTTTAAACCCAAACATGCAAGAGGTCGTTAAGAAAGAAATTATCAAGTGGCTTGACGCCGACATCATCTATCCTATCTCCGATAGCCCCTAGGTGAGCCCCACGCAAGTGGTTCCAAAGAAAGCTGGGCTCACCGTTGTCACCAACGAGCATGGCGAATCCATCCCCCCCGCACCACCACCGCATAGCGAGTGTGTATTGATTATAGGAAGCTCAATGAAGCCACTAAGAAGGATCATTTCCCCTTGCCATTCATTGACCAGATCCTTAAAAGATTGGCAGGGCAAAAGTATTTTTGCTTCCTGGATGGATATTCAGGATATAACCAAGTCGCAATTGCTCCAGAAGATCAAGAAAAGACCACATTCACTTGCCCGTACAGCACGTTTGCATTCCGTCGAATGCCGTTCGGGTTATGCAACGCACCTGCTACCTTCCAATGTTGCATGCCAGCCATTTTTTCAGAAATGGTAGGTGAATACTTAGAGGTCTTTATGGATGATTTCTCTGTATTTGGGAATTCATTCGACCATTGTCTGAGCAACTTGGAGAAAATCCTGAAACGATGTATCGAGGTTAATCTGGTGTTAAGTTGGGAAAAAAGCCATTTTATGGTTCAAGAAGGAATCGTCCTTGGTCACATCGTATCACATAGGGCCATTGAGGTGGATCAGGCTAAGGTTGATTTGATTTCCAAACTTCCTCCACCTAGCTCAGTCCGGCAGATTCGCTCATTCCTGGGACACGTTGTATTCTACCGAAGGTTCATTAAAGACTTCTCCAAGCTTTCCAAACCCTTAACCGACCTTCTGGCCAACGACGCCATATTCCACATGTCCTCTGATTGCATCTAGGCTTATCACACCCTCCGGGACTTAGTCTCCACAGCCCCTGTACCTCAGCCCCCGGATTAGTCCCAGGACTTTGAGATTATGTGTGATGCATCAGATTTTGCCATAGGCGCTGTCCTGAGACAAAGACAGGACAAGAAACCCATGGTGATCTACTACGCGAGAAAAACATTGGACGAAGCCCAACAAAATTATACGGTCACAGAGAAAGAATTGCTCGTTGTAGTCTTCAGACTTGAGAAGTTCTGACTGTACTTGCTGGGATCCCACAAGACTATCTATGCTGACCATTCAGCCATCCGGCACCTGTTGGCTAAGAAGGACGCAAAGCCCAGGCTCATCAGATGGATCCTACTCTTGTAGGAATTTGACCTGGAAATCCGCGACAAGACCAGATCAAAGAATGTGGTGGCTAACCACTTGTCTAGACTTCACCCAGACCACATTGGACCCTCCCTGCCTTTATCTGACACCTTCCCCGATAAACACATTCAGCCTGTGCAAGACAAGAAACTGCCTTGGTATGCTGACTATGTCAACTACCTAGTTGTAGGACAGACCCCGCACAGCTGGTCCAGACAGCAACAGGACAGATTCTTGGTTGAGGCCAAGCACTATTTCTGGGATGATCCCATGCTGTTTTGCCTCTGTGTCGACCAAATCATCAAGAGGTGTATCCCCGAGAACGAAGTTCAAAGTGTGCCTTCTTTCTGTCAAGACCAGGCTTGTGGTAGCCACTTCTCTGGAAAGAAAACGACTGCGAAGTTTCTGCAGTCTGGATTTTACTGGCCTTCCCTATTTAAGGATGCACACAACTTTACCGAGACTTGCTCGTGCTGCCAAACGCTGGGGACCATGACCAGAAAAGATATGATGCCCCTCATGCCCATCTTGATTGTCAAAATCTTCAACGTTCAGGGTATCGATTTTATGGGCCCCTTTCCACCATCCAACGGCTTTGAGTACATCCTAGTCTCGGTAGACTATGTTTCTAAATGGATTGAAGCCGTCGCCACCCGCCGATGCGATCACAGGATTGTCATGGACTTTCTTAAGTAGAACATCTTTTTCCGGTTTGGAATACCAAAGGCCATGATCAGTGATTGTGGAAGTCATTTTATTCACTCCCAATTCCGTGCCCTACTTATAAAATACGGGGTTAACCACCGCATTGCTACCCCATATCATTCGCAAACAAATGGGCAGACCGAGGTCACAAATAGACAAATCAAGAACATTTTACAAAAGACTGTGAGACCTGACAGGAAAGACTGGTCCACACGACTAGATGATGCCCTGTAGGCATACAGGACCGCTTTCAAGACCCCGATAGGCATGTCGCCTTATCGCCTGGTCTTTGGCAAAGCCTGCCATCTTCCTGTCGAATTAGAACATCGGGCTTACTGGGCTGTCAAACAATGTAACATGGATTCCCAGTTAGTCGGTGCGTTGAGGACGCTCCAACTCTCTGAGCTCGAAGAAATTCGTCGGGACGCCTTTGAGAATAGTCGACTTTATAAGGAGAAAATGAAAGCCGTCCATGACCGACTCATCCATAGAAAGACCTTTGAGCCTAACCAGCAAGTTTGGTTGTTCGATGCCCACCTAAAACTCTTTCCGGGGAAGCTCAGGTCCAAATGGACAAGACCATTTCGGGTGGTTAAGCCTCACTCTAATGGGGCAGTTGAAATCGCTTATTCAAACACTGGGCACACTTTTACAGTTAATGGTCAAAGATTGAAACACTTCCTAGCCTAGGTTCCCCCAAAGGAGAGTGTCACCCTCATTGAGGGATGACACGGAGCACCGCCCAGCTAGAGGCGTTAAACTCAGCGCTTCCTGGGAGGCAACCTAGAGGATTCAAGCTGATCCGGTATTTTACGTCACTCAGGTAATGATGAGAACCTCATCATGAGCCATAACTAGCTCATTTTGACCTAATACAAAGGATAAAAGCTCCTACATAACTCAAGGAAAGGCTTAACTCAGAGAATTCTGAGTTTAAGAAGAAAACAAGTCATAAAGGGTAAAAATGCAATTTTACCAGCACAATCTGCAAGCAGGGTAATTCAGGATCCAAACATAGGTCAAACAAACCTAATAAGAAGGGAAGTGGGATGATCTGATCTGATAAGGGCTACAGCAACTCCAAGGAATTAAATGGCAATCTGTAACCCTAAAACAAACTCACTTCAATTCACGAGGTTCGAGGCAAATAAAAAATCGACTAAACCCTCTACAATTCGTAAAAAAATAATCTCTAGGGTTTAAAACCTTCAATTTGGCCTTAGGAACCCATTTTGACCTACATTGAGAACCATGCCCAATTAATGACTTAATTTAGGTTTTTACGTAAATTGACCGGTCAAACAAGGTCTGATCTAGAAATAAAATTCATCATTAGAATCCTTAGGCCCCATTTAGTCATGCATTTTGGTCCTCATTCATTACTTTTTGACCCTCAACTTTTGAAACCCTCGCATTTTGGCCCCTAACTCTTCTTCATTCTTTGCATTTGGGTCCTCCCTGCAAAACCCTGAGCAGCGCCATGCTCCGGCGACTTTGCGCGGAGCATGGCGCCGCGCAAGGTGAGGGGGACCCTCTGCCAAGTCAACCGGGGGTTCCCTGAGACCTCTGCCGTCGCAGGGACACCTCCATGATCTCTGCAACCACCCATACCTTCCGTGCGAACGCACGGAAGGTATGGATCTCCATCTCCGGCATCCTCCGGCGAGGGAGGCACGTCGTCTCCCTCCGCCCTCCTCTCTGATTTCGACTCTATAAAAGCCCTCGACGCTCTGCCGCACTCTCCAGCTCGGATCTGACGGAGAAACCCCCCCACTTTTCCTCTCTTCCCACTCCGACAGAAGCCCCCTGCTCCGGCGGTTCTTCCTCCTCGTCGCTCTGCCGCACTACCAGCAGCAGAGCTGCCTTCACCTGCTCTTCCCGCGTCGCGCCGTACCCAGCGCGCGCTCTCCCGCTCTCTCCTCGCCGCCGCTCTCTCTCTCTGGGCACCTTCTTCTCCGGCGACAGTCAATACGACTGTCGCCCTACTCCGGCCCCCCTCGTCCCTCCAAGTAGGTACAGTTCTTCCCTTTCCTCCTCTCTTTCTTTTCTCTACTTTAATTTCTTCAACCGCCCTTCGACCGCGCTTAATCACCCTCACCTTCTCCATCTCCGGCCACCCTCCGGCGAGATGTTCCCATCGCTCCGCAGCCCCATACGCCTCGCCGACCCTCACAGAACCTCTGCCTCCTCACCCTGATCAACCTCCGCTCACCCATTACCACTCCACAACCCCACCATATTCCACCGAACAAACCCATTCTCGCGGCCACAGTCCGACCTAGCCCCGCCACCAGACGCCATCCCACGACCTGCCACACCCCGCACCACCTTCGCCTTGCCACGGCGAAGGTCCCCCGCATGTTTGATTAGGTCGAAGGGCTGTATTCCTATCTAACAGGTTAGCTGCTCCAGCCGCCATTAGCGACGACTGAAGCAGCTTCGAGGCGAGCTCCAGGCCCTGCAGGTTGGGGCGAGTCCGTGAAGGCTTTTGCCTCTTCAATTGGCCCAGACATCGACTGCAGCTGATCAGAGGGCGAGGTGGAGTCGTCATGCAGACGCACGCGAAGGCAGCAGAAGTTAGTCCCACATCGAGGGATTTCGAAGCCACGCACCCGCATAAAGGCAAAAAGTGCCTTAGCCTCTTTGCCTCCTGACCACGGGGTGAGGTCCCTCTCACCCACTCGACTCGGCCTCGTCCGCGACCACCCCACGCGGACCTGGCCCGACCTGTTTACCCGACCTGCACTCCTCGCCCACCACCGTACACCGGTGGGCCTGGACCCGGGCATGACCCGTACCCGACTACCCGGCAGCTCTGGGAGAGCTATCCTACGAGTGAATTCTGAGAGAGAGAGAGAGATGCGGGGGAGGGTAGAGTAGGTTTTTGCCTTCTGACCAAACTATGAGTGTGCAGGCACAGAAGAGAAAAGAAGAAGAAGAGAAGGCAGACCGCAGAGGAAGGAGAAGAAAGAAGGAAGGAGGACGCACTGTAGCAGCGGGTTACTTAAGTCGTCTGATTGAGAAATCAGACGACGCTCCAAGGACGAAGAAGAAGGAGAAGAAGAGAAGAACAGGACCGCAAGGAAGAAGAAAAAGAAGAAGAAGAAGCTCTGAAGAACCCAAGAGAAGAACAGAAGGAAGAAGACAAAAGAAGAGAAGCAGAACACGAGAAGAAAAGAAGAAGAAGCTCTGAAGAAAAAGAAAGAAGAAAGCTAGAAAAAGAACAGAGGAAGAACAAGAAGGAAGAAAACTGAAGAACCAAAGAGAAGAGAAAAGAAGAAGAAGCCAACAAGACAAATTTTTCTCTCTCTCTCTCTTTATTTTTGTAATAGAAACTTTGTATCTCTAGAATACAGTTTGCTCCCTGAGTTCGACCTCGGGAGATCTTTTATTTCCGAGCAAAAATTATAATAGTGGCAATGACTATCTGTACTACAACGCCATTTCTATAACAAAACAACAAAACCTAGTCATACCGCCACTAGATAATATCTTCTTAAACCCCTGTTGCATCCATGTATTTGCCAATGAGCACATTGTCCAACTTAAGCATGGGGGGTGATAAATTGTGCGATCCTGAGCTCATTTAATCAGTCTGAATAAAATAAAATTAAAAAAAAATTGAATTTAGGAAGAAACTCAGGCATTAAAAACTTGTCAATAGTGGAAAATAATACAAAAAGAACTTGAACACTTAGACTTTTCAAGCCTTCAGGCTTAATCAGCCCTGGTGTCCGTTAAAATATGGATTTAGCTTCAAATCCTTGCAACCTTAAGCTACTCTAATCCACCTACTAAATAAGGTGATAAGTATACGACTTATCAACTCACCCTCTAACTCAGAAGGACTTTGAGTCTAAGCATCTGCACACATTTTTGCACAGACTCACTCCTCGAAGATTTTGATAGAAATTGGGTAGCTAATGAACTTTCTAGGGTGGTATGGCTGGGAAGTTGTTGTGGGTAACAGCCCATTGGCAGGTTGTCCAGAGCCCAGCCACAGGACCACTTTTTCTTCATTGCCTCTAGGTACATTTGAGATTAGGGAAGCCACCTACAAAAAAAAAAGAGAGAAGAAAATAAAATAAACCACACTTCACCACACGAGTATGGCTGGCAAGTGATCGTAGGTAACAGCCCATTGGTCGGTTGTCCAGAGCCCAGCTCAGTAATTGCACAAAAAGAACCAAAACACTTAAGGAAGAAGCGGGGAAGTAGTACAAGCCGGGAAGATATACACTGGAAAAATCCTTGTGTTGACCCCAATTAAAAACAAACGTAGGTAGAAAGCTACCAATCGAACAAATACACCTTCAGGCAAAAACACTTCCTCTTCCGGTCACCTAGGGGCGTAGAAACCCAGAGTCTGTCTGAATTACCGTTGAGTGAGTCTATCACGATCTCCACATCAAGATGCTTAGTACTTAAGTTTTATCCGAGTTTTGGGTGGGTTGGGTAGCCGTAAAAAGTTACCAACCCACTATGAATTCCAAAAAAATCTAAAAAGATATATATACATATGTATATTTACATACATGAAAGCAAGGATTCAGGCGATTCATATTTTGGCAGACAGCTGGGCGTTGCTTAATCTTTGTAGATTAAGATCTTAGTATATTTCCTCCTATTGACAAGTGACAAAGTGTCTAAGAAATTACTTCTTAAATTCTGATAGAAAATAAAGGCTAGAATAAACCTTGCTAAGGACTAGCAAGGAGTAAGCATGGGGGTATGATAACACTGCATCTTGGGGTGATAATTCTGTAAAATAGGTCCCATCTTAAGAATAAAAGGCACAGATAACACAACATAAGTAGAATGGGAGCATTGCATGCATCATATGTCAAGATTGCTTATAAAACAGTATTAATGGCCATTTGTATGAGCACTTGTCAAAGTAGGCCTCAGATGAGCAATCGGACTGCAGTGATGGATTCAAAACGACGAACGGAGTCCAACGGACTCGAAATCGGCCAAATCCGACATTCGGAGCTCCCACAATGGGCCCAAGAAGTTTTAACCGTTGATCTGATGATCAACGTTCATGGGGCTGCCACGTGTCAGCCTCATCGTGCCCACAACCGCTCTTCTGCGCACAGCACGCCCCCACTTCCACCACTAAGGGATGCACCACGGCCGTTGATCCTCCATCGCACAGCTCCGCAGTGCCCCACGCCCACGTACCTCGTCTCCTCCGCGCGATAATCCACCCCGATAGCGCAACGGGCTGCGCGCTGTTCGCAAAGGCAGCGGCGAGCGTTCGAGCCCCCGCGTGTTGCCTAATTCGCTGTTCGAGCGGGCGCGGATGATTAGGTTCATAGATCCGCACACAAACGGTGACGATTGCGCCACTCGGTGCGTCCTCATGTGGCGATCAGCCACGCGCACACTTACGCTGGTTGACAATGCCCGCACGCACGCGTACTCAAGGAGCGATCCGGGCATGCCCGCTCGAAGACCTCAGCCGTCCGATCTTCGATCAGACCGCTCTCATGCCACGCACACAGATCGGGCGTGAGGAAGAACGGCTGCGAGCGAGCGACCGGTGGGTAGGGGTCTTCACCGATGTTTTGGGAAGGGTTTTAGCGACGTCCCAGACGTCGCTAAAACCCCTTCTTCATTTGGAAAGCCCTTCTCCCTATTTAAACACCTTCCAACCACCCATTCACGGCATTCACTCCACTTGCAACTACTCTACCCCCTTCCTAGCTACCTTTAAGCCCTTTTGTAATCGTTTGAGACGACGAGCCGCCGACGAAGCCCTCTCCACCACCGTGGCTGCCTCACCGCCCTCCCTCTCTCTCTCTTTCTTCCCTTCTTTTAAGCTTTACTTTACTTATGTTTAAGCATGTATCTAATGTTGTAATTTATGAACTAAAGCTGCATGATTAATGAAATTATTTTCTATTCAGTTGCTTACTCTATTTTCTATTCAAGCTGCATGTTATGAATGAAACGATTCTAACCCCAATCACTCTCTCTCTCGTTCTTTTCACTCGCGTCCTTTCGCAATCAAAGCTCTGCGATTTTCGTAACAATAAGTGACAAGAAAATTTTGATTTTTACGCCTCCCTGAGACCAACACTCGGACTCACTTCCGTTTCTTTACTTTAAAACCAACGTAGCAAGTGCAAACTATAACGACACTTCTAAACACACACGCACAAACCACGTCAAAGGGAGTGCCACGTGCCTTCCCAAAGCTGCTCCTGCGTACGATAGAGCAGCAGATCCCCTTTTAGCCCAACAAATCGGCTCTGTGGTGCGGCCTGCATGGCCGTAACCGCAAGAAGGATGTACCTGCGCGAAAACTCGCTTTCAGACAGCCAGTGTCGTCACCAGACGTCCAGCCCGTCATCTGGAAGGAACTCTGGTTGTCTAATACTGGAAAAATTCCAATATCAAAACAAGCTCTCGCTTCTCTTGTCGTGCTCCGCCACGGTTTCTCCCTCTCGGCTATAGCTCCGGCCACTGTAGGAAATCGGGGACGGCTCCCCAATGCTCTCCTCCTCTCGCACGTGCCGCGACGGCAGTGCGCACTCCAACGAGCCTCTCCGAGCTCGTGAGCTCAACCTCCTCCTTCTCTTCACGCCGCTCCTCCTCCTCTCTCTTGCTCCCTCTCTCTCTCTCATCTCTCTCACGACAGTGGAGAGGAAGGAAGGTAGTGGTGGTGGAGTGGAGAGGAGAGGAAGGGGGAGGGGGCTCTTATATAGGCAAGGGTTAAGGTTCGATGGGGGGAAGAGGAAAAAGAAGAGAGAGAAGGAAAGTTGTCTGCACGCAGAACCAACCTCGCGTACGGATTTTTCAATTTCCAGACGTCTGGGAGGAGGTCCAGACATCTGACTGACAGTCCAGACATCTTAAAATGCTCAAACAGAACGGGTCTTTACATCATAACAAACTTAAAGGAAGTTTCGTCCCTAAAACTTGAGCTAGCTAGGGTGCGAAAAGAGAAATATAAACCCATAACAAACTTAAAGAGGACGGAAGTCGGTCCGAAAAGACATACCCTCAAAAAGCTCTGGGTACCGCTCTCGCATCTCCACCTTAGGATCCTAGATAGCCTCCTCGTACTGCTAGCTTCTCCACAACGCCTTCACCATGGGTACCTGCTTCCATCTCAAACTCCAGACGACTCTGTCTAGTATCTGCACTGATCTCTCGGGGTAAGTCAAGTCGTCACCCACCTCGAAACTCTCGTGACTCAGAACGTGACTGGGATCGGTGACGTACTTCCTGAGGTTGGACACGTGGAACACGTCGTGCACACCAGAAAGCTGTGGAGGAAGGGTAAGCCAATAAGCAATGGGTCTTACCCACTCCAGGACCTCAAATGGCCCCATAAACCTCGATGCAAGCTTCCCTTTCACCCTAAAATGCTGCAGGCCCTTCAAGGGCGAAACACGAAGGAAGACGTGATCCCCAACCTCAAACTGCAGCTCTCTGCATTTTCAGTCAGCATAACTCTTCTGCCTGCTCTTGACAGTGTGGAGTCGTTTGTGGATCTACTCAGTCACCTCCTGACTCTGCCAGATCAGCCTGGGGCCAACCTCCCACTTGGTCCCCACCTCAACCCAACTCAAGGGCACAGTACACCTCCGTTCGTACAGAGCCTCGTAAGGTGCCATGCTGATGCTCGAGTGATAGCTATTATTATATGCAAACTCTACCAGGGGTAAGTGCTCCTCCCAAGAGCCCCTCCAGTCTAGTACACAGGCATGCAAAAGGACCTCAAGTGTCTGTATAGTACACTCGGACTGTCCGTCCGTCTGGGGTGGTATGTCGTACTGAACCTCAACCATTCCTCAAAGCCTGCTGAAACTCAACCCAAAACTAGGAAGTAAAACGGGTATCCTGGTCGGATACAATCTCACGTGGAACTCTGTGTAGACGTACCACATCACAAATGTACCTCTCTGCCAACTGTGTTGGTCCCAAAGTAACTCGGATCGGTAGGAAACGTGCCGTCTTCGTCAACCTATCCACTATCACCCAGACTGCGTCATGTCCTCACTGGGTAATGGGTAAGCCCACCACCAAGTCCATAGTGATGCTCTCCCACTTCCACTCTGGCACAGGAAGTGGCTGCAACGTCCACGCAGGCCTCTAATGCTCGGCCTTCACCTGCTGGCACACCAAACACTACTGCACGAACTCACCTACATCCCGCTTCATCCCGCTCCACCAAAAGTCACATCTCAGATCATGATACATCTTTGTGTTCCCGGGATGTATGGTGAACCTGGACTCGTGCGCCTCAGTCAGGAGCTTTCTCAACAACTCCTCGTCCCTGGGGACGCACAAACGTCCTCTTATACGCAGCACCTCGTCTGTAAAAGAAAAGTCTCCAAGGTCCCCTGATAACACTCTGTCTCACAACGACTGTAGGTACGGATCTGTCATCTGTCCTGTGATGATGCGGTCTATCAGCTCTGGTCTCGTCTCTCGTGTCACCGTCACTGCCCCACAATACCCCTGTGACTCTCAGGGTCGCCAACTGCCCAACTCCTCCATAAGTCTCCAACTCTGTGCCTATAAACTAGCCAAGTGGGCGAGCACCTTCCGGCTCAAGACTTCAGCCACCACGTTGGCCTTCCCCAGATGGTAGGAGATGCTGCAGTCATAGTCCTTCAGGAGCTCTAACCAACGTCTCTATTTCATGTTAAGCTTCTTCTGATCAAACAAGTACATGAGGCTCTTATGATCTGTGAAAATCTCAAAGGTCTCACCGTAAAGGTAGTGCCTCCATGTCTTCAGCACGAAGACAACAGCTGCCAGCTCTAAGTCATGGGTAGGGTAGCTATGCTCATGGGGCTTCAGTTGCCGTGAAGCGTAAGCGACAACGTGACCCTGCTACATGAGCACACCCCCTAACCCCTGCAATGAAGCATCCGTATAGACCACAAAATCGCCACTGCTATCTGGGATGGTAAGCACAAGAGCTGAAGTCAATCTCTCCTTCAACTCCTAAAAACACGCCTCACAAGCGTCTGTCCAAGCAAAGGGCACGTCCTTCTGGGTCAACTGAGTCATAGGACGCGCAATATGAGAGAATCCCCATATAAACCGCCGGTAGCAACCTGCCAATCCCAAGAAGCTACGTATCTCTGTCACTGTACGTGGCCTCTCCCTCTTGAGAAAGGCCTCAACCTTGGCTGGATCCGTATCCAAGCCATCCCCTGAGATCACATGGCCCAAGAAAGTCACCTGCCTCAACCAAAACTCACACTTGTTGTATTTGGTATATAGCCTGCGTCATCTCAAAGTGTCCAAAACCATCCGCAAGTGCTGTCCATGCTATGCCTGATCCCGCGAGTAAACGAGCACGTCATCAATAAATACCACCACAAACTGATCCAAATATGGTCTGAAAACCCGGTTCATCAAATCCATAAAGGCAGCGGGGGCATTGGTCAGCCCAAACGGCATGACCAAAAACTCGTAGTGTCCGTACTGAGTGCGGAAAGCTATCTTGGAGTCGTCGGTCTCCCTGATCCTCAACTAATGGTATCCTGATCTTAGATCTATCATAGAGAATACCATGGTACCTCGCAACTGATCAAACAGATCATCAATCCTGGGCAACGGATACTTGTTCTTGATGGTGTCCCTATTCTGCTGTCTATAGTCAACACAAAGGCGTAGGGTACCATCCTTCTTCTTCACAAATAACACAGGGGCTCCCCACGAGGACGCACTGGGCCTCACAAAGCCCTTCTCAACAGGTCTTATAGCTGTGACTTGAGCACTCGCAGCTCAAGTGATGCCATCCGGTATGGTGCAGTAGAAATGGTGCTGGTCCCCGGTACCAGTGAGATCTCAAACTCGATCTCACACTCAGGCGGTAATCCTAGTAGCTCCTCTGGAAACACGTCAGGATACTCTCTAACCACCGGGATGCTCTGAAAGTCTGCCATGGGGCTGGGCTCCGCCACCACACAGGCTAGAAATCCCTCACACCCCTGGCTCAAAAGTCTCGCCGCTCGAGGCGTAGCAATGCACCTGAAACCTCCATCCACTAGCCGTCCGTGAAACTCAAAGGAAGGCATCTCTGGTATGGAGAAGACGATCTTCCTCTCGAAACAGCCCACCAAGGTATGGTAAGCAGACAACCAATCCATCCCCAGAATCATGCCAAAATCCTCCATCGGTATCACAATCAGGTCAGCGGGGAGGCTGTGTCCCCCAATACTGACCTCACAATCTGTGTATACCTCCTCTGCTACAAATAGCTGGCCACCTGGACCTATGATCACCAACGGATCCTCTAACAACACGCAGTCCTGTCCTAAACTGACAGCAAAACTCGTAGCGACAAAAGAGTGTGTGGTGTCGGAATCAAAAAGCACGTAAACTAATCTACCAAAAACTGTTACCATACCTGCCACCACTAAACCGGATGCCCTAGCATCTCTGTGTGTCAGGGCATTGATACGTCCCTCAACTCTCAGTGCAGAAGAAGTAGCCACACTCTCAGTCGGGCGAGTAGCAGTTGGTCGGTACCCTCCCTGTGACTACTGCCCTCCCCCACGCACTTGGGAACAACGACCACCTACTCAGCCTCCAACGCTCGGTGTGGGGAGTATCTGCTGCGCACCAGCCCTAGACGGGCAGTCCCTCCTGATGTGGCCCGGCTGGCCACACTGGTAGCAGAGGGGGACTCGACTCCCTCCCTTTGTAGGTCCCTGCTGACGGTTGGGCGGGAGCCCAGTGCTGACAGCTGGCCCCTGTCGGGGGCTCCCAAATGCCACTAATGGCCCTGTAAAATGAGACTGCTCTCTCGCGAGTGCCGCGTGCCTCCTCTCTCGTCGCCCTGTGGGTACTCTAGCTGGTAGGGCCTCTTCCATCTGCTATCGGTGTCTTGTGCGGCCGGGTTGGTCTCCTCGTACGACATAGTTGCCTCCACCACTCTCGAGAAGGTGGGCAGCTTCAGGGGCTTGACATACCCCCGAATAGCAGGCTGGAGCCCCTTAGTGAACCTCCACAGGAGCTCCTCCTTCGAAGCTGCGGCTGTTGCAGCAAAACGTGACAGCTCTAGGAAGCGCGTGCGATATGTGCTAATAGTCATCGTCCCCTGGCGGAGAGTGTGGAACTCCCGCCTCCTCTAGTTCTGCCAAGTCTGCGGGAAGTACTGCTCACAGAAGAAGGTCATGAACTGGTCCCATGTCAGCTCTCCCCTCTCTTGGCCTCTGACTGCCCTCCACCACTTGTGTGCTGCACTCTCCAACTAGTACGTGGCAAAGGCCACGCGGCACTTTGCAGGGGCGAAGGGTGTCAAACACCTTCTAAATCTACTCTAGCCAGTCCTCTGCCTCAGATGGGTCCTCATCCCCCTTGAAGGAGGGGGGCTTCAGCTTTCGGAACTGTCCGAAAAGCTCGTAGTGCCGGTGCAGTGGGGAAACGGGCACGCCTCCAGGTAAGGAAGGCTCATGCTCAGAAGTGTCAGAGTGCGGTGGGGGCGGTGGAGGACCACCCCCTCCCCCTTCTGCTCGTCCAGCACTGCGTTGGTATCTCAGTCCTACAGAGGACTCCCCCTCCATGTCCTTAGGGAGAGGCGCCCGTGGAGGCGGGTGGAGTTCCTCTCGTATTATGTCCCTAATCAGCTGAGCGACGTCTTGGGCCTGAACGCCCGGGAGAAGTAGTGGGTCAACTAGCACCTCGAGCCTGGCACGTCTGCCCCTCCGACCTCGTCCACGGCCATGTCCGCAGCCCTCCTCGAGAACTCCACGATGAGGCATCTCCTGTAAGGAGACGCAGAAGACAGAACAAAAGAAGTCAACTCTAACGGACTTCAGCGAAAGGAACTTAGAACAGATGTCAAGCGGTACATTGCGGTGGTTACTCTAGTTACATGCATGTGAATTGGTTATTCTCAAGCTAGTTGATTCATTTCTCGGGATGACATTGCTCTAATACCATCTTGTCACGACTCGGTTCCCGAATCCCTACAGGACCCGAGATCGGCTTGTCTGGACTAATCCTAAGACCCAGTCGTCCAACAAGAAATAACCGAAAAGCAGGAAAATAAATCACATTCGCTATGCAAGGTAACTAACAGTAAAAGAGTACAAGTAGTAAAGGAAGTAAAAGCTGCTAAACAGTACATACCACCACAACAA
The DNA here is from genome assembly GCA_037157565.1 of Thalassia testudinum. Taxonomy (NCBI): domain Eukaryota; kingdom Viridiplantae; phylum Streptophyta; class Magnoliopsida; order Alismatales; family Hydrocharitaceae; genus Thalassia; species Thalassia testudinum. Next base: position 180,275,260 of record JAZHRO010000036.1, on the reverse strand, counting down.
CAGGAAAATAGAACAAAAGTACAGTAACAGAAACGGTAACAACAGTCTAAAACTCACTAGTAGAAAAGAGAGTACAACTACAATAGGAAACTACTGCTGGGCTCAACTGGGCCCAGCACCCTCTGCAGCTAGTGACTCGGGATGCTCAACTCCTGGACCTGTAAAAGGTTATAAGCAAACAGAGTCAGCAAACACTGAATAGAGTGGTAACCAGACTATCTAAAGCAGTAAAGCTAACAGGTAATTTTATCTTTTCCAATTATTTATTTTACAAGTAATTCCTTTTCATCCATTGGTTTACTTACAGATTTCTTGCTTGATCTCGTATGTTCCTCATAGGAACAATCATGATTGCAGTCTTTTCCGAAGAGTAGAAGGCACACGTGGTGCTCTCCTGGCCGGGAGAGTCCCCCGTGACGAACCTACGCCCAGTCAACCACCCTGAGGTCATGGACAGACGTAGCGGTGACTACGGCATGCGTGATAAGCGCACGGGTAGCTACCCCGCACTGGCACGCGGTCAGTCGTTTCCACTAGCAGGTACACCCAAAGTACAACACGGAATAGTATAGGGATAGCCCTCTCAGTAACAGGGGTCTCGCCCCTCCACAGTCCGCGTACCCTCGTCTGACTACCCCAATTTGCCCAGTGGGCCTAACAAGTCGATGTAGGGTGACTAGCTGAACCCCGAGACCCATGCGGTGGCTAGCTCCCTCCCTACACTAGTAGCTCTCCCCGGTACAGTGTACACGAGGGCCAATAGAAGTCGGTGTAGAGTGGCCAATCCTAACCCCAGGTCCCAACCCAAGGGCGGCTAGCTCCGCTCTACACTAAACAGGGGACAGTCGCTCTCCTTGGTACCACGTACTCAAGGGCTAGCACACTTCCCACTCACATTTCTAGATCTTTCTATTTATCCACAGGACCTCTACTCCTAACTCCCCGTAGGGTTCATGCTCATATTCACCATAATATTCCATACCAAGTTTCATCATTCATAATTTCCATTCTCGTATTATACACGTGCAGCTCATATTTCCACAAATTAACACATTCAACAAGTGATATCACAGGTAACTGTTTAGTTATCTCAGGCATGTCATATTCTAACAGGCAGCTCGTATTTATTAACAGGCAGTTGTTTACAATTCAGCTCTCCTCCTCCAGCACACACCGGGCAGCCGTGCGCACTCCAGTAAGCCTCTCCGAGCTTGCGAGCTCAACCTCCTCCTTCTCTTCACGCCGCTCCTCCTCCTCGCTCTTTCTCCCTCTCTCTCACTCGTCTCTCTCACGGCAATGGAGAGGAAGGAAGGTGGTGGTGGTGGAGTAGAGAGGAGAGGAAGAGGGAGAGGGCTCTTATATAGGCAGGGGTTAGGGTTCAGTGAGGGGGAAGGAGAAAAAGAAGAGAGAGAAGGAAAGTTGTCTGCGCGTAGCCAACATGTAGAACCAACCTCATGTACAGATTTTTCAATTTCCAGACGTCTGGGAAGGGGTCCAGACATTTGACTGACAGTACAGACGTCTTAAAAGGCTCAAACAGAACTGGTCTTTACAGGTTGCCTTCATCTCATTCATCCGCGTTGGCCATACTAGCCCTAAAGCTGCCACTGCCCTCATCTTCACCGCCGCCTCATCTACAGAGATCTTCGTCTCCTGCATTGGCCGTACCAACCTAGACGTCTCTCCTGTCTCCTTCGTCCTAAGTTTAGGTCTGTTAGCTTCCCTCTCCCTTCTACTCTCGTTCCCCCTCTTTATTTCTCAAAAACACCTCTCGACGCCACCAATCACCATCACCTTCTCCACCTCTGGCCATACCTCCAACGAGGTGTCCCCGTCGCTCCGCACCTCCATCCACCTTGCCAACCACCCTACGACCTCCACAACACCCCACTGATCATCTCCCACTACTCCAATCACTCCGCCACTCACCCAAAAGCACCCCCAAACACACCCACTCACACGACCATAGAGAACCCGAGGAACGCCACCATAGCCATTCCCACGCCATGCCGACCACCGCCACCTATTCATCGTGCTTTGGTGAATCTCCCTGGACGTTTTAACGTGGCCGCAAGGCCGTGTTCATGATTTCAGGTTTGCGCAACACCAGCCGCCATGGACGAAGAGTCTTGAAGCTGCTTCCTGTGTTCCAGCTGCTGCTACTCCAGGAGTGAGTCCCAGGTGACGCAGACTTGAGGCACGAGTGCGCTCAGGTTCCCAATTGGAGTCAACAACCCACGCAGCCTCACCAATTGAGCTATACATCTCTGCTGCAACGCGTGCAAGGGAGGTGGGACATTTAGTCCCACCTCGGAACTGGACGAGTGGGTGTGGCTGCATAAAAGGAATTTCTGCATTAACCTTGTCGCCTCCTACTCACGGGGTGAGGTCCCTCTCTCCCCCTCTCACGGCCTCGTCCGCGGCACTGCCCACGCGAACCTGGCCACGACTCGTTTACCCGACCGACTCACTCCTCGCTCACCACCCATGCCAGTGAGCCTGGACCCAGGTCTCCATTAGGTCCAATTACCCGACCCAGATGTGGCTCTAGGAGAGCGAACCGAAATAGAGAAGAGAGAAGAGAGGAACGCTACGCAAGGGAAGGGGGGTTTTGCTGTGCAAGGCTTCACTCCACACTTAGCCAAATACAGAGAAGAAGAAAAGGTTAGGTAGCGAAGAAGAAAGAAGGAAGGAAGAAGAAGCCAAGGAAGGAGGAAGAAAGCTAAGGAAGAGAAAGGCCAAAGAAGGAAGGAAGAAGAAGCCAAAATCAGAAGAAGAAGAAGGAAGGAGATGCCAGAGAACAGAGAAGAAGGAAAATAAAGAGAAAGAGAGAAGAATAAGAGAAGCAGAAGAAAGAAATCAGAGAAAGAGAGCCATTGTAGCACACCATATTTAAGACGTCTGACTTTGTAATCAGACGTCCAATTCTTCATAAACTCTTCTTTTATTTTTAGCTACAATTATATTCTCAAACTCATGCTTTATATTTTTAATTAGCTTTTGAGTAGTATTATGTGTTCAAATTGCATTTATTATTGAGATTAGTGCGTGAATTCCATTTGCTCCCTATGTTCGACCTCGGACTTTAAATTCGAGTAATAAAATTGTATTTGTTTTAAACGCTTTTTTGGCTATACTACAACGCGACCTTTTTAAAACCCGATTAAGCACTCTAAACAATTGACAAGTTCACGTTTAAATAATCTTGCCCCGTCCAAGCTTCGGCAGAGGCCCTTCATATTTTTAGATTATTGGGCAGAATGAAAGGGGGGTTCTTGGACCTCGTGAAGGACACATGGAGTTCCCAATTCGAGAGGAACCCCTTGTATATATGCATAAGGAAGTTGAAGACAGTCAAAAATAAACTCAAGGAATGGGTGATTAAAGATAGATCTCGTGCAGCTAATATTGCCTACATGCAATCTAAGTTCGAACTCATCCATGAAGATCTAGCGCTCAACCTCGACTCCTCCACCCTTCATTTGGAGGACCGGAGGCTCCTAGAGAAAATCCACCAGCTCAGGAGATTTGAGGAGGAATATTGGAAACAGAGAAGCAGATGCGAGTGGCTCAACAGCAGTGACAAAAACACCCACTTTTTCACCAGGGCCATGAAGATCAAACAGAACTTCAATGTTATCACTACACTTATTAAAGACAAAGGGAAAATTATTGATAAAGAGAATGAAATTTCCAAAGAGGCTATTATCCACTTCTCATCCCTTTTCGTGTGTCAAGAGCGCCTTGGAGATGCCGACAATTGATCTTGGCCAGTGACCTCTCGTCTATCGTTTGAGGATAGTGGTGCTCTCATTACAACCCCGTCAAAGGTTGAGATTAAAGAAGCTCTTTGGAGTATTGGGCTAGATAAGGCCCCTCGACCTGATGACTTCAATGCATTATTCTTCCGTAAAGTCTGGCACATTATCAAAGAAGATATTATTAAGGGCATGCAATTTTTCTTTCTTGAACGGGGAGGTCTGGTATGCAAACTTAAGCATACATTTCTTACTCTTGTTATTAAACCATCCTCGATCTCCTCTCATAATGATTTTAGGCTAATCGCTTGCTACAATACCTTATATAAATTAATTACAAAAATCCTTGCCCATTAACTTAGCTCAATCATGCCCAAACTGGTTAGCCTTAACCAAGGAGCCTTCATTAAAGGGTGAAATGTTGCCAATTGCATACTCCTTGCTTAGGAGTTTCTTAAGAGATTCCACTTGGCAAGTGCTTCATCCAAGATGTGAGTGAAGATAGATATTTCAAAGGCATTTGACACCATTAGGAGCGACTTCATTCTAGGTGTTCCAGCTTCTCACGGCTTCCCCAGGATATGAATTTATTCGGTCTCTATGTGCATACATGACCCCTCCTATTTGCCCCTCATCAACAGCCTTCCTGCAGGTTTCTTTATCTCGAGGAGGTGGTTGAGGTAAGGGGACCCTCTCTCCCCCCTCCTCTTTACTCTTGCCATGAATGTCCACTCTATTTTCATAGAGGACCAAGTGATTAAGGAGAGATTTACTCCGACGCTTGTCAAACGCACACCCTTCCCCTCTCATCTGCTCTTTGCTGATGACATCCTACCCTGTTGCAAAGCTAATCTGGACTCGGTCCGAGCCATCCATAATATACTTTCTGCATTTGCCATGGTCTCAAGTTTGAAATTGAATAGTGCCAAAAGCTGGGTCTACCTCCATAGAGGCTACCGTATGAAACTCCCTATTTGCCTCTTCATGGGAATTCTTGAGTGGAGGTTTCCTTGCCGTTATTTGGGCATTCAATTGGTTGCGAGAAGGGATGAAAATATGGATTTTGTTTTGGAGAATAAAGTAAAAGATCTCTTACAAGGCTAGAAACAAAAGAATTTATCTAGAATGGGTCATGTTTGCTGGATTAAATGGGCTGTGGAAGGGCTTCTCCGATTCTGGCTCTCCTGCACTTTTATAAGGAAAACCTCTCTTTATAACATCAAACGATGGGTGGAAAACTTTATTTGAGATGGGAACCCCCATCTGGTTGCTTGGACTGATATCTGTAAGCCTAAAGATGAGGGAGGATTGAGCCTTTTCAATTTGGAAGAACTGCAAAAGCTGGCCCATGCAAAAATTGTCCATTGCCTTAGCTCCACCAACTCCATTTGGGTTGTTTGCATGGGTATGAGGTATGGGGACTATTGTGTTTCCTCTAAAGTTTCCAGCAACTCCAAAATCTGGAACTCCCTTCTTGATGAGCGGGCTTGGTTTAAAGACACATTTCACAATGGCAATGACTAGGCTTGGCCAATTCTTCCCCATGGGGGATTATGTGTGTGCGGCTTATGGGACAAAACTCAAGTTAATGGGTGTCACAACCCGTTCCCGACTCCCTACAGAACCCGAGAATGGCTCGCCTCAACTAACCCCAAAATCAAGTCGTTCAACGAGAAACAACCAAATTTATACTCATTCCACAACCACACGTGCAATGTAACTAAGCAGAAAATATATAAGAGACAGTAAAGGAAACAGAACAGTATATCTCACGAATATAACATGGCAAAAGCGGAAAAGTACAGTTACTAATATAGCCATCACAACAGAAACTGGTAGAAATATAACCGAACATAGCAGAACAGTCTACAGGCTACTCAATATTAACAACTCTTCAGCAGAAAAGAAGGAAGGATTACAGCTGGAATTGACTAGGCCCAGTGCCTTCAGCAGCTGGTGGCGCTGGCTACTCAAATCCCTAACCTAAACATGGTTACAGAAATTCGTGGTCAGCTAACGCTGAGTAGAGTTGTGGTTAAGTCATTTACATGCAACTAAACATATTTAAACCAGCAACTAGCTAACTATACTTTGTCGGTTATTCATTATCATTCGTTTTCGTTTATCTCATGTATGCATTTTTGAGTCGAGTACTCTAATCAGGATCCATAACATCGCTAAATCTTCTTGTTCCCTAATCAAACGATCTCAATTATGATCTCACTTGTAGTTTTCCCACGATGCAGGATGTACACGTGGCACTCTCTTGGCCGAGAGAGTCCCCCGTGGTAGTCCTACACCCGATCTACTACCCCAAGGTCACGGTCGTGACGCAGCGGTGACTACGATATGCGTCATAAATGCACAGGTAGCTACCCCACACTAGCACGCAGTCGGTTGTTTCAGCTAGCGGGTATGCCCAAAAGTACAGCCCAGAACAACACAGGGCCTTGCCCTCTCAGAACAGGGGTCTCGCCCCTCCACAGCCTGCGTACCCTCGTCAGACTATCCCAATTCACCCAGTGGGCCTAACAAAGAGTCAGTGTAGGGTGGCTAATCCTAACCTCGGGCCCTATGGGGCAGCTAGCTCCCTCTCTACACTAAGTAGCTCACCTCGGTACCACGTACGCGAGGGCCAAACAGGAGTTGGCGTAGAATGACTAGTCCTAACCCTGAGTCTCAACCCAAGAGCGGCTAGCTCCCCTCTACACCAAAGGGACAGTGGCTCCCTTGGTACTGCGTACGCAAGATAGTCGCTTTCCTCGGTACCACATACACAAGGGCCAGCTCACTTTCTACACTAAAGGGATAGTTGCTCTCTTCGATATATGAGGTCTAGCACAGTTCTCTTAACCAAGTCCGAACAGTCGCCCGTAGGCAACATGTTCCAAAACCTGCAAGTTTCCATACTACTGTATTCCTAGTTTCTTTCTAAGTTCCCCGTAGGGTTCATACATGGACTTTCTTATTTCCATATCTGGTTCGTTGTATGTAGAACATGCAACTTAAATTCCACCATCAATTCTTTAGTACAAAGAGGCATGACGTAGTCATTACAGGCAGCTTATGGTTTATTTCTCTTCAGGAAACAATGATTTAATCATTCACTAGATGTAAACTCATTTCTTTCAGCCCTAGGGTTCATTTCACAATCCCAAGGTTCGATTCTATAGCAGCGTGCATTTATCTCCTTTCAGTCCTAGGGTTTATCTCACAACCTAGGTTCAATTAATTCTACGCATGCAATTTAGTTATTATTTCCGAGGTTATTGTAAAACCACTCTACTAAGATAACCGGGAAATGTAGGGGCACAAACGACGGATCTTGCAGCCTCCGCAGGTCCCGTGCACACCACGAACGGACGATCTATCACATTAACCCACATGTCAAAAGGAGCTCAAAACAGTTTAGACACTATACCACAACGTAGAGAATTTCGAACGGAAACCAACGATAATCTGTTTGCGAAAAACCAACTCCGTTTGGGCCCTGAACAGGCCCAAAAACACCAACTCTGACCAAAATCAAATATTTGGGAAGAGTCTCAGACGTCTTAAACGAATCAGAGGCTCACCTTACTCGAGGCGCCTTCATTCGAATGTCTAGAACTCTGTGCAGACGTCCGAGGGTGTCTTCAGACATCTGGAGATACTTCCGGATGTCTGAAACTGCCTCAGTCCTCACACCGACGTGCCTTCTCAACCTCTACCACATGGACATGAGGTCAGAACTCGACAGGGAGAAAATAATTGAAAAACAATGCGCTATCAGACATCTAGTATTACCTCTAGACGTATGAACAGACGTTTGATGAACTCTAGAGACATTTGATTCTGCAGAAAAATGACTCCACAAAATCGTTTGCGAGCTCTCTCTCTCCCCCTTGCGTCTACTGCAACACCAGCGACCCTCGCAGCAGCATCTTCTCCTGTCACTTCCCCCTCCTCTCCCGCACGCACCCTCCCCCTCCATGCTCCTTCCGCTCTTCTCTCTCCTTCTCCTTCTCCTCTCGGCTTGCTGTGTGGCAAGCAAATGGAGAGGGGGGTTCTTATGGAGGTGGGAGGCATGGGGGAAGGGATGTCGTGAGGCATGGTCGGAATGGGGAGGAGTGGGGAGGAATGGAGGAGATGGTGGAAGGGTGAGGTGCTCGTGGGTAATGAAGTGAGGGGTCTGGTATGGTGGAGAGGTGTGTGTGTGTGTGGGGTAGAGGGATGGTGTGGGGAAATTGCTGGGATACCCCTGCAAGTTCTCCTTTTCTCTTGTATATCCACAATAAAACCTAGGGGAGTTAAAAGTGTACAAAAATCCCAAAAATTTTCGAAAAAGACTAACAGCCCTTGGGAAGGGTCATTTCAATGGGGCTAAACATCCTATCTGGAATTCCATTTGGTCCTCCTTCATCCCCCCCAAGTGGAGTTGTTGCTTGTGCTTTGCTTAAAGGGGAGGTTGCTCACTACTTCTAGACTTCTATCCTGGGGCATCACTGTTGACCCATTGTGTGTTCTTTGCAAAAGGGAGGAGGAGACAACTGCTCACCTCCTTTTTTTTTTTTTGAAGCTTGAAATAGCTTTCAATACATAAGCAACCTCACATGCTACAAGGGATGTTATCACCATCCCAAGAGCCAATTACATCATTCAGTAAAGAAAATCTAGCAAGATTATGAGCAAACTGAACCTTCGACCTTTGAACATGAGAGACATGAAAAGAGGAGAATTGTTGTAGTAGGTCTTGACAATCACGGATGATATGGAGTAATCTCCAAGAAGGTTGCTTAAGAGCATTTACTTGGTTCACTGGGGATAAAGCGTCGCTGAGGACAATCCCAGGTCGGTGAGCCAATTTCAAGGTAAATTGGATACTTTGAAGAATTGCGAAAGCTTCCGCCTCCTCACTGAATGTAGAGGCAAATTCCATGGACTGTGCTGCAATAATGTTACCTTAAGTGTCCATTAATATCGTTGCAACAACAGAAAGTTGATGGCCTACAACCGCATCCACAACTAAAGTGCATTCAAATGAAGCTTTATCAACCACAGGCTGGTGGGCCTCGGAAGAAATATGTTCTTCAGCATCAGGCGGATGAATCCCTGTAGATACATATCTATCTATGAGAGTGGTCTGCGGATTTTTTGGCATCACATCCTAACTATTTTCAGCAATTCCAGAGTTGAAGGCCGCAGAAGAAATGAGCTTGTTAGCTAATTGCTCAGGGGAAAGATGATCAGCTCCATGTACCTTATGGCATCTATTGAACCATACAAAGTAAGCCAAGAAAAAAGGAATATATTGATTTTGATTAGCTTCATTCAGCTGCACTGATATGTTCTGATATTGACAAAGCTCCCACTTGCAACCTATAGCCAAGTATGAACCATATGGCTTTGGTAAAGGGACAATGTAGCAATAAGTGGTTAAGATTTTTAGCACCATCATTGCACGATGGGCATCTCTCATCTATGCCAGGAATTCTCTGAGCAAGCGACAACTGCTCACCTCCTACTCTATTGTGGATACACCCTTGAAGTTTGGGACGATCTTTGGTTTAGATGTTTACCTAATAAAAACCTACAACCCCTCCTCACGGACAACTGGAGCATGGCCACCTTACCGCAACGCAATTCTAAATTTTGGATGCTCATCGCTGCAACCACATGGAGGGTTTGGAAGGAACGTAACTCAAGGATGCATGGTGGTACCCCCTCTCCCCCCTCCATCCTTGTAGGACTTCTTGCAAAGGACTGTGGTACTTATAATGATCACTAATCCTGTTTGAATTTGTTTCTTTCTTTTAAGATTGTAATATATGTTTGTACTTAGCCGGTGACCCTTTGAGTAATATATTACCACTTAGTTAAAAATAGAAACGTCCACATGAAAATAAGGGAGGTAACCACCTCTACACAAAGGGGGAACGTAGCACCCTGCAATGCAGGAAAATAGAAACAAAATTAGTAGAAAGAAATAAGAAAAAGATGAATAAAAAATTACAAAGAAAGGAACAAAAAAAACATCTTCAGACAATCCATCTCATAGCAACATAACTCAATGCTGGAAGATGACGGTTGCATCACATAGAAAGCAAGGCTGTGGTGATCCATAGATCTACCCAAACAAGATCGAAGAAGCCGAAATATATTGACAAAATCTTGATCGTAATGTTCATGGTTAGTAACATGTTCCTATCAATAAGTTACTAAAGTGGAAAGTAAGATCTACATACACAAGCAAAAATAGAATAATCTCAAGCCATAACAGGGGAAAAACCAACAACTGCGAACGAAGAAAAGTACGACAACCGTCGGCAATGGGTAAAAGTCCGTTAGAATGAGTAGGTGTTGAGTGAGATTTTTTATGCATTATAATTTATAATAACAAATCGATACCATGTTAAATATAAAATAACTTAGTAAACAACTTACACATACTTTAAATATATCAATTATCTATCAGAGGCATGGTAATTTAAAAATATCTTACATTTACCTTAGATGTTGACTTGTGGGAGGTAATGATTTTACTAGATATCATCGATTCTAGACCTTCACTAGTAGAACTCGAGATCACGCGGTATTATCCAAAATTATTCTTCTATTCTTGCTTCTAATGCTGGATTCTCTTTTTTTTTAAGGTAGGTAAAAGTGTGATCCGACCAGCGCATGGCTTGACTCGACATTATTTAAATAGTGATCTTCAAGGAAATAGCTTCAGAGAAGCTAGACCCCTCCCCTGCTTCCTTGTGAATTTTAAAGTTGCTTAACGATCAATTTTTTCACCCGCAAAAACCTTGAAAAACCCCATCTACCGTATTCAACGAACTTTTATCCCACCAATAGGAAGACGATAACAACAACGAACCCAATATAAAAACAAAAGCGACAAGATATAGCTTCCAACTGTATCCACTCACATACAACATTCTTTGATGCGAACGCTAGTATCATCCAAACAACTTCCTTGCATTTATTTATTTTTATAAGTGGAGCAACGTGACATACAACACCCTCGGCAACTCACTGTTTCTTCCCCGCACCTCCCTCTCCTGTGAAAGTCAAGTAGCGATCGTATGGGTCTTGGTCGGCCATCGGAAGCTGATCGGGTCCCTCCCAATTCGCTCCGTAGTTTTCTCCCACCCTTAGGAGCATTCCTTCAACTCCAAACTCGACATGCAAGCCATCTTCTGCGGTGGCAGACACCTCCCCCTTCGAGTAGGGCGAGCAGCGGATGATGAGCTCCTCCTCAGTCCTGTCGAGCTTTGTGGCGGCTCGTGGCATGTGTGGCGTCAAGTAGAAGTGACGGAATCTCGAAGGCGAGCAGCAGAGGGGTGGGGTGATGTCCTTGGTTGCAGCTATGTGGGTGCAGAGGGGGCTTGTAGCATCTGTCGAGGTGCAGATCCGTCGCCAAAACTCCCGGTACTGTTGCCATGCACCTAGCCGAACATCTACAACTATAGATCGACATCTGTGAGGCGGTGGGTCCTCGGCAGCAAGGTGATTGACCATGTGTGGTGGTTGGTTGGCACGAGGATGGCCCTTTTGATCCCTAGGGGTTTGGGTTGATGCTTCGGTCGAACCCTGATTGTTGAAGTTAGTTCATAGGTTGGTTCAACCATTTTGTTGTATGTTTTTATTTTTCTTCGTTGTTAGTTTGTTTAGTTTTTCTTTGTTGTTGGTATATTCTTCCCCGTTGGGGGATGAAATGTTCTTCTCCTAGGGGGTTGACACTACTTTAGGGGACATGCGAGAATCATGCTTCCTACAATCGAGATTTGCTGGGCGATGTACTGGTGTCAATTTTGGTTGAATTTTCCATTTGTGCTGATGTCTAGGAATTTTCCTAGTAGCACAATCATTTCTTAAGCATGTCACAGTAACTTATTTTTTGATCACTGTTTGAAGTCCATGTTAGTGATTATTCTTTTCTATTTATTTAAGACTTAGGTTGAAGTTTTATTCCTCTTGCATGATGGATGCTATTTTTCTATTCTTGCATCATTTATATGATTTCAACTTCTTTTAACGAAAGGAACTTACTTTGAAAAAAAAGAAATAAATGTGGAGCAATGTAAATTTTTATTTATATATCACTGTGACTTATTTTCTGATCACCTGTTGAAATCTATGTTAGTAATATTTTTTTTCTATTTATTTTAGATTTAGATCAAAATTTTATTTCACTTTCGAGATGGAGGCTACTTTTTTATTTTTATATCACTTATATGATTTCAACACTTTCCAATGAAATGAACTTAGTTTGGAAAAAATAAAAAAAAGTGGAGCAACGTGTTTTATATTCGAAGTTGTGCGATTTGATTTTTCATTGAGTATTCAATTAATCCATAAATTTTCATATAGAAGGTAAGAACTGTAGTTTACTTGTTCTTGATTTGATGGTGAAACTTTTTCTGTGCGGTAAAGAGCACGTCGATTAAAGAATTAATATGTCGAAAATGAGAATCAATGAATTAAAAAATTAATTAAATTAAAATATAATAATTAAAAATAAAAATATTTTGATATATTTTAACTTCTCATCGATAGAAAATAAATTTTCATTTGAAATGTGATTTTTCACATATAAAAAATAATTTTTTATTTAAAAAATAATTTTTCATAATAAAAAATGATTTCCACGGGTGAAGATCTAAAATATATCAATTGAAATTATCATTTTCATCTTTATATTACAAAATATATTGTAAAATATATATATATATTTTTTTTCCTTAAAATTTACTCTCAAAATCGATAAATGGATATCCCATTCTTGAGTTGATATGCCAATTAAGCATATACTGCAGAACTCATTCTGAGAATGAGAACTACCTTTCCTAACAATTGAGACAGTAACAAGACTGATTCCCCTTCACCGAATGAAATCAGGAGTTCTTCTTATATACAACTAAAGGATGGTGAGCTGTATTCGCAGTTGGCGAATATATGGGCAGTGAACATTTGTATTCCCAAAGTTAATTTAAGGGGAAAATTATTTAAGCATGACAATATACATAATCTAACAGTAATGATTGAATAGATCTGAATATTACCTATACGGCTATACCAAGGAGATGAAAAGAAGAATAAGCATAACATCATCAAGTGATAGTTACATTAACATAAATTGCTGGGCCACTTATGAGAGGCACGTGAATGATCTTTTTAATACTCTAATGCCCAAGTCCAAATTATCAGGAGATATTAAATGCTTACACAACTCCGTAGAAAGTTCCAATTTCCTAAGATTTGGGATATTTCCTCAACGGCTGTTCGGGTCGCAGAATAAGTGACAAAAAAAAATGTTACAACAAATAAACTTAGGAGAGAAATTGATTTTTTTTATTTTAAAGAATTAAATAACTTATCATAAAATATTTAATAAGAGTAAAATAATTTTACCTTTAAAGAAAAAATATTTTCTTTTAAAATATAAAATTCTAAATAAGAAATTTGGATGCCATCCCTCGTTCCAAGCAGCCTCTATGGGAATCTATCAGATTCCCAATTTTTCATAGGCCGTCATTAAATTTCACGGGGGCAATCGCAGAGACTAAACTGAAAGAAAGAGACAAAAGAAATCAAATGTATCATTATCACCGAAAAATGTCGACAAACAAATGTAAGTTAACATGAAATTTCACGTGCACCTCCTTTGCACTAAGTCAAATTTAACCACTGATAATTTTAAATCATCGATACGATAGGATAAATATCATCAACAATATTAGACTCTAAAAAAATAATAATTTCTACTAATAAAAAATTAAAACACTTCCATTAAAATCACTAATTAAAAAATAGATGCTCTTTTTAGCACGTAGGTCTACCACGTACAATGTGGGCACATGATTCCTTTATTACGTGCATAACAAAACATATCGCACATTGCATTTCTCTGTTTTTTCACAATATTGAATATCCAAAATGTTGCATTATTCTCCTCTCCATGAATGTTGATGGTCCTCTCCCATGTGAAGGAAAGTGTGAGTTCTTTTTCTCCTTCGTTGCGATGCACTTGAAAAAGACTAGGAACAAAATCTGTATAGGAAAGTGTATGCAATCAACAGTGCGCAATGATGTAAAGTATTAAAATGGAAGTTTCAATAAAAAAATTATTAAAATGGAAAAGAACTAATTATGATCGAATTCCTCGTGAGGAATTGTCAGAACACAGCAAAAACATTACAGACAATTCTTGAGAACATGTCGCTGAAAGCAGGTAATTAATTAACCACCCACACTGTTCCCACCGTTGGGTTACATTAGGTAATTAACCTTATAATAATTGTACGATGGGATCAAGGTTTAGGTTTTTATCGAAGTGGATGAGAAATATGTGATAAATAAATAATATAAAAATATAAATAAAGATCACATAATATATAATCTTATAAATTATACAAGAAATTTTTAGGTAAAAATCACAAATTAAATATTTTGATTTAAGATTTTCCAATTAACATAGTCGATTAAATCTACTAATCAAGTCACTTAAACGATGTTGATTCAACTTCAATACAACCACGTTACTATATACGAGGATAATATTCCTCAAAATCCCTTCTCTTCACGAGTATTATTTTGTCTTGCGGGGGAGATGAGAATTCGCAAGATGAATACCCAACCACAAAAGAAAATTACAACAGTCTTATAGAACCACAAAGTACTAATGTAAATCTAGCTACTATAGGAAAAAGAAACTTCCTTTAAATGGAAGTCAGAGTGCGTGAACCACGCAAGGCACGAAGATGCTCTTGAATGTGCAGAGACAAAAGAGCTGTTGTACAGCTAAAAGGGTGCTCTCGAATGTATACTTAGAAGCTTGGAGAGCACGATAACTTTCCTTCTTGATTCTCTCTTCTCTTTGACACAATGTGAGTGGAAGAAGTTGTAGGATCTATAAATAGATGGCTACGCGCACACAAACACTTAAGTGAATATTAGTAATAATAAGAAATTTGCATAAATAATAATCCACAGAAATTGACACAAAATATGTAGTGGTTCCCCACTCACTTGGGTATTCCACTACCTAAGCTTCCCAGAAACGAGGTAATTAACGGGTTACCTCAACCCAAGTACAAGAGACGGGTTTGTTACAACCCAACAAGCAACAAACTCAAAAACAAATAGAGCACTGGTGTAAGAAAGAGAAATCTTACAACAAAATACTTAAGCGTCTTAACAAGTATATAAATTATACAACCGATTTGAGAGCCTAGTGAAGACGTGAATTGCCTTGTGAATGTGTAAACGAAACACGTCGAAGAGTTTGCAAATGTGTAAAGAGATTGGAACCAACAAACACTATTTCTTTTCTTCAAAATATTATGGAAATATGAATGTAGCTCTAGAATTTTTCTCTTCTATTTCTTGCGTGCAAACTAAGAGTCCTAAGGTCATTTTATAGAGTTAGGACTTAGGTGAGTCATCTACTAAACATTGGGGTTTAAATCCAAATATTCATATTGCCAAAATTAATTTTCCAGCCGTTCATTTTTTAGCCAACAGCTAACTAGCACCGGTACTAAAGTATAGGTGCCGGTACTTGTGACTTACTATTTTATGTTTTAAATAAACTTGTCACAGTCATTACCTATTTGGTACCGGTACTAATCATGAGTATCAGTACTCGTTGCTTCCAGATGTGGGTTTTAAACATTTAACACAAATCTGTAACTCACTTGTATTGGTGCTGATCATGAGTACTGGTACTCATTACCTCCAGTGCCGGTACTGATCATGAGTACCGGTACTCACGGGATACAGATTTGTTTCTTTGAAAAAATCCAAACCTGTAACTCATATGTATCGGTACTAAACTTTAGTACCAGTACTTGTGAATTAACAAGTACTTTTTTAAACATGAATACAACTTGATTACTAATCTATTTTTACAAATACTTTAAACATTAAAAAACTACCTTTTAAACAATCCGTAGTTTGAAATAAATCGAATGATTGTAATGTTTTATCCTAATTTATCTCTATATGATTTTTACGATCTAATTCTTGTTTCCTTGTTAAGAGGCATACATTCTAAGAATAAAATAAAAACCTAATATAATAAACAAAATAAACTCCAGATGACCTTCTATCATCAACTCCTTATTGTCGACTTGCCTCCTTGCCATAGTTCAATGTTTGCCTTGATCTTCACCTAAATCTGAAAAACACTCAATTACAAGCATTAATCCATAATAATTTTGTTAACACCAAAATAAAATGTAAAATAAGGTTCCAACAATCTCCCCTTTTTGGTGTTGACAAAACTATCTTGCAAATAAATAATTATAGAAAAAATAATTTTTAACTTATGTGAAGGAAAATTATTTAATTTAATCATTCCCTCAATATATGCTCTCCCTCAAAATATTACTATTTGCCCTTTTTCTCCCCCTTTTTGTCAATCATCAAAAATTGAAGGGTAAAATTACCATACCAAAAAACAAATACCAGTAGTAGTATGAGGAATGTGGATACCAAGCTCCACTATCCTATCTTTCCTGATCTTCATGTAGTTTATAGAATGGTCGAAGTCTTCCATTTTCTGCCTTGAACACCCATTGATTGTGTTGATTCCAGTGATCTAACCCTACAAAATAATGTAAAATATTGTTTCTAGGTACCCATTTTCTTATGGGTCCTTTTGGGTTAGTGTCTTTCAAACCCTTAGATTTATAGATCTCTTTTGTGTTAGATCTATAACTCTTAGGATTTTTAATGTTTTGGTACATCTATGCATGCGTAGGTGCATGTGATCTAGTATATGTATTCTTTTTACTCCAAAATTTTGATTTTAGAGTTTCACAAAATTCAATATTTAACCTAGTTGTTGTTTTGAGATTATTTAAAGTCCCCTCAAAATGCTCATAAATATCTTCTAGCTCTACTATTTTTGCATACAAGTGATTATTAGTCTCTTTGAAATTTCTAATTCTATTTCTAGACATGATTTGTCTATTTCTAGTGTTTGATAATTACTCTTTAAAACTTTATTTTTCTTTTTAAACATCTTAGCCTTATGAGATAACTCTTCATCGGCTTCTAACAATTCATCAAGAGTAAAATAAGAATTTACCTTATCTTCCGTGTCTTCTGAAGTTGCAACCAAACAAAGGTGTGTGACCTCATCGTCATTCGATTTACTGAAGTCGGTATCTATGTTGGAATCGCTATTATCCCATGTTGCTTTTAAAGCTTTCTTCTTCTTCTTCTTTACCTCCTTTGTATCTTTCCTATTATCTTCATTCTTCTTGTTTACGGGGCAATCATTTCGCAAGTGTCCCTTTTTCTTGCACTCATAACAAATAATATTAGGTGAAACTCTATTTATTTGCTTACTTTACTTTCAGAGAAATTTCTGGAACTTTTTCGTGAGTATCTCTACCTCTTCATCTTCGGATTCCGAGGTGCTTGAATCTGTATCCTTCCTAATTGCTCTAAAGGCAATGCTCCTTTTCTTGTTTGACGTCTTCTCCTTGTTCTTCTTCATGTTTTCTAGTTGTACTTTGTAGGCCATAAGGCTACCAACTAGATCATCTAAGGGGATAGTGGAGAGATCCTTCGCCTCTTAGATGGCTAGGGTCTTTAGATCCCAATTACTTGTAAGAGATCTCAGGATCTTCCTTACAAGTTGTTCTTTCATAAATTTTACTCCAAGGTTCTTCATGTGATTAATAATTTCCCCAAACCTCTTATACATGTCCTTGATCGTCTCGCCCTTCACCATCCTAAAACACTCATAATTTTCTGTTAGAATAGAGATACGGGTTTCTTTTACCTTGTTCCTTCATAGGTGACCTCGAGAGTGTTCCAAATTTCGTATGCGGACTCGCATGCCGAAATTTGAATGAACTCTTCCTTCGATAATGCGCAATAAAGCTCATTCATGGCCTTCGCGTTGCTCACTATTTTCTTCTTTTGATCCGCCATTAGCACTACTCCTTCCTCCTTTGGATCTGAATACTTTTGATGGATAAGGCTCCATGATTCTTCATACATCGCCTTGAGGAAGACTTGCATCTCCTCTTCTAGTACCCATAGTTCATCCCATCAAAGTAGGGAGGACGAGTCGAAGATTATCCTTCGATGCACCTTGATGTTGATGCCATCGTGAGTCAAGATTTTTTACTTCTCGCAACCCGCTCTGATACCACCCGATAGGAACTATAAGGCATAAGCACACTAGAAGGGGGGATGAATAGTGTGGTAAACAAAAATTATGCAAATAAAAAAAACCACAAAATATAACACCAGATGATCTTCTATCATCAACTCCTCCTTGTTGACTTGCCTTCTTGCCATAGTTCAATGTTTGCCTTGATCTTCACCTAAATCTGAAAAACACTCAATTGCAAACATTAATCCATAATAATTTTGTTAACACCAAAACAAGATGTGAAACAAGGTTCCAACAGAAGTATTGCTTTAGTGTCTCTAACAAATGAAAGGTCCTCCTCTATTTATAGATGACTTAGAAACCCTTCGGAAGGTCTTGGAAGGTCTAAATAGCCGTTGGGAGTAAATCCAAGACAAATCAGGTCAAAATCAGGATCATTTATGATTCTGGCAGGGTTATTAGACGTCTAAATCTATTTCAGATGCCTGGGTCATCGTCTGATCTAGGGATCGATTGTTTGATCTCGAAGGGTAGATCTTCTGGATGGGGTTGGATCAAGACGGACGTCTAAAAATGCTTTTTAAGATGTTTGGAAAACTAATGAGACATCTAATTCTAGATGGGTTGTGTTACTATTTTATCCAGACCTAAATAGGGTTCTAGGCTTAAGTTGCACAGACGACAGGTCAGACATCTGGCAATAAGTATGGACATCTGGAAACAAAAATCACTATTGGAATGGATTTCCCGAGGTTCAAGCGGCTATAATCATCTGACAAAAGTGATTTGGGTTAGATTAAGCTTAACATCTATTTATCAGATGTTTGAGATGTACTACGGAGGTCTGAAAGTAGATGTGAATCTGATTGACAGTTAATCTTCTACGATTAAGTTTGATAAGCCAACAGTCCTCTAGTTGGACGTCTGGAAAGGTCCTCAAACATCTTCTAAGACGTCTAGACTAAGGCTTGGACATCTAAATGTGGCAGACAGAGAGTGGGTTTCCAGCTTAAGTGCTTTGGACGTCTGATCAAACAATCAGACGTCTTAAAGTTTAAGATCAGACATCTGATGTTTAGATTGGATTTCTGATCAGGCTCTCTGATTTCTATATTGAATTTCTGATCTATCTAAGAATTTGTCTAAATGTCCTTAGGCAGTATATGTGTTCCTAGGACTACTGTTTGTTACTTTAGGTTCTTTAACAATTAATCTAAGAAAAATAAAGAGTAAAGAACATAAAGTTACAAAAACAAAGACAAGATAAAAAAGACTCTATCCTATTCATCTTGTCTTCAAGCTTTCGCTCCATGCGAAGCTCCATCTTCTCCATCAAGATCCTCCAATTCGCCATGAATGCATGCTTCAACTTTTTCAAACTTGATTCCATTTGCATTTATCTTAAAACTATAAATCAAATGCAAATATTAAATAACAAGTATTTTGTTATCATCAAAATTAACAATCGTGGTGCCCTTGCATCAACAAGTATAAATAAAAGATCTTCGACAAGTATCGATACTAGAGGTTAGTATCAGTATTGTTAACTTTAGTCATGCAACCCATATTCAAGTAGTATCATATACTTGATATACTGTATGGGACATCAATACTTAAGATGTATCGGATTACCTAAAGAATACTAGCAAACCATTCAGGGCAAAACTGATCCCAACAAGTACCGGTACTCATCTTGAGTACTAACACTCAATGAGTACTAGCAAGATCTATGAACATCTGGGGCAATACACCAGTACACATAGTGTACTGATACTAGATGTCAGTACCAATACATGTAGAGCACTGGATAAGACCCCAGATTCTCAGGTCATAAATTGTAGTCAACATGTATCGGCACTGATGATTAGTACCGGTACTTGTGACATATAGTTTCATGCGTCAAAGTGAACTTGGATCCACTCAGTACTGGTGCTAATGATAAGTACCGGTACCTCGTGAATACAGTTCAAATCTTGTACATTACCTGTACCAATACTAGTGAATAGTACCGGCACCCAAAGCAGTTATGGTGCAATTTCTAGGTTTATATGGTTGATCATATATGTATCTAACCTAATTTATGAGTGACCCTATAATCTATGAAGCATCACAAGTAAGTGTGATATCTGCTAACATTTCTATGTGTATATGTGACTATATAAATGCATGAAGATTAGCATTCATACGTGAGTTGAGAGATATAGAAATCTTGGCAATGACAACATCTAGGTCTTCCAAACCTTAACACGACCCTGAAGAGAGGAGTATTGTTATGACCCAATTCCCAAATCCCTACAGGACACGAGACCAGACCGACTCGATTGATCCTGAGACCCAGTCATCCAATGAGCAAGTAACCAAAAAGCAGTAAAATAAACAACATTCACCATGTAAGCAACTAACAGTAACAAAAGTACAACAGTAAAAAAGTAAACTACTACAGTACACACCACCACAACAATAGAAAATTAAACAGGTCCAGGAATATAAAGTTCACAATAAAAGAGTACAGAAGTGTAACAAAGTTACTCACTACAACAAGAAACAGAGTACAATGAAAAAGCACAACTACTGGGCTCTACCGGACCCAACACCCTCTGCAGCCGAAGGCTCTGACTGCTCAACACCTAGACCTGAAAAAAAGTTATGAGTACACGAAATCAGCGAACGCTGAGTATAGTAGCAACCAGCTAACTAAAACAGTAAAGGTGGACAGGTAGCTGTTGTTTTCAATTTCTTTCTTTATTTAACTAATTATTCTTTCTTTCATCACTTGGTTTATTTATCAGGTCTCTTTCTTGATCTCGAATGTTCCTCGTGGGAACGATCTTGATTGCAGTCTTTTCCAAAGAGTAGAAGTAGCACGTGGTGCTCCCCTGGCCGGGAGAGTCCACCGTGGTGGTCCTACACTCAGTCAACCACCCCAAGGTCACTGACAGACATAACGGTGACTACGACACGTATGATAAACGCACGGGTAGCTACCCCGCACTGGCACGCGGTCAGTCGTTTCCATTAACGGGTGTGCCCAAAGCACAGCACGGAACCAGTATAGGGCATAGCCCTCTCAGTAACAGGGGTCTAGCCCCTAAGAACCAAACAGGGGTCTCGTCCCTCCATAGTCCGCGCACCCTCGCCTGGCTACCCTGATTTGCCCAGTGGGCCTAACAAGTCGGTGTAAGGCGGCTAGCTGAACCCCGAGTCCCGTGGGGTGGCTAGCTCTCTCCCTACACTAGTAGCTCTCCCCGGTACTGTGTATGCGAGGGTCAAAAAGTCAATACAGAGTGGCCAATCCTAACCCTGGGTCCCAACCCTAGGGCGGCTAGCTCCGCTCTGCACTAAACAGGGGGATAGTCGCTCTCCTTGGTACTTCGTACTCAAGGGCCAGCTTTCTTCCCCATTCACGTTTCCAGCTCCATTCCATTTATTTCCAGGAGCTATACTCCTAATTCCCTGTAAGGTTCATGCTTATGTTTTTCGGGCCAAGCCATACTAGGTTTCATCATTTCTATTTCCATTTCTCAGGTTCTACACATGTAGCATGTAACTTTACTATTCACATTCCAGGTTTATTCACAGGTAGCTCGTGTTTCCAACATTCAATCTTCCATTTCCAATTCATATACAGGCAGCTCATATTTAATTGTAAACAATAGGAATTTACATGCAACAGTTGCTAACAACAGTACTTTACATTTCACAGGCAGCTGTTATCCATTTACAGGCAATTGTTATTATTCTATTTACTCATCCAAGACTGCAATTCATACATTCCATACAACCATTCCAGTGTTTCTAATCCTAGGATTCATGCCATACCCTAGGGTCTAACATTCATTCCAGATATGCATTCATGTTTGTAATTAAACTAGGGCAAGCCACTCTACCAGTAGACCCAGGAGTAATGGGGGCTTGATTGGCAGATCCACGTGCCTCAGTAAACCCCAAATCCGCAATGGAACAAGGTCCTATCACAAGGATCAATCATCCAAGACCACTCAGAACATGATAAAAGTATTCCAACAAGTAGTGGAACTTATACGAAGAAGAACAGAATCTTAATTGCGGAAAACAGACCTCAAACAGACCCTAAATGGGTCAAAAACAGCAATTCTGATTCATATCAGATGTCTGGAAACACCTTCCAGACGTCTTAAAAAGGTCCAAAACCATACCGCAACTCTGTGCTACTCCTCAGACGTCCAGGGACTCTGCTGAACCGTTTGGATCTAGTTCCAGACGTCCGACCACCTCTCCGGACGTCTGGAGACGCTCCCCGTTGTCTGGTGCCTCGCCTAGACGTCTGAATTGCGTGGTAGGGCATGTCCCGCGCCTTCCCGAAACGAATTCTGCACTCATCGACACAAAATCTTCTCAAAATGGCACGGAGTAGTACCTCGGTGGAACGGCCTGCATGGTCGTATTCGCAAAGAAGGTGTGCGACGCGGAACTTACCTCTCAGCAATCTGGAACCTCCTCCAGACGTCGTCTACGTCATCTGGACGTTGGTCCAGACGTCTGATTCTGGGAAAATCCCAGAACCAGAACCCGCCTGTGGCCGCGCCGCACTCGCTCGCCTACTGCTCCGACTGCAGCACTGTCGGGGAGGACCTCCCCGACACACCTCTCCGCCTCGCGCACACGCTGATTGGCCGTGAGCTCTCCGGCAAGCTCCCACGTGAGCTCTCAAGCCTTCTCTCCTCTCCTTCTCACACTGCTCCTCTCCGCCGCTTCGCTCGGCTGTACTCGCTAGTCTCGCTCTCGCTGGAGGAAGGAGAAGGTGGCTTGAAGTGGGGGGCGATGTAAGGGAGAGGAGGGGGTTTAAGTAGGCACGGGTTTAGGGTTTCATCGGCGAGAGGAGAGAGAAGAAAATGCGGCTGCGTATTATCTACGCGCAGCACGCACGCAGACGCGAGGACATACAAGAAAAAATTTGGTTTCCAGACATCTGGGAAGATGTCCAAACGTCTGACCCAAATCCCAGACATCTTAGAGGGCTTTAACAGCACGGGTCTTAACAAGTATCAACCCACCAGCAACTTTTCTTTCTAATAGAGATTGCAATCCCTTGTCTTCTCCTCTTGCTCTCTCTCTCTCTCTCACGATGGAGAGTGTGACTGAATGAGAGCCTTATTCTTGTGTGTGTTAAGAAATGGGGACCATAACTCCTTCAATACAAATTAATCACCATTAATTTGCATTTGGTCATTTGCAGTTCTACCCATCAAAGAATGGCCAATGACCCACAAGTTTTTACACATATATTTCCACATCTTTAATGATACATGTATGCCCACTCCATATTAAAAACCTATTTGATCACTTTTAATGTAGATCAAATTAATTCACAATTATGAATATATAATCACTTACACACATTAATCCATCAATTAAACTAATGTTCCAACACTAACCATTTGTCGAATAAGTTAGTGCCCTTTAGCTCATGATTCATCAATTCTCATTTTCCCTAATCTTGGATGTCGGAGCCTCCAACAACTAAAACATGTTACTGATTGTTATCACAGAAAGTCGGAGGAAACCTTAATCAAGAGTATAGAGTGTTACGACCCGGTTACCAAATCCCTACAGGACACGAGACCGGATCAACTCGACTAATCCCAAGACCCAGTCGTCCAACAAGAAATAACCAAAAAGCAGGAAAGTAAACCACATTCACTATGCTAAGTAACTAATAGTAAAAGATTACAAGTAGTAAAAGAAGTAAAAGCTGCTAACAGTACATATTACCACCACAATAGTAAAGCGGAAACAAAGTACAGAAACTTAAACGGTAACAAGAGTCTAAACTCACTAACAAAAGAAAGTACTACAACAGCAAGACTACTGCTGGGCTTAACTGGGCCCAGCACCCTATGCAGCCGGTGACTCGGGCTACTCAACACCTGGACCTGAAAAGGGTTATGAGTAAACAAAGTCAACGAATGCTGAGTAGAGTGGCAACCAACTAACTAAAGCAGTAAAAGCTAACAGGTAAACTATCTATTCTAATTACTTTATTTAACAAGTTATTCCTTTTCACCCATTGGTTTATTTTTCAGATCTCTTTCCTGATCTCGAATGTTCCTCGTGGGAACGATCTTGATTGTAGTCTCTTCTGAAGAGTAGAAGGCACATGTGGTGCTCTTCTGGCCGGGAGAGTCCCTCGTGGTGATCCTACACCTAGTCAACCACCCCAAGGTCACGGACAAACGTAGTAGTGACTACGGCACACGCGATAAGCACACGGGTAGTTACCTCCTTACTAGCACCTAGTCAGTCATTTCCGCTAACGGATACGCCCAAAGTACAGCACGAAACAATATAGGGCCTAGCCCTCTCAGTAACAGGGGTCTAGCCCCTTAGAACCAAATAGGGGTCTCGTCCCTCCACAGTCCGCACACCCTCGTCTGACTACCCTGGCATGCCCAGTGGGCCTATCAAGTCGGTGTAGAATGGCTAGCTGAACCTCGGGCCTCATGAGGTGGCTAACTCTCTCCCTACATTAGTAGCTCTTCCCAGTACAGTGTACACGAGGGCCAAGAAGTCGATGTAGAGTGGCCAATCCTAGCATCGGGTCCCAACCCAAGAGCGGCTAGCTCCGCTCTACACTAAACAGGGGACAGTCGCTCTTCCTGGTACCACGTACTCAAGGGCCAGCACACTTCCCACTCACATTTCCAGATCCATTCCATTTATTCACAGGAGCCCTACTCTTAATTCCCCGTAGGGTTCATGCTAGTATTTCTCATGTCATTCCATACTAGGTTTCATCATTTGCATTTTCATTCTCAGGTTATACACATGCAGCTCGTATTTCCATCATTTAATATATACAACAGGTAATGTTACATGTAACTGTTTAACTAGCACAGGTATTTCATATTTCACAGGCAGCTCTTGTTTATTAATAAGTAGTTGTTAGCATTTCTATTCATTCATTTAAGACTGCAATTTCAAACACGCATACAAACAGTGCAAGTACTTCTCGTCTTAGGATTCATGGCACATCCTAGGTTTCTAGCTATCCAATTTCACATATGCACTAAGGGTTTATAATTAATTTAGAGGAAGACCACTCTACCAGACAACCTAGGAGTATTAGGGGCTCGAACGACAGGCTCTCGTGCCTCAGCAAGTCCCGAACCCGCAACTAATCGAAGTCCTATAACAAGGAACATAGCACAATAGAACATTCAGAACAATATAAAAAGCTTTCTAACAAGTAGGTGAACTCACAAGGAAAACATCGATATCTTGTTTGCGTAAAATGAACCTCAAATAAACCTTAAACGGGTCAAAAACAAGACTGCAGACCTAAATCAGACGTCTGGCACAAGGTTCAGACATCTTAAAAGTAACCAGAAACTCACGTCAAGTTCTGCATCAACCTCAGACATCCAGAACCTCTTCTAGACTATCTGGACCCAGCTCCAGATGTCCGACCTCTCCTCCGGACGTCTGGGAGTGCTTCCGGTCATCTGGTAAGCTGTCTAGACTTCCGAATCGCGTGGGAGGAAGTGCCCCGCGTCTTCCCAAAGCTGTCTTTGCATGCGACAGACAAATCAATCATTTTCAGCCATGCAGATAGAGGCTGCGGTGCGGCCTGCATGGCCGTATCCGCAAAAGGAACGTACCTTCGCGGAAAGCTGCTTTCAGACGTCCGGTATAGTCACCAGACATCTGCCCCGTCATCTGGACGTCACGCCAGACATCTGATTCTAGAAAAATCCCAGAATCAGAGCAACCTGCTGCTCTCCCTCGCCGCAGCCTCACCTCATCGCCTGTAGCTCCGGCTGCAGCAAGTGTCGGGGACGTCTCCCCCGACGCGCTCCTCCTCCCACACGCACCGCTCCGACCGTGCATCCTCCGGCGAGCCCCCATGAGCTTGAGAGCTCAAGCTCTACCTCCTCTCCTCACGCCGCCTCTCCTCCTCGTCGCCGCTCTCGCGCTCTCTCTCGCTCCTCTCGCTGTGGTGGAGAGGAAGGGAAGAAGGTGGCTGGGGTGAAGTAGGGAAGAGAGGAAGGGGGAGAGGGCCTTTTATAAGGTGCGTTAGGGTTCAGATGGAGGAGAGAAGAGGGAAAGAGAGAGAAGAGAGGTACTGTCTGCGTGCAGCCCGTGCCTAGACACGAAGGCTCGTACCAAAATTTCAATTTCCAAACATTTGGGAAGGGATCCAGACGTCTGACCGACAGTCCAGACATCTTAAAAGGTTCAGGACAGAACGAATCTTTACATAGAGATAACAAAGCTGCCGAAACATAAGTAATCGATAAAAAAAACTAAGTGGTCGATGAATGTAAAGCAAAGGCTAAGCTGTTATAAATACTCCTCACCGATCATCGTCATTAACCACTTCATGCCCACCTGTTTTGATGTCATTATGATAACTTCGCAGGTTGGAGGGAATTGAAGGCATCACCTGAAAGTGCCCATGACTTTGGCAATGTGGTCTTGTGCAGATCCTCATATCTATGAGGTCACGTAAGGGGGTGAGTCTGTCTCGCACCGTAGCGCATATGGCTACCTTTTTTATTTCTTTATTTTTTCATGTCCTGCGTCGATTTTTAATTTTTTTTTTAATTTTCTCTCTCTCATTTTTATTTCCTGTTTTCTTGTTTCTTTGATTTTTCGTGTCCTGCCTATGCTCTCTGCGTTTTTTTTTCCTCTCTGTCGATCTCTCTCTCTCCCTCCCTCCCTCTTTTTTTCTTTTTAATCTGATTTTATGTTCCTTGCACGCTATTTATCATGTGTATCTATTTTAAATTTTATCTCTGTCATCAACCTTCTCATCCTATACTCTTTCATTGGATATCAATATCGACTATATTTTTATAATAATATAAAATAATAGAATACAAAATCATACAATATAAATCTAATTTAAGACAACGAAAGAAATCAAAATATACTGGATAAAGTATTTTGCAACATGCATTATGTTGGTTTCTACCAATCGAAAATCAAGATGTACCTAATGAAAATCATGTTAGATTTTTATATAATTAACTTTTGCACTCCCATATTAAGACGTAGGATAAAAAATAAAATCTAAGACATCAGTTGAAAATCAAAATATACTTGACAAAGTATTTTGCAATGCATGTAGACAAAATATTTTGCAACGCATGGTGTGTATTAATTTCCAATGGATGTTTTTATTTTTTGCCGGTTGAAATTCAAAATACATCGAGCAATGCATTTTTTAACATACAGTGTGTTGCTTTTCCACCAATTGAAATCCAAGATGTACCGATTGAAAATTACTTTAGACATAGCAAGACACAAATTAAAAATTAATTATAATGAAAATCAATTCAGTATCAAATCAACCTTGAAGTTATTAATTCCACTTTATAATAAAAATATTTAAAAATCGAAGCCCGAACAGGGATGTAAGTTCCTTGGAACTTAATCGGGTTTGGGTATAAATTTTATTCAAAAAAGTCGATCGAATTTGGGTATGGATATTGCTATAAATATATATCCGATTACCCGACCTAAGTATTTGAATAAAATCCTTATTTATCTGAGATACATAACTCTCACCCAAAATCTCTCATTGCCTTCAACCCTAATCTCCCTTATGATTCCCTTTATGATTTTGAAGGTTATAAGTACTTTTAAAACTTTCATTGAATACTTATGTGACAGTTGAGAATCTTTTTGTTTGCACTCATATTTTATCTCTATGAATTTTTTTATTTTTTATTTTTGATGTATTTCCTTTAAGTGTCCTATTTGTAATAATATCAGGATCAATAATTGGTATAGTTCAAGTTCCTATGTCTCAAATTTATTAAAAGTAAATAATTAATGAATTATGTTATAAATTTATTTATTTTTAATTTTAATTTAGTTATGATTTGATTATAAAATTAATTTATAAATGCATACGTGATAGATAGATAAATGGGTATTGATATATATTTAAAGTTTTATATCCTTTGAGTAAATACATATAATATAGATATAATTTTCACGAATAGGTATAGATACGAGTTTAATCAAATCAAACCGAACAAACACCCCATCCCACGCACCTCGGTAGAAAAAAATGAGACGTTTCCCATGCAAATATTCGGCAATCTCGCTAACGTGTGGACGTGGGACCTCTCCCCTCAAGCAGCTGGAAGACCAGGCAAGTGACTTGCTTGGTGGATGGGGAACGAAGCCACTCGTTAGATTGGGGAGGGATGGTTGGGTAGCTTCGGTGACAGAGGGCCTCAGTTTTGGCTAATCAATAACGTGGTTGAAAGAGACGCCTTGGGTGGTGGACTTTATTTGGGACGGGAAATCTTACCTTGTAGCTTGACATGATATATGCAAATCGGTTGAGGAGGGAGGTCTTGGGCTAAGAAGCTTCTCGAGAAGATCGCAGTGACACAATGGGTTTCCCACCTTGATCGAGAGGGGAGCTCTACAAGGAGTACAAGGATGAGGAAGAGATACGAGGATTTCACCACTTCCAGCCCGAAGTCAACCAACTCCACAATTTGGAAGGAGATGCTCTAACGTAAAGTCTCCCTGGTGGAGGCTTTCTTGAGAGAGGGTAGTTAGAAATGGCCACTCAACCTCAATGGCAGTTTATCATCCACAAAGGTTGAAGATTCATTTAGATAAAAGGGGATTGTTTTTGATGTTTGGAGGATGATTTGGACTAAGGGGCACATGCCAAAATGGGCATATTGCTCTTGGCTTGCAGTGAGAGATCGGTTGCACTCACAAGAACAAAAATGCAAAGCTAGGGAATGGATGCTTGCATAGAATGTCCTCTTTTTGTAGGGATGAAGAGGAGACTATATGGCATCTTTTCTTCCATTGCCAATTCTCTTATCAAGTTTGGAGGATGGTTTGGGGAGAGCTTATTCTACATGCAAGATCTCTCCTCTCCCTCGTGGAGGCATGGGAAGAAGCTAGGAAAGAGAATGTCAACCAATGTGTATTCTCTTGGATTTTGTCATCCTTGATATGGAGCTTATGGATGGAAAGGAACTCTAGAGTCCACTCTAGAGATCAAAAAACCCCCTTTGTCAAAGCCATGGATATTGTATCCAATGTACAGGAGTTGTATATGAGTCCCTAATGGTTGATTGGCATATGCCAGATGTACTTTCCCCTTAGGGGACTGTATGGGTGTTCACACGCTTTTGGCCGGTCAACCACTTTTGAATAATATACTTCCTGATTACTCAAAAAAAAAAAAAAAAACAAGGCACAGATCTCAAAGGTTACATGTGTTGTTAGGTGTGCTACAGCCTCGATTTGTTGCATCGAAAAACAATTTGCAATCGGGTGTTGATGGGTCTCGGAAGGCCACCAAAAGATTTATTCGAGTAGGGAGTGCTACTTAACCATTATCAATAGTCGCATAAGGGGAGAACATAGATAATCAACAAACAAGCACAGAGGAAACCAGAGATTTGGTGATCCAATTCCACCGCAACGGGTGTACGTCTTGGGGGGAGGATGGTACTCCCAACTATGCACTAGAATTTCTAAGATTACAAGATTTGCTCTCCTTCTCCGAGGACTCCTTCCTCATTTGGGGCCTTTCCCTCTATTTATAACATGGGGAGAATCTACACTTGATGGCCTCTATTGTCAGACTACTTGTCTGCTGTAATGGCATAGGTGGTCAGGTCCATCTTATCGTATCTTCTGCCATGGCTGCACCGAATCTTTTAGCAAGCCGGGTGGGTTCCAGTTGGGATCCGACTGATCTTAGGCGGGACAAGCAGTACCGTTTCGCTTGTTTACCATGTAATTGGGTAGCTGGATCCTATGTTAGGTCATGTGTGGAGTTTTGGATCCAAGGACAGTTTTTGCCCCTCATCATATGCCCCTACTCTCTAGCTAATGTGAACTGCTGAGAAAATAGTGAGAGTGGCCAAAACTCCACCGTCAATGATGCCACCAGATGTTCTTCCGATTTTGTTGCAACGAGGAGAATATTTATGATAAAGGAGTTGGGTGGCTTTCACCTACTTCTAGTTGCTTGGAAGAGGTTCCTGGTTAGGGGATTATAAGCCCAGGCTCTCGGCAGCCTTAGGAGGCAACGTTTGCTTGAGCGTGGGGCATATCAGGTTGAGGACGCGTTGGTCTTAGGAGGCGGCATCACTTGGGCGTGGGGAGTATGAGCCTGAGCCTGAGCAAGCCTTAGGAGGTGGCATTGGTTGGGTGTGGAGCATATAAGCCTTAAGCCATGCCGACCTTAGGAGGCGGTGTTGGTTGAGCGTGGGGCATATGAGCCTGAGCCCATGCCGGCCTTAGGAGGCGGCATCACTTGGGTGTAGGGCGTATGAGCTCGAGCCTGTGCCAACCTTAGGAGGTGGCATTGGTTGGGCGTGCGACGTATGAGACCAAGCCCATGCCGACCTTAGGAGGCAGCATCACTTGGGCGCCGGGCGTTTGAGCTCAAAGTTGTGCCAGCCTTAGGAGGCAGCATCCCTTGGGAGAGAGTCATATGAGCACGAGCCTGTGCCAGCCTTAGGAGGAGGCGCTTCACCAAATTGAGACACTAAGGCAGGCACTAACTGTTGTTGCCTTGAGAGGTCGTTGCCCAAAGCGTCGGGCCTTTTTTGGAAGTCATGGAAGGCTTTTTGAATGTCCGTCATATAATAACGTATGGGGTTCTTGACTGGCAGTTTTATTAGCACGGTTACGAATCAATGTCGTATCTTGGGGGATTTGGTTCCTTGGGAATTGGCGATCCACAGAAGGGGTAGAAAGACGTTATCACCCCCAGGAGCCTGTATGGTAAGGTTATAAATAAAGGCCCACGGTGGCCCTTATTTCACAGCCTTTCATCCACTTTCGTCGTGTTTGCGAGACTTAATAGTCATAGGGAGGAACAATTTCGATTCGTTCACTCCTTTCATAAAGCTCCGTCGTTGAACTTCGTGTGTTTGACAAAGCAGCCAAAGGACGATTATGTGCGGCTCTTTGGACGAGGGTGAGCCCCTCCTTGTGCTCTCGCTCAACGCACGGGTTGAGGTAAGGGCTTCCAGTCTTTAATATGCCTATTATGGCTGATCCTTCCTTCTACGTGTTTATTTTGTCTTGTTTTTGTGGCATAGGCTTCTGGGGGTTTTCTTTGCTTGGCGATTTTGGACGCCATGGTGGCCCCTCTCAGTTGGAGACCCATCTTGCGTGGGGGAGGCCTATGTGGCGAGGCCAAAAGAAGGGGTCCCCTTACTCTTGAGGGGTCCAATGGGAGGCAAGCGGGAAGCCGAGAAGGGGCGGGGCAGGCTCTCTCAAGGCGCCCACTGGGCGAGTTCGGTGGGGTGTTCATTGGGAGAGAGATGCAGCTGCGCCCTCCCTTATGGACCCATGTGGAGAGCACATCGAACACTGGGGTCATAGAGGTGCCTCTCGAGGCCCGGGGGAAGGTCGCTCCTTGGCGGAGTTACGATGCTCAGATCCCTTGGTGACTCCACAAAGGCAGAGCAGGGGCTGCTGCTACTAGGAGCTCTTCTCGTGGGAGTGCATTTGCCAGTGCAAAGGTGGGGCCTTGATTAGATGGCTCCTACAATGCTCGCCCAAATGATTGAGTTTGTTTAGGGATTCCTCTCGAAAGGGTCGGCTGAAGGCCTGGTGGCATCGTTTAGGTGGGGTACCTCACTGATAGATTGGGGGTACTCCACACCTCTAGGTGGCCCCAACTACCTCTAGCAGTTGTCACCATCCATCAATGTCTATCGGTCCAGTAGCAAGCTCCTCATTCAGCCACTATTCCCTTGCAGACGGAAGTCCATGTCCTAGAAGTCAAACAATCCTTTGCTGCGGAGGGGTAGGGGGCCTATGAGTTCATTCCTTACTAGGGACATGGGCGAGTGGCGTTTAGCTGGGACAAATCGGTCATTGTCAGGGAGTCGTTTAGGGAAGGCTCGGCAGGAGCTGCAGGGCTTCTTACTCATGTTGCTGCACTACCACCCTATTTTGCTAAGTGCGAGCAACCTAGAAGACCGAGGGTGAAGCCGATGAGTCCTGGTGCCACCATTTGTTTTGTACCATCTTTGTCTCTTTTCAGCTGTAATTTAGCCGGAGACAATAATTCGGGAAATATAACAATCGATGTTTTCTATAAAGGAAAGACTTTTTCATTCCTTGTATCAAGAACTGCTCACATGCCAAGTGTGAGGAACTATTTTTTTGCTAGGTATCTTGTTGTTCACACGAGTTATGTGAATCGTGTTTTACGAGTCTTAGCTTGGTGTCCTTCGCTCGCTCAATCGACTTGGCATAGAGGCATGTCCATTTACTCCCTCCCAGCTAATTATTGGCAGGGCTGAATGAGATGCCTGTGGAGGGGGCTATCCAAGGTAGTGGTCGGGCGCTCATGGCATGCACCTCTGATGGCACAGGTGGGTGACCCTTAGGGATCCTCTTACAATTTTCGAGGTCCAGCTAATCGCCTAGCGCCTTGTCCACCTGTCTTTTCTTGGTACACAAGGTAACCGTGTCGGCTGTAGGTGGAATTAGTGCCTTGGCTGCACCCTACTTGCATGATGGGGCAGGCAAACATATTCCCCTTAGTAGGCGGGAGCGGCAAGCTCTCTTTCAGTGAGAGGTTGCGTCGAGGCTACTTGGTGTGTAGCGCTTATTCCCCACAGGGTAGTTGGACTGGTGCCAGTTGTCACAAACGCCTTGCCTTTGAACGACTTTCCTTGCGAAGTGGTAGAAGGAGGGGGCGAAGAATCCCTGCTTGCCTTGACAGCATTCAAGCAGGACACCTCGATCCATTGCACGTTCTTCCGGAGTCAGTGGCTGACAAGATTTGCCAAGGCGGAGTCTGGCGGGTACTTAAGCTCCACCTGTGTCGCTTGGGCCCTTCTTCTTGGTGCCCGGGAGTGAAGGGGCTAAGGCCGCCTTGGTGATGCTGTCCCTTTGTCCTTTTGTTGAGGATCGGGGGGACTTGGGGCTCCTCTTATTGAGACATGCCCCTTCGTCGGGGGGATATTTAGTTGGGTCTCTTGGGAGACCACTTGGCAAGGATTGGTCCATCTTTGGCGGTCCTCACTGGATGTCCTACAATGGGGTTGGGAAAAAGCGCTCGATGCAAGAGCACCTGGGTGCCTATCCTTGGCAAGGAGCCTTAAGACAAGCTTTGCTGGTGGAGCTTGTGCACTGCCCTATTTAGGACTGTCGTTTCCTTCAGTAGATCCCTTGCCTAGATGAGCTAGGTAGCGTCATCTGGGTGCAATTGAGTAGCTGAGGTTGAAGAGCCTGGTCGAATTCCTGTGAGGGTTAGCTCAGGCCCGGTTGTTAAATCGCAATCTGTCACCTCGGCCTCTTGGCAAGAGAGAGGGACTGGAAGCTGGTCGCCGAGTGACCAACTATGTCCGCAAAAGTAGTTAGTGGCTTGGTCTTTTTCTAGACACAATCATTCTACTGCTGGGCTCGTTCTTATTGTATGTGGACAAGAGGTGATTCTATCATCGCGCCCGCGGGGTGTGATATCATCGAATGTTTTCCTGCCCAGCTGTGCCCTTGGACAAGGCAAGCATAAGGGAATTTTTTGCATGGGTCAACGCTTGAAGGTGACCACCACCTAGAGCCTTCCTTAGAGGGCGGTAGTGGAGGGGAGCCGACCTTGGAAGGTGGCAACGAGAGCGACACGAAGGGGAGCCAACCTTGGAAGGTAGCAATGAGCTGGCCTCAAAAGAGCTAGCACTCGGATTCTTTCTACCAGAACTCCGAGGATGCGCCGAGAGGGGCCTAGGGCATCGGAGCCCAAGCTCGTGTCATTAGCATTATGCGACGTTGCATCGCCCGGGGCACGGGACGCTAGGGTCCCGATTCCTATCGGCCTTGGTGGCTGGTATGGTAGTCGTTGGGCAAGGCGGCCCCTAAACCCCACCATTCGTTTTGGTCGGCCGACGCTTTTGAGGGTGGGGCGGCCAAGACTGTACCAATGGGTGCTGTGCAAAATATCAGGGCTCATGGGCCCGAGTCCTTACTGGCCCGAGGAGCTGGCACCATAGTTGTTGGAACAGGGGGCGTGATAGCCCAGGTTCTACC
The DNA here is from genome assembly GCA_037157565.1 of Thalassia testudinum. NCBI lineage: Eukaryota > Viridiplantae > Streptophyta > Magnoliopsida > Alismatales > Hydrocharitaceae > Thalassia > Thalassia testudinum. The sequence continues at coordinate 180,241,360 of JAZHRO010000036.1, read as the reverse complement.
ATTCCTCAAGGATGACATTCTAGCAGCTGATAAGTGAGATGTGAGTGCCTCTGCTTGGGTTCGGGCCAACCGTTTAGAGTGGCTTCGCCGGCCTTAAGAGGCGGCGATTCTCAAGATTGCCGGGTGGGCCCATCCGAGCCCCAGGTAACCTAGAGTGGCGACCTGCCAGCCTGAAGAGGTGGCGATGTAAGGGAATGCCAGCCAAGTATGTCCAAGTTTGAGCTAACCATAAGAGGTGGTGTGCCGACCCTAAGCGGAGGCAATATAAGGAACGTCGGACGCATCCGTTCGAGTTCGCACTGACCTTAAGGGGTGGCTTGTCGGCCTTAAAAGGTGGCAATATAAGGAACGTCGGATGCGTCCATCCGAGTTCGCATCGACCTTGAGAGGTGGCTTGCCGGCCTTAGAAGACGGTAATACAACGAACACCGAACGCGTCCATCCAAGTTTGCGCCGACCTTGAGAGGTGGATTGGCGAGCCGATGTTTGGTCGGTGCCATTCCCCTTAGGCGAGTTGCCAGGTGAGGGATATGACCATCGCAAGGGATAAGACCCTACCCCTAGTAGGGTAGGTCGGGCCCCTTCTTATCGTTGCGATAGGGTAGAGGCCTCAAACGCCAAGTCTGGTGGTTACGGGATTGCTCCTTGCAAGGTGGGGACCATGCGTGTAGGGGGAATCTAGTGCTGGCTACCCCCAGGGGGTGATTTCGCCATCACAGGGACTTAGGGGATGCCATGGTCCCTGATACCCTTACAAGCCTGCTTTCGGGAGCATTGGCCCTTTTGAGGGATCGTTGCCCCTAACCTCGACGAGCTTCATCGCGTCGTGAGGAAATAATCGAAGGCAGGAAATGCCACGACTAAAGAATTTGGCTATGATCCCGAGGTCACTTGGCAGATCAACCGAGTCAACTAATCGTTGGATTAAACGGAATTGGTTCCCCTTTCCTTTCTTTGCGTGGGCTTCTTAGGTTGCTTCGACTTAACCCTAAGGTGTTTATGCGAGGTCGTCCTGTCTTCGCGTGCTATTCTCACTCTCTGTGGAGGTCAGGCACATACTGGGAGGATCTGGTGGTGGGTGTACATTGGTGGTCAGCCGGGTAGGCCACCCAATGCTACTATCAACTTAGCCACTGATGAGAACCTAATCATGAACCCTAACTAGCACAATTTAATCCAAATAAGTGTAAAAAAGCTCCTACAAAACCTAAAGAGAGGCTTAACTCAGAGAATTCTGAGTTAAAGAATAAGACAAATCATAAGAGGTAAAACTGCAATGTCACCAATGCAGTGTGCAAAAAGGGTAATTAAGGGTCCAAACACAAGTCAAACGAGCTTAATAAGGAGGGAAGTGGGATGATATAATCTGAAAAGGGTTATAGCAACTTCTAGGAATTAAATGACATTCTGTAACCCTAAAACAAACCTACTTTAATTCACGAGGTTCGAGGTAGGATAAAAATCAAATAAACCCTCTAAAATTCATGGAAAAATATTCCCTAGGATTTATAACCTTCAATTTGGCCTTTGCAACCTATTTTGACCTAAAATGAGAACCATGCCCAATTTATAACTTAATTTAGGTTTTTGTGCAAATTGACCAGTCAAACATGGTCCAACCTAAAATAAAATTTCACCATTAAAATCCTTAGGCTCAAATTAGTCGGGTATAAAAATGTGGGCCCAATAAAAGATCTTCTTGACCGACTTTACAAATTGGTCCTCTTAATTTACTCTTTGACCCTTATCTTTTGAAACCCTTACGATTAGCCCCCTATCTTATCGTCATTCTTTGCAGAACGGTCCCCCCTACCATTTCTGCGCAGCACCATACCTCCGGCGACCTTGCGCGGAGGATGGCGCCGCGTAGGGCATGGCACCCGTCCTTAGGAACAAGCGGGGGGTTCCCTGCGTCGTCCTCTGTCGCAGGGACCCTCCCCTGACCTCTGCAACCGACCATGCCTCTCGTGCAAACGCACGAAAGGCATGGGTATCCATTTCCGGCCACACTCCGGCGAGCACGGCACGTCGCCTCCTCGATCTCCTCTTCTTGCCAGTACCTATATAAGGAGCAGCAGGGTCTGTCGTCTCCTTCAAGCTAGTTTTGGCCGCGAGAAACCCTAGATTTCATCTCTTCCCTCTCCGGTCAGGCAGCCCAAGCTTCCAGCAATCCTCCCTCCTCTTCGTCGCTCTGCTTCCATACCTATAGCAGAGCCCACTCTACCCCGTCTTCCCTCGCCAGGCCGCACCAGCTGGCGCCCTTAGATCTCCTCCTCGTCGCTGATAACCCCCTCCTGGGCATCTTCGTTCCCAGCTCCGGCAGGCACCAGCCGGATGCCTCCCTCTCCCTTTTCGTCGACTAAGTAGGTAGGAATCTTCCTCTCTCTTTCCCTTATATTTTCCCCTTCCTGATTTACCATTTTAACCCACTGACCGCCACTTCCACCCCCATCTGCTCCATCTCCGGTCGCCATCTCCGGCGAGGTCGCTCCACCTCCACAGACCACCCCACCCCTCGCCGACAAGCCCAGAAGCTCCCCCTCACTCCACTCAACCGTTTCCCCCACTCCATTCACCGCCATTCACCGCCCGACCACCCCCCGAACAAACCCACTTCCGCACACACAGTCTGCCCTAGGCACACGTCCACAGGCGCCCCCGCGCCTCGCCGACCCTCGCACCACCATTGCCGCCCTCTTGCGAAGCTCCCTACGTTATCTGATGTGGTCGAGAGGCTGTCCTTGTGATTTCAGGTCTCTGCCTCCTCGCCTCCATTGACGAGCTCCTGAAGCTCCTTCGCAAGCAGCTCCAGGACGCCTCCAGCCCAGGTGTGAGCCCCAGGCAACGCGGGGTGATTCCGCGAGCACGCCCAGGTTTGCGATTGTGGTTGCGAACGTTCGCTGCTGCCCCAATTGGCGGTGCCTTCTCGCCTGCGGGCGCGCAGATTGGAGGTGGGACTTTAGTCCCACCTCGTAAGTGTGTGGCCTCGCGCCCACACTTAAATTGAAAAGGTGAATAGAGTTGTTCGCCTTCGATACACAGGGGTCAGGTCCCTCGCCCACACACGCAACGTGCCACACGCTCGCCCCCCCTCGCCTGCGCTCACGCCCCACAAGTCTAGGCCGAACCCGACTACCCGACTAAGCACTCCTCGCCCACCACCGCACGGCGGTGGGCCTAGTCCCAGGCGCGCAACCCGAACCCAATTACCCGGCTCTAGGAGAGCTTTCCCAAAGAGAGACCCAGAGAGAGAGAGACGCGGGGAAGGGGTAGGGGTAGGTTTTGCACTGATCGTTGTGTGTGCGCACAGGGGAGAAGGAAAAAGAAGAAGAAGCAGGCAAAGGAAGAAAAAGAGAGGAGGAGCGGCTGAAGACTTAGCCGCACTGAGCAGCTGAAGAAGAAAGGAAGGAAAGGAGCTGAAGGAGAAGAAAAGGAGCTGCACTGTAGCAAATGCATAGTTAAGTCGTCTGAGCATCGAGTCAGACGACGGAAGGTCAGCAGCCAGAGCAAGAAAGAAGGCAGGCTGAAGAAAGAAAGAAAGAAGAGGAACGGTCAGAGCAGAAGAAGAAGAAGAAGAAGAAGAAGAAGAAGAAAAGAAGGAAGAAGAAAGGAAGACTTAGCAGTTGAAAGAGAGAGAAGGCAGAAGCTCTGCAGCTGCAAGGAAGAAAAGAAGAAAATTAGAGAGGAAGAAAGGAAAAAGAGAGAAGAATCAACTGCAAGAAAAGAAGAAAAGAGAAGAGGAAGAGAGAAGAAGAAGAAGCCAACAAAAAAGAGAACTTTTGCTCTCTCTCTCTCTCTCTCTCTCTCTTATTATTTGTGTAACATAATTGTGAACCTTTATGCTTCTAGGATTATAGTTGCTCCCTGAGTTCGACATTGGGAAACTTGTTCCAAGCAAAAAAAATTGTATTAAACTGGTAACTGTTTTGTCATATACCACGACTATAAATAACAATAAAGACGAAAGCAAGCTTCACCAGCCGCCTTAAGTGTGGTGACCTGGTTGAGGTGCCTGTCTTCGTCCAAGTTGGTCAGAGGAGCATTGTTCCCTTCCTCTCTCCTATTTTCTTGATTACCAAAGGGTCGTGACTGGAATGGCCAATGGGAGTAGAGGAAAGTATTCCCACCGGAGTGGTAGATGCACTATGGGTGCGCCAACTCGGGAGGGGTGGCTTGAGAGATAGCTCAGCCCGAGTGTCTCGGAATGCTGCAGGTGTTGCCGCTAGGAGTTAGTTATGTGGGCTTTTGACCTGTCTTGGACTACGTCGCTCCCGGAGGTTGCCTCAACCTTCGTGTGGACGTGCCTAGGAGGCTGGAAGCAAGGACCTCAAGCAATCGCGGGTGAAGATTTTCGCTTGGTCCATGGCCAATGGAGCGTATTTTCCAAAGGGCTTGGGGCTGCCCGGACGGAGGGGGCTTTTGCCGAAGCAAGCCTAAACACTCTACCGAATTACACAGGGAGGCTTGATCGTATCCTCCTCACCTTGATGAAGATAGAAGGGAGGTACCTAGGGAGAGCTGACTCAGAAGGAGGGGCTTGATTGCCTAGGTTGACGTCGACCCAAGGTTACCTTAACCTCTATGATGATGTGCTTAGGCGACTGGAGGAGAGGACCTTGGGTAGCGCGAGTGTTACTGCCAAGATTTGGCAGCGATGTCCGTCAGACAGGGAACCAGGGTGACACCGCTTGCCTGCTTGGGCAAGGTGTTGACTCACCTAACTTTTGGTTTGCCAGGGAGACCACATCGACTACCTATAACTGTTGGGGCCCCTTCTCGGGATGGTCCCTCAAGTGCTTTACAGGCCTTCTATTCTTTTCCCCTATGGGGCCTTGGGGCAACAAGTCCTAGCTCGTAGATTGGCCCCCTTTAAGCATGCCCGTCTAGTTCATGGCCAGGGGGTGCATTCTCCGAGGGACTCTTGTCCAATGTGGTGGGGTCTGTAACGACGATCTTCAGTGGGCCGATTCCTCTCAAGCACGTCCACCTGGGGCACGACCAAGGGAGTGTGTTCCTTGAAGAACTCCTTTGCCAGGTGCGATCCGCCAAAGCAACCCTTCGGGGGCCGGCTGCTATATTGGAGAATGGGGACCCTTCCACAGGTGGGTGCAGGGGTGCACCTATCTGGGAATACTCTTGCCTTTAGTGGGGCTGCCGTCGCCGTGACGTCCCTCGGCTGATCCATGGAAGGAGTTATCTTGCTCCGTGGTTTCTCATTGGATATTTTGACGGGTGATCAAAGGCATTGCCCTCATGCTTGCGAGCTAAATGTTCTAACTCGGGGTGCAGAGGGATCGTCGCCTCACGAGACCTCCCTTATTCAAGGTGTTAAGCCTTGAGCTAATCCTGTTAGGACTTGGTGGGCTCAATCTTCCGCCGCTCGACTCCCGACAACCTCTTGGGGTTGTCTCTAGTCCTTATACGCTTGGCAAAGTGCTCCTAGGACCTACCCACCACACCTTTGGGGAAGCTAACAGCCCGTCCGGTTGGGCAGGCAATGATTTGCGCACGGGCCTAGGTAGGGCAGGCGCAGCTGAAAGCGCCCGATGGGATCTCCTCTTGGGACGGCCGAGCATCGACCCTGCCTGAAGGTGGCTTCTAATTGCATGGTGCATGAGCTAGGGTCTACCGTTCTTTCGTGCTAGGCCTTGATTGGTTCCTTAAGCACTTCAATAGCGGACCACCATTTCCTCCTTCTCGAGCGGGCAGGCCGTACGCGGAGGGGGGTGTACCTGGGGTCACCGGCCTCGGTTTCCTACTCTTCTCTGGGCTGCACCTCGAGGAAGGGGGGTCTACTTTGGGACCTCGGCCGACTTTGGGCAATCAGCTGAGGTCACTGGGCCTAGAATTTCTACCCAATTTCACCACAAGCGATGTACGTCTGGGGGGAAGATGGTACTCCCAACTATGTACTAGAATTTCTAAGATTACAAGATTTGTTCTCCCTCTAAGGAACCTCCTCCCTCGTTGGGGGCTTTTTCTTCTATTTATAACATGGGGATAATCTACACTTGATAGCCTCTAGTACCCCTATTGTTAGAATACTTATCTGCTGTCAGGGCATAGGTGGTTAGATCCATCTTATCGTATCTTCTACCGTAGCTACGTCGAATCTTTTGACAGGCTAGGTGGGTTTCGGTTGGGATTCGACCGATCTTAGGTGGGACGAGCGATATCGATTCCACCTATTAATCTTGTATCCAACCTTCTGTTGGGTTATGTACGGAATTTTAGATCCTAAGATAATTTTTACCCCTCATTAGGTGACGATCTCCAATTCTTCTTATAACAAGCTGCTTTGAATCATGATTACAATTGATAGTCAAAATCACAATAAAAGAAGTAACTCCTTGCAACAACCAGTAGTCTCTCTTTTTTTTTAAGGGTCAAAGGTTAAATGCATCAATAGGACTCAAGCCTCGACTCAACACCTACTCCCAACAAATAGAAGACACTACTCCCGCATAAATTATATAATCTTGTACATGCAGATAGGAACACAGATACCCGCACATAAGCAATAACCAGCAACTCTTGTACGTAGGTAGGGGATATTAAGATTAATTAATAGATGAGAGAGTCAAGAACTCGACTTTTCAAACTCAAAAGTACTTTCGGCAAGCGTTCTTGATATGCACCCTACTTACCCTTCCTACTGCCTCAATACATGGCGACATCTGTTGAGAGTTCCAACCCATCGTGAAAGTAAGGCATGTAGACTTGTTCTTCCAAGCACACGTGCCAAAGACAAAGAGGTAAGCTCTTGATGAGGTTCAGACAATGGTACGTCTTAGTCCTAGGATTCCCCTTCTGATTGCTTAACATGTGCAACTTCGACTCTCCTTTTCAAAAATCTTTCGCCATCTAACTATTCTAAATCAAGTCATTGGAAACGAAGGTTGGGTTTCTAGATTAGATAGAACCTGATCATCGGGCCGACAAACCAAGCCACCTTCCTGTGAGGGTCTATAATTATGATCGTGATTCTCACAAGTGATGAAGTTGCAGCTAGAAGGATAATATCTAAATCGAGCCTATAGTCTTCAGCTGTGCTTATTTAATTTGCAAGCTGAAAGATCAAACCTTTTTACGTCATACTGCATGAAGATTTTTGAAAGATTAGCTGCTGCGGCCTCAGAACGAAAGCAAAGGCAAACTGTGCAGGCGTAAATTGAGGGCTGGTGAATGAGGCTGCCGCATCTCACAATATGTCACGTAAAAGTCTTCCTCATCTTTCAAGCAAAGTTACAAACTTCAAACATAATCCCTCAGATGATAAGTACGAGAGATTTTTACGTAAATGTGTTTAAAATTTTTTTAAATTAATTAAATATTATTTACTTCACTGTATTGTCGATGATAACATCAAATAAAATCACGTCGTCATTGTATTTATATTTCGTTAGTTATAATCATTAAATTTAATGATTTTAAATTTAAATATAATATAAATTTATTTTTAATCCTCAAATTCCCCCTCCCCTCCCGCTTGACCTCCGGCCATCTCAGCTACCTCCGACTACTCCAGACCACCCCTCCACCTGCTCACCTCAACGTCGGTAGAGAGAGGGGGTAGAAGAGAAAGGGAGGTGACATAGGAGAAGGGAGGGTTGAAAATAAAAAATTAATAATTTTGAAGAGTAAAAATTTAATTTTTATTATATTTAAATTTAAAATCATTAAATTTAACTATAACTAATAAAGTGATAAATATGAAAATGGTGTAACTTCTTATGACATAATCGGTAATATAGTAAAGTAAATAATATTTAAATAATTTTAAAAATTTTTAATGACACTCACATAAAAATCTTTACATATAACACATACTCTTAGTTTACATGCCTACTTAACTAAGCCCCCTTTTAGGAGATTAACCCCATTTACTAGCCTACTTGACCCTCCAATTCAAAATCTATGTTTTACCCATCCAAATCCATGTTATGTTAACACCAATTAGAAGGGATGTTGTGCAAAACATGAGCTTCACAAACTCTGTAACATGTCCACTATTTTCAAGTAAATAGCAAACAAACAACTTTAAATAATTAAACAGCAACTGCTTTTAATCTCTATCTGTAATATAAACAGAAACGACGGTTAACCCAAGTTTCGCTCTGTAAAATCCAGATTCTCTGGCTCCCCAAGTAAACCAACCCCTCCGACCAAATCTAGGAAAATGTTTGGTCTTCTATAAAAATATATCTCGAACTCCTGCTGCTGGGGCCTTTAATGGCTGTAGTGACCCCACTTCCATAACCCTTCATTCCAAGATGGGAGACCCCTTTGATGTGTTGATATTCTCAAGGACTGGGGATGGAACAGTCATTTTCCATAAAATCTACTTCTAATGGATGATTTAACGGGATAATAAGGTGTAATGGAGCAGTATTTTGGAAGGCATTGCACGAAATTAATATAATCTCACAAGGAGGGTATGCTTGGAAACTCCACTTATCATTGCAACGACGGTGGGTGCTCTCACACGAAGGGTGGTGCAAACATTGAGTTCAGAACAATGTTTTAGAAATCGAATTAAATCAATTGATTCAATTGATTTAATTGAAAATTGGTGTTTTGTTGATTGGATCCATCGATTTGAATGATAAAAATCAAAATCAATATAAATCGATCAAAATTAGGTCGAAACGCTCGATTTTGTTAAACTGACTATCCAATATACCATCATCTTAAAAATTAAAAAAAAGAAAAGTAAAAAATATACGAAACTTTAGAACTTAAAATAAATATTTAAATAGTTATATATTTTTTAAGGTTAAACTGTCAATTTCGATTATAACTTTTATTTTATCTAGTATTTGATAAAAATATATTAATTTTAATATAATTATAGTTGTCAAATAACTTTTCGTACTATACATATCTTCAATATTTTTTATTAAATACGGATTTAACCTAGGAGACAACAACATTCTTCACTTATACCGACAGTCAGTAACAATCGATATAGGTCAAAATAACCGTCGCTATAGGTCTAAAGAGTTATTCCAACAACCGTTGAATGTGTTCTCCTAAGAGGCATCACTGTAGGCAACACCGATGGTTTTTCACCCTCAGTGTTGTACCTAATCTTACCGTGACGGTCACACCTAGAAGCTGGCTAATTTTTGCGATCATAGAAACAACACTTTTATCCGTCGTTATAGGGTAAAAATATATTGCTTAAACCATCACTACCAGTAATAACTCTAATTGTCTTTTTAACATAAAACCAACATGACCATCCGTCACTAAATCTGTCAATATAGATATCAAAGCAATTAAGATTGAACCTTACCATCAACAGCAATGTTTACCTTCATTCAAGTAAGATTAAAACAAAATATACAAGACATGACTCTTGAAATAACAAATTGAATTATTCATATTTACATCTAATGAAACAATTTTTCTATATGATTCTAAAAGAAATTTGTGTATCTACAAACACTATAAGCGGCATAAGCCACAAGTATCTATTGATCTCACTTTATACACTCTTAAACTGGTAAACAACATTCTAACTTAAGACTTGATGGTATAAGTAGCTCCTATTTTAGAAGCTATTCATCAAAATGTAAGCCCTCTTAGGTCTTCCTCCAATTGCCTTAATGGTTCATTGGTTGCCACATGCTTCAACTATGAGATCTTGAGCAATTTGAAAGGGTTCTCGAACTCGAGATAATGCACAACTGCAAATCAATAAACATGATGTTATAGCTTTTGAAGAAAAAAGAAATTATAATTTACCTATACACAAATAAAATCATCATTAACCTATTCATTAAGATAAAAATAAAAAGATGAGTAACCTATTGTACTAGCAAATAGTAGATTAAGCCCACCCTTCAATAGGAAGCAAGGCAATAATAGAGGTAAGATTGGCACTAATAAGATGTCCCATAGGAAATTATAGTGAAATTCCTTGTAGCTTTTCCAAAAATTAAAGAAACAAAGTTAACAACTAGTTAAGATTGGCTAAAGCATAAAAGAAACAGGAAGCAACAAAAAGAAGAAAGAAACCAAAGTTACCTATTGTTTCAATATATTTAAGAAATTAGAGAATTCACACTAGGATATAAAGTCGTACCCCTTATAGGATGAGAAAAAACAAAGGAATAAAATGAGAGAAGGTGTAATCATGTAGAATGTTTGCAAGCATGCCTTTGATATGTACAGCTTCTTATGGATGATTTCCATTAATAGCTAGGAGTCTACAATAGTGATCATAGCAAGTTCATATTGGCATGACAAATTAAATCCACCTTGGGCAACATAAAATCATCATGTAATGTAGTACAGAACTTATGATAAGAGTAGAATGCTTAGAAAAATAAAGAGACACCAGGTTTTATATCTGGACTTGTGGCCATCATAGAGATGATGATCCTTAAGAAACTGACACTAAGAAAGTAATCTTATACTAAATTCGAAGGAAATCAACAATAATAACAAGAGCTTATTAACTATTTATGTGTGGCATCTCCTTCAAAAGAAACTACTTTTGTGGAAATCAAAGAAACAGGAAGCAACTAGTTAAGATCATGACAGCTTGAAGATGTGATCTGTCACCAGCTATGAAAGAATGGACATTGGTTCTAACAACAATCCAGCTTTTTCCTGGATTCTTCCTTAACCTCCTTTCTACTATGCATTTTCTCAACTTCTTCACAACATCCCAATTACCTATTGTAACATTAATGTTGGATAGCAAGATGTAGTTTTCAATGTTATTGGGTTCTAGATTGAACAAATTTTCAGCAACTTCTATCACAAGCTCAGTGTTGGAATAGATTTTGCAAGCACCTAAAAGTGCTCTGAAAACACTAGCATCAGGTTCTATGGGCATAGAGGCAATAAGTTCTCTAAGGTTAACCATGCAAGCATATTGAACAGCGTCAGGAATGATGTTGTAGCTAGAAGAAATGCAATGGAACAAATCCCATCCCTCCTCTATTAAACTAGCATGACTGCAAGCAGACAAAGCTAAAACAAATGTAATGTCTGTAGGTTTTAAGCCTTCTTTGAGCGTCTTCCTGAAAAGATGAAGAGCATCCTTTCCTCTACCATGCATGCCAAATGCTATTATCATAGCATTCCATGTCACAATATCTCTACTTGGTAGCCTCTCAAATATAGTTAGAGCATTCTTAATACTCCAGCACCTTGCTTACATGGTTAGGATTGTGTTTCCTAAAGAAGCATCTACTGATAAATCAAGCTCCCTTCTGATAATATAAGCATGAATACATTTAGTTTGAGGTAAATTTGCCATGTCTGCACAAGAAGAAAGAACGATAATCATTGTGACAATGTTAGGTTCTACTTCAGACTGCATTAAACTAAGAAGCTAGAGAGATTCATCAGTTTTCCCATTTCTAGCCTTATTGGCAATCATAGTATTCCATGAAATCAAATCCCAATGAGGGGAGCTCCAAAATATATATAAGGTAACATATTCACATCCACCGTTCATATACATATCTATGAGAGTAGGGCATAAGGAAAAGTTGAGCTCAATTTCATGTCTTATTATGTGACAATGAATTAAACTACCAAGAATTAGAGATGCTTCATCATTGCATCCAGAGAGCAATGATGTCACCTTAAAACTCTAAATAAAACATGGGAGCACGTTAATCATTTATCTATTTATATATACAACCTTGAATGCCTTTCCTGTATTTTTTTTTTTTTGTTACTAAATGTTCCATGTTCCAAGTATGTAGGTACCATGAAGCATAAAAACGTCGACATGAGAGCAAACACATGTAGATCATATACTTATCTAATGTAACCAATTGGAGAGTGTTGGTTGAAAATGAAAAATGTAGATTAATCCCAAACACATTTAAATTTGATGCATTTGGATCTCAGATGTGGAACATCTCGAAATTTGCAAGGATCATAACCTGTGGTGGTTGGCAATTGGTTGATGCTTGACGGGAACGATGGCTTTTTGGTTTCTAGGGAGTCTCTCTTTCATTGATGAGGATAGGCACCTCATTTTCTACCTTTTGCATGCTTTCAGGTACGTGAACCTTGAGATGACCCTCAACTTGCCTCTACTCTCCTCCATTTACATACATCTCCAATCTTAACCTACAAAATAGAAGTACACAACAAACAAGATCATTGTATACAAACTCAACACATATGAAACATCAATCAATCACCTAAAGCTTACCTTAACTATTCATATACTCAAGGCATTGATGAAAATCAAAGAAACATACAAAACATGACTACTAACTATAAAGTATGTATCACATAAAGAAACCAACATTTCCCTGTTAAGAATGAAGCAACCTGATGCCTTCCAAATTGATTCAAACAATTCAAATTTTCTACACCAAGTCAAGAACCGCTACCCATATACAACTACAACACATGGGGTATGTTGAAGCTACGGGTTACTAAGCTATCGTATTTTGTTTTGAAAAACCTGTCGTTGTAGTTTGAAAGCGCAGAACTCATGTTCAACAAATAAAATTTATACCGGAATAGAAATCCCAGGTCAAACTAAGGGAGGCGGACGTTTGATTAAAAATACGCGTTTGTTTTATTTGTCACGAAGTAGAATAGATGATTGGAAACTGTCTATCTATTTACAATAAATAGAAGAGAGAAAGAGAGAATATTACAAACAAAAGAAAAAAGGGATGTAAAATGAACATGGATTTCATTATCAAAGAGGTTGTTCGTTACACTACTCATTACAACTAAAAAGCGGAAAATGATTACACTAGAAAGTAGTAAATCTACTCTAGAAAGCATTAAAAAGAATAGAGAGAGATATCCTCCTCGACGATCGCTTGGAGGACGAGTCGGACAGGACGACGCCTGGAAGATGGGGAACGGAGTAGGAAGAAGGAGGACGAAGTGGGAAGAACGGGAACGGGGCAGCACGTCGTCGTCGTCGCGGGATCCACTTTTCAAATGGGGGCAAAAATTTGACTTTATCTCTTGAGAAGCATCCTAAGTGTGGGACAAGCTTCTCTTGAGCTTTGGAGAGGGAGAGAAGAGAAAGAAGGAATAAGAATTTCGTATGGAGGAGGTCTCCTTTTATAGTTGCAAGGAGTGAGGGCAACTTGGTCATTTTAAGTTGAAAATCATTAATTCAGGACCTTTAGGGACGGATGAATCCGTCGCTAAAGGTTCGAATGTGGGCATAGTGGCGGTGTACGCACGCCCGCTCATCTCCTCAAGGCGCAACGCATGCCCATAATCTTCAAATCTTGGCTGTTCCATCGTGAGATCGAACGGCTGAGATGCATCCTCATCGCGCCTCCTCATCACGCGCTTACGCGTGCGATCCAGCGTCTTCACCGCGCGTCTGATGGCACGTGGGCGCTATCGGGCACGTGCAGCCGCTTGATCGCGATCATACGCTCCACACGCCCGCTCGCCCGCGCGCCCATCGCCTGCTCCTCGCGGCTCGAACGGGCATCCTTACTTCGCGAAAACGCGTTCGACCAATGCGCTATCAGTGCGTTTGTGTCGCGCTCATGAAACGTACGTGCGCGCCCCGCAGCCGTTGGATGAGTGTCCAACAGCGGAGAAGAAATGCTCAGATAAGAAGAGAAGGTGCGACGGGTGCATGCGGCCGGTTGGGCAGCTAAGATGGCGCCATCTTGGCCATCCATCTTCTGGATGATGTAGATGGTGCCACGATTGTCGAATTGAGTCGATTTTCATGTTGTTAGGTTGCTTTCGTCAATCTGAATCCATCCGTGCAGTCGGATCTGTCGTCTGAAGTGCGGATTCACACCATCTTGGTACTTGATCTTCTAGGGTTCCTCGATCTCTATCTGATGCTACAGATGTCTGATTAGGGCGATCTTGGAGTCGTTGAACTCCAATCGTCACCCTGATCAGATCTGTATGGTTGGATCTTCAATCCGAGGCCCCAATAAAAAATGACCATGTCCCTGAACATAAAAGGAGATAATTAACCTCCATTTTATTCAAACTAATCTAAATGCAAGATGATATATGTTATGCAATATTTATAGTATGTAATGCAATTCTCTGCTTAAGAACATGCATAAATAGATATTTTATGTAATATAAACATGTTTACAACAAGGTACCATTACAATTGATCCAAATTCATGAAAGAAAGATCCTTGTACAACAAACTGCTAGCCTATACTCTAAACACATGCTTACTATCAATACCAAAAAAATTTAGAAACACTCACCATCATCACCATTGTTATGACCTATTTCTCGAATCCCTATAGGACCCGAGACCGGCTCGACTTAACTAATCCGAAGATCCAGTCGTCCAATAAGAAATAACCGAAAAGCAGGAAAGTAAAGCACATTCACTATGTAAAGTAACTAACAGTAAAATAGTACAAGCAGTAAAGGAAGTAAAAGTTGCTAACAGTATATATCACCACCACAACAGTAAAGTAGAATAAAGTACAGAAACAGAAACGGTTACAACAGTCTATAACTCACTAGTAGAACAGAGAGTACAACAAAACAGGAAACTACTGCTGGGCTCGACTGGGCCTAGCACCCTTTGCAGCCGATACCTCGGGTTGCTCAACTCCTAGATCTGTAAAGGGTTACAAGTAAAACGGAGTCAGCAAATGCTGAGTAAAGTAATAACCAACTAACTAAAGTAGTAAAAACTAACAGGTAAATTTATCTTTTTCAATTATTTTATTTTACAAGTCATTTCTTTTCACCCATTTATTTACTTTTAGATCTCTTTCTTGATCTCGCAATGTTCCTCGTGGGAACGATCTTGATTGTAGTCTTTTCTAAGAGTAGAAGACACATGTAGTGCTCTCCTGACCGGGAGAGTCCCCCGTGGTAATCCTACACCCAGTCAACTACCCCGAGGTCACTGACAAACGTAGCGGTGACTACGGCATGTGCAATAAGCGCACGGGTAGCTACCTCGCACTGGCACGCGGTCAGTCGTATCCGCTAGCGGGTACGCCCAAAGTACAGCATAGAATAGTATAAGGCCTAGCCCTCTCAGTAATAGGGGTCTCGCCCCTAAGAACCAAACAGGGGTCTCGCCCCTCCATAGTCCGCGCACCCTCGTCTGACTACCCCGATTTTCCCAGTGGGCCTAATAAGTTGGTGTAGGGTGGCTAGCTGAACCCCGTACCCCGTGGGGTGGCTAGCTCCCTCCCTACACTAGTAGCTCTCCCCGGTACAGTGTACACGAGGGCCAACAAAGTCGGTGTAGAGTGGTTAATCCTAACCCCGGGTCTCGACCCAAGGGCGGCTAGCTCCGCTCTACACTAAACAGGGGACAGTCGCTCTCCTTGGTACCACATACTCAAGGGCCAGCACACTTCCCACTCACATTTCCAGATCCTTTCCAGTCATTCACAGGAGCTCTACTTCTAATTCCCCGTAGGGTTCATACTCATATTCACCACGTTGTTCCATACCAGGTTTCATTATTCACATTTTCCATTCTCGTATTTACACATGCAACTCGTATTTTCACAATTAACATATGCAATAAGTGATATCACAGGTAACTATTTAACTAGCACAGGCATTTCATATTCTAACAGGCAGCTCGTATTTATTAACAGATAATTGTTTACAATCTACTCATTCATTTATGACTACAATCTCAAATACGCATGCAACTGTTTCTCGTCCTAGGATTCATGCCACATCCTAGGTTTCTAGTTATCTAATTCACATATGCATTCATATTTTATATTTAAAATAAGGGAAACCACTCTACCAGAAAATCCGAGAGTACTGGGGGCTCGAACGGCGGACTCACATGCCTCTTCAAGCCCCAAACACGCAACAGAACGAGGTCCTATACCGAGGAACAGAACACAATGGATGTTCAGAACAATATATAAGGATTTCTAACATATAGAGGAACTCGCAAGGAAACTACCGATATCTTGTTTGCGTAAAACGGATACCAAACGGACCCTAAACAGGTTAAAAACGGGACAGCAGAACCAAATCAGATGTCTGGCACAAGGTCCAGACGTCTTAAAAGTTACCAAGGTCTCACCTCAAGTTCCTACGTCGACCTCAGACGTCCAGGACCCTTACTTGATCGTCTGGACTCAGCTCCAGATGTCCGACCTCTCCTCCAGTTGTTTGGGAGTGCTTTTGGTCGTCTGGTAAGATGTCTAGACGTCCAAAACGCATGGGAGGGCATGCCGCATGCCTTCCCAAAGCTGCCCCTGCACGTGACAAACACAATCTCCCCACTTTAGCCAAACAGATTGGCTTTGCGGTGCAGCCTGCATGGTCGTAACCACAAGAACGTACCTTCGCGAAGCCTTGCTTTCAGCATCCAGTGTCATCACCAGATGTAGAACTCGTCATCTGGATGGCCCTCCAGACATCTGATTCTGGGAAAATCCCAGAACCAAAGCGAGCTCCCGCTCACCTCGCCGCGTGCAACCGCGACTCCTCCCTCTCGTTGCAGCTCCGGCTGTAGCAGGAAGTCGGGGACAGCTCCCCCGATGCACTCCACCTCCTGCACGCGCCGCTCCGGCCGTGCGCCCTCCAACGAGCTCCCACGAACTCGCGAGTTCAACCTCCTCCTCTCTTCATGCCACTCCTCCTCCTCGCCTCCTCGCTCTCACTCCCTCTCTCTCACTCATTCCTCTCACGGCAGTGGAGAGGAAGAAGGTGATGGTGGTAGAGTGCAGAAAAGAGGAAGTGGGGGTGAGGGCTCTTATATAGAGAGAGGCTAGGGTTCGATGAAGGGGAGAGAAGGAGAAGAGAGAGAAGAAAGTGGTCTGCACACAGCCAACGTGCAAAACCGACCCTACATACAAATTTTTCAATTTCCAGATGTCTAGGAAGGGATCCTGACGTCTAACTGACAGTCCAGACGTCTTAAAAGGCTCAGAACAGAATGGATCTTAAGAACCATGGTCAGGGGTAAACTCAGATTTTCAACACTCTGACTCTTTTTGCAAAGTAGAGAGGTACCAAATTGCATTAAAGAAAGCAAATGGATGGGATAAAACAGGATGAATATATCTTCATAAAACAAAAGATGAGGAAAGAGTTATCCAAATCTTGTACATTTAATTTAGCAAAGTAATGATTTGAGATGTTCAAAACAAAAAAAAAGAAAAGGCAACAACAACACTACCTCACCTTGGTTAACCTTTGTGAAGATGAGAACTTGGACGATGGGCAATGCCAATAATAGGAATGTTTGGGTCTCATTATATACATGGTGGTGCTCAAGTGATGTATGTATCGCTATTCACATACACAAGCATGTACCAAAAGAACAAGTATGACTCAAATTTCAAGTTGATCAAGTACTCCCATCTTGAAATCTATTTAAACACAAGTATGGCCTATACCCCAAGAAAAAATGAGAATGGAACAAATATATGACTCAAGGGTAATTACCTAACTCAGTAATCACTCTTTTATTTTATTTCATAACATGATGGTTAAGAGCTAACACAATAGTACTGTTCACACTTCCTTAAGGAGCTCTAACACTAATTAATGAAGCAAGACCAAAAGAATATGACTTAAGGGCTATGTTAACATTAACATGGAAAAAACAACGTTAGTTTATACTATTAGTATTTCTACTAACAAAAGGATTTGGAAGGTTCATATTGATGAAGAGAGAGGTTTATCCTAAGGGAGGCTTGTGATGCAACTCCCATTCGCACAGGATTGTTAAATAATAATCATCCAAATAAAATGTTGAAAGAAGTGAGCACTTAATTAGAACGTTAACTTTAATAATGCAAATAAAGATGTATTAGGGATTTCTAGATACTAATCCCTACATAAAGGCCTACTATTATTTAATTGTGTATCCGAGCTCATATATTCAAGCACATCAACAACCATGCAGATTTAGCAAATTGATCAAAAAGTTCTATAAACTAGACTAAAGAGCTCGCATTTGTATAAGAATCTCAAGTATATTTTAAAAATAAGATTGTTCAACTGGAATACTAGAAAAACTAGAAACCATGAACTATCTCCCATATTTGGAAGGCATAAAAATGGTGCATGACATCAAGAAAATTGCCTATCTAATAGTGAGTTTTTTGCCTGATGTTGACAACTAGTCATCCAATAGTGACTATGGAAATTGACTGAACTAATTATAGCTTGATTGGGTTGAGCAATGCATATTCCTATTCTACAACCCATTAGTATGGACTTTCCTAGAAATAAGATCATAAACAGAATAGGATTCACATAAGGCAAGATCAAAAGAGATTAGAAGAGAGCCTAGGAGGATAAGGAGACCACCAATAACCAAGTCATTGGAAAAGTTACTCTGAAATACAGGAATTTGAGCAACATGGAAAACTAACTCCAAACACAAGATGAGATGGCATGAATTCCAATCAAGATATTGAACAAACTAATGTAATGAAACCAATGGTCTATTATTTAGTGGAATGATAAACATATGTTGACACAAATGAGATCAAAAAAGGTGTAAGATCCTTAAAACTAAAGCCTTTTTACCTATCATCAAATAATCGCAACATTAGCCATGAGCATCATGCATAGCAGATTATTGGTAGAAGACTTTCTTAGCATCACCTTTTCTCATGTTCATGAATCCATATACTCAACAAAAAAATATAATGCATGCAAGTGCTTGGAGGTCTTACCACACTATCTACAACAATAGTAGATATAGAATCCTTATCTGTTCAGGAAGATGACCCAATAGCTTCTAAATAGGTCACATCAAGTTCAGCAGGCATAAGTAAACACCACTATGGTACTACCCTATTTATTGTTAATCAAGAAATATGTCAATCACATTAGAAGCTAAGAATGTCTAAAACATGTAGGTATAATGAAAATATTGCTAAAGGATCTTTGATGAACAAATACGATGGTTGTGTTCAAGGAAGCCCAATTCAAATAGATTCACTAAGAAAATGGCAATCTGAGCATAACTAAATATAGTAACCTAAATCAAGCTAAATTTCTCTCTCTGTCTAATAATCATCGAAGTTAGAGAACCTATTATTTGAAGCAATTAAAGCTATCACAAGATCATGAAGAATAATGCTATACAAGTGGCATGAAACTGATATATACTCATGAAGAATAATGCCTAGCTTTACCATGCAAGCCCAAGAAAGCATGGGAAAATCAAGTTCCCAAGATAAATAATCTAGGGAAAATCCCCATCTCAAATGCATTGGAAAAAACCCAAAATCGACTCTCATGAACAAGAAAAATCACATGATAACTTAATGCGTAGACCTAAGATTCTAGCATCAGAATTGCAATCTACCTTAACTACACAACCTTAATATGCATACATTGAACACTAATACAATCTAATATATCAAAATCCTACCTAGCCTTCCTTGGCATTTCATCAAACACTTAATATGTACACAATATTACAAGTTTTTATTCAATTTTCCTCTTTGGCATTACATCAAAATCCTACGGTGCACTTCTCTTTGATTTTAACAACTCCACCCACATGTAACGCCATGTGCTCCACATCCCTATTCCTTCCCTACCATTGCCCACCATCCCTTCCCCTTCCCATCACCTCCTCCTCTTTCATAGCATCACCATTGTCACCGCCACCCTCTCCACCTCCCCCTTCCTTATCTCTCCTGCCACCATGTGCACCCCACCCCCACCCCCATTGACCTTTCCTTGTTACTCCAAGCATAGCGACGCGGAGGCTTCAGTGGTGGTGGAGAGGAGAGGTGGACCAAGGACTCAAGGGAGAGATCAGGTGGGAACTGCATTTGAGATTTGTGTATTTGAGAATGGCAAGTGACCACTGTGGGACTATATATAAGGTGAGGGAGGCAACATGCTAGGGGTGCGATGCAATGAGCAATGACGGAGGGGTGCAATACAACAGCCAACAACGAGGGAGATTTAAGCAAAGGAGTGGTAGCAAAGAGTGAGGTGGGGTGGGAGAGCCATATGAGGGGAGGGACGAGTGGTGAGGTTTGAAACTAGCATTGAGGTTTCTTTTCTTCTTTTCTTTTTTTAAGTCCTTATCTATAGTAGCGGTCATCAACCCTCGGTATAGTCTTCTTTACAGTAACATATCTATACATCCTATACTAACAATATAGAGCATCAATGTAGGTTGCATGTCACTATATAATCACTTTTTTTTGTAGTGGTTGGACTTCATTAAATCAATACAAACTAATCCAAAAAATTTATAATTTAATTTTCTTTAAATTTTCATATGTTAACATCATTCAACCAATACAACTCACCCGTTGAATCACTAAAAGCTTAATGACTAGTTCAATTCTTAAAATATTGACCCAAATGATCCACAACGCATGGTAATGTAGTCCCGTTTGATCGCCTCGGAAAGGGTCGAGGGCAAAATGGAAAAGAAAAGAAAATTTGTGCATAATTTTTACACGTCGAAACAAAGTTAAGAACTCCACACAACAATTCACTGCATGCACAAGCACGTCCGTTAATCCAGTCCCCACTGATGCGGCACACATTGTACACCACGGATCTACAGTACCCTCTTCAAATCCCTGTCAAGTTCTACTCGCAAAATGCCGAGAAAAAAAAAAAAACTCAGACCGCACAAAGCCTATAATTACGTACAGACACATCAATCAATATACGTTTGAGACAAGGTGCTGATGTAACCTTCATCATTTCCATCGTCACCATCGCCATCCATGTTTCGATCACTTTCTACTTGGTAAGGGATGTTTGTATCATTCTCTTTCGTTTCCATCGTCAATGTCGTCTCTACTTTGGAGAGTGGGCTCGTCTACTCCTGGAGGCCCACGAGGATCCTGAAATGATTTCATGCAACACCCTCCAAATGCCGCAAGAACCCATGGTTAATCTCTATGCCACCGTCGAGGTCGTGAAATAGGAGCTGCGTGACTTACTTTGATCACAGAAGACACGAAGATCATACCCTTTCGCTCAAGGTGGCAGATGCCAGATGTCACATCAGATGCAAAGCGGCCGACGTTATTCAGAGTTGAAAATTTGACATTGATCTTCAACGCGTGTAGGTGGCATCAACCCATGGACCTTCAACTTGAGGAACAAAGGAAGAACTAGAACCTTGCCCTGGATGTAAGGTGGATAGATGATTTGGATCAGCATCCTCTTACTCATCATCGCCACCGTCATCATCGTCGAAGGCTGCCATATCAGAATGCCTCGACACCCATTTTTCCAAGTGTGAACCACTTAAAATATACAACTTTTCTAAGTGGTGTTAAGTTTAACAATTCAATTTCACTTAGGAATTTTATGGGTCCTCAACTTATCTGCAGATTGATTTTAGGTCACTTCTCATACTATCAGTTAGGAGACATATATTCTAAAAAAGCAAAAAGAAAAATTAACTCTTCATGTCCATTTAATTTTGATTTCTTCAAGCTTTGCCATTACCATTTTCTCGTCATTTTCATCATCTTTTAACATATATTATCGGCTAAGTCATACAACGCTTATTTGCAAACATTAGAAACAAAGAAATTTGTTTACACCAAAATTTAGGTTGAAGTGAAACAAAATTACAACAATAAGTAGTCATAACAAACTCAAGCTAAGGGAGAGACCCAATAATATCTGAGACACACTTGCAAAGCCTCTTAATCATCAAGCGCCCACCTTGCAGCCTCTTAATGGCGGACATAATTTCATCCAAAGTGAATGAAGATGCATTTATTTGACTCTCGGTGATCTGAACATGCAACTCTGATGGCTCCGATGGATAAATACCACTATGGAAAGAAAGAAAGCCTCACCAATTGTCAGAATATAAGGATATGCATGACTGATGAGGACGTCCATGTAAACTAGAAGTTTGTAAAATTGTCGTTAAGTGCAAGTACAATGAGAAATGCTCTAAAACTCACCATTTAAGATCCGAAACATCAAGAGTCAAAGTGAGCTTCCTCCGGCCATGGAAACAAAGATCGAGCCCAAGTTTACTAGCTGCATTAGAAGATAAGACAGAAATTCCATTGCTTCAGGCTTAGACAATAATAGAATTGCAGTCAGGCAATATGAAACTCCAAACAACCGACAACAAGAACTCAACAAAACCACTTGAGCTTCGTACAGAATAGATAGGGCCCTCAGGATATGCAGAGAGAAGTTCCTTTTTTGATAAAGCGTGGATGGCTGACATGAATGATGAAACACTTTTCAAGCATAACTGTGTAAACGAAGTCTGTGCGACTACGACAAGGTAGCACAGAATCACAAAAGAAAAACTTGCAACATAGAAGACGAGATGCTAAGGAGCACAGAAAAGCAACAAATAGGGAGGGCGCTTACTAGCTATCCACATTGGATTTTTCCAGGCGCCTGTCCATGAAACTGCCTCAAAAATATGCCAGTATAAAAGAACAAATGCTACAACCTTTTCAAAGAAGAGATTCTTCACATGCTATTTTAAAAAAACAAAAAAAACAAAATGATGGAGGTTTGCAAAAGAATACAAGCACCTTTCTTACGTGATTATCCTCTTTACTTTAAAAAACAAAAAAAGGTTTCACGCACAGAAAATAACATGTGATTTCGGGCACATCCAATTCCTTTCTATCCCACCCATCCTTTCTTGGGAAAAAGTACTTATCACAATAATGAGGGAAAAAAGCACTGTAAAAGATAAATGATATATATAATATAATAAAACCCTACCAGATGAAGGATCAAAGACCGTGCGTACTAGATTTGGGATCACCAAACGGACTTCTTGAACCTCTTCAAGCAAATCCAGCATATTGCCCAACAGGAAGCTAGTCATCTACAAAAGATGCAGCATGACATGATAGGAGATAAATTAAGATTGCATTAAGAAAGCTGACCACCCATTCCGAGCACCACCCAACTTTGAATGAAAGGGGAAAAAAAGAAATGCAATTCACAAATTATAGTAGCTGGTGGTACAGAATCTAATAGAGTACTAGAAGAACATTTATGGGCTACATCTTCCGCCATTCATTTTCTAAACCATAAAAAAGAGCATCATGTCTTCCAGAAGCAGTGAACCATTGCATGTAACCTATTTTCTACATGGCCAGCAATCATCCACCTTCCCATTTTTTGTGGGAAGTACTTGAACAATCTGCAGAGTTTTACAAGGGTTTTGAGCAGAAGCCATAATCTTGGATTCAAGATTACCAAACGAAAAGGGATAATCTGAAAAAGACTTGGATGAGTCTATAAGCCTTATGAGATTCAATATCAGCTGGGCAAGAACTTCACAAGATCAGCCAAAACCCATATAGGTCCATGGACAGATGAAGATTCATAAAGTCAAACCGGCTGAAACCTGTAGGTTGGGCAAATACCGAAAGATGCAAACTGACTTAAAGGTAAATAGACTATGGAAAAACGGCTACAAGCACAAGTCAATCTCCAGATTACACATTGCAAAATTGATTTATAGAATTCCTCCATCCTAAGAAAAGTTTCATTTACATGACAGGGGCTTCCAGAACCAGCGTAGCTCTAAAAATTACAAGTATGCCTAAACGTTGACCGAGAGCGTCAACAACCACGCCTACATGAACAAAACAACTGCAGCATTAGAATCATCTTCTACATAAAATTAGTTCTGATAAATTAGATGATATACACTGCCAGTCATTAATTATGTCCTGGATGCACAGTATGGATGCACCAACAATATGTTATTATGATGTCCTTCACATATGCCAAAAGAGAACTGCTACTTTTTCCCGTAAAGATTCATTCCACCATAGAAAAAATTACATCATGTGTTACAAGATAGATCTCCAGGCCGGGAGGAGATAGCAGAAACCAAGTTCTCCACATAAGGTCTCTCCCCCCTAAACACCACCCCATTCCTCCCCAGCGACACCCCCAACCCCCACAAAATAGCCAGGATCTTGGCCCGATCATGCTTGGAGCAAAAGGTGAACACTCTGCTCCCCACATTTCAACTACGGAAGGAAGACCAGAAACTGTCAGCATCCCAGTGGGAGATCCATCCAATCTCCATCTTCTGCAAAATCTGCTTTCCAAACGAGCACTGGATTAGGAGATGCTACACATCCTCTACCGCCCCCCCACGCAAAAGGCACGCCAAATCGTCGGTGCTAGCCCATCTCGCTCTCCACTAATTTGTCATGATCCGTCCTCTTCTCACCAACCAGGCAAGGATCTTCACCTTCAACGGACACTTCACCGTCCATGTTAGTCTGAAATCCCGCATGAGGTCAACGTCTACAATCGCCCCGCCAGTCCCCAACCTACGGTAAACCTTTGCCACCGAGAAATCACCTTCCTCCCAATGAAATCCATCAAGGCCTTCACCCGGTGCCCAACCCACCAACTCCTGCAGCAGTCGTTGGAATTCATCACACCTCTGATCGGAGAGGCCCCCTCGAAGATGGGGCACCAGGATCCATCCCAGCATTCTCCAACCGTTGCCGAAGAATCCATCACTGCTCAAGAGGCGACGAAACCTTTCCCCCATGGTAGATCCAACCCCCTGCTAGTCGTCCTGCCAGAAGCGGAAGGAGTCTCCCACACTAAGAACCGGGTCAAAAAAACCTCGCACACTCCCAGCCACTGTCGCCAGGCCCCTGAGGAAGGGAGATGCACCGGGGGTGGAGAGCAGAGGAGTCCCCACGATAGAAAATCTCCGTAGCAGCACTGCATAACCATTCCGAACAGCCCCTGCTCCTGCCCCACCAACCTCGCAATCCATTTCGTGAGAAGGTTGACGTTCGTCTTGTCCACTTCCCTAACCCCAAGGTCCCCCTCCTGTGTAGGCTTGCACACCTCCTTCCACGCTACCAACCTCGTCCCCCTACCCGTGGCCCCTGTGGTGGACCAGAAAAAGTCTCATCAATCCTGTAACCTTCTTCTCAACCTGGCGCGGTGGACGGAAGACCAATAAAAAGTAAGACGGCATGGAAGCCAGAATTGCCTTTACCAAGGTCAATCGCCCACCACTAGACAAGAGCCTAGAAGATCACCCAACCAACCTTCCTTCCATCCTTTCTAGCAACGAGAGTCGGTCCTGCAGTCTCAAGCGATGATCCGACTGA
Organism: Thalassia testudinum; assembly: GCA_037157565.1. Lineage (NCBI taxonomy): Eukaryota > Viridiplantae > Streptophyta > Magnoliopsida > Alismatales > Hydrocharitaceae > Thalassia > Thalassia testudinum. The sequence continues at coordinate 180,216,326 of JAZHRO010000036.1, read as the reverse complement.
GGAAAGCCCAAGTATACCAACGGCAATGAACCCTTCTCTGTCTCCAGAGCAGCACCCACCCTCTCAGTGTCCGTAACAAATAGATTCACTGGAACAAACTTTGATTTCTAGTAGCTAATCCACAACCCTGATACCTCACCAAAAAGCTCAAGCAAGATCCTCAATCTCCTTGCCTCCAATCTCGTTTCTTCGATTAGGAAGAGTGTATCATCAGCATACTATAGGACCACCACCTCCCTGCCTCTACCAAGGTCAAAGCCCCTAAATATCCCCCTGCTGCAAGCCCTGTGTGCTGCCCGTGCCAGCGCATTTGCCGCAAGAACAAAAAGCATGGGTGCAAGAGGGCACGCCTGTCTGACCCCTCTTCAAGGATGGACCCAACCTCCCGCCAGGTTCCCGTTGACAAGGATTGAAAAGGATGTTGTCGTCACGCATCGCTTCATCCAATCAATCCAGATTAAAGGGAAACCCCTCCTCCGCAAGGACGTCCACACAAAGTCCCACTGAACCAAGTCATATGCCTTGGAGAAGTCCACTTTCCATAAGAAGGCCTGCTTCTCCCTCCACGCCACCAAGGCCTCCATCGCAAACAAAAATCCGTCTAGTATGCCCCTCCCTGGACCAAAGGTTGTCTGAATCGAGGAGACCAGATCCCCCAGGACGCCCCTCAGTCTGTTAGCCAGGACTTCGGCCACAATAAGGTAAACCGCATTGGACAGGACAATCGGCCTAGAGTCCTGGATGTCCTCTGCCCCTTCCTTCTTAGGCAGCAAAAACATGTAATATTTATTCAATTTATCAAAGCCTCTGTTGCCTGACGCAAAACACCCACATCACATCCGCACCCACCAAGGGCCAAAACTCTCTGAAAAAGAAGACAGGGAAGCCGTCCAGGCTAGGGCACCCCTCCACATTGAGGCCCCACACCACCACCCTCACCTCCTCTGAAAAGCCTGCCGTGAGACCCTCCACCTGGGACTCCGAAATATGCTGCACATCCACACCCCTCCACCTCCATCCTCCCCTTGTCCTCTTCCCAGTGAACTCTCTAAAGTACTCTACCGCCACCTACCCCACCTCCTCCCTACCTGAGAAAGCGTCCCTGTCAATCGCCATCCAGTCTATCCAATTCCTCCACCTCCTCGCCGAGGCCACATGGTGAAAGAACTTGGTGTTGGAATCACCTTCTCTCCAACCACTTCTGCCTGGATTTTACCTTCCATTCTAGCTCTGACCGTCTATCCCTTTCCTGGATCACCTTCAACATCCTCGCCCTGATCTCCTTATCCTCTGAGGATATAGGAGCCTGGTCCTCCTTCCTGTCCACTCTACTAATCTCTGCCAGCGCCGCCTCCATCCTTCCCCTTTTGGATGCCCTTATCTCCTTCCTGACAAGCCTCAGATGATCGCGCAATATGGAAAGCTTCTTCGCCAGACAAAAAGTTGTCGAGCCTTCCACTCTCAACGCGTTCCACTTCACCAAGGCCCTGAACCCCTCCAGAAGCCGCGACCTATCAAATTTAAAAAATGTGCCAAACCGCACCCCCTCATTCAGTCGCCACATCAGGGGAGTGTGGTCCGAAAAAGGTCTCTCCAACGTACATACATCTGCCACCGGGAACGCCTCAACCAGTTCCATATTGGAGAGAAACCTATCAATCCTGGACATCTAGCCATTGTTATTCTTCCATGTGAAAGCGCAGGCTGCGGGGGACCAGTCCACGAGCCAATGAGCCTCAACGAACTCCACAAAAAGATCCGACCCGAGGTCCTACCTCCCCCGCCCACCTGGCCTATCCTCCACCTTCAATGTTACATTAAAGTCCCCCCCAGCAACCAAGGACTTCCAATGCAATCTGCTGCCACCGCCGTAACCTCCTCCCACATCACCCTCCTCGCCTGGGCGTCTGTGGGACCATATGCCCCAGTAACCCACAGTCTGGTACCTCCCACCTTCCTGACCAAGCACGCCGAGATTATGTGTTCTCCCCATCGAACGTCCTCCAAGGCGAAGACCTCTCTACAACCAAGGATCAGTCCTCCTAATCTACCATTCGCGGTAAGGGCCCGAAACCCCTCCATCCACGAACCTCCAATCTCTCTCCAAACCCATGTTCCGCAATCAGCCATCTTAGTTTCTTGCAGCAGCACAATATCCGCCCTCCACTGCCTGATGTATCTCCCCAGAGCCACCCTCCTTGCGAGGTCGTTGAGGCCCTGCACGTTCCAGGTGATCACTCCATTCATCTAGCAGGTGTTGCACTCTCCTGTGTGATCGGCCTGAAGCCACCGGCTTCCGCCATCTTCCACACCTCATCGTCACCGTCTAGCGCCTCTTTCATCGGTGGGTGCTAAGGATCTCATCCACGTCCGTCCACTACCACCCTTGGCCTCTGCTTGCCCCGAAACGACCACCTCTTCAGGTAGCGGAGGCTAGCATTGCGCCCCCTGCTCACCAACCACGACGACCACCCTGTCAAGACAATCTCCGCCTCGTTATCCCCTAGGTCCTCATCCGGTTGCTGCCTCGAGCGTAGCTCCAGGTCCTCCGAGCTGCCTCCTCAATGGTGACCCATCTTACTTGCCGCACACCCACAAACATCCTCCCCCAACTCCACCAGCGGTCGAGCTGCCCCTGGTAGGGGCCAATCCTCATCACCGGCTCCTCATAGCACCAGGGCTAGGCCCTTTGTCACCCTTTGCCCAACGTCATCCACCTCCTCTGTCTATCTCAAGGGCCACAAGGACCAACTAGGGGGCCACCGCCCTAGAGAATCTGCTCGCGCACCGCTTCTACAGCCTCGGGCTCGAGAGATGGTCCGCGAGCAACCCCTCCCCCCCTGATTCAGGTTCGAAGGAGAGCTCACGAACTGGCGTTTCGGATCCGGATCTCTGCTGCTCGACTGTCCGGGTCGCCTCCCGAGGTCTGGACCATCGTTGTGAGGGCTAAAACACAGCATCGGATCCCTGGGGAAGGATTCGAATCTGGACCTTCCTCCTCGTAGCTACACACCCCAGCACGTACCCCGCACGTGGTTGGGTTTAAAGGTCCCCCACCTCCGTCTCCGAATCACCCCTCCGCAGACGCAACTCCCGACCTTTCCTCTTTTGGTGCGTCCTGAATCCCGCGGATCCCAGTCGTCCTCCGCGAGATCTTCGTGGATCTCCCGAGCAAAGAGCCCTCCTCAGCGGCGCGAACCTCGGTCTTCCCCCACGCAGCCTTCGCAGACCCCTTAGGGGTCGCATCCACGTCAGCAACCCTTCGATTCCTCCTCGCAACATCCGACTGCCACTGCCCCTTCCCTGTCGCCGATCTCACAGCTCTAGCTGTCGAGGCTGCACGCCACCGTCATTCTCGCAACAAGCACTCCAGCCACGAGAATCCTCCTAACCGCAACAGGATCTTCCTCAGTGGCTTCGCCCCAACCTTCAGCTCAACCAGCACCGTCACCAGTCCCTCCGCCAGTCCAAGCGCTCCGCATCTTCTAATCCTTGCGAACGGCACTACAATCGCCTCCACCACCTCCACCGAGCGCAGCCACCACAGGATCCCGACGATGGCAAGCTCCATCACCGGCCGCTCAAACGGGCGCTCCGGCAAAGCCCCATCGTGCAGTGATGGGCGTCTCCAATGCCACTTCCCTCCCCCTGCAACGCACACAGAGAACAACTCCTCCCGCTCCTCAGCCGAGAGCCCACTTGCCATGAACAGCCCCTCCGCCAGCTGCACCACCGTCGCCCCTCCCCTTCTCACCGCTTCTCCCAACGAGCCCTCCACCATCACTCTCGTGACCTTCCCTTCCACAACCTCCCCCACCAAGCTCCCCTCCACCAGACTCCTTAAAGACCTAACCCCCTCCGACCAGGGAGCCTCCACCTCCGTCTCCGACACCACCCTTGGTGGAGGCGGCGACAGCCCCCTCCTTACGCCCTCAGCGCCCCCCAGCACCCACCGCTCCGATGGCCAAGCCCTCCGCACCTCCAGCATTGCCATGGCTCTCGACAGTCCTTGATCCAATGATCGCTGCCGAGGCACTTGAAGCATCGACCTCGCCCGACCCCAACCTCCCGACCCCGCACAGTCCTCCGATGGACCGTCAAGCCCCGCTCCTCCCGGCTCCGACTCAACCTCTGACCAGCGCAGACCTCCGACCACTCCTCCAGTGCCCTTCTCCCTCTGAGAGGTTTCCCCTCCACCCTCCGACTCCCTCCAGCCCCTGCCTCCGCTCTCTCGCTCACTCTTGCCATCACTTACATTCAAAAGAGAACTGCTACTTGATCAACTGCTCCCCATAAATCTTGTTTGAGGTAGCCAACCTTATGAGCTCACTTAATAGCATTTGCTAATGGCACACTAAGGCATAGCCACTGTCCATTGACTCTTCTTACTGCCAATAAATCACAACTATCCTATGGTAGTGTAGGGAGACCACTCTCATTGCCATCATCGTTGTACAACACCAACCTACATTATCTTTCTTGCACAAGGGAAACATTTTGCTACATCCAATAGGTAGCCCCCTACATCATACATGCTATGAAGGCAGTAACAACACATCATTTCTACCCAGTGCCAAGTGTGTTGTTACACATCCACCCATGTTGCCACAATCTACCTCAATTTGAAACTCCCCTATGGGCAAATCCTCAACACTACATTATAGCAAATCATGTTGCATATACATATGTGCATACGTGCAATACATACACATGCATACATATAGGAAAAATTTCCAACAAGCCCAAAGGCTCAACTAGGTTATTTGAGACAAGGAATGATAATCGTTCGATCTACATCTGAGATGTACAGTCAAACCCAATTATTTTATAGAGAAAACCACGCATTGGTATTATGTTATCAGAGATATGGACAGCCCATTTATAGAATTTGTCTCTCCTATTAAGTCGGAAGTTGTAGGGTTGAATTTTTTTTTTCCATAACTATCTCATTGATTATTTTTTGTATATGTTAGTATTATTAGAAGAGTACATGTGTTATTTTTGCCTAGTTGAGGGCAACTCATGTATTTTACCCAGAGACTCTCCCTATATAAAGAGAGCTACGGTTTCTAATAGTAGATTGATTCAGTGTTTTCTCTTCTCCCTCAACATGGTATGAGAGCAAGGTGGATCATAGTTCCTTCATGCTCTAGTGCTCTTCCCACCAAATAAACCTATTCTCTCTCTTTGGTCTCTAGCACTCCTATAGAGATCTCCATCGACATCACCAAGGACACCACCAGCGGTAGCTGCAACCAGCAACGCCGCCCACGTGCCAGCGGAATCCACCAGCATCATTTTGACGTGCTGCTAAACCCTAGTGTCGCTCCAACTAGCAACATGTCGCCGAATCTCTTCCACGATCGCCAACACCACCTTAGTGCATGCTGAAACCTTAGCGCGACTCCGGGGCTTCTCTAAGATCACCAGTGCCACCCTGCGACCTAGCACAATCGCCTAACGCCGCTAGACCATCTTTGTGGCCCAGCGCCGCTGCTAAGCACCGCCAGGCCTTCTTTACTGTCCACCAATGCCACCTAGCATCGCCGAAACCCTATCTACCACCCAACGTCGCCGCCGAGTGTCGCTAGTAGCCCACTAGAGCTGCCGAGTGCCGTCAGGGGGCGATGTTTCTCCGATTGGTGCTACCTGGAGTGCTACACATCTCTGATTAGAGGATGATGTGCTAGAACACCTCCTTAGGTGGCTTAGGTTATGGTTTCTACTTCCCACAACTCGTAGAGCATGTTCTACCGCTCTAGATACTAAAAATCAGATCTGAGTTCTTCCTCCTAATTTCAATAGCTTCGTGTGGTCACCGTCATGGCTTCTACCTCTAGAGAAACAGTTGAAGCAAAGCTGATGACTACCTCAGCTTCCTAATGGTTCAAGGGACAACCGTCAAACTCAATGAACCTCAAAATTATTTCCTATGGCCACAAGCTTTTAAGATATTTGTGGGTGGCCACAAGAAGCTTTCAATCCTCTCTAATAGTCCTCCTGAGTCAACTCATAAGGATTTCGAAAAATGGGAGCAGGATAATTATCTGGTGATGAACTGGATAATGAATAATGTGGAGCGACAAATAACATTAAATCTATTGTACAAGAAGACGGCAAAGGATACATAGGAGAGCTTCTCCAAGAAGTATTCTCAAAAATCCAATCATGCTCATCTTTCAAACATATATCATCGTATATGGCCCATGTCTCAAGGAGATAGGATGCTAGTTAATTATTATACAGAGATGGAAGGGCTTTTTGAAGAGCTAAATGTATTTCAACCTTCTTGTTGTGATGCTCAGACCAGCCAAAGACAAACTTGACAAGTCTACAGATTTTTGGATGGGTTGAATGCTAAGTTTTCATCTACTTGTGAGAATATTTTGACCCTCGAGGTTCTGCCTGATTTGGAGACTGTGTATGGTCGTCTGCAGAAAGTATCTATGGATGCGAACCATCCTCCGATTGTCTCTATGACACTTGACACTGAAGCATCAACCTTTGCTACAATTGGAGGCAAAGGCAGATTCCAAGGGGATCGTGGACATGGACAAGGTCGCATCTATGAACATTGTATTCACTGTCAAAAGACTAATCATCTCTCAAAGAAATGTTGGGCTAAATTTGGTTGTCCAAGAAATAGCTCCATTACTACTACAATGGCTGAGGGGGAGCTGCCTCCTACCAAATCATTTCCTACTTCATTGTCATTTTTTGCCCCTACTCTAATGATCGATGACTATAATCATCTTATGACTCTTCTACATCAACCTATTACCTCAGACGCTACAGCTTCTTTGGCTGCAACTAGTAGCTCTGCGAACCTTGCCACTACTTCATCCACTTCATCATAGATTGTTGACTCAGGTGCTTCGAGTCATCTCACTAGTAAGAAAGATACTATTGTCTCTATGCATAAAGCTAATGATATCACTTCTGTTCGTCTGACAAAAGGTACATATTCTCCTGTTACTTGAGTTAGAGAAGTTCATTTTTCAAATAAGCTTAGCCTTTCTACTGTCTACTGTGCTCCAGAATTCTCGTTGAATTTATTACCTGTTTATAGATTATGCAAGGAACATAATTGTCATGTTATATTTGACGAACAGTTTATCTGTTTTCAGAACATCCAGATGGAGGCGATGATTGGTAGGGGGATTGAATGTGATGGTCTTTACTACATTAATGCTTCTACTTTGTTTACTGGTGCTACCTCTGTTTCTATGGATCCAATTCTTTGGCATCGTCGACAAGGTCATCCTTCTGCTTCATGTCTGCGAAAAATATTTCCAGAGTTTACCATACCACCAAATATAGAGTGTGAAGCTTGTCATCTTGGCAAGCATTACTGTGCTTCCTTTTCATCTAGATAGAATAAAAGGTGCCCAGCACCTTTTAAGTTGGTCCATTGTGATGTTTGGGATCCATGTCCAATAATCTATCGGAATGTTTAACAATATTTTGTGGTCTTTGTTGATGAATTTAGTTGTCTGTCCTGGACTTTTTTATGCATGATAGATCTAAAATTATTTCTATTGCTCCAAAGTTTTCAATGAAGTGCAAAATTATTATTCTACTCGATCAAAATTTTTCATAGTAACAATGCTTTGAAATTTATGCAAAAAAATGTGATTTTCTTTCTAACAATGGTGCTCTTCATCAAACCTCTTGTGCTCACACTTCACAACAAAACGGGATTGTAGAATGAAAATTACACCAATTGCTTGATGTTGCTAAAACCATAATGCTTGCCCCAAATGTGCCTAAGAATTTTTGGGGGGATGCTATCCTAACATCCACATACTTGATAAATAGACTTTATTTCTCGATGCTTGACAGAGCCACTCTGTTACTTTTGTTACAGCCAGATACCACACCCTTTGCATTGCCATTACGTTTTTTTTAGTGTACTTGCCTTGTTCAACTCTTTGGGACCCCTAATGAATTGTCTCCCCCGTCCGTTAAGTGTGTTTTCTTGGATTATTCTAGAACCCAGAATGGGTATCGATGTTTTGATCCGATTGGGAGATGATATTGCGTGTCTGCAAATGTCTCCTTTATTGAGAAGACTCCCTACTTCTCGCATGAGGGGTTTAATCTTGAGTGGTTTTCGCAGACTTATGAACGTTGACATACTTCACTGTTCCTATCCCTGTACCTATCATGCAGGTAGAAGATCAACAGACGGTCTACCACAGGTTATGCCACCTTTCTTGAAGGAAGTTTGGTCATGTGGAAGAGTAAAAAGCAACCTGTAGTGTTCAGATCCAGTGCAGAGGCAGAATATCAGGCAATGGCACATGCCAGTGGTGAGATTATGTAACTTATTAACTTTCTTAAAGACCTGGGAGTTGAGGTCAAGGCAGTTGTTCCAATGTTCTGTGACAATAGGTCGACCATATTTATTGCTTCCAATTCGATGTTTCATGAACGCACTAAACACAATGAGGTGGATTGTCACTTTGTGCGTGATATGGTGACTTTTGGTAAGATATGCACTCCTACTACTACATCAAAAGCAGCAAATGGCAGATATTTTCACTAAGGCACTACCTCGAAAGCATCATGATTTCCTTTGTTCCAAGCTGGACATGTTAGATATATATGCTCAAGCTTAAGGGGGAGTATTAGTATTATTAGAATAGTACATGTATTATTTTTACCTACTTGAGGGCTACTCTTGTATTTTACCTAGAGACTCCCTATATAAGGAGAGCTAGGGTTTCTAATAATAGATTGATTATGTGTTCTCTTCTCCCTCAACAGTATTTATTCCCTCTGCAATTATTTTTATTACAAAAGTATGTTGCATTTCCATGTTTTGTATTCCATAAATCAGATTAGTTTTCTTGTATTACATCTAGATCTTGTTTTGCAAAACAAACATTTTAAGTTAGATCTGCTTTAATATTTTTACAGTTACTACAACGCTTCTATAATCCATTTACCATTTTTTTTCCAAAACATAAAGAATGTAATCTTTTTTAAAAAGCAAAAATAGAAGTAATTCCATTTTATCCCATTGACCAATTCATTTCCCTCTATCGTTGTTAATCTCTACTTAAATCAATTCTTCAAAGAAATCTCTGCTTACATCAATAAAAACCTATTTTCCCCTATGCAGTTCCTCAAAAGGGAACGAGGTTGACTGTAGGCAAGCATTTTGTTGGATATCATCCTCTGTGTTCCCACTCTTACCTCCCTGACAAATCCCTGGTGCAGGCAGATCTTTAAGACTATTTCAACAAAAATAATTGTCTTCAAAGTTAAAAAGGCCAATGTGCCATAGTTTCCTACTTCTTACATGCCACTAGTGCAGTCACTTTTGCACCACCCATCGTTGTTGGTACATAGACAAGCTAAGTACTAGGTGCCAAACTAACCATCAGAACTTGGGACAGTTGCTATTAATCTTATCAGCCTATGTGATCCAATGCATCAAGAATGAGCATGGTTTTAAATTTCACCAGTGCAAAACAGCTTGCTTCAATGAGTGGTCAATTTCCTACTCGTCTCAAGAATCCAAATTTCAAATGTTCCAACAAAATTTTGGTGTTGCGAATCTGTTCAGACAAAATTGTCATTTTCAATAACACTCCACTGCTGCATTTAGACATTACTGTTGATGATTTTCTTTTTACTAGTGATGAAGTCAGTGTTTAAGGCTGCAACGGAATTCTTGCAGTGCAAGTTTATCACTAAAGATTGAGGAAATTCTTAGTTATTTCTAGGTGGAATTGTTTCCTTGCATTCCTTGTTTGATTTGTTTCATTATGTACATTTTCCTATTCAGGGTACCTCAACATTTTGTAAATAGCAGTGCAACCTCAACAATAAAATCAATCAATTCCTCCACTGCACATGGTATCAAAGCAGAGAGTCTAAATCCATGGTCTATTATTCCATCAAATATGTATTTCCAAGAGCTCTATGACCTGATCAAATACAAGAAATTAAAAAGAACAAAGAAAGAAATCAATCTGAGCGTATACCCTTAGATCCAACATCTGCCAGTGCCAAAGGCACCCTGCTGGCCATCTGGGTCTCCAGCCCTGATGCCACTAGTGATCTGGGCATAATCTGGATGGTCAAAAACCACCATTCTCAGTCAGCTGAGCAGCTCACTGTCGCCACTCTTAACCTATGGCAACCATTGCCATCTCTGTTGTCCCTTAAGACAGATGCCACTACCACTGTTGTGCCCTGAGGCGATCACCACGACCACCGCCAACCCCAGGAGAGTTCCTTTAACTTCGTTAAGGCCATCAACCTTATCATTCCATTTTTGTAGTTTTCACCTGCTGTTTCCATTATTTACTATTTTGTAAATCTTCGGTGGATGGCTGAAAACCATTGAACCACCTTCAAGAAAATGTTTTCTAAATTATCTACTATTTTGTAAATCTTCGGTAGATGGCTGAAAACCATTGAACCACCTTCAAGAAAGTGTTTTCTAAATTTTCTGCAATCTATTAGTCACCAAGATGCATTAGTTTACAGGTAATTGTTTTGCTGCTTTGAATTTCAAGTTATGGCCAAGTTATCACCTCTTATTTCTACTGGTTTTGATGCATAATGCAAATTTGCATTTGACTTGCATCAGAACTCCAGCTTTATATCCTAGTAAAAGAAAGTGGGAATGAATTTTCTATGGATGCACTTCGTTCTGTTAAGTGGAGCAGGTAGCAGAAGGCTAACAGAAGATTACTGCAAATGCACTTTGTTCTGGTAAGTGCTTAGAAAAATGTAGATTATAAATCTACTTCTACTTTAAAAACTAAGGAATAGCAATAAAATTCAAAAACAAAGATTACAAAAACTGCAAAAGAAAAGCCATAACCAACCTGAGTCACCTTTCGTAAGTACTTTGAATCTGCAAGCTTATGCTCAATCATATTACTGAAAACAAAGCTGAATGCAGCATATGCCTTCATATTTGGGAACCTCTAATCAAATCATTGCAGTGTCAGAAAACAACTAAAAATCAGCAAGTGATCAGAAAGTTCTCATTACAACCTTTTCAATGTTGACATCTCTCAAGGAATTTCTGAAAGATATTACTGAACCTCCGAGAGAATTTATTGAGAAACTGCCATGTGAGCGTATTAAGACAATTAGAAGAAATTGACTACTTCAAGAAACAGCTATGGCAGTACCGAACAAACCTTTGAGAAAGAATGTCGCAATAGTTAAGAACAATTACGCATCCATCCTTCTTAATTACAACATCATCAACTATCCATAACTGGAGGGAAAATGATCGGCATCAGGGAAATTACCAGTATAAGAGACAAGTCAAGTGTATATTTACCAATAAATTACGACGAATATCCCTGCAACGTCTCCTCTTGTTTAGGTAGTCAAGAACTAGGCTAATTAAAGCATCAACATCCCCATTTCCTTTCAACTTACAGAAATCTTCAAAAAATTGTATTAACCCCATCAACTTCTTCTCTAATGCACCAAGTTCTTCCTTCTTCAGTGTGATTGTGGTTTCCGCTTCCTGTAAAAGATCCAAATAAAAATATTAACATGACAAATTTCCACAAAGCATATTGATCCTGAATTGGGAATTCACTTAGATGACATTCCAAAACTTAGATAAGCCAAACCACTTCGTCATATGCTAAATTCCTCCAAATGACAAGGATTACAACCACAAAATCTTCTCTCTTTCTTTTCAAAGGGAAAAGGATGATCACATGAGGCTAATGATCATCCAGAAATATTATTAATAATAAACAAGGCTACAACATTAAAAATGCAAATGCAGATATATTGAGTTATCTATCATGTATTTATTACGCTATTATCGTAGGGACATTATTGTAATCTTTTCCTTTGGTTGCCTCTCTATATAAAGGACCTTAAGGTTATTCTAATGAGATTCACGTCATTTGCAATCTAACAAGGTATCAGAGCAATAATCTTAGATCGGTGTTCGGGTATCCTACCCTAAACCCTAGCCGTCAAACCCTTCCACCAAATCCCTCTCCCTCTCTAGGGCAACAGCGCCTGCAAGAGGCCCTAGCGGTGCTCCCAGCAACAGCAGCGCCACTACTAGGGCTACCAGATCTCCCTACACCGCTCATAGGAGGGCAATAGCGCCAGCAGGAGACCCTAGCGACACTCCCAACGGCAGCAACATCACTACTAAGGCCACCAGACCTCGCACCGATCACAAGAGGGCAACAACGCCCCCAGCGACAGCAACATTGCTGCTAAGGGCACCAGGGCTCTCCCAGCATTGCCGCAAGAGGCCAGCGGCACTCCCCATCAACAGCTGCACCGCCATAGGAAGCCAACAGTCCTCTCCATCGGCAATGGCGCTGCCGCTAGGGCTGCCTGAGCCCTTGGTGGCCGTGTACGGGCAACAGAGCACGTGCTACAGTGCCGTAGGGGCCTTGGGTGGTCACCTATGATCTGATTTTGCAACTATTCACGGGTCAGTGAAGTTTTCAAACCCCTATATGGTCTGATTTTTTACTAAAATCTCTTGATCTTTGTTTTCCCACAAGTTGAGTGATACAGAAGACAAGAAGGATGCTTTTGGCGACTCAACAGGGAAGATACCTACCCCGAGCGCACCTTCCTTTATGCAAGAAACCTCTATCAAGTTAGATGGCGCCAACTTCCTTCTATGGTCTACATCCTTTTCCTTATTTGTGGGATCACATTAGAAGAAATATATCTTGATGTGAGATGAACCTATTGTCAAGTCTGTTGACTAGGAGGCAGAAAATGATTGGGTGACAACCTGCACATTGAACAGCATGAAGAAGCCTATCGCAAAGCAGGTTATATCATATGCATCTGTAAAGAAGATGTGGGAGGTTCTTCATAAGATTCATTCTTATAAAAGCAATATCAACCGCTTCTACAGGGTAATCGAGGAGTTACATTCCTTTTGGAAGGGAACTATGTCCCTTGCTGAATATTATGGTTCTATGAAGAACCTCTAGGATGAATAGGATATTTTTCAATCGTATCTTCACAGATGTCACTGTTATTACAAAGCAACGTGAGGCGTTTTGTTATGTTCAGTTACTTGTAGGTCTTGGCCCTGAATTCAAGTCTGTTAAAGATCAGCTTATGACACTTAAGGAGATCCATACACCTATGTAGATCTATGCTCGCCTATCCAGACTTGAGATCTCTAACCCTGTCTCAGTTGCTGATTCCTCGACCATGGCAGCTACAGACCGTGGCAAGGGAACCCCAGGAGGTAGGGGGAGAGGACATGGAGCGAGAGTACGAGGTCATGGCAGAGGACGTGGCTTGTTTTATGATCATTGTCACAAGACAAACCACATGGTTGACAGATGTTGGATAAAGCATGGGTTTCCCCAAGGCCATCAAGCCAATCAGGTTGCTTATGGTGGAGATGAGAGCCAACACTATCAGAAGGAGGAGCATGTCAGTCTGCAAGTCACTATTTCCAATGAAGAATATGATCGATTGATGTCTTCTCAACCCTCTTCTACCGCAGGTATGTCTCTCCCAGAAGACAGGTATTGCCGCTAGTGTCAGACGGACTCGTATGCCAACTTGGCTTGCATACTCAAGTGCTTCATCTCATATCACTAAAGATGTTACCCTCTTTTCGGCTCTTAAACCATTGACTACTCTTGTGCATGTCAGAGTAGCAGATGGTGCCTTGTCCCATGCGACAAGCTTGGGTGGCATTTCTTTGTCTTCTACTTTACTACTATCTGATGTTATGCATGCACCTAAGTTTGCCCTAAATTTAATGTCTATTAATCAAATCACCAAGGCATTAAATTGCAGAGCAGTGTTTCACAATCATTTCTTCTTACAGGACCTCCAGATGATGAAGCAAATTAGTAGACTTGAGCAAGATGGCCTCTACTACCTTGACCTGCCCCCAGAGCATTCCTCCATAGCTGTTGCCTTTGCCACTTCTACCTTACAATGGCATCGTAGATTAGGACATCCTAGCATCTCTGTTCTCCGCTGTTAGTTTCTAGATATGATGTTTCCTGATTCCTTTTACTTGCGATGCTTGTCAACTTGGAAAGCATCATAGGGCTTCTTTTCCCAATAGTAATAAAAGAACTGAGCCTATTTTTTCTCTTGTTCATGTTAATCTGTGCGGCCCATGTCGGGTCAAGAGTCTTAGGGTTTTCGGTATTTTCTTCTTGTGGTTGATGATTGCACTCGTGTCTGTTGGGTGTTTATAATGAAAGAAAAATCCGAAACTCTTGTTTTGATTAAAAATTTTGTGAATGAAATAAAGACTCAGTTCTCTACTATTGTCCGCATGTTTTGTATTGATAATGGGCTTGAGTTTGTTAACTCTACATTAACTCAATTTTTTCAATCTCATGGTATTATACATCAGACTTCTTGTGTTCATACATCCCAACAAAATGGGGTGGCTGAACGCAAGCTGAGACACGTTCTTGATGTTGCCTGGACGATCATGTTTCAGATGAATGTTCCTACTATGTTCTGGGCTGATGTTCTTATAGCTGCCTTCTCAATTAATTAGGTGTCGTCTTCTATTGTCCATGGGAAAGTTCTCTTTTCTGTTTTATGTCCGGATCAGGAGTTGTTTTCTATGCCTTCTAAAATTTTTGGTTGTGTGTGCTTTGTTCGCTTATTTAAGGTGGACAAACTTTCTCCTAGAACCGTCGAGTATGTCTTTATGGGTTATTCTAGAATCCACAAAGGATACAAATGCTTTGATCCTATGGCACATTGTTTTTATGTATGTAGAGATGTTACCTTCTTTGAGGATTTACCATACTACTCTACCATAGGAAAGAACACTAATGCTGCTCCTAATGTTCCTTTACCCATGTTTACTGTTGCGCCACCAGGTCCCTCTGAGCCACTCCCACCTCATAATGGCCCTCCTATATCCTATCCTACACATCCTGAGGTGCCTATGACGGAGACCTTCCCTTGACATTTTGAGCGGAGACATCCCTCTACCACTATACCAGAGGAGGAACCATTATCTCTTATCCATGCTCAGTCCTCTACTGACACTGCTGATTTGGATGAAGGTCCAAACCCTACACTTCCAAAGGTATCTAATGTGAATCTTCCTATTGCTCAGAGGAAACCATAACGATTTCGTGCAAAATATTCTATTTCCAATTATATATCACTTGATTGTTTATCTACCATAGGAAGGCTATTAACTGTTACAATTGACAGTCGCCAAGCTTCCAGAAATTATATTGAGGCATTTCAGGATTCTTCCTGAACCACTGCCATGCATGAGGAGATGTTTGCTCTTCAATCTAGATGAACTTGGGAACTGGTTGACATATACCCTAGTGCTACTGTTGTAGTATGTCGGTGGGTGTTCACCTTGAAGTGTCGTCCTAATGGCACAACAGACAGATACAAAGCCAGACTGGCTGCCAAACGTTACACACAAACTTTTGGGATTGATTACTTTGAGACGTTTTCTCCAATGGCCAAACTCAATTCTGTGAGGATACTGTTGTTTGTGGCAGTTAACAAGGGATGGCTTGTCTCTCAGCTGGATATTAAAAATGCCTTTACGACGATTTAGAAGAGGTATATATGCACCAACCACCTGGTTTTGTGGTTGAGGAGTGTTCGAAGGTTTGCAGATTGAAGAAGGCAATATATGACTTTAAGCAAAGTCACAGGACCTGATTTGAGAGATTTCGTAAAACTGTGCACGAATTTAGCTTTACTAGATCTATTGCAGATCATTCTATCTTTACCATGCACAGAACCACAGGATCAGTTATCATTATTGTTTATGTGGGTAATATACTGCTTACTGGGAGCGATGGAATAGGACTAGAAGACACTAAAAGATTCCTGCATTCTCAATTCTTCACTAAAGATCTAGGAATGATAAATTATTTTCAAGGCATTGAAGTGCAACATGTTGATGGGAGGTTAGTGCTATCACAACGAAAGTATGTGCTAAACATACTGAAGGAGATAGGGATGCTGGGAAGCAAACTTACCAGCATTTCTATGGATCCCTCCATAACTCTTGGAGATTCAGAGAGTCCTTTATTTGAAGATGTCATCGGATACCGAGCTATGATAAGAAAGCTATTATATTTGATTGTCACAAGGCCTGATATATGCTTTGTTGTAGGGAGACTGAGTCAGTTTATGGTGTTTCCTAGAGAAGTTCACTGGGATGGTATTTTTCGGGTGCTCAGATACCTTAAGCAAGCTCCAGGAAAGGGGCTATCTCTAATGAAGCATGGCCATCTTAAGGTCTGGTGGTACTCAGATGCAGATTATGCTGGGACACATGAAGATAGGTCTAGTACTAGTTACTACACTCATGTGCATGGCAACCTTGTTACATGGAGAAGCAAGAAACAAAATGTAGTATGCAGATCCAGTGCGGAATCTGAGTAGAAGGCTATGACCCATACTACTTGTGAGCTTCTGTGAGTGCAAACCATCCCTGGAGATTTTGGAGTATCGATGTGTGGACCTACTCCCATGTATTGTGACAAGGCAGTTAATCCTGCATTCCATGACAGGACAAAGTACATAAAGGTAGACTGTCACTTTATCAAAGATGCCATCACTATTGGCAAAATTGTCACACCTTATATTGCTACTGAAGATCAAGTTGCAGACGTCTTCACCAAAGCACTTACTAAAAACGTCTTCTATTGTTATGTTCCAAGCTAAGCATGCTTGATGTCTATACTCCAGCTTGAGAGAGTGTTGAATTATCTATCATGTATCATTACGCTATTATTGTAGGAACATTATTATAATCTTTTCCTTTGGATGCCTCTCTATATAAAGGGCCCTAGGGTTATTCTAATGAGATTCATGTCATTTGCAACCTAACAAGATACTTCCCCAGAGCTCCTTGAAAAAGGAGACATCCCTACAAATATTTTCAACAAAGTGTCTCTCACCCTTAAAGATAGAAGCATTCCATTACAACCAGATTGAGAATAGCAAATGGAGCCATACAATCCCGTTTGGATCTATAAGAACCAAAGTAGAAAGATTGCCAAAAACAATCAAAAGAAGCATTTGAGGGCCGCTGTCTGCTACAAGCAGCCCTAATCTCTCTTGCAAAAGGACAATCAAAGAAAATTGAAGCCTGCAAAATACACCTTTATTGGTCCCGAAAGCCCCTTGAACCCATAGACACTTTTGACTTGTGGAATAAGTCATAGCCTGAATAAACCTTTTTTTTATGGAAGCATAGCCCAAATAATTGAGTAGAATAAGTAGCAAAAATGTGTTTGGCTGATGATGTGGAACGTAGTTAGATGGACGTATTCTATTGCTTTTTGAAAAGTGTTCGATGTATTGCAAACGAATACTATCCAATTGGATATTTCATTTAGTGGAAGAAGAGTAATATGTTTAATTTGGTGGTAGGGTAAGTAGGGGTTTAGATTTAACATATAGATAGATACTTTGTGAGGAAGTATTATCTAATTGAATATTTAGTCCAGTGGTGGGGATGAGTAGGGAGTTGGGCGTGATAGAGAGATAGTGTGAAGAAGATGGCTACGTGGAAAGGCCATGTGGCACAATGACCACATGGACTGTCCACGTGGCAACTCTGCCGATCAAGAGAGGCACCAACCCTAGTAGCTTGCTTAGGGGTCAAGTTTAGGTTGCTTTAGGTTCAAGTTGGTCAAGTTTGGTATGTTAGTTGTCAAGATAATCAGAGTTGTTAAGAGATTATTTGGTTACAGTTTTTAGTCAATTATTCAGTCCTTATTTTCTGTTTTTGATATTTACCATTAGGAACAATCTCTATATATTGAGAGAGTATCTTATTTTATTTGATTTGAGTTGAATGCAATTATCTTCATCATCTCTCTCTCAACTCCTCTCCTCTCTAGCCGAACTCTCTTCTCTCTCAATTCTCACACCACCAGTCCACGTGTGGGACTTCCACGCGTGATCTTCGACGCCAAAGAGCCTCCACCATGTTGTGCAACTCTCCACACAGTATCAGAGCCTTCGGTCTAAGCTCTTGGGCGTGCATGAATCAAGGAGACACTCGGAAGAAGAGTTCACACACAAGGAGAATTCTCTCTTGTGCAAAGTTCTTTGCATCGACATCAAGGCCACACAATGCATGGCCTTCTTCTCTGACGTGGAAATTTGCTCAACGAATTCCTTAGTAGATCTTGGCACCTTACGCAAGGCCCAAGAAATCGAGTGGGGGGCTCTCGACGAATCCTCTTCCTACCATAGCTAGCACCTTACGTGGAGTATCAAAGTAGGGGAAGGATCGTAGATCGAAGACGATGACCGACACCGAGGTTCAGTTGTCAATTGGAGAAGGCAAGGTGGTCATTCAAGAAACAACCATCAAACTTCAAGGTGCTTCAAATTATGTCTTGTGAGCCCAAGCATTCAATATTTTTGTAGGAGGTCAAGGCAAACTCAATATTCTACTCGAAGAAGCATCTGCAACTATAGATAAAACCAAGCAAAAGAAGCTTGAGAAGAACTATATAGTGATGAACTGGATTATGAATTCAGTTGATCCTGCCATAGCCTCGAACATGTTATATAAGAAGAGTGCATTCGAAATTTGGACAGCCCTGGAGAAGAGGTATTCCCTGAAATCAAGTAATGCGCGCATCACCGACCTCTACACATGCATATGGACAACCAATCAAGGAGATCTTTCCTTGACTAAATACTACGTGAAGATAGAGGTACCATTCAAGGAGTTGGATATCTACGAGCCCGTCTGTTGTAACAAATTGGAGAAACACGTGCCAAGTGGCAAGCAACCAAGTTCTTGTCAGGGCTACATTCCTACCACCATTCGACGCGACCAAATTCTTACATCGGATGGGAAGATGGATCTTTAGACCATCTTGGGTCGTATTGAGAAGATGGAGGCACCAAAGGTAGAGGCTACTACGAAGACGAACAACTTCGTACTTGCTACAACTAAAGTTGGCCTTGGGCGTAGGAGAGGACAAGGCCGAGGCTCAGGTCAAGTCTATCCCCTATGTCAACAATTTGAGCACACCAATCACCCACAAGATAGATGTTGGGACAAGTTCGGGAGCCTCCACATGGGAGTACTAGCACCTCACATGCAGACTCTCTTACACCTGTAGATCTTAAAAAGATTCAAGTCATGCTCCAAAAAGAGAAGAAGAAGACCAAGACAGTTGTCACAATGACTATTGAGGTTATCCAATAGGCAATGACTTCAAAGGTCACAAGAGGTTACACCTTAACTTCCAATAGTGACACATTTACAAGCTTCGGGCTCAAAGGTGATGAAGAATGGTGGGAGCTCTAGCCTCACCACGAGTTGATCAAGTCATTAACCTCCCGACCTCAAGTTGAAGGGGACTGTCCATGTGGCAACTCTGCCGATCAAGAGGGGCGTCGGCCCTAGTAGTTTGCTTAAGGGTCAAACTCAAGTTACTTTTAGTCCAAGTTAGTCAAGTTTGATATGTTAGTTGTCAAGATAATTAGAGTTGTTAAGAAATTATTTGGTTACTACTTTTAGCAAATTATTTAATCCTTATTTTCTGTTTTCAATATTTAGCATCATGAATAATCTCTCTATATATAGAGAATACAACAGGTAAACCAGAAACTGGATGACACTATTATTCTAGTTTTCCTTGCATCCCCACTCCCCTCAAGGGAAGTAGCCTGGGGAATATTACTATAGCAACCATTGCCCATCCCACCCCCTACTGCGTATATTTTGGTAGCAAATACAACCACAGGAATTGTTCACGCAAACAAACATGAAAGACAAAAAATATAAGAGTTCACATGGAGACCCTCCATAACAAGAAGGAAAAACAATAGGAGCAGAACCCACAGTTTTCTTCATTAAGACCGAATGAAACAAGGCTGTCAATATCACCTCCATACGAGCGGGATAAACAAATCAACACAACAAATCTTTTTACCTCACTCCCCAGCAAGCTTAAAAAAAATGCCAAACATGCCCAACTTCAGACCCTCTTCAAATTCAGATGAAGCAAAAAAAAAAAAAAAATGAAGGGCCTCAATGAAGATGTTTGGAACTTGACTAACAAACTTTATATATGGTGAACAAAGCCTCCAAACATCAAACTTCTCGTAGATGAAATGCTTGTCCAGCTCCGCATGCTTTGTCCAACCATTAGGGTATAAGTAGTTGACATAATTTTTTTAAAAGGGTTTATGCCGTTGACATGATTGATGGGTTTTTTTGGGAAAAAGAAGATAAGCCCCCAATAAATAATGGGGTATTTATCAACATAATGGAACATAATAGGAGATACTGGTGGAACATCTACGAAAGAATGTTGACCCAAAGCATCTAAGTGACACCCAATACTACAACTTTATGCAACTTCAACACTTGACTTGGCAACAACAAAGTGCTTCTTACTCCTCCAAATTGGCAAGATTTCCTCCTAGTAAAAAATAGTAGCTGGATCTATAGATTGTCTATCATCACTGGAGCTTATCCAGTAAGCCCCCTCAACTCAATAACCAGTTCATCATCTTTAGTGTATGAAAGACCTTTTCCTTGTTTCTTCTTCAAATAGCATATCATTCTACACACCATCCTGAGATGAATGTCAATAGGAACATGCATGACTACCTCACAATCTTCACAGCACATCAAATATCAGGCCTTGTCAAAGCAAGATGAATCAGCTTCCCACCAATTTTGTTATATGTTCTCAGAGAATCACCTAACGGACTTCCATCTTTTAGGCTTATCCCATGATTTGCTTCAATTAGAATCGAAGCACAATCACAACCAAGTTTAACAATCTCATTTAATAGATCAAATACACGCTCCCTTTCAGACATCAAATCCGTTCATGAAACTGCCAAGAGACCTTCACTTACCCCATGTTCTTGATTTCACATTCACTAGCTAGCTTGCACTTAAGTCTCTATACCTCCTTACTGTCACATTTATCAACCATGTCATCAACATATACCAACATAAAAATTAAATTTCGTTCCACACCTTTCAGTCACATAGGACAATCTCCATTTCCTTGCTAACATCCCAGAGTTTTCGTGACAACCCTTAGTCTAGCAAACCACCGAACCCCATCCTTATGATGATTAATCCTCAACATAGAAGCTATTAAATCTCCCACAAAAATTCAAGATGGAATAATGTTGCCTGTCTTTCAAACATCTGAAAAAACAAATCAACATAAGTTTATTTCAATGCATCACACAATAAATAATGACAAAACACACATTTCCCTCCTCCAGATTTAACTATAACGTATTGTATGAAAAGGAAGTTAATGGCAAAAACAAATTTAAATAAAAAGTAAGAACTTGAGCCAACAAGGCTTTTGGTATATAGGCCAACTAGGATGCAGAGGACACACATATGGAAGTATCATTGACCATAATAAAAAGAAGATACAGCAGAACATTGGCAAGGGGGAGAATGTGAGTGATGACTACCAAACTCAGAGAGGAAGAAGGAATGAGGATTTACAAAGGGAATTCTAATAGGAACATCACTGAAAAAGGTAAAAGGTCTTGGGCGGAAATTGTTCTTATTTGGTTATTGTATATCACCAAGTCAGCCAATCAAACAATCATGAACCTCAGCCAACTGGCTAAGCAATAAAGTCACTGTAAATCCAGTCAAAATTCAAAACAAAAGGTGCTAACTCCTTTCCTTACAAAGTTGCCCTATATCAACCTATTGAAATTTGAAGGACTCAAACTCAGCCCTCAGTATTCACCCAGTGAGGTTAGTGATCAAGGATCAGGTATTACTCAAATCTGTATCCATTTTGAATAATTATGTGAAATATACTTGACTTAGTTATGCATTCAACAAATGTAAAGATAATTAATTAAGAACTATTCTCCAAAAAAAAATAATCGAGAACTGGTAGGCCACACACCATGAAGATATTACAACAAGAAGAATCAACAAATATGTATAATCATAATTATGTATGATGAGGCCTCACAAGAACATGTTCCGAGGACCTAAAGGTCATGAAATAAAGTGAAATGCGTATTAGTTGCATGAACCACTAAGTAATCACTTACATTAATTAGTAAATTGCTTTGCATGATATTTCACAATATATTAGGTAATCCAACTATACAAAAATATTGGGATGTGATCTGCATATACAAAAACTTATGGCATGAAGAAATGTTAATAATTACAAGATATATAATATAAGTCAGACACAAGTTGTATTAAAATTAAACCAATTAAGTCCATTGCATATACTCATGTCCTTTCCAATTGCCCAAGCTGAGTATTTTCCATGTCCAAACGAAATAACCAGTCAACTAAGCCATAAGGCTGGCAGACTTGGCTTAGGGTAAGGTCATATGGGAATAAAAACACAACAGCGGTATTCATGGATGAACATCTATGCCAACTTTATTAAAAGGGCTCCATGAAGTAAGGGTGAAGAGAAAATCCTTAATGCCACTACAGAAAAAGCTTAAGATTTGCCAAAACCCCTGAGGGAAACCCACAAAAATCATGAAAATTCAAAGATTTCTAACCATGAGCCAAGGCCAGACAGAAACTAGATAGGAAAGGCCAAGTAACATTGGTTGCTTCACTTGACTTCCACAAAGAATTTGGTAACTCCTAAATTCAAAAGTGAAAGTGTTGATCAACATATAGACATCAGACCATTGTTATATATAAAGATTTGAATAAATTACAAACATGCAAAAATGAGGGCATATAAGACCATGTGCTTGTTTCTTTGCTGACGACCCATCAATCAAGAAGACTATTAGAAAAATAGCTTGTAAAAACAAATTAGGACATGGATTGATATATTTATGATGAAAGTGGCATTGCATTTTTTCCCATCGACGAAGATGTAAAATCTGAGGCATGAAACTCACCAGACCTCTAATGTCTGGATAAGTTGAAACATGTTTGAGAGCACTGCCCCAATCTGAATGTTTCTTGACATTGAGAAAAGTTCTGATTTTATGGCATTCCTGAATTCCAGAATGTATCTTTTCCGAATTTTTCTGCAAAAAATGAATAGACACCAGAATAATCAAATGGCTAAAGATACAGACAAGTAGAAAAAATTGAATCTAGAGGAAACCAACCAGCAAAACATCTCTTTTGGCATGCATTAGCATCAGCTTTACTCTCTTATATAAAAGCACATCTTGCAAAAACTTTGCTTCAGTTACCCTACAGGAGATTAGGAAAAGGTCATGGTACTCATTAATGGGAAAACTATATCTTCAAAAAAAAAAAAAAGATGGAATATGAACACACCAATCATCACCTTTCACGATGCTTGTAATCTGCATGGTAGTTTTTCCCCTGCAATAGGAACAAAATGCATCAGAGGGAGCCCTTAATTTGATGGTGTAACTGCAATTACTAGTGTGAGGCCACAGTGAGTTGAATTAAACACCAAAAAATGCCAAAAAATAGATTCAACAAAAAAAGAAGAATGCGCATCTCACTTACTGCAGACTGGATATCAACGCAAAGTGACTTGTACTTCCGATTCATTTGCCACGAGTCCAGCATATCATTAAAAATATCAATCTTCACAAAAATCAGAAAATGGGCATATCAGTGAACAGTTTAGAAGTCAAAAGAATGAGAAAATTTACAATTTTGAGGTTAATTTTCATCGCACAGCTTGCTTTTTCTTTTTGAGAGGCAATTCACAGTTCACATATTTTAAGTTTTTCCACTGCAGATTTCGATGAAAATTAAAGGTGTAGTAGAAAGCTTTTTGCCTGACCAAGCTTGCAGAAATATGCACCAGCATTGTTTTATGCAAGTCATTAGTTTACAGAAATTCATTGAACATCACATGTCCTACATAACGCTTACATGCTTCAGACACATCACAATCAAATTGCATTTTACCAAACTTTTCATAGATGTCGTACACCATTCAAAAGAGTCATAAAATATATGTCCATGTAAATATGATGGTAAGGAAAACAACCTCTTAGGGCATTAGTGCTAACAGATAAGTATATTAGTCTTCCATTACATACGACACCTAGTGGATCAGGCTGTCAGCTCATTAGTTCTCATTTGCCCAATACTTCTACTTCTTTTGGCATAATTATAAACCCCACAACATACAGAAAAAAATTTCCAATGAATCAAACTGGTCAGAGAGTAAGATATTGTAACTGTTTTATCTCCCTAGTCTAACAAGAACGAATTAGAAACTATATTAGGAAGAGCGGCTAACTAGAAGTTCTCAAATTTAAACCCATATCTAATTAATTATCAAATCCAAACTCATATCTAATTCAATTAATTAGGATTGTGTTGGAAATCCCAAAAGAAGCCACGTTGCACAACAGGCCACGTGGCAGTGTCACGTGGCAGCAGCAGCAGCCATCTGACCCCCATCAGGGCCGGCTGCAAGGGGTCCTCTTGGACCAAATTTGGTGCACCAATATTGGTGCTTATCTATTTTTAGTAATTGATTTTGTTAGGAATTAAAGTTGTAGGATTTGGTTTTGTTAAGAGATAAAATCTTTCCAAATGAGAAAAGATTTTATCTCTTTAGAAAACAAAATGATGTGTTACTTGATTTGATTTGTTGGGATATGTTCTCTCTATAAATAAAGAACCTTCCCATGTGTTTTTCCCTAAGCAATAGTAAAAATTCTTCCAACTTCAAAGCTCCTCTCCTCTCTCTACTTTTTCATATTGCTGCAGTAGATCATCCAAGAGGCAGAAAGCCTTGCTGCCGATCCACGTCAGATCCCAGACCAGTCCTTTTCCTGCTGCAGGCCAGTACACATCAGACCGGCCACATCTCCTGCCTCTGCAGACCAATCTGCACATAGCAGACTGGTTCCAGCCCCTGTAGGACCTCTCTTTCCAGTCTCCTCTTCGAGACTCGCTGATCACCTAGATCAGACGTCTGGTGGTCGTTCCAGATGTCTTAAATGTACAATCCAATATTGTACATGAGATTTCTGAATCTATCCACGCACAAGAGCCTCCACACTCCGTTTGCGCTCACCTGAAAATCTCTACATGGTATCAAAGCCTACAATCTAGACTCCTGTATGCGTAGAAGATCTAACTACTCGGTGATTCGTGCATCCGAAGAAGTCCTCCTCAAGTCCAGCGACTTGCACGGAAAAGAAGGAAGGCTAAGAGATGGCAGAATCTACCACGACCATCGGAGATGCTACGCTTGGCCCTAGAGAGAGCAAGGTGGTTGTCTCCGGGACAACCATCAAATTGAGTGGCACCGCCAACTACGTCTTGTGAGCTCGCACCTTTCAAGATTTTCATTGGTGGATAGGAGAAACTCAGTATTCTCCTTGAAAAGGCACCAAATTTCAAGGACGACAAGAAGTACAAGAAGGAAATTTATCAAAAGAGGTGTAGTGTCGCCTCTAGAAGAGTACCAAGAATGCATCGATTCCTACACTTTCTCTTGGTGACCTTAGCTCGAAGAAAAACCGAAGGTCTTTGCCAGCTCAGGAGCAAGGCACCATACTTCTTGAGGAGACACGTGGAACTTCCTAATACATCAAGGAACATCGAGATGAAGAGCTTGACTCCCAAACGTAAAAGAAGAAGAGACACGAAGATCCTCAAAATTTCAAGCAGAAGAACGATGCATCAATTTCAATTTCGGCAATTCATCAGCCTCTCAACCTCCAACTTGAGGGGGAGTGTTGGGAATCCGAAAAAAAGCCACGTGGACACTACCACGTGGCATCAAGCCACATGGCAGTGTCACGTGCTAGCAGTAACAACAGCAGTCATCTGGCCCCCATCAGGGCCGGCTGCAAGGAGTCCTCTTGGACCAAATTTGGTGCACCAATATTGGCACTTATCTATTTTTAGTAATTGGTTTTGTTAGGAATTAAAATTGTAAGATTTGGTTTTGTTAAAAGATAAAATCTTTCCAAATGAGAGAAGAGTTTCTCTCTTTAGGAAATAGAATGATTTCTTCCTTGATTTGTTGGGATATGTTCTCTCTATAAATAGAGAGCATTCCCATATGTTTTTCCTTAAGCAATAGTAAAAATTCTTCCAACTTCAAAGCTCCTCTCCTCTATCTACTTCTTCATACTGCTGCAGCTGATCATCCAAGAGGCAGAAAGCCTCGCTGTCGGTCCACATCAGATCCCAGACCGGTCCTTGGGCTGCTGCAGGCCAGTCCACATCAGACCAGCCACATCTTCTGCCTCTGCAGACCAGTCTGCACATAGCAGACCGGTTCCAGCCCCTGGAGGACATTCTCTTTGGTCCACAGACTTCCGGTCTCCTCTTCCAGACTCGCTGATCACCCAAATCAGACGTCTAGTGGTCGTTCCAGATGTCTTAAACGCACAATCCAGTATTGCGCGTGAAATTTCTGGATCTATTCACACACAGGAGTCTCCACACTCTGTCTGTGCCCACCTAGAAATCTCTATAGATCAAAAGGCATATTAAGACATATGAACTTTGTGACTGCATAGTAGACATTTTTGACAGTTTCTAGGGCACATATTCAACGAACCTCACAGATAACTTTCTGGAAATAAGGAAGCTTAAGAAGAGTGTACCTCCTTTAAATTCAGCAAACCAATGGATGATGAAAATGGTTGTGAGGCAACTGCTGATACCTTCGCAAGAATCTGGCAGCCACAAATGATAGTAGAATGTCAAACTAAACACTTTTAATCGTCTGCTAAAACAGAATTTTTAAAAAATGGAGTGAATAAGGTAAAATCAACAATATGCCACGTAATAGTAATTTGATTAATTCACAAACATACATCTTTCCAACATTTTGCTGGCATGGCAAGTTTGGTGTTGCCCACTTCAGAAATTACATTATGGCCTTGGGCAGAAACCTCAGAACTCCTGGCCTTAAGGTGGGGCACCACTTCGAGACTCTTTTTATTTCTCACAGTTTCACCTCTAGGATTCCCGTCCTTCAGATGAACCTCTTCATATTTTCTCTTCTTCACAAACAATTCAGCGTGTGATGGAGAAAGCAATTTCTGAATAGCAAGCAGACCCTGCTGATCTTCAGTAGTGCCTAAACCTAACCTACAAGTAGACTGAGGCATAAAGCCTTTGCCGAAGATAGTAGGCCTTTTAATATTGGTTGCTGATAGGCCTCCCAGTCCTCTTGAAGCTGTAGCCATCTGGTCAGTGAAGCCCTTTCATAATATTATAATCACATTTGATTGTAGCTATCAAGAAGCTTTTCATGCATAAAGAAATTATAGTTCAATCCCTTCATCAATTTGAGACAAAAAGGATGACTAAGTAACCATAAACATGGACAAAGGCAAAAAGAATGCCTGCATACCCATTCATAGTCAAAAAATGAAAACTATATACAAACCCCATGCACAGCACAATAAGTAGGACAATCTGCAAAAAATAAAATAAAATAAAATAATAATAATAATAATAATAATAATAACAAAACAACCTTGCTAGCTTCAGGTGTTGCAACCATATTATGGCCACTTGGTGATGCAAGTTTTTTAGCATTTACTGGCGTCAGTAAACCTTGATGACTGATCTCAAAACCAATCTTTAACCTGCTTGTCTCCAAACCATCATTCTTCATATGCTCAATTTCTGTGCCACTGAACATGCCAGAAGTTGCTATAGAAGGAATGTCCATGCTCTTCCCTTCCTTTCCAGATACAACTCCAGTCTCCAAATGAGTAACTCTCTGGGGTGATCCTGAAATGACAGTATCTACAACCAGCAGATCATCACCCTTGAAGCTGGGTGTTTCATTCTTATTACCTAAAGTTTTCCTGATATCTCTACCAGCACTTGTCTTTGAGCAAGGAGACTTGCTTCTACTAAGCATAGATACGTGTTGATTCTGCAACGAAATTGGACTCAGAAATACTTCTTGCCGCTTTTTAGATAACGAAGAGACAGAGCCTTCCAATGGCAATTTCATTCCCTGAACAGCATAAGGAGTCTGTGTGCCAAGTTCAAGAAGTTCAGGTGGTTGTTGTCGAGCATTCGGTGCAATCAAACCAGGCAAATTAAAAGTTGATAATGGTGAAGAAATTGACTTGGACTGCCCAAGTGCTTTTTTACCACCAAAATGGTTTGGTGATGCATCCTTTTCTGAACTTATACATGCTCCTTGATTCGGGGAAGATGGTAAGCAAGTGTTGGATGTCCCGAGAGGAAACATATTAAACTCATTGTTTACAGCCGTGGCTGTGTACAATTGGTCACTTGTGCTGGTAGGGATCCCCTGAAAAGTGTTTAACATTATGATATTTCAAATGATAGCATTTTCCAAATCAGACTGTTGAAAGAGAAACTAAGTGTCTTATTTTTCATATAAACCCTAGCTCTCCTTATATAGAGAGGTGCTGGGTAAAATACAAGAAAGATCGAAAATAAAAAATAACATAACCCCAACTACTACCTCTAAAACTCCCCCTCAAGCTGAAACAAATATATCACACGTCACGTGAGTGCATGTGCGCATGAGTTGTGGGTGCCAATATGGCAAATTTGTTAGGGAGATATTTTAGTTATTGCCTAGGGGTCAAGTTAAGTCATTTAGAAAACTGTTTGGGTTTCAAGTAAAGTAATTTAGTTGCAGGTGGAAAGGGAATATTCCACCAACCGATTGCCTGAAGGTATCATACACTTGGCTACCCATTTTTTCTTTGAGAGATAGGCTAGCCTATGTTTTAAGTGAACAGAAGATAAACAAGGCCCAAGGGGATCTTAAGAAAAGGTCCCACAGCATCGTGGAGATACATAGTCTTCAATGGAACAGCATTAAAAACAAACTACTATTTTTGCATGGAATCTAAGTGATGC
This sequence comes from Thalassia testudinum, assembly GCA_037157565.1. Lineage (NCBI taxonomy): Eukaryota > Viridiplantae > Streptophyta > Magnoliopsida > Alismatales > Hydrocharitaceae > Thalassia > Thalassia testudinum. The sequence goes on along the minus strand of JAZHRO010000036.1, from coordinate 180,187,534 downwards.
ACTAGATCCGAATACTTTGCAGTTTGCAAAATGTCCAATGCAACCATGTTTTATAACATCGCACCACTGAGGTCACATCATCATCTAGCATGGTATCTATGCATGAAAAATAAAAACACAATGTTCCTCCATCAACATGTCACCCACCGTGATACACACTACTACATCTTTTTTCTTGAAAGGGAATACTACCCATCTTAAGTGTTGAGATCTACAATCTATAATCAAAAACACTCCTTAACACCACCACTGCACTGCTATTCCTTTCCATCTGGCAATAGTAGCATAACCTCTTGAAGTGCTGCCATCTTGTCCCACCTTGCAAGGATTCCACGAAGCTCATTCTCACCAAGATTAACAGTAACAATGGAAAAGAGTTTGCGGCTACTTTACCGTTGTTCTTGTCTGTACCCCTTATTCATACTTGCAAAGCCTGTGCCATTTGGTAATAAATGTGTGTTGCGGATAAAGAACACATCCATTACTTCTGAGCATTTTAACCAAGTAAACATATGTTGCCCGTTAAGCACATTTTGGACTATGAGTGGCAACTTAGAGGAGCTGGCCTCTTTACTCGCATGTTGATGGGCCTTGGGGGGCCACCGGCTACCGATGGCCATCAAAGAATTAACGTAAGAAACATAACATGGTCATAAACAAGCAATCTCAAGCGATCCATCACAAGGAAACAAAGAGGTTAGTTACCAAATTCCACCGCAAGGGGTGTACATCTAGAGGGAGAGCAAGGCTCCCAAAAAATCCACTATGAACAGTGGTGTTATAATCTCTTGGTGTCTTTCTCTCTCTTGGATTGCATTACATGGATCGCTCTCCCCCCCCTTGAGGGTCTCTTCTAACTATTTATAACAAGGGAAAAGTCCTAGCCAAGTAAGATCTTTTCTATGATCTCCGGTACATTTTTTGTCAGGCCATTCATCCGCTATCAAATTATGGGCAGTCATATCTGTACTACTGTCGTTCTGACTTTGGGTGCACCGAATCTTTTAGAAGTTGGGTGGATCCAGGTCCGCCTGAATGTGAGTCAGATCCAGGTCTGGCTAGTCGTAGCCAGGTCGGATAAGACCAGACCCGCCTGCTTACCCTGTAACCAAGTAGGCGAATCTTCTGTTGGTCTACGTGCGGAGTTTTGGATCCGAGGACGTTTTTTACCCCTCATCATATACCCCCACTCTCTAATTAGCGAAAGCTGCTGCAAGAGTAGTTAAAGTACTCAAAACTCCATAGTAGATGATGCCCATAAATGTTGTACCGACTAGTATGAGGCGGGTAGAACATTTGTTATGAAGGAAGAGTTGCGGGATGCTGGCAAACAAGGTGCCTTTAGCGATATTGTGCATGAGTGTTGGGGAATGTAGGCGTATTCTGCCTATTTTGTAGTTGGCCTTAGGTGGTCAACTATTAGTTAGGGGAACCCGAGTGAATACCGCTTTAGTGATCTGCTAATGTTTCCGGTTGACCGTAAGAGGTCAGATGTAAGGAATTTTTCTTGAGTCTAGCATTCTTCTGTGCCTAAGGTTCTTTAGTTGGCCTTAAGAGGCAGCGTTTTTATGGAGGAACGCAGGCATATCAGTCCTGGTTCTGGTCGGCCTTAAGAGGCAATGTTGTTAAGGGAGAACGCAGGCATGTCATCCGTGGTTCCAATCGGCCTTAAGAGGCGACGCTTGTTGTAGAGAACCTGGCGTTTTTTCGCACATAAGGCTCCTTAGCCGGTCTTAAGAGGCGATGTTTGTCGTAAGGAGCCTAGCGTTTTTTTTGCGCTTAAGGCTCCTCAGCCATCCTTAAGAGACGACATTTGTAGTAGGGAGCCTTGTGTTTTTTTGCACCTAAGGCTCCTTAGTCATCCTTAAGAGGCGAAGTTTATCGAAGGGAGCTTGACTTTTTTTTTTGCACCTAAGGCTCCTTAGCCGTCCTTAAGAGGCAGCGTTTGTCGTAGGAAGCTTGGCGTTCTTTTGCGCCTAGGGCTCCTTAACCATCCTTAAGAGGCAACGTTATAGGGGAACGCAAGCCTTTGAAGGCGACATTCAAGAATTTGTTTCGTCACGTAATTTGACAAGACGAGCATTAATTACTATTAAAATGAAGAGTCATAACCTCAAATGTTGCGCTTGTCAGTGAGGCGATTGATGCTATTACGACGTCAGAATATAAGCACAGGGCAATGTAAAGCGCGGAATCTTGATCGAAAATTTTATTAGTCTGGGTTGGATGCTGTGAAATCTGCACTGTATTCTGAGGGATTTCATCCCTTGGGAACCCGCGCCCTGGGGGAGGGGGAGTAGTGGAACCACCCTAAGGGGGGTTATAAATAGGAGTTGAGGGTATGATCGGAGTTCATGCCCCTTCAACCTTTTCATTGCGTCCAAACGACTTGGTAGTACTCTTGAGGAACTTTCCTTTCGCTCATTCTTTTGATAAGCTTTTGTCGTTGGATGTGCGTATTCGACGAAGTGGCCAGATAGCGATTATGCCCAGGCCTGCGGGCAAAGGTAAATCCGATTTACTACCCCTATTCAGCACATGGGCTGAGGTGAAGGTTCTAGGACCTTTTGTGGGACTTTTGTAGCCGGCATGCTTATTGAGGTGTTCTTGGTTTTAAGGCCTGCTTATGCTTTGCGGCAAAAGGTATGTTTAGACCCCCCTTCATTTGTTTTGCATTTGTTTCGATTTGCTTTTTGTTGCAACCTTTGGGTGGTTTGTTCAATCGGACAACTCTGGGTGTCACGGTAGTTCCTCCCAGCATGGGACTCATCTTGTGTGGGTGAGGCCCATGGGGCAAGGTAAGAAGAGGAGGTCCTCTTGTTTTTGAAAAGTTCAAGAGGAGGAGGTAGGAAGCAAAGAGGAGGCGGAGTAGGTTCCCTTGAAGCATCTACAGGGAAAGCCTAGCAGGATGATTGTTGTGGAGGAGTTAACTACATCCGCTCCTTTAAGCCCGAGTAGGGGTGAGTCAGACGATGTCCTAGTGGGGTTATCAGTCTCTTTGAGTCCGCCTGGACCATCCGAAGGGTACGTGATCGTGACCTCTTCGCCCCTAGGCCAGGTAAAGGCTACTCTAATGGGGAGGCTTAACACCTTTGCCACCTTGCTCGACTCTCTTGGTGACCCTACGAGGGTGGTGCAAGAGGTTGCTGCTACTAATGACTCCTCTTGCGGCAATGTATTTGCCCGACCAGAGCTTTGACGAGGACGGCGGCAGGAGCGGATCCGTTCGATCAGAGGGGTCCTAAGACGATTGGCCAGACAATTGGGTCTATCTAGGGATCCTTCGTGGAAGGGCCTGCTGGAGGCCTCATGTCCAGCGAGGTGGCGTCGACCAGGTTCTAGGCTCCAAGTAGTGCCGCTTTCTTGGAAAGGTGGGTGCTCCGGCACCTGCGAGCCGCTCCAGCTACCCGAGGAGTTTAGCGAAACTCATCGAGGTTTGAGGCGGTTCGCTTACATGGGCGAGGGGCTAAAGGAGGGTCTTGCCGGGGGGCACGAGGCAGCAGTTGTAACTCTACAAGACTTACCCATGTGCCTACAAGCTTCTCATGCTGCCATCATTTTGGTGAAGAAGGAGGTGCATGTCCTGAAAACAGGGCATTCCTCTGTTGTGGAGGGGTAGAGAGCTTGAGGGCTAACCCTACCGAGGCTCGATAGCTCACGAAGGACATGGGCAAGAAGGTGCTTGAGTTGAAGCACGTTGGGAAAGACAGTCTCTTGAAGAAGAGGCATCCAAGCCGGGTCCTCCAATAGTTGTGCGACCGCCAAAATGGCTGATTAGCCTTTCGAAGACTTGGGGATGAAGCCACCGAATCCTGATAAGTAGTGTTGCTGTTGTTTTTATATTTCCCTCATCAACCTCTGCGCTTTTCTTTCTTTCTTTGTGGGCCAGTCGATTGTAGTGTTTCCGAGAAATGCAGTAGGCAACACCTTTTATATGAAAAGGGAAACTTTCATTTGTATTGTTTGTTGTCTTATTATAATGAATTACTCACATGTCGAGCATGAGGGATTGGTTTACCACCTAGGAGTTGATATTTGCAAGAGTTGCATGGACTACTTCTATGAATTTTGGTCCCTTCAATGGGGCGTTTTAATTTTCCACTTGAATGACTCGGCATGTAGGCTTCCCCCCTTTTGTCCAATATGGTGTGCCTTTAAGAACGTTAACTAGCCGACCTGTCTGCTACAGGCGACTGTCGTCGACTTATTTTGTTTGACTTGGTTGTCATTCGTTGGTGAGTCATAAAGTTGTACCTGACAGGTGGAGAGGGTGGGTTACCTGTAGTAGCTGCTGGGGTCCTATGTCGTGCATTCGGCTAAAGGGGTGTGTGGGACCAACCATACACCTGGTACCTTGTCCGCTCGTCCTTACCTAACTGGGTTTTATCGTTGCCCGAGAGCGAGATGTGACATTTTTCCAAACACAGGAGATAACTGTGTTAGTTGTTAGGCAAGGCGATTTCCTCAAGTGCATCCTTCGTGGTTGCTTTCCACATTAGGTAGCATGAGAAGGGGGTGGGAAATGTCTATTTGTTTAGCCGTCTTTGAGGTGAAATGCCTTGGTCTGTTGGGCGTTGCTCCGTACTCCGCTTGGATATTGGATGCTAGGAAGAGCAGCTTGGCTGCGTACTCATAAGCAGCACAGTCCGAAGCAATCAGAGTTATGTCACCTCCAGAGCCAACTGTTGCAAACGAGCTGTTGGTGTATTGTTTTTAAGCCAGAGTAGGGAGGTCACCTAGGCTCGTCGAGTCGTGCCCTTTAATTATATTCCGTTGTTGCGTTTTTGGACTTCGAACTTCGGGGGCTTAGCCGTGAGTTTAGCCGAAGCAGCCCAAGGCACCTCTTGATGTACTCGAAGGAGGGGAAGGGTTAGTTAGAAGGTTGCGACAAGAATCGACCTAAAGAGGTGATTTTGTCGAGTAATGTCCGCATCCTTTTCTAGTTGCTCGAGGACTCAAGAGCCATGATTGCTTGGATCTTGCCTAAGTTTGCCTATCTCTTTGTTGGAGACTAAGGTCCCTCAGAGCTCTTCGTGTGAGAACTTGAACGTGCCCTTTTTCAGGGTCAGGGTGCAAACAGGTGCCTTTTGCCATACCTTAGGCATGGACCGAGAGGCACGGCTTTGTACTGAGGCAGACTCTCATCTATTTGAGGTAGGGATTTCATCAGCCGGAATAGGGTTAATCTGCTACTACTCGCTGCAGGCCCCCCGCCCGAGTATTGGGGCGAGGTTGGGTCGGGGATGAGGCCTTCATTTGGTAGGTTGTTGGCAATCTAGGCAGATTTGTCCATGTTGGGCTCGAGCAAGAGTAACGACTCCCAAAGGGATTAGGGTCCACTCTAACCTAGACGGGCTTAATGGCGTCCTTATTATAGAGACTATGTCAACAAAGGCCTTTGTCGACCTGGTCGATCTGAGTGCGGTTACTCTGTTGCGAGGCAAGTCCTTATCGTAGGCGGAGAAAGGAAGGCTCACCTGATTGGCCGCAAGGCGTAACACTGCTACGTGTTGGCCTCCTAGACTATACCCTTGGTATCCTACTGGGGAGCAGAAAAAGTGTACGAGGACATCTGTCTAGGACCCTGCCTAGATCTTCTACCGTTGGAAGTCCAAGTGTCGGTTAGCCTTAAAAGGCAGTGTTATATCAAGTGAAACTCTGGGCATGGGGGCCTTAGTTCTCGTCAACCTTACAAGGCAGCGTTGTATAAAACGGAACATACAGCAGGGGGGCCCAAGTTCCCGCTGTCGTTGAGAGGTGGCATGATGCTGGGCGTGTAGGATCGAGTTCCTGTCGGACTTAAGTGACAGCATTGCATCAACTGAAACGTAGAGCGTGGGAACCCGAGTTCCTACCGTCCTTAAAAGGTGGTATTACATGAACTTGGAACGCTGAGCGTGGGAACCCTGGTTCCTACCGATCTTAAGAGGTGGCATTATACTTTAAGCGGAACTTGGGGCATGGGAACCCGAGTTTCTGTCGTCCTTAAAAGGCAACATTATGTGAACTTGGAACGTCGAGCGTGGAAGCCCTGGTTCCCGCTGGCCTTAAGAGGTAGCATCATACTTTGAGCAAAACTTGAGGCGTGAGAACCCAAGTTTATGTTGTCCTTAAAAGGAGGCATTATATGAACTTGGAACGTCAGGCATGCAAGCCCTGGTTCCCGCCAGCCTTACGCGGCGACGTTATACTCTAAGCAGAACTTGAGGAGTGGGGACTCGAGTTCCTACCGTCCTTAAGAGGCAGCATTTTATGAGCTTGGAACGCCGGGCATGGCAGCCCTAGTTCCCGCCGACCTTAAGAGGCGACATTATACTTTAAGCAGAACTTGGGACGTAAGAACCCAGTTCATGCCGTCCTTAAGAGGCAACATTATATGAACTTGGAACGCCAGGAGTGGAAGGCTTGGTTCCCACCAGCCTTAAGAGGCAATGTTATACTCTAAGCAGAACTTGAGGCGTGGGGACTCGAGTTTCTGACATCCTTAAGAGGTGGCATTATATGAACTTAGAACGCTGGACATGGAAGCCCTGGTTCTCACAGACCTTAAGAGGCGGCATGATAATCTAAGCAAAACATGAGGCATAAGGACCCAATTTCCATTAACCTTAAGAGGCGGCAATGTAAGGGAACATGAGCGTAGGGGCCCGATTTCCCTTTAGCCTTAAAAGGCGGCTTGACAACCTTAGGAGGCGGCAATGTAAGAGAACATAAGTGCAGGAACCCGATTTCCCTTTAGCCTTAAGAGGCAGCTTGCAGGCCTTAAGAGGCAACAATACCAAAGGAACGTAAAGCGTGTCCGCCTAAGTTCCTACCGACCTTAAGAAGCGACCTTTAGAGGGAGTGAAGGCATATCGGCACCTAGTCCCTGCCGACCTTAAGAGGCGGCCTTTGGAGGAAGTAAAGGCATATCGGAGCCTGGTCCCCGCCGACCTTAAGAGGCGGCTACCCGAGAAATGGTGTGGCGTAAGCGCCACCTTCCACTAGTGATGGCTAGTCACCACTGGGATTGATTTTTGTCTTGAGTGTGACAAGACCGTCATTTATTGCCATTATGGCGAGACAAAGGCATGAAATGTTGTGGCCGACGTCGATGGGATTGCCTGCTCTATGTCAAAGGATACGCGCGTAGAGGGTATTTAACGCCTGCCAACCTTAGGAGGTGGCTCCGTAGTCATGGGAACCTGAGGAGATGCCCCAATCCCTACCAATCCTAAGGGGTGGCCCTTGGGCATGCTTGCCTTGTCTTGAGCAGGAGTTGCAGTCCATGGACCTCGAAGGGATTAAGGTTCGCACCATTCTTGACAAGCTTGGTAGGCACCAAAGGAAAAGTAGTATAGTCATGGCTAAAGAGTCTTGGACACAATCTCGAAGTCACTGACAGATCAGCAGGGTTTGTCCCTTACTGGGTCATGTGGGCTTGGTTTTACTGTCCTTCCCTTATGCTTTGGCGAGGAGGGAGGGGGGCTCAGCTTCCTAGACCGTTCCGGCTCGACCCTCGAGGATTCGCGCTTAGTCGTCTGATCCCGTGCGTTATTCCTACTCCTCAAGGGGAATGGAAAAGCAAGAATTGGAAATGTAAGGAGAGGATTAGGCAAAAGGGCGTGTGTTGGCGAGCAGCCGAAGGTGTCATCGAACGCTTCCGTCAACTTGGCCACCATAAATGTGGTCGTCCAACTGAGGTGCAAGTCCCTATCACAGGCGAACAAGAGAAGGCTGATCCCTCGGGCGTTACATTATGATCGCCAAGAAGGCCTTAACCAGAGTGACTGGTGGAGAGAGATGTTCCTTTTAGAAGCCCAGCTTGAATAGTGTCTTGGTGAATAAGACATCCTCAGCGCTAGCTTCATTTGCCAAGATCTTGGGCCGTAGTCGCCTTACCAACTGGAACGCCATCAGAAGTGGGTCTGTGTGCTCTACTGGATCAAGTAGAGAGGCGAATGGCCTAGATGTTGCTTGCTTGACAGCGCTCTTTCGACCCTGCTGAAGAGCAGGAAGGGCACATGGAAGTGCCAACTCGGAAGAAGTGGCTTGCTAATGTCAGTTGATGTTGTACTGAAGATTAACTCAACCTCTCTTCTAAGGAATTCAAGTGACGAGAGGTGAGTGTCTTGGTGTAATGCGGACGTTGCCACTAAGACTGGATGATACCGAGGGTTGCCAGGGTGACACCACCTACTTGATTAGGCGGGGTGCCAACCTATCTGGCTCCGGTCTTATGACAAAGACTGTGCTAACTCCCCGGAGATGCTAGAGCTCCTTATGATAACCTTCTAGTCCCTTCATGGGCCTCTTATCCCCACGTTGGCCTCCATTCCGCAGGCTGGCCAGGTCTTCATGCCAGACTTGGGACTCGATCCAGTCACACATATCCTGGTATTCTTCGGTGGCCTGTCCCCGAGCCTTGTAGTACTAGTAGTAGGGCCCAAAGTTAGCCTTCCCCTTTATGGATTTTCGGGAGCAACAAGTCCTTGCCTGTGGACCGGACCCCCACAAGCACGTCCACTTGATTTGTGGATAGGGAAGTGTTCCTTAGGGGACTCCCGCCTTATGTGAAGGGATTCATGGTCACGATCCTTTGGTCGTGGAGGGTAGCCATTCGCTTGTGGAAACGGTTAATTCCTCGAATAGGCATTAGAGCAGGTCCGCCTGGGGCCCTTCCTTACCTTTAGGGGGCCGCCACCACCTCTTCCATGAATGGGTAGGTGATACACGCGTGGGCGTGTACAGTCGTCGCCCGTGTGACTTGACGAACGATCTTAAGGATGGAACTTTTGCCGCTAATGGACGAGGGTTGAGCACTCAATTGCTCCCCCGACCAGGGCGGGCGTGGAGTTTTCGTTGGCTGGGGAAGCTTCTCCTCGTTAGCCACTGAGCTCGTGGTTTAGCTTTTCAAGTTGTTCGCGTAGGCGGGTGTTTTCTCCCTCTACCATGCATTGTCACCTCAACCGCTCGTCGTCAGGGCTTGAGTTCCGCAGTTACTTTGACTGAGCCTCGCCGAACTCCCAAATCTACTTGGTCTCGAGGAGTTGGCTAGCGAGAGACTAATGTTCCGCCTTCAAGGCCACCAACCTAACTTCGTATTCCCCTTCCCTTGCTTGTATCTCGAGGAGGGAGTATTACTCAAGGGTCTCGAGCAGCCGATCGGGTAGTACTGACTTCCCTTTATTGGGATCGGCGTGCTAAAGGTGTCATTTGGACACGGGGATGTTGGACTCCGACTAGGCCTTCTCAGGGGGCCCGTGAGTGGAGCTGCGAGTAGTTGGGGCCATCGCTAAGACTTTTGATCAGGGAGGTCGAAGTAGGGCACCATGGAGGTATGGTCCTCCAACCCCTTGATGCGTGGAAGAGCATGGCATTTTTGTTAACGCTTCCCACAGACAGCGCCATTTGATGGGCCTTAGGGGGCCACCATCAGGGCCACCAATGACCATCAAAGAATTTATTAACGTAGGAAACGTAACATGGTCATAAACAATCTCAAGCAATCCATCACAAGGGATTAAGGAGGTTGGTTACCTAGTTCCACCGCAAGGGGTGTACGTCTGGGGGGAAAGCAAGACTCCTCAAAAATCCACTATGAACAGTGGTGTTACAATCTCTCAGAATCTCTCGCTTGGATTGCATTACATGGATCGCTCTCCCCCTCTCGAGGGTCTTTCCTCACTATTTATAACATGGGCAAAGTCCTAGCCAAGTAGAATCTTTTACATGATCTCCAGTATAGTTTTTGTCAGGCCGTTCATCCGCTATCAAATTATGGGCAACCATGTCTGTACGGTTGTCATTCTGACCTTGAATGCATCGAATCTTTTAGAAGTTAGGCGAATCGAGTTCTGCCCAAATGTGAGTTGAATCCAAGTCCGATTGGTCGTAGGTAGGTCGGATAAGACCAGACCCGCCTGCTTACCCTGTAACTGGGTAGGCGAATCTTCTGCTGGTATACGCGCGGAGTTTTGGATCCAAGGGCACTTTTTGCCCCTCATCACGTGCATCCCTTATGTGAGAATCAATGCACATTTTTCACTACACCCGGGCATTGATACAGCATTACTATTAGGGAACACCCCAATAAAATATGAATATGTGCTTGAATAAAAAACCTACCTATCTTTACACTTGCTGGCTACCTAACACAATCCTATACCTTTATCCAAGTTTCAGACCCATAATAAAAAGTAAAAATTTCACCACAAGCAGAGGACCACGGGCTTGCCAGAAGCAAACAAAACAAACATTGGCATCCTCCAACGCGAGAAGCTCCATGCTGGAAAGTTGTCTATGCACAACAGGAAAATTCTTGGGAATTGAAAAGCAAGGAAGATTAGGCACGATCTACTAATAGCTGTTGACCAAACTCCATAGATTATATTCCTTTTCAAAGAAATATAGCTTAATGTGCCTAATTAACTGTGGATGCAAACAACTTTCTATTGTGCAACTTATAAATGCTTCTAATATGTGCATCTTGACAGCATAACTATGTTTATGCCAACCTAACATCCCAACACAATCTGCAATATGAATAGATTATCAATAAATGTAACTCATTTTCACAAAGATATCTAAAATCTATGTGACAACATAAATGTATCTAGATTAACATCAAGGCATGAGATTGATATCAAGAAGACATAGGAAAGTAAATTTGAGTAAATGTAATATGAGACAACATAAATGGGTCCACATTAACATCAAGGCAAGAGATTGATATCAAGAAGACCTAGAAAAGTAAAATAAAATAAATTATTATGAGAATTTACATTAGCAGTTGCACCAACAGGTGTATTTGCAGGTGAAGTTGCTTCTATGTTCTGTTGACCAAGCAACATATCAACCTGATTGGTTGTGCTCCTTTTGTCTGGAGTCTCCATCTGGATGCTCTCGTTAACTTTCAGAAGCAATGCTTCCAGTCCAGGAGAAAGTTTGCCATAATCATACTTCCTAGATGTTTCTGTAACTACGCTCATGCGACTAGAGTTACTTGTACCATCACCAGAAATCTCATTAGGACGCAACTGAGAAAAGTTTTTCTTTCCTCTAGTTAGAGACATGGCACTTTCATGGTCATCAGGCATCAACTCTTCTGTTGGTGTCCTGAAGCTCCCAGCAGAAAATCCAGATCGGTCCTCAAGAGGCAACACATTACGGAAATGCAGCGAGAAGGCGGTTGAATCAAGAGTTATGTCATGATTATCATCTTCAGATGCCTCTGACATATGCCCAGAATTGATAAAGCTCGTTGATACTGGACCAAAAAGATTTTCATCTGCAAGATTCAACGAGAATAGAAACTTCAAAAGCAAATATCTTGCAAGTCCACATTTTGAAAAAGACAAAATCGAGTCCAAACACAAAATGCTGCAGAAAGCACAGATACTACATGAGCACCCCTCACCAGAATAGGATAGCTAAAGACATAACATTTACCTAAGGTGTGTCTCTTAACTAAGAACATTAACCTAAACCTTCAAAACTTCAACCTTTCTGAAGTAACAAAGCAAGAATTTAACAGGAACCACAGGGGGGGTTGGGTTGTTGGGTGGTGGTGTGTGCAGGGTAAGGGAGAATGCTCAAAAAGAAAAAATTTTGCTGATATCTTTAAGCAAGTCAATCGTTAAAGATTTAGTTTGCAGAAATATGATTACACATGCCTTCAAACACAAAAAAAAAGGATAAAAAATCAATAGCATACACCTTTAAAGGAGGAGGAAGTTCCACAATACTGGGAACAGGTACAAAACAATTGTATACACACTGAACGAAGGCAAGAACTACAGTTTAGAAAAATGGTATGCAGTAGTCAGTCAGACAGGTCACTACATAGTTAGTACTTGATATATATGGACAAGTATAAATTTTTTTGGACTTTTAAATAATAGAAAATGTGAAGTGATGTTTAAATAATTGTTTCGTACCATTAATTAAAACTTACATTAAGATAATGATACTGAAATGCATACTAACTTCAGCCAAATAGAATATAAAACTAAGTTGATTGATGAACAATAAGCTACCAGAAAAAAAAAATATTGATGAACATAACCATGGTAGAATCATAATCATACTAAAATGCATTAACACAGACAATTGATTGACATTTTTTTTTTTTTTTGAAAAGGAAAAGGGTGATTATCCCTTTGATAACTGCCCAGTGATTCACATAATTATACTAAAAATGCATGCTAATATCAGCCAATTAGAAAAAAGCTGTCTCGATGAATGACTGATGAACAATAGATAAGAACATGGAAACAATGATCTACATGGTGGCGGCGCGCTGGCAACATTCCATAGAAATGACCTATTTCGGTGTCCGCCCCATGCCGACATGTAATGATGTCGAAATTCTTGAATGGTGCCAGCATACTGATGGCATTTCAACAATTTTGTTGATTCTCATATCAACCATTTCAACAATTTTGACGATATGTTTGGCTTTAAGTCAATTTTTTCATTTTTCAAATGGCAAATGGCATGTTGAATGCATGATTTCTTAACCCATAACTGCCTTAAAAAAGGCATCTTGCCTCTCCCCACAAACCATTGTCTCCACAAAAAATGATAATTATTGTTGTATTGGAATTGGGTCTTTGAATTTCGGCATGTAGCTGTTGTATTTTAACTTTAAATTCGAACATGTTGTATTGCATATTGCCTTTGTGTCCTAAATGTTGCATTAGAATTCGGACATGTAGCATTCCCTTGTTGCATAACCTTCTAACATTTATAAATTAGTAAATTGTGATTTTAAGTGTTTATCAAGTTTTTTTTTTTAATAACATAATTCTGTGATTTTCTTCTAATTCTGATCACCTCAACTAAATTCTGGCATTTCCTAGGCATGCATCGGTGTGCCTCCCAAATGAGCAATTTACAAGGTTTTTGGGGTATTTGTCTAGTTTTTTGAGCAAGGGATTTTGGAGGAATCTGAAGGGCTTCATTAGAAAAAGAGGCAAATATATGAAGTGCTCGGCCCCACTACCCGACAAACCACAGAATGGCCTGTTTATATGTATGCGCTTCGGTAGGGGGACACCGAGGAGTACTCAGCCTAGGAGGCATTTTGTTAAGCACCGGCAAGAACGATTATCCTCCAATTCAAGCATTAAGTTGAAAGATTCTCAATTGGAAAGACCGGTTATTCATCCTTTCCATCCACCTCCTGCGTTGCGTTCGATTCACCACTTACTGTTACTCCAGAAATTGCTACTTTACTCGCACTCATAGAACCAAAAGACGCCAACTTTACTCGAAAACCAACACAGTGGCACCCGAAGAACGATTCATCAAGCGAAAAAAAGGCCGCATACCATCGTTCGATGTCACTGACCCAGCGGCACTTCCGGGCGAGAAATCCAACACACCCTTCACGATGAGCTCCGCCTCGTCTTCCTCCACCTCCTCCTCCTCCTCCTCCTCTACGCGTCCCTCCTCCCCTACGCCACTGAAACCGGCCTCCCGGGGGTCGGCGCCGTCCTCGAGCGAGGCGGGGGGCCTGGAGTCGGGAGGGGTCTCGAGGTCCTCGTCGCGGTCAAAGACGTGGACGGCGGTGGTGTCGGCGAAGCTCACGCGCCTAGCCCGCTTGCGGGCGGCGGTCTCGTCCTCCGCTCGGCGCCGCCGGTCGTCGGCGTCGGGCTCGGCGTCCACGACCGGCTCGGCGTCCATGGGGATTTGCGGGGGAACCGGAGACCGGTGGGTAGGGTTTTGGGGGAGTGGAGTGGAGGGAAAAGCAGCTTCGCGCGGATGGAGCTGCGGTTTGAAGTGGGGGATTAGCGTGAAATGACGTGACGGCCCTCGCGTTGCTAGAAAGAGGGGAGGGTAATTATGTCTTTGTCGTATAATTTGCACTTTTGCTGGTTGACTATAGCTTTGCCCCCACTTCCAAATACATCAAAAATTAAACAATGGTAAGCAATTGGAATTAGTTGAATTTTTGTAACCTTTATAGTCAATTATATTTTATAGTTAAAATCGATAAAGGTGCATTTTACAAGTGACTCAAGTTATACTCACATAATAACACATTAAAATCTATTTTATATTTAAAATTTTTGTACTATTAGGATTTAAAAATATATATATTTACCGCATCTCGTCAATCTAATATATTAAAGGTTTGATTAGCACTTATGTTATCGAGTAAATATATCAATAGAAATTTATGAAAATAAAATATATGATGATCCATTGCTCTTTTCAAGGATAAAAAAAAAAATCATATAACAAATCAAAAGAAAAAGCATATAACCATACTCATAATTCATTTGATATGAGAATAACTATTACATACATCATAATAGCTATATATCCCTACCTTGTAAAAAATTCATTGGTTATTGAACTTAATCCCACCACCAATAGGATGTCAAGTAAGGGATTTATATGAAATAACAATGCAATAACTGTTAAATGAATATAAAACTATCCATATTACATGTAACAAATTGACTATTCGAAAATATATAAGGAACTCTTTTAAATTATTTTGAACTTACACGAGTATATACAAAAATCCAAGACCATGAGAAACTGTAGTCCATGCAGTGAGAAATGTTACAATTCATAGGTGAGAAAATGCCCGTATCAGTGCAGTAAACAATACCGATCACTTTTAGGGCTATATTATACATTAAGATTGGAAGGACAAGATGAAAGTGTTGGCATATGACTTTCAAATTAAAGACACATGCTGCCAAAGTTGGTGTCAAGGGGGGGGGGGGGGGGGGTAGAGGGTTCCAAGATCATTAGATTATGCCACAATCTTTACTTTTTGTCAATCATCCCACTCTTCACCCTTCCTAATCTTTAGATTTCCATTAATAAATATAACTCATTTTTTATTTTCCTTCCCTAACCTTATCCTCTTAACTTTGCCCCCAAGTGCCACCACAATATCACAAAGCAAATTTGCATCTTGATTTTGGAATCTTTGTTGCAAGGAGAGATGAATCCTTCCCCCATTTCTGGTCTTTTGAAGAACCTAAAAAAAAAACCTCCCATTATAAGCAATACCTCCATTATTCTGCTGGGTATAATTCAAGAATGGATGAGTCAGTGATTCAGATACTTTCTTTCCTTAATCTCGATTCATATGTCAATGTTCAAAATTGTAATATTCAATGGGATTATAGCAGGTTGCTAAAAAATATAGTACTGTAATGAATTTTTTTCATCATTTCTTTCTTTTTGCATTGTAGGATTGTTGTAAAACACTGCTATTTTTTTAGTTTTCTTATAGCTATTGCATTAAGATATATGTGGCTTGATGTTTCACTTCACCTTGAATGCTCACTTGTAAGGAGCATTTTTCCTGTACCCATTCTCAAACAACTCGTAAAGAAGGTATCACCTAAAATAGAAAGGTCATTTTTATGGAGGATTGTGTTATCCATTACTGTTTCCTAATTGCTATTATTATCATTACCTAATAAACAAACTAAAAAACATAAAAAGTTAGTTGTAACTCATATATTTGCATGTATTCTCGAGAAAATAAAGCAATACCCACATAGGTCACAAAGAAGATATTAACGAACCACAAGAAATTTCCACCCTATATAACCTTAAAAGTAGCTTTTAAGTGCCCATGTCACATCGGAAAAACAAAATAAGGATAGGATTGACGATCTACTTTCACAATTGCCACAGCACCATCACAAATGCTATGGTACAAGTAATACAACAGTAATGCTACATCATTGTGTTAACCCCTCGAAAGGAGACAACAATAATGCTTCTCCCCTCCACCTTCCAAACAAGCCCTACACGTTCCTTGCGGTTTCAAAATCGTCAACCCCTCGAGGGCACTTTCGTCGTTGCATAATTATCTCCTGCCAAACCTCTTTCATTCTTTCCACGTGTAACAGAACCATAGCAAACCTGCTCCACTGAACACACGCGCACACATAAACAATTGAACAAAACAAGCTCTCCTACCTCAAAGACTAAACAATTCCCTCCAAAACCCCCTAACGAGAGAAGGAAAATCTTCATCCAAATATAACAAAAAAGATCTCACAAATGTCCAAGAAGAAACCCCAGAGACCCTTACAATAGAATAAGATGAGGCAAAAAGTTCAATATTGTGAGATCCACCTGAACGAAAAGAAAGATTAGACAAATGTCCACTTGATTAGATGGATATGAACCAACAGTTTGGCTAAAGGGATATACACTTAACTGGATAGTTCAAATATGCCGACCAAACAAGTATGGCATATCCGACTAAAGATATAGCTGGATAAATGGACTTCCCAGTTAACTCCAAGGGCAGGCGGATAAACTTGTCTGGTAGAAGTTTGCCAGGTAGCAGCTACTGGGCAGATGTTTGCAAATCTGGAAAGCACTTGTAAATATGATCCCTTTTCAAGTACTCAACACGCACAGAAAAGATGAAGGTGTCTGTCATGAATAATAGCATTGTGATAGCTCTTCCAGATAGTGTGGCTGTATTTTATGGTCATAATTGCAGTTTAAATTACCATCAAGTACTACAGGTAGAATGATAATGTATGGTACCACCAGCTGGAGGCATTTGTGTTACCCCCTTGTGAGTTGCAGTCTCTCCTTCTCATCCTGTAGGGCTGCATCCTAATGTATTAGCCTTCTTCCCCCATTTAATAGATGATTATCTTTCAAAAAAAAAACAAAGTGGCATGTAGCATCGATGCCACATATCAACAAATGGAAACTATAATCACTTATCCAAAACTGCATCAAGCTAATTAGGATAATGTATTAGGCAGGTAGGTTTCAGTGTGAGGTTTTTTAGCATAAACCATTGGCCGATGACTTCAAAGAAATAATCCAGCTAAAAATTAACATCAAATATTCAACTTTCCCAGCACGTCAGAGGCGAAAGCCAACTAGCAGTTGAACATGGAGACGGTACTCTTATGATCAGAAAGTAGAAAACAATGAGACATGATGTGATTAATCACCCTTTCTCTTTAAAAAAAAAAAATGATGTGATTAATGGCAATTCGGATTTTCACGTTGGTCAGTTTATTTAGTTGTGAAAAAATGTACAAAAATCAGCAGAAACCCTTTACATGCCAATCTGTTCGAAACCCAACTCTTTTTCAAGCAGGAGGCTAGTCACAGAACTTGATTATCACCACAGAGCCACCAATCAAAATAAAGTGGTTTTGGAACATAAAGAATGTAGGTTCTAGCAAAAAGCATACATTATTGGATCGATTTGGTATAAATGGAGGACTCTGGGTAGGGGGCCATCATTCATCATCGTTCAGTGTAAATTGTCCGACGTCCATGAGCTCCACGTAGCATGATCCACAAAAGGATTTCACTCTCGCAGGTTATCAAATGTGAACCCAAGATATCAGATCTCGATCAAACAGCCTTCACCACTCTGCTGTGCCACAGCACCTTGGGGGAGCCAGAAAAGACCAAAGAAGTCTTAGGAACTTGGGCACAATTTAATTGAATACAAATGCTTTTCATAAATAAAAGAGAATTACAATTTAATTGGTCTAAAAAGTCTTCACTGGTATCACTAGTGATTTCGACAAAGGTGGCAGTAATCACTACACGGATAGAAAACAATACAAACTTGGAACTCTGAGTTTAGTGGTTTTTTTTAGCGGCCTAAATTTAGGTTTAAAACTATGCTTTTAACTAATATTGACTTTATGCATCACTGAGGAGCTTATTTAAAGCTAGAACAACATTTTCCTTTTTGGATAGAGATTAATTGTAATTAATCCCATGGACATCCATCTAGAGACATTTAATTTTTGCTAGTGATGGTAACCGAAGATTGTCTTGGAATATGCTGTGCCTATAATTATATTAAGGACAATGTATTTAAAATTTTTTAACCATGGCATATCACCCGGTGGGTATCCCGAGTGAGTACCATGGACTACTGGTATATAAACACATATAATATTGTTGATTTTCTTTTGAGAACATGTTGCCGTTATGGTGGCTGACATCAAATACCTACCAAGATATTCCATTCACTTTGTGTAAACTTAGTTCTATTTTACATTTATTTGTAAGGGTGTGTTGTACACCTTTTGTTCGTTGTCAGATTGTATTACAATTTGTCATTTACCTCTCTATATATAAAAAAAGGTAGGACCTTTATAAAATTTATGAGCCTTTCATTTATTTCCACTTGGTATCAGAACAGTAGTCCTAAATTGGTGCCCTAGATATCCCACCGAAATAAGCCTCCGACACCCACCACCTAAACCCTACCCTAGCTGCCACCAGAGGGCCTCCATCGATGGTCTGCCGATGCCACCGTCTCCGCCTAGCCGTGTTGACTCATCAGGCGACGCAAGGAGGTTGTTAGTTGGCCATCTGGGGTGGTACCACCCCTTCCTCACCGGTGAAATCACCTTGACTGCTAAGGAAGCGGGTTGTGCGACCCCTTTAGTAGGGGCGACAACGCCTCTTGCTTCTCTGACCAGCAAGGGTCACCTTGGGTGACTCTTCTCCCTTCATTTGATCCCCTTATGAGGTCTAAATAGAGAGGACAACCCATTCTCACTAGATCTCGCCTTGAGAAGGGTTGCTTCATCGTTCTTAAGTTCGTTCATGATCTGAAAATTCAGTTTCAGGCCATGTTTTGGTGACATCAGATCTGATTTGCATCTAGATTGACTCTATTTTCATTCAATGGGCAATCGAGGATTGCAAGATGGCTTCCTCAAGTTCTACTATGTCCAGGTCTTCTGAGATCTCTCCGAACATTTCACGAACACCGAGGGATATAAGAGTCCGTTTTTCGATCCAATGATCAAATTGGACAAGATCAATTATTCACGATGGTCCCAAATGTTCTTGATGACCGTCAGGGATCATGGCAAGGAGCACATATTGAGTTAACCTGACCCTACTGAGAAGGCAGGAGTCAATGCTTCTTGGGATCGCGATAATGAGATGGTACGTGCCTGGTTGATGAACTCGGTGATACCCAGGATAAGAGATAAAATCATGTACTACCCTATGGCCAAAAAGATGTAGGATTCCTTGTGTGAGACATATTCACATGAAAAGAATTCCTCCCGAGTCTTCCAGATATATCACGAGTTGTTTCATCTCCGTCAGGATGGGAAGCCTTTACCCTAATACTACTCTCAGGTCAAGGGATTATTGGAGAGACATAATTCCTACAGACTTAGTTGCACATGTTCCTTTTGCCGTGCCTTCAAGAGGGAGCTTGCAGTCTCCTTATATCTCTCTGGCTTGGGACCAGAGTATGCAACAGCCTAAGATCAGATTCTGACGATGACTGACCTACCCACTCCTGAGGAGACTTATAGTAGATTTAACAGGATCATTATTCCTACTATCTCTATTGAGACTACAGACCAGACCACTGCTTTAGCAATTTCTCATGGTCCCAGGAGAGGGACATCGTCTACTCGTGGTCGTGGCCGTGGGTGGGGATCTGGAGGTCATGCCTAACCTCCATGTACTTATTATAGCTGACTGGGCCATATGGAGGCCACATGCTAGCAAAAGCACGGGAGGCCTATTACTACTCACCAGGCGACAGAGACTACTCCATCTACACCTAAGACAGTCATTAAAGCAAAGTTTAAGGACTTGTTATACAAGATTGGTCATCTCTCCTAGTCTAGTTCTACAGACACTGCTGTTGTTGCCTCCTCAGGTATTGTTGGCACTTACTCCTTGTTTGCCCTTAGATCAGGTGATTGATTGGTGGATTCGGGGGCTTTGCAGCAATTATGTGGCACCTCAAATTCTTTTTCCAACTTGAGATCTATCCCTCCATGCAAGGCAGTCCAAGTGGCAAACGGTAGACTGTTACACGTTACAAGAAAGGGTGGAGTAACTCTTCCCTCTACATTACAGCTGCTAAATGTTCTTTATGTCCCTGATTTTCCATTTAATCTTCTTTCTGTTAGCCGCATTACCATAGAACTCAATTGCAGAGCCATTTTTCATGCGAACTCATGTGTCTTGCAAGATCGACTCATGGGGAGGACAATTGATGCAAGACATGAGGAAGGAGGGGTGTACCGTTTAAGTCGCTCTCTGATTACTGCTGCTGCTTTTATGAGTCAGGGGGGAGATTGCCTTAGCTGCCGGCCACGTTCTTGTGGAGAGACTTAGACGTGTGCTACCCCACATACTTGTCAGTACCACCATTACCTGCGACGCATGCCAGCTGGACAAACACCACCATGCTAATTTCCCTATTTCCAATCATGTTGGATTTTCGACTTTGTTTGATTTGATTCATATGGATGTGTAGGGTACAAGTCGGGTTCCTAACTGTCTTAGGCATCGTTATTTTCATGTTCTCATTGATGATTTCTCTCATGTTAGTTGGTTATTCTTGATGGAAAATAAATCCGATGTGGGTACTATCATTAAGAACTTTGTTATGAAAATAAAGACCCAACTTCTGTCACCATTCAGATGTGTCATTTTAGTAATGCCTTCGAGTTTCGCACTTTTCACTTATTGCAATTTTTCTGTGCTAATGGTATTGTTTACCAAACTACTTGTGCTCATACCTCTCAGCAGAATGGAATTGTTGAGAGAAAACATAGACACCTGTTGGATGTTGCATGCACCTTATCAATTCACCATTCTATGCTTGCTTTATATTGAGGGATGTTGTTCTTATGGCTTGTTTTCTAATTAATAGGCTGGCAAATTCTACCATTCATTAGCAAATTCCATGGCAGGTTTTGTATCTTGGCCGCCCTCATTATTTGTTATCACTCGTGTTTTAGGTGCGTTACATTTGTTCATGATTTGACTCCTGCACCGGATAAACTAGCGCCACGGGCTGTCAAGTGTGTTTTCTTGGGTTATTTTAGAACCCAGAAGGGGTACAAATGCTTTGATCCCCTTCATTCCCGCCACTATGTTTCTACAGATGTGACGTTTCATGAATCTATGTCATATTTTTCCACTACCAATTCAGACTTATTTCCTATGACTGGAGAGGCACCTATGCCCATTCCACTCATACCTTTCGGTGCTATACCTATGGATGCTCTTTCTACTCCTTCCATTGAGAAGGATCAATTTCAAGACGTTGCTGTTATTTATCAGAGGTCGCATACTACCTTCCAAATCCCCCTCCTCCCACGCCTCTAGCCTCCCCTCATGTGAGCACACGATCTTTAGACACTGACACTTTGGTGCCCAGCGGTGATACAGGGACAGTTGAGGCTATGAAGGATTTACAGGTGGACAATGACCTTCCAGTTGCCATTCGAAAGGCTCCCTGGTCTTGTCCCAAGTATAATGTGGCGAGATATCCGAACACTGCTGATCTTGGTACTGCTTTTTCTAGGTTTACTAGAGCCTTAAGTACCACTACTGTGCCGACTTCCTACTAGGAAGCCATACTTAATCCACAATGGCGTCAGGCCATGGACGTGGGACCTTGCACCACTTCCACCAGGAGTCAGTCTAGTTGGGTACAGATAGGTATTTGCACTCAAGTTCCATCCAGATGGGAACATTACCATATATAAAGCACAACTGGTAGCAAAGAGATTCACCCAAACCTATGGGGTGGACTTCTTTAATACATTTTCTCCAGTGGCAAGACTCTCGATAGTGAGGATACTAGTTTCTGTTGCAGCACATTATGATTTGCCACTTCATCAACTTGATATAAAGAATACATTTCTTTATAGTGACTTACAGGAGGAGGTCTATATGCAGCAACCTCCTGGCTATGAGGTGCAAGGGGAGTGTATGTGCAGGCTAAGAAAGATAATTTATGAACTTAAGCAAAGTCCACGTGCATGATTCCAAAAACTATCTCAGGTAGTGGAGTCAGATGGCTTTCAGAGATCATCTGTAGATCATTTCCTGTTAGTCAGGAAGACGGGGAAAGATTTGGTAATGCTTCTTGTATATGTTAATGACTTGATTGTCACAGGAGATGATGCAGATGGCATTAGGCAGATCAAGGAGAGATGGGCTAGCCAGTTTGTGATGAAAGACTTAGGTCTATTAAGATAATTTTTGGGGATAGAAGTTGTACGTAGCAAGCAAGGCATAATTTTATCACAAAAAAAATACGCACTAGATGTTTTACAGGAAATTGGCATGCTTGGGGTAAAGCCAAAGAATATACCCATGGACCTGAAGCTTACCTTTATGATGCGGAGGCACCGCCTGTTAATAGTAATCAGTATAGACAACTATTGAGGAGGATATTCTACCTCACTATTACCAGGCCAGACATCACTTTTGCAATTGGAAGACTTAGTTCATAGCTAAGCCTACAAGGCAGCATTGGGACGCTGCCGTGATGGTCTTAAGATATGTTAAGAGGGCACCAAGTCAAGGTCTTCTATTTAGTCGAGGTACTTCCATGTCAATGGTGCCATATTTAGACGCCAATTATGCAAGTCAATAGGAAATCTACCATAGGATTCTACACCTATGTGGTTAGCCATTTGGTTACCTAGAAAAGCAAGAAGCAAATTGTTGTTTCCAGGTCAAGTGAAGAGTCAGAATACAGAGCTATGACACAGACACCTGCTAAACTTATGTGGGTGAAGTATTTCTAGGAGATTTACATATACAGCTTACTAGTCCTATGGAGATAAGATGTGATAATGTCACTACTACATATATTACCAATAACCCAATGTCCCATCAGAAAACCAAACATGTCAAGGTGGACTGTCATTATATTAGAGATCTTATTCAGAAAGGCTTTCTCTATACAACCCGAGTTGCTACAGATGATCAGACAGCAAATATTTTTATCAAGTCACTTCCCATGATAAATATATATGCTCCAACTTGAGAGAAAATGTGGACTTCGTTCTATTTTGCATTTATTTGTAAGGGTATGTTATACACCTTTTGTTCATTGTCAGCTTGTATTATGTCCTTTACCTCTCTCTATATAAAAAGAGATGGGACCCTAATAAAATTCATGAACTTTTCATTTATTCCCACTCTCTTTCATAAAATACCTTTTTCTTAAAAAGGAAAAGGATGTTCACATGAGAATTTTGTCATAAAATAATTACCAGGATATTCCATTAACTCTACCCAATTGGCTTGTCCCCAAATTATATGTTGGTCTGAAGTGTGACCTGGATTAAACCCTCTCACCAAATATTTACGGAGGCTGAGTTGGTTCTATCATCTAAGGTTGAAACAATCAATATCATAATTTCCCATACTGGTATTGAATTTCCTTTTTCTCAACCCTAAAAAGCATCAAATTTGATCTACTTTTCCTCAAATAGACTCATCCTTGAATCTAGATTCATACATTTATAGTAAAGGCATGCAGTGGCTAACATGTGTATCCTGCCTCCTGAAGCAATAAATTTAACATCCTCGAGCAAATAGCTAGTTCAACTTCTTTCAAGGTCGAGTACAAACTCAAACAGGCATCAAGGTATAAAAGAGCACCTTTTGTACTTCTTATTGGAACCACATGGGCAGGGGTCGTTCTTATTTACGCGCTTGCTCTTAGCTGACTTGGACTGGGCAGCCTCTAATGTTGATGAACCTGTCAACTTTTTCAACTGAAGATGTTGCGAAGCAACTACTTAAATTAAAAAAATAAAAAAAAAGTGAAAGCTTACATCCAAATCAAATTTATAGAAAACTCATACAGTAAGAGCTGTTGACTAGCGAAAATATAAAGTTAGTCATCATTTTTTTTGAGGGGAGATAATCATCATGTTATAGAAAACTTATATTGACCCATGCATATGTAATTCATCTTAAATTTATAGAGCATTCTCGTAACCAAAAAATGGAAATGGCAGAAGCTGAATTTGCTACCAAGCTCTACAAACAACAGCTGGAAATTTCAAAAAATAAAAGCTGAACAATATCATTTTTTATGCTCTGAACAAAATATCTTTAAACTGTCATAAGCTCCAGTTTTTATCTATATCATCAGAGAGCCATCCCTAAGGTAACACTGGTAACTATTTCACCTTTCTATATCAATACCTTATACCAGAAACGCTTAGATTTAAATGTGAAAATTGCATTGGCAATCGAAAACTTATGTAATTAGCCCCACATGGTATGGAAAAAGACTTGGTTCTTTTGTTGGACATATAACTGAAGCCAAGATAAAGAACACAGTTTCAGATTGACAGGAACAGTTATGCTGAAACTAGAGAGATGATCCAGATCAAACTGAATGGGCTTGATAATAACATAAAGAAAGAATTTGGCTTAGAAAATTTAAGAGACAGAGATAGAGGGGGCTAAATTTGATAAGAGTTTCACTAGTTGCAATAATAATAATAACAGCTCCATATGGTGCCCAGTTTAGAAGGCAGTAGAATTCTATCTGGAAGATCACAAAACAAGGATAAGAGACCACCTCAGACAAGGTTGTGGGCAATGGTTTGCCCTCTTCCTTCAATTTCTCGATTTTCTTCTGTGCATCCTTAACCCATTTAAACTTTGCCAATGCACTTTCCACTTCAGCTATTGTGCAATTGCAGTGCTTTGCAGCATCTTGTTTCTGGCTGTTAAGGATATTCTATAAGAAAAAAGGGAACATCAATTAGAGAATCTGACTGTAGCATAATCACATAATCACAACGGATGATAATCATTTACTTCCCACAATGTATGAAGCAAGAAGAGGAAATGTGTATAAAGTATTACAGATATTCCTTTGTTATGGTGTGTGTCATTAAGGCACCCATTGAAATAATATCCCTTTCAGTTTCATTATCATTTGGAGAAATGGAATTGTGAAAAAAAAAAGGAAACACTATAGAAAAAAGTATGTGCAGTCAAGGACAGTCAAGTGAACATGTTGTCAGATTAATGAGCTTTAGCAAGCTTTCTGACACTGTTGCTTTGTGCACTGGCCATCCATTTCAAGATCTTAAACATGATTCCCTTGAGTTTGGCATGGTCTGGCAGAAGCACAAAAACAGAAAGTAAACTCTTAATTTCTTCCTCCTGATTTAGGTCACTATTAGCAGACTGCCAAGAAATATCATATATAGTTCATAAACATGGTTGGTGCCATTGATTTAACATTTTTACCATCATGAACTTCATAAAATATTGAGATTCGTCATGCATAAAAGGTGGGAATTCCTCTGCCGACACCCCTTTTCCCTTTTAAATGCTTATATCCATTTCATCAAGAGATATTGTTTGTTGGCATCAAATCTCTTCAATCTGCAGTAAAGATTATCTGTGTTCTACTTATGTTATGAACAGCAGTAACAAAACACACATTGAGAAATAAACTCTGAAATTATGCTAAAGGTCCTCCATTTGCTTCCTATTCTAGATCCTCTTATTAGGTTTCATCCCCTTTCCCCATCACATAAAATTTGATCATATGCAATATATATCTTCCACAATTTCAATTAGTGGCAATACCATTTTTTCTCATAAGGCCTTTCTTGTAACTCCCCAATTTTAATGCTTATAGTTGGACCAGCCCTCACCCTAAAGCAGCTTTGGAATGGGTTTGTGTCACACACAAGATGGGAAAAGGAGCAAATAGGTAGACTCCTCAAAGCATTCATTCGTTAAGCTACCTCTGTTTAATAGAATACAAGACATCATTTAACATATTATTTGACCTTCTTGGATAGAGGTTTTTATAACCCTTTGATGAGAAAGTCATTGACGAGTGATTCTCATGCTTGGATAGGCACCTAAGATGGAAGTCAAAAGTTGTTGATGAGATTTCATCCCTTCACCAAAAGCAACATGTTCCATTGCTGGAGTTATTTTCATCCAAGTGAGTTTCCAAAGTACAAAACTACAATGGAATTGATCGAAAAGGACAATTCACAAACAATTGGACTTCCTCACCTAGTCACAAGACTTCACTGGACAACAGGATGAATCTCACATAACTTTCTCCATAATAACACTTTTACCAATAATTTCATAAAAGATCCCCAAAGCATTCTATCCACAAAAAGGTAATGGTCCTCCCATCATCTCCATTTCCACTCGCATTGCACATTTCTGACTCTTCTAGCCAACTGTGACTATGCATTGGATGGAATTTATAAATCCAATAAACGGTTCAAACCAATCTTGAACAGAAAAAAGATACTTTGATGCCTACCGGTATCAGTTTTGGCCAACACCCATTTTTGTAGGGTTTATGGAGCCCTCGGGTTCCTCAAGTATCGAACGAAAAACTATAACATCAGAAAAACATGCTCAATTCAGTAAAATCCAACTCCATTGTTGCTTGCTAAATTCAAGATTTTTACAAACAAGTAACTACACCAACAAGAAACAAGCATTACCCACCAGATTCTTCACAACAATCATCAAACAAACAACACCTCATCATAGCAAATTCCCTTCACCCACCTCTCCCGAAGGATCAACCGACCCGAGATGCCGCAAAATCGCCAGTTGCTTCTCGAACGCGGTGGTAATCGTCGCCTCGCTGAAACTACGGCCCATGATGAAGTCCTTCAAAGACCCCATCTTTCTCGCCTTATCCATCTGGTCAGCGAACTCTACCAATTCAACACCCAACGAAACCGACAAAGATTCAAACTTTCCTTCTGAAATCGATGGAAAAGAAGAAAATCCAACTACCCAAATCGGGATTTTTACCTACGAGAGTGAATGTGGGCATCGCGCCCTCGGCGGGCTTCTTCCCCGTGAGAGCTCCCTTGATCTTGCCGAGCCATCCCTCGCCAGCGAGCCAAGGCGTCGAGGAGGAGATCGGACGGGCGAGGAGAGGGCGGAGATTGGGAGAAGATGATCGGAGCGAGGCACTGAGGAGAGCCGCAAGAGATCTCCGGCTCATTAGAACTCTATTGCCAAGTTGCGGATTTTGGTGGCGGCGATACCCGGAGGGTTTAAGGGGCGTTGCTTGAGCTTGAGGACTCATTTACCTCGGTGTGTTTGGCGGGTGGTGGCGTTTAAGGCGTAAGTGGAAATTATATTTATTTGGGTGGTGGGGGGTAAGGATAGGTTAAATATAGAGTTAAAATGATTAGTATATTAATATGGTATTAATGGATATCTCTTTAATAATATAAGTAGGAATAGAGAATGTTAGTAGGTATTTGTTTATTATTAAAAGTGAAAGTGGAGGATATAGTAGGTTTTTTTTTTAAAGTAAAAATGAGAGTAGAGAATAATTGGTGTATTGATGTAATGTTTGTATTTAAATAATGGAAAAAACTTAAGATAACCTTTAACCTAGGTTAACTCCATCGACAAACGGGACCTAAAGCTAAGCGTGTTTGTTCAAAATGGGGATAATTTACCTTTAAAAAAAATGAAGCTAATTTAACTTGATTGTTAAGTTAAGGTCAACCTAGATTATAGGGATTTAATCCGATTTGACACAACTGGTTAACCTTCCTCATCTCTCATTTCACAAAAATAAAAAATCGTGATTATTTTACTTTACAAATAAGATAACCAACAGTTTAACTCAACTCGTGGTGGATGTAGAACAGGAATATCAATTTTAAATTCACTTAATTTAAACTCAAATGATGTGATATGGGTTTAATTTTAAAATCAAAATAAGTATGAATTTAAAAAATTATCATGACTTATTTATTCAAGAAACATGCATATACATGATATTTTTAACATTTCATTTAGTTTGATTTGAACTAATTTTTTATTTCTATTTTAAATATCATAAAATTCTTCAACTTCTATGCA
This sequence comes from Thalassia testudinum, assembly GCA_037157565.1. Lineage (NCBI taxonomy): Eukaryota > Viridiplantae > Streptophyta > Magnoliopsida > Alismatales > Hydrocharitaceae > Thalassia > Thalassia testudinum. The sequence goes on along the minus strand of JAZHRO010000036.1, from coordinate 180,159,886 downwards.
TAAATCATATATTTTTGTTGAAAATTTGTGTATCATGATAAATTTTACGATCCTTAGATGAATATGAGTATGAATTTAAACCTAAAAATTTGATAGGTAAATAATTAAGATATTGATCATGGATTTGTAAAAAAATATAGATTTGAATATAACTAACCCCAATCCAAATCCAATTCATTTATATCTTCAAATAACACTCAATTTTTGTAACTCTAATTTAACTTTCATTTAATAAACATCAACATAGATACCTTCATCACGTATTTAAATGCAAGGATTGTCCCCTTTTTGCATTTTATGCAACAAAAGCTAACTGCATGCAAGTGTTTACTTAATGAAGCAAGAAGAACAACCCATGAATTGAAAGCATTTATCCTATATTAAAATGAGGTGCAGTTGCTCACAGTACCACATGTCCTCTAACTATTGAGCTATCACCATCTTACCTTCCCCTCTTCGTAAACCCCACATATACTCATATACTAAAATGAAGTGTAATTTTACATTTTTTCTCTTTCTTTTTACTCATATTCGGTTGAGTTATATATCTTCTCTTCCAACTTTTTCCATAGTGGCAAGTGACCACTAGAGCTTTATGACCCCTTACACTCAACTCTCTTTAATTTCACATTGTGATGTTCTACTTCCTAAAGTAATTCTAGATATCTACAAAGTATTAAAATATAAATTTTGAAACCACACTATATGCTTTTCTACATATGTATTCTTTAATTGACTTTCCAGCCTCATCCATTAATATACATTTTCATGTTCCTTGTGAATTTTGAAAGATTATTATCATGGAAAGACCTTTAAAAAAGGGATTGAGAAAATAATAGTTGGTATAGTCATTTAAGGTATAGACGTAAATGTTGAAATAAACGCATATAAGAAACAAATAAACAAAAATATATACATTTCCAACATTTTCGTATAAATCAAAAATATTAAATCAAATAAGTTAAGCATGATTTGGCAAGATCTAGAATAAAATAAAGAACAAATAACATGTAATAGCACAAATAAACAAAACGAGAAAGGATTAGATTTTACTCCAATCGAAGTGCCCATTAAGGACTTCCCTTAGATAATGTATCGCCCCCACAATACCGTTGAGTAAGGGTCTGATGAACTCCTCCCAGGATACGACAATCTACCTCCAAGATTCGGCACACTCCGATCTTGGACATCCTCGAAAACCACCTCAGGAAAACGAAGCCGAGACAATTTGGTTTTTAACCAAATTCCCGATTGATCTACTAACTGAATGATTGATCAACCAAAAACTTCTCGTGGATCTCTCAATCTCCTTGTACAAGATCGACAAAAGTGATTGGAGATTTTTCTACCAATCTCACGTCGAACGAACGCAACAAGAAAGAGAGACAAGAACGAGAGGGAGAGAGTGGAGAGAGCTTTTTTTCTCTTGTTATGTGTCCAATGAGAAATCCCTCATAGCTCTTATATAGAGCCCACGACCAAAGGTTTAAGGAAATTCTAGTTTTATGTAAAACATGGCAATTGATCGACCAATTAAGTTCAGTAATCGACCAAAACAATTTGGTCGATCAAACTTCACTAATTGGTTGACCAAACTAACTTCATTGATCGACCAAAACAATTGGTCGACCAATTTTATATTTTGATCAACCAATCCAGGTCAAAATCGTGAGATTAAAAATCCATAGTAAAAGGAGCCAAAGTTTCAAGTTCCAAATTGATTCTCACCCGAGCCTAAGCCCGAGCTGGAGCCGAGGCAAGGTGGGAAGCATGCACGTACATGCGTGCTCCCCAACCCCACCTCTCACTCTTTGCTACATAAGCCATGGGATGTAAAAGCTTTTTACACCCACCAAGAGGTTTGTCCACTTCCAATATGGGACTAAAAACCTCTCCCAAATCTCACTGACTTCAACATGAATTCCCACGTCACCATATAACAATTGCATCCCAATTGATGCAATTAGACTCTCAAATCCAACAATCCCTCACAAATTCATCGTTGAGATTCAACAATAAATTCCCCAGCTACCTCACTTTGCTTTCAATAAAGGTACCTTCTAGTTTGAACCATTACCTAAGTCATTCACCTTCACCACCACAAGAATAAAGTGAAACTAGTCTTGAACTCTAAACCTTTGATGTGGGGTGTATAGTGGTGACAACAGAATGAAATTTTTGGTGATAATCTTCAGGGTTTGTGCTCTTAAAGGCCACACACCCTTTCCTGTTTCATGAGTGTAATTGGGAAAGACCATATTCCCTTACCTGCGGCCTACAGTAACACTCACATAGGTGGCATTCTCCAAAGATGCACTGCTCACATCCTACCATAAAGGTTTAAACCCATTCAGAGCCTTTGGTTTTCCTAAATTTGCAGCTTAAGGCACTCAGGTTTCCAAGGATTGGACTCAGATGCAAAAGCATCTAACAATGAGTGCCAACTAATTCCCCATATAGCTTGTTGTTACCACATTGAACCTACCTTGTGGGATCTCCACTCAGTTAGGTTGGGTTGCTACTGCGGGTGAACTCCCGATGGGTCTCAATTCCATCCTAAGCTTAGACTTAAGAACAAAAGATCTATCAAATTCCTTAGTAAATGGATCTGCTGTGTTATCCTTGGATCCTATAAATTCCACAGCAATCACTCCTTGAGACACTAAATCCCTTACAGACTTGAGTCTGATTTGGATATGTCTCCTTGTTTTTTGATTAAACTTTGAACTCTTAATCTTTGCTATAGCAGTCATGCTATCACAATGAAAAGATATCGCAAGAATTTTCTTGCCCACCATAGGCATTTCTGTAAGAAGTCCCTTTAGCCATGCAGCCTCAATTCTAGTAGTGTCTAAAGCACGTAGCTCAGCCTTAAAGGTAGACCGAGCTAAAATGGTCTGTTTTGTAGATCGCCAGGAGACTGCACCGCCTCCAAGGGTAAAGACATACCCTATAACACCATTACTCTCGGAATTCTCCATTTGATCGATCCAACTTGCATCACTATATCCTTCTAAAACTGAATGATATTTACCATAATGCAAATTAAGGGAAATAGTTCCCTTTAAGTACCTAAGTACTCAGTCTAAGGCATCCCAGTGAGTATGGTTAGGACAGCTTGTGTATCTACTCAACTTAGACACGGAAAAAGAAATATCTAATCTAGTACAGTTAGCCAAATACATCAAGCTTCCTATAATCTGTGAATATCTTATTTGTGAAACAGGCATTCCACTTTTGTTCTCCTAGAGAGTTTTTGATGAATCAAAAGGAGTGCTTATAGCTTTGTAATCTTCATAACCAAATTTATCAAGAACCTTCTTAACATAATGAGATTGAGAAATAGCTATTCCTTTTGCTGACTGAATCAGTTTGAGCCCTAAGATCACATTCGCACCACACATATCCTTCATCTCAAACTTACTACTAAAGAAAAACTTAGTTTCATTCACAATTCTAATGTCTAATCGAAACAATAATATATCGTCTACATATAGGCATAGGACAATACACATATCACCCTTAATCATAGAATAAACACATCTGTTGTGACCTACAAAGTCAAAAGATTGTATACTCTTATCAAACTTTTCATGTCATTACTTGGGTGCTTGTTTCAAACTGTTACGACCCAAATCCAACCCCTCTGGGAACCTGGAAACGGCTTGCCTCGACTAACCCCAAGACCCAGTCATCCAACGAGAGGCCAACCCAAACGTACAAAACAAACCACAAATCACGCATGCAAGTAGCTAATCAATTTAAAAGAAAGACCAACAACGGAAAATATAAATTAAATTCCAGAAGATACCATGCATAGACGGAAAACATATTTCAGTAACCATCACAACTAAGGCAAAAAGGGTATCACGACAATAGTTCTCAACATAAGATAGGAGTACTCACTAACAATAGAGAACAACAGAAACGAAAAAGAACAAATAGAATTATGGCTAGGCTCGACTGGGCCCAACGCTCTCTACAGCCGGTGATGTTAGCTACTCAACTCCCTAACCTATACACAGTTATATATAACAGTGGGTTAGCTTATGCTGAGTAGAGTGCTACATACAACAGTTATATCATTTAAGCAGTAAAGAAAACCACAGATATACATGCAATCATCTAATTATCCAATTAACAGTTAATTTAACAAATAGTGTTTACAAGTCGATTTTCTAGCAAAAGGTCCACAATATCTCTCAATCTTCTTATTCCCTAAGGGAACGATCTTGATTGCAGTTTTCCCGCGATGTAGGATGCACACGTGGCACTTTCCTGGCCGGGAGAGCACCCCGTGGTAGTCCTACACCTAGTCTACTACCTCGAGGTCATAGTTGCGACGTAGTGGTTACTACAGCACGCGCGATAAGCACACGGGTAGCTACCCCGCACTGGCATGTGGTCAGTCGTTTCCACTAGCGTGTACGCCCAAAAGTACAACACGGAACAACACATGGTTTTGCCTTATCAGAATAGGGGTCTCGTCCCTCCACAGTCTGCGTACCCTCATATGACTATCTCAGTTTACCCAGTGGGCCTAACAAGAGTCGGTGTAAGGGGGTCAGTCCTAACCTCGGGTCTCGTGGGGCGGCTAGCTCTCCCCCTACACTAAGTACAGTAGCTCTCCTTAGTACCGTGTACTCGAGGGCCAGCTACTTTCTATACCAAATGGACAGTCGCTCTCCTCAGTACCGTGTACTCGAGGGCCAGCTCACTCCCCTTCGACATCCGATATTTATTTCGTACATGTGAGTTACTCTTCTAGTTCCCTGTAGGGTTCGTGCAAAGGAATTTCTTACTTCCGTGCAGCACACATGCCTCTATTCATATCATGATAAATTTAGGGTATAACAACAGCTCATGGTTTCACAATTCGACACTTATCTATCAAGCTAAATAGGATACAACATATATTTCAATTCAAGTTATGATTCAACGAATGTAAACAGGCAGCTCATAATTTAGCATATTCAGAAAACATTACCACAATTCAACATTCACGGCATGTATAATTATTCATTTTTCTATCTCAGCCTTAGGGTTCATTGTACATCCTAAGGTTCAACCAATTAGTTCTAAATAGCATGCACTTTCATCATTTAATTCACAAGGGATAGTAAAGACCACTCTACTGGAGTAACCAAGAGGTGTGGGGGCACGAACGGCGGACCGCGTAGCCTCTGCGAGTCCCGTGCACACCATGGACGGGCATCCTATTAACACGGACGGTCAAACCAACCACTTCTATATTTCTTGAGATAGGAAAAAGAGTTCAAAATAGCTAGTATAATGCTCCATCACATGGAAATTTCATATAGGAAACCAACGATACCTTATTTACGAAAAAACAACTTCGTTTGGGCCTTGAACCGGCCCAAACACCCTCCCGGTTCACCTGAACCGGACCAGGCAGGCGGGTCCAGCTGAAACGGCCGCCTGGTGCCTGAATCTATCAAATCAGACTAAAATCAGACATCTAGGAGAGGTCTTAAACGTCTTAAATGGCAATAGGAAGCTCACCTTGCGTTCTGCGCTGAAGGTCGAACATCTGGAACTCCTCGCGGTCGTCCTGGGGTCCTTCCAGACGTCTGGCGGTGCACTCAGACGTCTGGGATGGGTATCAGTCGTTTGGAGAGACGTCCAGACATCCTAAAGTGTCTGGGATGTCGCACCCGCGCACCTTCCCAACGGCTCTGCATGTGCACACTAACTTACAGTCACTTGCAGACAACACGTACGAAAAAGAAAGCAAGCAGTCAGGACCTTACCGTTTGAATATGCTTTACCGAGTGTCGGGTGCTACCTCTAGACGTCCGATCAGATGTCTGTTGAGAGATACAGACGTATGATATGTAGAGAAAACTCTCCCAGCACCCTTCACAAGCCTTCCTCTCCTCGCAAAAAACACCCACGCCCTGTGCAGCACACATACACCAAGGCGCTCAATCTTACGCCTACTATGTAGAGAAGAAAACACCGCAAAAACATTCACAAGTCTCAAGAGGGCATTACCTCAGATTTTGTGCGGTATTAGATGTGTGAGGGTCCTCCCAGATGTCCGATTATGCAGAAGAATGTCTCTGCAAAACTGTTATGAGGCTTTTCCTCGCAACAACTCCGCTCCTCTTCTCACAGGAGCCGCAGCAGCTCAGTCGCGCAGTGTCTGCAGCTCACGCATGGCCTCCCCCCCCCCCGGTGACTCCTTGCTCGAGCTCTCAACTCCACCCTCTCACGGCTGCACTCTCGGCAGCGGCTGCGGTGGAGGGAAGGAAGGGGAAGGTGAGATGCGTCGCTCGAAGGATTGGGAGGGCACGATTTTCAAGGCTGTAGGGTTTATATAGGTGGGGTAGGGTAAATTTAGGGTTAGGGTGTGCGTTGGAAGGGTGTGGGGCTGGGGTAAATTGTAAAAGGTACCCCCCACCAGTCCTATTTTACCCGCAAAACCCCCAAACAAGTTCCAGGAGGTTGCAAATTGTAACAAACCCCTCCCAAATCTCCCAAAATGGTCCAATAACCCTTGAGAAGGGTCATTTCACAAACCATAAAGAGATTTAACAAGCTTGCAAATTAACCTTTTTCTCATTCCCAGGAGCTATAATCCCTCAGGTTGGTACATATAAATCTCCTCAAGATAGCCATGAAAAAAGGCAGTCTTCACATTCATTTGGTGGAGAGTGAGATCATAAATAGAAGCCAATGCAATAAGTATCCAGATGGTAGTTATCCTACTTACTAGAGAATAGGTATCGAAATAATCTATTCCTTCCATTTGCTTAAACCCCTCGACAACAAGTCTAGCTTTGTATTTTTCAATAGATCCGTCAAGCCTGAGTTTTCTCTTAAACGCCCATTTACACCCAATAGTAGAATACCCTAGAGGTAAATTAACTAACTCCCAAGTGCCATTAGAGATGATTGACTTCATCTCATTCTTAATGGCATCTTTTCAATACTTAGCTTCAGAAGAAACCATAGCATCACGATAAGTGGGGGGATAGCCCTCGATTTGGTAAGTAATAAAAGCACTTCCCAAATCCTTGGCAATTATTGGTCTTTTATTTTTCCTAGGTTCAGACTCTTCTACTTAATTGGGTTTAAAATGAGAAGTGCTAGCCCTCACATTAGACATCCTTTCCACTTAATCAGAAATAGAACCAGATGTGATGGCTAGATCATTTGAAGTCACATTTTGAGGTAATCCAGTCTTCATAGGGAAAACATCCTAAAAAAATGTAGCATCGCCAAGCTCAACAATAGTGTTGACATCCATGCCAGAAATATCAGATTTTATAATAAAAAATCTATAGGCATAACACTTATCAACGTAAAAGACCACATCAACTGTCTTAGGTCCAAGCTTCTTCCTCTTGTGTTCTAGGACAACCACTTTTGTAAGGCAACCCCACACTCTGAGATATTTCAAACTTGGTCTCTTGTTTTTCCAAATCTCAAATGGACTACTTTCCTTATGCTTGAGGAGAACTCTATTCAAAATATGGCATGCCGTATTCAAAGCTTCCCCCCACATGTAAGCAGGTAATCCTGAGCTTTGCAAGAAAGTGTTGACCATGTTAGTTAGAGTTATATTCTTTCGCTCTGCTATCCCATTATATTGAGGAGAATATGGGGTCGTCACTTCATAAACTATATCAAAAGCTTGGCATTGTTCATCAAATAAATTAGATGTATATTCCCCTCCTCTATCTAACCTCAGTCTCTTGAGAGTTTTCTCAGTTTGTATTTCTGCTTCTTTCTTAAAGATGAGAAATTTACTTAATACTTCATTCTTAGACTTAAGCAAAAATACATAGCAGTATCTGCTACTATCATCTATAAAGGTGATAAAATACTTTTTATTGTCCTTAGTCAGCACACCGTTAAACTTGCAGATATCCGTGTACACCAAATCTCGAACCTCAGTATCTATAGTAGTAGAGTGAAAAGGCTTCCTAATTTGTTTAACCTGCACACATATCTCGCATTTCTTAATTTTATTTATAGTGTGTTGGAGAATCATATTTAATTTCATCATTCTTTTTAAAGAATTGAAATTTACATGACCCAATCTACCATACCATATATCACAAGATTTAATATTACTGCAAAAAGATTGAATCAAATTAAAGCTAACATTATTTAGAGCATTTCTAGATGATACATCTACATCACATCTCACTCTAAACAATAAATCAAAATCTGCCAAATACCCCTTTCTATAAAATATTTCATACCTCAACATAACAACTTTATTACATTTAAAGTTTAACTCAAAACCCTCTCTAACTAACAAGGAACCAGAAAGAACATTCTTTTTCACAATAGGAACGTGCAACACCCTACACAGTGTCCAGACTTGCCCCAAGGAAAACCTCAAGTCCGTAAGTTCAAATCCAAGCACCTTGGCTGCAGAGTTGTTCTCCATCTTCACAGTCATGCCACTGTAGGTTTGATAGGAAAAAAGAACGATCTATCAGTATAAATATGTACATTGACTCTAGTATCCACGAGCCATTCAGTAGGATCGTTAATAACATAGAGTTCGGGTTTTATTGAAACATACCCATCGCTAGTCCTGGCCTCCTCGGTGATCACATTCACTTGAAGGTCCCATCTAAGGTCTTCTGTTGAGCTTTATTAGTAGAACAATCATTTTTCTAATGCCCAACCTACCCACAGTGCCAGCATTATTTGTTCTTGGATTTCTTATGGATCTGGGGCTTGGCCTTCGTTTTGTTTTTATTGTTCTTATTTTTATTCTCGTTGCCTTTAGATGTCATGACATTTACCTTAGACTCCATAGACATTGTAGGTTTCTGTTTTCTATGCTCTTCCTCAATAACAATGGTTATCATCAAGTCATCTAGAGAAATCTTTCCCTTTCTATACTTGCGAGTCGTCCCAAAGTCTTCCTGAGATTTGAGGAATTTCTCAATGATAAACATAATTTGAAACTTCTCAGGAAGCTTCATTTTAGCCTTTGCTAAACCATTGAGTAATAACAGAAATTCGTGTGTCTGCTCTGATATCGATTTACCCTCAACCATTTGGAATTTAAGGAATTTTGCAACAGAATATTTTTCAATGCCAAGATCATCGATATTATACTTCTTGTCCAACTCCTCCCATAGCTCCTTCATAGTGGACGTGGATGTGCTGTACACATCAAACAACACATTAGACAATGTTAATATGATGCAACCATAACAAATACGGTTGCACTCATTTCACACATCCACCGCCTTTGGGCCTTCAGGAGTGGGTTTTTCCTTATCCAAAATCCGGCACTCGATTTCCAACATCGAGATCAAACCAATGGTGAACAACCAAATTTTCATGTGTTGTTGCCAACGCTTGAAATTTTGCTCACCAAATTTCTCGCGCATATCAGGTAAGTCTACACGTGATTTAAAAATCATTTATGACATCCCAAATATTTTAGATTTAAGCGCTACCTTCTCTAAGATTGTTAAAATAAATGCATATAGGAAAAAAATAAATAAAAACATATACATTTCCAATGTTTTTGCATAGATCAAAAATATTAAATCAAGTAAATCAAACATGATTTGGTAAGATCCAGAATAAAATAAAGAACAAATAAGATGTAATAGCATAAATAAATAAAACGAGAAGGGATTAGATTTTACTTCGATCGAAGCACCCATTAAGAACTTCCCTTAGAGAAGGTATCGCCCCTTACAATACCGGTGCGACGAGATCTGTCGAACTCCTCACAGGATACAATGATCCACCTCCAAGATTCAGCGCACTCCGATCTTGGATGCCCTCGAAAGCCACCTCAGGAGAACGAAGCCGAGACAATTTGATTTCCAACTAAATTTCCGATTGATCTACCAACTGAATGATTGATCAACCAAAAACTTCTCGTAGATCTCTCAATCTCATTGTGCAAGATCGACAAAAGTGATTGGAGATTTTTCTACTAATCTCACGTCGAACGAACGCATCAAGAAAGAAAGACAAAAATGAGAGAGAGAGAGAGAGAGAGAGTGAGTGAGTGAGTGAAGAGAGCTTTTCTGCTCTTGTTATGTGTCAAATAAGAGCCCCCTCATGGCCCTTATATGGAGCTCACAACTAGGCGTTTAAGGAAATTCCCGTTTTATCAAAACACAACAATTAATCGACCAATTAAGTTTATTAATCAGTCAAAACAATTTGGTCGATCAAATTTCACTAATTGGTCGACCAAACTAAATTCATTAATCTACCAAAATAATTGGTCGACCAATTTTATATTTTGATAGACCAATCCAGGTCAAAATCGTGAGATTAAAAATTCGTAGCAAAAGGAGTCCGATGAGAACCTCATCATGAACCCTAACTAGCACAATCTAACCTAGATTTGCGAGAAAAAGCTCCTACATAACTTATAGAAAGGCTTGACTCAGAGAATTCTGAGCTTGTGAAGAAAATAGGTCATAAGGGGTAAAAATGCAATTTCACCAACACAATCAGTAAACAGGGTAACTCAGGATCCAAACATAGGTCAAACTAACCTAATAAGAAGGAAAGTGGGATGATTTGATCCAACAAGGGCTACAGCAACTCCCAGCGAATTAAATGGCATCCTATAACCCTAAATCAAATCCACTTCAATTCACGAGGTTCGAGGTAAATTAAAAATCGAATAAATCCTCTAAAAATCATAGAAAAATAATCTCTAGGGTTTAGAACCTTCAATTTGGCCTTGGGAACCCATTTTGACCTACATTGAGAACCATGCCTAATTAATGATTTAATTTAGGTTTTTATGTAAATTGACCTATCAAACAAGGTCTGATCTAGAAATAAAATTTGTCATTAGAATCCTTAGGTCCTATTTAGTCATGCATAAAAACTTGAACCTAAGAAGAGACCTTCTTGACCGACTTTACATTTTGGTCCTCATCTATTACTTTTTGACCCTCAACTTTCAAAACCCTCGCATTTTAACCCCTAGATTCTTCATCGTTCTTTGCACTTAGGTCCTTCCTGCAAAACTTTGAGCAGCGCCATGCTCCGGCGACTTTGCGCGGAGCATAGCGCCGCGCAGGGTGAGGGAGGCCCTCTGCCCATTGAACCGGGTGTTCCCTGCGACGTCTGCTGTCGCAGGGACACCTCCACGACCTCTACCATCGCCCACACCTTCCGTGCGAACGCGCGGAAGGTATGGGTTGCTGCTCCGGCCATCCTCCGGCGAGGGAGGCACGTCGCCTCCCTACGCCCACCCCTCCGCCTTCGCCTTTATAAACATCGCCGTCGCCAGCAGAAGAGGATAAGCTATCTTTGACGGAGAATACCCCCCCACTTCCTCCTCTCCAGCTCCGACAGACGGCCTGCAGCTTCCGGCAACCAACTCCTCCTCCTCCTCGTCGCTCTGTTGCCTTACCTGCAGCAGGGTTCCCCTAACCCTTTCGTCTGTGTCGCGCTGCACCCGCCGACACCCTCCGCCTGCCTCCTCGTCGCCGTTCTCCCCTCCCAGGGCATCTTCTTCCTCAGCTCCGGCAGGCACGAGCCGGTGGCTCCGCCCTTCCCCCTTCGTCCAGAACTTAGGTAAAAGCTTCCTCTCCTCCTCTTCTAAATCCCCCCTCTGTCAATTTATATTTTCGCGCCCCCACACACAACTTCCACCTCCACCTGCTCCGTCTCCAACCACCCTCTCCGACGAGCCCATTCCACCTCCACAAACCCCCTCACTCCTCGCCAATCACCTCAGAAGCTTCCCCTCACTCCACTCCACAGCTTCCCCCGTCTCATTTCCTACCACACGCCACCTAAAGACCCCCCGAACAAACCCATTCCTCCGACCACAGTCCGACCTAGGGCTGCCACCATACGCCGCCTCACGCCTCGCCACCACCCGCACTGGCTTCGCCGCACTCCGGCAAAGCTCCCTACATCCTTCGACTGGGCCGAGAGGCCGTATGCTTGATTTCAGGTCACGCCCTCTTCGCCGCCATTGCTAAGCAGGTGAAGCTCCTTCACCTGCAGCTGCAGGTTTGCCCTCACCCAGGCTCGCACTCCAGGACGCGCGGTTTACCCCTGCAAAGCATCCCAGGCCTGCAGCTGGGGTGAAAGCCTCGCACACGGTCGCAATTGACCGCAGCTCTCTCAGCCGTGGGTGCGAGATTTGGAGGTGGGACTTTAGTCCCACCTCGGAAGCGCGCGGCTCAGCGCCCGCGCATAAATGAAAAAAGTGTTGTAGGCTTATCGCCTTCGAACACAGGGGTCAGGTCCCTTACGCACGAGTGTCCCACGCGCTTGCCCTTGCCCGCGCTCACGCCCCGCAGGTTTGGGCCGGACCCAGATACCCGACACTGCGCACACCTCGCCCACCACCGCACGCCGGTGGGCCTGGTCCCAGGCGCGATACCCGTACTCGAATACCCGGCTCTGGGAGAGCGATCCTATGAGAGAAATCTAAGAAAGAGAGAGATGCGGGGGAGGGTAGGGGTAGGTTTTGCTCTGACCAGCTGTGTGAGTGTGCAGGCAGAGAAGAAGAAGGAGGAAGAAGGTGGCCGAAGCCTTGGCCGCTCAGGGCAACGAAGAAGAAGAAGGACTGCGAGAAGAAGGAGAAAGATAGAGAAAGAAGAAAACAGCAGGGGAAAGAAGAAGAAGAAGAAGAAGAAGCACTGTAGTAGATGCCACTTAAGCCGTCTGATTGAGAAATCAGACGACGAAAGAAGTTCTGCAGACAAAGAAGAAGAAGAGAAGAAAAGGTGCCGCAGCTGAAAGCAAAGAGAAGAAGAATAAAGAAGAAAAGAAGATAAAGAAGAAGAACTGAAGAAGATCAAGCGAAAAGAAGAAAGAAGAAAGAAAGAAGACAAGACAAGAGAGAAAGAAGAGAAGAAGAAAAAGCCAAGAAACAAATCTATCTCTCTCTCTCTCTCTTATTTTTTTAATAGAAACATTGTACTTCTAGAATTCTAGTAGCTCCCTGAGTTCGACCTCGGGAAAAATATTTCCAAGTAAAATTGTAATAGTGGCAATGACTATCTGTACTTCAACGACATTTCTATAACAAACAAAAAAAGAAGAGACCTAGCCACGGTCGGTCACATAAGTCATACGCCCAACTATTTCAGAGTCCAAGTTCCAAATTATTTCTCACCCGAGCCCGAGCTAGAGCCAGAGCCGAGGCGGGGCACACGCATGCATGTGTGGTCCCCATCCTCACCTCTCACTCTTTGCTACATAAGCTATGGGAGGCAGAAGCCTTTTACACTCATCAAGAGGTTTGTTCACTTCCAGTGTGCATGAGACTAAAAACCTCTCGCAAATCTCACTGACTTCAATATGAATTTCTATGTCACCATATAACAATTGTATCATAATTGATGCAATTAGGCTCTCAAATCTAATAGTAAATCCATCAATATCTCTTTAATTATTATATATTTTTTTGAATGCTAATTAATAACTCATCTAAAAGTTGATAATTTGATGGGCATGGAAGTTAGAACATAGAATACCAATTAATGAGATGTGTTAAACATGGAAAGCCAAGAGCTAAACAACTATTTATGTAGCAACACTTTGAGTAATAAACATATATTTTTAGCTCATCAAGGTATGTCGAGCCGTGGGAAATGCTAACTTTGATAATAGAGACCTTTATTTGAGCCTCATTACCTAAAGGATTGGTGTGTAAGGGATGGCTAATTCTTCTTAATTTGTTCAAATAGAATTTTGAGTCATACAAAATTAAATACATATTTTGAATTGAGGATTAGAAACGTGAAATATAATTTTTAGTAGAAATTATTTGATTTAAGGAAATTTTCATTATTATATTGTTTTGTCGCAGCATTACACCAGTTTTTCTGGTCAGTAGGATATCAAAAACCTAGCTTTGGATGCATGTTAATTTGCCAAAATCTTGATTTTTGGCATTAATTTGGGTTTCTAATTAAGCCTCCAAATTAGGGTTCTTTAGGCCTCCAAATTACTATGGTAGGGAAGAGTGGCAATGTTTTGGAAAACTAAAGGCAAGAGTGATTTACATTAAGTATTTGTAAAGTTGTAGTAGAATTTCAATGCCATCACTAAACTTTGAACACATTGCTATCGATGAACGATCAAAATAGTTGAATGTCCTCTTCTTCTAAGGATTATAGTTGGCTGTAGTTCCAAAACTTTTCATATTTACAAATCGGGCAAATGCAGAGTCATTAACATCTTTGTGAATATCAAAGGTTTAGTGCATGATAGAGGATTAGTGGATGGACTTGGAACTTTCTTAAGGTGGCATTAATGGAGATTTTTGTGCTTGTGGAAATTCAATTCTATGAAGTCGGTGTCTAGAAGAAGCAATCAGTTAGCTTTCACTTTAGGCACCCAACTTGATCTTTGTTGCAGACTTTCATTAACTACTCATTAAGTACTAGAATTAATAAGGTAAGATGAATGGTGTTTCCATCAAAAAATGAAAACACGGCAACTAAGTGACCCAAGAGGCAACTTGCATGCCATTTTGAAGTTCATGTAGGGAATCGTGTTGTAACAAAGATCATAAACCACATGCACTTTTGAAGATTAAGGATGACAACCTACTTGTCGGAGTATAACTCAACGGGTGGTAAGCACGACTACGATAAAGGAGATCCAAATTTGAGAACCCCTACATTGCTTAGGGGTTGGTGGTGCGGGACCACCAATTCTCTTAATTTACTTGTAAGGGATTTTAGGTCATAAAAAAAAGAAAAAAAGAAAGACAACAATCTCATGTGATTTGGAGCTTCAATGTAAATTACCTTAAAAAAAAAAAAGGAAAGAAAGTAGATTCATCACACAGATGATGTTTGTCACGTTTCCGTCTGTATCCACCCACTAGAAGTATTGGACCATGCATGTCATTTGACGTAACTTCCGTGTTTCGATATGCCCCATCGTGCAAGTCGCCATTTTTAATATGAAATACGTTTAGGAATCCAAACAACCAATTTTCCACGTAATGCAGGCTATGGGATTTGAAATGCCAAAGTTAGGAGCATTCATCGTTTGATTATATCAATCATGGCCAAAGTTTTTGCCAATTTGGCCATGAGAGGGAAGAAGCAAATTATTAAGAACTTATTTCCTTGCAATTGCAACTTTTATTGGAAGCAACTGTGCACTGAGATTCGAAACCAATGTAGCGGGACAATCTAGATCCATCACGTAAAACAGAAAAAAAAAAAAAAAAAAAGGAGGAGAAAAGTACCGGATGTGATCAACACCGACGACGAATGATCACCACCGACACACAGTTACATATATACATGCAAATGATCGATCAACACGGACGACAAAGCAAATAAATAACTAAAGGAAAAACAGAATATATGGTGCACGTCTACATCATCCATCTCTACCAGAGACATGCATGCATCCATCACATGCGTACGTTCAACCTCCTGCAACTATATATAACCGACGTTGTTGTACCGTCGGTATTGTCGTCGTCGAAGTCGTAGTCTTGTGTTGTGGAGCGCGCAGCAACCTATGGAGTAGACGAGGATGAGGAGGAAGAGGAGGAGGCCGCTGTAGATGGAGAGCCTCCTCCATACGATCCTATCGACGTTGGCCAAGAACCCCGCCTTGCACGAGTCACACTGGTAGCACAACCTGTTCACGTCGTTGTTCCACACGCCGCAGTCTCCATTGGCCAAGGAGGCCACGCCCGAAGGTGGTGGATTCCACGCGTACTTCCCCGCGTGGACCAACTCGCACTCGTCCGGTGGTTTGCAGCACCCATTCTACAACGCATCATCAAATTAACGTACGTTTATCGTGCACGAAGACATTTTATTTTAGTGAAGAAGTAAGGGAATTTACGCTGCAACGGCTTTGGAATATGCAGCGTGTTTTTAATCGGTGTGTTTTATTATTATTTTATGGATAGAATTTATTTTTAATAAGTAAAAAGTTACTTTTAATAGATATATTTTAATTTTTAATTAATAAAAAATAATTTTCAATCGATATCGATTTATTTTGGTAACATAAGTCGATGTAACCTTTTCTTTTGTAGGGTGTGAAATTAAAAGAATTCTCATGATTGTACATTAAGTAGTGATGGTTTGATATATAGTTTTGTCATATAGCTCTTAAGTAATTAGATCTTTTGTGGCTCCTCTTGTTTGACTATGGATAGTAGTGGCATTAGAGTGTTAATTTACCTGAATTCGACCTAAGTTCCTCTTGTATAGGAGACGGAGTTCGTGAAAATAATTAGGATCGTACATGGCTTCACACACTTCAAATCCCTTGATGCAACTCTTGATCTTGTCCCAATTTGAATTATCCATTATCATGTTGTGCACCCAACTTGAGTACTCATCAACCCTCCCATTCAACGTGCCATGTAGCACATCGGGTGACTTGCCCTTGCTTGTCATTGTGATGGCAAACACCATGAAAGAGCAAAGCATGGTAATAAGGAGTAACATGAAGACGAGGTAAATCCACATGAGAATGGACGAACGACACCATGACCCAATCAGGCCAAAGATTGAGAGCAAGAGGAGGAAGGTGCCGAACCCCAAGAAAGGTGCTTGCAAGACCCTATCGCATTCGATCTCGGCATGGCGATAGAGTAAGATGCCAAAGGCGATGATGGGGATGGAGATGATGGTAGTTAGGATGTTGATGAGCCCTATGAATGCATTGCTAAAGGATACCATGGTTGACAGCGAAGGAAGCTTAAGGCTGGAGGAAGTTTAGCCCCTCCTCCCGCCTTTTTGATGTCTATCAAATTCTTCTTTGCCTTCGGTTGTTCTTATACTTTCTCCAAAACAGCGTGTTTCTGTTGGTGCTTAACTAAATAAGGGCTGTTTGGTAAGAAGGGTAAGCCAAATGGGATATGCCAATTGTACTTTTTGTCTATGGATCAGTTTTGTGTGGATGGTGATTGCTAATTGGTTAGAAAAATCGGGAGTTGGTGCAAAAACATGGAGTTTCCAACTGTCCTTTGTTGTCATGACTCATCCTACGGAGCCCCAAAGAAGGAAGTAGTGGCCCTTGATTTATCTGTCAATAAGTTAGACCTGTAAGCTGTTTGAAGACCTTGTTTTGATTTCCTACCATGACCTTTGTTGTTGTTTGGCCCAACCATGTACTCTCTCCTCCCATTCTCTGGGAGTGATATGTAAGATCTATAATGTCCTTTAGATTAAGCAAAAAAAAAGGGAAAATGATCAAAAGTTCACATATATAATAAGAATTAAAGGAAATATAGATAGATGATCTCTTATTTCTAATTATATCTAAGATATCTATATATGGATACATGGTCTATTCTCTAAATTTCCCAATACATAATATCCCTATATGCCTACATACTACAAGGAAAATATAAAGTTTCTTACCTTCTGTATATGAGTAACAAGGAAGTCATATACTAATGTTTGAGGTAGCCTAAAGTAACTAGGTGTTAGTATCAGAAACAGTCCCAACTACCTAATAGGCAGAACAATTGGCTCTGGGACGATGCCACACATATATTAACGTACTACATGGATATAGTGGGACTTCAATCTGATCTGAAAAAGTCACAAATCATACGATTTTTTGCAAATTACCACAGCTGTAAGCTGCAAAAATACATTTGGCTTTTGGAATTCCCAAGATTCAGTGCAGGGAGGGGTCTCAAGTGGGAAATCAAGATTTACGCAAGAAATACTCAGCAATTAACAAGTGTCATAGTTAATCATATGGTAACGACAGCTAATATTTAATAACTTAGGCTTAAGTAGTTAGGATTGTTGATTTGAGTTCATAAGTTCTAGATCCAATAAGTTATAAAGGTCATTTTTTCTTCAATAGACCCCAATCTAAGCTTGGGTCATTATAGGTGATTGATAGCAAAATTAAGAAGATTCTTTACCAGCTGAGTTAATCACAAAAATGCACTAACTTCATCTGGAATGTTCAATAAGGTGTTGTCCAGTCATAATTAAGCACCTATCAGAGTCTCTTGGGCATACTCTGTAGATCATGTCAGTCTTAGCACCATATCAGTAAATGAACATCTGAAAAGTGGAAATAATCCAGTGATCATCAACATCAGAGAACTTTCAGCAGCTGAACCTCGAAGACCAATGGCTCGGTTGCATGGGAAAGGAGGCTTCGTCGAGGACCAAACTGGATACATTCGTAAATTTAGATTCAAAGGAATAGTCATTAATTATTTTTGAAGAGCCAAGTATGTTAATGCTTTGTTTGTACCTCTCCTGGAATTGGTTTCAGGCTTTCATTCACATATCCAAGGTAAGGTGGTATGAGTGCTCTCCTTTTACCTGGAAATTAAGCATCAAATACAAGATTCTTGAGAGTTCTCGTTAGGGAATAAGGAAAGGTTATGTCTTGTACTATGTGAATAAGATGAAGAGGCATCATTAGCTCTCTTTCATTCTCGTAGAAAGCCTGATAGGTTCACTGAACAATCTAGTTCCAAAAAGATGTCGCCTTTGTATTTTGGAATCAAAATACAATTTCCCTATCAAAATTTTTTCCTTTCATGGAAATTCAGTCCGGTAGAACCCAAAAGTACCATACAAGCTACCCTGGAAATTTGACGACAACAAAGGACTGTCAAAGAAATTTCAGTGAGATCTAAACCGTACTATTAAAATGATATTTGTCATATACTACAAGGTCAAAGGAAACCATGCCCAAGTAAGATTTTAGAACAACGAAATCATTAACCGTACAATATTAGAGCATCCCAAGCAAAATCATTTGGCCAAGATTTGAGAAACACAACCATTTATCAGTCAATGTGCAGTTATAACCTTTTTAACTGTGGAACTTGTTGAAAGATATGTATGCTATTGGGTTAGTTGTGTTATTTAGTCCCACGTAGTGTGATGGGAATTTGTGAGGTGTGTGGTAGCCTATATATTGACTGAAATGACCTGCTGCCCTTGAGTTGGATAAGATGTCTGGAGTTTTCATCAGACGTCTGGATTGACGGTCAGACGTCTGAAAGTAGGGAAAATTATACGTGTTTTTGCCTTCGCACACATGCAACACGCATGCATTTTCTCTCCTCTGGCCTTCTCACCCCAAATCCTAATCCATCTCTATTTAAACCCCCACACCCATGCTACCCTCTCCATCACCACCAATCACCACCTCCATCTCCTTTCCCCCCTGCCGGCAGCCACCTTCCTCTCTCGCCCCCAGCGCAGTGAGTAGAGAGGAAGAAGAGGGATGGGACACGGAGAAGCAGAGGAGAGTGTGAGCAAGGAGCGAGAGCGTGGGAGGAGCTCGAGGAGAGGAACTCGCGAGGGAGCCACGGGAGCTCGAAGGAGCTCGTGCAGGAGTCGAGGACACGTGCGAAGAGGAGCTCGCGAGCAGAAGCCTTGGCATCCTGAAGCCGCTAGAGGCACTGCTGCAGCTCCTGCGGGCGAGCTCGCGAAGGAGATAGCTCGCGGGAGAGTTCTGCGTACTGGATATTTTCCAGTCTCAGATATCTGGAGCATTTCCCAAACGTCTGGAGTAGCAGAGGGATGTTTGGAGCTGAAGCCGGACGTCTGAAAACACGCTTAGTGCCAAGGTATGTGTTTCTGCACAATTTCCAGCCATGCAGGCCTTACCGCAGGAGATTTTTAGCCGATTTTGGCTCTGCGCGTGCGTACACATGTGCAAAGCGTTGGAAAGGCGCACGGTGTGCCCTTCGAGGCACTTTTGGACATCTGGGCACATCGCCAGACGTTTGACTGTACTTCTAGACAATCGGAAGGAGAGTTCGACGTCTGGAGCTTCCCTCATATGATTGCTGAGGGGTTCGGACATCTGAAGAAGTCGCAGGAAGCAATAGTGAGTTTTGACGTCTTTTAAGACGTCTGGGCCTAATCCCAAATGTCTGATTTTAGACAGTATGCCTATTTTTGGTCCGTTTAGGGCCCAAACGGAATCGGATTTCCGTAAACGAAGTACCGTCGTTTTCCACTTGAGTTTCTCTACGAGTTAGTGTCACTTGTATACAATTTTGGACTCATTTGACGTGGTTGGTCAATTATATATGTCTTTAGCCAGTTCAGCACGCGAGACCCGTGGAAGCGACAGGACCTACGGTTTTAGCCTCCATTCATCCCGTGTGTTCCCGGTAGAGTGATTTGCTTTAATATCAAGATTTAATAAAACTAAGTGTATGTTTAGAATAACTCACTTGAACCCTGAGGCATGAAATGAACTCTAGGACAGAAACGAACAAATCTTGCTCGAGCTACACTGTCTTTTTGTGAGATGCATGTTAAACCAATTTGTTAGCAAATGTATTATTCTATTGATGTGATGCTTTCTTTGGAAAAATACGAGCTGCCTAATATACGAATGAAACCCATAATGTAAATAATAAGATCTGAATGTTGGAAATAGAATAAAAGGAATACAAGTATAAACCCTAAGGGGAAATTAAGAGAACTCCTGTATATGGAAAGAGCTTAGTAAATAAACGGAAAGTGAGCTGACCCTTGCGTACGCAATACCAAGGAGAGCAACTGTCCCTTTAGTGTAGAGGGGAGCTAGTCGCCTCTTTGTGTTGAGACCTAGGGTTAAGTTTAGTCACTTTATATGGACTTCAGTTTGGCCCTCGTGTATGTGATACTGAGGTGAGCTACTTAGTGTAGGGAGGGAGCTAGCCACCCCACGGGGTTTGGGGTTAGGACTAGCCGCCTTACACTGACTCTTGTTAGGCCCACTGGGCAAACCAGGATAGTCGGACGATGGTGCATGGGCTGTGGAGGGGCGAGACCCCTGTTCTGTTCTGAGGGGTGAGACCCCTGTTCTGAGAGGGCAAGGCCCTGTACTGTTCCGTGCTGTACCTTTAGGCGTACCCGCTAGTGGAAACGACTGACTACGTGCCAGTGCGGGATAGCTACCCGTACGTTTATCGCGCGTGCCGTAGTCACCGCTACGTCGCGACCGTGACCTCGGGATGGTTGACTGGGTATAAGATTACCACGGGGGACTCTCCTGACCAGGAGAGCATCACGTGTACATCCTACATCACGGAAAAGACTGCAATCAAGATCGTTCCAGTGAGAAACAGACCAGATCAAGAAAAAACTAGATAGATGAACAAAGGAGCACACAAATTAGAATTACTTGGTTGAGTTAAATAAAAATTAATACTTAATTAGTTGTTTATCTTAATTGCATATAAATGGCTTAATCACTACTCTACTCAACGTTTGCTGACTTCAAAATTTTATAACTTTATTCAGGTTAAGGAGTTGAGCAGCCAGCACCACCGGTTGCAGAGGGAGCTGGTCCCAGTCGAGCCCAGCCTTAGCTGTTAACGTTTTCTATTCTTGCACGTTTCTTTTTGTGGTAGTGAGTATTTTGTTATATGTAATACTGTTTCAGTTACTTTTCCGCTGTACTAGTTGTGATGGCATGTACTATTATGAAACATTCCGTTTTGGTTCTTTTACTATCTCTGTATTATTGTTTTCTGCTTAGTTACATTGTACTTGTGGTTGTGGAATATTTTCTGCTTTTGGTTATTTCTCGTTAGATGACTAGGTTTTGGAATTAGTCGAGACGAGCCAATCTCAGATCCTGTAGAGATCTGGGATCGAGTCATAACATTGACTCATGTACCCTCAGTTGTTATTGGAGAAGAAAAATAGAAGATCTACCCTTAGGGGCTCTCCCATGATTTTCTCCCTTCTTCTTGTGAGAGGTGTTTCTACGTAAACCCCAAGTGCTCTTGTAGGATGTTTTGATTTTGTGTGATTTTATTTCACCTTATTTATTTCTACAGAACTGATTCTCTCAATACAGGATGTGACAATAAGCATGCAATGCACATCTTATAAGACAATGAAAACCTATGTGTCGAACAATCTGTTATCTTGCTAACTAAAAAACCAACATATCAGATGTAATGATCTCGATCCTTGCAGAAAATCAACAAATTTCTAGACGTTATTTGTTGAATAGACACTTGACCATGGGGCTCATGTTGGCATGTCACTGAAATGATCACAATTAATTATTAGAGACAGTAGAACCTTGCCTAAAACTAAACAAGCTCGAATAGGCATTTCACTTTGAGCACCAGTTTGCCAGTAATAGCCCCTCATAGTGCTCCAAACAACCTTGCAAGCTAAAATATCTATGATAATGCAAAAATTATTCTTAGATTTTGGGCTTGGGAAATAGCACAATGGCATGGATTATGAATTCTTGAATTAATTTCTAATGATTGTACATTTTAATGCCCTCACCCTGAACATCAGGTTCATGATGGGATGGCGTTGTGTAGAACCTAGAATTGGAACTTTTTTCTCTCCAATTTTTAGGTCATATTTAAGATTTTTTTATTAATATTAGGATTCTTTTGCATGCGAGGAGTGCTCGATGCAGTAAACGGTCCTTACATTTTTCAACTTTTGATAATCAACAAATGCATATATAAAGCATGATTTATTGATATATGGATGTGATCCTTTTGGCTTAATTTAGCCAATGAGGCAAGCCACAAGACATAGTGATTAACAGGAAGACCCCCTCCATTGTAGAGTTGAATAATCACAGACAAAGGGAGGCATTCCGCTAAAAATGAAAAAGGAATATGGAAGTAAATTCCACACCAAAAATCCTAAGAGATGCACTGTGAAGCTTTTTCCCAAAAGATAATGAAGATAGTCTACCATGTTATCTAGATGCAAACAGTTATAGGGAGCTCCCCTAGTCGTACTTCAAACCAGATCCCTGATTTGACCTAAAAATATCTTTACGATGATCCAATTCAAATGTGTCTTGATTTATGAAATATGCTAACCAGTTTGTAGGCATCCAAGGCATAATTGACAAACATATTAAAATATATTGACAAATACACTAAGATATACCAAGTGAAGCTGGAAGAATCTAGCACACCAACAATGTCATGCATGGTTTACATTGAGATTTACCTCCAACCTTCATTCCAACCAAAACTTCTTTCAAACCTTCTATAATCTGTAGAAAGGAAGACCAAGAAAATAAAGATATCCTATTTCAGGAATTCCGAAGAAAAAGGAACACACGTGCAACATGGGAAGACTAAATTGGACGAAAAAAAGCTTGTGTTAATTTTAACCATTGCTACTAACAACTGAATTCAAACAACCAATCAAAGAACAACCTCATTTTCATCAAGAAGAAGTGTCACTGGATTGCTCTCCCCAGTAAATTGATCTACTGTGCTGCAGTAGAGCACTTTGGCATTACTATATGCTTTAAAAAAATATATATGATTTTACGTATAAAGATTTTTATCCACCTGAAAACAAAATATCCATTTGAACGTCGACAGACATAATTAAATTCAACCCTGTTGCCCGCCTTTGCTTCAGCTCCTTCCCCTGCAATCACATCTTTTGCACAGAAAGAGGACTTTCAAAACATGCTCAAGCACCATTTCCCTGCAATATCTTCTCCATCAAATACAATCACTTGGAGAACCAGTACATATATTTATATTACCTTCAAATTTCACTCCGCTATCTAGCTTCTTGATACCTGAAATACTTGAGAAAAAAGTAAACAATCCCTCATTTTCCAATAATTCAAAATTTCTTTAAAAGGAAGGATGCTAAATTAAAAATATACCAAGATGATACTATTTCTAATGCAAAAGTGAAGCGTGACCTAAACATTCTAGTACATGTATAAATCTCTGTCTACCTTTCAGATCTCTTTGTCTCCTGAAGAGATTCGGAAAGGGCAGGGGACTTGATCATGGTGGCTGCTCCAATACCCACAGAATTTAAAAGAAACT
Source organism: Thalassia testudinum (assembly GCA_037157565.1). NCBI lineage: Eukaryota > Viridiplantae > Streptophyta > Magnoliopsida > Alismatales > Hydrocharitaceae > Thalassia > Thalassia testudinum. The sequence continues at coordinate 180,136,125 of JAZHRO010000036.1, read as the reverse complement.
TCCTTTTCGAGATGCTACACGATACTCTGAGAGTGCAATGCTTTGGAATCTCCCACTTCCAAGCTCTCCTCACCTAAAACAATGGCATGCCGTTTTTCATTAGGGTGTCGAGCATTTCCCCCCATTTCTTTCCCAATCCACAATTCTTAGTGGTCAAAGCACATTCAATTTTGTATTGGGCCCATCTCCATCATTTTCCAAAATCTAAACCCAAGAATGATCAGAGCTTTCTGATCACCGTGACACCTTGTGCAGAAAAAAGTCACGAGCACCCTGTATTTATTGATTTTTTTATTAGGAAAAATCATGTAATTGTTTACAAAACTTAGCAATATATAGAAGAGAAGCTGCTAGATTAGAAAGTGTAAAGTGGTAATCTTTTTTGTCCCAGGGGCACAAGCACAACCATTCGTCGCAGTATTTACCGAAAGCTTTTCTTAGAATTTAGAAGAGAAAAAAGAGTGCCTGCCATCACCCAATGTGAAAAGCAAAATCCCAAATTTCTTTCGATCCATTACCCAGCAACCAAAAAGTAAAAACATCCGGATTAATCCTCAAGAATGCCACTCTCCACCGTTACAGAAGTCGGAAGATCCCAGGCATCTCCGGAGAATCACTGCACTCGCCATTGCTTCCACCGTCATCTTAATAAATGAAATGCCACTTCTTAAAACCTCTTTCACTTGCACTTACCCAAAATTACATGGTATTCCTTTGGAAAATTCATCTATGGAAGTGTCAGAAATCAACGGGGCGTCGTCGACACGTGGAACGCTGTTTAAATTATTAAAACTGACTCCAGTTGCAACAGATCTAAGTGCCAACTGGTGGGGTGCAGCATGTTGGATAATTTGCATTGCAAACAGGAAAGAAGAACGAGAGAAATCCACGTACTCTTTTCCTAAGAACAGCAGCTACAGCGTAGACACCATTGCTCCACTAAGCAGAAGAGGGAAGACAAAAAAAAAAAAAAAACACTCGGGAAAGAGGAAACTAAGATGAAACCTACGCACCACCGTGGGAAAAAGTTTGTGAGGAATGGAGAGAGCTTCCATCTTGGGAGATTGGGGGCCTCGGGGTTGTTGGTATTTTTAGCTCTGCTCTTTGGATTACAAGGGACAACAAAGAGCGCTTCTCTTTAAGCCACGTCCTATCGACATGGTATTGCTATTCCCTCCCATCCTCACGGCCACATACCTGGAGTGGAGACCACCTGGAGAAATTGCAAAAGTTGCACTTTTGTAGATTCGCCCTTCGACTTGCTGCTAATTGCCGCATTTCACTTTACGGCTTTTGTCATTTGACCGTCGCTAATATTTGGATTCCGAAGGGAAAGGGGGGTGAAGGGGAGGAGGGGAGTGAATTGGAAGGCGATTAGAAGAGACGGAAAGGAGAGCCATATAACGTTTAAATTTCCCTCAAGAATGCATACAGTATTTATTGTAGAGTGGCAAAGAAATATAGCTTGGATATCGTGGATGACTTGGATTGTACAAGATGTTCTTCATTCCTCCTTTCAGACGAATGTTCCGACGTTTGAGGCAATTGATTCACGTTTGATTCCGTAAGTCACCCACTAATTCCACATGTACACATATGCAGATACATACACAGCCATGCACGCTTGCAAAACACACGCATTATGCGAGACTGAGAAGATCCAATGGCTAAGTTTGAGGAAATAACATGGATGAGATCAAGTATGAAATGGAGCAAAACCAAGGGTATGGTAACCAATGACATATACAAAATACATACGTGAGAGGTACAAAAGCAACAAGTGAGAACTGCCAGTGAAGGTCCTCTCCACTCCCTCAAATCTGCCCTTCCATAAGTACAATTCTAGGTACAGTTAGGCTGTCTTTATAGTCTAAGCATCGCATTTCCGTTGATAACTTTACATTCTCATCTGTCATGGACATTCAGCTTGGCAATCCACATGCCCTGAACTACTCCATCAACTTCCTACAGAGCATCAAATAGGACTTCAAGGGGTGCTGGATCTGAATGAAGCCTCCAAAACAGGTTGGCTTGTGGGTTGGCTAGATCAAAATTACAGCATCATGAGGGATAGTTGCTCCCAAGCTTCTTCATTATGATGTCGATCGTTGCCCAGTTGAATCCCCTGTACTGGAGCCATCTTATCATGCCAGACTTCCTCTGTTCAGGGGATTTGTTTTGGTACCTAAGCCATTGTTTGGATGCCTGAGTTAATAGGTGGTCCATAGAGAGTTGGGACATAGATGGAACTCCACATTGATTGCTGCCACTCGAGGCTCCATCCTCGAACACCCGAGCTGTAGCTTTATCTGCATCTTCTGCACTTACGCCCTTGTCAAGGAGTGCCTGATCAAAAACAACAGGAAGGTCTAAAACTGGCAAACCAGTCTGATACTGGAAAAATATTGATATATATTGCTTTTTTAAACTCTTACGGGTTTAACTATAATTAACTCACCTCTAACTTAGGATGGACCTGTACCACAACTTGTCTCAATTAGACTTCATACTGATTGGGTACCAACACTGGTCTACCGGTATTGGTCTACCAATACCGGTATCACATATACAGAGTACCAGTATTGGTGAACTAGTACTGATATCCTTAAACCACAGTTATGAGTTCTATATTCAATCAAGTACCGGTACTGATGTCAAATACCGACACTCATAAGCTACAGTTTAGAACTCATGTTTAGATGAGTACTCGTTCAATACTCACAGTGTACCGATACTTGTAATAAGTATCGGTACTTGTAGTGTACTAGTATTCTCCAGGAAAGAATTGGTCTCAACAAGTACCGATACTCGTGAAGAGTACCGGTACTTGTTGAGTACTGGATACATTACCTATAGCCTATCAGTGCCGGTACTAATAACCAGTACTGGTACTTGTAAGCTACAGGTTCTGGTGACTTCGAATCCAAAACCTGACCTGGTACTCGTGTACCGGTACTCATGATAAGTACCGATACATGTAAGTCCCAATTTAGACTTAAGTCGACCTGGAGCCGATCTGTAGCTTGCATGTACCGATACTCATGAAGAATACTGGTACTAGCAAGCTATAGTATACTTTAGGGTCCAAAACCTGTATCTTGTCTATATTGGTACTCCTCACGAGTATCGGTACTTAGGACGGTTACAAAATGTGTTACGGGATTTTATGAAAATTCCAAAAGCTAGATCTAATCATGTATGTGATCTGATGACTACATAACTAAATAACAAATAAATAGATGCATACATGTCCAAACATGACTCATATAAACAAAATATAAACACGAATCTCTGATATATTTAAGCTCTATTTAACATGCATCGAGTATAGAAAACATACCTAGGTTCATATTTACTGTAGAAAAAGAGGCCATGAGTTAAGCTCTTCCAAAGGTGTTCTCACCTCCTTTAGATCGAGAGTAATCATGAGATAACATTCTCCTATGACAATAGCCACCTAGCCACTCTTGTCTCTCTTTTCCTTCTCAACACACGGTGGGGATGGTGGAGTAGAATAAGGTAAGAAACCCTTGGGAACCTAACCCCTCCAAATTAGTAATTAGACAAAACTAATTATTATTAGCAAATTACAAATCCACCCATCGAAAAATTATAATTGCAAACCCGGTCTCTACACATACATTAAACCAAACCACACCATCCTTTTGCATTTTATGTTCATACCCTTAATAGAACTTGAATTGATCACTTTAATTGATGAGCATTTACATCACAATCCATAATCTTTATGTTGAATGATTATATCTATATATATAAATAAATATACTAACCTATATGTTGGATTATGATCCAACACTATCAACATCCAAGAGGGTATAATCCTCCAGAGAGACCTGAACAAGGTCTCTACCTGATCTTCAAAGAGAGCATTCTATGCAGCCTGGACTTTTTTGGTTTTTTGAAAGGGCTATGCAGCTTAGCCTTGCAAATTCTAGATTACAAAAACAAATCCTTCATGTATTCAGATGCCTCTCGAAAAAGATGACGGAATTCGGTCCACTGTTCTCATCATAATTCTTACAAAAATAAAAAGATTAAGGTGCTCTTTAGAATGGCATTTTTGTAATGCAAATTTCCAAAAAGCTAGGTGGATTCTAGTTGAGTGACTTTGATGTAAATAGAGTCCAAGAGGTTTGAGAAGCTGAAAGTTTACAAACCTTGTTTGTCTAAAGAAACTTGAGGGAATATTCCATGCCTATTAACTTTCTATCTATAAGTTCAGGATAACGAGATATTATTAATAAACTATACAATATGCTGAAGAAGTGTATAAAAGATTTTAATTTCTATTTCAATTACAACGAATATACAGTTGTGAATTTAAAAATATAAATGATATTAATTTTATCTTAAAATAAGTTCAAGGAACTTTGTACTGTTGTAACATAATTATGAATATGATGGAGAATCATTTGGTTACTTCTTGGTTAAATGCTGGCTGTCGCGTACAATCAGCTGGCAGAAAATCTGAATTCAGGATGTTGCAGTTACAAAACAATGTAGTAGAGTTCATATTACGTTGTTGCCTGCCAATTGAGAGGAACGTGGATAATGTGATTTGGCAAAAGCCTAAAAAGAAAAGCAAGGGTACATGGTACTTTTGGTCTTGAGGAGTGCCGCGCCAACATATACCAAAGGGCCAAGTTCAGATAGCTGATAACCTGAAATCCCACCAAAAGAAGGCGGACTTTGAATTCAATGAATTCAGAAAAGATACCATAGTTTTTTTGAAAAATAAAAAGATGGTTATCGGATGATAACCACCTAACTTCTTCATTAAAAATCAAAATAAGGCAAGCATATTATAAAAATTTCTTCCAAAATGAAAATAAAGAAATGCAAGCAACAAAATTTTCTTAGTATGGATGTTTTCCCTTGAATATCATCGCATTTCTTCCAATCCAAATGCACCAAAGGACTGCCAAAATCCTCACATTCTCCTTCTTTGACCGGAATGTATTAAGTCCATGTTGTTGCTTTCCCAGCTTGAAGGAGCTCCAAAACTTCGACTTAGAAGAGTGATTGATCCACCTAAAATCAAAATGATTTCAAATTTGAGTAGTGAAGCCACACTCAAAAAATAGATGATTGATGTCTCAGAGGCCATAGTTACACACAATGCACACGTAGTGACTGCATCAGGCACCCACCTAGATCTCTAGGATCGCGTCATTAGTCGTCCCCTCCATAAGGGCCAGGCAAAAATATCAATTTTAAGAGGAAAACCTGCAGTCCACAATAATCTATAATCTCTAGGAAATCAATTCCTAGCGATTGTATACACCTCGTAATCTCACATAGGCCTCCCAAATAGAGAAATCGTCACCATCCCAGAGAAAAGCATCACTACCACCCTTTGGTTGATGAGCATCAAGCAGGTCCAACATCTCTACTAGCTCCTGCACTCTTTGATCAGATAGATTTGCAGCAAAAGTGGGACTCCAACTACCATCCCAGTAATCACTCAATGTTACATCCTTATTGCCAGCCATGGAGAGAAGTCTAGGGAAAATACATCTCAAGGAACCTTCACCAGTCCAATTATCTATCCAGAAGCGAAAGCGATCCCCAACTCCAAGATAAGGCAAGAAGAATTGTTGTAGCTTCGGGACAACTGCAACAATCCTTCTAAGGAAATGAGATGCTCCCTTGAAGGGTGAAGCCCTCTACTTCCAGCTCAAAAATTGGTCATAGTAGCCAGAAAAAATAGTATCAAATAGACCAAACCCAGGGCCTATAATCCTTATGACCCACTTGGCAAGTAAACTCGCATTCATCGTCTGAAGGTCTCTTACCCTCAAACCTCCTTAATAGGTCTGCGAATCTCCTCCCAAGCCACAAGGCTACCTCCTTTCTTGTTGGAGCCATAGTTCGTCTTGAACTCTCATTAGACCAGTCAAGTACCTTCCCACCTTTTGTGATGATATGAAAACTAAGAGAAAATAGGAAGGCATAGAGAGTAAAACTGACTTCAGCAACACTCGTCCTCCCCTAGAGAGAATTCTAAAAGCCAAACCCGAGCTTCTTCTCCATTCTCTCAATCAGAGTTGTCCACCCTTGTAAAGTAATTAGTCTATCAAATAGCGAGAGGCTGAGATAAGATAGAGGGAGGGAACCCTCCGAAGTGCAAAGAGAAGTGCTATGACCTCAACCATTATTTAAAAAGGAACAAAAGTAGACTTGGCAAAATTAATCTGCAGCCTTGAAGCCTCTCCAAAGAGTTCGTGGAGTCGAAGAAAATGACTTATCTTATTCTCAAATGAAATCCTACACTTCTTTATATAGGCAGAAGTGTTGGGAAAATTACATCATGAGTCCAACAGGATAAGAAACATGAAAAATGACTTCAATAACTCTAATAAGTACCCTACCAACACTCCCCCTCAAATTAAAGCATATATATCAATGATGCTCAACTTGTAACAACACTTATCAAAAGCAGATCTGACAAGTGGCTTCGTGAATATGTCTGCAATCTGATCTTCAAATAATACAGATGAAGTGTAGATAATTCCACGATGTATCAAGTCTCTAGTGTAGTGGCAATCAACCTCAACATGTTTTGTCCGCTCATGAAACATTGGGTTGTTGGCAATATAAGTAGCAGCACGATTATCACATCTCATCTCCATTAGTCCCTCTTCCTGAATATGGAGATCATGTAGAACAGATCTGACCCAAACAATCTCTGCAGCTGTCTGAGCCATAACCTTGTACTCTGATTCTGCACTGGACCTAGATACCACCTACTGCTTCTTGCTTCTCCATGTCACTAAGTTGCATGCTACATAAGTACAAAATCCAATTGTTGATTTCCTGTCTATCATGCACCCTCGACGTCAGAGTAGCCAACAACACTCATAGATGTGCCCCTCTAAAATAAAACACTTCTACCAAGTACTTTCTTCACATACCTGAGCACTTGCATAGCAGCATCCCAATGCTGCCTGATCGGTTTGTCCATGAATTGGCTGAGCTTTCCTACAAGGGAAAGATCCATACATGTAATAGTAAGATACAACAATTTACCGACCAACTGCCTATATGATTTTCTATATATAGGTGGAGACTCAATATCATAGAGATGTCCTTTGGGATCCATAGGTATATTGGCAGGTTTAGACCCCATCATTCCTGTTTCCTACAAGATATCAAGGGCATACTTCCATTGACTAAGAACAATGCCCTTTTTGCTATGTGTCACTTCAATCCCAAGAAAATATCTAAGCTCACCAGCAACATCCCAGCTATCTTCCTTTTTATCTCAGCTATCCCAGCAACATCATCTCTAGAGAGAAACAGGTCATCCACATAAACAAGAAGTACAACCACTCCCCTTTTACTCTTCTTAACAAATAAAGAGTGATCAGCAGAGAACCTTACAAGTCCCATTACATGTACCTCCTCCGAGAGTCTCTGGAACCATGCTCTTGGACTTTGTTTCAAGCCATAGATTGCTTTCTTCAATCTGCATACACACTCCCCCTAAGCCTCAAACCCAGGCAGTTGTTGCATATAGACCTCCTCCTGAAAATCTCCATACAAGAACGCGTTCTTGACATCCAACTGATGAAGAGGCCAATCACAGTGAGCTGCTATAGACATCAAAATCCGAACTATAGACAGTCGAGCAACCGAAGAGAAGGTATCAAAGAAATATACCCCATATGTTTGGGTAAATACCTTTGCCACCAATCTTGCCTTGTAGCGAGAGATCGTGCCGTCTGGGTTGTATTTAACGGTAAAGACCCAACAACACCCAACTGTTCTGGCATGAGGAGACAAGGTAGTCAAGTCCCACATCCCTCTAGACTATAAAGCAGCCATCTCATCCTCCATGACCTAACGCCAGTCAGGATCTAGCATGGCCTGCTGATGGGAGGTAGGAACATACGTTGCAGATAGTGCCACTGTGAAAGCAGCAAAGGAACTACCGAGGTTGGCAGTGGAGACTGTCTGTACATTATGATATTGGGCACAACTGCGTGGAACCTTCCGAATAGCAATTGGGAGATTAAGATCCTCCTCACTATGCTCAGTAACAACTGAAGCATGAGACTCATCAGAGGGACCTACATAAGTACCACTAAGAACACTCACATCAATATCAACACATACCTGAATAGGGGATGAGACAGATGGCTAAGGTGTAGTGGGGGTATGTTTTTGTCGCCAGGCATGCTGTCTGTATGTCACGGATAGCCTATATACCTGAGTATTTTCTACCCTCTGCCTCGTAGAAAACTCTATGGTAGGTATATCTCATGATGTGTAATAGAGATTTGCTCAAGGGGAACTTGTGGTATAGGCATAGGAGCCAAATTCCTCTCAAATGTCACCTGATGACCATCTGTAGAGATAAGGAATGGGCTCATGAAATGTGACATCTGCAGCCACATAATATTTCTTACCACGTGAGTCATAGTATCTGTATCCTTTCTAGGTGCTGTATCCCAGAAACACACTTTACTGCTCTTGAATCCAACTTATCTCTGCCAAGGCTAAGAATGTGAACAAAGGCAACACAACCAAACACGCGAGGTAGAACAGTGAATAGATCCTTCTCAGGATAAAGAACCAGCCACGAAACTTACTGTTATATGGCTGAGTTGGGCAATCTATTGATCAAATAACATGCAGTCAAACACTACATCTCCCCAATACACCTATGACACATTGTGCTGGATCAATAATGTTCTAGCCACATCAAGCACGTAACGGTGTTTTCTTTCTACTACACCATTCTGCTACGACATATGTGGACAGGATGTCTGATGAACAATCCCAAGAGATCTATAAAAGCCTGCCAACTTAAATGTACAAAACTCTAAAGTATTATCAGATCGCACAATCTTCACAACAGTAGAAAACTGAGTCTTTACTTGTAAGCTAAATGTTTCAATCACTGATCCAACATCAAATTTATTTTTCAAAAGAAATAACCATGACATCCTGGAAAAATCATCCACAATAAATAGATAAAATATATGACCCAATCTATCCGGGATATAACTCGATCCCCATATATCCATATGCAGTAAATCAAAGATAGCATTAAAACTATGAGATGAACTAGGAGGAAAACTGGTCCTGTAATGCTTTCCCAGCTGGCATGCATCATACAATTTCTGTAGCCGGTGAAATATGAGGAATGGCACGTCGAAGCCTATCCAGTGATGGGTGTTCAAGACGTCGGTGCCACTGAAGAGTTGTATCAGCACTAAATGCAACCTCGCCCTAACATGTAGCGACAACTAGATTCTAGACTAGGCGATACACACCCCCTTCCTCATGTCCACCACCAATCGTCCTCGCTGTGAGTTTGTCCTAAAAAATATAGCTTAACTCATCAAATATTGCACGACAGTGTAAGTCTTTTGTAATTCTCTGACAGAAAAAAGACTAATAGAAAATTCTGAACATAAAGAACATCAGGCAATGTCAAAGTAGGAGTCACTGTAACATCTCTACCATGAATCCTACACTGCCTGCCATCTACTACCTGCACAGATCTCCATGAGGGAACATTATGAACCTGTCTAAAACACATCTCATCTCCACTAAGATATTGAGATGCGCCAGAATCCACTAACCACAAGGTACTGTCAATGTTACCAGACCTCTAAGTGGAAGTCATACCTGAAGTGGCTAAGGCAACAGTACCTACAGTAATAGTAGTAGTCTCTTGGGTCAGCTAGGAGAGACGTTGTATCATAGCATCACAGTCTACATGAGACACCATGTCGCTTCCCTCCTCCAAAGCGACAGCCTAGTTGGCCATGGAAGACCATGCTTTGTCCAGCAAGAGGCCTCTGTATGGCCGATCTTTCCACAATGCGAGCAAATGGTGCGACGTCTGCCACTTGTACCTCGACTACCACGCCCTCTCCCCTAGTGGATGGAACATCACGTCCTTGTGCGGCAGCAACAAGTACAAGGGTTTGTCCATTTTCTAACACGGTTTGCCTAACAACCACTCTGCTCATGCAGCTATAAGCCTCCTCCAAAGATGGAAGCTCAGCCAAAGGATTTGGAACCTAGCAGCCTCATAGTCAGGCCCAAGTCCATCAAGAAACTGAAGGACAACATATTCCTTCCTATGTGTCCTCTGAGTGGCACATGTGCAAACAGGTCGGCAGGCATTATCTTTCTCAAGAAGCCCCTTTAGGGTAGCATAGTACTGCGACAAAGACCGACCCTTCTGTTTGAGACAACCAAGGGCATGGTGAATCCCAAACACTTTGCTAAAATTCTTTTCATGAGAATATGTATCGCGTAGAGAATCCCACACCTCCTTGGCGGTCTTGTAGTACATGATCCCATCACCGATCTAAGGCTCAACGGAATTCATGATTCATGCACGAACTATGAAATTATCTTTCTTCCACGTGGCATTCTTCCCTGTTTTATCTTGTGGCTCCATATCCAACAGTAGATGTTCCTTATCATGCCCCTCAACGGTCATTAGGAATGTCTGAGACCATCTAGCATAATTAGCCTCGTTCAACTTGGAGATAAGAACAAAGAAAGGAGATTTATAACCTCCGTTGTTCATAGCGGTAACTGATGACACTTCTGAAAAGTCTGAGGAGGCCATTATGCCTTAGGACTGTCACAAGATGCCACAAGTGCGATCTGAAATCAATATTCAAATCTGCCGACTTCACAATTAGAGAAAAGTAATTTCTTGAACATGAGATCTAAGGAAAAGAAACTCTAGAAAACATCTCAAGAATCACAGAGATTCTGTAGATCAGGTTTTAGCGCATGTTAGGACATTAGGACGTGTCCTAACAGCGCTTGGGCAGGCTCAATCGACCCCAAGAGTCACCACCACGACCTGTAGGTGGTGGGTAGCGGAGGTGGCAATGCTGCCTCGGTTAGAGGCGGCGCTCCGACGACGGGAGGCGTTGTCCCGAGGTCAAGGGAGGCGATGGGACGATGCTTCGAGGTGTTGGATCAACCTCAGGGCGGCGCCACAACCTCCAGACAGGGCCTCAACGCGAGGAGCGGTGGCGCAGACAGGACCTCAGCGCGAGAAGCGACTGCGCAGCGCCTTGAGGCGGCGCTACAAAACTCACGAAGGGGTAGCAATGCCTTGTAGGGCTCGAGGTAGGTCCGCTAGGGCCTGCTGGCGACGCTAGCGCTCAAGGAAGGCGATCTACAGCTCGAGGACGAGAAGCAGCAGCACCTGCGACAAGCACCAGCAGTCGCTACAACCGTTGCAGTAGCCTCCTAGGGCCGACAACAGCTGGAGCCTGGCTGACGGCAACTCCAACTAGTGTGAAATGAGAGTTAGGGTTTTGGTGGAGTACGGAGGCTCATGAGGGGTAGGATACCAGACCACCGATCTACGATCGCCGCTCTGATACCAAGTCGGAGAAAATGACTTGTCTTATTCTCAAATGAAACCCTGCACCTCTTTATATAGGCAGATGTGTTGAGAAAATTACATCATGAGTCCAACAGAACAAGAAACATGACAAATGACTCCAATAACTCTAATAAGTGCCCTACCAACAGAGGAGCCTTAATCTTTTTGCCTTAAGTCTTGAGCCCTCGATAAAGAATATAATGTCATCTACATACTGTAGGATTGGGATATGAGTATCTCCATCCATGCCTGTGGAGACCACAAAAGAGGCTTGCTAAACAAGCTCTAAAGGTGGCCCTCGCCAAGGTGTCCACTGCTAAGACAAAAAGCACAGGGGCCAACGGGCATCCCTATCTAGCGCCTCTTCGTGGCTGCACCTATGGTTTAAAAAAATGCGGCTCAAGGCAGTAGCCTCGGTTTGCAGGCATGAGGCGTACACCTCACTTAGTCAAGGCGTGGCTAGGCGGTGAGGCAAGTCTAAGGCACCACCTCAGTTTGAGGAGCGTCAACAGTGGTGCAATAACGCCTTTAGTGGTCTAGGAGCGCCGCATTGCAGTCCAGCAGTGTCGGTGGTCTAAGAGCGCCGCACTGTAGTCTAACACCGTCGTTGGTGGTCAACTGTCCTACATAGGTAGGGCGATGCGATGTGTGGGGCCCCAAATCAGTTTTATTTCCCTGATTTGTGGTCATTTAGGTAGCTTTTGTTGGTGTTTTAAGTGTATTCAAAATGATTTTGTTATTTTTTAAGTTTAAGTTTTTGATGTGGATGTCTCATGTACCTTCATTTTAATATATGTTTTAACTTTTAAATCTCCTGATGGTTTGGGAAGTTGGTTTCGTTTATCCTTTTGTTATGATTTCTAATCTTCTATATTATATGGATGTTTATCTTTTTATTTAAATGTCATCTCTCATTTGGTTTCGTTCTTTCAATGTTGTAGTAAAGAAAAAATGTTATGAAAGTGTGTTATTTACATTCTTCTTTCCTTATTAGCACTTAACAAATATATATCATATCATTTTCCTATGTTTTTATGCAAATCATGAGGCTTACGCCTCGCCTCGATAAAGGCAAACTACCTCAATACCGTCTCGCATTTTTTAAAACCTTGGTTGCACCCAACCACCAGTTCGATTTCCATTCACCAGAATTAAGAAAGTAGTTGTCACAAACCTTTTCATCCAGTCAATCCAAAAAAGAGGAAATCCCCTCTTCGACAGGGAAGCCCAAAGAAAAGAGCACTGTATAGAGTCATAGGCTTTGTTAAAATCGACTTTCCAAATAAAGCCTTCTTCATTCTCCTCCAGAAAGCCAGGATCTCAAAAGCAACCAAAAAAACATCTAGTTGTCACAAAGGCAATCTAAACTGAAGAGATAACGTCTTGTAGCACCCTCGTAATCTGTTAACTAAGACCTTAGCCACAATAAGATAAATTGCATTTGAGGGGGTAATGGGTTTGAAGTCCCCAACGGCCACTACTACTTTCTCAGGAAGAAGGAACCATTGTTTTAAAAATTATGCCTCGAGGCCTATGAGGCGTACGCCTCGAGGCAAGGCGACCTAATTTCGCCTCGATGCTATAGCCTCAGGTCGGTTCTGTGAGGCGTGCACCTCAACTCTTCGAGGCGATGAGGCGCTGAGGTGCTGGCGAGGTGCCGCCTCAATTGGAAGCTCCAACGCAAGCTCCAGCGCCATCACCAGGAGTAGCACAAGCTCCAGCGCCATCGCCAGCAGCAGCACGAGCTCCATGATGGAGCAGCTCGATCACCACCAAGCTTCGCCTGAAACCCTAGGTCGACCTTCGGCGGAGCAACTTGAGCTTCGGCAAAGTCGATCTTGAGTCTTAGCTTCGAAAGTAGTATGGAGTCTTGAGCTTAAGCTTCGGCGAAGTCTTGAGCTCGACCAAGAATTATTTATGTACTAAATCTACTGATAAATATAATAGTAGATATAGAAGTATGTATATACTATATAGTGTTATATATGTATCTATATATAAAAATATGTATATAATAGATTCTGTTATATATAATAGTACATATAGAAGTATGTATTTAATATATAGTGTTATATATGTATGTGTATATAGAAGTATGTATATAATATATACTGTTATATATGTATGTATAATATATATAGAAGTATGTATATGTATGTATATATACTTAACAAGTATATATCATATCAATTTTCTATATTTTTTATGTAAATCCTGAGGCTTACGCCTCGACCGCCTCGAGGCTTACGCCTCACCTTGATGAAGGCAAACCGCCTCAGACCGCCTTGCGTTTTTTAAAACCTTGGAAAGAACATGAAGAATTCATTAATTTTGTTGAATCTCGTATTACAAGCAACAAAGCCATATATTATGGCTCTCGCATCATCCTTCAATCGACTCCAAAATTCCTTGTAGAAGTACACCGAAAACCATTCAATCCAAGAGAGCCTGCAGGATTTAGGTCCCAAACCACGGTAAAAATCAGCCTACTCAGTTGAGTAATCCTAGGTGCCACCCTCCTAACTAAATACTCCATAGTCGACCCTATAGTCGGCAACACCGACTACTCGGCTGATATTCGATGAAGTCGACTGAGTACTGGGCCGATTTTTGCATAGAGATGTGTACTCAAATGTATTTTCTGTTGTTTTGATGATTAGATACTTCGAACTTGTGCTTTTATTTTGCAATTGTTCTTTTATTTCATTGAAATTATTGTTTGTAGCTTATTTTATAACCTTGACCTTGAAAATAGTTTACTTTTATGTAATGATATATTTTATTTTTTGATGTGTGTATGTGTGTGTGTATAATATTTAAATATTTAAAAAATGCCCGACGGAGTACTCCCTTACTACTCCCCCACATACCATATACTCCTTAGTCAGTAGCCTAACCGACTGGATACCAACTATTGATTTTTACAACACTGAAACCACCTTCCTAACCTCATCCTCCTAAGTGTCACCAATAAGGGAGGAGGATTGCTCAAACAAGATGGATTGGGCACCCATACCCATCCACCTCCATCTCCCCATCTTCCTTTTCGAGGTGAACTTCTTGTAATAGTCAAAAACAGTATAGCCAACACTATCCCTCCCCTCATACTCATTATTATCCCCACTACCCTATCGATCATGTTTCTTCTTCGTCTACTTCACGCGGCGAGATGGAAGAAATGTGCATTGGAGTTTCCCTCCTTGAGCTATTTCTGCCTCAATTTCGTCATCCATTCAACCTCCAACTTCCAATCTTGCTCATGCATAGTGTGAAGGTGCCTGGTCCTCACCATTTGTTCCTCTTTAGAAATGTCTCTACCATCCTTTGCACAATCAATCCTTTCAATTTCAACCAAAGCTTCAGATCTCCTTTTGTTATGCTCCTACACCTACTTCCTGTATATCTTCAAATAATATCGATGACTAGATAGCTTCGACTCCAACCTAGTCACTGTCAATCCCACCGGGTTGAAAGACCTCCACTTCTCTTCCACCAAATCTCTAAAACCATCCTCTAGAAGTGCTTATCTTCTAAAAAGATAGCATAATTGTTCCTTTGCATTTGAGGTGTACTTGACTATAAATGTGGATTAGGTGGTTTTCCCTTGTTCGGATGGCTTTTTGGTGTCCATGTGTGCTGGAGCTTTGAAGACATAGAAGGAACAAGCAGAATCTTTTGACATGCTTCTGGCTGTTTGATTATAGAGATGGTTTTTTTGTTTCGGTGAGAAACGCCTTTTGTTGACGATGTTCACAGGGATGTATCTTGGTTTAGGGGGGCTGTGGAGTTTTATTAATAGCTTTGTTGTTTTTTAGCCCATTTTTTACTAAAGTGGGTGACCATATGAGCTCCTTTCCAAAAAAACACTAGGAAAATTCTTCCAGTAACTTTTGCCTAGCCAGATGGAGATTTTTTCACTGAAAAAGGTCCACAAAGCTTAAAAAGATTGCACAAAGAAATAGAAACCAAACACACCTACTTGGCTTTATTTTTATAAGAGCAAATTCAGTAGAATACACGATTGATTGAACAGAGTTTCTCAAACTTATTCTATTCGAACTACAAGCTCATCTGTTATAACAAATTCTGAACAAACAAGCAGAACTTTATCGCAAGAAGAGATTGCACTGACAAAAAGGACCCATTTGGAAACATAATGCTACAAAAATCCTTACAGCCATCCAAATATATTATCGTAGATTACTTTATCACCCCCAAGGTTGCAAGAGTCTGGCAATAATCAGTTAAAAAGAAGAAGCCTGATAATTGCTAAGCTTACTTTCTTGATTCTCCGTGGACCCCAAGTATTGGCAAGCCATCGAGAACGAGAGAATGACTCAGCATAGAGTTCGTCGTTCACCAATCCCCTATAAATAAGAAAAACATCTAATTTCAGATGCTTATAGTTGAAGGAATTCAGGTTCATGTACAACAGAGTAGTATGAGATGCTTTTGTTTCTTTCTTATTCTGATGTTGTCAAAAGTTTGGATTATAAGAAAAGAATATATGGAAAAGAGTAATCAAACGTTTGGATTATAAGGCAATATCAAAAGAAGGGATGTTATCAGGTATGCATGGAGAAAAGTGATAGTGTAATAGGAATAGATCTAGTCAATATGGAAAAGAGTAAAGTTATCAGGTATGCATGGAGAAAAGTGATAATTTAGTAGGAATAGGTCTATGGTTCAGGGTTGACCTATTCTGTAAATAGGTAATCACAGAATCAATAACTTTGCAGGGATACTTCCTGCCTGTCAATTTCTTTCGCAACTTGGCCACTGTGATTGCTCTGCAGAAGGGGGAGCCCACATTGCAGCAAGATTTGTCAGTCAAGTAAGAAGAAAATGAAAACAATAGTACGGTATCAGTTTGAAACTTGCATAGAAAACTAATTTTGTATAAAACAACATTGCCGACAGGCCAGGATAAGTATTTGATAGCATATTCAATTTTTGAACTGAATGGATGCTCCTTATCAGGAAAGGAATCTAAACATGTATAGAAATTGACACCAAGTTAAGATTAGAGGCTTTTTTTTTTAAAGGAAAGGCTGGATGAAGTAGTTTATGCTTATATTTGAAAATCTATATTCCAGCTGCACTTTTGCAACTTAACCAAAGCTGCCAATATAAGTTGCAACACAATTGAACTTACCAAATAATATATCTTAGTATCTAGTTGATTTCAGTATACCAAGGGTCTTAATATGAGTTTCCTCATTGGATCCAGTATTTGGTAGTGTGCTAACAAGTAAAGTGAGTATCTAATAGTGATCTTGCCTCAAATGTAGGGAAATATTGGATTCCTGAGGCTACACTGAATCGGCTCCAGGGAAAAAAATTACTGTAAGATTTCTTTGGTAGTACATTCTCCCTTGATTTACAATGTCAGAACAAAGTAATTTTGAAAAAAAGAAACAACTTCAATACCAAGTTGTCCCTAAATTTTAAAATTCATATCCCTGAGACTTACTTCGGCTTCTTTTTCTTGATGTAAAACAGATATTCGAAAAAAGATGGAATTTTTAGCATAAAATTGTAAAAGAAACAAGGTACTACAGATGGACAAAGCTAGAATCAGTTTTCTTTCTAGATGAAGACACAGATTTTGCAATTTGCATTTTTTCATGACTCAAATTTAATTATGTTATATTTGTATAATAAGGTTGTATGTGCATGCACTTCCAGAAAAAGCTATCCCAGGTGTATTGAATATGAGAAATCAAGGTTGCATTAAAGGTCTGTTTCCATAATATTTCAAGTTAAATGTTCTAAAAAAATGAACAACCTGAAAGCTCAAATCTATTGGCCAAGTAGGAAGATGCTTTTTGTATTTTCATGACTTGGGAACATCTTAAGCTCAGATTTCAAAAGTAGCATCCAAAGCTTGGCTAATTAAGTAAAATGGATTGAGGAAAAGATATTAGATTGTTCCCTTTTAGACCAAATTTAATGCTCCATTTACACTAGTTACCTAAGCTTGAAATTCCTAATGATGATAATAACATGAGGACATATGCTTGCCTGGCAGCAAGAAACTTAATTGCCGTATTTCGAGCATCTTCCTCTACATTACCACCTCCATATTTTGCACAACTGTCATCCACAGAGGATAACTGGTCATTACTGTCATCATTGGATTCAGAAAAATCCCCACGAAAGCTAATGCCATTGCTTGATTCTGTTGAAAATAAAAACACAAAGCACAAATCAGACCAAAATCCCAATCAATGGGAAATTTTACAATATGCTTTGGTTTGTTTACTGGGTATAGCACACTCTTCTACATTTTCAGAAGTTTGGGAAAATTATTTCAGGTGCATAAATTTTCAATGAAAGAAAATGCAAAAATCTAATTCCATTCAAACACACTCCGTAAAAGCTGTTGCATTTAGATTATACAGGTTTCAAGAAAAAAATCTATTACATTCCTACGTTTCAAAAATCCAGTGCCATGGAGTCAGCATTAATTTAAATTTTCATTTGAAGATTTGATTTCATGAAGATAGAATATACTCTCAAGACACTTTCTTTTAGTTTTCTTGTACTGGAGTGAAATAGTAGGCACTAGGGCTTGCAATCCATACACTCAGATGAAATCTTCAAAAAAAAAGGAAATGAAAAGGAAAAAGAAAAAGATTGGATCATCATTTAACCATGAACTCAAACACAATCATTACGGTTACCAAGCTCTGCCCTCATGACCATAATCTTCAGGTGGCTTCATACCATGCACCTTACATACATTTCCAATGTATTGAGCTCTTTATCTGATTTGACAAAAATCTCTAGCAATCAGCTCATACAAACCCTCGAATCCATAAAGGGCCATCTCCATTCAACCCACAAAGTAACAACATAAGAATTCTCCCCAACTATTTCTACTTACCACAACAATAATTGCTTCAAATCACATTATACTAGTTTGTAACCCGCGCATTGCTGCGGGAATGAAAAGAAAGTTGAGAACATGGAAACCTAAAGAAAATTCGACAGAATATCTCCTGTCTTATGAAACTTTTATTGATATCATTTTTGAAAACCTACAACATATAATTTTAGGAAAGTTGCAACATATAACTGTTACAATGCAAAAACCATTGATTGACATTGTGTGTGGACAATAATTCCAGAATAAGTTAGATGGTGGTAGATAGTTATTAAAGATTTGTTTTTTAAAGTTAAATGGTACAAATTAATTCCAAACAGAGTTAACAAATAGCATTGACATGTCCACCCCACGGGTAAGCCAACATCATTCAAATACCATCTCATCTCATTCATGCAACACCTATCTAAAAGCAGAGATAACTCTCCTTCACAACCAAAAAGGGAAAAAAATCCATAACAACTGCCAGAGTCCACAATTGGAACCAAAATACTCTACTTAGTAACAAACATAACTCCTGTTGCTTACATCGAGCATGAAGGCATCAAAACTATTTGTCAAAAAATGAATCGTGGACATTTTTTGACAACTGTCCAAGGAGGACAGAGGCCGTAGGGCAGCACACATGAGGGTGGTCCAGGAGGAGGACAAGAAGGCAAAGATTGAGTGAAAGATGAGATCCAGACAGAAATGACTCAAAGAGGGAGATTTCAATACCAGATTCTTTCACCATATAGCATCGGGAGGAGAAAAAATTGGATTAATAGTTTGGTGGTCGGAGGGGCATCCCACTCGAGCAAGGAGGAGGTTGGGAGGGCGGCAGCGAATTTCTTTAGAGATTTCTACGGAAGGGGATGGAGGGGCAGCTAGAGGTGGTATAGGGAGGATGCGCAGAGAGTGCCAAGTAGGAGGTCAAGGCACTCATGGCTAGCTTTTCTAAGGATGAGGTTCGAGAGGCGATCTAGGGCCTCAATGCAGACGGGTGTCCAGGACCGAACGGGTTCCCGATTTTCTTCTATAGAGGGTTCTGGATGCTGGTGAAGGGGGACGTGATGCAAATGGTGACAGAGTTTGCAAAGGGGAATGGAGGCTTTGACAGGATCAATAGGTTCAACCTCTTCCTCCTGCCTAAAAAGGAGGGGGCAGAAGCTACTACAGGCCTATAGCGTTGTCAAACACCGCCTATCTCATTGTCTCAAAGGTCTTGGCCAACAGATTGCACAAGGTGGCCGATAGTTTCAGATGATGCTACAGGAGTTGCAAGGGTGGGAACTCGAAGGTGGATGGAATGCCTTTCTTTGGGAGGATGGGATATTTTCTATGAAGAAGACCTACCACAAGATGCGTGGAAGCTTGCCTAAAGTAAGTCTGGATCTCCAGCGAGATTGCAAATTGATTTGGTTGGCAGACTGCCCCTTAAAGTTCAAGATTTTTGCATGGTTGGTAAGGAGAGGAAGAGTGCCTACAAAAGCTTGGAGGGCGAGGTGGGTCATGATGGACATTAGATGTCTGTTTTGTGCCAAGGCAGGTGACATCCACCATCTCTTTCTCGGGTGCTCCTTCGTTGTGCAGGTGTGGCAGGCATTGGGAGTTGATTGGGTTGATTGTGGCTCTCTGGATGAGTTTTGCGGTTCATTTCGGAGGGGAAATGTTCAGGGCAATGGGACCATTTTTAGGATGAAGAAGGAGAAGGCTAAGGTGTTGGCAATGCTTTGGGGGGTGTGGCTGCTAGAAATGGGGAGGTGTTTAGACCTGAGACGCCTTATGTTGAAAACCTTGTAGCCTCCATCTTCTCTCAGCTTGTGTTTGGAGAGTCCACTTTGTAACATTTGCAGTTGTAAATTGTGTTTTCATTACTGAATCAGGGTGGTTGTCGCACGGATAACCACCCTTTCACTTTTCAAAAAAAAAAAAAGGAAAAAGTAATAGCATAAAAGGATAACCTTGACCTTGTTTCCTTTTCAGCAACTAAATCGATATAAGCTTGCAAAAGATAGATCAAAGCATAATATATTGAAGACAAAATTATAAATCTCATCCTCAATATTGTTTATCCAAAATGGTAAGAGGCACGGAAATGAAACTTTGAGTAGTTTACATGAAAATCCACAAACTTGTACTGTAATATGGTTTTCGAGCTACTTCCCAATACTTTGCATAGTTTGGCAGCCACTAAAGCCAAATTAATATTGGAAAGTTTGACTTCACGACCAGCTAATCACATGAAAATTGAGATACTATGGAATCCGAGTGACTGATCCTAATGAGGACTTTACGCAATAAAAGCATGATTAATGGAAGCAAACTCATTAGGTCAATGGTTTGATGGTTGTTGTTAGGAAAAGAATGAATAAGAGACGAACATAATCCTCTTTGGACACCTAACTTAATGTATTATGTGCTTACTGAAAATGGCAATGGCTCGTGCACTCGCATTCATAATCATGTTTCTATCCTCTCATGTATAACCATTTGATCAGTGGCATTTAGCATAATTTCTTGGGCTGCCAATTCCTTGTTTGCCATGACAAATTTTCATCAAAAGGTTAGTTGTTTGTTGTGTATATAGCATGTAGTTGCTGTGAATTTGTTCAATTTATGGTGTTAAGCATTTATCTCAAGGCTAGTTTTGATTGTTTTTGCCTAGGTTTATCAAAAGGTGAAAGAAACACAATCTGTTCAAGGAAATCCAGTCATAACAATTTAAAACTGTATTCTTCAAAAAAAAAAAAAAAAAAAAAAACAATTTAAGACTGTAGCCTGAGTTGGACACATTTGTTAACCATGCGTAACGATAAATATATTTTATGCATCCTTTTATCATGTAATGTTTGATGCTACAATCTCATAACTGAATCTGGGTAAATGACAAATAATTTCAGTTTGTGGATATCCAAGTATTGTCGACCTCCCCCAACCAACCAAAACTAAAGTCCTCCTGGTAAAAGCTTGAGTAGATCATGCCCTAGTTGGAAGAGAGACAGCAAACATTAATAAAAGTCAAGGATCACCATGAAGATATATATTAGGTGATGTTTCTGGAATAGTTGAACAGAATCAGATTAACGCATCAACCTAGGCATTGAAGAGGCTGAGGTTGATTTCCCAATAGACTTCCATTCGATCTCATAACATTCACCAAAAGATCAGAACAAATTCATCCTATGGGCAAAAATGATCAAAAACCATTAGAAAATAAATATGATTAGCTTACAAGTAAAAGTAATATAATGTAAAAGTTTTTAAACCCTTAGATTATATGATATTGAGCAGAGATAACCATTGCAAGCAAGCATATTGAAAAAATAAGCGGAATAAATTTCCTAACAGTCTACGCAACACAAATATCAAGTAACACCATAGACAGCACGTGAAGAAGTCAAGCTTAAATGATACGTATTCAATGCATTCCCAAATTTCTCTGTTTCCTTATCAGATCCAAGCTTTTTCAAAGCATTGACTTTGAACATCCAAACATCAAGCTTTTACACGGACCCATCATCTGAACATATAGCCCTCTGTTATAGAGTGTGTTTTAAGGCCATGAATATTGGCACCCCCTCAGTTGGACATATCTCAAGAAAAAGGAATAACGACTATGTTTCTCAAACATAAAAAGCTAACACTCTAATCCCAAAACCATTAAAGTGGGACGACTCTCCTCCTTTCCTCCTGGAAGGCCCCCTGCACCCGCCAGTGCTCTCTACGTGAGCTTCCCAAGCGCAACAGCCCTCTTGGGTTCGGTGGATGGAAGCTTGGGAAAGGGGAAATGGAGTAGACGCACCAGCCCTCTTAGGTGTTGAAGTGATTTCGCGTTACCCGAAGAAACACCTTCCCGGGTACCGATGGAGGACCCACGTCGCCGACAGCACCCTAAACCCGCCGCCACCGATAGCAACAGAGACGAGAACCCACGAAGGACCCACGTCACCGACAGTGTGTGGTGGGGGGGCTCTCGGACCCGATCGAACCGCATTGGACGCCCGCCGCCACCGGCAGCAACAGAGACGACAACCAAAGCGTCTGGAGGTGGACGATGGAGGAGGAGGAGGAGGAGGAGGAGGAGAAAAGACCAGAGCGGGGAGGGGGCGACACGTCACACGTACCTCGCGAAGCAGCACGGTGGAGGAGGTGTGTCGAACGCAGACGAAGAAGGGGGGGCTTCAGCAACATAGGCTGTGGAGGAGGAGAATCGAGGAGGTGAAGGATTGAAGGAGAGAAAGAGAGAGATGGGAAGATAAATAGCATAGCAGCTAAGCAGAGAGATAAAGAGAGGATCGGAGGACGAAATTAACGCAGGCGTGAAGAGCGATGGATGAAATTTCCAAATGCTGAAGTGAACGGTGGCGTTCCCACGCCGAATCATGGATGTTCTGGATATGACCCGACACTTGAAAATATGGTATAATCAATCATATCAAAGCTACGCGGCATTTAGTTTCTTCAATGTTAGGGAGTCACATTTTCTTAGTTATTTAAAAAATTTATTGAAAAATTTTTATTTTATAAAAGTTCTATTTATTAAAGGTTCTATTCTCAAAAATTATTTCTCATATCACATAATATAAGACTCAACGAAGAAAAGGAGCCTTTTGCCTTAAGAAATCGCGAGGCATCAACTCATTGCAAGTGTTGGGAGCTAAAAAAACACAAATTACAATGTTTGGTTAAAGGAGAAGATGATGAACACTTACATAGATGGCGAGAAAGGGATGAGAGTAAGAGATCGGAAGGAGATTCGCATGCCTTGAATTGGAGAGCACCTTACCGAAGCATTTGGCGATCTCTTCTTGGTATGTATCAAAGTGGGAAATGGAGCGGTAAATTACTAACAAGGTCGATTGTTGCAAAGAGGATGCATTCTTTTTTTTTTTTTAAACATGTGAACACTAGACCACATTTAGTTTAGCATGCGAAAGAGTGATGGAATTGACAAGAAAAATGTTTTACTTACATCCAAAATCATATAAAAATTTATGCTCCCTTGTCAAAAAAGGGGTCACACATCTAAGAGTTAAGAGCTACTTCCTGATGTAAGAAGCTAATGGTGGAAATGGATTGGCGTGGGAAGTGACGTGAAAAATGACATGAGAAAGCCATTATTCAATTGGCAATAGTCCTACATTTGGCTACATTAATTGTAGAATGGGTGTGCACTGGTTTAGGGCTTAGGTTTTAGCACAATCAAATTCCAACCTTCCTGTGAATCTGATTATTTTTACCCTTTGTCCTACCAAGTCGGATTGTATTCCGTCATGAACTCTCTTTAATCCTAATCCCTCACCCGTGAATGGCAATCGTTGCTCTTATTCTCAACTGCTCTCCATCCCCTTTACAACAACGGAGCTGCTTGCCACTCCAATCATGTTTGCAACGCCATTATCAATGTCAATGGCAACTTTACTTGCGATGCATCGTATGAAGGGCATTAATGGTCGAAAAGCTTTGTTACAATTTTGTTGATGCTCTTTATCGATTGATGATTTGTCATTTCTTTGTTTGTTTTGTCATTTGTTTTCGAGCTTGTGCGAGATTCTTTCATTTGTCATGATTTGCTTTCATTGATTTTTGGGAGTGATGCTTTGACTCGCATCTAGGGTTTGTAGATTGAGTTAATGGGTTCCCAGGTTTTAATTGCTTAGCAAGGGGGGATGTCACGATTAGTTTTTTAGGTTTGTAGTGTGTGGTCTCTTCCCCTTTGCCTTTAATTTCATTGGTATTGTGCCTAGCGTGAATAACTTAGAGCTATAGGTTATAAGGGTAGGGGAGTAGATAAGGTTGGCTATTTTGTGTTTTCTCTTGATAATCTATATCACCAATGAGGCCTGTGAGTCCTCAGATCTCCTTCTGTGGTCATATTACTCAAAAAAAGTGAGGACCATCAAGCAGAGGTTGAGGTATCGTCACCAATATAAGTGCATTGAGTAGGTTGTGTTGGCCATCCTCTAGGTGCTCATCAACTCATTACTAGTGGAGGAGGAAGGAAAGGTTACTTGTATCAATTCCATTGCATCACATATAAATTTGCTTCTTTCTTTCAGATATCTTATTGTTGTTGACATTCGTAATCGTTTCCATGCAGGTAAGAAGGTGAGGAGCTCAGTGAAGGTTCAACTCCTGGAGTTGCAAATGTGACAGATTGACACTAAGTGGAGCATCTGATGACAACACCATCATTCGTCATAACTAACTTAAATTAGTTAGAATCAAGAGATAAATACTCCTAAATGATCGCCTAAGAACCATAATTCCACTCTGATCCATTTGGGAAGAAGATAATAAAATAGAATTAATTCTGTTGTTTTAAACATCACATCATGAATACAAATTAATCATGGGGTTACTCAGTGATTAATTAAAGGTCAATTGAGTATAAAAGACCAAGAAGTGGGTCAACACTGACAAAAATAGGGTTTCACACAGTTTGAGAATCAAAACAGTACATCAAACTCTAATTATCAAACTCACTTAAATTGAAGAGGTTCTGGTCAAGATAAAATTAATATAAACCTTCTAAAATTCATATAAAAATATTCTAAGAGGTTTGGTACCTTTAGTTTGACCATTTAAACCCATTTTGACTTAGAACAGAGATTCAGACGGGAATTTACCCTAATTTGGGCTTCTGTGCAATTTTCTTAGTCAAACATGGTTAAAGCTCAAATCCAAGCTCACCATTAGATTCATTAGGTTCAAATTATGTTAATACCAAAATTTGGGCCTAATTAGAGTACATCTTGACCTAATTTGCAATTCAATCCCCAAAAACTCTATTTCTTACCACCAGACCCCTAACTTTCAAAGTTTTTTGCAAACATGATCCTAACTTTCTCATCTCCTTCACATTTAGGTCCCTGTTGCCTAATTTTTCACGGATTCCTAAAATAGAAGTCAACGACCTACAAAGCCAACTTTGACTCGAGTAAATCCTCGTCAAATCATCTCCAAATCCCACCAAATTTGGTGGGATTGGAGTTCAGACCATGAAGAATCGTTTGAATGCAATCTCATGTCCTGATTTAGAGCAAGAAGCTCCAACTAAGGTTGCTAATCGAACTAAACAGTTCGAATTCGACTTGTAATCGTTCGATAAAATGTTTGATAGAAGTTTGTTCGAAAAAAAATAAACTAAACATGAACATTAAAATCAGGTTCATTAACTTAACGAACCGAACATAAATATAATATCATTCAATAAAAGTTTGAATTCGAAAACATATGTAAACAAAAATAAGTGTGATATAATTATGCATTTACGTAGATATAAAAAAATTATTTAATTAAAAAAAATAACCCTCCCATCCAAAGTTTCCAACCTCAAAAGCCAAAAAAAAAGAAAATAAAAAAGAAAAATGAAAAGCCAAAGGTTCCAGACTCCCCCATACACACCTTCATGGCACACAACCAAAAATGAAAAACTAAACAAAAAGCCTGCAGCCCTCCGTCTTCCTTGACGAAACCCTCACAACTCCCCCACACACACCACACAACCCAAAACCTAATGTCCCAGACTCCCAACCAAACCTCCACGGCTGCGCTTGTCATCTCCACGCGCTACGGCGCTACCCAAAGCCAAAGGCCCCAAACCTCTGCTCGCTTCCTCCATCATCGACTCCACCCTCATCGACGTCGTCCTCGAGCTTACGAGGTAAGCTCCTCCCTCTCTTGTCCTCCCCCAAGGCCCCAACCATCTCCTACTACTCCAATCCTCTCCCTGTTGGCAACCACCCTCCGCCCTCATGTCCACCGAGTCATTGACCACCCTCCTTCCCTCCCCTCCACTCCAACCACACTCCACTCACTAACGTCACCAAGGCATGAAGGCTTGCTTCGTCCTCCGACCACCAAGGCACCAAAGGTGGTCCTCCCCTCTGCCCTCAAGCCTGCTCTACCTCCTTATGCTCTCCAACTAGATCTCCCTCCTCCTTACCCTCCATTCCTCCATCCTCCCTTAGCCTACTTCCTCCGGCCTACCCTCCATCCTCCCCCTACCCTCATTTTTTAATTTCAATATTAGAGTTTTTTTTTCATGTATTTTATTAATATTCTTAATTTGCAGCTGTGATGGTACTAAATGTACTTCTTCTTGACTTTATAGGAATGTGAGTCTGAAGGAGCCAATAAGATGATGGAATATTTAAGAGATTTGATTACTAAGAGCAAAGGAGGTGACAACTATGGTGGTTAATTGCCTATCTAAATTTGTTTCGTCTTCATGTGAAACCAATGCAACCAATTTTGTGACTCTGTTCTAGTGTTTCAAGAAGCTATACCCTTCAGTTCGCTGATGACTTCTCTTACACTGGTCCTGTAAATACACCATGAACCTCATTTCTTGATATCCTACATGAAGAGATCAAACACATGAAGATGGAATGACATGTATTGCAATTTTCATAATGCAGGTGGATGGTAGTATAGCATCCAAGAAAGGGACATGTTTCATCTTCACTGATGGGTCACGCATTGTATATCATTTATCAATAGGTCGAAAATGATCATATTTATTGAACCTGACTACAGGATCTGTAGGGGCGACCATCCGAATATATGTTGAGCAGTATGAATCAAACCCATCCAAGCATGATTTGGATGCGCAGGTTGCACTGAAGCCACTGATAGGTATTCTGGGCTTCCATGGCTGTGCCTAATGATTTATGTTTAATGAATGACATTACTAAAACTTGATTTATATGACTTCAATAGATGTAACTTTATCTGTATCGAAATAGAAGGATTTCCCTAGCCAGGAGAAGCCCACGGTCATCACATAAGGCGTCATGTATTGTATTTAGTGTTCTCATGGTTTTTTCTTTAAATAAGTTGAGTCCGTGATTTATCTTAATTTTTTAATTTAAAATGGTCTAGAACAATAGTAAATATGGCAACAAGCCCCATTTGGGTGGAGATTGTGTGGTTAAGTTGTTTGAACCCGAGACTCCTGTAGGAAATTTGAGCCTATATTTTAGCCACCTAAAAAGCAGTGATGGATGGTGAAAGACCTTAGGATCCAGTGCATATGTATAATATCCTAGTTTTGGACTTTTTTTTTTCCAAATCTGGAGTGGAGACATGGAATCCTTTTAATAACGTTGTTTAAGTTTTATGCATTGTCCGACGTGTATGCCGGTTGGTTAATTTCCTCGTTCATTTGGCCTAAATGCATTTCACTTGAAAGAAATTACAATTGTGGAGTTAAATTGTGTTTAGTTTCACATGTTTGATTGTATTCAATTTGATATCTTTCACGTATTCAATTTCTTTTTGTAGCAAATTTTTGGATTAGGCTGCAAGCCAGGTGGATTCCTCTTTCAAGATTTATCTAACATTCTTCAGTTAGTGAATCGATATGTATGGATTGTCCTTCATACTCATAAACATTATGGCATATAGTCAAAGATTTTTGGTTCTAAATGATAGTTTGTCTATCATCGAACAAAATATTATCAAGCGAATTATTAGCAAACTTACTGTTATCGAACATATTATCGAACTTTATCGAACGTGTTCATTCGAACAAAGCAAATGAACTAACAATGAACTGAACTCGAACATTCGTAATCAAACACTTAACGAACTCGAACCAAACTTGAGTATTGAATATTTTATCGAACTTGAACTCAAACACACCTATGTTCAAGTTCGTTCGATTTGATTAGCACCCCTACCTAGATCTGAATCGATGTAATGGTACTCGCACGTAGGTGCTCGCATGTGCAGATGATGTCGAGCTACTATAGGGGAGTTTGGTTGAGATCTCGTTCGATGGTAGATTAAAAGGACACACCTAGAGTACTTGCTCCTAACGGGAGCAATGGTGTAAGCCGATAATTCTGACCAACCCCACCATCAATGATTTGAATGATCATTGACTAGACCTCGATAGATTCGAGTTTAACTTGCTCGTCACGATCTTGAGGCATTGGCATGGGTAGCTTCCAAGAGGCTTAACTCTCCTGGCTATCGTCAGCAACGTTCTTATACGGCAAGGACAGGTACGCTTCACTTGAGGACCACTAGTGCTAATAGTCTCTCTCTTAATCAAGGAGATACTACCATGTTATGATTCAAGGGGAGGATACATCTTCATTACCTTTGTTAGCGAGGGTTAATTCCTGAATTTGACCATTGAGGAGAATAAGAGAATTGAATAATGATAATAAAATCTTGGGATAACTACTGAGGTGGGCAATGTTAGCTAGTTGGTTGGCCTATAGTGTAGATACCCATACACCACCTGTTCTCCCTCTTGTTGGTATGCATAGTCTTATCCTTATTGGGCCACTTGGCTCATCTTATACTTGTGACCTACTATCATGACCTAATAGTGTGGGGCAATACCGTACCCTTGTAGCGAGCGAGGCAAAGAGGATCTATCTAGAGTAGGTGAGACGTCATTTCTACATGGTAGTTTGATGCTTAAAAGACTTGGTGGTGGAGCATTAACACCCAGGACTGTTGTTGGACCTTCTCATTAACGAGATGTGGGAAGTCTATCGTACTTTTGCGGTTTAACATGGTGATATCTTGATGGCACTCTCTTATTTTTCTCCTTGTAGGCCCTTTATGTTACATTTGTATATTGTGGTTGGGCCTCACTTTTGATGTAATTCCATTTTGTAAACACTTATCGCTCTTGTAAATGTGTGTATGTTAAGAACTGTGGACAATGAATGATGTTTACTTAGCTTTAAATTGCTTTCTTGCCATTTTACCTCGCTTTTCGTTATTTCTTACTACTTTAAACTTTATGACATGTGCTGATGCTTTCATTATGATTCATTTGGCGTTATCAACTTAATAACTAATAAAATCGGCTACTTACAACCATAACCACTTTAGTGATTGGGCCCTTAGTGCCCTTCACACCTGCTACTCAACACCAACATCTTAGTTGATTTATGCTACATAAAATTCAGTCGGCTGGTTATTATAAGCCCATCATTAAACAACTGCTGCAGCTGAAGGAAAATATCAAGGTTGCATTTGGACGGGCAGTAGTCGAAATATTGAGTAAAATTTAATCTAGGAGTGTCTATAGTTAGGTGGAGTAATAAGTGATGAATTTGAGTATAATAGATTTAATAGGTGAGTTGATATGTTATAAAATGTGATATTATTTTATTTTATTTAAAACAAAGAATATAAGTAACGGATAAATTATAATATTATTTTTTTTTATAAGAGAGAAGAGTTAAACATGATAGATAAATAAGAGATGAAAAAAGGAAACTCGATGTGAGTTAGTTGACGTGCCCTTTAGGAAATATGTATTTTGAACTTCCCAATCTTGGATGCCTGAAGAACCAACTACTTTCAGGTGTGCCTCTTTACCTTGTGTCGTCGGAGTCGCTAGAGTGTGTGTCCTCCATCACTGTGGAGAACTTTAGCTTCTACTATGCTGTTACCCTATCGACTTCATCGACTCGTTACTTGCGTCAGTTCCGCTTACAGAACCTACTTTGACAGGTGCTCTACCTCTTTTGAATCCATTCCCATCCCCCCATCCTTGTCGTAGTGGACGAATGTTCCGCGTTGCGATCTCCTTGTGTTGAGTACTCTGGTGCGAGGTGTACCGAGTTCTCTACTTCGAGGAGTGCCATAACCTGTGACAACTACTCTATTATTAGGGGTGGCATTTTGTGTGCTGAGGATAACCGATGAACGATCTATCTAAATCACTAATTGTTATTAATTAATTGTCGTCGTTATTATTGTAGTCTAATTGCAATCCAGATGGAGAGTCAGTCATTTTTATTTATTTACATAATTTTTAATAATTTATTTCAAATCATTCACTATGAGACAGTTATTGATATATATCAATCTATATGTTTCAAAAATGCTCTTTTATTCCAAAAATGTCAAATATATTTACAAATGAATCAAAGAATCAAATAATGAATGAATTAAGTTAATTACGTACAAAATGAATCAATTAATGCTAATCGTATTTACAATCAAATAAGCAAGAAAAACTACTTAATCTATTCTATGTTAATTATATACAATTTTCCTACTCAATACCTAAGTCTAGGTACAAAAAAAACTACAAATATACTGACATACTAACTAATACTAAACCTTAGATAAACTATATACAACCTCAGCCAACAAATATTCTAATTATATATACACTAACTATATTTATATAGATATATTCATATGTACACTACATAATAGATACACATTTGTAATCTATTTATTTACAAATATACTACTAATACTTAAGTATATACACTCTATATATAGTACTTATCATATACTATACATATCGATATACATTTATGTACCCTGTAGATAATATACATAACTCTAACTTCACTAAATAACTACATAAGGCTATACTGGTAGACTTAACTGTTACTAAAGGGTATGTTCCAGCAATAAGGGTTATATGTGTTTTGAGCGCTTTTTTGACAACTGCACTGCTATTGGACGCAATTCAAATTTATACCGCACAACTACTCACAGCTATCCGAGGTGTGATTATATTTAAGGTGATTTGAGCATATGCATCATTCTAAAGTTGCAATTTTAGGCCTCAATTTGAGTGCCCTACAGATGTCTAAATTCCAAATAAATTATATGATTTAAAAGTCCTTAGATAAAGCTATATAATTTTACAATTAATTTGAAAATAAATTATTTAATTATATATAAAAATTACTTAAAGTTAATGCTATGTACATGTTGATTTATGGTTTAAATTCTCAATTAATGTATAAATTAATGATTTAATAATTCAGTTGACTTTATAAATAGTTAATTTATATAATAAGGAATTTATTAAACATTTTAAATTTATTTTAGAATGCTTATTTTAATTTATATATATTTAATTACACATTATACATAGTTATACATATAATTTAATTATAAATATTATTATATGGTATAAATATATTATAAATATGTTGAAAATAATTAAAATTAATATATACAAGTGTACAATATAAATTACTTCATTATAAAGTTAAATTACTAATTTATTTTATTTTAACTTAATAATCTAATTATTTACAATAAATATACAAATAAATCAATATACAGGTATAATATAGTATATAATGATTTCCTTAATCTATATATATAGTTATAAATACTATTAGACAAGGTATATCTATTATCTATAATTATCTAAGTATTTATACATATAATCTACTCTAGATAATTTAGATAATTACATAATTAATATATAAACAGTATAAGTTAACATAAATACTTGTTTAAATAGGTATAATAAATATATAAGTTATCTATGTACATTTAATCTATATAAGTTAATATGTATATTTAACTTAGTATTAAGTTATATTTACAAGTATAAATAGTATATACAAGATATTTTTATGGTATTTATATATTTAATAAAGGTAGGGGAAGAAAGAGAAAAGGTGAGATGATAGAACAAGAATTTCTTTTTGTATTTTTGAATATGTTTCTTTTATTGAATTTCAGGGTAGATCAAATTATCGGCTAATATGTTCTACCAACCTAAGGGTTCAGAATACTTTAAGGCTTTGTACGCACTTAAAGAACTACCTAACCCTACTCAAGACAGGTTTATTTTATTTATTTATAATTTTTTAAGATTTTTTTTATGTTTTTCAAATTCAACAAAGCACATAGAAGATATTGAAGCAATTAAATATGATTTTCATCTTGATTTTCATTAAATTTACCATTTGGATAGTTTAAAAAGTTGCAAGCAACTGACATTAAATCAAACAACAATTGCAATCCAATGTTATATGAATGCTTATACAAAATGATTTAATAATACAAAATTATGAAAAGCTCACTTAAACTCTCAAACTCAGTTCAAAACCCATTAGAATCTCTCAAATTGGATGTTGCTGCTATAGTTTCAGTTCAACTACCGATCAATTGCTCAGACAACCTAGATCAGATCTTCAAGATCTGATTTGAGGTGAAATGAATCAATCTTAAGTCTAAAAAAATCAGACCAAGGTGCTGTTCAATTCAGAGAATCAATTTAGCCAAAAATCACCCACAAATCATCGACATCTGCTACAAATATTTCAACTCAGAACCAATTCAATCTATCAGGTTCTCAACATGATTCAATCAGACCTTCTTAGGTCTAATTCGAATCAAAACAAAGAAGCTCATGTTAATGCGTGAAATTGATGTTATAAAAGCTGCATCGTAGTATAAGCCGAAATCGCTCGAAAACAAATAAGATTTATAACTCGAATGAAATCCGAGGTCGTTCGCTAGGAGTAAGTGGCAAATATGAATCTCAAGACCACAATATATAAGTAAAAGTTTAATTCAGAACGATAGATCAAGTAATCAAGTATCAATGTGCAAAAATGAAGATGGTAAAATGGTGATTTGAATCACCAATTACCTTTATATAATAATAGCAAATAGATGCACAATATCAATCAAGTTAACAGTCTGAAACAGGAGAACCATACGTCTGATGATTGGATCAGACGTCTTAAACATCGGATGCTACAGTGCAAAGGCACTTCTCTTCTTGTTTTTCTTCTGATGTTCTTCTTCTTCTTTCTTTGCTTCTACCTTTGGTTCTCTTCTCTCCTTCCTCTGCGTGCACAAGCCCTTCTTCATTCTCCTTTCTTTCTTCCTTTGCTTTCTCTGCTTCTTCTCTTCTTCACAACTCTTCTTCAGCCTTTCTTCTCCTCGCAACCAAGTGTCGCACAAGTGCCAGGGAGAGCAAAAACCCCCTGCCCCCGTGCTCTCTCTCTCTCTTTCTCTCTCTGGGTTTTGCTCTCTCAGAGCCTTGCACAGTAACGGGTAATCGGGTAAACGGGGATGCATGTACCTGAGACCAGGGCTATGGGCGTGGGTTGCAGTCGAGGTGTGGGAGCGGGTTAAGCGGGTCGAGTGAGTGCGGGTGAGTGGGGACCTCACCCCCAGTGACTTGAGGCGAATAGCTGCTATCACTTTTTCAATTTATGTCGCTTCAGCTGCTCTGCCATTTCCGATATGGGACTAAATGTCCCTGCTTCCTTCCACATGCAGCTACTGCTGGTGGATTGGTCAATTGCAAGTGGAGGAGCGATCAATGCTCCTAATTGACTGGCTGGTTGTGATCCTAGAAGAGTGTCGTGCGACCTGGGGTAGATGCTTGGAGCTAGCAAGCCAAGAACACGCTCTGGAGCTTCTTCGAAGAAGCTCCAGCAATGGCAGCTTCACTTGTGGCCTGAAAACAAGAACAAGACCTAATGGCCACGTTAAAACAATTTAGAACCTTCTCCGTGGAATGACGAGTGTGGTGGTGGGTGTAGTGTGGAGTGAGAGTGCGTGTGTGCGTAGGGCGAAGTCAGGGTGGAGCTGCGAATGTGGTGGTGTTCGGCAGGTAGTTAGGAGGGGCAATCGACCTAACTATGTTAGGGCTTTTGTTCCTGGGGTTGATGCAGAGGTGTAGGGATGATCGGTGAGGGGTTTGGTGGTGTGTGGAGCGAGATGTGCCTCACCGGAGGGTTCGTCGGAGGTGGAAGGGATGACGGTGAATGGGCGGTGTGGTGGTCGAAATGGAGTGTGGTTGGTGTGTGAATGAAATGGAGGAGTTAGGGAACTTATCTAGGTGGATGGCAGACAACAGGGAGTGGAGGCGATGACGGTTGTGGTATGGTCAGCGCCGGGGAAGAAGGTGCTCCGGTGAGTGAGAAACGGCGAGAAAGACGGAGGAAGAAGCGTCGGCGGGTATAGCACGACGCGGAGGAGAACGAGGGAGATGAATCCACCACCGGTATTGCGAGCGGACGAAGGATGGAGCCGGAGGAGCTCACCGGATGTCGAGGAGCTTCTGCTAGATGAGGAGAGATGAAATCAAAGGGGAATCCAGTCGAATTCGAGCATGAGGAGAACGGTCTGCCCTAGGGAGTCTTATATAGGTTGTTAGAAGGTGAGCTTGGGAAGCAAGCTTCCCAAGCTTGGAAGGTCGCTGGAGTTGGAAACCCAACTCTTTGAAGGATTCACATGAGGATTTGGGCGATTTTTGGGACTTCAGATCTAGCTAAAAAGGAAGCTAATTTCTTGATGAATTCCCCTTTCAAATTTGAGAAGGATTCGTCAAGAAATCAAGGAGATCTTGCCAAATGAAGCTCGCCAAAGTTGTAGGAATAGGATTTTGGTGTGGCAGAAGCCTTTTTATGAAGAAGACAAAGAAGTTGTGGGCCTTTTTGTAAGAAATTCAAAAGCTGAGGGGCCATGTGAGATAAAGAAAATCAGACTTGGACCAAAATGCAAACTAAGTCAAAAAAATCTCAGATTGGCCCCAAATTTTGATACAAATCTAATTTGAACATAAGGAATCCAATGGTGAAGTTGGATTTTGGTTTTGATCCATTTGACTGGGTAATTTATGCAAAAACCTAAATTAAGGCAAAAGTTCGTCTGAGATTCTGTTTTAGGTCAAAGAGGATTCTGATGGTCAAATTGAATATGCAAAACCCTAGAGAATATTTTTCTATGAATTTTAGAGGGTTTGAGTAAATTTTATCCTGACCAGAACCTCAATTAATTGAGCAGGTTTCTTTTTGTAGGGTTTCAGATGTCCATTAATTCCCATAACGTGTGAAAACCCGTTTCGTACTGTATAAACCCTCTTAATAGACTCTAAAGCACATTTGACCTTTATTTAACCCCTGAAAAAATCCATGGTTATTCTATTTTTGTGATAGAACAGTAAATTTGCAGAAATAACCCTGTTTTCTTATTTTCTTCTCAAGTTAGTATTTTGCGCCCTTAAGACCTTCTGATGGATATGTAGGAGCTTTTATTCACTTAATCAGATCAAATTGAGCTAGTTATGGCTTATGATGGTGTTCCCATCAGCTCACAACTGGAACAACCCTATCTTCTAAAGACCACTTGAAATCAGGGATTAATTTCCAAAGATAAACTCCTAGATCAGAAAAATAGTGAAACGATTGCTGCTACTAAAATTGTCTAAATTAGTGCATAAAATCCAAGGAAATTCACTCTAAATCCATGAAAACACTCTTAAAAGGTCTGAAATCCATTGAAATGAATTCACGAATCCAAAGAACTTTAAAACCCTAGCTCAGATCCTTCTCCTTGTCATAGACAACTGAAGAGAGTGGATCAAACTTGACGTTTAATCCATTTACAACTCAACTCATAACCTTCATCCAAACCCTTTTAGGACCCCATCAAAACCCTGATCAATGCATAAATCATGCGTAGATTCACTCAGATGTCGCCTACCTGGCCATTTTAATGTGAGCTCGCCAAGATGATTTGCTCATCTAGAGATCCTGCACACCATTGATTGGTGTACAGGAGCTTTGGGCAATGCTTCAGATCCATTTAGGTTACAATAGGAGCTTCAAAACTATGCATCAAAATCTAAACTCCTGCTACCTCAAAATGCACAAAACAGTAACTCAATTTGAAATGGGAGTAAGAAACATGCTCGATTAAAATCCATTTCAATGAGTTCTAAGTCATTTCCATAGGCTCAATTGAACTCTAACAAAGACAATTCACTCGATTAAAACCTAATGGTCACAAATTGGATATTGAATTCACGATTCAAGCATAAACCACATTCTACTTCAATTGAGCAAACCATAGCAACCAACACACAGGGGGGTCTTTGTGAATTTTTGGGATGAATGGGAGACCCCCTAGGTGGAATTGGCGCATGCAATAGATCTAAGAGCTAGACAGCTCTAGATCTATTAATGGCCTAGATGGATGGGTGAATAGTGAATTAAATTGCGAGGGACATCAGAAGGTGACCATGAGATGTTAGGGAAGAAAAATGAACAAGTGAATGATAGTGAATTCAGCTCCTCTGATCGGGAGGTGGGGGATCATTACTGTAATCTACTCCTAATTCTAACAATCCATCATTGAATTAACTAACTAATTCTACTCCTAACTAATCTAGAAAGCAGTAGATCTACCTAGAAAGTAGTAAACTACACTAGGAAAACAAGTAAATCTAGCTAATAGACGAAGGTGGTGTCCACAAGCCATCGGCCAATGACGATTGAAGGAGGGAGAAGCAGCCACTCTGTCACCGTAGGTGAGGAATGGAGGGAGAAAAGCTGAGGAGATGGAATGAAGGGACCAACTTGAGGGAAGGGAGCTGATGGTGCGTGCAAGGGTCTGAGGAGTTGCCTATATAAGAACTTCAGTGAATCAGGGCACCGCAATGGTGAGATGAGGCAGATTTAGGGTGAACGGTGGATGGAGAATTGAGAGGAGCACTGTTGGAGCAATAAATGAGTGTTTTAAAAACTGTCGCATGATAACACTGCATCTTAGGGTGATAATTCTGTTAAATGGGGTTTATCTTAAGAACAAAATGCACAAATAACACATCATATATAGGAATGAGAGCATTGAATGCATCACACATCAAGATTGCTTATAGAACAGTATTAATGGCCATTTGTATAAGTACTTATTAAAACAGGCCTCAGATGAGCAATCGGACTGCACGGGTGGATTCAGAGCGACGAACAGAGTCCAATAGACTCGAAATCGGCCAAATCCGACATCTGGAGCTCCTGCAATGGGCCCAAGAAGTCCTAGCCGTTGATCTGATGATCAACGACCCGTAGCGTGCCACGTGGCACCCCCACAACGCATCCACGCCACCGACGGATTTCGCCTTCAACTGGAGGGTGAATCTCAGCCGTCGATCTTCGATCAAACGGCTAAGAGCCCTCGCGAGCCCACCCTCGCTGCGATAAAGCAGCAGGCGTAGCGCAGCGGGCAAACGTCGCACACCTGTGTAACCGGAGTGGGTTCGAATCATGCCTCGCGGAAACCAGAAGGCGAAGGCGCGCACCGCGTAAATTCAACTGCCCGATCAGCAGCGGATGGCGCGAATGGAGCAACGCGGTGCGATCTCGCACGTCCAAAGCCAATGCCCGCGATGACGCGGGGGGGCGTGGGTGCTATCCAGGCGCATGCCCCACGAGCGATCTCAGTCGTCCGATCTTCGATCGGATGACTTACGACGTGCGCACGGGGGTCAGTCGCGAAGAAGAACAGACGTGTGTGAGCGACCGGTGGGCAGGGGCCTTCATTGATGTTTTGGGAAGGGTTTTAGCGACGTCCCGGACGTCGCTAAAATCTCTTCTTCATTTGGAAAGCCCTTCTTCCTATTTAAGCCCCTTCCAACCACCCATGTGAGGCATTCACTCCACTTGCAAGTGTTCTACCCTCCTTCTAGCCACTATTAGCTCCCTTTGTAATTGCTGGAGACGACGAGCCACCGACGGAACCCCCCTCCACCGCCGTGGCTACCTCGCCGTCTTCTCTCTCTCTCTCTCTTTCTTTCTTTATCTTAAGCTTTACTTTACTTATGTTCAAGCATTCATCTAGTGTTGTAACTATGAACTAAAGTGCATGTCAAATGAAGTTATTTTCTATTCAATTGCTTGCTCTCTTTTATGTTTGAATTGCATGCTATGAATGAAAAGAATCCTAACCCTATTCTCTTTCTCTCTCTTTCTCTCTCTCTCACTTGCTTTTCACCCACGACTTTTTGCAAGCAAAAACCCGCTATTTCCGTGATAGTAAGTGATAAGAAAAATCTGGTTTTCACGCCTCCCTGAGATCGACACTCGGACTCACATCCATTCCTTCATTTTAAAGTCGACGTTGTGAGCACAAACTATAATGACTCTTCTAAACACACGCGTCACGCACACGTCAGTTTTTGGCGCCGTTGCCGGGGAGGCAACGGATTTGTTTTGTCACTTCCATTTTACATCCATGCTCACATCATCTAATGCCTTGTCTCCTTCTACTTGATGGTTGCAGGAATTCGACGCTTGGACGGTGAAGTAGCGCAACTCATAACGGTAACGAGGGAGTAAGGGCAACAAGGATCGGTCGTGAGTATTTCTTCACTCATGGTTGTTTGCTTGCTTAAAAATCTAAAAAAATTGTAAAACTGAAAAAAATTGGCGTGGTGCATGATTGCCTAACCCACATCCTTAACACATCACCCAACAAAAAAAAAATACACTCTAACATTTTGAATAAATTCTTGGAGTGTTCTTCTTTCTTTTCGAGTGGTGTTTGCGAAGTCACCTTGAATTGACTTGGGCTGCACCACTCAACCCTAAAATTGACTCATCTAATAGAAGCTGCATGATCACTAGGATGAATACATTAGGATTTTAGAGCCTCTATACAATAAAAGGAAATCTACTTTCACCAAATTGTGTGCAAAACTTGACGTGCCCACTGAAACTTGTCTAAAAACATTAAGATACGTCAATCCTAAAAGACACAAAAGTAAAGATGAAACATTAAAATACACCACATCTTAAAGAAATCCTTGCTTGAAAACCATGTTTTGATAAGAGCACACACACTGAAATTGGTAAATTAAGAGGCATTACCCCAATTAACGCCTCATCACATAACCCTAGCACAAACACTATCCTAGCCTTTTAAAACCGAGTAGACATGCCCTAAGCAGGACTGGGTTAAGTCTCGAGAGGTGGGATTTTGTTCGCTGGGCACTTGGCTTTCATTCCCTTAGTAGAATATGGTGACTAGGTTGCGGGGTAGTGTCCAACGACCGCGGTTGTGGGGTCTATGGAACCGGTAGCGCAAGCCAAAGGAAGAACCTCCCTACAATCCCCTCGTAATCAACCTGGCCAGATTAGCTTTGGGAAGGGGAGTCCAGTGCTTACGGACTTGATCACCCTTTTGGAGATTTCTAGGTCTCCTAAGGAATACACCATAAGGGCTAGGCTTGATTGCTTGATTGAACACACACTTCTCGCATATGTCGCTCTCCGCATCCCCTCCTGTTCTTCTCCAGTGTATGCACGGGAGACGCTCACTACATCCCGAGTTGTTTGTTTTGGGACGGGAATCCAGGCGACTTGATTCTGCTAGAAACATGGCTGAACCTAGGGTAAATGAGGTTGAGGACCAACCCCCACTAGACATAATGGCCATCATCCAAGCCCAGATTAACACAAACCATCGGCTTCAGCAGCAACAGATCCACACTATCATGCAAGCCATACACCAGTTGCAGAACCCACAAGGGCAACCACCATCACCTTTCTAGGGCCCATAAGGGCAACCACCACCTGATCTACCACCATTCTAGGACCAACCTAGGCCCCTCCGCGACTTCTACAATCCTTTCGCTATTCGAGTCGAGCCGCACCTTAGGATCCCCGAAGGGGGAGATGATTTTGAGCTAAAACCAAATTTCTTGAGTCTAATTCAGAGCCACTTCCATGGAAGCTCAAATGAGGATCCCTTCCAGCACCTAAAGGATCTTGACCGAATAGTCCGAACTGTGAAACCTAGGAACATTAGCCTTGACGTTGTTTTGATTAAGATGTTCCCTTTCTCACTAAGAGACAAGGCATCTCACTGGCTTAGAACCCTAGGTAGACCCATCACCACTTGGGAAGAATTGAGGCATGCATTCTTAAAGAAATTCTTCCCCATAGGAAAGACCAATGACCTTAGAAGAGCCATTACTACCTTTACACTCCAGGGTGGGGAACAGTTCCATGAGGCGTGGGAAAGATTTAATGAACTCTTGAGGAAATGCCCACACCACGAAGTACCAAGGTGACAATTGGCCCAGATCTTCTACCATGGTCTGGACAGCAACCTACGGAACTTCGTCGATGCCTCACGCGGGAGGAACTTCCTGAACAAAGACGAGGAGAGTGTGTTTGAGCTCTTTGAGTCTATGAGCAAAAATTCACTCAACAATGCCTCCATGACCCAGTTTAACCGATCCAGTCAACCCCGTGATAGGATTTATGACGTACAAGTAAATTCTAGAATGGTTAACATGGATATCATTGCCAAGAAATTAGATCGAGTAGAATTGGTGGATAAAAAGATAGATGAGCTACTGAACCAGGCTAGGAACCCATTACAGACCTTCTCCCTAGCAAAGGGAGCTCACAATGTTGACCTGGTTCAGCCCTTGAGCCAACTAAACCTGGGACAACCCCTGACCATGTTCCAGGGAGGGACCTTTGCTCCCTCAACCCTTGATTACTCTCTTCCCTCCCCATCGACATCTGCTATCCTTGAAGATGTACAAGTTGTCCAAGGTTATGCTAAACCTGACCCTTTTTCCAACACTTACAACACTGGCTAGCGTAATCACCCTAACTTTGGTTGGACAAACTAGAAACCACCTCAATTCTAGAACCAACCCAGGCCAAACCAGCAGCCAAACTTGCCCCCTATCAGCATGGACCACCAATTAGACCCCCATGCAATCAGAACAGGGCGGCCCCTCCCCTGCAGAACCAAATGGACACCTTGATAAAGATGATGGTTGAAATGAACCAGAAACATCAGGAGGAAATGGCCTTAGTAAAGGGACAGTTAAGCCAACTTTTGGACTGTAAACAACAAGGATCCCTACCTTCCCAGCCACAACTGAACCCGTGAAATGTGATTAACAGAGGCACCAATTCGCAAGGGTCTAGGGCAATCCCGGGCAGGCTCACATGGTCTAGCCAACCCCATAAACACCCCCTAGGTTTGGTGCTTCTTCATCCTCGTCTTCTCAAGGATCAACCCATGGTCCGAATGCCTCTGCGAATGCGGTAACCTTGAGAAGCGGCACCAAAACCCAGGATCCCAAATGACCGACTCTTCCTGAGACTTCACTAGCTGAAATATCCGACTCAGAAGAGGCACTGGAAAAACCCAAGGACCCAGAAATAGATCCTATCCATGTTCAGACACCCTACCCTAAGGCCTTGGAGACAATCAAGAAGAAGAAAGGTGTTGTGGAAACTGAGGAGCTTTTGGAGATCTTTAAGCAGGTTTAGATTAATATTCCGCTCCTCGAAGCCGTTAAGCACGTCCCAACTTACGCCAAGTTTTTAAAGGATACATGTACACCCAAACGTAAGCCAAGACCTCAGGCACCTAGGAAGGTTGTGCTCTCCGAGCAAGCAAGTTCCGTAATATCAAGCAACCTTCCGCTCCCCAGGTGCATCCCTGATATCATGCAATATCGGGGACATGACATTTGATAGAGCGCTCCTGGACTTAGGTGCCTCCATCAATATGATTCCAACAACCCTATACCACCAATTTGGTTTCAGAGAGTTGACACCCACACCTGTCACCATCCAGTTGGCGGATAGATCTGTGAAGACCTCGAAGGGGGTTGTCGAGGACGTGATTGTGTGGGTCAAGGACTTCTATTTTCCGATCAACTTCTTGGTGCTCGACATGGAAGTCCCTAAAAAACTACAGAACACACCCATAATCTTAGGCAGACCTTTCTTAGCTACGGCTAAGGCGAACATCAATTGTGACACGAGATGTATAGAAATCGCCTTCGGAGACAAGAAAATGCAGTTGGATATCTTTTGGACGACCAAGTCTTTTGATTGCGATTGTGTTGAGGAACATGATCCCGTGGAACCTTTGGTCGAGGAATGCCTCACCCTTAGTTTTGTCTCAGACCACCAATCCTGTAACGACTGTTCTGACCCGTCACTATCGCTGCCCATGGACCTTTGTAGGGTTGATTACTATCAAACAACACCATTTGAGGAGGTTGATGTTGATCAACTCCCGCCTTTCCCTTTCCCATCGACTGTTGTTCCACCCGCACCCGAACTAAAGCCACTACTTGAGAATCTCAAGTATGTCTTCCTGGGACCTAACCAGACCTTCCCTATGATTATTAACTCTCATCTAACCAAGGATCAGGAACTTAGGTTGATCGCGACCCTTTCAAAACATCGGGCTGCCATTGGATGGACCATTTCAGACTTGGAAGGAATTAGCCTCGCCTATTGCACTCATAAGACCTACCTGGAAGATGGGGCACGACTGATGAGAACCTCATCACAAACCCTAAACTAGCACCATTTAACCCTGATATGCAAGAAAAAGCTCCTACATAACTCCAGAAAGGCTTGGCTCAGAGAGATTCTGAGTTTGCAAAGAAAACAGAAACTAAGGGCTAAAAATGCAATTTCACCAATCCAACCTGAAAATAGGGTAACTCAGGATCCAAACATAGGTCAAAACAACCTAATAAGAAGAAAAGTGGGATGAAATGACTCAACAAGGGCTACAGCAACTCTAAGGAATTAAATGACATCCTATAACCCTAAAAACAAACCCACTTAAATGCACGAGGTTTGAGGTAGATAAAAAATCAAATAAACCCTCTAAAATTCATATAAAAATAATCTCTAGGGTTTAGAACCTTCAATTTGACCTTAGAAATCCATTTTGACCTACATTGAGAACCATGCCCAATTAACAACTTAATTTGGGTTTTTACGTAAATTAATCGGTCAAACAAGGTTTAATCTAGAAATAAGATTCACCATCAGAATCCTTAGGTCCTAATTAGTCATGTATAAAAACTTGAGCCAAATAAGAAACCTTCTTGACCAACTTTACACTTTGGTCCTCATATATTTACTTTTTGACCCTCAACTTTTGAACCCTCACATTTTGGCCCCTAACTCTCCTTCGTTCTTTGCGTTCAGGTCCCTCCTGCAAAACCTGACCAGCACCATGCTCC
Organism: Thalassia testudinum; assembly: GCA_037157565.1. Taxonomy (NCBI): domain Eukaryota; kingdom Viridiplantae; phylum Streptophyta; class Magnoliopsida; order Alismatales; family Hydrocharitaceae; genus Thalassia; species Thalassia testudinum. The sequence goes on along the minus strand of JAZHRO010000036.1, from coordinate 180,093,297 downwards.
GTCGACCTTGCGCGGAGCATGGCGCCGCGCAGGGTGAGGGAGAGGGCCTGCCAGGTCAAATGGGGGTGCCCTGCGTCGTCAGCCACTGCAGGAGCACCCCCCTGAGCGTTGCCACCACCCATACCAGCCGTGCGAACGCACGGACGGTATGGGTATCCTTCCTCCGGCGTCCTCCGGCGAGGGAGACACGTCGTCTCCCTCCGCCCTCCTCTCTGATTCTGCCCCTATAAATACCCCCGTCGCTCCGCCGTTCTTCCGAGCTCGGATCTGACAGAGATACCCCCTCAATTCCTCTCTTCCCACTCCGACAGACGCCCCCTTGCTCTGGTGGCCCCTCCTCCTCCTCCTCATCGCTCTGCCGCACTACCAGCAGCAGGGTTGCCCTCCCTCGCTCTTCTCGCGCTGCGCCGCACCCAGCGCACGCTTCTCCGACCCTCTCCTCGCCGTCGCCCCTTCTTCTGGGCAGTTTCTTCTCCAGCGACAGTCGATACGACTGTCGCCTGCTCCGACCCCTCCTCGTCCAGCTTAGTAGGTATAACTTCTCCTTTTCCTCCCCTCTTTCTTTTCCTCACTTTAAGCCCTTACTGTCGCCCCCGATTTCCCACCAATCACCCTCACCTTCTCCACCTCCGGCCAAACTCCGACGACCCGCTCCCATCACTCCAGCAACCCACACGGCTCGTCGACCACCGCAACACCTTCGCCTCCTCACCCTGATCAACCTCCGCCCTTCCACTTCCCCCAAATCGCCCTCTGCAACTCCACCGAACACACCCATTTCCCAACCCGCAGTTTGACCTAGGGCGGCCCCTAGGTTCTTCCTCGCCGCCTGCAGACCCTCCGACCACCTTCGTCGTGTCACGGCGAAGGTCCTCCGCGCATCTGATTAGGCCGAGAGGCCATTTCTCTGTGGGCAGGTACTTCGCTCGCCGCCGCCATTGACGAGTGAAGAAGCTCCTTCGACCTGCTGCTCCAGGCACGCCACGCCCAGATCAGGCTCCCAGGTTGCGTGGGGTGTCTTCGCGAAGTGCCAGGCTGCAGTTGAGGCGAAGCCCTCGCATAGGCCCTCGACTGCCCGCTGCCTTCTCCGCACGAGCGCTCACATTGGGGTGGGACATTTAGTCCCACCTCGGAAACCCACTGAGGCGAACGGGCGCTTAAAGGCAAAAAGTGCCTTAAGCTGTTCGCCTCAGTTCACGGGGTGAGGTCCCCTTCACCAGCCCGATTACCTGGCCTCGTCCGCGCTCACGCCTTGCGGACCTGGCCCGACCCGACTAAGCCCGACCTGCACTCCTCGCCCACCACCACACGCCGGTGGGCCTGGACCCGGGCACGACCCGCGTACCGAATTACCCGGTTGCTCTGGGAGAACTTTCCTAAGAGCGAATTCAAAGAGAGAGAGAGACGCGGGGGAGGGTAGAGTAGGTTTTGCCCTGACTCTGAACCCTTGAGCGTGCAGGCACAGGTGAAGAAGAAGAAGAAGAAGGAGAAGGACTGCGGAAGAAGAAGGAAGCTAGGAGACACTGTAGCAACAAGCAGTTTAAGTCATCTGATTGGAAAATCAGACGACGTCCTGAAGGCAAAGAAGAAAACAAGGAAGAATAGAAGGCAGAGGAAAGAGAGGAACATAGAGAGGCCAAGTGAAGACTCTGTAAAGATCAGACGAAGAAAGAAGAAGAGAAAAAGAAGAAAGAAGAAGAGAAAGAAGAAGAAGAAGAGCACGAGAAGAAGATCTGAAGAAGAAACAAAGAAGAAGAAGAACACAGGAAGAACAAAAGTGTCAAGAGCCAAAGAAGAGAAGACAAAGAGGAAGAAAGAAGAGAAAAAGAAGAAGCCAAATTTTCATCTCTCTCTCTCTCTCTCTCTTTGTATTTTTGTAATAAAAACTTTGTACCCCTAGAATACGATTTGCTCCCTGAGTTGGACCTCGGGAGAACTTTATTTTCCGAGTAAAAAAAATATATATATTTGAAATGATGGCAATAACTAGCTATACTACGACGCTATAACAAAACTTAGTCATAAGTTGTCGCCAATCGTTTCAACGACCCTCCCGCCAAATGCAAAGACGGTTAAACCCAAACATGCGGGAGGTCGTTAAGAAAGAAATTATCAAGTGGCTTGATGCCGACATCATCTACCCCATGTTGGACAGCCCCTGGGTGAGCCCCACTCAAGTGGTTCCAAAGAAATCCAGGCTCACCGTTGTTACCAATGAGCATGGCGAATCCATCTCCACCCGCACCACCACCGCATGGTGGGTGTGTATTGATTACAGGAAGCTCAATGAAACAACAAAGAAGTATCATTTCCCCTTGCCATTCATTGACTAGATCCTTGAAAGATTGACAGGGCAAAAGTATTTTTGCTTCCTGGATGGATATTTAGGATATAACCAAGTCGCAATTGCTCTTGAAGATCAAGAGAAGACCACATTCACTTGCCTGTACGGCACATTTGCATTCCGTCGTATGCCGTTTGGGTTATGCAACGCACCTACTACTTTTCAGCGTTGCCTGCTAGCCATTTTTTCAGAAATGGTGGGTGAATACTTGGAGGTCTTTATGGATGATTTCTCTATATTTGGGAATTCATTCGACCATTGTTTGAGCAACTTGGAGAAAATCCTGAAACGATGTATCGAGGTTAATTTGGTGTTAAGTTGGGAAAAGAGCCCTTTTATGGTTCAAGAAGGAATCGTCCTCGATCACATCGTATCACATAGGGGCATTGAAGTGGATCGGGCCAAAGTTGATTTGATTTCTAAACTTGCTCCGCCTAGCTCGGTCCGGCAGATCCGTTCATTCCTGAGACATGTTAGCTTCTACCGAAGGTTAATCAAAGACTTCTCCAAGCTTTCCAAACCCTTAATCGACCTTCTGGCCAATGACGCCATATTTCATATGACCTCTGATTGCATCTAGGCTTACCACACCCTCCGGGACTTAGTTTCCACAGCACCTGTACTTCAGCCCTCGGATTGGTCCCAGGTCTTTGAGATTATGTGTGATGCATCAGATTTTGCCATAGGCGTTGTCCTGGGACAAAGACAAGACAAGAAACCTGTGGTGATCTACTACGTGAGCAAGACGTTGGACGAGGCCCAACAAAATTATACGATCACAGAGAAAGAATTGCTCGCTGTAGTTTTTGGACTTGAGAAGTTCCGACCTTACCTGTTGGGATCCCACGTGACCATCTGTACTGATCATTCAGCCATCCGGCACCTGTTGGCTAAAAAGGACGCGAAACCCAGGCTCATCAGATGGATCTTGCTTTTGCAGGAATTCGACTTGGAAATCCGCAACAAAGCCGGGTCAAAGAATGTGGTGGCTGACTACTTGTCCAGACTTCACCCAGACCACATTGGAGCCTCCCTGCCTTTATCTGACACCTTCCCCGATGAACACATTTTGGCTGTGCAAGACGAGAAACTACCTTAGTATGTTGACTATGTCAACTACCTGGTTGTAGGACAAACCCCGCACAGCTGGTCCAGACAGCAACGGGACAAGTTCTTGGCCGAGGCCATGCATTATTTCTGGGATTATCCCATGTTGTTCCGCCTTTGTGCCTACTAGATCATCAGGAGGTGTATCCCTGAGGACGAAGTTCTAAGTGTGCTATCTTTTTGTCATGACCAAGCTTGTGGTGGCTACTTCTCAGGAAAGAAAATGGCTACGAAGGTCCTGCAATCCGGATTTTATTGCCCTTCCTTATTCAAGGATGCACACAACTTTGTCAAGACTTACTCGCGCTGCCAAACACTGGGGACCATGACCAGAAAAGATATGATGCCCCTCCAGTGCATTTTGATTGTTGAGATCTTCGACGTCTGGGGTATTGATTTTATGGGCCCCTTTCCACCATCCAACAGCTTTGAGTACATCCTAGTCTCGGTAGACTATGTTTCTAAATGGATTGAAGCTGTCGCCACCCGCCGATGCGATCATAAGACGGTCATGGACTTTGTTAAGTAGAACATCTTTTCCCGGTTTGGAATACCAAAGGCCATGATCAGTGGTGGTGGAAGTTATTTTATTCACTCCCAATTCTGTGCCCTACTTAGAAAATATGGGGTTAACCACAGCATTACTACCCCGTATCATCCGCAAATAAATGGGCAGACTGACGTCTCAAATAGACAAATCAAGAACATTCTACAGAAAACTGTGAGACCTGACAGGAAAGACTGGTCCACACGACTGGATGATGCCCTGTGGGCATACAGGACTGCTTTCAAGACCCCGGTAGGCATGTCACCTTATCGCCTGGTCTTTAGCAAAGCCTGCCACTTTCCTGTCGAATTGGAACACCGGGCTTACTGGGCTGTCAAACAGTGTAACATGGATTCCCAATTAACCGGTGCGTAGAGGACACTCCAACTCTCTGAGCTCGAAGAAATTCGTCGGGACGCCTTTGAAAATAGCTGACTGTATAAGGAGAAAATGAAAGCCGTCCACGACCGACCCATCCATAAAAAGACCTTTGAGCCTAATCAGCAAGTCTGGCTTTTCGATGCTCACCTAAAACTCTTTCCAGGGAAGCTCAGGTCCAAGTGGACAGGACCATTTAGGGTGGTCAAGCCCCACTCCAATGGGGCGGTTGAAATCGTTGACCCGAACACTGGGCATACTTTTACAGTTAATGGCCAAAGATTGAAACACTTCCTAGCCCAGGTTCCCCCAAAGGAGAGTGTCACCCTCATTGAGGGATGACATGAAGCACCGCCCAGCTAGAGGCATTAAACTCAGCGCTTCCTGGGAGGCAACCCAAAAGAGTCAGACTGATTAGGTATTCTACGTCACTCAGGTAATATCTTTTCGAACCCCTGTTGCATCCATGTATTTGTCAATGAGGACATTGTCCAACTTAAGCTTGGGGGGTGGTAACTTGCATGATCCTGAGCTCATTTAATCAGTCTGAATAGAATAAAATTAAAAAAAAGAAAAGAAAAAAAAGAAAATGAATGAATTTAGGAAGAAAAAAACTTAGGCATTAGAAATTTGTCAATGGTGAGAAATAATACAAAAAGAACTTGAACACTTAAACTTTTCAAGCCTTCAGGTTTAATCAGCTTTGGTGTCCATTAAAATACGGATTTAGCTTCAAATCCTTGCAACCTTAAGCTACTCTAATCCACTAACTAAATAAGGTGATAAGTATACGACTTATCAACTCACCCTCTAACTCAGAGGGACTTTTAGCCTAAGCACCTGCACACATTTTTGCACAGACTCACTCCTTGGAGATTTTGACAGAAATTGGGTAGCTAATGAACTCTCTAGGGTGGTATGGCTGGCAAGTTGTCGTGGGTAACAGCCCATTGGCAGGTTGTCCAGAGCCCAGCCACGGGACCACCTCTTCTTCATTGCCTCTAGGTAAATTTGAGATCAGGGAAGCCACCTACCAAAAAAAAAAGGGAGAAAACAGAGAATAAAATAAACCACACTTCACCGCACGAGTATGGCTGGTAAGTGATCGTGGGTAACAGCCCATTGGTCGATTGTCCAGAGCCCAGCTCAGTAAATGCACAAAAAGAACCAAAACACTTAAAGAAGAAGCGGGGAAGTAGAGCAAGCCGGGGAGATATACACTGGAAAAATCCTTGTGTTGACCCCAAGTAAAACAAACGTAGGGAGAAAGCTACTGATCGATCAAATACACCTTCAGGCAAAACACTTCCTCTTTCAGTCACCTAGGGGCGTAGAAACCTGAAGTCTATCTAAATTACCGTTGAGTGAGTCTATCACAATCTTCACACAAAGATGCTTAGCACTTAGAGTTTTGTCCGAGTTTCGAGTGGGTTGGGTAGCTGTAAAATGTTACCAACACACTCTTAACTACAAAAAAATCTAAAAATAAGAAATATATATATACATACATACATTAAAGCAAGGATTCAGGCGATTCGTATTTTGGCAGACACCCGGGCACTGCTTAGTCTTTGTAGATTAAGATCTTAGTATATTTCCTCCTATTGACAAGTAACGAAGTGTCTAAGTAGTTACTTCTTAAATTCTGACTGGAAATAAAGGCTAGAATAAACCTTGCTAGGGACTAGCAAGGAGTAAGCATGGGGGTATGATAACACTGCATCTTGGGGTGATAATTCTGTTAATTGGGGTTTATCTTAAGAACAAAATGCACAGATAACACATCATAAATAGGAATGGGAGCATTGCATGCATCACACATCAAGATTGCTTATAGAATAGTATTAATGGCCATTTGCATGAGTACATGTCAAAACAGGCCTCAAATGAGTAATCGAACCATATAGATAGATTCAGAGCGACGAACGAAGTCCAATAGACTCAAAATCGGCCAAATCTGACATCTGGAGCTCCTACAATGGGCCCAAGAAGTCCTCGCCGTTGATCTGATGATCAACGGCCCGCTGCGTGCCACGTGGCACCCCCACAATGCATCCTTGCCACCGACAGATTTCGCCTTCAACCGGATGGTGAATCTCAGCCGTCGATCTTTGATTAAATGGCTGAGAGCCGCCCACGCGCCCGCCCTCACCGCGACAAAGCAGCGGGCGCAGCGCAGCGGTCGAACATCGCAATCGCGCCTCACGAAAATCAGAAGGCGAAGGCACGCACCACGTAAATTCAACCGCTTGATCAGCAGCGGATGGCGTGGATGGAGCAATGCGGCGTGATCTCGGGCGTCCAAAGCCGACGCCCCGTGATGACACGGGGGGGCGTGGTCATAATCCAGGCGTGTGCCCCACGAGCGATCTCAGCCGTCCGATCTTCAATCGGACTGCTTACGACATGCGCACGCGGATCAGGTGCGAAGAACAGACGCGCGCAGGCGACCAGTGGGTAGGGGCCTTCACCGACGTTTTGGGATGGGTTTTAGCAACGTCCCGGATGTCGCTGGGACATCGCTAAAACCCCTTCTTCATTTGGAAAGCCCTTTTTCCTATTTAAACCCCTTTCAACCACCCATGGGAGGCATTCACTCCACTTGCAAGTGTTCTACCCCCTCCTAGCTACCGTTAGCTCCCTTTGTAATTGTCGGAGACGACAAGCCGCTGACGGAACCCCCCTCCACCGCTGTGGCTGCCTCGCCGTCTTCTCTCTCTCTCTTTCCTTCTTTATCTTAAGCTTTACTTTACTTTTGTTCAAGCATTCATCTAGAGTTGTAACTATGAACTAAAGTGCATGTCAAATGAAGTTGTTTTCTATTCAATTGCTTGCTCTCTTTTATGTTTGAATTGTATGCTGTGAATGAAAAGAATCCTAACCTTATTCTCTCTCTCCCTTTCTCTCTCTCTCACTCGCTTTTCACCCACGACTTTTCGCGAGCAAAAACCTGCTATTTCCGTGACAGTAAGTGATAAGAAAAATCAGGTTTTCACGCCTCCCTTAGATCGACACTCGGACTCATGTCCATTCCTTCATTTTAAAACCGACGATGCGAGCGCAAGCTATAACGACTCTTCTAAACACACGCGCATCACGCACACGTCATTGTATTGTAGTATGGCCAAAATAACGCTTAAACAAATATATTTTTATTACTCGAAAAGGTTTTGAGGTTGAACACATGGAGCAATATGGAATTTAAAGCTCAAGATCACAATTTAAATCAAGAATAAATATTGCAATGAGAGTAATGTCAGAATCAATATGCAAAAAGAATGGAGTAAAATGGTGATTTAAATCACCAATAACTCCTCACAAATAACACTTAAATCAATGTCTCAAATATATGCAACCAAAGTATCATATGTCTTAAGTAGCCCTGTGCTACAATGCTAAGGTTTTTCTTCTTCTTCTATGTTTCTTCTTTTTCTTCTCTTCTGTGGCTTCTTCTTCTTCTCCTCTTCTCTGTTTCTTCTATTGCGGCTTCCTCTCTTCTTCCTTCTCTGTTCAACCTCTTCACACAAGGGGGGTTTCTTGAATTGGCTAAGTGTCAGCTAACTTCCTCTGCAGCAAAACCCCCTGCCCCCACACGCTATCTCTCTTTCTCTCTCTGGGTCGCGCTCTCTCAGAGCCTTCTACAGTACTGGCTATTCGGGTCTCATACCTAGAGCACATCTGGGTCCAGGGCTGCGGGCATGATCATAGCCGAGGAGTGAAATGGGTTAGGCGGGTCGGGTTTGCGCTAGGCTCATGAGGGATGGGATCACGGGCGAGGCGCAAGTGAGCGAAGGGGGAGGACCTCACCTTCAGTGATTGGAGGCGGTAAGCCTTAGAGACTTTTTCAATTTATGCGATAGTGGGCTCCTGTTAGCTTCCGACGTGGGACTATCCCACCTCCCTTCTTTGCGTGTGTCTGCAGCAAGGAGGATCCTTCCAATTGAGGGTTGGGACGCAGTTAAAGCGCCCAATTGACCACCTGCTCCACTGCCTGGGTGTATTCTACTTCACCTAGGATGTGTCCCTGGTGCTGCAGCTTCACGAACACTGCTGGAGCTTGCTCGAAGGTGCTTCGTTAATGGCGGCTAGAGGTTGGACCCTGAAAACATGAACACGGCCTCACGGCCACATGAGAAGTGCTTAGAAGCTTCGTCGGACGTCAAGGAATGCAACTGTGGTGGTGGTGTTGCATGTGAGTGGATGTGGAGTCTGTCGATCTCACGGAGTGTGTGTGAGAGTGCGTGAGTCGTGGGGGTGATAGAGAGGCCAATCCCCTCAATTACTTGAGGGGTTTTGGTTAGTGGGTCGAGGCGATGGTGAGGAGTGTGGAAGCAGCGTGATTGGGCGAGTGTGGAAGCCACTAGGGCTCGCCGGAGCTCTGCTGGCGAGGTGGAAGATGAAGTCGCAGAGGGCGTGTCGGCGGTTGAAACAAAGTTGCGGATGTCTGGAAACGAAGAGTGGAAGATGTGGAGTCATCTAGGAGAGGAGGCATACGAAGGGGAGCAGAGTTGGCACCGGTTAAGGTATGGCCGGCGCCGGAGACGAAGATGCACTGATAAGGGGTGGACGGCGAGGATGAAGGGATGTAGGGACGCCGACGGGTGCTGCTCGACGCGGAAGAACACAAGGAAGAGGAATCTACCGCTGGTATTGCGGTCAGATGACAAGGGGAGGTAAGGAGGGTCGCTGGAGCTTGAAGAGCACTTCGACCGGAGGAGGAGAGAGGAATTTGAGGGTTTCTCTAGTCGAATTCAAGCTTAAGGGGTTCGGTATGGTCTGGCATCCTTTTAAAGGGATTCAAAGACAAGGAAAGCTTGGAAGCCAAGCTTCCAAGCTCAGAAACTTTTGCTGGATTTGGGTGTTTCTTGATGCCCAGATTGAGAAAGATTCAGAGCACATGGACAGGTTTAGATTGAAGAAAATTTCTTAATGGATCTCCTTTCCAATTTTGGAAGGGATTCGCCAAGAAATCAAGGAGAAATCTCTTGTCAAAGGTCAACGGAGTAGGTTTCCTCCGTGATAATGGCGAAGGGACCTAATTGTGAAGATGATGAAGAAGTTAGGGGGCTGATTGCAAGGATTTTTTAAAGTTGGGGGTGTAAATGTAATCAGACAGGACCAATTTGCAAACTACGTCAAGACAAGCTCATCTTGGGTCCAAATTTTGGTACAAACCTAATTTGGACCTAAGGAATTCGATGGTGAGTTTGGATTTTGGTTTTGACCATGTTTGACTGGATAATTTATGCAAAAACCTAAATTAGGGCAACTATCTATCTTAGACTTTATTTTGGGTTAAGATTTTGATGGTCATATTGAAGGTACCAAACCCTAAAGAAATTTTTCTATGAATTTTAGTGGGTTTAGGTGAATTTTATTCTGACCAAAACCTCGGTTAATTAAGTGGATCTGTTTTTAGGGTTTTAAACGTCATTTAATTCTTAAAACACGTGCAAAACTTTTCTGACTAATCTAACCCACTTGTTAACTTTTTAGGATCATTTGACCCTTAATGAACCTCAAGGAAAACCCGTGGTTGTACTGCATTCATGATGTGCTAGTAAAATTACAGTTTAAACCCTACTTTCCTATTTTTTCCCTCAGAATGATTATGAAGTGAAATATGACTCTCTGGCAGTTATGTAGGAGCATTTGCTAACTTAATTATGTCAAAATGAGCTAGTTATGGCTCATGATGGTGTTCCCATCAAGCATGGCAAGCTTCAAACTAAATCTTTACCGCAGTATCAGATCTAAGGAGAGTGATGGAGCTACGCGCAATGACACGCAGAGATTGGAGCGGGATCTACAGTCAGATGGATGGATCAACGAATAGACACCTATAGCTCGTGCTCTTCATGAGCTATAGTGCACTTGCGAAGCACATGTGATTTGGGCATTTTACACAGAGACACTTATATTGAAATGATGGAGAAATTGCAACCAGGCCCATAAGTGGCTGAAATGGTGTCAGAGCAGTCCCTGGCTACTTACAAAGAGGCCCCTGTGAGTTTTCAAATAAGTCCCTATTACTTTTTAGCTTAAGAAAAATGTGAATGAATGAGGACCTAAATGTAATGTGATGGGTTCAAGGTTCTATTGATGTTCAAATGTAATGTAATTTTTATGATAGCTTAATTGAATATATTAGAAGTTAATTCAAACCTTGATTTGTACTTTTGAGCTTAGAAATGTGTTCAATTAGCAATTGGATTATCGATTTACATTTATGAATAGAATATCTCATTGATTTGACCTAATTATGTGTTTTTAACCCAAATTTGATGTTTTAGGTTATTTTCCCTAAATTCCACATTCAACCCAATTATTGTGTTAATTAGATAGTGTTTAACATAGTTTTTAGCTTAACTTAGGCATTTTGATTATGATGAGCCACACCTCATCAATAACTGACCTCTGTAGGTCCTCTCCCTCTTGCGCACACAGAGCCTTCAAAGCCCTTCCAAAGGTAGTCCAGCTATTCCAAAGGTACCCTCGATGTTCCACACCCCCTCCCCCCCACAACTCACACAATGATTCTATTCGATTCTGCACATACCTGTCATCGTTAACAAACATTACCTACATAACAAACATAACCTATATTACTGCACTCCGCAGAAAGTTATGGCCTTGGACCTCAATATTGCCATACATGAAGATGAAGGTGTTCCACGTTACCTCGACTGTGAAGGTACAACTGCATGTATTATTCCTACTAATGTGCAACTATGTTGATTGCCATGTTCCTGAATTACTAATTGCCTAATAGAGGAGTTCAACGTTGATGACATCTTTGCATTGCTTGATGGAAGTGAATCCCCTCAAAAGAAAGAGAAAGGTACATTTTCTTTCTTCATTAATGAGAACTTGTAATAAATTGTTTGTGATAGAAGTGGCACCAACAAGTTATAACTTCTAAGCTTCTCATTTATATGCATGAAATTTAAAAGATTTGTGGACATTCTTATCCCTATTGATGCCTCGTTGTATGCACCTTATCACCCATATCGATGCATTTGTCATCCCTGAAATTTCAATAATTCCTTGCACATTGTCATCCCTATCGACGCCTTGTAACTGCAGTTCTCTTCCTTTAATGCTGATATTTCAATAATTGGGTGCACATTCCTAACATTTGGTAAATAGATTCAGCTAACAGAACTGCATGCCCATGCGTAGAGGAGGTTACTGCTTCGAAGAATGAAGAAATGCCATCGGAAAATGAACTAGTGCTTATTGAAACAGGTATGGAATTCTCAACATGGGAAGATCTCTACTATTAACTACAACTCCATGCCCATTCTAGAGGTTTTGAGTTCTACATTAAGACACAAACTACCACAAGAAGGATCAAAAATTATTAAGGCATCCCACCCTAGCTTTTTCAAGATCAGGGAAGCTCCAAAGGAACCCATCGATGCATATTACAGTAGAAGACTAACAAGCAAGGTGAACTGCCCTTCTGTGGTAAAAACCAAGTTGTGTGGCAAACGGAGCTATGTCATTGTTGAAAGCAACCTAGATGATGGTAACACCATCATTAGCCATAACTAGCTTGAATTAGTTAGAATTAAGAGATAAATGCTCCTGAATGATCTCCTGAAGATCGTAATTACACTCAGACCTGTTTTGAGGAGAGAACAAATTAGGGTTAATTCTGTTGTTTTAACATCACACAATGAATGCAGAGTTACCACGGGGTCACCCAGGGGTTAATTAGAGGTCAATTGAGTATAAAAGTCTAAAAAGTGGATCCACATTGACAGAAACAGGATTTCATGTATTTCAAGAATCGAAACAGTACATAAAACCCTAATTACCACCCCACTTGAATTAAAGAGGTTCTGGTCAGGATAAAATTCATCTAAACCTTCTAAAATTCATATAAAAATATTTTAAGAAGTTTGGTGCCTTTGGTTTGACCATCTAAACCTATTTTGGTCTAGAATAGAGTTTCAGATGGAATTTTGCTTGATTTGGGTTTCTGTGCAAATTTCCCAGTCAAACGTGGTCAAAACTCAAATCCAAGTGCACCATTATATTTCTTGAGTCTAAATTAGGTTAATATGAAAATTTGGGCCTAATTAGAGTCCATCTTGATCTAGTTTGCAATTCAATCCTTAAAATCTCTATTCTTCACACCAAGCCCCTAACTTTCGAATTTATTACATTTTGGTCCCTAACTTCTCATCATTTTCTTCATTTAGGTCCTTATCGCCATTGGTAGTGGGAACGCACTTTCAATGAGATTCGAGGGAGGTTTTCTCCCTTGAATCAAAGCCAATCGCCTCTATATTTGGAGGGAATGACCTAAATAAGATTCCTAATCTCTCGAGATACCTTAGAGACTCCAACTCGACCTATAAAGCTCGGACAAGCTTGAGAACATCAGGGATTTTCTTCCCTTAAAACTCGGCCAAATCAGTCCTCCTCCTTCAATTAGAGCTCATTCTTGAGCTTTATAAGAAGTCCTCGATCCCTGACCATTCTCCTCAGCCTGGTTACAAGCCAAAACAACTCTTCCTCCTCTTCTCTGGCCACCTCTGCTGTGGCTCCGACGGCTATTCTTCCCCATCCTCCTATGACCTCCCAACGGCCAAATTGGGAGCACTTCCTCTTTCCTTACCGTCATCCGGCTCTCACCAGCCACAGCGGAGGCCTCCTCCCCCTCTCCTCGTCGCCGTCTCTTCCACCGGAGGATTCACCTTCTCTAGCACTGACACCAATTCCCTTCCTTTTGTCCCATAGTTAGGTTTATTCTCTCCCTCTTTCTCCCTAGATCAATCCTAACCCCTCATTCCCTCAATCCAACCAGCATACGCCACTCTCCCACTTCATCTTCTTCAACGCCGGCTGTGCCTCCGGTGAGGCCGCGCACTCACTCCGCTCATCCATATGCCCAACCGCCACCACCATAAGTTTTTCCCTCGCTTCACCTCCAAAAGCTCTAACAAAATTTGGGTTTTCACCTACTCCTTCACCCCAACGACCAACTCGCCTCCTAGTCGTCATCTCCGACTTCGACAGACTGCCATTCACCTCCAAACACCACATCGACATTGCCTTCGCCTCCCTCACTTCACGGCGATCATCCTTAGCTGGTTTAATTGGGTCGAGAGGCCGTACTCTTGGTTTCAGGTATTCACTGAATCTCTTCCCGTTTCTGTTGATTCGCCACCGTACTCTTGGTTTCTGGGTCGAGAGGCTCCACTGCCATCTGATCATCCTCGACTCCAAATCCAACTCCAGGTGTTGTGGAATTCCTTCACGACCTCAACCACTCCTCCAATTGGTCGAAGCATCAGACGCAGCAGCTCTAATTTCTCAAAGACCTTCACTACAGCTAAACAAAGAAGAGGCAAGTGTTTTTAGTCCCACATCATGGGTTACAAAGCAGCCAACGCCACATAAAAGAGAAAAGTGAAGAGAGCTCGTTGCCTCTTCACTTGGGGGTGAGGTCCCCACTCACCCAACCTTCTTACTCCTTGCCCACCTCCATGTCGGCGGGCCTGGACCTCTAAACCGTATACCTAATTACCTGATTAGATCTGATTAGAGAAGGAATTTCTGATGAGGGTAGGGATAGGTTTTGCCTCGAGATTCGCATCCTGTTACCTCAAGATGCATGCCTATATGCTCAATACTTAGGCATCTCTGAGGCTTGGTGCTCTGGCTCTATTAAGGCCTTGTGCCTATTCTGAGGTTTAGTGATACTTAAGGCGTCTGAAGCGCCTTACTGACGTTTGATCTTGGTTACTATGGAAATATTGGCTCTGTGCTGACGTGGAATTTGAAGAATAAGTGGTTCAAGGACCATTGTTGAGAAATTGAATTGAGCTATTTGGGATATGTGCTTAATGTGGGAGATTAATTGGTGATCTACATCATCATTTTTAGAGCCTTTGTATTCTTTCTATCCCTTATTTCTTGAGATGCAATTGCTACCATTGAATATAATTTTTGAGTAAATTTTTATTATTCATTGAATATTTTATTGTGTCATTGTTATTAATTGTGATTAGTGTGTGAATTTCAAATTTGCTCCCTGCGAACGACTTCAGACTCATTTCTGTTCCCCAAGCACTTATAAATTTTAAATGTTATTGCGATTTTTGTCACTATACTACGACGCTATACTTTAAACGATTCTCGCATTCAACACTAGAGCACAACCATGAACTACTTGATCAATGCCTTTCGCATTTCTTGAGGATGAAGAAAGTAGTCAAGATGTCAGATAAACTAAGAATTAACATGAACGACAGGTCAGGAATAGGCCTATCGAAGACAATGTCATTTGTTGCCAAGCATGGTGGATATAATGAGGTGAAATTTACAAAGGATGATGCTCATTATGAGTTGAAGAAGTTAAGGAAGCTAAGTTTAGGGAATGGTGATGCAAGTGCAATTCAAGAGTACTTCTATAATATGCAAAGAATAAATGGAAACTTCTACTTATTGGACATCGACGATGAAGGATGCATTAGGAACTTGTTTTGGGCAGACTCACCATCTAGAATAGCATACAAGTTCTTTGGTGAGGTTGTATCATTCGATACAACTTACCTAACAAACAAGTACGAAATGCCATTTGCCCCATTCGTGGGTGTAAACAACCATGGCCAATCAATCCTCTTTGGATGTGCCTTAATTTTAGAAGAAACAACGGAAGATTTTGTGTGGTTGTTCGAGACTTGGTTGTCATGTATGAATGCTGTGCCTTCAGAAGGTATCATCACCGATCAATCACATGCAATTATGAAAGTGGTCTCAATTGTCTTCCCTCACAGTAAACACCGACTATGCTTATGGCACATAATGTTCAAGTTATCTCAAAGGTTTGGAAGTGACCACCAATCTAGGGAATATTTCAAGCGGATTGTGCATGGGTCGCAAAATATTGAGGAATTTGAAAGAAGGTGACACGAAATGGTTTCTAAATATGGCCTTGAAAGGAATGCATGGTTGGAACATATGTTCAAAATAAAAAAGATGTGGGTGTCTGCATACTTTCATGACACATTTTGGGCAGGTATGACAACCACACAAAGAAGTGAAAGCATGAATGCGTTATTTGATGGATATGTAAATTCAAAGACAACATTAAGATAATTTGTTCAGCAATATGAGCTAGCAATGCAAGCAAAGCAAGAGAAAATGAGGAAAGCTAACTTTCAATCAATTCATAGAGAGGTCCCATTGCAAACTCGCTTCAAAATGGAAGAGCAAGTAAGGAATTTGTACACTGTTTAGATGTTACAGTTGGGGCTTCCTTATAAATTGAAAATGCGGGAATGCTTCTCATTGAAATATCTGAATTTTGTTGGCCTTCATGCCTCCTATATGAAGTCCGTATGAATAAAGCCACATTGGAGGTAACTTGTACATGTAGGTTCTTCGAGATAGATTGACTACCATGTCGTCACACGATGCGTGCTTTGATAGAGAATGGTATTGATGACATTCCAGAACAATACATTCTATGAAGGTGGTGTAAGGAATTGAGAATGTCACCTATGACATCCAGCCACCCAGTGTCCGCCTTGGCTATTGATGATGTCGTTGATAGAGATGCAGATATCTGTAGTCGCATTTACAAGTTTGCTGATTTAGCATGCCTGTCGACAGAAAACTACAATGGATGTGTGAAGATGCTGGAGAAAAGCTACATGGAGTTACTTTCTTTTTGTGGTTCCACAATTCAGGTGATTTTTTATCAGTATGTATGGAAAGAAATAGTATTCATAACTTACATGTATATAGTAAATAAAATTGCAGGTGAACAACGGGCCCATCCTTGAGAATAATGGAAGCCATACAACACATGATCTGAAGCGATGCAAGAGGATAGGGCATCCACTTGAAAAAAGGAAAAAATCAATCATTGAATTCCAAGGAAGTAAAGGGAGGAGAAAAAGGAGGGCATAACATTTACAAACGTTTGAAATGCTACTTAGATGCAAAGTCATGTAAGTATAAATACAATTTACCTCCTAAATGAATCCCTGTCTGCTACATAGATTTTAATTGCATGTGTTCACCATGCAACAGAGTAACAAGATGACATTGTCTACATTTAAGCACTGATAACTCTACATTTGATGATGATAATTCTGTCAACCAGGGTTTATCTTAAGGGTATATGTGCACAAATAACATACCATAATGGGCATGGGAGCACTACATGCATCGCCCATTAAGATTGCTTATAAATTAATGATTAATGGCCATTTGTACAAGTTCATGTTAAAATAATCCTCAGATGAGCAAGCGGACCGCACGGATTGATTTAGAACGACGAATCGAGTCCAGTGGACTCGAAATCACCCAAATTCGATACTCGGGGCTCCCACAACAAGCCCAAGAAATTGTGACCGTTGGTCCAAGGATCAACGACCACGAAGCAGCTACATGTCGCATGATTCGCGCCTCCAGTCCACCGCTGACCTTCTCCATCGCGTGCAAGGATTCATCTCAACTGTCCAATCACCCATCAGACAGCTGAGAGCTCACGCTCGCCTACACTCTCGTGCGCCCAAAGCTCCATCAACGAAGATCACGACCATTGGATTTTCATCCAACAGTCGCTAGCGCCCGCACCGGCTCACGTCTTTGCAACCAAAAGGCGAAAGCAGCGCAGCGATCAAGCGCTCACCCTCGCAAACAGCGGTGAGTGTTCGACTCTCGCTGCCTCAAATCTCGCTAGCGCCCGCCCCGCAACCGATTCAAGCCATCCGATCTTTATCGAACGGCTTTAGAGCACACTACGCGATGCGCTCTTGCGCGCCTGATGCGGAAGCGCGCGATCACGTGCATGTGTAGGCGCTCAACTCCGCAACGCGATCCAGATTAGCACTCAGGGCGCGATCTTAGTTGTCCAATCTTTGATCGGACGGCCCACGTTGTAGCACACAGATTGCGCGTGAGGAGAAAGCATGCGCGCGCTTAAGGATCGGCGGGAGGAGGGCTTCACCGACGTTTATGGCATGGGTTTAGCGACGTCCCGGACGTCGCTAAAACCCTTAGTTTGTAAATGATGTAAACACATTTACACTACTTAAAATGTCTATTTATGCATGTTCTTAAGCATAGGATTGCATTTCATGATATAAATATTTCATAACATGCATCATCTTGCATTTAGAGTAGTTTGAATAAAATGGAGGTTAATTGTCTCCTTTTATGTGCTTGGACAGGGCAAACATTTTATCGGGGCCTCGGATCAAAGATCCAACCGTATGGATGTGATCAGGGCGATGATTGGAGTTCAACGACTCCAAGATCGCCCTAATCAGTCATCCGTAGCATCAGATAGAGACCGGGGAACCCTAGAAGATCAAGGGCCAGGATGGTGTAAATCCGCACTTCAGATGACAAATCCGACCGCACGGATGAATTCGGATCGACGATCGCAGCCCAACGACACAAAAATCGAGTCAATCCGACATCCGTGGCACCATCTACAACTTCCAGAAGATGGACGGCCAAGATGACGCCACGTGGTGCCATCTCAGCCACCCAAACGACCGCTTGCATCTTGTGAAGACCGCGCACCCGTCTCCTCTCCGCCGTTGGATCTCGATCCAACGGCTGCGACGCGCCCGCGCTGAAGTCAAGCGCTCGACACAAACGCGACCGCAGCGGTCGAGCGCTCTAACGCGAAGCAGGGACGTGCGTTCGAGCCGCGCCCCGCAGAAATTGGAGCGGTGGCGCGCCTGCAATCGACCGCACGATCGCGATCCAACGGCCGCGCGTGCCCGATAGCGCCGACGCGCGATTGGACACGAGCGTGAACGCGCGATCGCACGCGCAGGCGGGCGGGCGGCAGCGGTGAAGGCGCGATTTTAAGTCGTCCGATCTCGCGATCGGACGGCTGAGACTTTGCAGACGTGCGAAGCCGTTGAGGGCGCGAGCAGGCGAGGAGGCGCGCGCGAGCTGCCCACGTCGCCCACGTTAGGGGCTTTAGTGACGGATTTATCCGTCACTAAATTCCCCTCATTTACTATTTTGAACTTGTAATGTCCATTTTGCCCCCACTCCTTGCAACTATAAAAGGAGACCCCCTCCATACGAAATTTTCATCCCTTCCTTCTCCTCTCTACCTCTCCAAAGCTTAAGAGAAGCTTGTCCCACACCCGGGATGCTTCTCGCGAGATAAAGTCCAAATTTTCGTCCCCCTTCGGAAGTGGATCCCGCGACGACAACGGCGTGCTGCTCCGTTCCCGTTCTTCTGCTTCGTCCTCCCTCGTCCTGCTCCGTTCTCCTTCGTCCAGACGTCGTCTCGTCCGGCTCGTCCTCCAAGCATTCGTCGAGGAGGATAACTTCTCTCTCCCATTCTTATTTACAGCTTTTCTAGTGTAGAATTTCCTGCTTTATAGTGTAATTGATTTCCCGCTTTTTAGCGTAACTTTTATTTCGTCTGATTGTATAAACAGTTGCAATATTGAATGCATGATCTCTTTCTCTCTCTCTCTCTCTCTCTTAGTTTGATAGCTCCACTGTAATTATTCCGCCTTGTTTATAAAAAAAATCTTAAAAAAATATAATTGCAAATATAGATCAACGTAGCCTCCCTGTGTTCGACCCGGAATTCTTTTCGGTATAAATCTTATTTGTTGAACACGAATTCTTCGCTTTCGAACTACAACGACAGGTTTTTTTCAAAACCAAGCATATTAGCGTATGTTCGCATCGTTCAACAGTAAACCCCTTTTCCCTATATAAACCCCTTCAACTACCCCATGGAGAAGCATTGAATACACGCACCCTTTCCATGCACTACTAGACTTCCCTTAGCTCTACCAAATACCCCTTTAGCCATTGCCGGAGTCGTTGAGCTGCCGACAGAGCCTTCCTCCACCACCGTGGCCGCCTCGCCTTCTCCTCACACTCTCTTCCACCTTAGTTTTTGTGTTGCTTTATTTCAAGCTTTCATCTAGTGTTGTACTTGTAAACAATCTTGAACTGCATGATATATAATGTTGCTTTAGTATACCATTGCTCATGCTTCACTTGAACTGAATTTCTAACTCAACTCTCTCTCTCTCTTTCTCTCTTATGTTTTTCTCGCACATAAGCAAAAACCACCATTCCTGTGATAACTAAAGCAACAAAATAATCTGATTTCACGCCTCTTTGTGTTCGACACTTGGACTCACCATATTCACATCTTTAATTAAAATCGACGTCGCAAACGCATACTATGACGATACAATTAAACCAACGCATCCCACGCCCATCAGTTTTTGGCGTCATTGCCAGGGAGGCAACTGATTTATTCTGTCGCTTTCATCTTACATTCATACTCATATCTTCTAACTCATTTTCTCCCTCTATTTGATTGGTTGCAGGAACTCAACGCTTGGGCGGCAAAGGAGCGCGATTCGCGACAGTAGAGAAGGAGTAAAGAGCGGCGAAGACCGGTTGCGAGTATCACTCCACCCTTTGGTTGTTTGCGTGCCTAAAAGAAATACAAAAAAAAATATATAATCAGAAAAATTGGCGTGGTGAATGACTACTTGATCTACATTCTAAACTCATCGCCCAACAAAAAAATACACTCTAACATTCTTGAAGATATAATCTTTCTGGGGTGTTCTTCTTTCTTTCTGAATGGTGTTTGCGAAGCTGCCATGATTTGACTTGGGTCGCATCACTCAACTTAAAATCAACTCACCTCGTAGAAATCACATAAACATTAAGGTGAAAACATTAGGGTTGCTTTTCTAGGGCCACATCACTTTAAAGGAAATCGACTTTCACCCGTTGTGTGCAAAACTTTGTGTGCCCACTTGAACCTTATTTGAAAATATTAAGGCACTTCAACCCTAAAAGACACTAAAGTAAGGACAAACATTAAAAGACACCACATCTTAAAATCCTAGCTTGAGAACTATGTCTTGTTAAGTGCACACACGCTTAAATTGACTAACTAAAAGGCACAACCCCAATCAACGCCTCATCACATATCTTGAGCACAAGCACTAGCCTAGCCCCTCATTAAAATGGAGTAGACGTGCCCTAAGCAAGATTGGTTTAAGTCTTGGAGGTGTGATTTGGTTTATTGGGCACTTGGCCTTCATTCCCTTTGTAGAATTTGGTGATTAGGCTGTGGAGAAGTGTCAAATGACCGCGGTTGTGGGGCCTACGGAACCGGTGGCAAAAGCCAAAGGAAGAACCTTCCCCTCAATCAACTCATAATCAATCTGGCCAGATTAACATTGGGAAGGGCGGTTAAGTGTTTACAGACTTGATCATTCCTTTTGAGACTTCTAGGTCACCTAAGGTATACACTGTAAGAACTAGATTTGTCTGCTTGTTTGTGCACACACTTCTTGCATCTGTCTCTCTCCACATCCCTTCCCTTTCTTCTCTGGTGTATGCACGGAAGACGATCCCTTCATCCCGAATTGATCACATTAGAAAGAGAAATCAGGAGGAGACTTGATTATCCTAGAAATAGGACTGAAGACATGGCTGACCCACGAGTTGAGGAGATTGAGGACCAACCTCAACCCGATGCCATGACTATGATTCTGACCCAGATTAATGCAAACCACCAGTTTCAGCAGCAACAGATCCACACTATCATGTAAGCCATACACCGATTGCAGAACCCACAGGGGCAACCACCACCTAACCCGCCACAATCTCTAGAGGGTCAACCTAGGCCCCTCTACAACTTTTATGATCCGTCTGCTATTCGAATCGAACCACATCTTAGGGTCCTCGAAGGGGGAGATGATTTTGAGCTGAAACCTAATGTCCTAAGCCTGATTCAGAGTCACTTTCATGGGAGCTCAAATGAGGACCCCTTCCAACACCTAGAGGACCTTGACTGGATCGCCCAAACTGTGAAACCTAGGAACATCAGCTTGGACATTATTTTGATTAATGTTAAGACCCGTGTTGTTAGAACCTTTTTAGACGTCTGGACTATGGGTCAGACGTCTGGACACCTTCCCAGACGTCTGGAAATCAAAATTTTTGAGTATGAGTTCGCGTGCTGCACGCAAACAGTACCTCTCATTTTTCCTCCTTCTTCTCTTTCTCCCCGCCTCCAACAAAACCCTAACCCACCGATCTATAAAACCCCCTCCTCCTCTCTCGTTTCTCCTCACTTCTCAGCCACCAGCCCCTCCCCCCTCTACTTCCCCACTCTAGTGAGAGAGGCAGCGCGGGCGAGAGTGCGCGCGAGCGACGTCGAAGAGGAGCAGCGTGAGGAGAGCAAGCTCGTGAGCTTGTGTGGGAGCTCACTGGTGAGCGCATGGCTGGAGCGACGTGTGCACAAGGAGGAGGAGTGCGTCGGGGAGGTCCTCCCTGACATTGCTGCAGCCGGAGCAGCAGGCGAGGAGGGGAGCGGCGCGGCCACGCGCGGTGCTGGAGAGCGGAAGTAGGTTCTGGTTCTGGGTTTTTTCCCTGAATCAGACGTCTGGAGTGACGTCCAGACGATGGTTCGGATGTCTGGAGGCTGTCCAAGACGTCTGAGGAGAGGGCTTCGCGAATGTACGTCTTCTTTGCGGATACAACCATGCAGGTTGCTCCGCCGAGACCCTGTTGCATGCCTTTTTGAGGAGATTTGGTGGATTTCGTGCAGGATTCACTTCGAGAAGGCGCGGGACACGCCCTCCCACGCTTTTCAGACATCTGGGCGATGTACCAGACGGCGGGAAGTGCTTCCAGACGTCCAGAGAGGTGGTCGGACGTTTGGAGCTGGGTCCAAACGATCCAGAAGAGTTCTTGGACGTCTGAGGATTGGCGCAGAGACTGAGGTACGATACTGGATACTTTTAAGAAGTCTGGAAGTTTTTCCAGACGTCTGATTTTTAGTCAATAACCCTGTTTTGACCTGTTTAGGGTCCGTTTGAGGTCCGTTTTACGCAAATAAGATACCAATGAGTTCCTTATGAGTTCCTCTACTTGTTAGAAGACTTTCTATATTGTTCTAAATATTTCCTTGTGATAGGACTTCGCTCCGTTGCGGATTCGGGGCTTGCTAAGGCACGTGAGCCTGCCGTTCAAGCCCCCACTACTCCTGGGTTTACTGGTAGAGTGGCTTCCCGTTAATTTAATTAAAACCTAAATGCATGTGTGGAATGAATGATTAGAACCTAGGTTATGGAATGAATCATAGGGCTAGAAACACTTGAAATGTCTGTAATGGATGATTAAATTGCAGTCTTGAATGAGTAAATAAGAATAATAACAATTGTCTGTAAATAAATAACAGCTGCCTGTGAAATGTAAAGTACTTTTGCTAGCAAACTGTTGCATGAAAATTCCTGTTGTATACGTTAAATGATATAATACGAGCTACATGTATATAAATTGAGGATGGTAACGTGAATGATGGAAATACGAGCTACCTATGTAGAACCTGTGTACGGAAATGTGAACAATAGAAATACAAGTTGCATATGTATAACATGAGAATGGAAATAGAAATGATGAAACCTGGTATGGCATGGCCTGAGGAATATGAGCATAAACCCCACGGGGAAATAGTAGTTGAACTACTGGAAATATATGGAATGGATATGGAAATGCAACGGGAAATGTGCTACCTCATGAGTACGTGGTACCAAGGGGAGCGCATATTACCTCTTAGTGTAGAGGGGTGCTTGCCGCCTTCGGGATGAGACCCGGGGTGGGATTGGCCACTTTGCACCAACTCTGTGGCCCTCGTGTACACTATACTGGGGAGAGCTACTAGTGTAGGGAGAGAGCTAGCCACCCCACGGGGCCCAAGGTTCAGCTAGCCACCCTACACCGACTTGTTAGGCCCACTGGGAAAACCAGGGTAGCCAGGCGAGGGTGCGCGGACTATGGAGGGGCGAGACCCCTATTTGGTTACTGAGAGGGGCTAGTTCCCTGTTACTGAGAGGGCTAGGCCATATACTGGTTCCGTGCTGTACTTTGGGTGCACCTACTAACGGAAACGACTGACCGCGTGCCAGTACAGGGTAGCTACCTGATGAGAACCTCGTCATAAACCCTAAACTAGCACCATTTAACCCTGATTTGGAAGAAAAAGCTCCTACATAACTTTAGAAAGGCTTGGCTCAGAGAGATTCTGAGGTTGCAAAGAAAACAGAAACTAAGGGGTAAAAATGCAATCTCACCAATTCAATCTGAAAACAGGGTAACTCAGGGTCCAAACATAGGTCAAAATAACCTAATAAGAAGAAAAGTGGGACAAGATGATTCAATGAGGGCTACGGCAACTCGAAGGAATTAAATGACATCCTGTAATCCTAAAAATAAACCCACTTCAATTCATGAGGTTCGAGGTAGAGAAAAAATCGAATAAATCCTCTAAAATTCATAGAAAAATAATCTCTAGGGTTTAGAACCTTCAATTTGGCCTTAGAAACCCATTTTTACCTACAGTGAGAACCATGCCCAATTAATAACTTTATTTGGGTTTTTGCGTAAATTAACCGGTCAAACAAGGTTTAATCTAAAAATAAAATTCACCATCAGAATCCTTAGGTCCTAGTTAGTCATGTATAAAAACTTGAGCCTAAGAAGAAACCTTCTTGACCAACTTTACATTTTGGTCCTCATCTATTTACTTTTTGGCCCTCAACTTTTGAACCCTCGCATTTTGGCCCCTAACTCTTCTTCGTTCTTTGCATTTAGGTCCTCCCTGCAAACCCTGAGCAGCACCATGCTCCGGCGACCTTACGCGGAGCATGGCGCCACGCAGGGTGAGAGGGGGCCTCTGCCAAGTCAACCGGGGGTGCCCTGCATCGTCAGCCGTCGCAGGAACACCCCCCTGGTCGCTGCAACCACCCATACCGGTCGTGCGAACGCACGGACGGTATGGGTCTCCTTGCTCCGGCGTCCTCCGGCGAGGGAGGCACGTCGTCTCCCTCCGCCCTCCTCTCTCTTTTTGCCTCTATAAATACCCTCGTCGCTCTGCCGTTCTCCCCAGCTCGGTTCTGACGGAGAAACCCCCTCCCTTCCTCTCTTCCCACTCCGACAGACGCCCCCTTGCTCCGGCGGTTCCTCCTCCTCCTCGTCGCTGTGCCGCACTACCAGCAGCAGAGCTGCCTTCCCTCGCTCTTCCCGCGTTGCGCCGTACCCAGCGCGCGCCCTTCCGCTCGCTCCTCGCCGCCGCCCCTTTTTCTCTGGGCACCTTCTTCTCCGGCGACAGTCGATACGACTGTCGCCCTGTTCCGCTCCCCCTCGTCTCTCCAAGTAGGTACAATCTTCTCTTTTCCTCCCCTCTTTCTTTTCCCTGCTTTTATTTGCTAATCCGCCCCTCGACCGCGCCTAAACGCCCTCACCTTCTCCACCTCCGGCCAAACTCCGGCGACTCGCTCCCGTCATTCCACCACCCCACACGACTCTCCGACCCTCACAGAACCTCCGCCTCCTCACCCTGATCAACCTCTGCCCCTCCATTTCCCGCCACTCGCCACCTACAGACCCCCCGAACAAACCCATTTCCTATGCTACAGTTTGACCTAGGGCAGCCACCACACTCCTCCCCACGCCCTGCCAGACCCCGCACCACCTTCGCCGTGCCACGGCGAAGGTTCTCCACTTGTCTGATTAGGCCGAGAGGTCGTTCTTATGTGAACAGGTGCCTCGCCCTCCGTTGCCATTACTGAACACCTGGACTCCTTCAACCTGCAGCTGCAGGTGCGCTTCGCCCAGGTTCAACTCGCCAGGTTGCGCGGGGTGTCTCCGCGAAGCAATCCGGGCTTGCAGCTGGGGCGAAGGCCTCGCGTAAGCCGCGAACTCCTGCAGCGTCTTCAGCGGCGGGAGCTCAATTGGGGTGGGACATTTAGTCCCACCTCGGAACTTTTCAGAGGCGCGCGCGCGTGCTTAAAGGCAAAAAGTGCCTTAAGCTATTCGCCTCCTGACCACGGGGTGAGGTCCCTCTCACCCGCTAGACCCGGCCTCGTTCGCGACCACGCTCCGCGAACCTGGCCCGACCTGTTTACCCGACCTGCACTCCTTGCCCACCACTGCACGCTGGTGGGCCTGGACCCGGGCGCGACCCGCGTACCCGACTACCCGGCAGCTCTGGGAGAGCTATCCTACGAGTGAATTCTGAGAGAGAGAGAGACGCGGGGGAGGGTAGAGTAGGTTTTGCCCTCTGATTAAGCTTTGAGTGTGCAGGCATAGGTAAAGAAGGACTGTAAGAAGAAAAAGAAGAAGGACTGTAGCAGCAGCTACTTTAGTCGTCTGATTGAGAAATCAGACGACGCCCTGAAGACAAAGAAGAAGGAGAAGAAAAGAAGAACAGAACCGCAAGGAAGAAGAAAAAGAAGAGAGAAGGACAGAAGGAAGACCAAGAAGAAAAAGAAAGAGAAGACAAGAAGAACAGAAGCAAGAAGAAAAGAAGAACACGAGGAGAAAGAGAAGAAGAAGCTCTGAAGAAGAAAGCCAAAGAAGAAAACAAGAAAAGAACAGAGGAAGAAGACTGAAGAAGAAGATTGAAGAGCCAAAAGAGAAGAGAAAAGAAAGACGAGAAAGAAGAAGAAGAAGCCAAATCCCCCCCCCCTCTCTCTCTCTTTATTTTTTGTAATAGAAACTTTGTACCTCTAGAATACAACTTGCTCCCTGAGTTCGACCTCGGGAGAACTTTTATTTCCGAGTAAAAAATTGTAATAGTGGCAATGACTATCTGTACTACAACGCTATAACAAGATAAGAAAACACTAGTCACACGTGCCACCATTTCTTGGCGCCGTTGCCGGGGAGCAACGGCTATTCTAGAGGTAATAACATTCCTATTTTTAAGTTTCTAATAATCTCCTCTTTTGTGCAGATACAGGAAATCGAGAAGACAAACAGCCGCACGACAACCACTCCGAGGACAGGTAATTTTCTATCCTCTTACTATTAACCCCTAAAACTCTAAAGAGGAAGAAAAGAAAAGAACAAGCAACATAGGTCTAACCTGTCTTCTATACTTAGTAAATCATAAAAAATTGTATGTTTTCAACCCATTATTTCTGCACACACTATTAAAGGTATTTAAGGGCTAACACCTTCTTGCATGAGCCCTAATTACCCAACAAAGAGTTAACTGGACCAAGTAGAGCCAATATAAGATTCAACGTTAGGGATTTAGAGACGCACTTCTTAAGCAAGAATTGAAAAAACCAAAAGAAGTGTGCCCAAGCCATTGCCTGAAAATACCTATTCAAAGAAAACCTAAAACAAGTCGGCTCTTTAAAGACACTTGAACCCTAAAAGACAAGACCTAATAAGCTCTTAACTAGCAGGTAAAGTTGACCACTTGGGTCAACCAACCTTTAACTTAGGTCACTCTTTGCGCTCAAAAAAGCCTAAAGTTCAAGTGAAAACCTAAGCACCTTGATCTTAAACTGAAAGTGGTAGACTTAAGAGGTCAAGATCCCCATTCTGATCTACCTGGAACCACAGTGACAAGAGAGGTCGGGTGGGGGAAACCCTGTAACCCATGGGGACGCTCTACCGTGTAGGGGTCTTCACGGGACTTACCCTCTCTGGCTGCCCAGGTAATTCTCAGGTGGACGATCTTTCAGATCAAGGGGTCCATCCGCCCCGCACCTCTATAGTCACCCAACACATTTTTGGGTGTCTTGATTGGGTCCAACACCTTCTAAACTTTTCCACTCCAACAGTGCATGAATGGTAGGAGATCCTTAAGACCACCCTTAAGATCTCCTTTAAAAATTCACTCTCGTCAAGGCCCAGCCTTGACTGCCGTGTTTGAACAGCAACCTAACCCCATCATTCTCTCATTAAACTCTTCTTCTATCATGGCTCAGCCAGTTGAGGAAGAAAACAATCTGGAGCACCAGCTCCAGCGACTCAACGACCTCTTCCAAAACTTTGTGCACCCACCGCAGCGTCCCATGATGCAGGACCATTATAATCCTGCTGCGGTGGCCATCGAGCCTCGAGTCAGAATCCCGACTGGAGGACCTGATTCTGAATTGAAGCCTAACATGATTCATGCTATACCTAAATTCCATGGGCTTAATTTTGAAGATCCCTTCCAGCACATCAAACAGCTAAAGCATCTGGCCCAAACTTTTGGGTCAGACGCACAAAATCGGGATATTCTTCTCATGAAGATGTTCTCCTTTTCTCTTATGGGCAAGGCCGCTCATTGGTATCAAACTCAGACCCGGCCGATCAACACTTGGGAAGAACTTCAGTCCGAGTTCTTGAAAAAGTTCTTCCCTGTTGGTCGGACCAACGCCTTGCGCCATCAGATTACGCACTTCAATCAACAAACAGGGGAACCTCTCCATGAGGCATGGGATCGTTTTCAGGATCTCATGAGAAAGTGCCCCCATCACGGAGTTCCTAAATGGGAACAGGTCCAATCTTTTTACCAGGGCTCCGTGAGGACATCCGTCTTTTCGTCAATGCAACCTGCGGAGGAAATATCATGGGTCAACATGAGGACACCGTGTGGGAGATTCTCGAAAACATGTGCGAGAACTCCATCAATAATGACTCCATGGGATTATTCGACAGGACGAATACCCGCGCATCGACAAATCTTAGGGGAGCACATGAGACTCAGGGCCTGTCCGCATCAATCGACCTGGAATTAATGGCTAGTCGATTGGACAAGGTCTCGATTATTGAAAGGAAGGTGGATGAGCTGACTCAGCACCTGCAGCGAGCCACCTCTGCGCATAACTCTTTCGCACAGCCTCCTCCCACAAGGGAAACTGTGCAAAACATTCTCCATCGATCTTCTCCTTGGATGGATCCATCATCCGAATCTTTGCCAGGAGGTCCTTCCGATCCTTTCTACACCAGCCAGGGGAATTCCATTCCCTCTTTCTCTAACTCTCTGGAGGTTCCTCAGACCTGCGAGGACCTCAACGCCATCCAGAACGACCCGTTCTCCAACACCTATAACCCTGGATGGCGAAACCATCCCAACTTTTAGTGGGCGGGAAATTCCCAAACCCAAAGACCATCCTTTCAACCCCGCCCACAACCTCCTCGTCCTTACCAGCCACCTCAGCGTCGGCCCAACCCTACTTATCCATCTGGGCCGAATCAGGATCAAATGTCCCTTATCCTTCAGACCCTGGCTGACATTCAAAGAATGAATGCGGCTATCCAAAAACAACACAAGGACGAACTTACAGAGGTCCGAAACCAATTGGCCCAGTTGGCAAACTCTCGCCAGCCAGGCACTCTTCCTTCCCAACCTCTGCCTAATCCTAATAACGTGCTAACCCAGCGGCGCGTTATGAACCCAAACCTGGGCCATGCCCATATGATTTATAAGGCCCCCTCTATTCCTTCACCCGACGGGATAGAGGCCCCCACTTCTTTTGCAGGTTACCAGCAGCAACCTATTTTACCCAATCCCAACCAAAATCAGGCAGGACTTAATTCCGTAACAACCCGTAGTGGTAAGGAAACCCAAGACCCACCTCATCCAAACCACTCCAAGCCTGGTAGTGATCCCAAGCCTAGGACAGTAATCTAGGACGTTCCCACCCCTATCCCAGATCCACAACCTGGACCTATCCTAGAAGAACTAACCAAGATCCCGTTTCCCGAGGCCTTGACCAAGGGAAAGAAGACTACCAAACCCGTGGCACTTGAGGAGGACCTGGTCAAGCTCTTTGAGCAGGTCCACATAAACATCCCTTTGATGGATACAATTCGCCACGTACCGGCTTACGCACGATTTCTAAAGAATATGTGTACACCCCAGCGTAAGCCGCGAACCAAGGGTGGGAGCCCAATTGTTCTGTCAGAGCAAGTCAGCTCTGTAATCCTCAGTAGACTCCCGCCCAAGGCTAAAGATCCCGGCACTCCCCTGATTTCCTGCAAGATAGGTGATACCCAATTTGATAGAGCTTTGCTAGACTTGGGTGCATCCATAAACCTGATACCCACATCCTTACTTGACCATCTAGAAGAATCTGAGCTAAAACCAACTGAGGTGACATTACAATTAGCAGATCGATCTATAAAGTCACCAAAAGGGATTCTCGAGAATGTTATCGTAAGAGTGCGGGATTTTTATTTCCCCGTGGACTTTATAGTCTTAGATATGGACGCACCTGAGAACCCTAGGGACACACCAATCATTTTAGGGAGACCTTTCTTGGCTACTGCTAGAGCCAACATTAGCTGTGAGGAGGGCCAAATAAAGCTCAAATTTGGGGATCAAACCTTAAAAATTGATATATTTAAGGCCCAACAAGGAATTAATTGCGGTGTCATCGAACAGATTTGTGACATTAGGACCTTGGTTGATGAAACACACCTCCAGAATGACCTGATTATGCCTCATCAACAGAAGGATCTTGACCCGCAAATAGAGGAGTCGAATCCAAACATAAACAACCCAGTAACTCCTACCCTTAAACCTCACGTCTATACTGAACCACCCGCTGCTGCTGATACCCCTATCCTCGAGTTGAAGCCTCTTCCTGCTCACTTGAAATACATCTTTTTGGGTTCTAATCAGACCCTTCCTGTGATTATCAATTCCAACCTCAATCCCGAACAGGAATCCCGTCTGATTATTGTTCTCCAATAACATCGCAGAGCCATCGGGTGGACTCTCGATGATTTGACTGGAATAATTCCCTCTTATTTTACTCATCATATCTATTCAGAAGAGGGCGCATGACCTTCTCGTGAAATGCAGAGACATTTGAACCCTAATCTGCAGGAGGTCGTGAAAAAGGAGATCATCAAGTGGTTAGATGCCAGGATCATCTACCCGATCTCTGATAGTCGTTGGGTGAGCCCAATTCAGGTTGTGCCTAAGAAGGCAGGACTCACCACCATAACGACTGAAACCGGAGAAATCATTCCTACCCGATTAGCCAATGCGTGGAGAGTCTGTATAGATTACCGCCGACTCAATTCCTCCACGAAGAAGGATCATTTCCCACTACCTTTCATTGATCAAATTCTCGAGAAACTAGCGGGAAATAGGTTCTTCTGCTTTCTTGACGGGTACTTCGGTTATAACCAGGTGGCAATCCATCCTGAGGACCAAGAAAAGACCGCGTTCACCTGTCCCTTCAGAACGTATGCTTTCCGAAGGATGCCTTTCGGTCTTTGCAATGCACCCGCTACCTTTCAGCGGTGCATGCTTGCCATATTCTCAGATATGGTAGGTGATTTTCTGGAAGTCTTCATGGATGACTTTTCAGTCTTTGGAGAATCTTTTGATGATTGCCTCCAACACTTGGTCCAAATACTCAGGCGATGCATTGAGGTGAATTTGGTTCTTTCCTGGGAAAAGAGCCATTTCATGGTGCCTGAGGAAATTGTCCTGGGACACTCAATTTCAGAAAAAGGCATCCAGGTGGATCGAGCTAAGGTTGATCTGATCTCTCGCCTTCCTATGCCTGGCTCGATCAGGGACATCCGTTCCTTTCTAGGGCACGTCGATTTTTACCGCTGTTTCATTCCAGATTTCTCGAAAATCGCGTGCCCCTTGACTTCTCTTCTCTCTAAGGATGTACCCTTTGAAATCTCCAAGGAATGCACACTAGCCTTTGAAAACCTGCGTGACCGAGTCACCCAGGCACCTATCCTACAATCCCCTGATTGGTCTCAACCCTTTGAGATCATGTGCGATGCATCTGATTTTGCTGTAGGAGCGGTCCTGGGGCAGAAAGCTGACGAGAAACCCGTGGTCATCTACTACGCTAGCAAGACACTTGACGAAGCTCAGCGTAACTATACGGTTACGGAGAAAGAGCTGCTAGCCGTAGTATTTGCCGTTGAAAAGTTCTGATCGTATCTTCTGGGTTCCCACGTCATCATTTACTCGGATCACACGGCTGTAAGGCATCTCCTTGCCAAGAAGGACGCGAAGCCCCGACTAATCCGTTGGATCTTGCTGTTGCAAGAATTCGATCTTGAGATTTGCGACAAGGCGGAAAGGTAGAATGTGGTAGCCGACCATCTGTCCCATCTTCCTTCTGAGATCTTCGACCCTTCCGGACCCATCACGGAACACTTTCCTGATGAGCACCTGCTTACTGTTGGTACTAGACTTCCATGGTTTGCTGATATAGTAAACTACTTGGCATCTCATCAGACCCCGTCTGATTGGCCGAAGGCCAAGAAAGATAAATTACGTTCTGATACCAAGTATTACATATGGGAAGATCCATACCTTTTCCGCATAGGTGCTGATCAAATTATTCGGATATGTGTCCCGGAAGAGGACGTCAGCAATATCCTCTCTTTCTGTCATGACCAGGCATGCGGTGGCCATTTCTCGGGGCATAAAACCGCATCAAAAGTCCTCCAGTGTGGCTTCTACTGGCCTACACTATTCAAGGACGCATACAGTCACTGCAAGGCATGCAGTCGTTGCCAGACTTTGGGCAACATGAACCGTCGCGACATGATGCCTTTGCAGCTAATTCTCGTATGCGAAATCTTTAACGTTTAGGGGATTGATTTTATGGGCCCCTTTCCTGTTTCGGATGGTTTCGAGTACATTCTGCTTGCGGTGGACTACGTGTCCAAATGGATCGAAGCCATACCGACCCGAACCTGTGATCACAAGATTGTTCTTAAGTTTATTCATCAAAACATTTTCTCAAGGTTCGGGATTCCCCATGCTATAATCTCTGATGGGGGGACCCATTTTACAAATGCTCAGTTTAGGTCACTGATGGCCAAATATGGGGTGTCTCACCGAATCTCTACTCCTTACCACCCCCAAACAAATGGTCTAGCTGAGCTGTCAAATCAGGAGATCAAGAAAATCCTGCAAGTCACTGTTCGGCCTGACAGGAAGGACTGGTTGTCCCGACTTCTGGAAGCATTGTGGGCCTATAGGACCACCCACAAGACCCAATTGGGCATGTCTCCCTTTAGACTGGTATACGGAAAGGCATGTCACCTTCCCGTCGAACTGGAGCATAAAGCCTATTGGGCAGTACGGAACTGTAATCTAGATCTTTCCAAGGCTGGAACCCACAGAAAACTCCAAATCAGCGAGATCGATGAATTATGCCTAGACACATATGAGAACTCGCGAATCTACAAGGAGCGGGTTAAAGCCTTCCATGACAAGCATATCTCGAGAAAGATCTTTCGTCCTGGTCAAAAGGTCCTACTCTTTGATGCCCGACTCAAACTTTTCCCGGGAAAACTGCGATCCAAGTGGGTCGGACCATATTTAGTCCGACAAGTTTTTGGAAATGGAGCAATCGAAAACAGTCCACTCAGCCACGATTCCGAACCTTTCATCGTGAACGGTCAGAGACTCAAGCCGTTCATTGATGTGACTTCTACTGATTTGGCTGAATCATCTCTCATCCTCCATTCCCCTTGAGCTTATTGCGCCCAGCCGATGGCGTAAAACTCAGCGCTTAACTGGAGGCAGCCCGTCTTTTTTCTTGAAAATCTAAAACCCTTTTTACACTTTTGTGCACTTAAGTTCACCCTTGAAGACAGCCGACTCCACCTCAGATGCGTGCATTTGAGATTAGAAATCGTTCGCAGAATTCATCCCGACCCATTCACTCATTAAAACATCTGTCTTAAGGAATAAACTAAGTAAATAAAAACCCCTAAATCATAATGAGGACATTGCAAACCTTTGGCATGGGGGGATATAAAAGTGCAAAACTTGTAAGAAAAGGTTTTAAACAAAAAAACTCACATATGCCAAAAACGCCATAAAAATTAAAAAATTTTTAAAATAAAAAGAATAAGAGGAGAAAGGAAATTTTGTGGGAGAAAGGTTAGAAATAAAATGAAAAGGAGCACAAAAAGATGAAAGAAAAGAGTAATAGTCATTAGTAAGAAGCTAAGGAATTGACCTAAGTTCTAGACCTTATTCAAGAAAAGAAATGAAAAGTGCATGGTAAGATTAGTAAGAACGCAAACCTTAGGCATTCCTGGATAGACTCTTAGTACCCATTAAGATCTAGACAATCCTCAAGAGGTTGAGGAAAATGAAAAGCATAAGTACTAGGTCCAAGGCTTAGGGAGTATTTGACCTCACTAGCTAACTTCTGGTTTACGGGACTCAAAACCTAAGCGCCCCAACCCCACACATAGCCGGATTCTGTAAGCGTAAAAATCAAAATCACGCAGAAGCATCGCAAAAATTCTGAGAATACACCTAGAATAGGAGCGGCTGATCAACATAAATTGATTTGGACGAGTTCCCAGCGCGGAGAGGCGGGAAATACCCTCAAAGATGCGTAACAAAATATCATCTCTTCAGTACTTGTCTCTTAGGATATTCACATATCCTACTGGGGGCATGTAAGCACTCTGCTGGTTCAGATTCCATGGATGGCATTATCACGAAGTGTCAATTGCCAGGGTATGGATTCGGCCACGGAACACCATGGATGGGATTATCGCGAAATCTCAATAGCCAGGGTTCTGGGGGTTGCCATGGGCGGTGCTATCTCGAAGCATCGATTGCCAGGAACCCTTGAGGATTGATGATGGGAGCAATGAATCTGATACAGACCGTGTTGAAAAGCCAATCCTAGGTTAGAACTAAAAAGAAAAGAGAGAGAAAAACTCTCCAAACAAAAATACTTTCTACTTCTCTCTCTTGCAAAACGCACTGCGAACTGAACCAGGGCAAAAATCATTTCAAACAAGGGGTGCTTTAACCACAAAGTCCAATAAACCTTAGGTTAGTTCTTGTGGGTCTTAAAAACCTCTGCCAAAGATTGAGGCTAAGGCTAGACAGATCTGGATCTTGGTTGGTACTAGAGTACCTTTTAAGCCTATGGTCAGCATTCTAACCTAATCTAGGTTCAAATGAAAAAGCACTTATCTCAAGTTATTGAAAACATTATGGTCTAGAACAAAGGTTAAAACCTTAGGTTTTTGCTAAGGGACTAGCAAAAGCTAGGCATGGAGGTATGATGAGAACCTCGTCATAAATCCTAAACTAGCACCATTTAACCCTGATTTGCAAAACAAAGCTCCTACATAACTTTAGAAAGGCTTGGCTCAGAGAGATTCTGAGGTTGCAAAGAAAACAGAAACTAAGGGGTAAAAATGCAATCTCACCAATTCAATCTGAAAATAGGGTAACTCAGGATCCAAACATAGGTCAAAATAACCTAATAAGAAGAAAAGTGGGACAAGATGATTCAATGAGGGCTACAGCAACTCCAAGGAATTAAATGACATCCTGTAACCCTAAAAACAAATCCACTTCAATTCACGAGGTTCGAGGTAGAGAAAAAATCGAATAAATCCTCTAAAATTCATAGAAAAATAATCTCTAGGGTTTAGAACTTTCAATTTGGCCTTAGGAACCCATTTTGACCTACATTGAGAACCATGCCCAATTAATAACTTAATTTAGATTTTTGCTTAAATTTACCGATCAAACAAGGTTTAATCTAAAAATAAAATTCACCATCAGAATCCTTAGGTCCTAATTAGTCATGTATAAAAACTTGAGCCTAAGAAGAAACCTTCTTGGCCAACTTTACATTTTGGTCCTTATCTATTTACTTTTTGGCCCTCAACTTTTGAACCCTCGCATTTTGGCCCCTAACTCTTCTTCGTTCTTTGCATTTAGGTCCTCCCTGCAAACCCTGAGCAGCACCATGCTCCGGCGACCTTGCGCGGAGCATGGCGCCGCGCAGGGTGAGGGGGGGCCTCTGCCAAGTCAACCGAGGGTGCCCTGCGTCGTCAGCCGTCGCAGGAACACCCCCCCTGGTCGCTGCAACCACCCATACCGGCCGTGCGAACGCACGGACAGTATGGGTCTCCTTGCTCCGGCGTCCTCCGGCGAGGGAGGCACGTCGTCTCCCTCCGCCCTCCTCTCTATTTTTGCCTCTATAAATACCCTCGTCGCTCTGCCGTTCTCCACAGCTCGGTTCTGACGGAGAAACCCCCTCCCTTCCTCTCTTCCCACTCCGACAGATGCCCCCTTGCTTCAGCGGTTCCTCCTCCTCCTCCTCGTCGCTCTGCCGCACTACCAGCAGCAGAGCTGCCTTCCCTCGCTCTTCCCGCGTCGCGCCGTACCCAGCGCGCGCCCTTCCGCTTGCTCCTGGCCGCCGCCCCTTTTTCTCTGGGCACCTTCTTCTCCGGCGACAGTCGATACGACTGTCGCCCTGTTCCGCTCCCCCTCGTCTCTCCAAGTAGGTACAATCTTCTCTTTTCCTCCCCTCTTTCTTTTCCCTGCTTTTATTTGCTAATCCGCCCCTCGACCGCGCCTAAACGCCCTCACCTTCTCCACCTCCGGCCAAACTCCGGCGACTCGCTCCCGTCATTCCACCACCCCACACGACTCTCCGACCCTCACAGAACCTCCGCCTCCTCACCCTGATCAACCTCTGCCCCTCCATTTCCCGCCACTCGCCACCTACAGACCCCCCGAACAAACCCATTTCCTATGCTACAGTTTGACCTAGGGCAGCCACCACACTCCTCCCCACGCCCTGCCAGACCCCGCACCACCTTCGCCGTGCCACGGCGAAGGTTCTCCACTTGTCTGATTAGGCCGAGAGGTCGTTCTTATGTGAACAGGTGCCTCGCCCTCCGTTGCCATTACTGAACACCTGGACTCCTTCAACCTGCAGCTGCAGGTGCGCTTCGCCCAGGTTCAACTCGCCAGGTTGCGCGGGGTGTCTCCGCGAAGCAATCCGGGCTTGCAGCTGGGGCGAAGGCCTCGCGTAAGCCGCGAACTCCTGCAGCGTCTTCAGCGGCGGGCGCTCAATTGGGGTGGGACATTTAGTCCCACCTCGGAACTTTTCAGAGGCGCGTGTGTGCTTAAAGGCAAAAAGTGCGTTAAGCTATTCGCCTCCTGACCACGGGGTGAGGTCCCTCTCCCCCGCTCGACTTGGCCTCGTCCGCGACCATGCTCTGCGGACCTGGCCCGACCCGTTTACCCGACCTGCACTCCTCGCCCACCACCGCACGCCGGTGGGCCTGGACCCAGGTGCGACCTGCATACCCGACTACCC
Source organism: Thalassia testudinum (assembly GCA_037157565.1). Lineage (NCBI taxonomy): Eukaryota > Viridiplantae > Streptophyta > Magnoliopsida > Alismatales > Hydrocharitaceae > Thalassia > Thalassia testudinum. The sequence continues at coordinate 180,056,996 of JAZHRO010000036.1, read as the reverse complement.
GGCAGCTCTGGGAGAGCTATCCTACGAGTGAATTCTGAGAGAGAGAGAGACGCGGGGGAGGGTAGAGTAGGTTTTGCCCTCTGACTAAGCTTTGAGTGTGCAGGCACAGGTAAAGAAGGACTGTAAGAAGAAAAAGAAAAAGAAGAAGAAGGACTGTAGCAGCAGCTACTTAAGTCGTCTGATTGAGAAATCAGACGACGCCCTGAAGACAAAGAAGAAGGAGAAGAAAAGAAGAACAGAACCGCAAGGAAGAAGAAAAGAAGAGAGAAGGACAGAAGGAAGACCAAGAAGAAAAAGAAAGAGAAGACAAGAAGAACAGAAGCAAGAAGAAAAGAAGAACACGAGGAGAAAGAGAAGAAGAAGCTCTGAAGAAGAAAGCCAAAGAAGAAAACAAGAAAAGAACAGAGGAAGAAGACTGAAGAAGAAGATTGAAGAGCCAAAAGAGAAGAGAAAAGAAAGACGAGAAAGAAGAAGAAGCCAAATCCCCCCCTCTCTCTATCTCTTTATTTTTTGTAATAGAAACTTTGTACCTCTAGAATACAACTTGCTCCCTGAGTTCGATCTCGGGAGAACTTTTATTTCCGAGTAAAAAATTGTAATAGTGGCAATGACTATCTGTACTACAACGCTATAACAAGATAAGAAACACTAGTCACACGTGCCACCACTACCTGTGCACTTATCGCACGTGCCGTAGTCACCGTTACGTCTGCCAGTGACCTTGGGATGGTTGACTAGGTGTAGGATCACCACGGGAGACTCTCCCGGCCAGGAGAGCACCACGTGTACCTTCTACTCTCCGGAAATGACTGCAATCAAGATCGTTCCCACGAGAAACATTCGAGATCAAGAAAGAGATCTGATAAATAAACCAATGGGTGAAAAGAGAGATTGTGAAATAATGTAATTGGAAAACAACAACTACCTATCCACTTTTACTGCTTTAGTTAGTTGGTTGCCACTCTACTCAACGTTCGCTGATTTCGTGTACTTATAACCCTTTTCAGGTCCAGGTGTTGAGCAGCCCGAGCCTACGGCTGCGAAGGGTGCTGGGCCCAGTAGAGCCCAGTAGTTGTAGCTTCTTTGTCGTACTTCTTTCTGTTGTAGTGAGTAGACTCTTGTACTTTTATATTCTGTACTCTTTCGTCCTGCACTTCATATTCTTGTACATGGTTACTTTTCTACTATTGTGGTGGTATTTACTGTAGTAGTTTTCACTTCTTTATTGCTGTACCTTTTTACTGTTAGTTGCTTAGCATAGTGAATGTGGTTTACTTTCTTGCTTTTTGGTTACTTTCTCGTTGGACGACTGGATCTTGGGATCAGTCGAGTCGGTCCGATCTTGTGTCCTGTAGGGATTCGGGAACCGGGTTGTAACAATTAAGATGTTCCCTTTCTCCCTAAAAGACAAGGCATCGCATTGGATTAGGACCTTAGCAAGACCCATCTCCACCTGGGAAGAATTGAGGCATGCATTCTTGAAGAAATTCTTCCCCATAGGTAAGACCAATGCCCTTAGGAGAGCCATTACCACATTTACACTCCAGGATGGGGGACAATTCCATGAGGCGTGGGAAAGATTTAATGAGTTATTGAGGAAATGCCCACATCATGAGGTTCCAATGTGGCAATTGACCCAGATCTTCTACCACGGTCTGGAAAACAATCTTAGGAACTTTGTTGATGCCTCGTGTGGAGGTAAATTTTTGAACAAAGATGAGGAGAGTTCATTCAAAATCTTTGAGTCCATGAGTGAGAATTCGCTCAACAATGCCTTCATGACCCAGTTTAATCGATCTAGTCAACATCGTGGTGGGATCTATGAGGTGCAAGCAAATTCTGGAATGGTTGACATGGACATTATAGCAAAAAAATTGGATTGAGTTGAATTAATGGACAAAAGGATCGACAAGCTGCTGAACCAGTAGGAAGTTGCTACATACCCTCTCCCTAGCAAAGGGAGCTCACAATGTAGACTTGGTCTAGCTGATGAGCCAAATGCACTTAGAACAACCCCTGACCATGTTCAATGGAGGGACCTTTACTCCCTCAACCCCTGATTACTCTCTTCCCTCCTGCTAAGCACCTTCTATCTTTGAAGATGTCCAGGCCATCCAAGGTTACTCCAATCCCGACTCCTTCTCCAACACCTACAACGCTGGATGGCGTAATCACCCGAATTTTGCTTGGACGAACCAAAAATCGAACCAATTTCAGAACCAACCCAAGCTAAATCCCCCCTCCTGTTAGCAAGGTCCACCGATTAGACCACCTTATAATCAGAATAGGGTAGCCCCTCCCCCACAAAATCAAATGGACACATTGATGAAAATGATGGCTGACATGAATTAGAAACACCAGGAGGAAATGGCAATAGTGAAGAGACAGTTGAGTCAGCTGTTGGATTGTAAACAGCAGGGTCCCTTCCTTCTCAGCCACAGCCGAACCCACGAAGTGTGATTAACAGAGGCCCCAATTCTCAAGGGTTCCAAGGCAATCCCGGACATACCCACATGGCCCAGCAAGCTCCACAAACACCCCCTAGGTTTGGTGCTTCTTCTTCCTCTTCTTCTCAAGGATCTACCCATGGTCCAAATGTCTCTGCCAATGCGGTTACCTTGAGAAGCGGCACTAAAACCTAGGACCCCAAATGGTTCACCCTTCCCGTGACCTCGCTCCCTGAGATACCCGATTCTAAGGGTGAGCAGGAAAAACCCAAGGACTTAGAGGTTGACCCAATTCAAATCCAAACACCATACCCCAAGGCCTTAGAGAAGATGAAGAAAAAGAAAGCTGTAGTTGAGAGTGAAGAGCTATTGGAGATTTTCAAATAAGTTCAGATTAATATCCCGCTCCTCGAAGTAATCAAGCACATCTTGGCTTATGTTAAGTTCTTAAAGGATGTCTGTACGTCGAAGCATAAGCCAAGAACCCAAGCACCTAGGAAGGTTGTGCTCTCAGAACAAGCCAGATCTGTGATATTGAGCAACCTTCCACCCAAACAAACTGACCCAAGAGCACCCCTGATATCTTGTAATATCGGGGACATGACATTTGATAGAGCGCTCTTGGACTTAGGTGCTTCGATAAACCTAATCCCGATGACCCTGTATCACCAGTTTGGATTTGGGGAATTGAAACCCACACCTGTGACCATCCAATTGGCTAATAGATCTGTGAAAACCTCGAAGGGGGTTGTTGAGGACGTAATTGTTCGGGTCAAGGACTTCTACTTCCCGGTCGACTTTTTGGTTCTTGACATGGAAGTCCCCGAACAACTACAAAACACACCCATCATCCTAGGTAGACCCTTCTTGGCTACGATTAAGGCAAACATTGATTGTGACACGGGATGCATGGAAATCAGCTTTGGAGACAAGAAGATGCAGTTGGATATCTTCAGGGTGATCAAGTCTTTTGATTGTGGCTGAATTGAGGAGCACGACCCCATGGAACCTCTAGTTGAAGAATGCCTCACTCTTAGTTCTTTAGCAGACCATCTGACCCAACCCAGTGATGACTATTCTAACCCGTCCCCGTCTATGAAAGCCGACCTTTGTAGAGCTTATTACCATCAGCAACCACCGTTTGAGGAGATTGATGCTGAACAACTCCCACCTTTCCCCTACCTGTCAAGTGTTGTTTCACCTACACTTGAGCTGAAGCCGCTACCTGATAATCTCAAGTACGTCTTCCTTGGACCTGACCAGACCTTCCCTGTGATTATCAATGCCCATTTAACTAGGGATCAGGAACTCAGGTTGACAGTGACCCTCTCTGAACATCTAGCAACCATTGGGTGGACAATCTCTAATTTATGAGGAATTAGCCCCACCTATTGCACTCACAAGATCTATTTGGAAGACAGGGCTCGACCTTCCCGCCAGATGCAGAGACGATTGAACCCGAACATGCGGGAGGTTGTTAAAAAAGAAATAATCAAGTGGCTTAACGCTGATATCATTTACCTAATCTCTGATAGCCCCTGGGTGAGCCCCACTCAAGTGGTACCCAAGAAGGCCAGGCTCACCGTTGTCACCAATGATCAGGGTGAATCCATCCCCAGCCGCACAGCTACTACATGGCAGGTGTGCATCGACTATAGGAAGCTTAATGAGGCCACTAAGAAAGATCATTTCCCCCTGCCATTCATTGACTAGATTCTCGAGCGATTAGCAGGGTAGAAATATTTTTGCTTCCTGGATGGATATTCAGGATACAACTAAGTTGCTATTACGCCGGAAGATCAAGAGAAGACCACATTCACTTGCACGTATGGCACATTCGCATTCCGTCGTATGTCATTCGGGTTATGCAACAAACCTGCTACCTTTCAGCGTTGCATGCTAGCCATCTTTTCAGAGATGGTGGGTGAATACCTAGAGGTCTTTATGGATGATTTCTTCGTGTTCGAGAATTCATTCAACCATTGTCTTAGCAATTTGGAAAATATTATGAAGCGATGTATCTAGGTTAACCTAGTTTTAAGCTGGGAAAAGAGCCACTTCATGGTTCAAGAAAGGATTGTCCTCGGTCACATCGTCTCGCATAGGAGCATTGAAGTGGATCGAGCTAAGGTTGATCTAATTTTCAAACTTCCACCCTGTTGAACGATGCGAACCTACGCTAACGTGTTCGGTTTTGGAAAACCTGTCGTTGTAGTTCGAAAGCGTAGAATTCGTGTTCAACAAATAAAATTTATACCGAAAAGAATTCCGGGTCGAACACAGGGAGGCTACGTTGATCTATATTCGCAATTATATTTTTTTAAGATTGTTTTGATAAACAAGGCGGAATAATTACAATGGAGCTATCAAACTAAGAGAGAGAGAGAGAGAGAGAGATCATGCATTCAATATTTCAACTGTTTATACAATCAGACGAAATAAAAGTTACGCTAAAAAGCGGGAAATCAATTACACTATAAAGTAGGAAAATTCTACATTAGAAAAGCTGTAAATAAGAATGGGAGAGAGAAGTTATCCTCCTCAACGAATGCTTGGAGGACGAGCCGGACGAGACGACGTCTGGACGAAGGAGAACGGAGCAGGACGAGGGAGGACGAAGCAGCAGAGCGGGAACGGAGCAGTACGCCGTCGTCGTCGCGGGATCCACTTCCGAAAGGGGACGAAAATTTAGACTTTATCTCGCGAGGAGCATCTCGGGTGTGGGACAAGCTTCTCTTGAGCTTTGGAGAGGTAGAGAGGAGAAGGAAGGGATGAGAATTTTGTATGGAGGGGGTCTCCTTTTATAGTTGCAGGGAGTGGGGGCAAAATGGACATTACAACTTCAAAACAATAAATGAGGGGTCTTTAGTGACGAATGAAACTGTCGCTAAAGCCCCCAACGTGCGCGTCGCTTCCGCGCCCACGCGCGCCCGCTCAGCCGCCCGCGCGCGTAACGCCTACGCACGTCCATTGATTTTCAGCCGTCCGATCTCGCCCGCCCGCGTGCGATCGCGCGTTACATGCGGGCGTCCAATCGCGCGTCGTCCTGATTGAGCACGTGCGGCGTTGGATCGCGATCGTGCGGTCGATCGGAGGCGCGCCACCGCTCCAATTTCAGCGTGGCGAGGCTCGAACGCGCGTCCCCGCTTCGCGTTAGAGAGCTCGACCAACGCGCTGGGGTCGCGTTTATGTCGAGCGCCTGACTTCAGCGCGGGCGCGTCACAGCCGTTGGATCTTAATCCAACGGCGAGGAAAGGCGGATGCGGAGATTGCTGAGATTGCGTGCGGCCGTTTGGGCGACCGAGATGGCTCCACGTGGCGCCATCTTGGCCGTCCATCTTCTGGAAGTTGTAGATGGTGCCACGGATGTCGGATTGACTCGATTTTTATGTTGTTGGGCTGCGATCGTCGATCCGAATTCATCCGTGCGGTCGGATTTGTCATCTGAAGTGCGGATTTACACCATCCTGGCCCTTGATCTTCTAGAGTTCCCGAGTCACTATCTGATGCTACGGATGCCTGATTAGGGCGATCTTGGAGTCGTTGAACTCCAATCGTCGCCCTGATCACATCCATACGGTTGGATCTTTGATCCGAGGCCTCAATTAAATGTTTGCTCTGTCCAAGCACATAAAAGGAGACAATTAACCTCCATTTTATTCAAACTACTCTAAATGCAAGATGATGCATGTTATGCAATATTTATATCATGAAATGCAATCCTATGCTTAAGAACATGCATAAATATACATTTTAAGTAGTGTAAATGTGTTTACATCATACCCCCATGCCTATCTTTTGCTAGTCCCTAGCAAAAAGTATATGCTATTTATAAAAGAATTAGGTTGGATTATTTGGACCTGAGTCACTTTCAATCATTAAGAAATTGTCTACTTAGGAACTAAACTTTCAAAGACACAGCAGCGTCCGGGTATCAGCCAAAATGTAGACCGCCTCAAGCCCTCGCCTTATTCAAAGAAAAACTTCTTTTTCTCTTTTTACTCTTCTAATTTTTTTGGATTTTCAAATTTTAGGGTTTAAGAGTGGCTTTCTACAGCCATTCAACTCACCCAAGATTTGATGAGAACCCTAAGTTTTAAGCATCTTATTGTGATTGTGATAGACTCGTTGACCGGCAGTTAGAACGGACTTTGGATTTCTACGCCTCTAGGTGACCTCAAAAAGAATTCTGCCTAAAGGTGTATCTTTACAACCGGTAGCTTTCTCCCTACTTTTATTTTTTAACGGGGTCAACACAAGGGTGAATCCAGTGTATATCTCCCCGGTTTATTCTACTTCTCCGCTTCTTCCTAAGTGTTTTGGGAATTTTTAGTGCATTTACTGAGCTGGGTTCTGGACAATCGGTCGATGAGCTGTTACCACCGACAACTTGCCAGCCATACTCGTGCGGCGAAGTGTGGCTTATTTCTTTTTGTTCTTTTCTCCTTTTCTTTTTGATTTTTTTTTTCTTCTTTTTTTTTTTAAGTAGGTGGCTTCCCTGGTTTAAGATTTACCTAAAGGTAGCAAAAAGAAAAAGGTCTAGTGACTGGGCTCTGGACAACCTACCTATGGGCTGTTACCCACGATAACTTGCCAGCCATATCACCCTAGAAGGTTCATTAACTACCTAATTTCCGTTAAAATCGCCGAACAACGAGTCAGTGCAAAGAAAGTGTGTAGATGCTTAAGACTCAAAATTCCCTCACATCAGAGGGCGAGTTGATAAGTTGTGTACTTATCACCCAAACTTATTTACTCCAATTAAAATAAAATTTAGGTTGGCGAGAACTCGAAAAACAAATCCACATTTTAGTGGATACATAGGCTGATTAAGTCCAAAGACTTGAAGGGTCTTTGTGTTCAAATCATAATATAGTATTTCTTAAGATCAAAAATTTTCTTAAACCCAAATTCTCTTTCCTAATTTCTGAATTTTTTTTTAAATAAAAGAAAATAAAACAAATCTACGGAGCTGACGAATGAATTCAGAGATAAATATCCACCCCCCCATGCCTATCTAATGCAATGTCCTCATTGTATTAAAAAGACATAAAACAGAGTGGAAAAGCATAGAAAGCACCTGAATTGCGTGGATATCAGGTCCGCTCCGAGATTAAAACGAAAAAGAACTGTATATGTGCTGAGTTTAGTGCCTTCAGCTAGGCACACTATACAAAGAAAAGAAATGAAGAATTCACAAGTGCAGGTCAGCATTAAAATAAACAGACGAATCCTCTGACCTATCAACAGCGGTCCACAGATGAGGACTAGATTGTGGTGCAGACCCATCCCCCATAATCGAGAATATCTTAGGTTCTGGATAAAAATTACCCAAAACCTAAAATCAGAATGCAGGCGGGGTCGGGCCTGCGATTTATGAGGATGCAACCCAAGACCAAAAAGTCGGGTTACATAGAATTGAAGCTTAAAAGGATAATCGTTAAATGTGTGCTTGAGTTTGACGTCCTCGAAACAAATGTCGTAAGGGTTCTAATTTGGTGGTTTCAGCTTAAAAGGAACCCTTCGACTCAATCTTCTATTTCCTCCAAAATTAACTTCCCAGCTCCTATCCTCCTCATTTAGCATATCAAATTCCAAGACCTCTTGTATATTCATCACCTCGTCTGAAATCTCCAAGTCTAAATGATGTGGCAAAATCAAAATTGACTTGGGTCTAATTATCTTAGAATTAGAATCATCAATAAGCTCAACAAGGTGTAACTGATAATCAGGGCATTGAATTGATTCCTCCAGAAAATGCGATTCTGGATCCGTGATGAGAACCTCATCATGAGCCATAACTAGCTCATTTTGACCCAATACAAAGGATAAAAGCTCCTACATAACTCAAGGAAAGGCTTAATTCAGAGAATTCTGAGTTTAAGGAGAAAATAAGTCATAAGGGGTAAAAATGCAATTTTACCAGTATAATCTGCATACAGGGTAATTCAGGGTCCAAACATAGGTCAAAGCAACTTAATAAGAATAAAGGTGGGATGAGATGATCTAGCAAGGGCTACAGCAATCCCAAGGAACTAAATGATAATCTGTAACCCTAAAACAAACCCACTTCAATTCACGAGGTTAAAGGCAAAGAAAAAATGGAATAAACCCTCTAAAATTCATAGAAAAATAATCTCTAGGGTTTAGAACCTTCAATTTGACCTTAGGAACCCATCTTGACCTACATTGAGAACCATACCCAATTAATAACTTAATTTGGGTTTTTACGTAAATTGACCAGTCAAACAAGGTTTAATCTAGAAATAAAATTCACCATCAGATTCCTTAGGTCCTAATTAGTCATGTATAAAAACTTGAGCCTAAGAAGAAACCTTCTTGACCAACTTTACACTTTGGTCCTCATATATTTACTTTTTGGCCCTCAACTTTTAAACCCTAGCATTTTGGCCCCTAACTCTCCTTCGTTCTTTGCGTTCAGGTCCCCCCTGCAAAACCTGCCAGCACCATGCTCCGGCGACCTTGCGCGGAGCATGGCGCCGCGCAGGGTGAGGGGGAGAGTCTGGCAAGTAAACCAGGGGTGCCCTGCGTCGTCAGCCGTCGCAGGGACACCCCCCTGGTCGCTGTAACCCACCATACCGGCCGTGCGAACGCACGGAAGGTATGGGTTTCCATCTCCGGCGTCCTCCGGCGGGGGAGACACGTCGTCTCCCTCCGCCTTCCTCCCTGATTCGGTCCCTATAAATACCCCCGTCGCTCCACCGTTCTTCCCAGCTGGGATCTGACGGAGAAAACCCCCAACTTTCCTCTCTTCCCACTCCGGCAGACGCCCACCAGCTCCGGCGGTTCCTCCTCCTCCTCCTCTTCGCTCTGCCGCAATACCAGCAGCAGAGACTTCTTCCCCTACTCTTCCTGCGCCACGGCGCACCCAGCTGGCGCCTCTCCGGCCCTCTGCTCGCCGCCGCCCCTTCCCCTGGGCATTTTCTTCTCCGGCGACAGTCGATACGACTGTCGCCCGCTCCGGCCCCTCCTCCTCCTGCTAAGTAGGTAGAACTCCTCTTTCTCCCCTCTTCCTTTTTCTCACTTTAAACATCTACTGTCGCCCTCGATTCCGACCACTCACCCTCACCTTCTCCGCCTCTGGCCATCCTCCGGCGAGCCGCTCCCATCACTCCAGCAACCCACACGGCTCGCCGACCATCGCAGAACCTCCGCCTCCTCACCCTGATCAACCTCCGCCCTTCCACTTCCCCCACATCACCCTCTGCAACTCCACCGAACAAACCCATCTTCCGACCCACAGTCCGACCTAGGGCAGCCCTTGCACGCCGCCCCACGCCTCGCCACCACCCACACGAGCTTCGCCGCACTCTGGCGAAGCTCCCGGCACCTTCTGATTAGGCCGAGAGGCCGTTTTGCTGTGAACAGGTCACCCGTCCTCCGCCGCCATTGCCGTGCAGAAGGAGCTGCTTCCGCCTGCAGCTGCAGGCGCGCCACGCCCAGATTCGACTCCCAGGCTGTGCGAGGCATTTCGACAAAGCGTCAGGCTGCAGCTGAAGCGAAGCCCTCGCGCGAAGGCCTCGCGTAACGCCGCGATTACCAGCTGCTTCCTCCGCGCAGGCGCCAACTCGGGGTGGGACATTTAGTCCCACCTCGGAAAACTCTGAAGAGGCGTAGCGGTATAAAGTGAAAAAGTGCTGGAGGCTTATTGCCTCAGCACACGGGGTGAGGTCCCCTTCACCCGCCCGGTTACCCGGTCTCGTCCGCGCTCACGCCCCGCGGACCTGGCCCGACCCGACTTAGACTGACCTGCACTCCTCGCCCACCACGCACGCCGGTGGGCCTGGACCCGGGCGCGACCCGTACCCGACAACCCGGCAGCTCTGGGAGAGCTTTCCCAAGAGTGGCTTCTGTGAGAGAGAGACGCGGGGGAGGGTAGAGTTAGGTTTTGCCCCTGATCAAGCTGTGTAAGTGTGCAGGCACAGGTGAAGAACCGTGGAAGAAGACGAAGGCTGAAGGAAGGAGGAGCACCGAGCGGCACTGTAGCAGCGGCGGTTTAAGTCGTCTGATTGGAAAATCAGACGACGCTCTGAAGGCAGAAAAGAGAAAGAAGAACAGGACAAGGACCGCAAGGAAAGAGACAACGCAGAGAGGCCAAGACAAGAACTGAAAGAAGAAAGAAAGAAGAAGAAGAAGAACAGGACCGCTCTGCAGAAGAAAGGAAAGAAGAACAAGAAGAAGAACAAAAAGAAGGGAGCAAAATATCTGAGAAGGAAGAAGAGGAGAAGCAAAGAGAAAAGAAGAAAAGCCAACAAATTCTCTCTCTCTCTCTTTCTTTATTTTTGTAAAAGAAACTTTGTACCCCTAGAATACAACTTGCTCCCTGAGTTCGACCTCGGGAACTCTTTATTTCCGAGTAACAAATTGTATTAAACTGGTAATCACCTCCCTCTATACTATACTACGACGAAATAATAAAACTATAGAGGAAGGCCCCCACCAGTTTTTTGGCGCCGTTGCCGGGGAGCAACGGCTATTCTAGAGGTAAACATTCCTGTTTCTTTTTAGTTTCTGATAATCTCCTCTCTTTTGTGCAGCTACAGGAAATCAAGAAAACAAGCAACCGCACGACAACCACTCCGAGGACAGGTAAAATTTTTTCCTCTTGCTATTAACCCCTAAACTCTAAAGAGGAAGAAAAGAAAAGAACAAACAATATAGGGCTAACCTGTCTTCCATACTTAGTAACCATAAAGAGTTGCATGTTTTCAACTCATTACTCCTGCACACTATTAAGGGTATTTAGGGGTTAACACATTCTTGCTTGAGCCCTAATTACCCGACAAAGAGCTAACTGGACCAAGTAGAGCCAACCTAGGATCCAACACTAGGGATTTAGAGACACACTCCTTAAGCAAGAATTAAGAAAACCAAATGAAGTGTGCCCAAGCCCTTGTCTGAAAACACTTATTCAGACAAACCCTAAACAATTGGCTCTCTAAACACTTGAACCCTAAAAGAAAGGACCCAAAAGCTCTCAAAGGAACAAGAGGTAAAGTTGACTCCTTGGGTCAACCAACCTTAAAATTAGGTCACTTTCTCACTCAAAATACCTAAGAGTTCAAGTGTAACCTTAAGCACCCTGATCTTAAACTAAAATTGGTAGACTTAAGAGGTCAAGATCCCTATCCTGGTCTACCTGGAACCGCAGTGACAAGAGAGGTCGGGTGGGGGAAACCCTGTAACCCGTGGGGACGCTCTACCGTGTAGGGGTCTTCGCGGGACTCTCCCTCTCTAGCTGCCCAGGTAATTCTCAGGTGGACGATCTTTCTGATCAAGGGGTCCATCTGCCCCGCACCTCTATAGTCACCCAACACATTTTTGGGTGTCTTGATTGGGTCCAGCACCTTCTAAACTTACCTCTTCCAACAGTGCCTGTACGGAAGGAGGTCCTTAAGACCACCCTTAAGACCTCCTTTAGAAATTCGCTCCCGTCAAGGCCAAGCCTCGACGCCCGTGTTTGTGCAACAACACCCTCACATTATTCTCTCTTCTGATTCAGAACCAAGTTCTTCTTCTTCCCCCATCATGGCTCAGCCAGTTGAGGAAGAAAATAATCTGGAGCACCAGCTCCAGCGACTCAATGACCTCTTCCAAAACTTCATGCACCCACCACAGCGTCCTATGATGCGGGACCACTACAATCCTGCTGCGGTGGCCATTGAGCCTCGAGTCAGAATCCCGACTGGAGGACCTGATTCCGAATTAAAGCCCAACATGATTCATGCTATACCTAAATTCCATGGGCTTAATTCTGAAGATCCCTTCCAGCACATCAAACAGCTAAAGCATCTGGCCCACACTTTTGGATCAGATGCGCAAAATCGGGATATTCTTCTCATGAAGATGTTCTCCTTTTCTCTTATGGACAAGGCCGCCCATTGGTATCAAACTCAGACCCGGCCGATCAACACTTGGGAAGAACTTCAATCCGAGTTTTTGAAAAAGTTTTTTCCCGTTGGTCGGACCAACGCCTTGCGCCATCAGATTACACACTTCACTCAACAATCAGGAGAACCTCTCCATGAGGCATGGGATCGTTTTCAGGATCTCATGAGAAAGTGCCCCCATCACAGAGTTCCTAAATGGGAACAAGTCCAATCTTTTTACCAGGGACTCCGTGAGGACATCCGCCTTTTCGTCAATGCAACTTGCGGAGGAAACATCATAGGTCAACATGAAGACACCGTATGGGAGATTCTCGAAAACATGTGCGAGAACTCCGTCAACAATGACTCCATGGGATTATTCGACAGGACGAATACCCGCGCAGCGACGAATCTTAAGGGAGCACATGAGACGCAGGGCCTGTCCGCATCAGTCGACCTGGAATTAATGGCCAGTCGATTGGACAAGGTCTCAACCATTGAGAAGAAGGTGGATGAGCTGACTCAGCACTTGCAGCGAGCCACCTCCGCGCGAAACTCCTTTGCACAACCTCCTTCCACACAGGAGACTGTGCAAAACATCCTCCACCGATATTCCCCTAGGATGGATCCATATCCATCCCCATCTGATTCTCGGATCGGAGGATCATCCGATCCTTTCTACACCAGCCCGGGGAACTCCATTCCCCCTTTCCCTGATTCTCAGGAGGTTCCTCAGACCTGCGAGGACCTCAACGCCATCCAGAACGACCCATTCTCCAACACTTACAATCCCGGATGGTGAAACCATCCCAACCTTCAGTGGGCGGGAAATTCCCAAACCCAAAGACCACCTTTTCAGTCCCGTCCACAGCCCTCTCGTCATTTCCAGCCGCCTCAGCCTCGGCCCAACCCTACTTATCCATCAGGGCCAAATCAGGATCAAATGTCCCTAATCCTTCAGACTCTGGCTGACATTCAAAGAACAAATGCGGCTATTCAAAAATAGCACAAGGACGAACTTACAGAGGTTAAAACTCAACTGGCCCAGTTGGCAAATTCTCGCCAGCCAGGCACACTCCCTTCCCAACCTCTTCCTAACCCAAATAACGTGCCAACCCAGAAGCGCGTTATGAATCCAAGTTTAGGCCACGCACAATGGATTTATCAGGCCCCTACTGCTCCATCTCCAGACGAGATAGAAGCCTCAACTTCTTATGCGGGATTTCAGCAGCAGCCACCCCTCTTACCAAACCCAAACCAAAATCAGGCTGGATTAAATTCTGTAACAACACGTAGTGGTAAAACAACTCAAGACCCGCATTATCCAAACCACTCCAAGCCTGATAACCATGACCCTAGGATAGTTATCCAAGAAACCGCTGTTCCAGATCCACAACCTGGACCTATCCTAGAAGAACCAACCAAGATCCCGTTTCCCGAGGCCTTGACCAAGGGAAAGAAGACCACCAAACCCGTGGCCCCTGAGGAGGACCTGGTCAAGCTCTTTGAGTAGGTCCACATAAACATCCCCTTGATGGATGCAATCCGCCACGTACCAGCTTACGCACGATTTCTAAAGAATATATGTACACCCCAGCGTAAGCCGCGAACCAAGGGAGGGAGCCCAATTGTTCTGTCAGAGCAAGCCAGCTCTGTAATCCTCAGTAGACTCCCACCCAAGGCAAAAGATCCTGGTACTCCCCTGATTTCCTGCAAGATAGGTGGTACCCAATTTGATAGAGCATTGTTAGACTTGGGTGCATCCATAAACTGATACCCACATCCTTACTTGACCATCTAGAAGAATCTGATCTAAAACCAACCGAGGTGACATTACAATTAGCAGATCGATCTATAAAGTCACCAAAAGGAATTCTCGAGGATGTTATCGTAAGAGTGCGGGATTTCTATTTTCCAGTGGACTTTATAGTCATAGATATGGACACACCTGAGAACCCTAGGGATACACCAATCATTCTAGGGAGACCTTTCTTGGCTACTGTTAGAGCCAACATTAGCTGTGAGGAGGGCCAAATAGAGCTTAAGTTTGGAGATCAAACACTGAAAATTGATATATTTATGGCCCAACAAGGAATTAATTGCGGTGTCATCGAACAAATTTGTGACATCAGGACTTTGGTTGATGAATCACACTTCCAGAATGACGCGATTATGCCTCATCAACCACAGAAGGATCTTGACCCGCAAACAGAGGAGTCGAATCCAGATATGAACAACCCAGTAACTCCCACCCTTGAACCTCACATCTATACTGAACCACCCGCTGCTGCTGATAACCCCATCCTCGAACTGAAACCCCTTCCTGCTCACTTGAAATACATCTTTTTGGGTTCTAATCAGACCCTTCCTGTGATTATCAATTCCAACCTCAGTCCTGAACAGGAATCCCGTCTGATTGTTGTCCTCCAGCAACATCGCAGAGCCATCGGGTGGACTCTCGATGACTTAACTGGAATAAGTCCCTCTTATTGTACTCATCATATCTATTCAGAAGAGGGCACACGACCTTCTCGTGAAATGCAGAGACGCTTAAACCCCAATCTGCAGGAGGTCGTGAAAAAGGAGATCATCAAGTGGTTAGATGCCGGAATCATCTACCCGATCTCCGATAGTCGTTGGGTGAGCCCAATTCTGGTCGTGCCCAAGAAGGCAGGACTCACCACTATAACGACTGAGACCGGAGAAATCATTCCTACCCGATTAGCCAACTCGTGGAGAGTCTGTATAGATTACCGCCGACTCAATTCCTCCACGAAGAAGGATCATTTCCCACTACCCTTCATTGATCAAATTCTCGAAAAACTTGCGGGAAATAGGTTCTTCTGCTTTCTTGACGGGTACTCCGGTTATAACCAGGTGGCAATCCATCCTGAGGACCAAGAAAAGACCACGTTCACCTGCCCCTTCGGAACATACGCTTTCCGAAGGATGCCTTTCGGTCTTTGCAATGCACCCGCTACTTTTCAGCGATGCATGCTTGCCATATTCTCAGATATGGTAGGTGATTATCTGGAAGTCTTCATGGATGACTTTTCAGTTTTCGGAGCATCATTCGACGATTGCCTCCAACACTTGGTCCAGATACTCAGGCGGTGCATCGATGTGAATTTGGTTCTTTCCTGGGAAAAGAGCCATTTCATGGTGCCTGAGGGAATTGTCCTGGGACACTCAATTTCGGAGAAAGGTATCCAAGTGGATCGAGCTAAGGTTAATTTGATTTCTCACCTTCCTATGCCAAGCTCGATCAGGGACATCCGTTCCTTTTTAGGGCATGTCGGTTTTTATCGACGATTTATCCCTGATTTTTCAAAAATCGCGCGCCCCCTGACCACTCTTCTCTCCAAGGATGTTCCTTTCGAAATTTCGAAGGAATGCACTCAAGCATTTGAAATCCTGCGTGACCGAGTCACCCAAGCCCCGATCCTACAGTCCCCTGATTGGTCTCAACCCTTTGAGATCATGTGCGATGCATCCGACTTCGCTGTAGGAGCGGTTTTGGGGCAGAAAATTGATGGGAAACCTGTGGTCATTTACTACGCCAGCAAAACACTCGATGAGGCTCAGCGTAACTATACGGTTACTGAGAAAGAGCTGCTAGCTGTAGTATTTGCCCTAGAAAAATTCAGATCGTACCTTCTGGGTTCCCGTGTCATCATATACTCGGATCACACAGCTGTGAGGCATCTCCTTGCAAAGAAGGACGCGAAACCTCGATTAATTCGATGGATCTTGCTGTTGCAAGAATTTGACCTTGAGATTCGCGACAAAGCGGGAAAGCAAAATGTGGTAGCTGATCACTTGTCCCGTCTTCCTTCTGAAATAATTGACCCTTCCGGACCCATCACCGAGCATTTTCCCGATGAGCACCTGCTGACTATTGGTACTAGCCTTCCATGGTTTGCTAATGTAGTAAATTACTTGGCATCTCATCAGATCCCGTCCAATTGGCCGAAGGCCAAGAAGGACAAATTACGCTCCGATGCCAAGTATTACATTTGGGAAGACCCGTACCTCTTCCGCATAGGTGCCGATCAGATCATCCGAAGATGTGTCCCGGAAGGGGAATTCAACAATATCCTCTCTTTCTGCCATGACCAGGCATGCGGTGGCCATTTCGCCGGGCATAAAACCGCATCAAAAGTCCTCCAGTGCGGCTTTTACTGGCCCACACTGTTCAAAGACGCATACAATCATTGCAAGGCATACAGTCGTTGCCAGACTTTGGGCAACATGAGCCATCGCGACATGATGCCTATGCAACCGATTCTAGTATGCGAAATCTTTGATGTTTGGGGGATTGATTTTATGGGCCCCTTTCCTGTTTCGGATGGTTTCGAATACATTCTGTTGGCTGTGGACTACGTGTCCAAATGGATCGAAGCCATACCGACCCGAACCTGTGATCACAAAATCGTTCTCAAATTCATTCATCAAAACATTTTCTCAAGGTTCGGGATTCCTCGTGCAATAATCTCTGATGGGGGGACCCATTTCACAAATGCTCAGTTTAGGTCACTGATGACCAAATACGGGGTGTCTCACCGAATCTCTACTCCTTACCACCCCCAAACTAATGGTCTAGCTGAGCTGTCTAATCGGGAGATCAAGAAAATCCTGCAAGTCACTGTTCGACCTGACAGGAAGGACTGGTCGTCCCGACTTCCGGAAGCATTGTGGGCCTATAGGACCGCCCACAAGACCCAATTGGGCATGTCTCCCTTTAGACTGGTGTACGGAAAGGCATGCCACCTTCCCGTAGAACTGGAGCATAAAGCCTATTGGGCAGTACGGAACTGTAATCTAGATCTTTCCAAGGCTGGAACCCACAGAAAACTCCAAATCAGCGAGATCGATGAATTACGCCTAGACGCGTACGAGAACTCACAAATCTACAAGGAGTGGGTTAAAGCCTTCCACGACAAACACATCTCGAGAAAGATCTTTCATCCTGGTCAGAAGGTCCTACTCTTTGATGCCCGACTAAAACTCTTCCCAGGAAAACTGAGATCCAAGTGGGTCGGACCATATTTGGTCCGACAGGTTTTTGGAAATGGAGCAATCGAAATCAGTCCACTCAGCCACGATTCTAAACCTTTCATCGTGAACGGTCAAAGACTCAAGACGTTCATTGATGTAACTTCTACTGATTTGGCTGAAACATCTTATGTCCTCCATTCCCCTTGAGCTTATTGCGCCCAGCCGATGGCGTAAAACTCAGCGCTTAACGGGAGGCAACCCGTCATTTTCCTAAAAATCCAAAACTTTTTCTGACACCTTTTTGCACTTAAGGTTCACCCTTATAGACTGCCGACCCCGCCTCAGATGCTTGCATCTGGGATTAGAAATCGTCCGCAAAAATTCAACCCGACCCATTCACTCATCCAAATTTCTGTCTTAAGGAATGAACTAAGTTAAATAAAAACCCCTAGGTTACAATGAGGACATCGCAAATCTTAGGCATGGGGGGGGTATGAAAGTGCAAAACTTGTAAGAAAAGGTTTCAAACAAAAAATTCACATATGCCAAAAACACCATAAAAATTAAAAAATTTTTTTTTAAAAAAAAAATAATAATAATAATAAAAGGAAAAGAGGAGAAGGAAATTTTCTGAAGGAGAAGGAGAAAAGAAACAAAATGAAAAAGGAGCACAAAATTATGAGAAAAGGTGATAGTCATTAGTAAGGAACTAAGGAATTAACCTAAGTTCTAGACCTCATTCAAGAAAATAACTGAAAAGTGCACAATGAGATTAGTAAGAATGCAAACCTTAGGCATTCTTGAATAGACTCTTAGTACCCATTAAGATCTGGACACTCCTCAAGAGGTTGAGGAAAATGAAAAGCTGAAGTATTAGGTCTAAGGCTTAGGAAGTATTTAGCCTCGCTAACTAATTTTTGGTTTACGGGACTCAGTAACCTAAGCACCCTAACCTCACACACAGCCTGGTTCAGTAAGCGTAAAAATCAGAATCACGCAGAAGCGTCGAAAAAACTGAAAAGAACACCTAGAATAGGAGAGGCCGATCAACACAAGTTGATTTGGACGAGTTCCCAGCGCGGAGAGGCGGGAAATCCCCTCGAAGATGCGTAACAAAATATCATCTCCTCGGTGCTTGTCTCTTAGGATATTTACATATCCTACTGGGGGCACGTAAGCACTCTGCTGGTTCAGATTCCATGGATGGCATTATCTCGAAGTGTCAATTGCCAGGGTCTGGATTCGACCACGGAACACCATGGATGGGATTATCTCAAAATCTCAATAGCCAGGGTTCCGGGGGTTGCCATGGGCGGTGCTATCTCGAAGCATCGATCGCCAGGAACCCTTGAGGATTGATGATGGGAGCAAGGAATCTGATACAGACCGTGTTGAAAAGCCAATCCTAGGCTAGAACTAAAAAGAAAAAGAGAGAGAAAACTCTCCAAACAAAATAACTTTCTATCTCTCTCTTGCAAAACGCACTGCGAACTGAGCCAGGGCTAAAATCATTTCAAGCACGGGTGCTTTAACCACAAAGTCCAATAAACCTTAGGTTAGTTCTTGTGGGCCTTAAAAACCTTTGCTAAAGACTGAGGCTAAGGCTAGACAGATTTGGATCTTGATTGGTACTAGAGTACCTTTTAGGCCTATGGTCAGCATTCTAACCTAATCTATGCTCAAATAAAAAAGCACTTATCTAAAGCTATTAAAAACTTCATGGTCTAGAACAAGGGTTGAAACCTTAAGTTTTTGCTAAGGGACTAGCAAAAGCTAGGCATGGGTGTATGATGAGAACCTCATCATGAGCCATAACTAGCTCATTTTGACCCAATACAAAGGATAAAAGCTCCTACATAACTCAAGGAAAGGCTTAACTCAGAGAATTCTGAGTTTAAGGAGAAAACAAGTCATAAGGGGTAAAAATGCAATTTTACCAGTATAATCTGCATACAGGGTAATTCAGGATCCAAACATAGGTCAAACAACTTAATAAGAATAAAGGTGGGATGAGATGATCTAGCAAGGGCTACAGCAATCCCAAGGAACTAAATGATAATCTGTAACCTTAAAACAAACCCACTTCAATTCACGAGGTTCAAGGCAAAGAAAAAATGGAATAAATCCTCTAAAATTCATAGAAAAATAATCTCTAGGGTTTAGAACCTTCAATTTGACCTTAGGAACCCATCTTGACCTACATTGAGAACCATACCCAATTAATAACTTAATTTGGGTTTTTACGTAAATTAACCAGTCAAACAAGGTTTAACCTAGAAATAAAATTCACCATCAGATTCCTTAGGTCCTAATTAGTCATGTATAAAAACTTGAGCCTAAGAAGAAACCTTCTTGACCAACTTTACACTTTGGTCCTCATATATTTACTTTTTGGCCCTCAACTTTTGAACCCTCGCATTTTGGCCCCTAACTCTCCTTCGTTCTTTGCGTTCAGGTCCCCCCTGCAAAACCTGCCAGCACCATGCTCCGGCGACCTTGCGCGGAGCATGGCGCCGCGCAGGGTGAGGGGGAGAGTCTAGCAAGTAAACCAGGGGTGCCCTGCGTCGTCAGCCGTCGCAGGGACACCCCCTGGTCGCTGTAACCCACCATACCGGCAGTGCGAACGCACGGACGGTATGGGTTTCCATCTCCGGCGTCCTCCGGCGAGGGAGACACGTCGTCTCCCTCCGCCTTCCTCCCTGATTCGGTCCCTATAAATACCCCCATCGCTCCACCGTTCTTCCCAGCTGGGATCTGACGGAGAAAACCCCCAACTTTCCTCTCTTCCCACTCCGGCAGACGCCCACCAGCTCCGGCGGTTCCTCCTCCTCCTCCTCTTCGCTCTGCCGCAATACCAGCAGCAGAGACTTCTTCCCCTACTCTTCCCGCGCCACGCCGCACCCAGCTGGCGCCTCTCCGGCCCTCTGCTCGCCGCTGCCCCTTCCCCCGGGCATTTTCTTCTCCGGCGACAGTCGATACGACTGTCGCCCGCTCTGGCCCCTCCTCCTCCTGCTAAGTAGGTAGAACTCCTCCTCTTTCTCCCCTCTTCCTTTTTCTCACTTTAAACATCTACTGTCGCCCTCGATTCCGACCACTCACCCTCACCTTCTCCGCCTCTGGCCATCCTCCGGCGAGCCGCTCCCATCACTCCAGCAACCCACACGGCTCGCCGACCATCACAGAACCTCCGCCTCCTCACCCTGATCAACCTCCGCCCTTCCACTTCCCCCACATCACCCTCTGCAACTCCACCGAACAAACCCATCTTCCGACCCACAGTCCGACCTAGGGCAGCCCTTGCACGCCGCCCCACGCCTCGCCACCACCCACACGAACCTCGCCGCACTCTGGCGAAGCTCCCGGCACCTTCTGATTAGGCCGAGAGGCCGTTTTGCTGTGAACAGGTCACCCGTCCTCCGCCGCCATTGCCGTGCAGAAGGAGCTGCTTCCGCCTGCAGCTGCAGGCGCGCCACGCCCAGATTCGACTCCCAGGCTGTGCGAGGCATTTCGACAAAGCGTCAGGCTGCAGCTGAAGCGAAGCCCTCGCTCGAAGGCCTCGCGTAACGCCGCGATTACCAGCTGCTTCCTCCGCGCAGGGGCCAACTCGGGGTGGGACATTTAGTCCCACCTCGGAAAACTCTGAAGAGGCGCAGCGGTATAAAGTGAAAAAGTGCTGGAGGCTTATTGCCTCAGCACACGGGGTGAGGTCCCCTTTACCCGCTCGGTTACCCGGTCTCGTCTGCGCTCACGCCCCGCGGACCTGGCCCGACCCGACTTAGACTGACCTGCACTAGTCGCCCACCACGCACGCCGGTGGGCCTGGACCCGGGCGCGACCCGTACCCGGCAACCCGGCAGCTCTGGGAGAGCTTTCCCAAGAGTGGCTTCTGTGGGAGAGAGACGCGGGGGAGGGTAGAGTTAGGTTTTGCCCCTGATCAAGCTGTGTAAGTGTGCAGGCACAGGTGAAGAACCGTGGAAGAAGACGAAGGCTGAAGGAAGGAGGAGCACCGAGCGGCACTGTAGCAGCGGCGGTTTAAGTCATCTGATTGGAAAATCAGACGACGCTCTGAAGGCAGAAAAGAGAAAGAAGAACAGGACAAGGACCGCAAGGAAAGAGACAATGCAGAGAGGCCAAGACAAGAACTGAAAGAAGAAAGAAAGAAGAAGAAGAAGAAGAACAGGACCGCTCTGCAGAAGAAAGGAAAAGAAGAACAAGAAGAAGAACAAAAAGAAGAGAGCAGAAGATCTGAGAAGGAAGAAGAGGAGAAGCAAAGAGAAAAGAAGAAAAGCCAACAAATTCTCTCTCTCTCTCTTTCTTTATTTTTGTAAAAGAAACTTTGTACCCCTAGAATACAACTTGCTCCCTGAGTTCGACCTCGGGAACTCTTTATTTCCGAGTAACAAATTGTATTAAACTGGTAATCACCTCCCTCTATACTATACTACGACGAAATAATAAAACTATAGAGGAAGGCCCCCACCAATCCGTATCGTGTGCCCTAATAAGATCAGTTTCCTCAATTATTGGGCTATCAAATGATCTATCAGATTCCTCAGGCCCAATCGTCTCACAGAAATCATGTTCAGAAAACTCGCGTGAGACTTCGCAACTTGAATCTTCACCATCAAAGAAATCAGGATCCGTATCAATGTATGTCCCAAAATCAGTTGTCACTTTATGTTCCCAAGAGACATACGTTTTCTCGTAACCCGGCTCAGGGATCTCAGGTGAAGAAATCAGATCTTCCTTAATTGGTTGCTTTAATTCAATCTGGTCAGCCTCGTAACACGTGTCCCCCCCAACAGGTGCCTGAGCGGGTTCTGTCTTTGGCTTTCCTAAAGAGGGTTCATCCTGGGAATCATCCCAAGATTGAATCAAAGCAACCACGAATCTCATCCTCAATTTCGCTAATTTCCCGAGTAGAAACTCACCCGGGTTCTTATCCTTAACGTCCTGGAGCCAATCCAACAAAGACTTATTCAAATCATCAATCATTTCAATCAGGGGCTCCAATCTCTCAATGCAAGGTATTGGCTGAACTGCTAAAGATTGTATGATATTCCTCAAGTTAGCCAGAACCTTATCTTGAACCTGATTAACCTGAACCAAATGAGTTGGTTCAGGATTGGGCGGGTTTGACATCAATGCAGAGGAATTAACGAATTGAGATTCGTTATACCCTTCCTGATAATAGGTCATTTCAGATTGTTCAAAGGATGGTGATGACCTAAAGGCAGTGAAATCAGAGGATGGGTAAGGATCGGTGTATCCTTCTTGATTGTAGATCGTATTAGGTTGTTCATGAAAGGAGGACGATCTATAATCGATGTAGCTCTAAGAAGGATAGAAATCAGAATCAAAGTGTTCAAGGTTAGACCCTAAACACGGGGGTCCAGAATTGTATCCCCAATCCGAATTATCCCAACCATCTGATGGTTGATTATAATACGAGTCGGGATAATCGTCATGTTGAGGATAATTCACAACAGGAGTGAAAGAGCAGGAATGCGTAAAATATGTGGAATGATTCATGAGACACAGGAGGAAGAAAGGTGCCCTGCAATACAAACAATCAAACCTGTCCTTAAATGGGTTAGCCTACAGACCTACAGACTCCCAAAACTCGTCTTGAGATAAAGGAACGATTTGATCTACTTCCGTCTGTTCAATCCAACCAGTTAGAAGGAGGGACTGGGGAGAAGGTTCTTCCTTCGGCTTGCGCCTCCAGTTCCTAGTGTCCCCCCCAGCCGCGATCGTTTGACTCTTGTCCCCTAGCTAGACATCAGATTGAACAGTAAAAATAGACTAATCGAAAATAATCTCGTTCTGAGTTCTGAAGAGCGAGTCCAATCCTTAAGGCCAACGTCTACTCTGTTTTATTTAGGGCTAGGTTTAAATGTGCTTTGAAATGTGATGGGCCCTTTAAATGGGTTGTGCCCTTAATAATTGATTGCTTTGTGTGTACGTGCACAACCAATTATTTTCAAGCAAGATTATTTTTGATGTGGTGAATTTTAAGGTTCAAATCTTGCTTAGTAGCTTTTAGGATTCAACTTTAGGTGTTTTCAGACAAGTTTCATTGGCACACCAGGTTTTGAAAGCACGGGTGAAGATGTTTTCCTTTAAAGTTTAAAAAGAATGTGGAGTGCCTGGTAGATTCGTAAGAGTTGAACCTAATTGGCAGCTACTTGATAAGTTGATTTTATTTGAAGTGGTGCGGCCCAAACAACTCAAAAAACTGGCCTGATGCACCACTTAATTAGGCACACAAATGATTACCTAATCTGATTTCTACTCGATTATGTGTTTGGATGTGTGTACCGGCTCCTAAGATCGGTTTACCGGTTGAGTTAGAAAATCAGATGAGGTTGTGTACCTCTGTGAGATTTTTTATTTTTTTCTTTTTTAATGTGGGGGTTGGAGTGAGTATGGATGTCAAATAACAAACAATCTGACCTTAGAGTTTATAAGAACACCTAGGTTGATTGATGTTTGAATTATTATGTGATGAAATGAAATCTAATGGGTGGGAGGTAGGGGATAACTTACAGAACCTTCCACAGCACTTTACTCCGATCTACCGCTTTTGCCTGTCTCGAAAGAGTACATGCAATTACAATAAGAAAGGAGAAAAGTGAGGTAAATGATTTGTAAGTTACAAAACGCGAAGAGAAATCAAAGAGCGTTGCCTCCCCGGCAACGGCGCCAAAATGTTGAACGATGCGAACCTACGCTAACGTGTTTGGTTTTGGAAAACCTGTCGTTGTAGTTCGAAAGCGAAGAATTTGTGTTCAACAAATAAAATTTTTACCGAAAAGAATTCCGGGTCGAACACAGGGAGGCTACGTTGATCTATATTCGCAATTATATTTTTCTAAGATTTTTTTGATAAACAAGGCGGAATAATTACAATGGAGCTATCAAACTAAGAGAGAGAGAGAGAGAGAAAGAGATCATGCATTCAATATTTCAACTGTTTATACAATCAGACGAAATAAAAGTTACGCTAAAAAGCGGGAAATCAATTACACTATAAAGCAGGAAAATTCTACACTAGAAAAGCTGTAAATAACAATGGGAGAGAGAAGTTATCCTTCTCGACGAATGCTTGGAGGACGAGCCGGACGAGACGACGTCTGGACGAAGGAGAACGGAGTAGGACGAGGGAGGACGAAGCAGCAGAGCGGGAACAGAGCAGTACGCCGTCGTCGTCGCGGGATCCACTTCCGAAAGGGGACGAAAATTTAGACTTTATCTCGCGAGGAGCATCCCGGGTGTGGGACAAGCTTCTCTTAAGCTTTGGAGGTGGTGAGAGGAAGAAAGGAAGAGATGAGAATTTCGTATGGAGGGGGTCTCCTTTTATAGTTGCAAGGAGTGGGGGCAAAATGGACATTACAACTTCAAAACAATAAATGAGGGGTCTTTAGTGACGGATGAAACCGTCGCTAACGCCTGGACGAAGGAGGACGAAGCGGGACGAAGGAGGACGAAGCAGAAGAACGGGAACGGAGCAGCACGTCGTCGTCGTCGCGGGATCCACTTCCGAAGGGGGACGAAAATTTGGACTTTATCTCGCGAGAAGCATCCCGGGTGTGGGACAAGCTTCTCTTGAGCTTTGGAGAGGTAGAGAGGAGAAGGAAGGGATGAGAATTTCGTATGGAGGGGGTCTCCTTTTATAGTTGCAAGGAGTGGGGACAAAATGGACATTACAACTTCAAAACAATAAATGAGGGGTCTTTAGTGACGGATGAAACCGTCGCTAAAGCCCCCAACGTGCGCGTCGCTTCCACGCCCACGCGCGCCAGCTCAGCTGCCCGCGCGCGTAACACCTACGCACGTCCATTGATTTTCAGCTGTCCGATCGCGATACAGGACGACTTATATCGTGCCTTCATCCGCTGCGCTGCGCGCCCGCCCGCATGCGATCGCGCGTTACGCGTGGGCGTCCAATCGCGCGTCGTCCTGATTGAGCACGCGCGGCCGTTGGATCGCTATCGTGCGGTCGATTGGAGGCGCGCCACCGCTCCAATTTCAGCATGGCGAGGCTCGAACGCGCGTCCCCGCTTCGCGTTAGAGCGCTCGACCAACGTGCTGGGGTCGCGTTTATGTCGAGCGCCTGACTTCAGAGCGGGCGCGTTGCAGCCGTTGGATCTTAATCCAACGGCGGGGAAAGGCAGATGCAGAGACTGCTAAGATTGCGTGCGGCCGTTTGGGCGATCGAGATGGCACCACGTGGCGCCATCTTGGTCGTCCATCTTCTGGAAGTTGTAGATGGTGCCACGGATGTCGGATTGACTCGATTTTTGTGTCGTTGGGCTGCGATCGTCGATCCAAATTCATCCGTGCGGTCGGATTTGTCATCTGAAGTGTGGATTTACACCATCCTGGCCCTTGATCTTCTAGAGTTCCCGGGTCACTATCTGATGCTACGGATGCCTGATTAGGGCGATCTTGGAGTCGTTGAACTCCAATCGTCGCCCTGATCACATCCATACGATTGGATCTTTGATCCGAAGCCCCAATTAAATATTTGCCCTATCCAAGCACATAAAAGGAGACAATTAACCTCCATTTTATTCAAAGTACTCTAAATGCAAGATGATGCATGTTATGCAATATTTATATCATGAAATGCAATCCTATGCTTAAGAACATGCATAAATAGACATTTTAAGTAGTGTAAATGTGTTTACATCACACCCCCCTAGCTCAGTTAAGCAAATCCGATCTTTCCTAGGACATGTTGGCTTCTACAAAAGGTTCATTAAAGATTTCTCCAAACTCTCTAAACCCTTGACTGACCTTCTAGCCAACGATGTCCTTTTTCACATGACACCTGATTGCATCAAAGCTTACAACACTCTCAGGGAAACAATCTCCACTGCGCTTGTGTTACAGCCCCCAGACTGGTCTCAGGACTTTGAGATTATGTGTGATACATCAGATTTTACCATCGGCGCAGTCCTAGGACAAGGAAAAGAAAAGAAACCCGTGGTGATCTACTATGCGGGCAAGACGTTGGATGATGCGCAACGGAATTATACTGTCACAGAGAAAGAACTACTCACTGTAGTCTTTGGACTCGAAAAGTTCCGATCATACCTTCTGGGATCCCACATGACAATTTACACCAATCACTCGGCTATCTGGCATTTGTTGGCCAAAAAAGATGCTAAACCCAGGCTCATCAGATGGATCCTACTCGTGCAGGAATTTGACCTGGAAATACGCGACAAAGCCAGATCCAAGAACGTTGTAGCCGATCACCTGTCCAGACTCCACCCGGACCACATCGGACCATCATTACCCTTGACTGACACCTTTCCTGATGAACAACTTTTAGCTGTGTAACGAAGAAATCTACCCTGGTATGCAAACTTCGTCAACTATTTGGTGGTAGGACAGACTTTGCACGGCTAGTCCAGACAGCAACAGGATAAGTTCTTGGTTGAAGCCAAGCACTATTTCTGGGGTGATCCCATGCTATTTAGACTTTGTGTCAACCAGATCATTAGGAGGTGTATTCCTGAGGAAGAAGTCCAAAGTGTGCTATCCTTTTATCATGACCAAGCCTGTGGTGGCCACTTTTTGGGGAAGAAAACAGCTGCGAAGGTTTTGCAGTCTAGATTTTACTGGCCCTCCTTATTCAAAGATGCACACAGCTTCACTAAGACTTGCTCTCACTGCTAGACATTAGGGACTATGAGCAGAAAGGACATGAAGCCCCTCTAGCCCATTCTGATTGTCGAAATCTTCGATGTTTGGGGCATCGATTTTATGGGTCCCTTTCCACCATCCAATGGCTTCGAGTACATAGTAGTCTCAGCAGACTGTCTCAAAATGGATCGAAGCAGTCACCACCCGAAGATGTGATCATAAGGTTGTCATGGACTTTGTTAAGCAAAATATCTTCTCTCAGTTTGGGATACCGAAGGCCATGATCAGTGATGGTGGGAGTCACTTTATTCATGCCTAATTCCGTGCCTTAGAAAATACAGGGTTACTCACCGCATTGCCACCTCAAACAAATGGGCAAACTAAGGTCTCCAATAGGTAGATCAAGAATATTCTGCAAAATACTATGAGACCTGATCGGAAGGATTGGTCCACACGACTGGATGATGCCCTTTAGGCATACAGGACCGCTTTTAAGACCCTTATAGGCATGTCGCCTTATCGCCTGGTCTTTGGCAAAGCTTGCCACCTTCCAGTCAAGTTGGAACACCGGGCTTACTGGGCTGTTAAGAAGTGTAACATGGATTATCAGTTAGCTGGAGCACAAAGGACACTCCAACTCTCCGAGCTCGAGGAAATCTGTCGGGATGCATTTGAGAACAGTCAGCTTTACAAAGAGAAGATGAAAGCCATCCACGACCGACACATCCATAGGAAAACCTTCGAGCCCAACCAGCAAGTGTGACTTTTTGATGCCCGACTTAAACTTTTTCCCCGGGAAGCTGAGATCAAAATGGACAGGACCACATCAGGTGGTAAAACCCTATCCCAATGGGGCGGTCGAAATTGTAGATCTTAACTTTGGGCACACCTTCACCGTAAACGGTCAGAGATTAAAACACTTTCTTGTCCAGGTTCCCCCAAAGGAAGTTGTCACCCTCATTGAGGGTTGACACGGAGCTTCGCCCAGCTGGAGGTAATAAACTCAGTGCTTCTTAGGAGGTAACCCAGAAGATTCAGATTGATCAGGTACATGGCAGCACTCAGGTGATCTCTTTCTGTACCCCCTTTGCATATATTTATTTGCTAATGAGGACATTGTCCAACTTAAGCATGGGAGGGTGGTAATTTGCATGCTCCGAGTTTATATTATTAGCTTGAATTATATAATAAATAAATAAATAAATAAAAATTTAGGATGGAGAACTTAGGCATTAGGAGCTTTTCAACTGTGGGGAATAATATAAGAAGAACCTGAACACTTAGACTTTTCAGGCCTTCAGGCTTAATAAGCCCTGGTGTCCATTAAAATGTGGATTTAGCCTTGAATCCTCGTAACCTTAATTTACATTAATCAGCTAATAAAATAGGGTGATAAGTATACGACTTATCAACCCGCCCTCTGACTTGGAGAGACTTTCAGTCTAAGCATCTGCACACATTTTTACACTGACTCACTCCTCGAAGATTCTGACAGAAATTCGGTAGCTAATGTACTTTTTAGGGTGATATGGCTAGCAAGTTGTTGTGGGTAATAGCCCATTGGTCGGTTGTCTAGAACCTAGCCATATGACCACTTCCCTTTTATTGCCTATAGGTAAATCTTAGATCAGAGAAGCCACCTACTAAACAATAAAAGAAAAAGAGAAAAAGAAAAAAATAGAAAAAAAATAGAAAAGAAGAAAAAGAAAAAAATAAATAAGCCACACTTCACCGCACGAGTTGTTGGAACCTAGTTCCATCTCTCTTTTGTGTTTTGGTGTTAACAAAATCATTTTAAAATCTAATGTGTTTATGAAGTATTACAAGTCAAAAGAATCTATGGATGCAAGCAACAAGATAGCATATGAAAGAAGACTAGAATGCTATAGTTCTTGTTGTATTTATTGTATTTTAGGATCTTTGTATGTCTCCTAACAAGTAAAACATAATCTAGGAGTTAAAATCAAAGTAGAGACAAATAGGGTTTAGAAAATCATTCATTCACTCCTTTCAAAACTCAAAATCGATTTTTTTCAAAATAAAGTCGTTTAGAGTAGGTTGGATATCTCTAAAAATTGACTTACACTTATAATCTTTGGTACTTGTAGCAAGTACCGGTAATGATCATAAGTACCGGTACATGCTAGGCACAGGTTTGGGCCTAAGTCCCAAATTGTGAACAACAAGTATTGGTACTCATCTTGAGTACCGGTACCAAGTGGTCACAGTTTGTGCACTTGATTTTTGCCTAGACCTTACAAGTACCGGTACTAATCACTAGTACCGGACATGTAGGTCACTGGACCCAAATCTGTGAGTCACAAGTACTAGTATTCATCATGAGTACCGGTACCTAGTGACTTAGTTGGACTGACTGTAGGTAGTCAGTACCGATACCGAAAGTTTAGTACCGGTGCCAACTAACCGTTGTGACCAATCTGAATGTTTATTTTGCAATTAAACCTATTTCTAATCTTCCCAAATTGGCCTTAACGGCTAGTAATCGTAGGGAAGGTGTTTAGTGGCTTATATAAGTACTCTTTGAGTGTTTTTCGCACACAACCAAGAAGCCAAAATTCTATATTTGCCTACACCTTCACTTCTCAAATTACTAGCTGCAAAAGAGCTTGTTTTGCTGCAATTCTCTCATGGCCACTCTCCACTTGCAAAAAGTCATCAAGGCAATCGTGTTCCTCTTTGATAAATTCGTTTGGTTTACGCCTTAATATTCTCGTTAGATTAATTTACATACTTATATTAACCAATATAATTGTTGGAGACTTAGGGATTAATTGTAAGCTTTTATTTGCATTTTGCTTACACTTGTATCTTTATTTCTTTTTAATATCTTGTAATTGGGTTGAGGTAACCCATTAATTACCTCAAGTTTTAGTAAATTGATTCCCTTCGGATTGAGGGAATTAGGTTAAAAATCCTAAGTCTGGAGACTTAGGTAGTGGAGTACCCAAGTGAGAGGAACCTTTATATATCTTGTGCATTTTGTGGTTTGATTTATCTTGCAAATTATTTTTTCTACCACACTATTCATCTCCCCTTCTAGTGTGCTTTTGATTTACAGATCCTACACGAGTATGGCTGGTAAGTGATCGTGAGTAACAGCCCATTGGTCGGTTGTCCAGAACCCAACTCACTAGATGCACAAAAAGTCCAAAACACTTAAGGAAGAAGCGGGGAAGTAGAGCAACTTGGGGAGATATACATTGGAAACACCCTTGTGCTGTCCCTATGTAAAATAAAAGTAGGGAGAAAGCTACCGATCGGACAGATACATCTTCAGGCAAACATTTCCTTTTTCGGTCACCTAGGGGCGTAGAAACCCGAAGTTTGTTTTAATTACCGTTGAGTGAGTCTATCATAATCTTCACACCAAGATGCTTAACCTTAGAGTCTTTTTCGAGTTATGGGTGGGTTGGGTAGTCGTAAAAAGTTACTGACACACTCTCAACCCCAAAAATCCAAAAAAATGAGAAAAATTGAAAAGAAAAAAAAAATATCTATAAAGCGAGGATTTGGGCGGTTCGCATTTTGGCAGACACACGGGCGCTGTTTAGTCTCTGTAGATCAGGCTCTTAGTATATTTCCTCTCATTGACAAGCAACAAAGGTCTAAGTAATCGATTCCTAATTCTGATTGAAAATAATGGCTAGGATAAACCTTGTTAGGGGCTAACAAGGAATGGGCATGGGGGTATGATAACTCTACATTTAATGATGATAATTCTGTCAATCAGGGTTTATCTTAAGGGTATATGTGCACAAATAACACACCATAATGGGCATGGGAGCACTACATGCATCGCACATTAAGATTGCTTATAAATTAATGATTAATGGTCATTTATACAAGTTCATGTTAAAACAATCCTCAGATGAGCAAGCGGACCGCACGGATGGATTCAGAACGACGAATCGAGTCCAACGGACTCGAAATCATTCAAATCCGATATCTGGAGCTCCCACAACAAGCCCAAGAAGTTGTGATCATTGATCCAAGGATCAACAGCCACGAAGCTGCCACGTGTCGTGCGATCCGTGCCTCCAGTCCATTGTTGACCTTCTCCATCGCGCGCAAGGATTCATCTCAATCGTCCAATCGCCCATCGGACGGCTGAGAGCTCATGCTCGCCCGTGCTCTCGCGCGCCCAAAGCTCCTTCAGCAAAGATCACGACCATTGGATTTTTATCCAACGGTCGCCAGCGCCTGCACCGGCTCATGTATCCGCAACCAAAAGGCGAACGCAGCGCAGCGGTCGAGCGCTCGCCCTCGCAAATAGCGATGATCGTTCGATTCTCGCTGCGCCTCAAATCTTGCCAGCGCCCGCCCTGCAGCCGATTCAAGCCATCCGATCTTCATCGAACGGCTCTAAAGCACGCTACGTGGCATGCTCTCGCATGCCCAATGAGGAAGCACATGATCACGCACAGATGTAGGCGCTTAACTCCGCAGCGCGATTCAGACCAGCACTCAGGGCATAATCTTAGTTGTCCGATCTTTGATAGGATGACTCACGTTGTAGCACACGAATTGTGCGTGAGGAGAAAGCACGCACGCGCTTAGTTTGGAAACCCCTTAAGATTGGCGGGAGGAGGGCTTCACTGATGTTTATGGCATGGGTTTAGCGACGTCCCGGATGTTGCTAAAACTGTTAGTTTGGAAACCCCTTTTCCCTGTATAAACCCCTTCAACTACCCATGGAGAAGCATTGAATACACGCACCCTTTCCATGCACTACTAGACTTCCCTTAGCTCTACCAAATACCCTTTTAACCATTGCCGGAGTCGTCGAGCTGCCGACGGAGCCTTCCTCCACCGCCGTGGCTGCCTCGCCTTCTCCTTGCACTCTCTTCCACCTTAGTTTTTGTGTTGCTTTATTTCAAGCTTTCATCTAGTGTTGTACTTGTAAACAATCTTGAACTATATGATATATAATGTTGCTTTAGTATACCATAGCTCATGCTTCACTTGAACTGAATTTCTAACTCAACTCCCTCTCTCTCTCTTTCTCTCTCGCGTTTTTCTTGCACATAAGCAAAAACCACCATTCCTGTAACAACTAAAACGACAAAATAATCCGATTTCATGCCTCCTTGTGTTCGACACTCGGACTCACCATATTCATATCTTTAATTAAAACCGATGTCGCGAACGCATGCTATAACAACACAATTAAACCAACGCATCCTGCGCCCGTCAAGCACCAAGGTGAGGATAACAATATCGGGAAAGGAAGTAACGATCCAAGTTGCTTATGAACATTTCTAGTATGCCCAGGAAAAGCATACTGGAATTTCAGGAGCGGTGTTCCACTGAGATAGCGATAATTGAATGAAAGGCACAACTGAACTGCTCGTTTGTTGACGTTGGCTTGATGGAGCAAACATTCAAAAGGCCTTTTTGACATTAACATGAAGTGTCCTGTTTTGGTGCATTGTTAGTACATGTATAAGAATGAGAAAAAACATACTCCTATGAATTAAATTTCAACTTATTTTCGGTGAGGTATTTCACTGCCTGAAATTTATAAAGCTTTGACTTTGTTATGTGAGTAGTATTGATTTTTGCCAATCCTTGTGAATGCAAGATAATGTCAAAGATAACTTCCTTGGACATAAAATTCAATCTGATGGTGAGGGTCATTTTGGTAGAGAATGTAATTGCTGGGAACATTACTTCAGCAACTGGTGGGTACATCTTACTCTTATTGAGTAGAAAATGTACTTGTTTGGATAAATGGTGATATGTGCACATGCCACAATTATACGCAATGGACATGTCTAGTGTGCTTTGGTAAGCCAAGTGGTTGTGCTAGTGCTTCAGCATGGTATTGGTTATTTGGTTTGGTAATGAGTACATCTAACTCCTCCGAGTCCTAAATCTAATTGTTTGGTTAAATGGTCCTGCTTGAACATGGCATGCCTATGCACAGCCCAACCCTCCTCCAGTCACCTGGCCATGGTAGGTGGTTACATAGGTGCTCACATTGAGCATGAATATGACCATGAGCAAACTGTGACACAGCTCCATGAACGACCCCCTCCACGCAATGACGGGTGCGACAAACGGTGCTATGTTCAGCTGCGGGTGCAACAAAAGAAAATATGCATTATCAAGTGCTATGGAAGGTGCTTCGATATGAGCTTGGAATGAATAGGTTAATGAGGCATGGAAGTGCCTTGCCGAGTATCGTACATCACATATTGGTGCGTTTACACATACACCCAAACATGCATCGAGGTATGCTGAGAAGTGTGCTTGACTCTAGCTTCTCGATCACCAGAGTAGTGTCTTAGGGGACTCGTTTGCAGCGGTAAATCGAAACAAAGAAATGAAAATGCCGATTCTACATAAGTGTAAGGTACGTGGATATGTGCGTGTTATAGAGTTTATATATTGAAGTAGTTGGAGTTAGATATGGAAGTTTTGTTCCATTGAAATAAACATTGACGAAAACGATATTGTCAACATTTAATTGTATTGACTTGTATTATAATGACTGTGAATAAATAATGAAGATGATACTGTCAATATTTCTTTCTATTGGCCTATATTATTTTTTTTGAAACAAAAAAGGAAAGCTATCGTCTTACGATAGCAATCCAGGAAGGTATATTAAATAATCAAGAAAGAGGAATTACAATCCAGATCCCCAAGTATGTATGAGAGACCAGCACTCTCTTACAATTTGTTCACAACACACCGGTCTCTCCTGAAAAAGCCTCGCATTTCTCGCCTTCCACACACACCAGAGAGTGACAGCCATGCACACATGTGGCCTCTCTCTCACAACAAACCCATGCCAAATGGAATCCCATGTTGGTAATGGCTCCTGGCAAGTCCTCCTCCAAACAACATCAGTGACCAGGCAAGAGGAGAAAATATGATTAATGTTGTTAGTGTGCATCCCACATAAGTGACATTCATGAATAGCAGCTCCCATCCTTCTGTGTCGTAGATCACCTGTTATCAAGCCCTCTCTCCTACACAGCCAAAGAAATATTTGTACTTTAAGGGGGATCCTCAAAAGCCAAATTTTCTTGTCAATGAAGTCATAGCTCCACCCACTTCCATTTTCCATGATTCTGTTGTAACCATAATGCACAATGTAAAGCCCGTCCCAAATGTAGTTATCCTCCACTCCATGTCTTGGCCTAAAGCTTTCAAGATCTAAGATCAGATTCCTCCTTTCATCCCACAGCCGGGTGCCCCTTCTGGTGGAGTCTTCTTCATTCAGTATCCAGCTGCAGCTACTGCTAGACCAGAAGCTGCTAATTGTCCCCTCCTTATCAGAGGCTGCTGCAAAAGCCCTTGGATAGATCTCCTTCAGAACACCCAGCCGGGACCATCATTCATTCCAGAAGCTAAAGGTCCTGCCATCCCCAATAGTCGGCTGCAGCAGATGCACGTTATCAGCTAATGCTTTGATCACTGAATTCCAAAAGGGCGAGGGTCTGCTGGGTTGTAGCCTATTGAGCACACTGTTTGAAGATCCATAACTATCCCTGCTCATGTCAGTCCAAGGCTTCAACTCTCCTTGCAAGAATTTAGTTGCCCACTTAAGCAATAAGGCATCATTGAACTGTTTCAGGGATTTAATCCCAAGTCCTCCCCTATCCTTTGGCTGGTAGATCTGCTCCCACTTCAGTGGCTGCATAAATTTGCCCTCATGTTTGGACCCCCTCCAAAAGAACCTCTTCCTCAATATATCCAGCCGCTTCCATATAGATTTAGGAGCTTTAAAGATGGAAAGGTAGAAAACAAGGATTGAGGTGATCACTAAATTGAGCAAAATGAGTCTTCCACCCTTGGATAGGAAGCTGCTATGCCATCCATCCAACTTCACTGAAATTTTATCAAAGAGACAATTCCAATCTCTTTTCTTCATTCTAAAGCACCTCAGTGGCAGACCCAAATATTTGATAGGGAGGCTGATGCGGGGGGTCCCCAAAACAGCTAAAATATCACCTTGCTCAGCCTCAGGAAAGCCAAAACAGACCAAACTTGACTTCTCTCTATTTAGCCTAAGGCCTGAGATTTCTCCAAAAATGTTGACCATATGACACAGAGCTTGGGCTTCATCAATAGATCCTTCCACAAAAAAAACCGTATCATCCGCATATTAAAGTATAGGGGCCAAAGCACTCCTACAAGATAAAGAATAGCCTCTAATAAGGCCTATTTCAGCAAGTCTGCAAGCATACCAGGCCAAGTTGTCCACTGCCAGGTTGAAAACCAAAGGCGCCAGAGGACAACCTTGTCTGATCCCACATTGGGGCTGAATCCATGCACCACAAGGTTTCCCATTTATCAATGGAGTGAAAGAGGCAGATGTGATACACCTTTTCACCCATTGAATCCAAGCAGAGGGAAAACCTCTTCTTTTAAACACTTCCCAAAGATAAGGCCAACAGATGGAATCATAAGCTTTGCGGAAATCAACTTTCCACAGAAAAGCTTTACACTTCCTCTTGTGCCACCCAAAAACCATCTCCTGGGCCATGATAAAAGACTCTTGTAAAGATCTATCAGGAAGGAAGGCAGATTGAACAGGGTGGATCAGCTCTTGCAGAACAGGTCTCAACCTATTGGCCAAGACCTTGTTAATCACCAAATAAATAGAGTTTGAAAAGGCTATGGGTCTGAATTCCTGAAATGATTCAGCTCCTGGAGTCTTTGGCAAAAGGAATAAGAAGGACCTATTGATATTTTCAAAGCCAAAGTTGCCCATCTCAAATTCTCTGATCACCTCCATCACCTCAGTGCCCACAACATCCCACATCTCTTTGTAAAAGAAGACTTGAATTCCATCAGGACCAGGTGAGCCTTCACAGTTGAGATCCTTGATGGCATTCAAGGTTTCAGACTCAGATACAGTAGTAATCAAGCTGGACCCCTGATCTTCAGTGATTCTAGGAAGGTCATTTGCTGCCATCTTCCAACTGGCCCTTTCAGCAGATCTTGAGGATTCCTTGAAGTATTTGACAGCCTCAGCTCTGATATCAGAGATGGAGGTAGTTCTCTGCCCATCTTTAACAATTGAGGAAATCAGGTTGAGTCTTCTCCGAGAGCTAGCAGCCAAATGAAAGAACTTAATGTTTGCATCCCCTCTTTTAGCCACAGTTGTCTTGAACGTTCCCTCCAATCCATCACCAGCTTCAGATCTTCTTCAGCCACCACCCCCTGCCATCTTTTTCTGTCAAGGAGATCCTGCTCAGACAACAGATCATTGACTTCTCTAGAGTCAAATTTCTGAACCTTCATCAAGGCTTCTCTGCGTCTCTGATGCCTCATGACAGAAACATCACCATATTCCTTTAACATCACTCTAATAGCCGACAGTTTGGAGGCTAGCTTGATGGCAGCCGTGCCCTCAACTTGCTGAGCCCTCCACCAACCTTCAAGCATCTCTCTGAAGCTCAGTTCCCTCAACCAAGACTTCCTGAATTTGAAATAGGATCCAACCAACACCTATTCCCCATTGTCCCAGACCAGGGGGGTGTGATCAGGGAAGGGTCGTTCAAGGCCACAGACATAAGATAACTGAAAAAGGTCCAGCAGCCTAGCATTGCCAAAGAACCTATCAATTTTGGACATGAGACCATTTCCATTCCTCCAAGTGAATTCAGAGCCAGAGGAGGGGAACTCACTCAAACCTAAAGCTTGAACCATTAATTGGAAGCCAGTGGTTACACTATTAACCACACCACTGGGTCTATCACTTCCCACCAACACACAATTGAAATCCCCTCCAACAAGCCAGGTAGCCCCATTCACAAAATCCGTAGCCAAATTGCAGTCCTCCCATAGCTCATGTCTTCTGCTAGGGTCATAGGGACCATACACACCTGTTACAAATAATTCACTGCCTCCTTGGTCTCTTTTGAACTTGCAAGTCAGCAAGTGTCTAGCCAAAGAGGCCTCCTCCAACTGCAACACATGCCTCTTCCACCAGATGGTAGCACCCCCAGATTTGCCACTTGAGTTGATCATCACAATGTCATTGGTAACTCCAGCTTTCATCTCTACCCAAGCCCTGTTAGCCTCACTATCATTATGTGTTTCTTGGAGGATGGCACAATCAATCTCCCATTCTCTCAAATATCTAAGCAAAGAAGCCCTTCAACTTCGATCGCGCAACCCATGCACATTCCAAGTAAGGATCCTCATTTGGCCATCTGATCAGTCCCCTTCTTCGCAGCAGAGACTTTGCTAACCTTCATCACAGCTGCAATGGCACACTCATCAACTTTTTGTGTTGAACCGTGTCTTCTCAGCCCAAGCTTGTAGGGAGGTCTCCTTAGACTAGAGATGGAAGGAGTAGTGGAATCCAACTGCAGACCCTCAACCACAGGAGGACTACACTGCAGATCTAAGGAATTCATAGGGGGCTCTTCCAGATCAGGTTCAACAGGAGCATTGGCTTTGGGAGTCCCACCTTTCAAATCCTCAGCCACAGTCTCACTCATCAATGTCATCTCCTCACCTTCTTTCACTACCACAGCCAAGTCACCTTGAAGCAGACGTGCACCCCTCCCATCCTCCAGAGTTTCAAACATCCCCTCCTCTGCCATCAAACCCCCCACCCCATCTTCCTGTTCCATATCTTTATTGGGCTCAGCCAACTTCTCCTGAATTTCACAATCCCTCAGTATTTAGCCTGCTTTGGCTTGCAGCACCTCAGCATAAGAGGGAGGGTGATGGCATGATTCCACATCCCTGTTAGCCACATGAAAATTCAAGAGCAGCAGCCATGAGCTCCCCCCACACCGGAGAATCAGCTTATTTGGAACAGACTCGGCCCTAAAGACATCCACCCCCACATTCAAAACACTACCATCGCCTTCAGTCAGGCCAATCTCAGCATCCTTTGCCACGGAAGCAAACCCAGCAATCATAGCTTCCACCACAACCCTAGACCTCAGGTGCAAAGGTAGACCTTTGATTTCAAGATTGCCTTATCTAGGGGCAGCTCTTTGAGGTGGTCGCTCAGACAAAGAGCCATCAAAAGGGGAGACCAGACGCCACATCACTGTCAACCCACGCAGATTATGAGACCGAAAGCACAGATGTTCGACATCTACCACCCCCAAACCAAAGAGCACAAACCGCGAGGGGGAGAGGATTGCAATTTTCCAAACATCAGTCGAGAGGGAAAGAGAGCTCACCAGTCAATGAGCTTTCTCCAGAGATAGAGTGCCCATCATCACTTCCCCAATCAAGGCCTCGCAAAACCAGTTCTACCACCTTAATGTCCTCACTCAGAGGTATCTCCACATCCAGGGTGTGCCCCCCAAAAGCCGACGGGGGAGGTGGAAGAGGCGGCTGCACCTCTCCCTTTTTTGTCCAGGGATCAGTGCACATCCTACCCCCAGATCCTCCATGGGCTGCCAAGCAGGAGTCACGCTTGTGGCCATAGCCCCAGCAGGCCAAGCAAAGCACTGGACGTCGGCACACTGCCGCCAAATGTCCACGGCGTCGACATCTAAAGCAGACCACCTCTCTACAGTTCCTTGACCACCTATCGTGAGTCCACCGCCTGTCCACAGCCCTAACTCCATCAACCGCCTGGGCACCTCGCTCTTTTCTCCTCCAAGATCGTAATCTCCAGACCGACTAGCCATCATTGCCGGTGACGCGCTCGCCAGACCACCTAGGGTGCATCGCCGGAGCTTCCCACCCAAAGGGTAATTCAAATTCAGGGTGCATCCAAAAGATTGTTGTAAAAACACACTTTTCAATTGCATATTAACACCCAGTATAATGAATGTATGATGAATAAGGAAGCGACTGAAAAAATCGCATATTAGCACCCAAAAGGATATGCAATTGCTTCAGCACTCAGTCAATAGCATAAGTGAAGCACTATATGAACTTGTCGTGCTAACCCAAAAAATTGTATTTTTTGAATGCACCTCTCCATAACTTCAATAACATAGTTATACCTTTGAAGATGGTGGGAGCTCTCAGGATTGGAATAATGGATCATGCATTGAATCCTCTTGTTACATAAGAGAGTGAAATCTTCTCAAGTATAACATGATATGCTTCATTGGAATAGAGCCTCTAGAACACAATGTCTACGATGAGCATCATTCAATGTTACATTCTGCTCAATTATTACAAAATAAATGCTATGAAAATGTATATCCTGAAAGATTATTGGTAGTTTTGATGAGTTAAGAAACAACCTACACGATAATTGGAACAAGTAAAAAGAACGGGCATCACTTTAAAATATAGTTTCTTACATCCTTGACATCTACATATAAACAAATCACATAACAAAATGCTACAACCTTGCATTACTCAATTCACCCATGAGCACAATTGTCCCCCAAAAAACAAACTCCAACCATTACCACAACTATAAACTTAATAGTATTGATTTGCACGCAAGACAAGAAAACTAGGTGACATGCCAAAAAGTGAGAAACTTAACCCCAATGGAAGAAAGTGACCCATCACATCCTGTCAAAGTTTGCATATTTTGTGTGCGAGAGCCTCAAGACATACTCGCTGCACCTTTTATAAATCTCCCCATCTGACTCTGCGGTTGAGAGGTCCATATCGTTCATGAGCATCTCTGCTCGCCTTATAATATGCACCCCACAATTGTTACTTGCTGGCTTTTGCTGTGGTGGATGAGCATCCTCAAGGAACTCCCATCCTTTCTCGTTGCATTTACGAACAGAGTTAAGGTACGATTGAATTTTCCTTGCCTAGAATATAAATGTTATGAAGCATTAAAACCATAAAATGTAGACAAACTTGTAGATTGAAAACTATAAGTTAATTGGTTACCATCTGCCGAGCGAACTAATTGTTAGGCAATGATGCATTTTCACTTCTTAAGCTATTAAAGTGCATTACAATTCTGTCATCGTAGTAAAACAATAGAAGGTGCCAGTGCTTTATGAAATGGATTGGGACACCAACTATATCACATGACTGGAGGCGTGCACTGTGGGAGTTGATAATGTGGTAATAGGTCCTATCTTGTCGTTGTGTGACTGCTATTGAGATAGTGGATGGAAGGGTATGGGCATCTAAGAAATTCCCATTCCTATAGCTAGCATCCAAAAGTAACAACTGGTATGCATCTATGATCTGAAATAAAATTGTACATGTAATTGTTATAAGGTTGTTTTTGGTGTAATTTGGAAATGAACAGGAGTTAGTGTTATTACAGAGCTGCTAACAAACCTACCAGCCTTGAGTATCTCACACATATCCCTCTGAAAAATATGGATACTTGACCTCTGCCATATTACATCATCTTCGCACTTTCCATATTGCACCAGGTGTCTGAGCAACTTATTTCCTTCTTCGACATTGTCAATCAGTGAACGATCAATGCCCATAACCATCTTGAAGTGCTTACTAACAATGCCATCTTCCAACTTGTCAGGCACACCATGAGCTCTGGGATCATGTTTGATATTCCTCTTGAGTGACACACCATACTATTTATCCCCCTCCACACAAGCACGGAGCTACAAATATAGCAAATCCGACCTTAAATAGATTAAGAGAGGATAGCAACATAGAAGGCGAACTGGAAAGATATAGTAAGGAAGTGCCATGTCCTCAAAAGAGTTAGTTAATGAGTCATTGTTTGCAGGTTGTTAGTTCGATTTCATCTATGTGTTCTAAATGAAGATGATTGAAATTATTAATAACTGTACGTGGGTCCTCAAAAGATGATATACCAAACTATACTAGTGAGAGGTTGAAGTGAACATTGGGTGGATCATCTTGGCTTTACAAAAATTTAAAAGAGGACTGGAAAAGAAAATTATGAGCTATGAATACATACATATGATTCATTCCCAATTTGGTAGTAGCAAGTAAGTTCTTACTATCTCATGTGTGGACTTATTTTGATTGTGATTTCTATTCTCCCCTGAATTGATTGTGTGGATATTAGAAGATTTACTTAGAATTCCTTGTGTCAAGTAACGCAACAAGGTGTACTGAAAACCTAAGTATATTATGTGTTGGATTGTACTGGATGGGAAGTTGTGGAGAAGATGTTAAAGAATTTATCGATTCTGAATTGATGGTATTAGTTCCATTCAACCTGTCAACCGATGAAGAGCTAGCATGTGATAAGTTGTCCTTGTCATCAATAGGTAAGTAAACTGTTTCCTAGGAAATATTTATAAAATGAAATAGTAATTCATCATAATCGATAATTGAAAATGTAAGACAATTTCAAATCATTTATAGTTACCTGATTCAGAAGCACATTTTCAAGCTTCACTGAAGTAACTCGAACAGATGCTAAGTAAGAATTGGTTTG
Organism: Thalassia testudinum; assembly: GCA_037157565.1. Taxonomy (NCBI): domain Eukaryota; kingdom Viridiplantae; phylum Streptophyta; class Magnoliopsida; order Alismatales; family Hydrocharitaceae; genus Thalassia; species Thalassia testudinum. The sequence continues at coordinate 180,015,684 of JAZHRO010000036.1, read as the reverse complement.
GTTGGGGTTGAATTCGAAATATGCAAGAAATGGTATTTGAGTATACAAAAATAAGAGAAGAAAACAAAAAGGCACATGTGAATTTACCAATTGGGTGTGCTGGAGGCTGTCATCATTGTAGGAATGTGATATATTTGAAGTCCACTCAATGTTAGCCTCCTTAGGGGGCTACTGTCACATAGCAATTAGTAAGCTACTACATTAATAAATATGATAGCATTGTAGACAGGGTAATATATACCTGAGAAGAAATGGACAACCTATTCTTGCATTCAATGTAAGATTGCTGCATACTCTTAAATTCCTACAAGAGGTTGTGGATTTCCTCAACAAGTTTATTGTTCCTCTCGTCCTTCTCTTGAATGAGGACAGTCAATCTGTTGATTTCCTTGAGGAGCCTTGCAACTTCAGAATCTCGATCAATAGTGTTGGTGTTAGAGCACCACGATCATTTATTTTGATAATAACAAAACACATGTCTTTTAACATTTGCTTTTGAGTCCTAGTTTTCAGGTCAAATTGCAAATGGAGACAGGTGTTTAGACGAAGTTCTAGCTCGCATCCATGGCGGATTGGAGGAGCTGGACAGAGGCGGAGGAGCTTCGTGAGGAGTGAAAGCTTGAAGATGGAAGGATAAGAAGAATATGATAGATTTCTGTTTATCTTTTTCTATGTACTTTTGTCATTATATTCTTGCTCTTTTTATTTCTTAGAATATCTGTTAAAGAGCCTTAAAGGATCCTTAAAGTAGTCCTAGGAACACCTGCACTACCTTAGGATACTTAGGTGTTCTATAGAGAACTTAGAAAATCAAAATAGGGATCAGATAGCCTTTTCAGATGTCTAATTTGAATTTCAGATGTCTGATAAAAACTTTTAAGATGTCTAACTGCTAACTCAGACGCCCGATTATTTCGGATGGACTTAGTTAGTTCTGTCTGATGAAATCAGACGTCCATACCTTAGTCCAGACGTCTTAGGAGATATCTGATGCCTTTGCCAAACGTCCAATTAGTGGACCGTTGGCTTCCTTACCAATTGTTAAGGAAATGACCATTAGCCTTGTATCAGACGTCCGTAGAGGACTCCAGACATATGATACATGACCGTTTTGCCTCGACTAACCCAAAATCTTCCTTTAGAGATTTTATAGCCGTTAGACTCGTTGGGAATCCATTTCCAGAGAACAAATAGGTTTCCAGACGTCAAGACCTTGTGCCAGACGTCCTGTGTGTCGTCTGATGGACATACACTAGAACCCTATTTAGGTATGATTCAAGTCAGGAAGGAAACCCGCCTAAGATTAGACGTCTGACTTAGTTCCCAGACGTTTTAAACGGGTTTTCCAGACGTCTAATTACCATGTCAGAATCATGATTAATTCTGACTACGGCCTGATTCTCTTTGGCCTCGCACCCAACGGCTATGGAAGCCTTCCAAGGCCTTCCAAAGCCTTCCTAGGGCCTCTATAAATAAAGGAGGACCCCTTGGCTTGTTCACACACCAAGACACACTAAGCAAACCACTTTCCACATCTTTTGTGTCCAAGAGAAGTAGTTGAACCTCTAGGTCTCCAAGCATCTGTTTCATATTCTAGAGAGCTTCATCCCTTTGCGCACCCCTCTCCCTCTGCGATTATGAGAGCGACAAAGCATCGCTGCGTGGTTCACGCACCTGCGTCGTCACATCGACGCACTTCCACCAAAGGGAAGTTTCCTAACTCCTATAAAAGCTAGGATTAAATATTTGAGGCTCTATAGGATTGTTGTACTTTATATTGTCTTTGGTTGGGTATTCGCTTTGCGAATTCCCGTCTCTTTCGCGATACAAATTCCTTCTTGTGAAGAGAAGGGGTTTTGAGGTACACTATCCTCGGTCTAAGTAGTGTGGTTGTAATTGAGGTTCAGTCACCCCCATTCAAGTGAATGGGTTTAGTGGATTTGATCGACTAGTTCGATCGAAAAATCCTCACTCGAGAGGATTTGGTGGTGGTTTTCACCTGATTTGGGTTTCCACCTAAAAATACTTGTGCCTATTATGTGATTGCTTAATTTTGTGAGATTGTCTATTTTTATTCCGCATTTTATATTTCATCACACAAATCTCACCTCCTTTAAGTAGGGAATTACAATTGGTATCAGAGCAGGTTCTTGCTGTTTCAGCGTAACAACCAAGCAAGAAGATCATGGAGGGAAGCTATAAAGACTCGTTCTGTCCTGAGCCTTTTAAGACGTCTGAACTGTGGATCAGACGTCTGGACCCCTTCCCAGATGTTTGGAAATCGAAATTTTTGGTACGAGCTTCGTGTCTATGCACGGGCTGCACGCAGATAATACCCTCCTCTCTCTTTCCCTCTTCCTTCCCCCACAGAACCCTAATGCGCCTCTATAAAAACTCCTCTCCCCCTCTTCTCTCTTCACTTCACCCAGCCAGCCACCTTCTTCCCTTCCCCTCCACCATAATGAGAGGAGTGAGCGTGAGAGAGAGCACGTGAGCGACGATGAGGAGAGGAGGAGCTTGAGCTCGCAAGCTCGTGTGGGAGCTCGCCGGAGGGCGCACGGCTGGAGCGTCGCGTGTGGGAGGAGGAGAGCATCAGGGGAGTCGTCCCTGACACTACTGCATCCAAAGCTACAAGCGAGGAGGCAAGGCCGCGGCTGCACGCGGCAAGGGCGAGTAGGAGGAGGTTCTGGTTCTGGATTTTTCCCAGAATCAGACGTCTGGAGTGACGTCCAGACGACGGAGTGGATGTCTGGAGACGATTCCAGACGTCTGAAGTCAGATCTTCGCAAAGGTACGTTTCCTTTTGCGGATACAGCTATGCAGGCCGCTCTGCAGCTACGTTTTACACAAACAAGATATCTGTGTTTTCCTTGTGAGTTCCTCTACTTGTTAGAAGGCCTTTTATACTGTTCTGAATGTTCCATTGTGATTGTTCCTTGTTATAGGACTTCGTTCCGTTGCGGGTTCGGGGCTTGCTGAGGCACGTGAGCCTGCCGTTCGAGCCCCCAATACTCCTACGTTGTCTGGTAGAGTGGCTTTCCTTAGTTTAATTATAAACCTGAATGCATGTGTGGGTTGAATAACTAGAACCTAGGATATGGCATGAATCCTAGGACGAGAAGTACTTGAAATATCTGTATGCGTGTTTGGATTACAGTCTTGAATGAGTAACTAGAAATGTTAACAACTGCTTGTTAATGAACAAGAGCTTCCTGTGAAATATGAATTACCTGTGTTAGTTAAACAATTACATGTGACCTTACCTGTTGTATACGTTAAATGCTAAAATATGAGCTGCATGTGTATAACCTGAGAATGAAAATGTGAATGATAGAAATACGAGTTGCATGTGTATAACTTGAGAATGGAAATGTGAATGATGAAACCTGGTATGGAATGGCATGAGAAATACGAGCATGAACCCTACGGGGAATTAGGAGTAGAGCTCGTGGAAATAAATGGAATGGATCTGGAAATGTGAGTGGGGAAGTGTGCTGGCCCTTGAGTACGTGGTACCAAGGAGAGTGACTGTTCCCTATTTAGTGTAGAGCAGAGCTAGCCGCCCTTGGGTTGGGACCCGGGGTTAGGATTGGCAACTCTACATTAACTTCTTGGCCCTCGTGTACACTGTATCGGGGAGAGCTACTAGTGTAGGGGGAGAGCTAGCCACCCCACAGGGCCTGGGGTTCAGCTAGCCACCCTACACTGACTTGTTAGGTCCACTGGGTAAACCAGGGTAGTCAGGCGAGGGTGCGCGGACTGTGGAGGGGCGAGACCCCTGTTTGGTTCTTAGGAGCTAGACCCTTGTTACTGAGAGGGCTAGGCCCTATACTGTTCTGTGCTGTACTTTGGGTGCACCCGTTAGCGGAAACGACTGACCGCATGCCAGTGCGGGGTAGCTACCCGTGCGCTTATCGCGCATGCCATAGTCACCGTTACGTCTGTCCGTGACCTTGGGGTGGTTGACTAAGTGTAGGATCACCACGGGGGACTCTCCCGGCCAGGAGAGCACCACGTGTGCCTTCTACTCTTCGGAAAAGACTACAATCAAGATCGTTCCCACAAGGAACATTCGAGATCATGAAAGAGATCTGAAAAATAAACCAATGGGTGAAAATGAATAACTTGTAGAATAAAGTAATTGGAATAGATAGTTTACATGTTAGCTTTTACTGCTTTAGTTAGTTGGTTACCACTCTACTCAGCGTTCGCTGACTTTGTTTACTCATAACCCTTTTCAGGTCCAGGTGTTGAGCAGCCGAGTCTCCGGCTGCAGAGGGTGCTGGGCCCAGTAGAGCCCGGTAGCAGTAGCCTTTTTTTTGTAGTACTTTCTGTTGTAGTGAGTTCAGACTCTTGTTACCTTTACGTTTCTGTACCTTGTTTCCGTTTTACTGTTGTGGTGGTGATATGTACTGTTAGCAGCTTTTCTTTCCTTACTGCTTGTACTTTTTTTTTTACTGTTAGTTACATATTACAGTGAATGTGGTTTGCTTTCTTGCTTTTTGGTTATTTCTTGTTGGACGACTAGGTCTTGGGATTAGTCGAGTTGAGCCGGTCTTAGGTACTGTAGAGATTCGAGAACCGGGTCGTAGCAAGATGGTATCAGAGTAAGGTCGTCCCGAGAAATGAACCAACTAGCTTGAGAATAACCAATTCACGTGCATGTAACTAGAGTAACCACCACAATGTACCTTTTGACATCTGTTCTGAGGTTTTTTTGCTGAATGTCCGTTAGAGTTGACGTCTTTTTGTTCTGTTTTTCGAGTCTCCTTGCAGGAGATGCCTCGATGTGGAGTCCTTGAGGTGGGCTGCGGCCGTGGACGAGGTCTGAGGGGTGGATGTGCTGGGCCCGAGGTTTCAGGGGACTAACCACTTCTTCTGGACGTTCGGGCCCATGACCTCTCCCAGTTGATATGGGATATAATACGAGAGGAGCTCTACCCGCATCCACAGGCGCCTCTCCCTGGGGACGTGGAGGGGGAGTCCTCTGTGGGACCGCGAGACCGTCACAGCGTTGGACGAGGGGGAGGGGGTGGTCCTCCACCGCCCCCACCACACTCTGACACTTCCGAGCATGAGCCCTCCTTACCTGGAGGTGTGTCCGTTCCCCCACTACAGTGGCACTACGAGCTTTTCGGACAGTTCCAAAAGCTGAAGCCTCCCTCCTTCAAGGGGAATGAGGACCTGTCTGAGGCGGAGAACTGGTTGGAGAAGATCAAGAAGGTGTTTGACACCCTTTGCCCCCTGTGGAGTGCCGCGTGGCCTTTGCCACGTACCAGTTGGAGAGTGCGGCACACAGGTGGTGGAGGCTAATCAGAGGCCAGGAGAGGGTAGAGCCGATGTGGGACCAGTTTGTGACCCTCTTCTGCGAGCAGTATTTCCCGCAGACGTGGCAGGATTAGAGGAAGTAGGAGTTCCACACTCTTCACCAGGGAATGATGACTGTTAGTGTGTATCGTATGCATTTTCTGAGGCTGTCACGTTTTGCTGTGACAGTTGTGGCTACTGAGGAGGAGCGCTTGTGGAGGTTCACTGAGGGGCTCCGGCCTACCATTCGGGAGTATGTCAAACCCCTGAAGCTGCCCACCTTCTCGAGGGCAGTGGAGGCAGCTATGACGTATGAGGAGACCAACCCGGCCGCACGAGAGATTGACAATGGACGAAAGAGGCCCTACTAGCCAAAGTACTCACAGGGCTGATGAGAGAGGAGGTATGCGGCGCCCGCAGGAGAGCCATCTTGTTTTGCGAGGCCGTTAGTGGCCTTTGGGGGCCCCCGACAAGGGCCAGCTACCAGCACTGGACCCCTACCCAGCCGTCAACAGGGACCTACTGAAGGCGGGAGTCGAGTTCCCCTCTGCTACTAGTGTGGCCAGCCGGGCCACATCAGGAGGTACTGCCCGTCTAGGGCTGGAGCGCAACAGATGCTCTCTGCACCGAGCACTGGAGGCCGAGCAGGTGGCCATGGTTCCTAGGCGTGTGGGGGAGGACAGCAGTCGTGGGGAGGGTACCGACCAACGGCTACCTGTTCGACACAGAATGTGGCTGCTTCTTCTACACCAAGAGCTGAGGGACGTATCAATGCCCTGACACACAGAGACGCCAGAGCATCAGGTTCAGAGGTGGCAGGTATGGTTACAGTTTTCGGCAGATTAGTTTACGTACTTTTTGATTCCGGTGCCACGCACTCGTTTGTTGCTGCAAGTTTTGCTGTCAGTTTGGGACAAGATTGTGTGTTGTTAGAGGATTCTTTTGTGATCAGAGGTCCAGGTGGTCAGCTGTTTGTAGCTGAGGAGGTCTACACAGACTGTGAGGTAGTGTTGGGGGACACAGCCTCCCCACTGACCTGATTGTGATACCAATGGAGGATTTTGACGTGATTCTGGGGATGAATTGGTTGTTCGCTTACCATGCTTTGGTGGATTGTTTTGAGAGGAAGATTGTCTTCTCCATACCAGAGATGCCTTCTTTTGAGTTTCACGAATAGTTGGTGGACGTTGGCTTCAGATGCATTTCTACACTTCGGGTGGCGAGACTTTTGGGCTAGGGGTGTGAGGACTTTCTGGCTTATGTAGTGGCAGAGCCCAGCCCCATGGCAGACTTTCAGAGCATCCCGGTGGTCAGAGAGTACCCTGACGTGTTTCCAGAGGAGCTGCCAGGACTACCGCTTGAGCGTGAGATCGAGTTTGAGATCTCACTGGTACCGGGGACCAGCCCCATTTCTACAGCACCTTACAGGATGGCACCACTTGAGCTGCGAGAGCTCAAGTCCCAATTGCAGGACCTATTGGAGAAGGACTTTGTGAGGCCCAGTGCGTCCCCATGGGGAGCCCCGGTGTTATTTGTGGAGAAAAGGGATGGTACCCTATGCCTTTGTGTGGACTACAGACAGCTGAATAGGGTTACCATTAAGAACAGGTATCCGATGCTGAGGATTGATGATTTGTTTGACCAGTTGCGAGGTGCCACGGTATTCTCCAAGATAGATTTGAGATCTGGCTACCACCAGTTGAGGATCAGGGAGACCGACGTCTCCAAGACAGCTTTCCGCACCCGATACGGACATTACGAGTTTTTGGTCATGCCGTTTGGGCTGACCAATGCCCCTGTTGCCTTTATGGATTTGATGAACCAGGTGTTTAGACCGTATCTGGATCAGTTTGTGGTGGTATTTATTAATGATGTGCTCATTTACTCGCGGGATCAGGCACAGCACGGATAGCACTTGCGGATGGTTCTGGACACGTTAAGACAACGTAGGCCGTATGCCAAATACAACAAGTGCGAGTTTTGGTTGAGGCAGGTGACCTTCTTAGGTCATGTGATTTCAGGGGATGGCTTGGTTGTGGATCCAGCCAAGGTAGAGGCAATACTCAGGTGGGAGAGGCCACGTACAGTGACAGAGATTTGCAGTTTTTTGGGACTGGCAGGTTACTACCGGTGGTTTATCAGGGGTTTCTCGCAGACTGCGCGTTCTATGGCTCAGTTAACCTGGAAAGACGTTCCCTTTGCTTGGACAGACGCTTGCGAGGCATGTTTTTAGGAGTTGAAGGAGATGCTAACTTCGACTCCTGTGCTTACCATCCCAGATAGCAGTAGCGGTTTCGCTATCTACACGGACGCTTTGTTGCAGGGGTTAGGGGGTGTGCTCATGCAGCAGGGTCACGTTGTCGCTTACGCTTCGTGGCAACTAAAGCCCCATTAGCATAAATACCCTACCCATGACTTAAAGCTGGCAGCTTTCGTCTTTGCGCTGAAGACATGGAGGCACTACCTTTACGGTGAGACCTTTGAGATATTCACGGATTATAAGAGCCTCAGGTATTTATTTGATCAGAAGGAGCTTAACATGAGACAGAGACGTTAGTTAGAGATCTTGAAGGACTATGTCTACAGCATCTCCTACCATCCGAGGAAGGCCAACGTGGTGGCTGACGCCTTGAGCCGGAAGGCGCCTGCCCACTTGGCCAGCCTACAGGTACAGAGTTGGAAACTTCTGGAGGAATTTGGTAGTTAGAGACCCCTAGAGTTACAGGGGCATTGTGGGGCAGTGACAGTGACACGACAGACGAGACCAGAGCTGATAGACTGCATCATCACAAGATAGATGACAGATCCGTACCTGCAGTCATTGCGAGATAGAGTACTGTCAGGGGACCCAGGAGACTTCTCCTTTACAGACGAGGTGCTACGTATGAGGAGACGTTTGTGCGTTCCTAGGGACGAGGAGTTGTTGAGAGAGCTCCTGACTGAGGCTCACGGTTCCAGGTTCACCATACATCCCAGGAACACGAAGATGTGTCATGATCTGAGACGTGACTTTTGGTGGAGAAGGATGAAGCGGGATGTAGGTGAGTTCGTGCAGCAGTGTTTGGTGTGCCAGCAGGTGAAGGCCGAGCATTAGAGGCCTACGAGGCCATTGCAGCCAGTTCTCGTGCCAAAGTGGAAGTGGGAGAGCATCACCATGGACTTGGTGGTGGGCTTGCCTGTTACCCAGTGAGGACATGACGCAGTCTGGGTGATTGTAGACAGATTGATGAAGACGACACATTTCTTGCCGATCTGAGCCACCTTGGGACCAGCACAGTTAGCAGAGAGGTATGTTCGTGACATGGTACGTCTGCACGGAGTTCCATGTGAGATTGTATCCGAAAGGGATACCCGTTTTACTTTCCAGTTTTGGGCTGAGTTTCAGCAGGCTTTGGGGATACGGTTGAGGTTCAGTACGACGTACCACCCCCAGACGGACGGACAGTCAGAGCGCATGATACAAACACTTGAGGACCTTTTATGCGCCTGTGTACTGGACTGGAGGGGTTCTTGGGATGAGCACTTACCCCTGGCAGAGTTTGCATATAATAACAGCTATCACTCGAGTATCGGTATGGCACCATACGAGACTCTGTACGGACGGAGGTGTACTGCACCCTTGAGTTGGGTTGAGGTGGGGACCAAGTAGGAGGTTGGCCCCCGGCTGATCCGGCAGAGTCAGGAGGTGGTAGAGCAGATTCACAGACGACTTTCCACTATCAGGAGCAGACAGAAGAGTTATGCCGATCGGAAGCGCAGAGAGGTTGATGAGAACCTCATCATGAGCCATAACTAGCTCATTTTGACCTAATACAAAGGATAAAAGCTCCTACATAACTCAAGGAAAGCCTTAACTCAGAGAATTCTGAGTTTAAGGAGAAAACAAGTCATAAGGGGTAAAAATGCAATTTTACCAGTATAATCTGCATACAGGTCCAAACATAGGTCAAACAAATCGAATAAGACGGAAAGTGGGATGATCTGATAAGAGCTACAGCAATTCCAAGGAACTAAATGATAATCTGTAACCTTAAAACAAACCCACTTCAATTCACGAGGTTTGAGGCAAAGTAAAAATAGACTAAACCCTCTAAAATTCATAGAAAAAATAATCTCTAGGGTTTAGAACCTTCAATTTGGCCTTCGGAACCCATTTTGACCTACATTGAGAACCATACTCAATTAATAACTTAATTTGGGTTTTTGTGTAAATTGACCAGTCAAACAAGGTTTTATCTAGAAATAAAATTCACCATCAGAATATTTAGGTCCTAATTAGTCACGTATAAAAACTTGAGCCTAAGAAGAAACCTTCTTGACCAACTTTACATCTTGGTCCTCATCTATTTACTTTTTGGCCCTCAACTTCTGAACCCTCGCATTTTAGCCCCTAACTCTTCTTCGTTCTTTACATTCAGGTCCTCCCTGCAAAACCTGCCAGCACCATGCTCCGGCGACCCTACGCGGAGCATGGCGCCGCGCAGAGGAAGGGGGAGGGCCTGCCAGGTCAAATGGGGATGCCCTGCGTCGTCAGCCGTCGCAGGAACACCCCCTGGTCACTGCAACAAACCATACCGGCCGTGCGAACGCACGGACAGTATGGGTCTCCTTCCTCCAGTGTCCTCCGGCGAGGGAGACACGTCGTCTCCCTCCGCCCTCCTCTCTGGTTCGGCCCCTATAAATACCCCCGTCGCTCCACCGTTCTTCCCAGCTCGGTCCTGACGGAGAAACACCCTCTTTTCACTCTCCCCACTCCGATAGGAAGCCCCCCAGCTCCGGCGGTTTTTCCCTCCTCCTCCTCGTCGTTCTGCCGCACTACCAGCAACAGGGCTGCCTTCCCCCGCTCTTCCCGCGCCGCACCCAGCGCGCGCCTCTCCAGCCCTCTCCTCGCCGTCGCTCCTTCCTCTGGGCAGCCTCTTCTCCGGCGACAGTCGATACGACTTTCGCCTGTTCCGGCCCCTCCTTGTCCTGTTAAGTAGGTATAACTTCTCACCTTTCTCCCCTCTTCCTTTTCCTCACTTTAAACCCTTACTGTTGCCCTCGATTCCGACCAATCCCTCTCACCTTCTCCACCTCCGGCCACACTCCGGCGACTCGCTCCCATCACTCCAGCACCCCACACGGCTCGCCGACCTGCACATAATCTCTGCCTCCTCACCCTGATCCATTTCCGCCCTTCCAATTCCCGCCACCCGACCTCTGCAAATCCACCGAACACACCCACTTCCCGACCCACAGTCCGACCTAGGGCAGCCCCTGCACGCCCCCCACGCCTCGCCACCACCCGCACGAGCTTCGCCGCACTCAGGCGAAGCTCCCGGTACCTTCTGATTAGGCCGAGAGGCTGCTTTGCTGTGAACAGGTCACCCGTCCTCCGCCGCCATTGCTGTGCAGAAGGAGCTGCCTCCGCCTGCAGCTGCAGCCTCGCTACGCCCAGATCAGGCTCCCAGGTTGCGTGGGGTGTCTTCGCGAAGAGCCCCAGGTTCGCAGCAGGGGCAAGGGCCTCGCGTAAAGCCGCAGTTACCAGCTGGTTCCTCCGCGCAGGCGCCAAATTGGGGTGGGACATTTAGTCCCACCTCGGAAGGCTCTGGAGCGGCGCAGCGATACAAATTGAAAACGTGCTGGAGGCTTATCCCCTCAGCACACGAGGTGAGGTCCCTCTCACACCGTCTCACCGGGCCCATCCGCGAGCTCATCACGCGGATCCGGCCGACCTGACCCGACTTGTCTGGCACTCCTCGCCCACCACGCACGCCGGTGGGCCTGGACCCGGGCGCGACCCGTACCCGACTACCCGGCAGCTCTGGGAGAGCTTTCCTAAGAGCGGCTTCTGTGAGAGAGAAACGCGGGGGGGGGGGGGGGGGGGGGGGGGGGAGGGTAGAGTAGGTTTTGCCGTCTCTGATTGGAACTTTGAGTGTGCAGGCACAGGTGAAGGGACTGCGGAAGAGTTGAAGAGAAGAAGAAGAAGACTGAAGGAAGGAGCACCGAGCGGCACTGTAGTAGCGGCGACTTAAGTCGTTTGAGTGGAAAATCAGACGACGCTGTGAAGGCAGAAAAGAAAGAAGAAGAACATCACCACTGCTGCAGATAAAGAAGACAGAAAGAAAAAGAAGAAAGGAGGAGAGACAACGTCCTGACAGCAAAAGCAGAAGAAGAGCACGAGAAGGAGATCAGCAGAAAGAAGTAAAAAGAAGATCTGAAGAACAAAAAGCAGAAGAAGAAGACCACAAGGAGATAAACAAAGAAGAAGAAACCAAAAGCCAAAGAGAAGAGAAAACAAAGAGGAAGAAAGAAGAGAAGAAGAAGCCAAATTTTCATCTCTCTCCCCCTCTCTCTCTCTTTATTTTTGTAATAAGAATTTGTACCCCTAGAATACAACTTGCTCCCTGAGTTCGACCTCGGGAACTCTTTATTTTCCGAGTAAAAAAATTATATATTTGAAATGATGGCAATAACTGGCTATACTACAATGCTATAATAAAACCTAGTTATCTCTGGCCACCATTTTCATTGGCGCCGTTGCCGGGGAGCAACGGCTATTCTAGAGGTAAACATTCCTGTTTCTTTTTAGTTTCTGATAATCTCCTCTCTTTTGTGCAGCTACAGGAAATCAAGAAGACAAGCAACCGCACGACAACCACTCCGAGGACAGGTAATTTTTTCCTCTCGCTATTAACCCCTAAACTCTAAAGAGGAGGAAAAGAAAAGAACAAGCAATATAGGGCTAACCTGTCTTTCATACTTAGTAACCATAAAAAGTTGCATGTTTTCAACCCATTATTCCTGCACACTATTAAGGGTATTTAAGGGCTAACACATTCTTGCTTGAGCCCTAATTACCCAACAAAGAGCTAACTGGACCAAGTAGAGCCAACCTAGGATCCAACACTAGGGATTTAGAGACACACTCCTTAAGCAAGAATTGAGAAAACTAAATGAAGTGTGCCCAAGCCCTTGTCTGAAAATACCTATTCAAAGAAAACCTAAAACAATTGGCTCTCTAAACACTTGAACCCTAAAAGACAAGACCCAAAAACTCTCAAAGGAAACAAGAGGTAAAGTTGCCCCCTTGGGTCAACCAACCTTAAATTAGGTCACTCTTTGCACTCAAAGAACTAAAAGTTCAAGTGAAACCTTAAGCACCCTGATCTTAAAGTAAAAATTGGTAGACTTAAGAGGTCAAGATCCCCATTCTGGTCTACCTGGAACCGCAGTGACAAGAGAGGTAGGGTGGGGGAAACCTTGTAACCCGTGGGGACGCTCTACCGTGTAGGGGTCTTTGCGGGACTCTCCCTCTCTGGCTGCCCAGGTAATTCTCAGGTGGACGATCTTTCTAATCAAGGGGTCCATCTGCCCCGCACCTCTATAGTCACCCGACACATTTTTGGGTGTCTTGATTGGGTCCAGCACCTTCTAAACTCATCTCTTCCAACAGTGCATGTACGGTAAGAGGTCCTTAAGACCACCCTTAAGACCTCCTTTAGAAATTCACTCTCGTCAAGGCCAAGCCTCGACGCCCGTGTTTGTGCAGCAACCCCCTCACATTATTCTCTCTTCTGATTCAGAACCAAGTTCTTCTTCTTCCCCCATCATGGCTCAACCAGTTGAGGAAGAAAACAATCTGGAGCACCAGCTCCAGCGACTCAATGACCTCTTCCAAAACTTCGTGCACCCACCACAGCGTCCTATGATGCGGGACCACTACAATCCTGCTGCGGTGGCTATTGAGCCTCGAGTCAGAATCCCGACTGGAGGACCTGATTCCGAATTGAAGCCCAACATGATTCATGCTATACCTAAATTCCATGGGCTTAATTCCGAAGATCCCTTCCAGCACATCAAACAGCTAAAGCATCTGGCCCAAACTTTTGGGTCAGATGCGCAAAATCGGGATATTCTTCTCATGAAGATGTTCTCCTTTTCTCTTATGGACAAGGTCGCCCATTGGTATCAAACTCAGACCCGGCCGATCAACACTTGGGAAGAACTTCAATCCGAGTTTTTGAAAAAGTTTTTTCCCGTTGGTCGGACCAACGCCTTGCGCCATCAGATTACGCACTTCACTCAACAATCAGGAGAACCTCTCCACGAGGCATGGGATCGTTTTCAGGATCTCATGAGAAAGTGCCCCCATCACGGAGTTCCTAAATGGGAACAGGTCCAATCTTTTTACCAGGGACTCCGTGAGGACATCCGCCTTTTCGTCAATGCAACTTGCGGAGGAAATATCATGGGTCAACATGAAGACACCGTGTGGGAGATTCTCGAAAACATGTGCGAGAACTCCATCAACAATGACTCCATGGGATTATTCGACAGGACGAATACCCGCACAGCGACGAATCTTAGGGGAGCACATGAGACGCAGGGCCTGTCCGCATCAGTCGACCTGGAATTAATGGCCAGTCGATTGGACAAGGTTTCAATCATTGAGAAGAAGGTGGATGAGCTGACTCAGCACTTGCAGCGAGCCACCTTTGCGCGTAACTCCTTTGCACAACCTCCTTCCACACATGAGACTATGCAAAACATTCTCCACCGATCTTCCTCTAGGATGGATCCATATCCATCCCCATCTGATTCTCGGATCGGAGGATCATCCGATCCTATCTACACCAGCCCGGGGAATTCCATTCCCCCTTTCCCTGATTCTCTAGAGGTTCCTCAGACCTGCGAGGACCTCAACGCCATCCAGAACGACCCATTCTCCAACACCTACAACCCTGGATGGCGAAACCATCCCAATTTTCAGTGGGCGGGAAATTCCCAAATCCAAAGACCACCTTTTCAGTCCCGCCCACAGCCCTCTCGTCATTACCAGCCGCCTCAGCCTCGGCCCAACCCTACTTATCCATCAGGGCCAAATCAGGATCAAATGTCCCTAATCCTTCAGACTCTGGCTGACATTCAAAGAACGAATGCGGCTATTCAAAAATAACACAAGGACGAACTTACAGAGGTTAGGACTCAATTGGCCCAGTTGGCAAATTCTCGCCAGCCAGGCACACTTCCTTCCCAACCTCTTCTTAACCCGAATAACGTGCCGACCCAGAAGTGCGTTATGAATCCAAATTTAGGCCACGCACAATGGATTTATCAGGCCCCTACTACTCCATCTCCAGATGAGATGGATGCTTCAACTTCTTATGCGGGATTTCAGCAGCAGCCACCCCTCTTACCAAACCCAAACCAAAATCAGGCCGGATTAAATTCTGTAACAACACGTAGTGGTAAAACAACTCAAGACCCGCATTATCCGAACCACTCCAAGCCTGATAACCATGACCCTAGGATAGTTATCCAAGATACCACTGTCCCAGATCAAGAACCCGGACCTATCCTAGAAGAACCAACCAAGGTCCCATTCCCTGAAGCCTTAACCAAAGGGAAGAGACGAACCAAGCCCGTGGCACCTGAGGAGGACCTGGTCAAGCTCTTTGAGCAGGTCCACATAAACATCCCCTTGATGGATGCAATCCACCACGTACCGGCTTATGCACGATTTTTAAAGAATGTGTGTACACCCCAGCGTAAGCCGCGAACCAAGAGTGGGAGTCCAATTGTTCTGTCAGAGCAAGCCAGCTCTGTAATCCTAAGCAGACTCCCACCCAAGGCTAAAGATCCTGGTACTCCCCTGATTTCCTGCAAGATAGGTGATACACAATTTGATAGAGCATTGCTAGACTTGGGTGCTTCCATAAATCTGATACCCACATCCTTACTTAACCATCTAGAAGAATTTGAGCTGAAACCAACTGAGGTAACATTACAATTAGCAGATTGATCTATAAAGTCACCAAAAGGGATTCTCGAGGATGTTATTGTGAGAGTGCGGGATTTCTACTTTCCTGTAGACTTCATAGTCTTAGATATGGACGCACCTGAGAACCCTAGGGATACACCAATCATTTTAGGGAGACCTTTCTTGGCTACTGCTAGAGCCAACATTAGCTGTGAGGAGGGCCAAATAGAGCTCAAATTTGGGAATCAAACACTGAAAATTGATATATTTAAGGCCCAACAAGGAATCAATTGCGGTGTCATCGAACAGATTTGTGACATTAGGACTTTGGTTGATGAAACACACTTCCAGAATGATCTAATTATACCTCATCAACCGCAGAAAGATCTTGATCCGCAAACTGAGGAGTCGAATCCAGATATGAACAACCCAGTAACTCCCACCCTTGAACCTCACATCTATACTGAACCACCCGCTGCTGCTGATAACCCCATCCTCGAACTGAAACCCCTTCCTGCTCACTTGAAATACATCTTTTTGGGTTCTAATCAGACCCTTCCTGTGATTATCAATTCCAACCTCAGTCTTGAACAGGAATCCCGTCTGATTGTTGTCCTCCAGCAACATCGCAGAGCCATCGGGTGGACTCTCGATGATTTGACTGGAATAAGTCCCTCTTATTGTACTCATCATATCTATTCAGAAGAGGGCACACGACCTTCTCGTGAAATGCAGAGACGCTTAAACCCCAATCTGCAGGAGGTCGTGAAAAAGGAGATCATCAAGTGGTTAGATGTCGGAATCATCTACCCGATCTCCGATAGTTGTTGGGTGAGCCCAATTCAGGTCGCGCCCAAGAAGGCAGGACTCACCACTATAACGACTGAGACCGGAGAAATCATTCCTACCCGATTAGCCAACTCGTGGAGAGTCTGTATAGATTACCGCCGACTCAATTCCTCCACGAAGAAGGATCATTTCCCACTACCCTTCATTGATCAAATTCTTGAAAAACTTGCGGGAAATAGGTTCTTCTGCTTTCTTGACGGGTACTCCGGTTATAACCAGGTGGCAATCCATCCTGAGGACCAAGAAAAGACCACGTTCACCTGCCCCTTCGGAACATACGCTTTCCGAAGGATGCCTTTCGGTCTTTGCAATGCACCCGCTACTTTTCAGCGATGCATGCTTGCCATATTCTCAGATATGGTAGGTGATTATCTGGAAGTCTTCATGGATGACTTTTCAGTTTTCGGAGCATCATTCGACGATTGCCTCCAACACCTGCTCCAGATACTCAGGCGGTGCATCGATGTGAATTTGGTTCTTTCCTGGGAAAAGAGCCATTTCATCGTGCCTGAGGGAATTGTCCTGGGGCACTCAATTTCGGAAAAAGGCATCCAAGTGGACCGAGCTAAGGTTGATCTGATTTCTCACCTTCCTATGCCTAGCTCGATCAAGGACATCCGATCTCTTTTGGGGCATGTCGATTTTTATCGACGATTTATCCCTGATTTTTCAAAAATCGCGCGCCCCCTGACCACTCTTCTCTCCAAGGATGTACCTTTCGAAATTTCCCAGGAATGCACTCAAGCATTTGAGATCCTGCGTGACCGAGTAACCCAAGCCCCGATCCTACAGTCCCCTGATTGGTCTCAACCCTTTGAGATCATGTGCGATGCATCCGACTTCGCTGTAGGAGCGGTTTTGGGGCTGTGGTCATTTACTACGCCAGCAAAACACTCGATGAGGCTCAGCGTAACTATACAGTTACTGAGAAAGAGCTGCTAGCTGTAGTATTTGCCCTAGAAAAATTCAGATCGTACCTTCTGGGTTCCCGTGTCATCATATACTCGGATCACACAGCTGTGAGGCATCTCCTTGCAAAGAAGGACGCGAAACCTCGATTAATCCGATGGATCTTGCTGTTGCAAGAATTCGATCTTGAGATTAGCAACAAGGCGGGAAGGCAGAATGTGGTAGCCGACCATCTGTCCCGTCTTCCTTCTGAGATCATTAACCCTTCCGGACCCATCACTGAGCATTTTCCCGATGAGCACCTGCTGACTATCGGTACTAGCCTTCCATGGTTTGCTAATGTAGTAAATTACTTGGCATCTCATCAGATCCCGTCCGATTGGCCGAAGGCCAAGAAGGACAAATTACGCTTCGATGACAAGTATTACATTTGGGAAGACCCGTACCTCTTCCGCATAGGTGCTTATCAGATCATCCGGAGATGTGTCCCGGAAGAGGAAATCAGCAATGTCCTATCTTTCTGCCATGACCAGGCATGCGGTGGCCATTTCGCCGGGCATAAAACCGCATCAAAAGTCCTCCAGTGCGGCTTTTACTGGCCCACACTATTCAAAGACGTGTACAGTCACTGCAAGGCATGCAGTCGTTGCCAGACTTTGGGCAACATGAGCCATCGCGACATGATGCCTATGCAACCGATTCTAGTATGCGAAATCTTTGATGTTTGGGGGATTGATTTTATGGGCCCCTTTCCTATTTCGGATGGTTTCGAATACATACTGTTGGCTGTGGACTACGTGTCCAAATGGATCGAAGCCATACCGACCCGAACCTGTGATCACAAAATCGTTCTCAAATTCATTCATCAAAACATTTTCTCAAGGTTCGGGATTCCTCGTGCAATAATCTCTGATGGGGGGACCCATTTCACAAATGCTCAGTTTAGGTCACTGATGACCAAATACGGGGTGTCTCACCGAATCTCTACTCCTTATCACCCCCAAACTAATGGTCTAGCTGAGCTGTCTAATCGGGAGATCAAGAAAATCCTGCAAGTCACTGTTCGGCCTGACAGGAAGGACTGGTCGTCCCGACTTCCGGAAGCATTGTGGGCCTATAGGACCGCCCACAAAACCCAATTAGGCATGTCTCCCTTTAGACTGGTGTACGGAAAGGCGTGTCACCTTCCCGTAGAACTGGAGCATAAAGCCTATTAGGCAGTACGGAACTGTAATCTAGATTTTTCAAAGGCTGGAACCCACAGAAAACTTCAAATCAGCGAGATCGATGAATTACGCCTAGACGCGTATGAGAGCTCGCGAATCTACAAAGAGCGGTCCTTCCACGACAAGCATATCTCGAGAAAAATCTTTCATCCTGGTCAGAAGGTCCTACTCTTTGATGCCCGACTCAAACTTTTCCCGGGAAAGCTGCGATCCAAGTGGGTCGGACCATATTTAGTCCGACAAGTTTTTAGAAATGGAGCTATCGAAATCAGTCCACTCAGCCACAATTCCGAACCTTTCATCGTGAACGGTCAGAGACTCAAGCCGTTCATTGATGTGACTTCTACTGATTTGGCTGAAGCATCTTATATCCTCCATTCCCCTTGAGCTTATTGCGCCCAGCCGATGGCGTAAAACTCAGCGCTTAACGGGAGGCAACCCGTCTTTTTCCAAAAAAATCCAAAACTTTTTCTGACACCTTTTTGCACTTAAGGTTCACCCTTGTAGACAGCCGACCCCACCTCAGATGCTTGCATCTGGGATTAGAAATCGTCCGCAAAATTCAACCCGACCCATTCACTCATCCAAATTTCTGTCTTAAGGAATGAACTAAGTTGAATAAAAACCCCCTAGGTTACAATGAGGACATTGCAAATCTTAGGCATGGGGGGGTATGAAAGTGCAAAACTTGTAAGAAAAGGTTTCAAACAAAAAATTCACATATGCCAAAAACACCATAAAAATTAAAAAATTTTTCGAAAAAGAATAAGAGGAAAAGAGGAGAAGGATAGGAGAAAAGAAACAAAATGAAAAAGGAGCACAAAATTATGAGAAAAAAGTGATAGTCATTAGTAAGGAACTAAGGAATTAACCTAAGTTCTAGACCTCATGCAAGAAAATAACTGAAAAGTGCATAATGAGATTAGTAAGAACGCAAACCTTAGGCATTCTTGAATAGACTCTTAGTACCCATTAAGATCTAGACATTCCTCAAGAGGTTGAGGAAAATGAAAAGCTGAAGTATTAGGTCTAAGGCTTAGGGAGTATTTGGCCTCGTTAACTAATTTTTGATTTACGGGACTTAGTAACCTAAGCACCCTAACCTCACACACAGCCTGGTTCAGTAAGTGTAAAAATCAAAATCACGCAGAAGCGTCGCAAAATTCTGAAAAGTACACCTAGAGTAGGAGCGGCCGATCAACACAAGTTGATTTGGACGAGTTCCCAGCGCAGAGAGGCGGGAAATCTCCTCGAAGATGCGTAACAAAATATCATCTCCTCGGTGCTTGTCTCTTAGGATATTTACATATCCTACTGGGGGCATGTAAGCATTCTGCTGGTTCAGATTCCATGGATGGCATTATCTCGAAGTGTCAATTGCCAGGGTCTGGATTCGGCCACGGAACACCATGGATGGGATTATCTCGAAATCTCAATAGCCAGGGTTCCGGGGGTTGCCATGGGCGGTGCTATCTCGAAGCATCGATTGCCAGGAACCCTTGAGGATTGATGATGGGAGCAAGGAATCTGATACAGACCGTGTTGAAAAGCCAATCCTAGGCTAGAACTAAAAAGAAAAAGAGAGAGAAAACTCTTCAAACAGAAAAACTTTCTATCTCTCTCTTATAAAATGCACTGCGAACTGAGCCAGGGCTAAAATCATTCCAAGCACGGGTGCTTTAACCACAAACTCCAATAAACCTTAGGTTAGTTCTTGTGGGCCTTAAAAACCCTTGCTAAAGACTGAGGCTAAGGCTAGATAGATTTGGATCTTGATTGGTACTAGAGTACCTTTTAGGCCTATGGTCAGCATTCTAACCTAATCTAAGCTCAAATGAAAAAGCACTTATCTGAAGCTATTAAGAACTTCATGGTCTAGAACAAGGGTTGAAACCTTAAGTTTTTGCTAAGGGACTAGCAAAAGCTAGGCATGGGGGTATGATGAGAACCTCATCATGAGCCATAACTAGCTCATTTTGACCTAATACAAAGGATAAAAGCTCCTACATAACTCAAGGAAAGCCTTAACTCAGAGAATTCTGAGTTTAAGGAGAAAACAAGTCATAAGGGGTAAAAATGTAATTTTACCAGTATAATCTGCATACAGGTCCAAACATAGGTCAAACAAACCGAATAAGAAGGAAAGTGGGATGATCTGATAAGGGCTACACCAATTTCAAGGAACTAAATGATAATCTGTAACCTTAAAACAAACCCACTTCAATTCACGAGGTTCGAGGCAAAGTAAAAATAGAATAAACCCTCTAAAATTCATATAAAAAATAATCTCTAGGGTTTAGAACCTTCAATTTGGCCTTCAGAACCCATTTTGACCTACATTGAGAACCATGCCCAATTAATAACTTAATTTGGGTTTTTATGTAAATTTACCGGTCAAACAAGGTTTTATCTAGAAATAAAATTCACCATCAGAATCCTTA
The DNA here is from genome assembly GCA_037157565.1 of Thalassia testudinum. Lineage (NCBI taxonomy): Eukaryota > Viridiplantae > Streptophyta > Magnoliopsida > Alismatales > Hydrocharitaceae > Thalassia > Thalassia testudinum. Next base: position 179,995,210 of record JAZHRO010000036.1, on the reverse strand, counting down.
GGTCCTAATTAGTCACGTATAAAAACTTGAGCCTAAGAAGAAACCTTCTTGACCAACTTTACATCTTGGTCCTCATCTATTTACTTTTTGGCCCTCAACTTTTGAACCCTCGCATTTTGGCCCCTAACTCTTCTTCGTTCTTTACATTCAGGTCCTCCCTGCAAAACCTGCCAGCACCATGCTCCGGCGACCCTGCGCGGAGCATGGCGCCGCGCAGAGGAAGGGGGAGGGCCTGCCAGGTCAAATGGGGATGCCCTGCGTCGTCAGCCGTCGCAGGAACACCCCCTGGTCGCTGCAACCCACCATACCGGCCGTGCGAATGCACGGACGGTATGGGTCTCCTTCCTCCGGTGTCCTCCGGCGAGGGAGACACGTCGTCTCCCTCCGCCCTCCTCTCTGGTTCGGCCCCTATAAATACGCCCGTCGCTCCACCGTTCTTCCCAGCTCGGTCCTGACGGAGAAACACCCTCTTTTCACTCTCTTCCCACTCCGACAGGAAGCCCTCCAGCTCCGGCGGTTTTTCCCTCCTCCTCGTCGTTCTGCCGCACTACCAGCAGCAGGGCTGCCTTCCCCTGCTCTTCCCGCGCCGCACCCAGCGCGCGCCTCTCCAGCCCTCTCCTCGCCGTCGCTCCTTCCTCTGGGCAGCTTCTTCTCCGGCGACAGTCGATACGACTGTCGCCTGTTCCGGCCCCTCCTTGTCCTGTTAAGTAGGTATAACTTCTCACCTTTCTCCCCTCTTCCTTTTCCTCACTTTAAACCCTTACTGTCGCCCTCGATTCCGACCAATCGCTCTCACCTTCTCCACCTCCGGCCACACTCCGGCGACCCGCTCCCATCACTCCAGCACCCCACACGGCTCGCCGACCTGCACATAATCTCCGCCTCCTCACCCTGATCCATTTCCGCCCTTCCAATTCCCGCCACCCGACCTCTGCAAATCCACCGAACACACCCACTTCCCGACCCACAGTCCGACCTAGGGCAGCCCCTGCACGCCGCCCCACGCCTCGCCACCACCCGCACGAGCTTCGCCGCACTCAGGCGAAGCTCCCGGTACCTTCTGATTAGGCCGAGAGGCTGTTTTGCTGTGAACAGGTCACCCGTCCTCCGCCGCCATTACTGTGCAGAAGGAGCTGCCTCCGCCTGCAACTGCAGCCTCGCTATGCCCAGATCAGCTCCCAGGTTGCGTGGGGTGTCTTCACGAAGAGCCCCAGGTTCGCAGCAGGGGCAAGGGCCTCGCGTAAAGCCGCAGTTACCAGCTGGTTCCTCCGCGCAGGCGCCAAATTGGGGTGGGACATTTAGTCCCACCTCGGAAGGCTCTGGAGCAGCGCAGCGATACAAATTGAAAACGTGCTGGAGGCTTATCGCCTCAGCACACGGGGTGAGGTCCATCTCACACCGTCTCACCGGGCCCATCCGCGAGCTCATCACGCGGATCCGGCCGACCCGACCCGACTAGTCTGGCACTCCTCGCCCACCACGCACGCCGGTGGGCTTGGACCCGGGCGCGACCCGTACCCGACTACCCGGCAGCTCTGGGAGAGCTTTCCTAAGAGCGGCTTCTGTGAGAGAGAAACGCGGGGGGGGGAGGGTAGAGTAGGTTTTGCCGTCTCTGATTGGAACTTTGAGTGTGCAGGCACAGGTGAAGGGACTGCGGAAGAGCTGAAGAGAAGAAGAAGAAGACTGAAGGAAGGAGCACCGAGCGGCACTGTAGCAGCGGCGACTTAAGTCGTTTGAGTGGAAAATCAGACGACGCTGTGAAGGCAGAAAAGAAAGAAGAAGAACATCACCACTGCTGCAGATAAAGAAGACAGAAAGAAAAAGAAGAAAGGAGGAGAGACAACGTCCAGACAGTAAAAGCAGAAGAAGAGCACGAGAAGGAGATCAGCAGAAAGAAGTAAAAAGAAGATCTGAAGAACAAAAAGCAGAAGAAGAAGACCACAAGGAGATAAACAAAGAAGAAGAAACCAAAAGCCAAAGAGAAGAGAAAACAAAGAGGAAGAAAGAAGAGAAGAAGAAGCCAAATTTTCATCTCTCTCCCCCTCTCTCTCTTTATTTTTGTAATAAGAATTTGTACCCCTAGAATACAACTTGCTCCCTGAGTTCGACCTCGGGAACTCTTTATTTTCCGAGTAAAAAAATTATATATTTGAAATGATGGCAATAACTGGCTATACTACAACGCTATAATAAAACCTAGTTATCTCTGGCCACCATTTTCATAGGTGCAGTTCGAGGTTGGGGATCACGTCTTTCTTCGCGTTTCGCCCATGAAGGGCCTACAACGTTTTGGGGTGAAAGGGAAGCTCGCACCAAGGTTTATGGGGCCCTTTGAGATCCTGGAGCGGGTAGGACCCATTGCTTACAGGCTTGCCCTTCCTCCCCAGCTTTTTGGTGTGCACGATGTGTTCTATGTGTCCAACCTCAGGAAGTACATCGCCGATCCCAGTCACGTTCCGAGCCACGAGAGTGTCAAGGTGGGTGACGACCTGACCTACCCCGAGAAACGAGTATAGATACTAGACCGAGCCGTTCGGAGTTTGAGACGGAAGCAGGTACCCCTGGTGAAGGTCTTGTGGAGGAGCCAGAGGTACGAGGAGGCTACCTAGGAGCCTGAGGCGGCGATGCGAAAGCGGTACCTAGAGCTTTTTGAGGGTATATCTTTTTGGATCAGCTTCGGTCCTCTTTAAGTTTGTATGCGTATATAGTTCTTTTTCGCACCCTAGCTAGCTCAAGTTTCGGGGACAAAACTTCCTTTAAGTTTGTTATGATGTAAAGACCCATTTTGTCCTGAGCCTTTTAAGACGTCTGGACTGTCGGTCAGACGTTTGGACCCCTTCCCAGACGTCTGGAAATCGAAATTTTTGGTACGAGCTTCGCGTCTGTGCGCGGGCTGCGCGCAGACAGTACCCTCCTCTCTCTTTCCCTCTTCCCTCCCCCACCGAACCCTAATGCGCCTCTATAAAAACCCCTCTCCCCCTCTTCTCTCTTCCTCACTTCACCCAACCAGCCACCTTCTCCCTTCCCTTCAACCACAGTGAGGGGAGCGAGCGCGAGAGAGAGTGCGAGAGAGGCGACGAGGAGGAGAAGCGGTGTGAGGAGAGGAGCTTGAGCTTGCGAGCTCGTGTGGGAGCTCGCCGGAGGGCGCACGGTCGAAACGGTGCGTGTGGGAGGAGGAGAGCATTGGGGGAGTCATCCCCGACACTACTGTAACCAGTGTTGCAGGCAAGGAGGCGAGGCCGCAGCTGCATGCGGTGAGGGCGAGCAGGAGGAGGTTCTGGTTCTAGGTTTTTCCCAGAATCAGATGTCTAGAGTGATGTCCAGACGACGGAGTGGACGTCTGGCCACGACTCCAGATGTCTGCAGTCAGATCTTCATGAAGGTACGTTTCCTTTTGCGGATACGGCCATGCAGGCCGCTCCGCAGCTACGTTTTGCATGGCTTATTGTGGGAGATTTTGCTATCGCGTGCAGGGATTACTTTGGGAAGGCGCGGGACACGCCCTCCCATGCATTTCAGATGTCTGGGCAACTTCCCAGACGGCTGGAACCACTCCCAAACATCCGGAGAGGAGGTTGGACGTCTGGAGCTGGGTCCAGACAGTTCAGAAGAGGTCCTAGATGTCTGAGGTTGTCGCAAAGCCTGAGGTGCATTTCTGGTCATTTTTAAGACGTCTGGACATTGTGCTAGACGTTTGATTTGAGTCAGTAACTCTGTTTTTGACCCGTTTAGGGTCTGTTTGAGGTCCGTTTTACGCAAACAAGATATCGGTGTTTTCCTTGTGAGTTCCTCTACTTGTTAGAAGGCCTTTTATACTATTCTGAATGTTCCATTGTGATTGTTCCTTGTTATAGGACTTCGTTCCGTTGCGGGTTCAGAGCTTGTTGAGGCACGTGAGCCTGCCATTCGAGTCCCCAATACTCCTGGGTTGTCTAGTAGAGTGGCTTTCCCTAATTTAATTATAAACCTGAATGCATGTGTGGGTTGAATAACTAGAACCTAGGATATGACATGAATCCTAGGACGAGAAGTACTTGAAATGTTTGTATGCGTGTTTGAATTACAGTCTTGAATGAGTAACTAGAAATGTTAACAACTGCTTGTTAATGAACAAGAGCTGCCTATGAAATATGAATTACCTGTGCCAGTTAAACAGTTACATGTGACCTTACCTGTTGTATACATTAAATGCTAGAATACAAGCTGCATGTGTATAACTTGAGAATGAAAACGTGAATGATAGAAATATGAGCTGCATGTGTATAACTTGAGAATGAAAATGTGAATGAAGAAACCTGGTATGGAATGGCATGAGAAATATGAGCATGAACCTTACGGGGAATTAGGAGTAGAGCTCGTGGAAATAAATGGAATGGATCTGGAAATGTGAGTGGGGAAGTGTGCTGGCCCTTGAGTACGTGGTACCAAGGAGAGCGACTGTTCCCTGTTTAGTGTAGAGCGGAGCTAGCCGCCCTTGGGTTAGGAGCTGGGGTTAGGATTGGCCACTCTATACCGACTTTTTGGTCCTCGTGTACACTGTACCAGGGAGAGCTACTAATGTAGGAAGAGAGCTAGCCACCCCCACGGGGCCTGGGGTTTAGCTAGCCACCCTACACCGACTTGTTAGGCCCACTGGGCAAACCAGGGTAGTCAGGCGAGGGTGCGCGGACTGTGGAGGGGCGAGGCCCCTGTTTGGTTCTTAAGGGCTAGACCCCTGTTACTGAGAGGGCTAGGCCCTATATTGTTTCGTGCTGTACTTTGGGCGCACCCATTAGCGGAAACGACTGACCGCGTGCCAGTGCGGGGTAGTTACCCGTGCACTTATCGTGCGTGCCGTAGTCACCGTTACGTCTGTTCGTGACCTTGGGGTGGTTGACTGGGTGTAGGATCACCACGGGGGACTCTCCCGGCTAGGAGAGCACCACGTGTGCCTTCTACTCTTTGGAAAAGATTGCAATCAAGATTGTTCCCACAAGGAACATTCGAGATCAAGAAAGAGATCTGAAAAATAAACCAATGGTTGAAAATGAATAACTTGTAGAATAAAGTAATTGGAATAGATAGTTTACCTGTTAGCTTTTACTGCTTTAGTTAGTTGGTTACCACTCTACTCAGCGTTCGCTGACTTTGTTTACTCATAACCCTTTTCAGGTCCAGGTGTTGAGCAGCCGAGTCTCCGGCTGCAGAGGGTGCTGGACCCAGTGGAGCCTAGTAGCAGTAGCCTTCTTTTTGTAGTACTTTCTGCTGTAGTGAGTTCAGACTCTTGTTACCTTTACGTTTTTGTACCTTGTTTCCACTTTACTATTGTGGTGGTGATATGTACTGTTAGCAGCTTTTCTTTCCTTACTCCTTGTACTTTTTTTTTACTGTTAGTTACATAGCATAGTGAATGTGGTTTTCTTTCTTACTTTTTGGTTATTTCTTGTTGGACGAATGGGACTTGGGATTTGTTGAGTTGAGCCGGTCTTGGGTCCTGTAGGGATTCGGGAACCGGGTTGCAACAGAAGCAGCTCCGCAAGCAGGATTTTTGAGGGGCAAACTACAACCTGACCGCCATTCTTTGATGGGAGCAATTACCCGTATTGGAAGCTGCGGATGAAGATATGGCTTCAAGCCAATGACTTCAAAATATGGGACCGTTGCGAGACCCCCTTCGACATCCCAAAAAGACCCGCCGCAAGATACTCGCAGCAGCAGATCCGGGAACTCTCACTCAATGCAAAAATGATGAACACATTGTACTTCACGCTCAGCCCGGAGGAGTTCAATAGGATCTCGCAATGCTCCACCGCATACGAGATCTGGCACACACTCGAGGTAACTCACGAAGGTACCTCAAAGGTAAAGACTTCTAAAATAAATTTACTTTCTCAAGAATTTGAGTCTTTTTCAATGAAGTCTAACGAATCTCTAAGTGAGATGAACACTAGGTTCACTCTCATTGTAAATAATTTAAAAGTTTAGGTAAGACCTTCATCAAGGGGGAGCTTCAAGGAAAGGTACTTCGTTCCCTTGGACCGGAATGGGAGAAGAAGGTCACCGCAATCGAGGAGGCAAACGAAGTAGAGGAGCTCAATATGGAGGATCTCCTAGGCAACCTAATGGCTTATGAGATGAAACTAAAGGAAAAGAAGGATACACCAGAACCAAAGCTTAAGAAGACTCTCACCTTCAAAGCTGCGTCGAATAGCGAGGTAAGTTCCGACGATGAACACTTTAAAATTTTACTTAAGAAAATTTCAAAGTCTTGTAGGGAATCAAAGAAAGAAAAGAAGGAGAAGAAGGAAAGCCCGAGACGTTGCTACCACTGCAACGAGAAAGGGCATCTAGACAAGAGTGCCCTCTTCTCAACAAGGAGAAAAAGAAGGAAAAGGAGAAGTCTAAGAAGAAGGCGTTCCAAGCAACTTGGGATGACACGAGCTCAGAGGAAGAAGAAGAGCAGAACCCCGAGGAAGAAATCGCCTGCATGGGCTTCATGGCCATGGGAAGTGATAGCGACAGTGACAACAGTGACAATAAGGTAAATCCCGATTTACAAGATGCTTTTGATGAATTATTTGAGCTTAGTAAATCACTTAAGGTAGAAAATAAAAATATTAAAAGGAATCTTAGTTTTCTTAAAAGTGAAAATGAAAGATTAGAAATTAAACTCAAGAATTTAGAAGCTAGTCCTAAGGATAATAACTTGTTATTAGAAACTAAATATTTAATTAATGAAAATACTAAATTGATTGAGAAAAATAGTAGTCTAAAATTAGAAATTTCTGATTTAAAGACTAAGATGCATATTATAGAAAAAGAAATCACATATCTTAGAGAAAATTCTAACAAATTAATCAACAAAATAGATAATTTGCATAGCCTTAAGATTGAGAAAGGATCTCCGTCAAGGAGATCCGCTAATAGGTCTGAATCCAAGCTCACTTGGATATCGAAAAAAGAATTGAAATCTTGTTTTGTAGGTTTCAAAGAAGATATCAACGTAAAGGATTGGACCTACAAGCTCAAGAATGGTCAACTCGAGTTGGGAGATCCAAGGAGTAGACCAAGGAGGAAAATGAGAAGACTGTTAAGACGACGAAAAATCGAACAACCCGCTGCACGTCGTCCGCCAGATTGGAGACCAACGCCAATGCCCTGGCCTCCAAGCTATGGATGGGAGCTCCATCCGATATGGCATCCACCACCTCCATTTGGGCCATTCTATTGGCCATGGTAGGTGAGGTAACCCTTAACCTTATCTTTTTATCATTAGCATATAGATAATGGGAGTTAAAATTATGAGCTATGTGTCAATCATAAAGGGGGAGATCTTGTTAGCTATATTTCCTTTAGAAAGGGGGAGAAAAATGGTAGCTATCTTGTTGTTACAAAGAGGGGGAGGACATTACTCTTGTTAAAAGAAATTCAACCCAATTATAGAAGAGCATGTTTTAAGGGGGAGATATAGGATACTTAAAATTGATAAAAACCTTTTTGATAATGTCAAAAAGGGGGAGGATTTTATGCATTATTATTTTTGGTTTTGTCATCATCAAAAATGGGGAGATTGTTGGTACTAGAGCACCATGATCGTTTAGTTTGATGATAACAAAACATGTGTCTTTTAACATTTGCTTTTGAGTCCTAGTTTTCAGGTCAAATTACAAATGGAGACAGGTGTTTAGACAGAGTTCTAGCTCGCATCCATGGCGGATTGGAGGAGCTGGACAGAGGCGGAGGAGCTTCGCGAAGAGTGAAAGCTTGAAGATGGAAGGACAAGAAGAATATGATAGATTTCTATTTATCTTTTTCTATGTACTTTTGTCATTATATTCTTGCTCTTTTTATTTCTTAGAATATCTGTTAAAGAGCCTCAAAGGATCCTTAAGGTAGTCCTAGGAACACCTGCACTACCCTAGGATATTTAGGTGTTCTATAGAGAACTTAGAAAACCAAAATAGGGATCAGACAACCTTTTCAGACTTTTAATATGAATTTCAGACGTCTGATAAAAACTTTTAAGACGTCTGACTGTTGACTCAGACGTCCGATTATTTAAGTTGGACTTAGTTAGTTCTGTCTGATGAAATCAGACGTCCATACCTTAGTCTAGACGTCTTAGGAGACGTCTGATGCCTTTGCCAGATGTCCAATTAGTTCATTGTTGGCTTCTTTACCAATCGTTGAGGAAATGACCGTTAGCCTCGTATCAGACGTTCGTAGAGGACTCCAGACGTATGATACATAATTGTTTTGCTTCGACTAACCCAAAATCTTCCTTCAGAGATTTTATAGCCGTTAGACTCGTTGGGAATCCATTTCCAGAGAACAAATAGGTTTCTAGACGTCCAGACCTTGTGCCAGACATCCTGTGCGTCGTCTGATGGACATACACTAGAACCCTGTTTAGGTATGATTCAAGTCAGGAAGGAAACCCGCCTAAGATCAGACGTCTGACTTAGTTCACAGACGTCTTAAACGGGTTTTTCAGACGTCTAATTACCTTATCAGAATCATGATTAATTTTGACTACGGCCTAATTCTCTTTGGCCTTGCACCCAACGGCTATGGAAGCCTTCCAAGGCCTTCCAAAGCCTTCATAGGGCCTCTATAAATAGAGGAGGACCCCTTGGCTTGTTCACACACCAAGACACACTAAGCAAACCACTTTCCACATCTTTTGTGTTCAAGAGAAGTAGTTGAAGCGCTAGCTCTCCAAGCATTTGTTTCATATTCTAGAGAGCTTCATCTCTTTACACACCTGCTCTCCCTCTGCGATTACGAGAGCAACAAAGCACTGTCGCGTGGTTCACGCACCCGCGTTGTCACATCGACGCACTTCTACCAAATGGAAGTTTCTTAACTCCTATAGAAGCTAGGATTAAATATTTGAGGCTCCATAGGATTGTTGTACTTTATATTATCTTTGGTTGGGTATTCTCTTTGCGAATTCCCATCTCCTTCGCGAGACAAATTCATTCTTGTGAAGATAAAGGGTTTTGAGGTACACTACCCTCGGTCTAAGTAGTGTGGTTGTAATTGAGGTTCAGTCACCCTTGTTCAAGTGATTGGGTTTAGTGGATTTGATCGACTAGCTCGATCGGGAAATCCTAACTCGAGAGGATTAGGTGGTGGTTTTCACCTGGTTTGGGTTTCCACTTAAAAATACTTGTACTTATTGTGTGATTGCTTAATTTTTGTGAGATTGTCTATTTTTATTCCACACTTTATATTTCGTGATGCAAAACTCACCCCCTCCAAGTAGGGAATTACAAATAGTACTCATTGAGTGGCTACGGGATTTGGGTTCTTCAATTGTGTTGTCCACACTTTGATGTATAGCAAATGGATCGCTCCTTAGCATTGCCTTTTGGAAATGAACAATGGAAATGCTCCTATCCTCAAAAATCTTGGAGATAGCCTTGGTATATGCCCAGCGTGATACAATAGGAAAACCAAGATGATTATAATGGTCCACAAGTGTAGTGGCCTCCATGAACCAAACCTTAGACCAAAAAAAAAAGTTAATATTTAATTTTTTCTTGGAAAAATTAGACAGAGAGTAGTAATGTAATTGTGTATTGTGCCATGTACAGATAGAATTGATGAGCATCCCTTAAAGTATCCAAGATTCCTTGATGTAGCTGGCATCTCCAACCTCTCTTGCATTTCCGCTAATTCTTCTCTAAGAAGCTTATATACAGCTGTGCCCCATGAGAAGTTCCCAAGTGAATCCAAACGAGCAACATATTCAAATAGCTTTGGATATATAGCATGGTTACCATGAGTGAATAAAAAGTGCCCACAAAGCAACAAGACCAGAAATTTGACCTATAGTTAGATGTAATGCTCTAATGATCATGAAGTGCATTTCTACACGTCACTATTGTAGGGTGTCCTCCAATAAAATACTTGACATGAAACGGGTGCTTCTTTGCATGGTTGTTAGATTTGAGATCTATGTCTTCACCATTGAGTGGGAGTCCGGTAATTTTCGTGACATCTTCCACGCTAAAAGGAATGTATACATCACCCACTATGAAAGACCCTTTGTCATAGCTCTAAGAAGACACAAGTTGGGAACAGAGCTTGATATCCTTGATGGGATATTTGTAATCAACAAAGTAGGCAAATGGAGACTCAAATTTTATCTTGACAGGTTCAACAAAAAATTCTCGTATTACACATCTTGAATCAAAGGTCCTAACATCTCCAACTTGTTGAGTTGCTCTTGAAGAAATAGCATACAAGACAGATTTCGAAATGAGATAATGAAGATCTAATAATACAATAATGCAATGTAGGAAAATCCCGACTACCTTGTTTGCTGCCCAGGTTTTGCATTATCCTTTGCTCTTTCATGTGGTGTAATTGTACTTGGTGTTGGGACATTCCCTAACTTTAATCTTAGACTCCTTCTAAGATGATTGAAATTTAATGTAACAATAAAATAATCATCTTAAAATTATATAGTAGCAACAATACTCGCAATATAAATTTTCAATAAAGTTTACGGATCCAAGTATGCTATTGTATGGTGATTATAATATTTAAATAATTAAAAGTCACGTTTTCTTACGAAGAATCTAAATGGGAGAAGAATAGATACGTAATTGAGAGGTGTGCTTCGACATATCCAAATTTCTAAGCCTAATTGTGGAAGAAGATTCTTTGTCTCCATGTAATCTCCTTCTTCTCTTCGACCTACAAGTAATTGGAGCACGGTAAAATAATGAGAATGTGAAATGGTTATGTTTGATTCAATATTGGAAACATTACACGAGGCGATCGGGGGTGTTTATGGTGACTTGCTTTATGAAGAAAATGAAAGAATGTAAGTGCATAAATGTTGAGGAGTGAAAGGAAAAAATTTGATGATGGCTTGCGTAACTGAGAGATGCTAATATGATCCTTAACCTAAGCTTGAATCTACTCTTCTTGCCATCCATGACGATCCGACCCCATCTTGCGCCTTCTACTCGAGAGAAACTCTTGGATAACAAAGAGCCAAAATGGGAACCTTTAAGGTATAACTGACGATCCAATGGCCTGTAGGTTGTATGTCAATGGAAGGAGTGGTTGGACGTCGCATCGATTGGACAACATTCTACCATATGCGGCGTGGTGCATCCCGGTTTGCATGTTACCGATGGAGTAGCCATGTGTAGACATTGGTCCCCATCGGCAAGAAACACATGTCGGCCATCTGATGCAGCATTGAGGTTTGAATGGAAGACGATCGTTGGAAGGTAATGCCCCATTTGCCACCATAATTAGCAATTTTAAAGGATTAACAAGGTTTTATTTAATGAAAAGGAAATTTCCGTCGGGAACAAGGTTTGATTTAACGAAAAGGAAATTTCCGTCAGGAAGAAATAGATAGCGGCTATTTCGTACGATATTGTCATATGAAAAGAAGAGGCACATTGAATGACAATATAACATTTACGACCATAATCACAAAATTAAAAGGATTAAGTACGAAAGATTTAAGCAAATGAAAAAATTAAGAAAAGCATAACCTACATATAAAGTAACGATGCTATCAGCTAAGCTAACATTCAACGATAATATTCTATGTTATCCAAAAAACTTGACAATTATAAGTTAAACACATAAGGTTTCGTAGTGTTATGCATTGTAAGATAAGAGCAGAAATCTGACGTAAATTCAAAGTGTGGAGCACTGAATCTTTGAGTTGCTCTAATGGTATGTCTGAATTAAATTAGTGAACTTCCTACGGAGTTCCTTCTTCTCATCCTTCATATCATTGATCAAAGCATCCTTGATCATGCTGGTTGTTTGCAGATCATTAAACTTTATCTACACCTTCTTGTTCTCAATTTCAAGCTTGTCTACTTCATGTAAAAGGAAGTACAACAATTCCCTCATACATAATTGGCATGCATTATTAGAAGTTGACGGAAGAACAAATCATGCCCAGATGATGATTTCAAAGTCACAACTCTTTTACCTATCAGCCTGCTAGTGCTCCGAGGAATAACAATGAAAGTGAAAAGTAAAATAAATTACATACCAAAATTCCTTATAATTATCGGATCAAGATTAGAACACACAAGCTGAACACGAGTTAATGGATGTGAAGTCCAACCATTGCCAACACATCTTTTATCCATTCTTAGAGTTACAAGGCAGTTGCATTGTTAATATATTGGTTCGTCTTTATCAAAGCTGGCACAGTCACCATCCATCTTAATGGAATGAAGAGGAAAAACGAAGAGATCACTTGCTAGCCTAATGTGCCGTGAGACATGCAGCGTTATCAAAGTTTGCTGTGGCAAGTGCATCGAAAACGAATATGCATTGACAAGTGCTACGTTAGGTGCTTCGAGGTGAGCTTGGAATGAAATGGGAAAGAAGAGGTATGAAAGAGGTTTGCTCGACGAGCCTACTTCAAAGATCGGTGCGTTTACACCTGCAACTGGTGGCACGTCGAGGAATGCTGAGAAGAGTGCGCCCGCATCCACTTCTTCGATCATCGAAGCAGTATTTGGGGGGTCTCGCAGGTAAATTAAACAGAGAAAATGAAAAAGAAGGATTTATATAATCATCACGTGCATCGAGAAGTATGTGGTGTGTATATATATATATATATATATATATATATATATATATTTCATTACTCAGAACAGATACATAGAATGTATAATCAATTAAAATTTGATGGAACGAAAGATGGATTGAGTGAGTTGAAATAAATTTTAGTATATAACCTGTACCACACGATGAGATAATACACACCTCAAGGTCACTGCCGACCACAAATCCCGCACGCACCTCAAATACACCGTATCCGGTCTCTCTCTCTCTCTCTCTCTCTCTTCCTCTCTCTCTCCCAAAGCCAAAGCATCACGAAACGCCACCGTTACTTCCTCTCCACATCACATGGCCTCTCTCCTCCCCTCCACTTCTCTCGGCCTCTCCCGCCAACTCCACCATCGCCACCGAACGCTAACCCTAACCCTAATCCCCAAATCCTCTCTCCGGTCCACCTTCGCCACCTCCACCCTTCCTCGCCCCTTCCCCATCACCTTCCACCGCCTCCAAAGATCCAACCTTTGCCCCCGTCCCGCCTCCTCCTCCTCCTCCTCATCCCAACCCCAAACCGTCGAGGAGAACCCCACCGACCCCTCCCTCCTCCCTCCCCCACTCCGCGAGATCGTCTCCCTCTTCCAGTCCGTGGAGGACCCCAAGGCCAAGTACCACCAGCTCCTCCACTACGCCTCCCTCCTCCCGGCGCTCCACCCACGCTACAAGACCGACTCCAACCGCGTCCGTGGCTGCGTCTCCCAGGTGTGGGTCCGCGCCTTCCCGGACCGAAACGACCCCTCTTTGGTCTCCTTCGAGGCCGACTCCGACTCCGTCCTCACCAAGGGCCTCGCCGCCCTCCTCGTCAGAGGCCTCTCCGGCTCACCCCCCGAGGTCATCTCCAGGGTGCCCCCCACCTTCGTACACCTGCTCGGCCTCAATCAGAGCCTCACCCCTTCCAGAAACAACGGTTTCCTCAACATGCTCAAGCTCATGCAGAAGAAGGCCTCCGAGGTCACGGGGGATGCCAAAGATCCCACCTTTCACAAGAAAGATCCCGTCTTGGATGGCAGAGATCGTGCTGGAGTTGGAGAAGTGGAGGACTTGGACCGTGGGGAGCGGTTTGGCTTGAATGGTAGTGGTGGTTTGGTGGAGGAAGAGGTTATGGAGCGGAAAGGTGCCGACTTGGAGGAGGATGGGGGGTCGACGAGTGGCTATAAGGACGGGTCGGGAGTTTCTGGCAGGAGAGCGGACAGGATAAGGAGGAAGTTGGAGGAGGAGCTGCAACCTGTGCAGTTAGAGGTGGAGGACATCTCGTATCAGCATGCTGGGCATGCTGGTGTGAGGGGGGTGAGTGGAGGGGAGACCCATTTCAATCTGAGAGTTGTCTCCAAGGAGTTTGAAGGGAAGAGTTTGGTGAAGAGGCATCGGCTTGTCTATGATCTGCTGCAGGAAGAGCTGAGGATGGGCCTGCATGCGCTCTCAATCGTTGCGAAGTCCCCGTCGGAGGTGTAGAGGAGCTACTGGGATTGGGTGAGTGTGGGTTCGTTTCCTCCTCCTTCTCTGTGTCACACTATTATATGTGCATTAGTTGATGCGGATTGTGGATCAGGGTAGTATGTATTGTTTTATAGGAATTGGCAAATATAGTAGCTTGACAGTGAAGAAACTATAATTTTGTAGACTATTATAGTATGGGAATAAAGATGTGTTCTGTCCAATGCTCTGTCTAAGTGAATGTTGGCAACCCTTGCGTGGCCTGAGTTGATGCATTTTGCAATTCTCTTAATAAAATTTTCATTACCTGACGGAGAACAATTAGTTTGTTCTGACGAATTTGGAATGTGGTCCTTGTGTCCGTTGATCTGATTCTTTGCACTTTGTTACATTGGTGATTTTTTAGACTTCTCTTGAATGTTTTCTAGGAGTTGGATGCCTAGCCCAAGATTGGAAATTTCAGTTGGTTGGAGAGTAGAATCTGAGGCCTTAATATATATACTTTGCATTTGTAAGTGTACCTAGGTCATGACACCATGCTGAATGGAACTAGTCACCACATATATTGCTTTAAGTAAATAATGACACATTTGAGCTAAATAGATAAATACTAAATTGGAGAAATAAATAACCAAAGAGATTACGAGAACCTGGTTGTCCTAAGGTGGGAACTTTAAGTGAGCTTCTCCTGGTGAAACATTAGAAATTATACCATTGTAAGTTTCATCTCCTGAAATGATCCTCCCTTTATGTCTGCTTCAAATGCTTTATCATGGAATCATCACACTGGTTCTAGAGTTAGAGTTTCAGAAACCCACTGACCTTTCCTACATAGCTCCATCACACCAATGAACTTCTTTAGATGCTTAACCTTGCAAGGAAGTTTGTTTCTCCTTGTACAATGGCCATTTCTTCCCAAGGGAAACACTCCAGTCCTTGCTTCTGCCAATATCAAGACCAACACTACTTAAACCTGCAGGCATCTCAGATTATAAATGCTGGCCATTCAAATTGAGATGGAGAAATGCCGCTAAAATCTTTTGCCTAACATTCCAAGAGCATTCACAGGCATGTCAAACAATGCCTCCTTGCCTTCAAGTAATAATGATACAAGATTCTTTGCCAAGAGCTGGTAATTTTTTGCCATTGTAAAAGGGATTCAGTCCAATTGCCCCTTGCGAGATCCACCCTTTGATGGTTCCCCTCAACTAAAATGAAAGGCAAAGTAGTCGTTCCTGGTGGCTTCACAAGCCCTTTCTACATCTATCTGATAAATAATGTGTTGAGACATAATTTTTTTGTCTGTTGCGCAATTATTATCTAGAAGCAGTTTTTTTTTAATTGCAAAAGACAGGCTGATTTACTGAGGGTAGGTAAGTCAAACTCAACATTTTCATTCCCTCTGGGGATTGGTTGTCCCTTTATAGAGAAGTAACTTGAATCTCTACGTTTCATCCTTGAATGTTGCATCCTCTTCTTAGTCAGAAACATGTGCTTGTTTAACAAAAAAACCCCTTTCTGAATGATTTTATGGTCCTAATATTCTTTCCACAACAACTGTGAATTTCTTACGCATTGCTCTTTGAAGATTTCAATTGTTTTTGTGAAATTAAAATGATCTTATTTAGAGAAAAAAGTGTTATTTCTTGATATGTTTTCGCACATTTGGAAGGAAAAGAGATATACCACTTTGTCTATATTCTTAAATGGCCATTTTATTGTGTGTTCCCTTGCAATGGTTACCATTGTACTGGCACCTTTGGATTCAGGAATAAATTGGCTTACAATCACTCACTTGATTTCTTAGCTTATTTACTTTTTTATGTAATATATAAATGATTAATGGAGTTAAAACATAAAGCCATGGAAGTTTAATGTTCTAAGCATAAAATTACACCATTAAATAGACCAATTGTGTCAACATCTCCCATCCTGACAAAAAGAAAAAAAGAAAAATTCAAGTAGAACTCATTTAAGTGGCAGGTGAGCGTGTGCGGCTCATGAGCTAATTTGAGCTCAGACGAACCAAGTTTGAAGACTCATTTAAGTAATGAGAAATGGTAAGCTCTTTTGGCTTGTTTAATTTATGGGTGAACTTGAGTTGAAATGCTCGAGCTAACTTATTTGAGCTTTTAGTTCAGCTGGAGCCTACATGCGCCATGCTGTCCTTTTTGGCCCCCGTTGGTTTACTCATCTTCATCACTTTCTAGAGGTCAGGGTTTGCCCATCGACAGTGTCATTGATGTTTCCTATATTTTGAGCTCAAGCTTAAACTCGGCTTGGCTGGACTCATTGACTCAATATCTAGGCTCACTGTATTTGAGGTTGAAATCATTTTGTCTATGGTGTGAAACAAACTTAACTCTCATATTCGTTCTTTAATGTGATCTTAACTGTAATGGAGCATGATTACAATTAAGAAAACTATAGTTACATCTTACCTCTTAAATAAAATACTAGCTTAAACTTATTCCTTGATTTAACACATAATCCAATGGAATAAGCTATTGACCCCTCACTTATCCTCGCAACTCAATTGTCCTTCATTTTCCTCTCTCTCTTACCAAACTGCCCCCTTAAGTTCCATTATAATTCACCCACTTCAATGGTTCCAAACTGTGATGGTTTCCTTTAATATGCACAGGAAGGATATTCTCCACCCAGCACTCACTCTCATTGAATGGGATTGTTGTCCTTGTATGATAGCCTCTAGAGAGAGCTCCTGGATCTTCTTCCAGAGAGACACAGCTTGCTGGTTCTCTCTAGTTATAATGGTCCCCGATGGTCTCCACCATGAACCCTATCTTGAATAGATATTTACCAAAAAGATGTCCTGTTGCAAATCAAATTCACTAATATTGGTGTTGTCCCAAAAAAAAAGGATGTCCTATTGCAAATCAAACTCACTGCTTATATTGGCGTTGACTAGCTCAATCAAATTTGATTTGAAGTGTCTATCTGAAGTACATGGGTGGCTTAGTAGTTAGTGCTTCGCAGGCATTCCGGTTTTCTATTGGAACTACACACGCATCTCCAAGATAAGATGGTATATTCAGAAGCGTGAGTTGCAAAATTTTCCAGAGCTTTACATGATAAACACCAATATTCACAATGAGTGGTCTGAAGTTTTCCAGTTTGTTAATGCGTGTTCCGGTTACTCGGTTCTTGTTCTCTTGGGTAACATAAATGTCAAATTTGGTGTTTTCTCCTGACTGTTATTATCTGTAGTGTGACCTTATTGCTGGCTAAGGACAAGCTCTACCTTTCCAGTTTAATGTTAAAACCGAAGTTTTAATTGTTCCACATCTCTTTGACTTTAATTGTTCCACATCTCTTTGACAAAAGTTCTTTGCATGCTTGAAAAGAAAGTAGTCATGGAAGCCAAGTTTGTGAAATGCACGGGAGTTCTAGATGGTTTTTGCTTGTCCAAGAAATGTAATATACCTGCAATGAACATCACTAAATGCTTCTTCACGAAAAAGTACAGCACGTGACGGGTGTCAAATTGTTCTTCTTTTTCTTTCTTTTCTTTTTCTTTTAGATGTGGAAAATATTCAAAATTGAGCTGATAAGTATGTGAATGCATATAGAGATAAGCACAAAACCCATAACAGAGTTAGAGCTCTGACAACTCAAGAAAGCAGTAGCCTAAATTTCACACAATAAAAAAGAAAGCAGTAACCTAAAATGTAACAAAATCATATGAAAATTCAAGATTTGTATTATTTTAGAGGACAAATGCCAACCAATTCACCATTGGACATATTGGAGACAATTACACCCTACCTCAAGGCACATATTGCAACCTGAATCAGATAAAAGATGCACTGAATTTAAACAACTCAAAAAGGTACTGCTGGGAAATATTCGTTAAAAAAAAGAAGAAAAAATAAAACAATATTCTGAATAGGACTCATCTGAAAAAATCTTCTAAAAAAGGGCATAAAAATACTTTGTCCAGCTCTTTGATTAGCTAGTCTATTTACACCAAATCCTGACAGAAAATTAGAGAAACAAAACTTGTCAAGCAGCTAAGTAGCATACAGAACCACCTAGCAATCAAAGGGTGATATCATGATTCATCTCTGAGCATTGCTAGTAGACTAACTCTTGTCCAAAGGACACTGAGTATGACTCTGCAAAAAAATTCATTGCACTCGAGTAGTATCTGAGTCAAAGAGGCAGCACAGTTGCAATCTCATCTTGTAGAAAAGCCTCCTTTCTGTCCATTGTCAATATCCCTTATCAAATTCAGTAGCTTTCATAGTCTCTTATGCCGCAAGATTTCATGGATGCTTGCATGGTGGTTCATGTGATATATCCAGTACAAGATGCTGTATGTGATCCAGCATGAAAGATTACCTGAGCAGGGTTAGTCATCCCAAAGAATTCCAGAGTGCAATGAATTGGGTTACCAAAGTTTTAGTTTCGCTCTAGACTTTTTCATACAATGTCGATGGTGTGAGCTTCCGCATTTCTATTTTCACTGGCAGTACTTGTGTTAAAGTTCTCATCACTATCAATGAACTTGTTGCTGCTTACTCCTTCGGTTCTTGTCACATTGTCCTGACTAATGGCACCGGTTTTCACTAGCTCCATGTACAAGACCTTTACAAGGTTTAGGAATCTCCTCCTAAATATTGGGTGTCGTGAAAGAGATACAACAAGTCCCTGCAACCCGTGAAGAATGCATCAAGGGTTTGAGAAAGAAAAAGCGTTCAGCACCAGTCGACCATAACACGGCCCATTCATTTCCATTTGCATACTATTGAGATTGTAACAGGCTGGTTTTTTCTCGATTGGTGAGATCACTTTTTATTAGACAGTGTTTTCCGGGCAGTGCTAGTAGCAATTAATAGGTTTCTATGCTAACAAAGCCAAGCCTTTTCTCAACAATTAAGTGTGCTCGGTCTGGTCAGGAAGACAGAGAACTTACCTTCTGTTTATGCCCTGAAGTTGAGCTCTCCTGACATTGTCATCTGAAGGAAATTCACTCCCATCCCAATCTTCTGTCATCTGGTTGCCATGCATCATGATCAAATGTCCAAGACATGCCTCTTCATCTGCATTTATGTGGAGCTCTTTGATCTGCTCCTTCATAAGTAAAGGTTTGAGCACTTTATCCTTTGGCCAGTTGAAATATGTCAGTTCAAGGTTGTCATCTAGAAACACAGAAAAAACAACCAATTACTTTAAATCATCAAGTTTAGGATCAGTAAGGGCGTTGGATATGCACCCACGGTATTGGAAAAGGACATACTGATGAGCAATCCGTGCTCATCTGACTTTGCCGATCTGAGCAGGCATTGCAAGATACACACCAAGC
Organism: Thalassia testudinum; assembly: GCA_037157565.1. Taxonomy (NCBI): domain Eukaryota; kingdom Viridiplantae; phylum Streptophyta; class Magnoliopsida; order Alismatales; family Hydrocharitaceae; genus Thalassia; species Thalassia testudinum. The sequence goes on along the minus strand of JAZHRO010000036.1, from coordinate 179,975,856 downwards.
AGGTAACTGGAGGCTCAATTTCTTGCAAGTTCCTTTCAGAACACAATCAGCTATATCTTCGACATTTATTAGACCTTTAAGTAGAGATCTTCCATCTTCTTCACATGATCTGAAGAGCCAATGCCGTATCTAAAATCGGCATGAGTTGTTCAGGGGGAAACAGAAGAAAAGAGGTAGATCCTTGAGAAATGGCTCCATGATTGTGTTGGATTTTCTTACTTGAACTGGTTTAAGCTGTTTGAAGGCGTCACCCACTGTTCGTGAATGTTGTGAAAAGAAAGTCCCTCAGACCGGGTCTGATTTTCCATTCTTTTCTCTGTTGGTTCCATGCTCAATCTTTTCTTGTCCTTCTAATTGTTTGATGCATCTACTGCTTTTTCGATGTGCAGGCCTGGCTGTCAAAAGTATGCATTCTCAGAATAAACAATGATAGGATAGCAGGAAACTATACCAATTTCTATTATCATACATCTATTTTCTTGTACACCAGCAGCACACTGTAGTGTATAAAGGGTAACCACCAAAAGAATGCCCATAAAAATTACCTTGGGAAGCAAGAAACTTCTCTCATATACAGCAGGTCATTTGTGCATTCATCAAACATTGAGATCACTGCTCTGGTGTATGCAAGTCCTAGATGAAAGGAATCCTCCTAAAAGGGTAAAAAATTGCAAGAAAATTCAGCCGCAATTACCCAATCCTATTCTTCTTTCATACTTAAAAGACTGAAATTTTATCAGCTAATATGCAACAAACTTCTTCCTGATAGACGATGATAGCACCGTAACATGCTAGCACAAAACTACATGGAAAAGAAGTGACCACCGCTCCTATGACAGCTACCGGCCACAGGATGATAGCAGGGACAGAAAAGGGTACACACACCACCTCGGTGAACAGACCTTTTCTACCAAATAAGTCAAGAAGAAGCTGGTGCCATCCTTTCAGCAACATATAGGGCTCTTGAACAGCACTAGAATTGTTATTGTCGGTACATCAATGGGAATGGCAAGTAGAGAGACCAGGGAACAGCTTGGCAGCTTGGCAGCTTTGATAACCTTCAAGAGATTTGCAATTAGAAAGTTGGTGATTAACCGGGGATGGTAGCTGACAAAAGTATAATGCTTACGACCCACAAGGGCTTATCTTGACAGTATCTCATCCGTTTCATGACTAAAAAAAGGTTTAAGAGATGCCATAATAACATAGGTTTAAATCACAACCCAATTGTTTGGAAATCTCACCCTAACCGTTTGTTGGGTTTGACCTAATATAGACCCAAGACAATCACTCAAAAGCTTAAGAGTTAAGCCCGAGTTGAGAGAGGAAATCCTCAATGCTTAAAAATGGCATCTCAACCTCCTCTATTTCTAATTATTTCTGAATTAGTTATTAAACTAAAATGAAAATATACTAAAATCACCATCTCTTCCTCCTGATTCACAAAACCTTCACACATCAAGAATACTTGTAACTGGAAACCATCTAGCTGTAAGCAGCATTACACACGACCCATTTCTTGCCTCCATTTCATTGATGATCCCCTTCAAAAATAAACAAAAATTGCCATTTGCAAAATATGTGCATAATATCTGGAGACTGATAACTGATACAAATCCATCATGTAGACATCTATCTGATCTGCCCTCCTAATTGCTAATTCTGAATTAAGGGGGTTGACTAGCACCGGGTCATTGAAAAATACAGGGTGAAATAAACTCGAAAGAACCTCTGTCAATGATTTCTCATGCAACCTCCATGGCACTTCTATACAAAAACTTTAGATATTACTTTCCACATCATTTTGCTCTGAGAAATATTTAACAATATTGCCGAATGATCATCCATGTTCCCATTTAACTCAATCCTCTAGAACCTTTTCTTTTCGATGGAACTCAGGTTACAAAAGCACACAGGTCAAGGGTGATGATGATTGCTTTTGTGTCTACAGTAGACAAAGTAACAACAATCTGTAATCTCTGTGTAGCTTCAGAGATTTACGATTTTGATTGTGCCAAAAACCACTGATTATTTGGAGTTTATATTCGTTAAGGAAGACAAAATTATTCTACCTCCTAGGTCATAATACAAAACAGATTATATCACTGAGCTAATTATAAGCAACTGAAAAGATGTTATCTGATTACCTGATATGATAAGGTTTCTCATTTTCGGCAATCATGTTGCTCAGGTCATCCATATGGGCAAAATAGGAGTGGAAACAGAAATCTTTGCAGTCTCGGACAACCCCACAAGCCCCCTCGATTGTACTCTTGCAGCCATCCTGACATTTGCATGAAGCAATGAACAAAAAGTAATGACAAGATATGCAGCAAGATTATGGAAATAAAAAATAAAGAAATGACCACAAGAACACTTCTGAAAGTCAATTCTGTAATTATTTTATGTTCCTAGAAGAAAAGTTTGGAACTTACAACTAAAGTATGGTAAAGCTGATCAATTGCTTGCTCGCCAACTGCTTCGAAGGTAGCAACAAGTGGGACAGCATAGTATCTTGAGTACCAATCCAAGCTTCTTTGCCCTGTTGAGCCAAATGAAACACACAGGGAAATGTTGATATTGCAACTGCAACTACCACTGTGCTTCGGCTTTACATTTTAAAAAATGGGGTTATTTTTAAGAGTAGCATACTATACTTCATAACACAGTAACTGGTCCAAATAACATGGGCTGGCCAGAGACCAATTATAACCGAAGAGTTTCCAAAGAAAATTATGATGACTACCATAGTGCCAATGATAATCGCTGCATAAAGAATTCATATTAGAGTAGGTCTTACTTGCTCTGCAAACTCAGCTCCAATCAATGTAGTGCAGCCTAACAGGCACGATGTCTAAACAATATAAAGCATTCCAAATTCTTTGCAAAGCATATCAAGATCATTATGGTTGTTCCAAACTTCATCCCAACTCCTCCTAACACCAAACAGTCACTCGAGAACCAAATCAAATGTTCCTTTCAGTCAATTTCACGAGAAAAAAAACGACCACCCAAAAGCTCATTTGGGTTAACAAGAAGCAGACCTTAACAACAACCCACAAAACCAATAAGCCCCATACAATTAGAGGACAAAAGAAGTCTACTTTTCTTAGCAAACATGGGCTAATTTCCTCCAGAATGGAAAGAAAAATTCTGGGCAACACACGGAATGCACAGGACAGCAGTACCAATCAAGTAATGTTTGCATGCGACTTGTACGATACAAATTTTCGTCAAGATTGAACATACAGGAGCATTGCCGATGCAGAAACATCCAACTTCAAACAATGGGTGTAATGAGAACATAAATTCGTGTGTTGTATTAATTCACTCCTTACCTTTGATGATACCCACAACGAGGAGCACGCAAAAGAATCGGAGGAAGATGATGAAGCGCCATATGAGGATGAGGGCCTCTTCGGCCTTCACGGATGGCTCAACAAACAACACCTCGATCTGAAGGTAAAGGGGGTGAGATTAGGGGAAGAAGAAAGCAAGAGAAATTCAAATTTTAAAGGGGGCGAGATCAGTGGTGATTATCTATGAGGAATTCAACTACATTTTTCAAATTTTAGAAGTATCCATTAGAAGAAACATTCAATATTCAAACGATTGAGTCTATTAGTGGCTGCAAAGCTTATAAATCATAAGCTATTGTTAGTCGACCAATAGAGGCAGGCATGAGGCAGGATCTGTAGCTCATCCTTAGATTACACTTATGTACATGTAATTTTAACCAATAAATGAGAACTTTGGGATAATGGTAGAATAGTTAAAGAGAGAGAAAGGAGGTGTCCTACAGGGTAAGTTTAAATCGAATTTGGTTATGTGCAACAGGGTAAGTTTGGATTGAATGAAAAATTGACATCAAAATCTTTTATTTGAAGTCTTAAATTTTATAATTATTTTATTTTACAATTTAAAATTTAATTTTGTAAGAAAATAATTTCCCTGTAGAGTTAGAATTATTTTACTTATCTCAACTAATCCATACCAAGATGTTTAATTTTTTGACATGATGTTTAATTCTCCAAAGTTAAAAAAAAAATCTAATTTGTCTTCTAATTTTATTTTCTTTTTATTCCTCGTGCAATTCATTTCATCTTATTCCTTTACCCAACAGCAACTTTTTTGAGGTGAGTCTCGTTTGGCATGGTGTTCCTTTCCAAGAAACGGGAAGGAATCCTTTTTACGGTAATCACATGTTCTAAAGTACTTGAAATTTAGAAAAAAAAATGTGGGACTTTAGGAGGAGGTAGCAGCATGGAAACGCTATTTTCACCTCGGAGAAGGCTTTTGGAAGAAGTAATAGAGATGGATGAAAGAAAATGGGACGCTGAGAAGCTCCGTCGTTATTAAAGAAAGGGACGGTGTTCAAGAAACTTGCCAGAGGACAACGACGAAGGAAACGTACAACAAAGCAGCAGTCAAAAGATGTCATTGGAGGAAAGGGAAGCTAATGCATCACTTTATCGAGAAAATAAGCATACACCCCAAGCTTCAAATCCCTGCAACAATCGGCAAACGTGCCTCTTCTCAAACTTATTTCGCATTAAAAATAGAGTACGGGTATATGAGCCGTTGCCTGGACGTAAACCTATAACCCCTCTTCCATGAGTGGGTTTTTTTTGGCAATGGTATTCAATTATGAAAAACGATCTCCTCCATTTTTTACAGGGAGCCGTATTTTTTTGAAAAAAACTTTTCAAAGAGAGTTTTCATTGACATAAGGTGTATTGAGAAGGAATCACTGACATTCTCGAAGGGAACACAAAATTTCGAATTAAGTCTAAAGTAAAATAAAAGAGAAGCATCACATATATGAAATTCAAGTAGTGATCTGAGATCAATTGTCACAACATACTCATAGATATCAAGCGCTACTAGGAGAGCCCCTAACCATGAGTGCTAACAAAAAATTTGATAAAAATAAGGCTATGGAACCTTGTCCGGACACTTCTTGGTTGTAAGAAGCGTGGTGTCTCGCATGTTCCTCACACTAAACCCCCAAGGGGAACATCTACATCTCCCAAGGGGAAGAACAAAACCAACAATAATAAAACTAAAATAAACACCAAAATGACTGGAACAAGAACTACAAACGAGGCATGACCAATGCAACGAACAACCCAGCCTTAAGACCAAAAGGTGGTTGGGCGAACGCACGCTGGTCGTAGCACGTCGGCCACACCATCGTCGATGCCCCGACCGTCGAACGATGCCACGCACGTTGTCGTTCCCGTAGCCAACTCATGCCTCGATGAAGCTCCACCCCAGCACACCAATCGACTATCGGAAACGCTAGCCTTCCAAGCCTTAAAGAAGAACTTCCGCTGCCACAGCATGCGTCGTCATGCATGTCACCGACTGCTGCCACGCCCAAGATCGACGTCATCTCGCCGTGCATGTCGCCACCGTCGACGAAGGGGAGACCCTTGAGGGGAGGGAGTAAATCTGACCAAAGGAGGGGGGGAGGGCGATCAACCTCAAGAGGCCAATCAGGGCCCCAACTGTGGCACTAGGACCTTCACTCGCTCACAGAAAAGGAGAGGGAAACGAAATGAAAGATAGTCACTGGAGCAAGGAAACCCACAAGGAGTTGTCCATTTTGGAATACAAAGAGGAATTCATTGTCCTCCTATTGTATTGTTGCTCATTTACCTTGTATATTAATATCAAAGTTCATGTACCATCTCTCCAAATTAAACATCACATGTAATTCACCAAATACTATTGATGATATTTAATTTTACACCAATAGCATCCTTAACATTTGAATATTTCGATTATATGTAAAAGAAATTACAAGAAAGATGCATGAAACAATGTGTGAACTATCATATGAGTTAACCACATTATTTTGAGGAGGCTTAGTTGTTACGACTTTTAATGACCTATCATTTTTTCCTACGTTGGAATAGTCACCTTACTAAGTCCAAAGTTATCCTAACGGATCAGTTGTCTTAAAGGTTATAAATACCTTTTTGATTACGAGGCTCGAACGTGACATCTTTTGTGAAAAAGAAACAACGAAGATTAACATATAATTGCTTTAATTATAGCCATCATAGATCTCTATTCTAAGCCTCTACTGACATATTTTGAAGCATGACTTCTTACATCACCAACCACATTGAATTGAAAGATATATTTCACTTCACCCCGTACAATTTCCTAAGAACTCCGAATGAACAAGTACCTATGAAGAGCTCATAAGTTGGATCTTCAAACAAAGCACGCACAATTTATCATGGGTTACTGATCATGAAAGGCAATTACATTGAGATTTCACGATCAATGGATTTAACCCCCCAAGATTTACGTATCTTGAATTCCCAATTTGTGGAGCCACATGCTCTATCATTAAAGTAGTAGCTAGTCCCGTATGAAACAACCACATTTCTTTGCGCGAACCCATCCATATAATGATTCCTTAGCCCCAAAGCAAATCTCCCACAAAACCTCCCTCTACCCACATCGCTGTCCTCCTCCCAATCCTTTTCCCAGAATCCAACCCATTCCCTCCCCTCCCTTTCTCTTTCCCTCCACTTGTAAAAAGCACACACACACCCTCTCCCTCTCCCTCTCCCTCTCCCTCTTCCTCTCCCGACTCCTACCCCATATATACCCCCCCACCATCCACCTTGTCCAAAGTTCTTCTCCCTCGCCTTCACTCCTCCCAACCCAATGCCTCCCCCCAACCCCAAGCCCCCCGTCGCCCTCCTCCGCCCCCACCGTCGCACCAAGCCCCTCGTCTGGTGCTGCGCCGCCCTCTGCCTCCTCTTCAGCCTCCTCCTCATCGTCTTCGGCATCCTAACCCTGATCGTCTTCCTCGTCGTCAAACCCCGCCACCCCTCCCTCGACACCCCCGCGGCCTCCCTCAATTCCCTCTACTTCGACACCCCCCTCTTCGCCAACTCCGACCTCACAATTCTCGCTAACTTCACCAATCCCAACCGCAAGATCAACGTGGCCTTCGAGTACGTGGGCGTGGAGCTCTTCTTCTACAACCGCATCGTCTCAGCGCAGGCGCTGCAGCCGTTTGCGCTGAGGCGGGGCGAGGCGAGGCTCGAGGCGGTGCACATGGTGTCGAGCGAGGTGTACTTACCGCCCGAGCTGGCGCGGGAGATGCAGAGGCAGGTGCGGAGCAACAAGGTCGCATACGAATTGAGGGGTGCGTTCAGGGTGAGGGCAAGCTTCTGGGTTGTCCACTACAGGTATTGGCTGTACGGGAGGTGTCTATTGGAGGTGACCGGACCGCCGAGAGGGATGCTCGTGGGCAAAGCCTGCAGGACCAAGAGTTGAGCGGTCGATTAAGCTGCTCCGCTTCCGTTTTTTAGCCCGTGGGGCGGTGCCGGGATACATCCGAGGAGAGCTGCAGAGCTGAGTTTTGTCGGTGATCAGAAGCTGCTCCTGCGAGGAATGTGGTTGTGTTTTTGTTGGGGGGTGGTGGTGTGGGGGTGGTGTGTGGAGTTTGAAATTAATTTGGATGGTCGGAGGGCACTTTTTCTTTTTCTTTTTATTTTTTTAATTCAAATTTCGTTCATACTTTTTCCTTTGCTCTGCGAGAAAGCAACCAACGTGATAAAAGGATTAGGCGCATTGCTTTGTCCAAAGTACGCGCTTTTTGTAGAGCCCTCGCGTTGATGCTGGAGATGACTTCGGTGCATGGAGGGTGACTTTAAATATGGAAAAGAGATATACGTACACGGTGAATCAAGGATTTTGTTATAAAATAGCGTAGTGATATAATAAGTGGGGGAGGAATGTTCGTTTGTACGGTGAAATAAATGTTAAATAAATGATTTGTATATTGAAGTAATATTAATGTGTATTTATCTAGTATTAAAATATTGGTGTGGTGAATTTATTTGATATAATAAATATATTATGTAATGTAATGATTTGATTTAGATATTAATAAAAATGATGAATACCGTCTGATCTCTCGTAAATACTAAGTAGTGTCGCAAATTCTTCTGAGAGATATCTCCTCGCTCATCCCGCATTCAAACAGATCGTTTGTGAGTTATAAGAAGGTTCCGAATCCACTTCCAAAAATGGGTCCCCGTTACTTTTTCTTATTTCTTTTAAATATATATAGGTGTGGCTGGGCTTTTGCGGGTCAGGGCCCATTCAGGTGAGTAACCTAACAGATTGGATTAAGACCAGGCAAATTTACCAATTGTTGGCGCAAGCCTAAAGTTGATTTGAAGTTACACGGACTTGGGTCGGGTCAGGTTGGTCCATTTACAGTTATGATCCCTCGAATTTACGATCTACGTTTACTTTTAAAATGAAGGTAATTCAATTTGAAGTATAATATTGTACATCTTTTTCATCAAAGTTGAATATGAAAAGTGAGTTTATATAATTACCGCCTAATATCATATATATGTTAAATGGAACTGCTCTTAGCAGTCCCCTTCGAGGCAGAGACATACAATCGAGGAGGAATGAAGAGCGCTAGTCGTTTGTAGGGTTATCGTTAGATATGGTTGAAAAAAGATATTTAATTCAGAAATTATCAAATCACGTTATATATGTGTCCTTTCCTTGGTGATACAATTATATATACATTTCATGGCATCTACGTCATAATTAAGCTTCGGAGTCAGGTCGTGTTTGGACTTATCTTGGATTGAGCCCAACTCATTTAACGATCTCAACTGCTAATCCAAACTCATCTGCGTGATTGACAAGTATAGTTTTTGATCCTTGAAGTCATGTCAATCAAAAATTACTTGACAAATATGAAGCAAGATCGATTCCTTACCATCTCAAGAATAATAAAGTTATCTCCCTTCATTAATATGAATAAAAAAAACCAAAAATAGGTAAATAACACATAAATTGAGGGGATCTGTAAACATTTAGGCTGACCCAAGATGATAGTGGGCTTGGGCTAACCTACACCAGCTAAACCATGAGGTGAGCCAATCGGCCAAACCCAATTCTCACCTTAAGTTACACAAATAACGATTAATTAAGTGGACTGATGGAGCAATTGCACTTGTTCACCAAGGGCACATTGTTGTTTGATGCGTGTTAGTTAATTAGCAAGAAAAGCGTTTGAGATACAATGTTTTCTACAAAAATACCTACAAGCCTCCCTTATCGAAATGAGGCTCTGCTACCGGACCATATGCATTTTTCTTTTTTCATAAGGTGACCCATTCAACGGTGAAGATGAGTTTTGTGAGATATTTTGTAGGTTTCCTTAAATGGCAAATAGCGTCCAATTAGCAACACAATTTTTATGGTCACCAAAACACTCATGATAATTATAGCAGTCAATTGTCTAACAGCACTACACCTGCTGTGATAGGATAACTCTACACCATAGAGAAGGGCGGTGTCAATGCTTTGGTCAATCACATGTGTTCAAACGTAAATAATAGCTGTAGCTCGGACTCGAACATTTTATTTAACAGCGACCGTAGAGAAAGCTCTCTCATGATCTACTTTAAACTTAGGATACGGGCATTAAAATGTGCATTGCAGCATGTTTTGAAACGTGCGGCCGTCACTTATATTTTTGTTTAAAACAAAATCATATTTAAAATATATTTATTAAAATTTAAAATTTATTGATTAATAATTAAATATATTGATTCAAAATAAAAATGTACTGATTAAAAATAATTTTTAATTAATTAAAAATTAAAATACAGCAGTTAAGAATTAAAATATATCGATATATTTTATTTTTTTATTAGTATAAAATAATTCTTTAGTTTTAATAGAAAAAAATAATTTTTCACTTACGAAAAAATATTTACCGATGAAAAATTATAATATAATAGTTAAGATCAAAACTCTTATTTTATGTATTATAAAATGAATTGTAAGGTATATTTATTTACTTATAAGCTTGATCTTCTAGTTCCACTAATGCCAACCGAAGCCCAAAACCTAACCTGTCATCGCTCCAAAATGGAGAGCGTGGACTGAAGTTTTGATATCAACGACAAAAACGACATAGATGATAGAAAGATCAAACAACTGTAGTTTTTCAATAATTGCTATTTTGGATTTTGCCTTATTCACGTGATAATATTTGATGATAATAAAGTGACGGCAACATCTAAATTTTTATACTCAGAATAACTTCTAGCTGAAAATGGGCAAAAAGTATGAGTACCCACTCAATAATGGCCTCGTAATTAATTAATAGCTTTTTCTCAAAAATATACTACTTTTATCCTTAATCATCTTTATCTTCTATTTACGTGATTATGTGTTTGCATTAGGAATTGTGTTGAGCCATCCAATTTTAATAAGTACAACAATGAGATGATATCTTGTTCCTTTATTTATCTAAGTTAATAATTATTGAATATATACATGCACGTATGACTGGTTGCTTCTTTGTTAACTAGTGTATTTAGTACCCAAGCTTTGCCATGGGAACACATAAACACCAACTTAAGATCAATTGAGTCTCTTTCCCAAGTCTTACAATTGCCAGTCCCATTAGACATTGGACACCCTCAAATACGATACATCCTTCAAGTCTCAATATATCTAATAGTTGTAGTTCATCATGCCATGCCTCTTTCTAGCCCTCAAGTATGTACCTCACGACATGGGGCATTATTGCTGCTCCTCTCCTTTCCTCTGCACTGCTATAACTTGAAGGCTAAGATTGATGAAATATTTCTCATTCCATGTAAATCAGACCAAAAGTCAACTAATAACCAACTGAGGTGAAGCCTTGAGATGGCAGCAAAAAAAAAAAAGTTGATTCTAGTAAGGCTCCACTAATTAAGGCTCAATTAGTTGTCACATAAATATGATGTGAATCTTCACCTTAAAAAAACACTCATCTGGTTTACTACCTTTGGGTAATTAAGCTCACTATTGTAGATGGTGCATCACTTTGCAACACCAAGGACTCATGAGCATTAATCTCTTACAAAGCTTATTATTGTACAAGTAAGCTTATTATTTAAGTGGTTAATTAGTAGGGATCCTCTTACAAAGAACCCCTAATTACTCATTAGGCATATACACTGGTGAGCATTAATCTCTTGAAAGTGATTATATATATCACAGTTTGCAACACCAAGGACAGCCGACGATGGGGATTTAGAAGAAAACAGAACAGGAAAGACCGATGATGGGGTTTAGGAAAGAAAAGAAATAACATGCAGAGGAGCACTAATGGTAGTTGTAGGGATGGAGGCTTCTTTTTGCTACCTTTGTATGGTAATTGGCCATAGAATTTGCGAATTCAACGATTAACTTGTTAAATCTACGTAGTCGAAATATAGAAATAGATTCTTTTCTTAGGTGTACCGTCAAGTGGTTTTTTTATTCAAAAGACGGTAGAAAAAGAAATTTTTTTTGTGATCACAATTTTACATATCAATTCATTGATCAAAGTCCATGTGGATGATTTTCCGAATACTTATCATCTTAGAGTTCAATCACGTAATAGTTTCGTATAAATAGAAAATTATTACCTCATTTAAGGTTGAAAACTACAATTATGACAACATTTATCAGCAATGATCTTGTATAGATCATAATATTCAATTCTCAATCTGACACCTTTACAAATTCTTGGTCCATTATCCTCACCTATAATATGTGACCTTTGTGTTATAAATACTATCTATTCTTATAGGCTAAAATGGAGCTCAGCAAGGCCACTTGTCAAGCCTTACGACTCCACTTGTGACAAATCAAAGACTTTTGGCCTCGGCGTAGGTTAGGTGTTACACTTTTAGTCTTAATTATTAGTTGAGTGCGACTTGGCATAATAAGGTTATTAAGCTTTAATTTTAGCTTAAGCCTAGTTCATAGTTTATTGAGTTCAACTCCGCACTATATTAAGTTGCACACAAGTTGGGGATCATTGAGTCTAATGAGGCCATAGAGGCCTTTATTTGAATCACTCTATTTTTCTCCTAAAGAAGACCATTATATTAAACTCAGCACAACAAAAAAGATCTAAGACGATGCTTATTTAACATTACTACAAGTGAAATAAACGTCATCATAAACTTTTACAGACGTTAAAAAAAAATGTCATCATAAATATTTACTTAGGTGCATCGTCTTAAATCTTTATGGACGTCAAAAATCAAACATCACCTAAAAAAATTCTGCTAACGTTAAATAAACGTCACCTATAACATCTAAGGTGATATTTAAATATTTTTTAAAAGTCTCATCACATAATCGAACCAATGCAAATATCATCTTAGATATCTTTCAACGACGTTAAAACGTCATCAAAGAATAACTAAGGAGACGTTTAAACATTATCATATCTTACGTAAGATAACATTTAAACATTACATTAAATAATTTCAAAGATGTTTAGACGTTTCTTTAACTTTTACTTAAGTTTTTACGAAATCTTTAAGGACGTTTAAACGTTCTCTTATGCATACTATTGTAATGTTTAAATGTTACTTTAGATAGCTTTTAAAGACATTTAAATATTATCTTATATAACTTTTAACAACGTTTAAACATCCCCTTACGTATTCTATATTTACGTTTAAATGTTACCTTAGATAACTTTTAAAGACATTTAAATATTATATTATATCCCTTTTAGTGATGTTAAAACGTCACCTTATTAAACTTACTATAATTTTTAAGTGTTATTTTAGGTAGCTTTTACCGACGCTTAAATATCATCTATATAAGTTTTACCAACATATTGACATTTAAATGTTACTTTAGCTTTTGAAGACATTTAAATATCGTATTATATCACTTTTAATGATATTTAAATGTGACATTATTTATTCTACTATAACGTTTAAGCGTTATTTTAAATAACTTTCATCAACGCTTAAACGTCATCTTATATAACTTTTAACAATATTTAAATGTCATCTTACGTATCTATTTTATATTAACTTTTAAATATCACTTTAAGTCACTTTTGAAAATATTTAAATGTCATGTTATATCTCTTTTAGTTATATTTAAATATTATCTTATGCTTTTTTTTGTGATTTTTAAACACTCCCTATGCATTATATTATGACATTTAAATGTTACTTTAGGTAGCTTTCAAAGATACTTAAACATCAACTTATACTTCGTTTAGCAACATTTAAACATCCTTTTATTCATCTTATTGTGATGTTTAAATGTTACTTTAGATAACTTTAAAAAATATTTCAACGTGATCTTATATTTTTTTTCATGACATTAAAATACCTTTTTTATCCTTTTTAGATACCTTCAATGATCATTTGACAATATTTACATATATTTTAATGATGTTTAAATGTTACTTTATGTATTTTTACCAATGCTTAAACCTCACATTAGACTACTTTAGATGACATTTAAACGTCGCCTTTAAATAATTTATACGATATTTAAATGTCACCTTAAGATCATATAAGATATGTTTTTTCCATTCCGCTCATATTTCCTACATGTGCATGTTACCATAATGACAACAAACACTTATAAAGAAAGTACAATTCACACCGAAATCGCAATCAACAATTACATTTTACATTAAAACAAAATACTGAAATCGTTCTTTACATGTACTAAAATAAAAATATACATCTATTTCTCACCATACAATTTTCTAATTCAGCAGTATGCTAATCTAACTTAACATCTAAAAGTCTAAAATATATGCATATTTTACAACATAAGATTTTGAGCATAGTTTAACAAAAAGCTGAATAGACAAAAAGAAATAAAAATGATTTATAGCTTTACAAAATCATGCGAGCAGACGGAGGCATGTCATCATTGTGATCATAATCTATAGATTTTAAGCCTCTATCTCTTACACTCACAAGCTAAAGGATTTGTGTAACCTCGAGGTTAATAACATCCTCAACAAGCTCCAACTCTAGTGACCTCTTAAATCATATCCACAACATTTGCAAACAAGTCAATATGCAGCACACCTGCAACCCTTATTTTGAAAAAGACATCAAAAGTACTGCTACCAAATTGCACAATCTCTCTTTTAAATTGGTTGAAGGAATATACTCCCTAGGTACCAGATGGAAAAAAGTGTGCCTACAAGGAAATGGATTATAATTTAACTCCTTTTGCGAAAACATGCAAAATGTGAGATAATTATAGCAGCCAAAAATGTTTTTCAATGAGGCTAGATGCTTTGTGATAGCCAAGGTGAAACCTCATTTGGCGAAAATATGTGGACTCTAGTCTTCAATAAACATATATTGCCAGAACAGAAATATAAATATATCCACAAACACTGTTCCTAAATGAATGAATCCTCACTCATGTAAAAATAGAACTATTCCAGGTAAAACAAAACCCCACTACCATGGTATAATGTTTGAAACTTGTAAGAAAGTATATATAGTCAATTCACCTTAATATCGTTGAACATCATATGCGTTTTCCCATATTTTGCCTGCAATTCAAATGCATTGTGATTTGCAAAGTCTTTAAACTGAAGCAAAGTGCAAATTTCAAACACAAAAAAATTTGCAAGAAACCCCATTAGCAAGAGGAATCATCTAGAGTGACAAAAAAATATTTGATGACAAACCTGGATAATGACTCACTCTCCATACTTTTGTTTAACTGCAAACAAACTTTTCTAGAAGTTCATCTTACTCCACCGAAAAGTTTGGCATTCACTAATATGCATCCACCTAGTACCTTCATCCTAAACATATATTATCAGGATCACAACTCTTACTACATGTCCTCTAACCCTCTTCTGTTTGAGTCCAACGTAGAATTTATCTTGAAGTAACTTCTCATTGTTTGTTCCAACACCAATAGTCATAGGCAAACACTAGTATCCAATGTAATTAATCAGATATCAAATCCACTACGAGAAAGCCTCCAATATGCACATCAAAAAAGTAGAACATTAAATTAAAAAGGATGAAGAAATTTTGCTTGCTACATATGGTTGAATTCCTCCAAGTGTTGTATATAGAGTAAGTTTGCCTACAGGAATGCCCATACCTTGTACACATCCAAAGTCACACAACATAAGATAATCATATTTAAAATCTGTAGATTATACTTCCAACTTTGAAAAAAAATCCCACCCAACATACCAAATCACTAAGACCCAAGATTCTCTCCATCTATAACAAATCGTGTCAATTTCTAGGCAAAGGCATGAGAATGCAAACATAAGCATGGAACCATGCATATTAATGAAAAATAGTAACAAAATGAAAAATTATCTTTGGTCACATTTCCATGATTAGTGTTTATGTGCCCCTACAAACATCGTACTTCCCAGAAGAAAGCTCCATCCTTGCAATTCATATCTTCAACAAACCAACATTAGACAATTAATGGAATATAATCGTTTAGCTCCTTATGAATCATCTTCAAACATTAGAGCCTAATTTGTAACACATTCCCTAGTAATATATCAAACGGCAATAGCAAAGAGTATTTTTATAATGGGAAAGATAATCCCCTTTCACAATACTTGGTTAATAAAATAATATGAAGGTACAGTAACTTATCTTTTATATGAATATCTATTTTGGATATGCCTGATATTCATAAATACTTAAGATCAAAGCTTCCTATGATTAAATCCAAATCATTTAATCAAACCAACCTGAAAATTATATAGCTACAGCAACAAAATGCTCCACATATCCCATTCAATATATATACATCCTCTTCCAAATTGTAAAGAAAAAAATGAAAAATAAGAAGATGAGGAACTTGTTTTTAAAGATGACTGCAACATTATTGAGTAAGCTAAAATGGAAGTAGTGCCATTTCAGTGTCACAATAGAGTGTCATTGGTATTTCTAAACAGAAAACAATTAACATGACACTGAATAACAGTGTCGTAATTATAATCATCCAAATCAATTAGCCTAGTCCAAAGACAAGAAAATTAATATCGAGAATGCAACAAGTGAAATAGTTGTGGATAACAAATAAACTTTATCAATATATGAGTTCAGTTCATGGACATAGAAAGAAGCTGAGGAAAGAATCTAACCATATGTCATCGACGGTAATGGCTCAACAAATAGTGAAGAGCAATCTAACCTGCTCAAAATATGGAACTATCCACCTTACGACCCCAATAATAAGAATCACCTGAAAAACAGGAATCAGCTACATACAAAGGTATTTCTGGAAACCAACTAACCAGACATATCAGAGGTGCTAAGTAGCTAGCACTAGAGCCCCAACCAGTAGGTTATAATCCATTTCATAACTCCTTGAAACATTGATTTTGTATATCTGTGAGCAAGAAATGTACTCAAAAAATCCACATGTTATACAGTTCAAACTTCAATTACCAGGGCTTTCCACTATACTTGGAAAAGAAGCACCAAGCTTCCCTGTAATGTCCCCAAAAGACAACCCTCTTTCTTTTTGTAAGCTAAAGAAATAATCTTTGGAAAAGAAGAGGGATAACACTCAAGACTGGGAGGCATTAGGCCAGCGATCGAGACTAGCCATCCTAGTCATCTCATTGGCCATAATAACCAGATAGATCAATGTGGTTATGCTATCACAGCACTTTCCTTTTCAACCTAAAAACACAATAATGTAGAATCCCTAAATTGATTCGTTTATCTCAATTATAAATCTTTTTTGAGCAAATTGGTCGACTTTACATGAATGATTTAGTAGCTTGTGCCATTCTTTACAAATTTCATAAATTAAGAATAATGCTTATTCTATCCCACTATGACATAACAAAAGATTCGGCATCAAAAAGAACCCACACACCCAGTTAATGCAAGGGACAGGATATCTTATCCTAATACGATGTGTTCCCCTGTTCAAGGGAAAGGCATTACCTTAGAGAAAAATTAGTTATACTACTTTGATATAGGTTAGTTCAACTTGGAACTCAATCACCAATTTAAATGCAAACTCCCTGATGAAAGAAGTAGAGAATTACATCTCACCACACACAATCTAAATAAAGATTTAGCCATCAATATAAAAACCAATTACCCTTTTTTTAAAATATAGAACTATTTTCCACTTTGTTTAGCATATAAAATATAAATATAATGCAAAAGGATCTTTCGACACTAAGATCCTGGCAACTATGCTTTTACAAAGATGTATGTAACTGCAAACAACATTTTCAAACATTGCAACTCACAAGGATATTCTCCAACATAACTGTAAACAAGTGATTCAATTAACAGTTATTTTACTGGAGAAGAAAGATAACAATGTGACAAAAATAAACACCACTAGATTTATATATTGATAAAGTCTCCAAAAATAAAATAAACTACAAATATTACATGAGTAAAAAGATCACGAAGGAAAATCTTGCTAAAGGGAATAAAAAGAATTCAAAATGACAACAATAGGCCAAGATAATTTACAGAGGATACAAGATAACGTAAATACTACTAGAATGAACAAAGATTATAGAGCAATCTAAAGAAAATAAAATGGACACAAGATAACTCACCCAATACTTTCAGCCAAAAACACCTGTAGATGGGGCTGAAACGATCTACTTTGAAGCCCATATCCTCAAACATCTTTAACTGTGAGTAAGAATGTGTGAGGCTTACACTGCTACTTGATATCATACTCCGAAACTAAAATTACATATAGAAACTTCAATTCAAAATTGAGATTAAAAGGCCTCAACCTTATCTAGAAAATCATCATTAGGACAAACATTTTCATAGCATTGTCTCAAGACTCGAATGCATCTACACAACATGCAAAAATCAATTTGAATGTAAAGCCTAAAAATGGGCTCAACACAAATCCAGCAACAGTTCTATGAGCAAAACCTTCTAAAGATTTCTGTTCACTTCTCATCAAATATGCTGTCATGAAAACTGCACTGCAAGGATAGAAAAGGTAGTCTAGGGTCATGCAAGGCAACAAAAAAGACCACATTACTCAAGTAGTACAATAAAGGTTTCAGGAAGAGAACTGAAATGATCCTTCTCAAGGGTCATTCAAAAATTTTTTAAAATGGTAGGGATGTTAATACAATTTTAAACCTCCTAGGTTTTAATTTGTGTGCTCTACGGGAAAATGAGATTTTTGCAGGGTCAACCTTGCAAATTTCCTCTCACCTCCACTCAACCCATGCACACACTCACCTTAAAACCCAAAACCCTAAGCCCTTCTCTATAAAACCCCCCACCCCTCCACCCTCTCCATCCCACAGCAACCACCTCCACTCCCCCAACCTCTTGCAGCAAACACCATCTCCCCATTCCTCCACTCCTCCACCCATCTTGCAATCGGCCATTCCCTTTTCCCCCATCCCCTTACCATCATGCGTAGGGGAGGAGAGGAGAGGGACGTGACGAGCACGGAGGAGAGGGAGAGCAAGCGAAGGAGAGGAGGTGTCACGACTCAATGCTGACTTCCTACAGAACCCGAGATCGGCTCGTCTCGACTAAATCCCAAGACTCAATTGTCTAATGAGAAATAACCAAATACATAAAACATTCCACAACCACACATGCAATGTAACTAAGCAGAAATAGATAATAGACAACAATGGAAATAGAACAGAATATCTCAAAGATATTACATGCCACAAGTGGAATAGAAATGTTCACTGACATAGCCATCACACAAAACAGAGAGAAACAAAACAGAAACAGGTATCACATGCTAAAAGTACTCACTACTAACAAAAAGTCTCTGCAACTGAAAAGTAAAAAAACTACAGCTGAGCTTGACTAAGGCCAGCACCTTCTGCAGTTGATGACGCTGGCTGCTCAACTCCCTTACCTGAACATGGTTATATAAATCTGTGGTCAGCTAACGCTGAGTAGATGACGAATAAGTCATTTATATGCAGTTAAACATAAAGGAAATAAGCAGCTAACTAACCATCCAATTTCCAGTTATGTATTATTATTTATTTTCGTTTAAATATCTATGTGTTTCTGATTCAGTTTCTAGTAAGGATCCACAACAGTTCTCAAATCTACTTATTCCCTAAGGAAATGATCTTGATGTAGTTTTCCCACGATGCAGGATGTACACGTGGCACTCTCCTAATCGGGAGAGTATCCCATGGTAGTCCTCCACTCGGTCTACCACCCCGAGGTCATGGCCGCGACGTAGCAGTGATTACGACACGTACGATAAGCGCACGGGTAGCTACCCCACACTGGCATGCGGTCAATCATTTCCGTTAACGAGTATACTCAAATGTACAGTATAGAATAGAACATGGACCACACCCCTCAATAGTCTCCGTACCATCACCCGGCTATCCCGGTTTGCTCAGTGGGCCAAACAAGAATTGGTGTAGAATGGTCAATCCTAACGTCAGGTCCCAACCCAAGAGGCGGTTGACTCCCCCCTACATTAAAGTGACAGTAGCTCTCTTCGATTCTGCGTACACAAGGGCCAGCTCACTTTTCATCCTTAAGTCCATACGACCAACCAGCTCGTAGGCAACATGTTCCATCATACATCCGATATTCGTTTCAGTATACTTAAGTTCCTTTTCTAGTTTCCCATAGAGTTCATGCATCGTACTCATTTCATTTCATATATGTCATATCACTTTTCACATTACAGTTCTCAATCGTATAACAGACAGTTCGTGATTTAATAAATTAAGCAATCACCACATCAGTTAACTATTTGGTTGCTAGGAATAGAGACTTTAACATGCATTTCAGAGTATAATAGCGTGGTTCAAGTGATGTACATTCATCCTTTTCAGCCATAGGATTCATTTCATATCTTAGGGTTCAATCAGGTCATTCTAATATGGCATGCACTTTAATCATTTAAATCACACTATTAGAAAAGACTACTCTACCAGGGTATTCGGGTGATATGGGGACTCGTACGATAGATCCCGACGTCTTCGCGGGTCTTATGTACAATACGGACTGAAGACTTATACCATTGACAAATCATGTCAAACGAGTTCAAAATAACATAAGTGTAACACTAACACGTAGAGAATTCCGAACAAAAAACCATCGATACTTCGTTTGCGTTAAACAGACTCCGTTTGAGCTTGAACCGACTAAAAACACGCACTCTGACCAAAATCAGACAGCTGGGGTGAGTCTCAGACATTTTAAACGATCGCAGAAACTCATCTTACTTTCTTGCATCTCTTTCAGACGTCTGAACCCCTTCGCAGCCGTCTGAGGGATCTTCTAAACGTGACACTGCTTTTAGTCGTTTGAAAAGCAATCAGACGTTTGACTCGATCTCCAGACATCCTAAAGCGCCTCGAAGGTCGTGCCACGTGCCTTTCCAATGCCTCGTGCCTGCACATGCACACGCAGCTTAAGTACGACACCTTAAATACTATCGTACATGCATGCAGGCTCATGCAGGGTACATACCTTGACAGTCAAACGTCCTAAGCCCTCTCCGGACGTCCGACGACACCTCCAGACGTCTAACAGAGGTTGTAGACGTCTGATAATGCAGAAATGTCCACGCGTACAGTTTCCTCGTGAAGCTCCTCTTCTCGCGAACTCCTCTCCACCCGTGGAGCTGCAACAGCTGCTCTCCCTCCCTCACACTCTCCTTCAGCTCCTCGCACCTCCTATTCCCCTCCTTTCCTTCGCTCGCTCTCCTCTCTCTTCCACCCACGCTCCTCCTGCTCCCCTCCTCCCCCACTTACGATTGCAAGGAGGACGGGGGACAAAAGGGAAGGCCACCGGCTGCAAGGAGGTGGAGTGAAGGTGGAGGTGGCGTTGGAAGTGTAGAGAGAGTGGAGGGGTGAGGGGGGTGTTATAAAGAAGAGAGTTAGGGTTTGGTTGTGTGTATGCGTGGGTTGATGGTGGGAAATGAGGGGTAAATTGCGAGGCTACCCCTACAAGGTCTCCTCTTTCACACAAAGCCTACAAATTAAAATCAAGGGGATTTAAATTATGTTTACACCCCTATCATTCCGAGAAATTCCCAAACGACCCTTGGGAAGGATTATTTCAGGAGGAGAGCAGGAATGGCGTGGAGTAGAGGAAGAGAGGACGTGGGAGAGGGGACGACACATGCTGCAGGAGGAGCCAACACAACTCAAGCAATTTGAGGAGCTTGAGAGGGAGGAGAGACATAGCAAAAGGAAGAGCTGCGCGAGGAGGGCGACACTGTTGCGGTTGCAATAATTCGAGCTCGCAAGGAGGAGCTTCGCAAAGAGTCCTGCGGAGTCATTTTTCCGTATAATCAGACGTTTGCAACCCTTGTCAGACGTCTAAAGAGGTCGTTGGACATCTAAAGAGAGCTCCGGATGTCCAATAGCACGTAGAGTGCCAAGGTACGTCCTCTGCACGAACCTTGCATGCCCATGCATGCGTATACGGAGGGTGAGTTGTCGTTGTTGATGCTGTGCGTGCATGCGTAGGTATGAGGGCGTTAGAAAGATGCACGGCACGACACTTGAGGTACTTTAGGATGTCTAGAGGCCGTGTCAGATGTTCGACTGTCCTTCCAAACGAGCAGGAGCAGTGTCAAGACATCTAGAGACTCTCTCAGACGGCTGTGCAGGGTAGCAGACGACGGATACAGACGTAGGAGAGCAATGTGAGTTACTACGTTCTTTTAAGACGTCTGGGACTCACCCTAGATATCTAGACTTTGGTCAGGATGCGTGTTTTTGGGCCAGTTCAGGATCCAAACGGAGTCGATTTTTCGCAAACAAAGTATCATTGGTTTTCTTTCAGAATTCTCTACATGTTAGTATAGTATATATACTATTTTGAGCTCGTTTGACATGATTGGTCAACAATATAGGTCTCCAATCCGTAGTGTACACAGGACCTGCGGAGATGTCAGGACCCACCTTTCAAGCCCCTATACCACCCGTATACCCTGGTAGAGTTGTCATCTCTAATCTTATGATTTACATGATTAAAGTACATACTATATTAGAAATATCTGATTAAACTCTAAGATATGAAATGAACCATACGACTGAGAAGGATAAATATACATTACTTGAACCACGCTTATTATACTCCGAAATGCATATTAAAGTCCTCACTACTAGTTACTAAATATTAAATTGATGTAGTGATTATTTAATTTGTTAAATCACAAGCTGCCTGTTATACGATTAATAACCGAAATGTGAATGAAGATATATGCTGTATCATGAAATAAGACGAATGCTAATGCACGAATCTTATGGGAAACTAGGAAATGAGTTGTTACGAATGCGTGCCCCAGACGTCTGGGAGGTGACCCAGACGTCGGACCAGACGTCTGGGATCAAATCCAGACGTCTGACCAGATGTCTGGGATCGTTTCCAGACGTCTGGAAAACAGTTTTTTTTCGCACGAAAGATTCGTCTGCGCACCTGTGCGCGCAGACCCGCGATTCCCCTCTCTCTGCGGCTGCAGACCTGCCGCGCTCTCTCCCTCCTCGCGCGGCCTTAAAAGGCCACGCCTCCCCTCTCGTCTCCTCCTTCTTCTCCTTCAGCCAGTGAGCGTGAGCGTGAGCGCGAGGGCGGCAGCGGCGGCCGCAGTGAGCGCGGAGGAGGTGCGGCGTGCGAGAGCGGAGCTCTGCCGTAAGGGCGAGCTCGCCGGAGCGGCTTGGCCGGCCGGTGGAGGGCGCAGGGGGCGCGGAGCGATGCGGAGAGGAACCTGTTGCGGTCTGAGCAGCAGACGCGCGAGGTACGACGCGGGCGGCGTCGCGAATTTCCAGAATCAGACGTCTGGGTTGATAGCCAGACGGCGAGGGAGACGTCTGGAAGCTCATACAGACGTCTGAAAGGTGAGTATTCCGCCTTCTTCTTCCTTCCTGTCGACTGACCGTACTGAGGGAGGCCGTTGGCTGTGCACAGGTTCGCTGATTCGCCATCCTTTGCGAATCAGACGTCTGGAAGTTGTACCAGACGACGGGAGTGACATCCAGACGTTCGGGGTGACCATCGGACGTCTGGGAGCTAGGACAGACGTCCCCGCAGACTTCTGGACGTCTGGGAAACCACGCTGAACAGGTAATTCTCTGATCCACTGTTTAAGACGTCTGGAAGAAGTTCCAGACGTCTGATTTTGCACAGTATCGTCTTTTTCGACCCGTTTAGGGCCCGTTCGGGCTCCGTTTTCCGCGATTCGAGTTGCGCTCTTTTCAGAATTAATTCCTCTACCCGTCTACAGTAGCTATACACTGTTTTGAGACACTCCTTGTGTTTGATCCTTGTGATAGGACCTCGTTCCGTTGCAATCTTGGGAGTCGGGGAGGCACACGGGATTCCCGATCACGCCCCCATTACTCCCGTTGTACCTGGTAGAGTGGCTTAAGTTATTAAAATCTGTTAAAGTATGGAACCTTAACTAGAATCTAGTACATTGCATGAATCCTAGGAATGAGAAATGTATGGAATGATAGCTCCTAGGTGTTGCATGAATCCTAGGGCTGGAAAATTAGATTGTATGATAGATCCTAGGATATGGCATGAATCCTAGGATGGAAAACTAGCAGAATGTATAATACTGCAGTCTTGGAAAAATGAAAAGGAATATAAAGTTGCCTGTAAATTGAATTAACAACTGCCTGTTATGAATAAAGAAACTTGGGTGAGAACATGGATTGTAAGAATGTGAAACTGGAAAGTGAAACCTGGATGTTTGAGTTAAAAGGATGGAACCCTACGGGGAATTAGGAGTGGAACTCCTGGAAAGAGAAAGGAATGAAACTGAGATGTTGTTCGTACTGTCTCTTGGGTACGCAGTACCAAGGGAAGTACCTATACCTGTTTAGTGTAGAGTGGGGCCAGCCACCCCAGGGACCCGGGGTTAGGATTGGCCGCTCTGTACCGACTTGCTGGCCCTCGTGTACGTAGTACCGAGGAGAGCTACTAGTGTTAGGAGAGTACTAGCTACCCCACGGGCCCCGGGGTTCTGCTAGCCTCCTTCACCGACTTGTTAGGCCCACTGGGGCAAACCAGGGTAGTCAGGCGAGGGTGCGCGGACTGTGGAGGGGCAAGGCCCCGGTTTGGTTACTGTGGAGGGGTTGAACCCCGTGTTACTGAGAGGGCTCTGCCCTGTACTGGTTCCGTGCTGTGCTTTGGGCGCACCCGTTAACGGAAACGACTGACCGCGTGTCAGTACGGGTTAGCTACCTGTGCGTTTATCGCGCGTGCCGTAGTCATCGTTACGTCTGTCAGTGACCTTGGGGTGGTTGACTGAGGGTAGGATCACCACGGGGGACTCTCCCGGCTAGGAGAGTACCACGTGCTACTTCTACTTTTGGAAAAGACTGCAATCAAGATCGTTCCCACGAGGAACATTCGAGATCAAGTAAAGGATCTGAGAAATAAATGAAATAGTGAGAAAATTGAAAGATGTGAATAAAGGAAGTAATAGAACATAACAGCTACTGTACACTCTACTGTTGTCTTTAGTTTAGTTTGCCACTCTACTCAGCGTTTTGCTGACGTGTTACACTCGTTCCTTTTTCAGGACCAGGTGTTGAGCAGCTAGGGTCAGCGGCTGCAGAGGACGCTGGGTCGAGTAGGGTCCAGTAGAGTTTACCACAGTCTTTTGTACCTCTTTTGTTTCTGTTATAGTGAGTAGTTTTGTTTCCGCTGTACTTTCTTTACATGCAATTCGTGTTATATGATAAATATTGTTCTACTGTTGTGGTGGTACCTACTGTAGTAGTTTCTTTCCTTACTGCTGTACTTTCTTACTGTTAGTTATATTCATGCTGAATGTGGTTTATTTTACTGTCTTTTGGTTACTTCCTCGTTGGACGACTAGGTCTTGGGATTAGTCGAGTCGGTCCGGTTCTCGTGTCTCGTAGGGACTCGGGAATCGGGTCGTTACAAGATGGTATCAGAGCAAGGTCGTCCCGAGAAGTGAATCAACTGACTGGAAAATAACCAATTCGCATGTTTATAGCTAGAGTAGCCACCACAATATATCTCCTGACTTGAGCTCTTAGAAGTTTCGTTAGGTACCGTCTGTTTTGACGTTTCCGTGTTGTTTCGCGTCTCCTTGCAGGAGATGCCTCGTCGCGGGATTGGCGAGACTGGCCGCGGGCGCGGCCGAGGACGAGGTCGACGAGGTGGACGTGCTGTCGTTGACGTCTCGGTGGACCAGCCACCACTCCCTGGCATCCAGGCCCAGGACCTCGCCAGACTGATTCGAGATATTGTACGAGAGGAGCTCTACCCACCGCCCCGAGCACCTCCTCCTGGGGTTGCAGAGGGGGAGTCCTCTGTGGGGACCACGCGACGGACACGGCGCTGGACACGAGGGAGGGGATGGGCCGCTGCCGCCCCCACCTTCCTCCGACACTTCTGTACCCGAGGCACCTTCGCCTGGAGGTGCACCAGCACCACCCCTACAGCGCCACTTCGAGCTTTTCGGACAGTTCCGGAAGCTGAAGCCCCCCTCCTTCAAGGGGGATGAGGACCCGACCGAGGCAGAGGACTGGCTTGAGCAGCTGGAGAAGATCTTCGACACCCTTCGCCCCCCGGTGGAGTGCCGCGTGGCCTTTGCCACGTACCAGCTGGAGAGTGCGGCACACCGGTGGTGGAGGGCGATCCGGGGACAGGAGAGGGACGAGCCGACGTGGGACCAGTTCGTCACCCTCTTCTGCGAGCAGTACTTTCCCCAGACGTGGCAGGACCGGAGGAGGCGGGAGTTCCACACTCTCCGCCAGGGGACGATGACTGTGAGCGCGTACCGCACGCGTTTCTTGGAGCTATCCCGCTTTGCAGCGACAGCGGTAGCCACTGAGGAGGAGCGCCTTTGGAGGTTCACCGAGGGGCTCCGGCCTGCAATCCGGGGGTATGTCAAACCCCTGAAGCTGCCTACGTTTTCGAGGGTGGTAGAGGCAGTTATGACTTACGAGGAGACCAACCCGTCCGCGCGAGAGACCGACGACGGGCGGAAGAGGCCCTTTCAGCCAGACTTCGCACAGGGCCGGCGAGAACGGAGACACGTGGCGTCCGCAGGAGAGCCGTCACGTTGTGCAGGGCCATCAGTGGCCTTTGGGGGCCCTCGACAGGGGCCAGTCGCCAGCACCGGACCCCCGCCTAGCCGACAGCAGGGACTCACTGAGGGCGGGAGTCGGGTTCCCCTCTGCTACCAGTGTGGCCAGCCGGGCCACGTCAGGAGGGACTGCCCATCTAGGGCAGGAGGTCAGCAGATACTTCCCGCACAAAGCACTGGAGGGCGCGCAGGAGGCCGCGGTTCCCAGGCGCGAGGAGGAGGACAGCAGTCGCGAGGAGGGTACCGGCCAGCGCCTACCCGTCCGACGCAGAGTGTGGCTGCTTCGTCCGCACCTAGAGCTGAGGGGCGTATCAACGCCCTAACACATAGGGACGTCAGAGCTTCAGGATCCGTGGTAGCAGGTATGGTTTCAGTTTCTGGCAGACTCGTTTACACGCTTTTCGATTCCAGCGCTACGCACTCGTTTGTCGCAGCCAGTTTCGCAGTTAGTTTGGACCAGGATTATACACTGTTAGAGAATCCATTCGTAATCAGAGGTCCGAGTGGTCAGCTGTTTGTAGCTGAGGTGTACACGGGTTGCGAGGTCAGCGTCGGGGGACATAGCCTGCTAGCTGATCTGATTATGATACAGATGGAGGACTTTGGAGTGATTCTGGGGATGGATTGGCTGTCCGCTTACCACGCTTTGGTGGACTGTTTTGAGAGGAAGATCGTCTTCTCCATTCCGGAGTTGCCTTCTTTCGAGTTTCACGGACAGCCAGTGGACGGAGGTTTCAGGTGCATATCGGCACTTCGGGCGGCGAGACTTTTGAGCCAGGGGTGTGAGGGCTTCTTAGCTTGTGTGGTGGCAGAACCCAGCCCCGTGGCAGACTTCCAGAGCATCCCGGTGGTCAGAGAGTACCCCGACGTGTTTCCAGACGAGTTACCAGGACTACCGCCCGAGCGTGAGATCGAGTTTGAGATCTCACTAGTACCAGGGACCAGCCCCATCTCCACCGCGCCATACAGAATGGCACCGCTTGAGCTGCGAGAGCTCAAGTCTCAGTTGCAGGACCTTTTGGAGAAAGGTTTCGTGAGGCCCAGTGCGTCTCCCTGGGGAGCCCCGGTACTGTTTGTGAAGAAGGATGGGACCCTACGCCTTTGTGTGGACTACCGATAGCTGAATAGGGTCACCATCAGGAACAGATATCCGCTGCCGAGGATTGACGATTTGTTTGACCAGTTGCGGGGTGCCACGGTGTTTTCCAAGATAGACTTGAGGTCTGGATACCACCAGTTGAGGATCAGGGAGACCGACGTCTCCAAGATAGCTTTCCGCACCCGGTACGGACACTACGAGTTTTTGGTCATGCCATTTGGGCTGACCAATGCCCCCGCTGCTTTCATGGACCTGATGAACCGGGTGTTTAGATCGTACTTGGACCAGTTTGTGGTGGTTTTCATAGATGATGTACTCATCTATTCTAGAGATCGGACGCAGCACGGACAACACTTGCGGATGGTTCTGGACACTCTGAGACAACGCAGGCTGTACGCCAAATACAGCAAGTGCGAGTTTTGGTTGAGGGAGGTGACCTTCTTGGGTCATGTGATCTCTGGTGACGGCCTGGCGGTGGACCCCGCCAAGGTCGAGGCAGTGCTCAGGTGGGAGAGACCACGTTCAGTTACTGAGATTCGCAGTTTCCTGGGACTGGCAGGTTACTACAGACGGTTCATCAGAGGATTTTCACAGATTGCGCGTCCTATGACACAGTTGACCCGGAAGGACGTGCCTTTCGCTTGGACAGACGCCTGTGAGGCGTGTTTTCTGGAGCTGAAGGAGAGGTTGACCTCGGCTCCCGTGCTCACCATCCCTGACAGTAGTGGCGGGTTCGTTGTGTACACGGACGCTTCCTTGCAAGGGTTAGGAGGTGTGCTCATACAGAGGGGTCACGTGGTCGCTTACGCTTCGCGGCAACTGAAGCCCCATGAGCATACCTACCCTACCCACGACCTAGAGTTGGCAGCTGTTGTCTTCGCGCTGAAGACATGGAGGCACTACTTGTACGGTGAGACCTTCGAGATTTTTACAGATCATAAGAGCCTCAGATATCTTTTTGACCAGAAGGAGCTCAACATGAGACAGAGATGTTGGTTGGAGCTCCTGAAGGACTACGATTGCAGCATCTCCTACCACCCGGGAAAGGCCAATGTGGTGGCTGACGCCTTGAGCCGTAAGACGCCTTGAGCCGTAAGACGCCCGCACGCTTAGCCAGTCTACAGTTACAGAGTTGGAACCTTTTGGAGGAGGTGGGCAGTTGGCGACCTCTAGAGTTACGAGGATACTGTGGGGCAGTGACGGTGACACAGCAGACCAGGCCAGAGCTGATAGACCGCATCATCACGGGACAGATGGCCGATCCGTACTTGCAGTCTTTGCGCGACAGAGTACTATCAGGGGACCCAGGGGACTTCTCTTTCACAGACCAGGTGTTACGCTTGAGGGGACGGTTGTGCGTTCCCAGAGACAAGGAGCTGTTGAGAGAGCTCCTGACTGAGGCACACGGTTCCAGATTCACCATACATCCCGAAAACACGAAAATGT
Source organism: Thalassia testudinum (assembly GCA_037157565.1). Classification (NCBI taxonomy): domain Eukaryota; kingdom Viridiplantae; phylum Streptophyta; class Magnoliopsida; order Alismatales; family Hydrocharitaceae; genus Thalassia; species Thalassia testudinum. The sequence continues at coordinate 179,947,412 of JAZHRO010000036.1, read as the reverse complement.
ACCATGACTTGAGACGCGAGTTTTGGTGGAGAGGGATGAAGCGGGATGTGGGTGAGTTCGTGCAGCAGTGCTTAGTGTGCCAGCAGGTGAAAGCCGAGCATCAGAGGCCTGCAGGGCCGCTTCAGCCGCTTCCAGTGCCAGAGTGGAAGTGGGAGAGCATCACCATGGACTTGGTGGTGAGCTTACCTGTTACCCAGCGGGGACACGACGCGGTCTGGGTAATAGTGGATAGATTGACGAAGACGGCGCGATTCTTGCCGATCCGAGTCACTTTGGGACCAGCACAGTTGGCAGAGAGGTATATCCGTGATGTGGTACGACTATACGGAGTTCCGCGGAAGATCGTATCCGACCGGGATACCCGCTTTACGTCCCAGTTTTGGGCTGAGTTTCAGCAGGCTTTAGGGACGAGGTTGAGGTTTAGCACGGCTTACCACCCCCAGACGGACGGACAGTCGGAGCGCACGATACAGACACTTGAGGACCTTTTGCGTGCCTGTGTACTGGACTTGAGGGGCTCTTGGGAGGAGCACCTGCCCCTGGCGGAGTTTGCATACAACAACAGTTATCACTCGAGCATCGGCATGGCTCCCTACGTTGGGTTGAGGTGGGGACCAAGTGGGAGGTTGGCCCCAGGTTGATCCGGCAGAGTCAGGAGGTAGTTGAGCAAATCCACAGACGACTCCGCACTGTCAGGAGCAGACAGAAGAGCTACGCGGATCGCAGACGTAGAGAGGTACAGTTCGAGGTTGGGGACCACGTCTTCCTTCGTGTTTCACCCATGAAGGGCTTACAGCGGTTTGGGGTGAGAGGGAAGCTCGCACCGAGGTTCGTGGGGCCCTTTGAGGTCCTGGAGCGGGTTGGACCCGTTGCTTACAGACTTGCCCTTCCCCCGCAGCTTTCTGGTGTGCACGACGTGTTCCACGTGTCCAACCTCAGGAAATACGTAGCCGATTCCAGTCACGTACTGAGCCACGAGAGCGTCGAGGTGAGCGACGACCTGACCTACCCCGAGCGGCCAGTGCAGATCCTAGACCGAGCCGTCCGCAGGTTGAGACGAAAGCAAGTACCCGTGGTAAAGGTTCTGTGGAAGAGCCAGCGGTACGAGGAGGCTACCTGGGAGCCTGAGGCGGCAATGCGGGAGCGGTACCCGGAGCTTTTCGCGGGTACGTCTTTTCGGACCGGCTTCGGTCATCTTTGAGTTTGTTATGGTTATTTGGACATCTTTTTCCCGCACCCTAGTTGGCGCAAGTTTCGGGGACGAAACTTCCTTTGAGTTTGTTATATTGTACGAACGCGTGCCCCAGACGTCGGACCAGACGTCTGGGATCGTTTCCAGACGTCTGGAAAATAATTTTTTTTCGCACGAAAGATTCGTCTGCGCGCCTGTGCGCGCAGACCCGCGATTCCCCTCTCTCTCTCTTTTTCCCTCTCTCTCTGCGGCTGCAGACCTGCCGCGCTCTCTCTCCCTCCTCCTCGCACGGCCTTAAAAGGCCACGCCTCCCCTCCCGTCTCCTCCTTCTCCTTCAGCCAGTGAGCGTGAGCGTGAGCGCGAGCGAGAGGGCGGTAGCGGCGGCCGCAGTGAGCGCGGAGGAGGTGCGGCGTGCGAGAGCGGAGCTCTGCCGTGAGGGCGAGCTCGCCGGAGCGGCTTGGCCAGCCGGCGGAGGGAGCAGGGGGCGCGGAGCGATGCGGAGAGGAACCTGCTGCGGTCTGAGCAGCAGGCGCGCGAGGTACGACGCGGGCGGCGTCGCGAGCGGAGGCCGAGTCGCGCCCTGATTCTGGAAAAATTTCCAGAATCAGACGTCTAGGTTGATAGCCAGACGGCGAGGGAGACGTCTGGAAGCTCATACAGACGTCTGAAAGGTGAGTATTCCGCCTTCTTCTTCCTTCCTGTCGACTGACCGTACTGAGGGAGGCAGTTGGCTGTGCGCAGGTTCGCTGATTCGCCATCCTTTGCGAATCAGATGTCTGGAAGTTGTACCATGCGGCGGGAGTGACATCCAGACGTCCGGGGTGACCATCGGACGTCTGGGAGCTAGGACAGACGTCCCCGCAGACTTCTGGACGTCTGGGAAACCACGCTGAACAGGTAATTCTCTGATCCACTGTTTAAGACGTCTGGAAGAAGTTCCAGACGTCTGATTTTGCACAGTATCGTCTTTTTCGACCCGTTTAGGGCCCGTTCGGGCTCCGTTTTCCGCGATTCGAGTTGCGCTCTTTTCAGAATTAATTCCTCTACCCGTCTACAGTAGCTATACACTGTTTTGAGACACTCCTTGTGTTTGATCCTTGTGATAGGACCTCGTTCCGTTGCAATCTTGGGAGTCGCGGAGGCACGCGGGATTCCCGATCACGCCCCCATTACTCCCGTTGTACCTGGTAGAGTGGCTTAAGTTATTAAAATCTGTTAAAGTATGGAACCTTAACTAGAATCTAGTACATTGCATAAATCCTAGGAATGAGAAATGTATGGAATGATAGCTCATAGGTGTTGCATGAATCCTAGGGCTGGAAAATTAGATTGTATGATAGATCCTAGGATATGGCATGAATCCTAGGATGGAAAACTAGCGGAATGTATAATACTGCAGTCTTGGAAAAATGAAAAGGAATATAAAGTTGCCTGTAAATTGAATTAACAGCTGCCTGTTATGAATAAAGAAACGTGGGTGAGAACATGGATTGTAAGAATGTGAAACTGGAAAGTGAAACCTGGATGTTTGAGTTAAAAGGATGGAACCCTACGGGGAATTAGGAGTGGAACTCCTAGAAAGAGAAAGGAATGAAACTGAGATGTTGTTCGTACTGTCTCTTGAGTACGCAGTACCAAGGGAAGTACCTGTACCTGTTTAGTGCAGAGTGGGACCAGCCACCCCAGGGACCCAGGGTTAGGATTGGCCGCTCTATACCGACTTGCTGGCCCTCGTGTACCTAGTACCGAGGAGAGCTACTAGTGTTAGGAGAGTACTAGCTACCCCACGGGTCCCGGGGTTCTGCTAGCCTCCTTCACCGACTTGTTAGGCCCACTGGAGCAAACCAGGGTAGTCAGGCGAGGGTGCGCGGACTGTGGAGGGGCAAGGCCCCGGTTTGGTTACTGTGGAGGGGTTGGACCCCGTGTTACTGAGAGGGCTCTGCCCTGTACTGGTTCCGTGCTGTGCTTTGGGCGCACCCGTTAACGGAAACGACTGACCGCGTGTCAGTACAGGTTAGCTACCTGTGCGTTTATCGCGCGTGCCGTAGTCATCGTTACGTCTGTCAGTGACCTTGGGGTGGTTGACTGAGGGTAGGATCACCACGGGGGACTCTCCCGGCCAGGAGAGTACCACGTGCTACTTCTACTTTTGGAAAAGACTGCAATCAAGATCGTTCCCACGAGGAACATTCGAGATCAAGTAAAGGATCTGAGAAATAAATGAAATAGTGAGAAAATTGAAAGATGTGAATAAAGGAAGTAATAGAACATAACAGCTACTGTACACTCTACTGTTGTCTTTAGTTTAGTTTGCCACTCTACTCAGCGTTTTGCTGACGTGTTACACTCGTTCCTTTTTCAGGACCAGGTGTTGAGCAGCCAGGGTCAGCGGCTGCAGAAGACGCTGGGCCGAGTAGGGTCCAGTAGAGTTTACCACAGTCTTTTGTACCTCTTTTGTTTCTGTTATAGTGAGTAATTTTGTTTCCGCTGTACTTTCTTTACATGCAGTTCGTGTTATATGATTAATGTTGTTCTACTGTTGTGGTGGTACCTACTGTAGTAGTTTCTTTCCTTACTGCTGTATTTTCTTACTGTTAGTTATATTCATGCTGAATGTGGTTTATTTTACTGTCTTTTGGTTACTTCCTCGTTGAACGACTAGGTCTTAGGATTAGTCAAGTCGATCCGGTTCTCGTGTCTCGTAGGGACTCGGGAATCGGGTCGTTACATGAGTCAAAATACTATGATATGGAATTCTGATGTATGATGACATATATTGCCTACGGACTGGTTGGTTGTATGAACTTGGATATGAAAAGTGAGCTGAGCCTCGAGTACGCGGTACCGAGGAGAGTTACTGTAACTTTAGCATAGGGAGGAGCTAGCCGCCCTTGGGTAGGAACCCAGGGTTAGGATTAGCCACCTTATATCAACTCCTGTTAGGCCCACTAAGCAAATCGAGATAGTCGGGCGATGGTATACTGACTGTTGAGGGGTGTGATTCCTGCACTGTTCTGCGATGTACGTTTGGGCGTACCCGTTAACGAAAACGATTAATCGCGTGCCAGTGCGGGATAGCTACCCATGCGCTTATCGCATGTGTCGTAGTCACCGCTATGTCGCGGTCATGACCCCGGAGTGATAGATCGAGTGTAGGACTACAACGGAGTGCTCTCCCAGCCAGGAAAGTGCTACGTGTACATCTTGTATTACAGGAAAACTACATTAAGATCGTCCCAGTGGATTAAGAAATGTTGTATCCCCTTACTAGAAATCGAATCAAAAACACATATATGATTTAAACGAAAACAGATAATAATACATAATTATAAATTATATGATTAGTTAGTTGCTTGCTCATTTATGTTAATTGCATATAAATGACATATACACCATTCTACTCAACGTTAGCTGACCACAGATATATATATAACCATGTTCAGGTCAGGGAGTTGAGCAGCTAGTGCCACCGACTGCAGAAGATGCTAAACCTAACTGAGCCTAACCATAGTTGTACCTTTGTTATTTTCTATTTTAGATGCCCCTTTTTGTAGTAGTATCTTTAGCATGTAGTATATATTTTTATTATATCTCTAGTTGTGATAGTTATGTCTGTAATCGTACTTTCTACTTGTAGCATGTAGTGCCTTTGAGATTTCTGTTCTATTTTTCATTACTGCATATTATCTATTTTTCTGCTTAGTTACATTATATGTGTGGTTGTAAAATGATTTTGTACATTTGATTATTTCTCGTTAGACGACTGGGTATTGGGATTTATCGAAACGAGCCGTTCTCAAGTTCTGTAGGAAGCCAAGATCGGGTCGTAATAAGAACACTGTATAAATGACATATAGATCATTCAAAAAAGAGATACTAGTAATTAGGGTAATTTGCAAAAATTTCCATGAATTTACACCTCAATTTTTCATGTCCTTTAACTTTTTAACACAACAATGTTATACTGATCTTTCTAGTTGTATTGATGTAATCTCTTCATCAATTTTTCCATTAAGTTTCTGCCAGCAAATCTATGTGGGTATCAGGTTAGAATTGAGGGCTAGGATAAGAGGCTCCGATGAGCATTTTTATCCAACATTAGCAAATGATAACACTGTTAAATGGGAAGACTACATCAATACAAATGGAAAGATCAGGAACAATAATGTCACACTTTGAAGTTCAGGGACTGCATTAAAATTAAGGTAAAAGTGTAGGGACTTTTAAGTAAATTACTCTATAAAATATTACTTAGGGACTTTTAAGTAAATTACTCTATAAAATATTACTTTCAAATAAGTAGTAGAGAGCATGCATTGCAGAACAATTCATGACAATGAGGAGATCTAAGGTTCACAAACAAATAGAACCTTTGTTACTCAAGATGAGAGTTAATTCTTTTGAGATGAACCATGCATGTTGAGTTTTTGCCTGGCAACTTGATAAACATACCATATCTATCATCTTTTTCTAAATTATTCAGTTGTCGATTTCCTTTTGGCAGGTAAAAGATCGCTATTCAGGATCAGCTATCAACCCCCTACATTCAAAAATTACAGAACTGAAGGACAGAATTCTGGTCGATGCAAAGAGTTTGCAGAGGGAGGTGGCCACAGAGTGGTTTAAAGGCTGTTGTACTGAGAGTGATTTCCCAAAACTTGTATCTGCAGGTTATCATGTGACTTACCACCCAACTCATCACTCCAGCACCAGTTTTTTGAGCTTCCCCAGGATCTTCTGTAATACTCTTCTTCATATAAAATCAGTAAAAATGTTTTCTAGGCTATGAAGGACATGCTTATTTTATGGTGATGTTCAACGAATTGTGCATCTGATCATCTGAAGTGGCTTAGTTTCATTCATACATTTCTACTTTTATACCAATATTCTACTATTACAAGTTCTTATTTGTTGGAAAAAAATCAGAAAAAAAAATCCATTTTTAAATAATAATATCCATCTAAAAATAGAGCTATTTTTAGATGGATATTATTATTTAAAAATGGATACAATGTTCACCATAAAGTATAAAGACTTACACACAGACAAGTCAGGGAAACATGGCATTCACAAGCTTAAATGGTGAACAAATTAGTAAAGCATAACCAATGAAACGAACCTTAAAATTCTTTTAGTTGGAGCCTACTATACCATTCTCAGGGTCTTCTCCAAGTTGTAAATGCCTTAATGACCTTTCAAGTAGATCATCTGTAACTAGAAGTTACAAGGAGAAATGATCACTTAGAAAAATAACCCATATATAGCTGTCATTCCAATATTTTACAAGGTATTTCCATAGCAATTTTCCTCTATGGTTAACCTCGTTGTAGATTTCAAGGTACAAACAAGAAGCATCAAATTGATATTGGTTCCATCTTTTTTCATCATATCCAATATCACGTACAAAATAAGGAGAATAAGCCCAGGATCCTTGTGTGTTCCTACCATCGTATAGGTCTTCCCACCTTGAATTAGGAAAACAAGTCAAATCTACTAGTTTAAGGAAAAATCTCTTGCAAACCCAAACTAAACAGATGAAAGAAATATGCACCTTCCTATTTCTTTTTCGGCAACGTTTGAATGGGATGCTTATCTAGTGCTGTTATTTTGGTTATGTTAATAAATTAACATCATCAAAGCTAATGTCGTTAGGCAAAAATAACTAATTAGTTCCATTGGTTGAATTAAGTGGCACTACTTCAAGTGATATGGATGATTAACAAAATCAATTGAATCAATAAAATTAACATCTTATGGAAGTTCTTTTCTCATGTGAACAAGCATGGCTTAGCCAATTTGACTGACCATGTATAACACCTACATAACTCTATGAGGTGTGTGCATGTCTTGCTAGGCTATCGAGCTGGTGCCAGGCTGCCATCATCAATTTATGACATTAGATGTTTCAATTATCATCCCTAGAAGAATTCTGCATTCTTTCATTACAACATGATTCTTAGGATAGGTAGCTGCTGTCTTGCTGAGTGCAATGTGAGTTCTATGTGCTCACTTTAAACTATTTAGTGAAATTTGATAGATCACCACCGTTGAAGTACCAAATTTTCTAATAACAAAGTTAGAAGAGTTTAGCAAGTTTGACCAAGTTTCAGTGGTAGTAGTGCATGTCCCTTCATTCTTACAATCCAAGATTTCCATCAAAATGAAAAAAAGGAATGGCAAAGAAGAAAAGAAAAGGTATGATGACATCAAATGGGAAATCCCCTTGTACGTACAAAAGGCTTTGAACCATAATCAAGGAAGAGATCAAAGCTTACTAGGAAGCACAGTAAGAATCTTTGGGCTACCTATTGTCTCTGCTACTCCTGTTGATATCCTAAAGTCAAGTTGAAAATACAGATAATTTCAAGTGGTATCTGAATCTGACGATAATGAATCTGTGGAGACGTTGGAGGAATAATCAAGGTAGAACAATGTCTGATGGAAGATGTAGTTGAATATGGGGCTATCTTGAAGTCTGAAATTTCTCTGCACCTACCCCAACCCCTGTCATGTATGCGGACCTTTTGGTGGAGATCACGGCTGAGGGAGGAAAGGAAAGTGATGGAAGGTCATTAGAGAGAGGGTTGAGAGAACTCACCTCGAGGAGTGTGGCGGAAGTGGCTGGAGAGGGAACAGGGCAAGGCAGAGGAGGTCGAGCGCATCGACGAGGCGGAGGCCGGCGAGGGTGATGGATGTCACCGGAGAGGGAATAGGGCGAGGAGTGGGAGAGCGAGGGTGTTGGCGACGACGCGGACAAGGAGGTTGATGAGGCGAGGAGGGCGATGTTTAGAGGGGGAGAAGAGGGATTGAGGAGAGGGTAGACGGATGTTGACGGTTGGCTGGTGTTGAGGGAGGACGAGAGGGTTTTGTGTTTCCCGGAGGGAGGGGAGGGGAGCGGAGGGGAAAAGAGCGCAAGGGAAGGGAGGGAAAATGAGGGGCGGAAATTATTCTGCGGCAATGGGAATGATGGAGGGAATGATGGAGGGAATGCTTCACTACGTTTTTTATTTTTTTAATGTATATATTTATTTGTTTTTAATTGATGTTTAATTAAAAAATACCAATGTGAAGTTCATGTTAATTTATTAATATCATTTTAAGTTATTTTTGTTGCCGTGGTGCTCCACTGTACAAGATTACATCGTCTATTCTAGTATATATAAACATTTTATATTGTCAATATTTGCTTATATATTAATTTTGGTCAAGTTAACTTTTGGTGAAGGGACAAATGTAAGAAGGTGTTCAGTAAATCTCTTTCGTTTGATCGATGAGAAAAATTAATAGAAATATTAATTTATCTGAATTGAATAAATTTATGAAATAAATAAAGAAATAAGGAATGAATAGAATAAACAGTGAATAAGTAAGTTAATTTATTTAGATGTTTTGGTAGATTAAAATTATTTTACATAGAAGATGAAATAACTTTACTTAATATTAAGTCTACTTAATCCGATGTAAATAGAAAATGAGTTAAATGATGGATTAAATATTTAATCTGATGCAAACTCACCGTCAAAACACCTACTTAGTGATTCCAACTCAAATGGATTAAATGGTGATTAAAAATGAAGATTGGATCAGTGTAGGATTAGAAGCATTAAAGACCCCACCTAATACCTGTCCCAAACCCTTTCCACTAATCTCAAATTTCTCTCTGCTAATACGGAGGAATAAAATTATGGATTATTTATCTCGCATCCAGCATAAACGTTATCATCTAATCCCAAATTTCACTTTCCAACTTAAGTAGGGAGAAATTACTGTAAAAAAAATAAAAAGCTGAAAAAGAGCCGGTAGAGGTAAAGACACCGAACCGTCTCGAGCAGCGTGATCCGATCCGTACCCAATCCAGCCCTTCCCAATGCTGCTGGCAACGGCCATCGTCCGATGGCAGAAGGTGCAATTGTTCAAAATAATAGGGTCGATGACATGAACCGCCCACATCCCTCCCTCCACGTACAACGGCTACCCACTTCCCGTTTTCCATTCTATATAAAGTCCCTACACGTTTTTGCACTCTTCACAAAACCTCCTGCAGAGAGAGAGGGAGAGAGAGAAATGGCGATGGCAATGGCAATGAAAATGGCCAAGGAGGGAGGTAGTGGAGTGGGAGGAGGAGAAGGAGGTGAAGTGGGCGGGACACTACTCATCCATGCACGAGATACTACTGGTGGGGGAAGGTGACTTCTCCTTCTCTCTCTCCCTCGCCACCGCCTTTGGCTTCGCCTCTAACATCGTCGCCACTTCCCTCGACACTTATGGTATATCTTCTCTACTGTATATCGTCGTTGGTCTTTGGGTTTTGCTCCCCTTATTCTGATGGAGGTCTCAAGTCTTCATGCTTTTCATTTTTAATAGGAAATAATTAAAACCCAATGTGCCTTATGTTTCTAATGGCCTCTTTTGAATTTTTTTTTTTGGGGTCCTTGTGAGCATAGACGTATGCACGCTCGTGATTTTCTTTTTTTGAGCTTGGCTTTGATTTGATACCTTGGTATATATTCGATTGATCTCTCATTAAAGTTATCGCCTTCCCGAGTGGAGTATTGTATTTTGGTTGGTTGTTCTTTTGTTATGGAAGGAGAGGAGTTATGAAGCATTGGAAGAGGATTTTAGCCGTTTTTTTAATTTTCTTTCCCACTTCTTTTGATTTCCAATAGAGGTGTCCAAGCTTTTTCTCTTTTTTTTTTTCTTCCTTTTCTGTGCTTCTTTGGTTCGTTTGGCTTTCCTGAGAATGTGAAGAACTGTTGTTTGTCATTCAGAGCAAAATCATTGTTGTCTGATTGGATCCAATGGAGTTTGTCCAAAATGCATTCCTTACTTGGTTGGCATGTAATATCGTATCATCCTAATGGTAGAGGCTTGATGATAACGGTCCTTCTTAACTAAAAGCTTCATTTGCACGTACCCTTCTTGGAAATTTTGGTTTTTGAAAAGGAAATACTTGATCGTTTTATATTTCCATAAAAAATTGCGTTTATAATCCTAGCTAGTGTATATTATCGATTTTCTGTAGTATATGATGTGAATCCATTCTTTAGAAATCCTTACAAACTCACAGTAATGAGTTTTTATTTTTAAGTTGATTAGTCTACACACTTTGCGAAACAGAGCTAAATTTTCTCTCAGAAAGAATCATTTTGTGACATTAAACTTTAGGAAGATTTGAAGAACTTGATTTTAACTGGAAAAGGTGATTGTCCATGAGTTGTTTCAGTGAAGGATCACTTCTTTTTCCATTGTTTGTTTCAGTGGCTGTCACAGCATGCTGATTCTCTTTACAGATTGAGATTGTTTTCTTGCTAACAAACAACCCAATCTGCCTTAAAATAACGTGCCTCTGATTTATGAATACAAACAGATGCTTTGATCTCAAAGTACAGCAAAGCAAAATCAAATCTGCAGGATTTGTCGTCGATGGGAGCCACCCTGATTCATGGAATCGACGCTACAAAGATGAAGTTCTACGCGGACTTGAACATCAGAAAATTCGATAGAATCATCGTCAATTTCCCCCATGCAGGGTTCAAAGGAAGGGAGGATAATCTTCACTTGATTGAGTAAGCTCTTGCCTATGCCTGTTTACTTGCCTCAAGATATCATTGCTACCAATATGTTATGCACCACGAGTAATGGTGTTTAATCAGAATTTATGTCATTCAAGATAAAGTATAATTTGATGTCCCTGTTCCATTTGATTAAGCAAATTATATGTGTGTATCTCACATTTTCAAAATTTCATCCAGTATGCACGGGAAATTGGTAAGTGGTTTCTTCAAGAATGCAAGCCACATGCTTAGACCATATGGGGAGGTTCACGTCAGCCACAAGACCACTGCCCCCTTCTGCTGCTGGAATCTCGAAAAGCTTGCTTCCAAGAACTCTCTCATGCTTGTCGAAAAAGTGGATTTCAAACTCAGAGACTACCCTGGTTACAACAACAAGCGTGGCGACGGGGATAGATGCGACCTCCCTTTCCCTTTGGGCAGGTGCAGCACCTTCAAGTTCAGAATTGCAGAGGTTGAACTGAAGAAGAAGAAATCTGCCAACTGCAAACTTGAAAGCCCTTCAATTCCAGAGATAGATCTCTGCCAAACAATCCCAACTAACAACAACCAATTCCTTAGTGGTGGAGTGGTAAATGGCTTATACGGTGCGACGACCCTTGTTCCTGGAAGCCTTCCGCTTGCGCCGAGCGTTACGATCAACAGACCTGGATTTGTGGTGAACCCTCCTGTTGGCTACCAAAACTTGCAGGGTTACAATAATGCTCACTGCAATTCTTGGGAGGAATCATGAAGAAGAGCTCTTCTGGGATATGGAGATTATTATCAGTTGGGCAATTTATCAGGAAGGGAAGCTATTGCTTATTGTAGGTCCCTAAGTCTGCTCTCTTTCCCGATGTTCTATGCTGCTACATATTATCGCAGTAGCGGAAGTGAGATTTTTGGCTGTTCTTGATCTCTATTGCTCGCAGAGATTCCCTTCTCGATATATCCTTGAAAGAGAAAATGGACATCCGTAGATGTGTTTGCCTTCCTGGCGAGCTCAGTAATTCTTTAAGGTAGTCAAGTTAGAGTATACTGTTGTTTACTCTCTCTTTTGCTAAACACATTTTGTAAGGAACATTATTACATCATGATGATTTGATGCAGAGCTGTTTGAATTTGCCCCATTTGCTTGTGTTATATGCTGCCACGTATGTTTCAAGCGAACAGAATTCGAGAGACTTGGATGTGGTCTAGTTCCCGTGGGGCGCACATGGATTCATTGGTGGAATTGACTATGAATTTGGAGTTTTTTCAACCCAATGCGCAATATAAACCTTCTGTTTAACCTGATGCAATCAAACCCTATAAACAATTTAATTTGCGTTAACCATTCAAATGGGCATGCTTCTCTCACAGCCATTTCTCTATCATTATTAGAAAGTTTATTATCATTCAAATGCTTATGGTATAATAAATAAAACACAGTTAAGAACAAAAGTTACACCGAAAAGAAACAGGTGCCAAAGAATTTTAGGTCTTTTATTGAATGCGACACGGGATCACACTTGGTTTATAACGTCTTAAAGAATGGTATAATATGTATAGGAAACTTGTACGAAATGAGATATGATCGCGAGTAGAGAGGAATGCTACTTTATGACTTAGGTTTAGGTACATTGCCTTTAGTCTTTATCAATTTGGGTTAAGCTTGTGTCATCACAAATTCCCAAAGTTGAATTCTTTCCGTGGAAGAAAGTAGAATAGTAGAAAATCCTAACCTCTTTATTTAGAAAGAGGTAGGGTGGAGAAATTACATAGTAGTTAAAAAAAATTAACAGTGAGAGGAGTAGAAATAACTAACTCTATCTCTAACAATAAAAAAACCTAAAGCTTATTTTTTTTGAAGACTCTAACACTCCCCCTCCCACAAGTTGAAGTGTGCAATGCCCAAGATGCTGGAGATGTAGCAAAACTAGGACTCGTCCCTAAGCCATAATCACTAGGTTGGAGGAGCAAACAACCAGTCACTTCTCACCAGCGGAAGCCCTTCTCTCTTGGAGAAGCGAAAAAAATTGGGCACAGGCATGTAGGCAGTAGATGATAGGCAAGTAGGAGATAGCAGGTAGAAGGTAGGCAGGGCCTAGCTGCGAAGAAACACCCTTGAGGTGAAAAAATCAGCAAGGTAGTAGTTGACAGTCAGGAGTTGGAGATAAGCATGGTGCTCAATTCCCTCACCATTCTTTATCATCATTTCCAATTCCAAAAGGATGAATAGGTGCAAATTCAGGAATGAGATTGGTAGAGAAACCCGAAGCAACATTGGCATTAATTAAAGAGGAAGGCTTGCTCGTGAATGTGGGGGGTGGAGCTACCCTCGCAATATAGATCGTTTCCGCATTAGATGGTAGTAGTAGTAGCAACATCATCAATGCCAACAAAGCCAACATTATCAAGGTAGAGCCACACACATTGATTGTGTGGCTAGGATAGGCTAAGTGTGTGTGATGCATGCAAAACAGGGGTAGGAGGCACATGCCAAGCGCTTAAATGGGTAGGACTAGTGTGTGGTATGCGCATGACCCTAGCAGTAATGTGCACGCAAAGGCAAGGGAAGGCACGCATGTTATGCATTTAAGGCAAGGAAAAGTGCACTACAGGGAGGAGAGGCAGTAACAGTGGCCCCAGGTAGTTGGTAGAGAGAGGGAGAGAGAGGATCCTCGGTAGTGAAGGAGAGAGAGAAGGTCGGCGATGACATCCCTAAGTAGAGAGAGAAAGGGACAGAGGGTAAAGGTTTTCTCTGCTTTGATAAAATGTGGAAGAAAAAGTAGAATAGTAGCTATCTCTATTGAAAATAGAAAATCCTAACCTCATTATATATAGAGAGGTAGGCTACTTATTGCTTAAGAAAGGAATTAATAAGGATGATTGGAATAGAAATAACGGACTTTATCCCTAACAATGAAAAAACTAAAGCCTATTTTTTGAAAGACTTTGATAAGAGCACTATTTCAATGTATAAAAATGAGATTCTAATGATTTGGTATAATGGAGTATAAGAATATTTATAGAATTGAATTCCAATATGCTTGAGGGAGCATTCCAACAATTAAGGCATCTAATTTAGATGCAAATATGGTGAGATAAGGCAAATCGAGTGAGATTTTCACAATTAAGGAAAGTGTTCAAGGCATAATCTCAACATCATTATATTAGTTTTTCTTTTTCTTTTGGGTGGGGGGAGGGGGTTGGGAGGGGAGAAGGGAGGGTGGGGACTCATAAATTACAAGTGAAAGGGCATCATATAATCACAATGTTGGGGGCTTTGTAAATTAGAGTTAAACCTATGGTGTAATATATCTCCCGTAAATATAAAATTTAAAATATCTTCTTCATCCTTAAACATGACCTACCAATTTTTTAACGAGCTATTCAAAATGCAATTCAAATAAAAAAATTTTGTGCTCATATAAAGATAGCTCCCCCCTAGAACCCATGTGGGCATATGTTGCAGGGAAGGTGTGCATGTTCAAATTTTGTTTGGTGAAATTATAATCAAACACGTGTGTGTGCCTTTCCTCTATGGGCCGGGCTAGGCCAAGCTTGGGTTTAAGGTCAGGTGCAAGTTTCCTAATCGAGTTGAAATTTTTTTGGCGTATTGTTTTAATACATATTTTTCCCACTACGTTGGGTCGTTACCTAAGTGTCTCCACAATTCCCTCACGTTTTTTAGTCGTCTCAAAAAGGTTGCCTCTTATCTTGTGAGGTCTTGGCATTTCCAAGGATTTGCGAACATTCCATTTGATATAACTTTCTCTTTCTCAAGGGTGACTTTCTTTGAGGTTTCTTGCATGCGTGATTTTTCACAACCTTGCAACCTCGACTTCATCCTTATGTGGTGGTGATCGTGGATGAGTATGCATGGAGCATACTACACACATTGGTGGGTGGATCATTGAACCCTCGGAGTGGCACATCACGACCCCACCTACCAGTACTATGGGGGCCATTGTCTTTCTAAGGGGTGTTTCTTTAAAAGGGATGCTTTCATCGTATAGTATTCGTAATTTTCTCTTTATTTTTATGCGTGCCACATCTGATTTGATTATGCATGGTTTCTTGTGGATTTTCCTATGTTGTTTTCCTAGCCATAATTATAATGTTTTTGTTGTCATGAATCTATCAAATATACTACACGAAATTCAATATAGTCATGACTTATATTGTTGCTTGTATATTAGTGTGTGACCTACTTTGTTTAACAATCTTAGAGCGACAAAGCTAAACCATGATAGTTAAGATGTCAAATTCAAGGTTTATGTCACATGTTCCCCTTACGGGTATGTCGGAGAAGTTTGGTAACCAAAATTTTAAGTGTTGTCAATAACGTATAAGGATTTGACTAACAACCATAAGATTAATTTCTGTTCTAGAAATTGGTGCGCTAATGTATTTGAGAATAATGCAAACCTTGAAATACAAAAGGCAACGAATGCGTGGAAGGAATATGATCACCTTTGTATGGGTGTATCTTGCTTGCCCTGTCGAATGTGTTGTTTGACGTTTATTGTTCCATTATGATTGTGAATATTGCCAAGGCCCAATAGAAGGAACTTGATAAGAAATATAATACATAGGATCTAGGTATTGCAAAATACCCAGTTGCTAAGTTCCTGAAATTTCATATGGTCAAGGGCAAGTTAATGTTTAAACACTCCCACGAATTTATATTATTTTTGTTAGATTAAAATTTAACGTATGGACTTATATATGTAAATATATATATAGATATAGTCATAATAATAAGTAAAGTAACTGTCATCTTAAGTCCATAATTTAAAGTGATCAAATAAGGTTATTAGTTTTATATGGGTTAAAATGCAAAAGGATTAGTGTGATTATGTTTATATATGTGCGGAGATCCTTTTGCAATTACAATTCTTTAATGGGTGGAATTGTAAATTGCTGACAGTAATTAGTTTTGTCTAATTACTAATATGGAGAGGTTAGGTCCCCAAGGTTTCTCTCCTTAATTCCTCCATCTTTCCCATTGAGTGCTAAGAGAGAAAGAGAGAAAAGGGCAGCTAAGCAGCGGCTACTGCAGGAGACAAGGTTTTCTCTTGTTTACTCTCGATCAAAGGAAGGTGAGAACACGCTTGGTAGATCCTAACTCGCAGCCTAACCCTCTGTTAAACAATATGAACCCAGGTATGGTATTTGTACTCTATATGTGTGTATAGAATATGAATAGATTAGTGATGCATATTTGTATTTTGTTTATATGGATCATATTTGCATATATACATATACACTTATGTGTTATTTCGTCATAGAATCATGGGATCATGTATAAGTTTAAAGCTAACTTTTGGTATTCTCAGAAAACATAAAATTCATCTTGTAACTGCAGGTAGTATCGATACTTCTAGATGAGTACCGGTACTCAGGCGAAACAATTTTGGACCCTAAACTGCTGTAGGTTGCTAGTATCGGTACTCTTCATGAGTACCAGTACATGCAAGCTACAGATTAGCTCCAAGTCATCTTAAGTCCAAAACTGAGACTTACATGTATCGATACTCATAATAAGTACCGGTATACATGAGTCCCAGGTCAGGTTCTGGACTTGAAGTCACCAGAATTTGTAGCTTATAAATACCGGTACTTGTAACGACCCGGTTCCCGAGTCCCTACGAGATACGAGAACCGGACCGACTCGACTAATCCCAAGACCTAGTCGTCCAACGAGGAAGTAACCAAAAGACAGTAAAATAAACCACATTCAGCATGAATATAACTAACAGTAAGAAAGTACAGCAGTAAGGAAATAAACTACTACAGTAGGTACCACCACAACAGTAAAACAGCATTTATCATATAACGAGAACTGCAGGTAAAGAAGGTACAGCGGAAACAAAAACTACTCACTAGAACAGAAACAAAAGGGGTACAAAAGGCTGTGGTAACTCTACTGGACCCTACTCGGCCCAGCGTCCTCTGCAGCCGCCGACCCTGGCTGCTCAACACCTGGTCCTGAAAAAGGTAACAAGTGTAACACGTCAGCAAAACGCTGAGTAGAGTGGCAAACTAACTAAAGGCAACAGTAGAGTGTACAGTAGCTGTTATGTTCTATTACTTCCTTTATTCACATCTTTCAATTTTTCTCACTATTTCATTTATTTCTCAGATCCTTTACTTGATCTCGAATGTCCTCGTGGGAACGATCTTGATTGCAGTCTTTTCCAAAAGTAGAAGTAGCACGTGGTGCTCTCCTGGCCGGGAGAGCCCCCCGTGGTGATCCTACCCTCAGTCAACCACCCCAAGGTCATTGACAGACGTAACGGTGACTACGGCACGCGCGATAAACGCACAGGTAGCTAGCCCGCACTGGCACGCGGTCAGTCGTTTCCGTTAACGGGTGCGCCCAAAGCACAGCACGGAACCAGGGCAGAGCCCTCTCAGTAACAGGGGTCCAACCCCTCCACAGTAACCAAACCGGGGCCTTGCCCCTCCACAGTCCACGCACCCTCGCCTGACTACCCTGGTTTGCCCTAGTGGGCCTAACAAGTCGGTGAAGGAGGCTAGCAGAACCCCGGGGCCCGTGGGGTAGCTAGTACTCTCCTAACACTAGTAGCTCTCCTCGGTACTACGTACACGAGGGCCAGCAAGTCGGTACAGAGCGGCCAATCCTAACCCCGGGTCCCTGGGTGGCTGGCCCCACTCTGCACTAAACAGGTACAGGTACTTCCCTTGGTACTGCGTACCCAAGAGACAGTACGAACAACATCTCAGTTTCATTCCTTTCTCTTTCCAGGAGTTCCACTCCTAATTCCCCGTAGGGTTCCATCCTTTAATCTCAGAACATCTTATGTTTCACTTTCCAGTTTCACGTTCTTACAAACCATGATTTCAGCCATGTTCCTTATTCATAATAGGCAGCTGTTAATTAAATTTACAGGCAGCTTTATGTATTCCTTTCCATTTTTCCAAGACTGCAGTAATATACATTCCACTAGTTTTTCCATCCTAGGATTCATGCCATATCCTAGGATCTATCATACAATCTAGCTTTCCGGCCCTAGGATTCATGCAACACCTAGGAGCTATCATTCCATATATTTCTCATTCCTAGGATTCATGCAATGCCCTAGGTTCTAGTTATGGTTCCATACTTTAACAGATTTTATTAATACTTAAAGCCACTCTACCAGGTACAATGGGGGTAATGGGGGCGTGATCGGGAATCCCGCGTGCCTCCGCGACTCTCAAGACTGCAACCGAACGAGGTCCTATCACAAGGATCAAACACAAGGAGTGTCTCAAAACAGTGTATAGCTACTGTAGACGAGTAGAGGAATTAATTCTGAAAAGAAGGCAACTCGAATCGCGGAAAACGGAGCCCGAACGGGCCGTAAACGGGTCGAAAAAGACGATACTGTGCAAAATCAGACGTCTGGAACTCCCTCCAGACGTCTTAAACGGTGGATCAGAGAATTACCTGTTCAGCGTGGTTTCCCAAACGTCCAGAAGTCTGCAGGGACGTCTTTCCTAGATCCCAGACGTCCGATGGTAACTCCGGACGTCTGGAGGTCACTCCCGCCGTCTGGTACAATTTACAGACGTCTGATTCGCAAAGGATGGCGAATCAGCGAACCTGCGCACAGCCAACCCCCTCCCTCAGTACGGTCAGTCGACAAGAAGGAAGAAGAAGGCGGAAACTCACCTTTCAGACGTCTGTATGATCTTACAGTCGTCGACCTTGCCGTCTGGCTATCAATCCAGACGTCTGATTCTGGAAATTTTTTCCAGAATCAGGACCCTGCTCGGCCTCCGCTCGCGACGCCGCCCGCGTCGCGCCTCGCGCTCCTGCTGCTCAGGCCGCAGCAGGTCCCTCTCCGCGTTGCTCCGCGCACCCTGCGCCCTCCGCCAGCCGGCCAAGCCGCTCCGGCGAGCTCGCCCCCACGGCAGAGCTCCGCCCTCGCACGCCGCACCTCCGCGCTCACTGCGGCCGCCGCTGCCGCCCTCGCGTCCGCTCGCTCTTGCGCACAGGAAGGAGAAGAAGAAGAAGGCGGTGGAGACGGGAGGGGAGGCGCACCCCTTTTAACGCCGCGCGGAGAGGAGAGAGAAGGCGCCGCAGGCGTCTGCAGCCGCAGAAGAAAAAGAGAGAAAAAGCGATCTGCGCGCTCAGGCGCGCAGGCGACTCGCGTGTGTCGAAAATAACGGATTTCCAGACGTCTTTAAACTATCCCAGACGTCTTAAAAGACGTCTGGGGCACACATTCGTTAAAGTACTAGTCACCAGTATCGATACTGGTAGGCTATAGGCCGTGTATCGGTACTCATTGAAATTAGTTCTTTCCTGGAGGATACCAGTATCTTGTGAGTACCGATACTTATTACAAGTACCAGTACATTGTGAGTACTGGACAAGTACTCATCTAAGCTTGAGTTCCAAACAATAAGCTATAGGTACCGGTACTTGCCACAGGTACCGGTACTTCTTTGGATATAGAACTCAAACCAGAATGGCTTGGATATTGGTACTGGTCAACTAATACCAATACCCCTTATATGAATACCAGTATTGGTATACCAGTACGAGTACCCATTCAGATGTAAGCTCAGCTGGGGTTAATTGTTATTCAGGTCCATCCTAAGTTAGATGTGGATTAATTTCAATTAAAGTCTTAAAGTTTTAACAGACCCTGACAATTTCTCCATGGATTTTTTGAAGTCAAAATAAAACTTCTTAAGAAATTTGAAGTCATGTCAATTCATAGAAAATTTTCCAAATTCATCAGAGGATTTTGAAATGTCCCTCAAACATACGAAATGGAAAATTTCTTTGGATGACTTAATGGTAGGTATAGCCATAGAGGAGGAACATAGGAAACAAAAACCAATGGTTCCTATTGCGATTCCATCTATGGTTAATGCAATGACCTTGAAAGGCAAGGAAAATAAGGGAAAAAACACAACCAAAGTATTGTTGAAGTAAATAGAACTGAAGTACTCCTATAACTATCACAACTAACGTACTACACTTGAATCAGAACTGCCAACTCTTGTAGCCGTAAGACCTAGCTATGGCTTGTCAAGACTTGAATATAGAGTTTAAGGGAAAAGGTCAGCAAAGTTGAGTAGAATAGCAAAAACAACAGAAAAGAAAAGCAGAAAGCTAAAGTAAACTGTGATGAGCAAGGAAAATGGGTAGAGATTTCGGTTATTTTAAATTTTCATTTATTAATTCCATTTATTTGTGCCTTTCATTATTTTGGGCGTTAAGCACCCAAATCATTTCCTTCAAAAGACATGAGGAGATATTACTGCAATATTCCAAATAACAAAGTTGATACAATACACCATCTTGGCCAGGAGGATGGATTACACTTGCTCCTCTACTTAGTTAATCACTTTGGGGTCCCAGCCTAAGTGAAGTGGTGACTACAACTCATGTGATACACATATGAGGAGCTGCATCAAACAAGAAGATACCAGTTGCCTCCACTACAAGGTACGGAAATAACAACACCAACCTCCTTGCAATACGTACCAACTCGCACCTAGCTACCTGGTTGGCTAAGCAACCAAACAAATGAGTCATAGAAAGGCTAGCTCACTCTCTAAATAAGTCTCTGCCTCTAAATGGATATAGCCGATTGTGTCGTTGATACCAAGTACAAAACTCACTATCTAACTGATCTCACAAGTTTCCAGGTTCACTAACAATTCCCATCCATATTTTCCATCATTTGTTATATTCCAAGCATAGCAAGTATTTCTTATCCCTTAGTTATTTCCATCTTCACATAATTTCACAAAAGTTCCAAGTGTCATTAAATATTATAGACTCCTTTGTTAACAATGATACTTATTTCATTTAGCAAACTAGGAAAGTGTTCTCGTTTATTTAACAGAAGAGTTTGTGTGCCTTGTTCTTATCAATCCAGACACGAATATCCAAGTCATCAAATCATGAATGTTATTTAATGGCATAAACTATTTATTTAATACTTAAGTACTTAGTACAAACAATAAATCACAATATGTACTTAGCCAAAAGGAGATATCAAATGAGTCAGACATGTCACCATCTTAGCAGGCATCAAAGCCCAAATAGAAGAATAGCTACTCTACTAAGGATCATCGAGAGATCACAGTAACTCAGAAGGAACATGTTGAAGACTCCTCAGACTCCACACATGCTTTAGGCATCTAGCTTTATCCAAGAAATGAGAGAAGCATGATCAAAAGGTAATTTTCAAAGTATTTGAAGGTAAAAACGTAAATTGAAATTTTTGATGGGAGTTTGGGGCTACCAAATCGAAGTTTGTGTTGATATGGTTCCAACGACATGTGACCCATCAAAATCGGAGTCTTGTATATCCTTGAATCACCTTAAGAAGCAAAAGGGGCACTTAAATTGATCTGAATTGATCTTTGGATCGTTGGTTCAAACCTCAGTGTCGAACTAGCTATTCCTACGGATGCCTGCCTCACGTCAATGGTAGATCCACCGTCCCCCTCGCGCGTTGGATCACCTTAGATGCACCTGCCGCCGTCCAATTCGCACATGCCCAATAATGCACGTGGGGTCCTATCGTGCCTATGCACTCTCTTCCTTCGCATGCATGCTACGTGTGCTCCGCTAGCGCTGCATGCTTGGTCTCGTGAAATTGCTAAGTGATAAAACGTTCGTTGTAGTGTGATGTTTTCAAAAATAGAAATAAAAATAATCGATACCTTTATGAATCTCGAATCGAACATGCAGATGCATAAGATCGTCCTAACTTAAATGTAAATAAATACGAAATAAAATATTAACTATTTTTTATATTTTTGAATAAAAAAGAAGATGACAAAATGAAAATCAATCGTAATATATAATCAAAAGGGGAGTTGAGGAGTATGGATCGTAAATAAAATGACTTAAAATAAAAGTTTATTACTGATAATTAAAGTTTAATATTATAACTACCACAAAGAATTACAATAAAAGTAAAAATAAAAAAGAAGATGATAAGCTAGAACCATAGTACGATTGCGACGGGAACGAAGGTGGGGTTGAGACAGAGTAGTCGAGTTGTAAATGGGATGCGGCGGCCGATTGTTTGAGAGATTGATCGTGTGAGAAAATTAATTCCCAAAGGAACGAGCTGAGAGTAACGGAGAAGAGGATTCCTCGATTGAGAAAGTGCATGTTCTTACTTATAGAGAGCAGAGTGGCGGATGGAAAGAATCAATTGAGTACGGCTGAAGGGATTGTGTTCGGTGGAGATAAAGTACGTTGGGCTTAAGTTGTTGTAGGGTTTTGTTGGTGTCCAGTGCAAGGGATAGAGAGGAGTTCGTTCAAATAGGAACCGTTAACGTGTTCAGTGCAAGGGGTTATGTGGGCTTAATTTCTTGTTAACGTGTTTTGTGTGTACCATTTGATGTATAATTTAAATTTCTATGAAATAGGACCTGTTGAAAAATTTATAACGAAAAGAATCCAACGAAACTTTACATGTCACCTTCCGATCAAATTTTACTCGAGGGTTGACCAAGTTTGGTTAACATGTGTTTCTTTATTTCCAGGCTATGCCGATCCGCTTCACACGTGACAAGTGTTGATGGATTTTCCTTGACACGCTTAATCTAGATTTAGGCTTGGATCCAAAGTTCAGATCATAACATGGTTTGCGCCTTCTTTGTAAGTTACTGGATCATTTAGCAACCTCCTCTCCATTCGTTAATTACGCACGATTCCTACTGTTGAATGCTACGAGTTGCTATGCTAATGTGTTTGGTTTTGAAAAAAAATCTGTCGTCGTAGTATGAAAGCGAAGAACTCGTGTTTAACAAATAAAATTTATACCGGAATAGAAATCCCGGGTCGAACTTAGGGAGGCGGACATTTGATTTAAAAACACGCATTTGTTTTATTTGTCATGAAGGAAATTAATTGATTAAAAACTATCTAACTATTTACAATAAATAGGAGAGAGAGAATAAGAGAGAGAGAATATTACAAACAAAAACCAAAAAGAGATGTAGAATGAACATGAAATTCGTTATCAGAAGGATTGTTCATTACACTAAACATTACAACTAGAAAACGAGAAAATAATTATACTAGAAAGCAGTAAATATACTCTAAAAAGCAATAAATATACTCTAGAAAGCAGTAAAAAGAATGGGGAGAGAGATATCCTCCTCGACGGTCGCTTGGAGGACGAGCCGGATGGGACGATGCCTGGAAGACGAGGAATGGAGTAGGACGAAGGAGGATGAAGCGGGAAGAATGGGAACGGGGCAGCACGTCGTCGTCGTCGCGAGATCCGCTTCCGAAAGGGGGACGAAAAATTGACTTTATCTTGCGAGAAGCATCCCGAGTGTGGGACAAGTTTCTCTTGAGCTTTGAAGAGGGAGAGAAGAGAAGGAAGGGATGAGAATTTCATATGGAAGGGGTCTCCTTTTATAGTTGCAAGGAGTGAGGGCAATTTGGTCATTTAAATCTCAAAACATTAAATAAGGGGTCTTTAGTGACGGATAAAACCATTGCTAAAGCCTCACGTGGGCGTAGTGGGGCGCCGCCTGCGCGGCCGATCTCCTCCTTTGTGTGCAACGCCCGCTCACGTTCTACTGATCTCACGATCGGACGGCTTAAGTCGCCTCTCCGCCCGCCTCCTCTGCGCGCTCTTGCCACGTCTGATCTCGCATTATTCGCGGGCATTTGATGCGACATCAATGCTATTGCGCTCGCGCGACCGCTCGATTGCGATCGAGCAGTCAATCGCGCCCGCTCACCGCGCCTTAACAGCTGCTCGTGAGGAGTCGAACGCGCGCCCCGCCTTCTCGCAAGCGCATTCGACTAACGCGCTATTAGCGCGTTTGTGTCGTGCTTTGAGTTTTGTGTGCGCGCTCTTACAGCCGTTGGATGTGCATCCAACGGCGGAGAATCATCGAAGAAGAGAGGGCGCGGTGGGTGTAGCGGCCGATGGGGTAGCTGAGATGGCACCACGTGGCGTCATCTTGGCTGTCCATCTTTTGGATGATGTAGATGGTGCTACGGTTGTCTGATTGAGTCGATTTTCGCGTTGTTAGGCTGTGATCGTCGATCTGAATCCATCCATGCGGTCAGATTTGTCATTTGAAGTGTGGATTTATACCATCTTGGCCCTTGATCTTCTAGGGTTCTCCGATCTCTATCTAATGCTACAGATGTCTGATTAGGGCGATCTTGGAGTCGTTGAACTTCAATCGTCGCCCTGATTACATATGTACGGTTGGATCTTTGATCCGAGGTCCCGATAAAAAGTTTGCCCTATCTATGAACATAAAAGGAGACAATTAACCTCCATTTTATTCAAACTAATCTAAATGCAAGATGATGCATGTTATACAATATTTATAGTATGTAATACAATACTTTGCTTAAGAACATGCATAAATAGACATCTTATGCAATGTAAACATGTTTACATCACACCCCCATCCCTATCTTTTACTAGTCCCTAGCAAAAGCTATTTGCTATTTATAAAAGAATTAGGTTGGATTATTTGCGCATGAGTTATTTTCAATCATTAAGAAAATGTTTACTTAAGATCTGAACTTTCAAAGATACAATAGTGCCCGAGTATCTGCCGAAATGTAGACCGCCTCAAGCCCTCGCCTTATTCAAAGAAAAATTTTCTTTTTCTCTTTTTTCTCTTTTCTAATTTTTTTGTATTTTCAAGTTTTAGGGTTTAAGAGTGGCTTTCTACAGCATTCAACTCACCCAAGATTTGATGAGAACCCTAAGTTCTAAGCATCTTATTGTGAATGTGACAGACTCATTGACTGGCAGTAAAAACGGACTTCGAATTTCTACGCCTCTAGGTGACCTTAAAAAGAAAATTCTGCCTAAAGGTGTATCTTTACAACCAGCAGCTTTCTCCCTACTTTTATTTTTACGGGGTCAACAAAAGGGTGAATCCAGTGTATATCTCCCCGGTTTATTCTACTTCTCCGCTTCTTCCTAAATGTTTTGGGAATTTTCAGTGTATTTATTGAGCTGGGTTCTGAACAACCGGTCGATGAGCTGTTACCACGGACAACTTGCCAGCCATACTCGTGCTGTGAAGTGTGGCTTATTTCTTTTTTTTTCTCATTTTTTTTCTTTTTGACTTTCTTTTCTTTTCTTAAGTAGGTGGCTTCCTTGGTCTAAGATTTACCTAAAAGCAGCAAAAAGAGAAAGGTCCAGTGATTGGGCTCTGGACAACCTACCTATGGGCAGTTACCCACGATAACTTGCCAGCCATATCACCCTAGAAGGTTCATTAGCTACCCAATTTCCATTAAAATCGTCGAACAACGAGTCAGTGTAAAGATAGTGTGTAGATGCTTTAGGCTTAAAGTTCCCTCAAATCAGAGGGTGGATTGATAAGTCATGTACTTATCACCCAAACTTATTTACTCCAATTAAAATAGAATTCAGGTTGGCAAGGACTCAAAAAATAAATCCATATTTTAATGGATAAACAGGCTAATTAAGTTTGAAGACCTAAAGGGTCTTTGTGTTCAGATCATAATGTAATATTTCCTAAGATTGAAAATTTTCTTAAACCCAAGTTCTCTTTCCTAATTCCATTTTTTTTTAATAAAAGAAAAAAATAAAATAAATCTATGGAGCTGACGAATAAATTCAGAGATGAATATCCATTCCCCATGCCTATCTAATGCAATGTCCTCATTGTATTAAAAAGACATAAAACATAGTGGAATAGAGTAGAAAGCACCTGAATTGCATGAATGTCAGGTCTGCTCCAAGATAGAAACTAAAAAGAACTGTATACGTGCTGAATTTAGTGCATTTAGCTAGGCACACTATACAAAGAAGAGAAATAAAGAATTCACAAATACAGATCAAAATCAAAATAAACAGAAGAAACCTCTGACCTGTCAGTAGATGCCCACAAATGTTGACCAGATTGTGATGCAGACCCATACCCCATAATCGAGAATATCTAAGGTTCTGGATAAAAATTACCCAAAACCTAAAATCAGTATGCAAGCGGGGTCGAGCCTGCGATTTATGAGGATGCAACCCAAGACCAAAAAGTCGGGTTACAGAGAATTCAAGCTCAAAAGGATAATCAATGAATGTTTGCTTGGGTTGAACATCCTCAGAACAAATGTCATAAGGGTTTTTGTTTGATGGTTTCAGATGAAATGGAACCCTTAGACGTAGTCTTCTACTTCCTCCGGAGTTAGCTTCCCAAATCAAAACTTCCCAACTCCTATCCTCCTCAATAAGAATGTTAAATTCCGGGACGTCTTGCATATTAATCACCTTGTCTAAAATTTCCAAGTCTAAAAGATGAGGCTGAATCAGAATTGACTTGGGTCTAGTTATCTCAAAAACAGAATCATCGATAAGCTCAATAAGGTGTAACTAACAATTAGGGCATTTGATTGAATCCTCCAGAAAATGCGATTCTGGATCCATAATGTGAGCCCTAATAAAATCAGTTTCCTCAGTTATTGGGCTATGAAATAATCTTTCAGATTCCTCAGGTCCAATCGTATCACAAAAATCATATTCTGTGAACTCGTGTGAGACTTCGCAACTTAAATCTTCACCATCAGAATCAAAGAAATCAAGATCCGTATTAATGTATGCCCCAAAATCATCTGTCACTTTCTGATCCATGGAGACATACGTTTCCTCGTACCTTGGCTCAGGGATCTCAGGTGAAGAAATCAGATCATCCTTAATTGGTTGCTCTAATTCAATTTGGTCACCCTCGTAACACGTGTCCCCCCCAACAAGTCCTAAGTGGGTTCTAACATTGGCTCTCTTGAAGGGAGTTCATCTTAGGAATCATCCCATGATTGAACTAAAGCAATCACAAATCTCATTCTCAATTTCGCTAACTTCCCAAGTAGAAACTCACCCGGGTTCTTA
This sequence comes from Thalassia testudinum, assembly GCA_037157565.1. Lineage (NCBI taxonomy): Eukaryota > Viridiplantae > Streptophyta > Magnoliopsida > Alismatales > Hydrocharitaceae > Thalassia > Thalassia testudinum. Next base: position 179,920,797 of record JAZHRO010000036.1, on the reverse strand, counting down.
TCCTTAACATCCTGGAGCCAATCCAACAAATAATTGTTCAAATCATCAATCATTTCAATCAGGGGCTCCAATCTTTCAATGGAAAGTGTTGGCTGAACTTCTAAAGTTTGTATGACATTCCTCAAGTTAGCCAGAACCTTATCTTGAACCTGGTTACCCTGAACCAAATGAGTTGGTTCAGGGTTGGGCAGGTTTGGGATCAATGCAGGGGAATTAACGAATTGAGATTCGTTATACCCGTCCTGATAATAGGTCATTTCGGATTATTCAAAAGGTGGTGATGACCTAAAGGCAGTGTAATCAGAGGATGGGTAAGGATCAGTGTATCTTTCTTGATTGTAGATCGAATTAGGTTGTCCATGAAAGGTTGGCGATCTATAATCGATGTGGTTCTGAGAAGGATAGAAATCACAATCATAGTGTTTAGGGTTAGACCCTAAACACGGAAGTCCAGAACTGTATCCCCAATCCGAGTTATCCCAACTAACTGATGGTTGATTACAGTACGAGTCAGGATAATCATCATGTTGAGGATAACTCAAAACAGGAGGGAAAGAGCGGGAATGCGTATAATATGTGGAAGGATTTATGATAAACGGGAGGAAGAAAGGCACCCTGCAATACAAGCAATCAAACCTGTCCTTAAGTGGGCTAGCCTACAGAGCTACAGACTCCCACAACCCGTCTTGAGATAAAGGAACGATTTGATCTACTTCTGTTTGTTCAATCCAACCAGTTAGAAGGAGGGACTGGGGAGAAGGTTCTTCCTTCGGCTTGTGCCTCCGGTTCCTAGTGTACCCCTCAGCCGCGATCGTTTGATTCTGTTCCCCTAGCTAGACATCAGATTGAACAGTAGAAATAGACTAATCGAAAATAATCTCGTTCTGGACTCTGAAGAGCGAGTTGAATCCTTAAGGCCAACATCTACTCTGTTTTATTTAGAGATAGGTTTGAATGTGCTTTGGAATGTGATGTGCCCTGTATCTGGGTTATGCCCTTAATGATTAATTGATTTGTGTGTGCATGCACAACCAGTGATTTTCAAGCAAGATTATTTTTGATGCAGTGAATTTTAGGGTTCAAATCTTGCTTAGTAGCTTTTAGGATTCAACTTTAGGTGTTTTCAAACATGTTTTGTTGGCACACCAGGTTTTGAAAGTACAGGTGAAGATGTTTTCCTTTGAAGCTTAAAAAAATGTGGAGTGCCTGGTAAATCCCTAAGAGTTGAACCTAATCGGTAGCTACTTGATGAGTTGATTTTAATTGAAGTGGTGCGACCCAATCAACTCAAACAATTGGTTTGTTACACCACTTAATTAGGCACACAAGTGATTACCTAATCTGATTTCTACTCAATTATGTGTTTGGATGTGTGTACCAGCTCCAAAGATCGGTTTACTGGTTGAGTTTAAAAATCAAATGAGGTTGTGTACCTCTGTGAGATTTTTTATTTTTCTTTTTAAATGTGGAGGTTGGGGCGGGTGTGGGTGTCAAACAAACAAACAAAACTAACCTTGGAGTTTATAAGAACACCTAGGTTGATTGATGTTTGTGTTATTACGTGGTGAAATGAAAACTAATGGGTGGGAAGTGGGGGATAACTTACAAAACCTTCAACAGCACTTTGCTCCAATCTACCGCTTTTGCTCGTACCAAAAGAATACCTGCAATCACAATAAGAAAGGAGAGAAGTGAGGTAAATGCTTTGTAAGTTATAAAACGCGAAAAAAATCAAAGAGCGTCGCCTCCCCGGCAACGGCGCCAAAATGTTGAACGCTACGAGTTGCTATGCTAAAGTGTTTGGTTTTGAAAAAAAACCTGTCGTCATAGTATGAAAGCGAAGAACTCATGTTTAACAAATAAAATTTATATCGGAATGGAAATCCCAGGTTGAACTCAGGGAGGCAGACGTTTGATTTAAAAACACGCGTTTGTTTTATTTGTCACAAAGGAAATTAATTGATTAAAAACTATCTAACTATTTACAATAAATAGGAGAGAGAGAGAGAATAAGAGAGAAAGGGAGAATATTACAAACAAAAATAAAAAAGAGATGTAGAACGAACATGGAATTCATTATCAGAAGGATTGTTCATTACACTAAACATTACGACTAGAAAGTGGGAAAATGATTATATTAGAAAGCAGTAAATCTACTCTAGAAAGTAGTAAAAAGAATGGGGAGAGAGATATCCTCCTCGACGGTGCCTTGGAGGACGAGCCGGATGAGACGACGCCTGGAAGACGGGGAATGGAGCAGGACGAAGGAGGACGAAGCAAGAAGAACAGAAATGAGGCAGCATGTCGTCGTCGTCGCGGGATCCACTTCCGAAAGGGGGACGAAAAATTGACTTTATCTTGCGAGAATCATCCCAGGTGTGGGACATGATTCTCTTGAGCTTTGAAGAGGGAGAGAAGAGAAGGAAGGGATGAGAATTTCGTGTGGAGGGTGTCTTCTTTTATAGTTGCAAGGAGTGAGAGCAATTTGGTCATTTAGATCTCAAAACATTAAATAAGGGGTCTTTAGTGACGGATAAAATCGTCACTAAAGCCCCATCGTGGGCGTAGTGGGGCGACGCCATCGCGGCCGCTCTCCTCTGCGCGCAACGCTCGCTCACGTTCTGCCAATCTCAGTCGTCCGATCGTGAGATCGGACGACTTAAGTAGCTTCTCCGCCCACCTCCTCTGCACGCTCTTGCCACATCTAATCCCGTGTTACGCGCGGGCGTCTGATGTGGCGTCAACGCTATTGCGTGCGCGCGACCGCTCGATTGCGATCGAGCGGTCAATTGTGCTCGCTCACCGTGCCTCAGCAGCTTCTCGTGAGGAGTCGAACGCGCGCCCAGCCTTCTCGCGAGTGCGTTCGACCAACGCGCTATCAGCGCGTTTGTGTTGCGCTTTGAGTTTTGTGTGCGTGCACTTACAGTCGTTGGATGTGCATCCAACGGTGGAGAATCGTCGAAGAAGAGAGGGTGCGGTAGGTGTAGCGGCCGATTGGGCGGTTGAGATGGCACCACGTGTTGCCATCTTGGCCGTCCATCTTCTGAATGATGTAGATGGTGCTACGATTGTCGGATTGAGTCGATTTTCGCGTCGTTAGCCTGCGATCGTCGATCTGAATCCATCCGTGAGGTCAGATTTGTTGTTTGAAGTGTGGATTCACACCATATTGGCCCTTGATCTTCTAGGGTTCCCCAGTCTCTATCTGATGCTACAGAGGTCTGATTAGGGCGATCTTGGAGTTGTTGAACTCCAATCGTCGCCCTGATCACATCTGTACGGTTGGATCTTTGATCCGATGCTCCGATAAAAAGTTTACCCTGTCCATGAATATAAAATGAGATAATTAACCTCCATTTTATTCAAACTAATCTAAATGCAAGATGATGCATGTTATGCAATATTTATAGTATGTAATGCAATCCTATGCTTAAGAACATACATAAATAGACATCTTATGCAATGTAAACATGTTTACATCACCTACCGGGCTTTTTAGCATAAGAGGCATGGGGTGAGGGATAAATTAGGAGAGGGGGTAGCAATTAAAAAATAAATTAAAAGGGGTAATAGGTTGCTGGATGAAGGGGCGACCTACAACGGTCGCTACTCCATCGAGCGACCTGCCATCGGCCCCCAGCACCCTAGAGAAGTGGAGCAGAGGTCGCTAGATCCTCCGCTCCTCTTTCCCCTGCTCCCCCCTAAAGAATTTAATTTATGGGGCTAATATTTAGCGTAAGTTGAGTAGTTCTTACGTTTTAGATTATATTAATATTTACATTTGGTTACAAAATAAATGCATGTCCTAAGATTACAAAATTTGTTATATTATATAAATAATTGCGTGAATTTCTTTTGGCTACAGGAATAAATAGAGAAGATGGATCGTGTTGCCATTCACGCCTCTCGAGCAACATTTTTCACCATAACCTATTCCATACCCTTTGTTACGACTTGAACTTGGCCCCTCTGGGAACCCAGGTACAGCTCGTCTTGACTAATCCCATGACCTAGTCGTCTAACGACAGATTATCCTAAATGTACGAAACAAACCACAAACCATACATGAAAGTAGCTAAGCAATTTAAATAAAGCTAACAACAAAAATTTAATTTAGATTCCAAAAGGATAATATGCCATAGGCAGAAAACATAATTACTAACCATCACAACTAGGGCAAAAAGGTATAACGAAAATAGTTCTTAACATAAAATAGAAGTACTCACTAACAACGAAGATAGCGGAAATCGAAAAGGACAAGTAGAACTATGATTGGGCTCGACTGGGCCTAGCACTCTTTGTAGCCGGTGGTGTTGCCTGCTTGACTCCCTGGCCCTCATGTACACGGTACGTAGAAGAGCAACTGTCCCTTAGTATGGAAGTGAGCAGGCCCTCGTGTACGTGATACCGAGGAGAGCTACTGTTCCTTTTGTGTAGAGGGGAGCAGCCGCCCCATGGGGCCCGAGGTTAGGACTAACCCCGCTACACCAACTCCTGTTGAGGCCCACTGGGCAAATCGAGATAGTCGGGCGAGGGTACGCAGACTGTTGAGAGGCGAGACCCATGTTCTATTTTGTGCTATATGTTTCGACGTACCCGCTAGTGGAAACGACTGACCGCGTGCCAGTGCAGGGTAGCTATGCATGCGCTTATTGCGCATGCCGTAGTCACCGCTATGTTGCAACCTAACCTTGAGGTGGTAGATTGGGTGTAGAACTACCATGGGGTGCTCTCCCGACTAGGAGAGTGCCACGTGTACATCTTGCATCACGGAAAAAACTACAATCAAGATCATTCCCTTAGGGAATAGGAAGATTAAGAGACACTGTGGACCTTTGTTAAGGAAATGGCTCATGAACACTTAGTAGTAAATTAACTGCATGATTGGATAATTGGATAAATGTATTTTCAAAACTACTTTTCTTTAATTTTTTTTAATGCTATAACTTCTTTAAATATACCACTCTACTCAGCGTTAGCTGACCACCATCATATACAACTATGCACAGGTCAAGGAGTCGAGTAACCAGCACTACTAGCTGCAAAGAGTGTTGGGCCCAGTCGAGCCCAACCGTAGTTCTACTTGTTCCTTTCGATTTCCACTATTTTCATTGTTAGTGAGTATTTCTATTTTATGTTGAGAACTATTATCGTTATGCCTTTCTACCTTAGTTGTAATGGCCAGTGATTATGTTTTCTGCCTATGACAGGTTATCCTTTTGGAAACTAAATTAAGTTTCGTTGTTGGCTTTATTTAAATTGCTTAGCTACTTGCATGCGTGGTTTGTGGTTTGTTTCGTAAGTTTGGGATAGTCTCTCGTTGGACGACTAGGTCTTGGGATTAGTCTAGGCGAGCCATACTCGGGTTCCCTGAGGGGCCGAATTCAGGTTGTAACACCCTTCAACCACCCACATAAATCCCATTTTCACCATATAACAAATTCCATACCCACCTTACCCGTAACCCAAATTTATCCCCTCATCCATCGAAAATCCAAAACAACCCAAACCTCACCAACAACTCACCTCGATAGCTCCAACAAACCACGCACAGCATAGCCCATAGCCTCAGGGATTTCCTTCCCCTTCCCCACGACCCTCATGTACTTAGGTCTCATCTTCCTTATTCGAGGGGCTATTGCCAATACGGTGGCTTGAGTGTACACTATGGTTCTATTGCTTGCACTGTGAAAGAGGCCTAAAGCATGCTTGCACCGTGCACATGGCGAGCGCCGTGGCCTGAAGCATGCTCCATCTTCTACCTTCACAGCAAGCTCCACTGCGAGGGTCATGTGGTGACAATACACGGCCACCACTACAACCGCACCTATTATCTATCTCCTCCACCACCGCACTTTTTCCCTTCCCCTTCCCTGTCTTCTTCTTTCTCCTCATTCTCTATTTTTCACGCAAAAGAACCCACCACCCTTCCACGTACAATCGCCTCTCCTACTTCCTCTGACCACGAGCATATCACCGCCCTTCATCTCTCCTCGCTTAGCAATTCTGTGCCTTATCTTCGCCTTCAGTAGCGAACACGCCACAGCTCCTCGTCATCTTCTCCTTCGTCGGCCATTGTTCACCATCTTCCTCAACAAAGGAACCCAACACTGCCACCTTCACCACCACCACTACGCTCCACCGTTTGACCTCTCGCCTCCCCAACATGACCATCAGGCCACTGACGCTTCACGCCGACATCCCAAGAGACAGGTGGGCAACTTCACACGCATCGCCAGCACCTATTGCTGCTGACCTCCCAACGCTCCAACAGCCCGCCTTCGGTCGTCGTCTTCGGCCACATCTCACTGCACCGCTGTCATCTACATGAAGCTTGTCTTCGACCAATCTCCTCTTGCCGAGCTGTCAACCATTGCCTCCTATCCTCGCACAAGGGTATACAAGGCCATCTCCGCTATTTCTCTATAGTAGAACGCCATTAGTTGCAATGAGTGATTGCAAGGCACAATTGAGAAATTTGGTTTACTTTTTATAATATATTAATCCAAACCATTGTAGTTAGATGGAATAAATTAATATTTTGATTGAGAGATTTTCCACCGCCTAAACACACAACAATAAATCATTTTTATTGTAATCATTTTAATTAAGCAAGAATCACTTTGTCACCCCCTCTCGTATATGTGTAGATTATTATTTGTATATAATGTATATACATGATGTATATTTATATATTCAGAGTATATATATGTATGTATATATATTTACATAGCTTATTTATATAGAAAAGAAATTATTAATTTGCAAAATGAAATATTTTTTAATAATTATTTGTTTGACAAATCATTTATATTTATATGAATCAAAAGTTAAATAATATAGCATTATTAGTTTCTTTCAAAAGGTTGAAATTAAAGTTTTTAATATTTGTTTGTCTTTTATAATAATAATATCTTGGGATTTTACAACGATAATTTAGTATATTGACTATACGAACAATCATCATAATTTGTCTATGGTTAACTTGGCACGAAGCTTGAGGATTATCAAAACTATACTCAATTGAAATGTACATACAATTATTTTGAGAAGAAAATATTAATTGCTATTAAATTATAAAGCATCAAATATAGCATTTGAGACATTTAACTCAACATGTTTTACAACTCGTATTTTTTATAATTAATGTCGCTGAACAACATTACTTGCATCATTACCAAATACACTAAAAAATCCTCTATGTCGCTTACCTTCTCATCCTCCACATTCACCCCTCCCTCGTGACAGAACTTCTTGTGCAGTCTTTCCTTTTTCTCTCTTAAGATAGTCACGATTTAGTTGAATAGACTTGCTGCCAACATTGGATTGGTACATAACCCTCATTACCACTTTCAATATCATTGCCTTCTAGTTGTTGCATTCGCATTTCATTCTAAATAGGTGGAGATCTCGAATGTTGATAGGTAGGCATCGAAGGAGGTTGAAATGGTCTAGATGAGCTTAGACTCGATAGAGAATACCTTGACATGTATGGATATTGCACTGGATCTCCAAAAATTATATCTACAAAACTCCTATGTTGACTCTCAGAAGCAAAAAAATGTGAAACTTGCAAATATCCTTCTCCAAACGGATTATAAGTATACAATGGTTGGGTAGATTGCATCAGGATGTAAGTATAATCCATCGATTGCTTTGTGTAATCCATCAGAGGAGGCTGGGTAAACAACAGCGTAAGAGGTTGGGTAAAGTGTATCGAAGGTTGAGTGTACTGCATTTGAGGTGGGTCGACATCCTCCTCGGAAATAGCATTCGCGGATTCATTTTCAACTCAATGGTCTTCAATATCACGCAACTCATGCCCTTCTATCTTCTTCGTAAGTTGGTCAAGTAAGTCCTTCATTTCCTTCTCTCTTATGTTTGAACGTAAATGAGGTATATATAACCACCTTGCCATTTGTTCTTTTGGTTTGAGGACAAGACTTACTTAATATTAAGTAAAATAAATTATTATTTGTCAAAAATATAAATTAAAATTTTAGTAATTCATTTAAAATATAGTTTTCTTACCAAGTCTCTCCCAATTAAGCCTCAAGGTTCGTACGTAACTAGAGTTTGCGACATCTGTTTTTGCTCCCACATTCTTGTCTTCCTCAAATACCATCGTAAGTAATGTTCTCTAACTTCTGTAAGTGTGCCTTGTAAATCATGCTCTTCAACAATTATTTCTAGCCTCTAAGTCTACCGTTCAATGTAGCTCTGATAGTATGACGTCCATGAAGAGACACCCCTTACTCATCCGTCGACATAACTTATTTTATTCATCTATTCGGGTATGTGTTGCTTCAACTCGAACTGTGCCATCACATAATTAGGAACATGCATAACTACTATATTATAACAAATCAAGCACGTCCTAGATCTCTAAACCATCGAATCTGCTAAGCAGATAGGATGAATGTAACGTGTCCTCTCATATGTGTACGGATTCTAAATCACCTATAATATGAACGAAAATATTTTGAATATTGTTATTACATAATAAATTAAGAATTTATGATAAATATAAAATTTAGTTGGAGTAATTGTATGTTACCTGATAAGTGTATTGTGTATCTAACTCATTTCGGTAGTACTATTGTTCTCATATTGTTATTAAATTCTTTACTACCACTCCACCTAAAACATAACTTTATCATGTCAAGAAAAAAATAATGAATTTAATAATTATTATTATATTGAATATTTTGAACTTACCATATGCCTAACGGTGCAATATGTACCAAATGAGAAGAAAATGACATTTCTTTTAGCCTCCCAATATGAAGGTGTTCCCAAATCCGTAACTATAAATACACTTGAAATATTATAATGTATATTTGAAGAATTTTATAAAGTTTATATAAATTAATGTAAAAATTACGTGTAACATTGTAAAAAAGAGCATATACATTTATTGTTGAACATCGTGCTGCTTCATTTAATTGGTGGTCCAACTGAGCAAGTCAAGTAGCTCCCCAAGCTAGTTGCCCGTATACTCTAAGATCTTCTAGTGGTAATAAGTACCTGCAAATGTATAAAAATATTAGTCAAATATGCATAAAAATGTTACTCTAGAATATTGTATGTGTTTTATTCACAGTGCCTAATTGAGACCCTATTTTTGGTTGAATATGAAAGGATACTAGTTCCCAAGTAAATCAAATGGTGCATCATGCATATCTAATGGCATCATCTTCCATCTCTATAAACTCGAGGTCATCTACCAATTTAGACTTCAACCATGTCATACTTAACCATTTAACGGTTAAGTTCTTTTCACTTGGATTCTCATCCGGGTCTTCTCCAAGTAATTCCACACACTTTTCCCTCCAATCTTAATTCGTGTTGTACAACACTTGTCATAGGTGGACCATGCATGCGAAGACCCGTCAAAATCGCGACATCTTGTAACGTCACGATAGCTTCTTTTAGCAGATGGAAAGTGTCAGTTTCTGGATGCCAGCGCTTAACCATAGCATGCATAAGTATACGATCGAGTTGCAACCTCAGCAAACGTTAGATCACTCCAAATCCTGCTAACTCCAACTGTTATTGCACTAAGTTGTTTCTTTTTCCCAATACTTGATTCATCATTATAGTATATTCAATAAATCTCACCTACAATAAAAGTTGTTATAATTACAACAAAAATTTTCAAAAATCCACATATAAATGAACAACATCAAAGAATAAAATTTACAATACTTGTGTAACGTTACACCAATCTGGATCGAAGATATAAGGATGGTCTCTCTAGATATATTATCTTGTAATTACTTACGTTCTGTTGTGCCTTTTATTATTATATAATAAGAGAAAAAAAGTTAGTATATTTTCTGTGATAAAGAGATATCGTCGAAATTGAAATACTTTCCTTATTTATTTAATATAGTAATCGGAAGTATAGTGGTTATTGAATTTGGATGTAGCGCGGGTTAGCTTAACCGACGTCTACAGAGATGTGATCGTCGTTAATAATGCACCGCGTACGAGATATGAATGGACGTGTGGGCGTATGTGTGTGTGAAGGCTTAATGTACACGGGTTACCATGTATGTGTGTGCAACTCGTGCATACACACATGTGATATAATGCACGAGAATGGAAATCCTACATGTGATGTGTGAATGTGAGTCAGTGTGTGTAGTAGGTCTGTGTTTGTGCATACGCAAGAGTGAAATGAATGAGTACCATATTCATTTAGTTGGTACCTCTATTGGGATATGATTTTCTGCTGTGTCCTTATTTTTAACACTTAGAGCATCGAGGGATACGATGATGAGAGGCTCATCATGGCTTCTAATTACCCTTAATTAACTAGTCTTCCTAGTTAATTAGCTAGGCATATGTATATATATGGGTTAATTATAGAATAAGGGATAAATCATTAAAGGACCTTAAAATAAGTTAAAAATGCTAAATTATTAGCCAAATAATATTATTAATAATTTAATTAATAAATGGACTCGAAATATCATTAATTATTTACTTAATTAATGTGTTAATTAACTTAAGCATAATTTATACCTAAGTATGTAATAACTTAAGTAACTTTACTTAATTAAATAAATTAAGTTAAAAAGGTCAAAAACGGAAATCCAATGTTTATATATAATATTTGTCTAATTTATAATCATATATAAAAAAGTTGAAAAAGATTTAAATTAAAATAAACATTGAAAACCTTAGTTTACGTTTTAGTCCATAGGTTTTATTTCAATCGAGTTTTTTTTTCTTCACTTAGGTCCTTAACTTTCCTTGCATTCAGGTCCCTGTATACATTTTCTCCTTCATTTCTTCTTTAGCCATTTCAACGGCTGACAATAGGAGGTACTTTCACCCGCTGATCACCATTCATCTGACGCTTGTCTACCTCTGCCAAGCTCCTGGAGCTTGTGCTCACCACCACCTTTCCATCCATTGGTCTAGATGAAGCTGCAATCCTAATTAGGGTTCGAAGATAACCTCACCGGCGTCAGAGAAGACGTCAGTGGTTACCTCGCACCTAGACACTACACCGTCTAGATTCATCCTCCTTCTCAGCCGCCGCAACTTATAAATACCCTTCTACCTCTCCGATTTCGAGAAGTTAGCTCCCTGCCCTCTTCCCCTACTGAGTTAACGGATAGGCTATTCACACCAAATTTGGTGACCTCCTCTCGCTTCCACCGTCTTCCTCCTATCATCTCCACTCACCTCTGATCTCCGCTGTCGTCCGCTGAGTCTTCTGACGAAGTACCGACGACGGACTGCACCTCTGCTTCTCGCCAACACCCGTCGGACTTCTTCCTCTGCCCCTCTAATTTCCTCCTCCGTTAAGGACCTTTGACGGAGATTTCTCTGCCCCCTTCGTCCAGGTAAAGTAGGACAGGTAAGATAGAGTAATTAGAGTAGTTAATTAGGTAGTTTAGTTAAGATTAATGTTAGATCTTTTCGTAGTCTTCCTCAGCTCCAGCGAGCTCTTTGAGCTTGACTGGAGCATCTTTTTGTCTTTTTGAATCATTGATCACCTTCTACAATCTTTCACGATCATTTCTGTCACATTAATTTCTTGATTTTAACACTTATACGCCTAATCCACCTCCACCTTCACCGGTTGCTTCCACTGTCCATGGCAGAAGCCATCGAGGGCAATTCACATGCACTGGGGCCCTCCATCACCTAGTCATCATCTAAGGGCCCCGATTTTCACATTAATTTGATTAAAAATCATCTATATCTAAAATGCCTAAATTTCACTCATCTTCCTGAGCTCGCTGTCAATGGCAGCTCAAGAGGAGTTTCTTCATCTAATTAATCATCTATACACCATCGCCACACCCCACTGACTTATTCTCTCTACTCAATTGAGTGAGAGAACTTGACCTGAGTTCCAACGAACTCAGAACACACTCTCTATGAATTCACTACACATCTTCTATTTTAGTCAACAATTGAGTGAATTAATGAGTTCTTGAGGTTCCTTGTGACCTCAGGAAACTTTTTAGATCTTTAATGGCCTATTCTAATGATTTTTACACATTTACAGCCATTGTCTGGACTCACCGAGCTCCGGCAAGTCCAAAAATAGTCTTCAACCCATAGAACTTCTTGAGAAGCTCCAGATTGTTTAATCGAGGTTTAATGACCATGATACAATGTCTATTTTGATGTCTTGAGGTTTGGAGCTCCATATATGCCTCTGTCTTCTCCAACTTTGCCATAGTTGGAGAAGACTATTTATTAGGGTTTAGCTTGATGTAAGAGGTCTTCAAGCATCAGGAAGATGCTCTGACATCAGTCCTGTAGATCAATCACTTAGAAAAGTTATAGTTTGTTCTGTCGAACAAACTCATTTAGGATCTCAGGCAACAGACCTGAAACCCTAGAATTCTTGGTTGAAATCTCTTCATGAGACCCTGAATCTATTCTTAAGGTGAAATAGAGTTGATCTATGGCATTAATTTCATCTGAGATAGCCTAATGAAGAAAGTCAAATTTTGAGGCTTAATGGTCAACATCAGGTCTGATTGGATGATTGAGAAATCAATTAGGTTAATTGATGAATTAAAATGATTCCTGGGATGATTTTAAATGATTTAGATTTGATTTGAATAAGTTTTATTTAGGATTTCATGTAAATTCAAGTTCTGTTCAGTTTGGGTTCATTTGAACCCAGAACTGACTTCAGTGCATTTCTGATGAGATTTAAATGCAATTGTTGCCCAGCTGGAATCTTTACAACCTTCAGAGGTTGTTTGATTGGGTGTAATTGTCTTTTAGCTGTCTGTCGAGCTAATCAGAGATTAAATTGGTGCTCTGAAGCTTCTGTGAGAAGCTTTTGATCTTCTTCTTCTTCTAGAAGCCTCTTAGCACTCCTACCCTTCACCATTAGGTGCGGAATTATCTACCGAGATGATTCAGGACCTCATCTGGAGGTCAAAAGCCTCATTGCAGGGCATAAGACCTGAGTTGCTTCACTGCAGGCCAGAATGGTCGTGGAAACCTTCAACTTTCACCCTTCAATGAGGTCGGCAGAATAGGAGCGCACGTCTTAGAATAAAAGGAAAAAGTGTATGGGCTTTATCGGTCGTCAGCGCTGGGCACACAATGAGCATATGTGTGTGTGTGGGTGCATGCAGTGCACGTGCCCGGGTGTGCGTGCACCTGAGGGCGCGAGCGTAGGCTCGTAAGCGGGAGTGTGTGTGGGCCTAGGAGGTCGGAGACTATGCATGATGATGTGAACCGAAAATAAACCACCTAATACAAACTAGGTTCGGACCTAGTAGGGTCTGGTCCCACCTTGAGAGGAGTACTGTGTATCACCGACCGGTTTGAGCCGCCAATCAGAAAGCCAAATTTTTGGTTCAAGTGTGGTTAACTTGTATAGTTAAAGAGTTGAAAGATAAAAAGAAGAGAGGAGGGTTAAGAGAATTGACAGAGAAGTAAATAAGAGTTTAAAGAATAGTCGACAGAGAGGTAAAGAAAGAGCAAAGGAAAATAGTGAGAGAGAGATAGCAGAACAGAAGAGAAGAATAATTGAGGCTAAAGAAAGAAGAAGAAAAAAAATAAATGGAAATTAAAGAGTTTTAAGACGTCTGATTTTGTAATTTTACTTCAATAACATTTCTTTTTTAACTTAATTGATGTAATAAGGCACTTGTATTCATTTGAATCTCTTTTTCTTGCCTTAATCTTTTGTAAATAAATTGAAATTAGTGTAATGTTTACTTGCTTTTTAATAACAAATCATATGTGTAAATATGTTTTTCCTTATGGAATTTTACATGCTTTTAATTGAATATCCTTTATGTAAGATTCATATTCTTAAAGTAATCTAATTAGAATTCTAATTGATTAAGTAATTAGTAATTTATGTTTAGGATTCAATGGTGAATTAAATTAAGTTATGCCTCCCAGTGAACGACCTAGACTTAACTAGTTAAAAAAAGAATTAAAATCTAAAATGTTAGGTTAGTTTGACCCTATACTACACAACCGACATTAAATCAAGTTAACATAAGTTACTTTCTCTTGCATTTAATTAAGCCTAAATAACTTAATTAACTGTGTTGACGAAATTTAACTATCATACGACGACTACTGATTTTATCCATTTCATTTCTAATCCTTTCAACATGTGGTCTACCCTTAGCATATCTAATATCTTGAGGTAGTTACTCTGGAGATTCTCTCTACCCCCAATATCTCTTGTCACGGATTGGATTAAAGGATTCTGTATACTCTAATCGATAGTTTACTGTTTTATAGTATTCTGAGCAAAGCGAAAGATGATTAAATCTAATATTTGCACAAGTAACTAACACATGCCTATAAACAAGATGTTTTAATTGAATATAACTGATGGTAACACCATCATTAGTCATAACTAATTTAAATTAGTGGAAATCAAGTGACAAATGCTCTTCCATGATTGCTTGAGGACAATAGTTCCATGCAAATCTATTTTGAGAAGAAAACATTAAAAAGGGTTAATTCTGCAATTTTAACATCACATCATGAATGCAAAGTAACCACAGGATTTGTCAGGGGTTAATTAAAGGTCAAATGAACATTAAAGTCTAAAGAGTAGGTCCACATAGATAGAAGTAGGGTTTCACACATTCCGAGAACCAAAACAACACATAAAATCATAATTTCAAACCCGCTTGAATTAAAGAGGTTTTGTCCAAGATAAAATTCATCCAAGCCTCCTAAAATTTATAGGAAAATATTCTAAGAGGTTTGGTACCCTTACTTTTACCATCTGAACCCATTTTGACCTCGGACAGAGCTTCAGACGAGATTTGCCCTAATTTGGGCTTCTGTGCAAGTTGCCTAGTCAAACGTGGTCAAAACTCAAATCCAACTTCACCACTAGATTTCTTGGGTCCAAATTAGTTTGGTACCAAAATTTGGACCCAATTAGAGTCCATCTTGACCTAGTTTACACTTCAGTCCCTAAAAACCTCTATTCTTCACATCTAAGCCCCTAACTTTCACAATTCCTTACATTTAACCCCCCAACTTTGTCATCTTCTTCATGAAAAGCCCCCTCCCACATGATTTCAACCTAAACTCCTAAATCCAACTCCACCAACAAAGATTCAATGAGATCTCCATCAGATCCTCACCAAATCCCACCAAAATCAGTGGGATTGGCATTCAGAGCAGGACAAAACGTTCAAATGCAATCTTGAGCCAAGATTTGAAGTGTGGAGATCAGATGAAGCTCAAAAAACCCATGTTTAAACCTAATCCAAATTGCGGTGAAATCATGATAATTCCTCCTGATTGAGGCATGGCCGAGCTCTATATAAGCTCACACATCTTTTACCGTGCCCCTCAGTCCATTCTAGGCCGATTCTTAACCTCTTCCCTCCTTTTCGGCCAAGAAGCTTCGTGACTCCGGTGACCCTCTCACTCTATGAAATGACCCTTCTTAAGAGTCATTCGAGAATTTCCCAAAAGGGTAGGGGTGTGAGCGCAATTTTAAATCCCCTCGGTTTAAGTTTGTGGGCCCTACAGGGAAGAGGAAACCTTGCGGAGGCAACCTCTCAATTGTTCCCTCTCTCTCTTCCACCACAACTCACGCACACACGCACACTAACCCTAACCATTCCCTTTATAGCCCCCTCCACCCTCTCCATCTCCACACCACCACCACCACCTCCACCTACACTCCACCACCTTGTCGTTGGCAACCATCTCCACCCCCGTCCCCTTGCAGCCGCGAGTGGGGAAGAAGGAGAGGGGTGGAGCGCGGAGGAGAGGGAGAAAGAGGGAGCATGGGCGAGGGAGAAAGAGGGAGAGTGGGGGCGAAGGGAGCAGGAGGTGTGTTACGAGCCGATTCCCAGATCCCTACAGGACCCGAGACCGGCTCACCTCGACTAATCCCAAGACCTAGTCGTCCAACAATAAATAACCGAAAGCAGGAAAGTAAACCACATTCACATATGCAATAAAACTAAGCAGAAGAAACATACAAAGCAGTAAAGGAAAATAAATATGTTGTTTCAATACATACCACCACAACAACAATAACAACGAAAAGTAAACAGTAGAAGCAGAATAGTAACTAAGAGTGCATTACTTACTAGAACAGTAGAGGAAAGAAAATGAAGTGCCGAAGAAAACTAAGGCTGGACTCGACTGGGCCCAGCACCCTCCGCAGCTGGAAGCTCAAGCTGCTCAACTCCTAGTCCTAAACAGTGTTATGAAAAGACAAAGTCAGCGACCGCTGAGTAGAGTGGTATCTATTATTATCTAAGTACAAAGAGTAAAAGCAATAGGTTTAATTCTCATTCCTATTTATCTATTTTATATATTTTCGTTTCACCCATTTCTCAAAGTATCTAGATATTTCTTGATCTTTCATGTTCCTCGTGGGAACAATCTTGATTGTAGTCTTTTCCGTAGAGTAAAAGTTACACGTGGTGCTCTCCTGGCCGGGAGAGTCCCCCGTGGTTGTCCTACCCCCAATCAACCACCCTGAGGTCACTGTTAAGACGTAGCGGTGACTACGACACGCATGATAAGCGCATGGGTAGCTACCTCGCACTGACACGTGGTCAGTCGTTTTCGCTAGCGAGTACGCCCAAAGTACAACACGAAGCAATATAGGGCATTGCCCTCCCAGAATAGGGGTCTCGCCTCTCAGAATCAATAGGGGTCTCGCCCCTCCACAGTCTGCGCACCCTCACCTGACTACCCCGGTTTGACTAAAGGGCCTAACAAGTCGATGTAGGGTGGCTAGCTCCCTCCCTACACTAGTAGCTCGCCTCGATACCACGTACACAAGGGCCAACAGAAGTCGGTGTAGAGTGGCCAATCCTAACCGTGGGTCACAACCCAAGGGAGGTTAGCTCCGCTCTACACAAAAGGGGACAGTTGCTCTCCTTAGTACCACGTACTTAAGAACCAGCACACTTCCCGTCCACATTCCAGATTTTCGTCTATCCACAGGAGTTCTACTCCTAATTCCCCGTAGGGTTCATGCTAATGTTCACCTCATTTATTCTGATCCAGGTTTCACCTTTCATAATTCATTTCCCATCCATATACAGGTAGCTCGTGCTTCCAGAATTCAATTCTCAATGCATGCAACTGGTGATTTCACAGGTAATTGTTCATTAGATACAGGCAGCTCATATTCTAACAGGCAACTCACAATTATATTACAGGCAATTGCTAGCAGTTTATCTCAATCATGCATGCAAATACACCATACAGTACAAACGGTTCATTCATTTCTCTACCTTAAGGTTCATGCCACAACCTAGAGTTCCATTCGGCTATTTCCACAGGCACATTCTTATTTAAATATTATTAGCGGAATTAAACCACTCTACCAGGAAACTCAGGAGTAATGGGGGCTTAAACCGCAGACCCAGACGTCTCTGCGACCCCCAAACGTGCAGCAGGCTGAAACCCTATACCAGGGAATACATTACAAAAGGAGAGTTTAGAACAGTGTAAAACAGACTCTAGCACATAGAGGAACTCGTGAGGAAAGTACAGGTATTTTGTTTTTGTAAAACAGACCCCGATCGGACCCTAAACAAGTCAAAAACATGCCTACTGTTCAAAATCAGACGTCTGAGAATAATCCCAGACGTCTTAAAAGGTGTCAGATCTTACCTTATGTTCCTGCGGTATCCTCAGACATCTAGACCTACTCTACGATCGTCTTAAGGCAATTCCAGACGTCAGACAATGCCTCCGGTCATCTGGATACACCTCCGGATGTCTGGTGATGGGATCAGACGTCCAAAAGCACGTGGAAAAGCATTCCTCACTCCTTCCCAAGGCTGCACATGCGTACACAAACACAGGCGCGGTCAGCCGACAATAACCCCTACGTTGCGATATGCATGGCGCAGGGAGATACTTACCTTGCGATATAAGTGCTTTCAGACGTCTGGTCTTAGCTTTAGACGTCCAGGTGCCGCCACGGTCGTTTGGTCGACTCTCCAGACATCTGATACTGGAAAAATCCTAACATCAGAAACTCCCCGCAACTCACCACGCGCCACAACCGCTCCAGCAGCTGTAGAGGGCCAGGAGGCTGCCTCCCCGAGCCCTCTCCTCCTCCCGCACACGCCGCCAGTGGCCATGCGAGCTCCACCGAGCTTCCACCAAAGCTCCTCCGACCTTAGGCCTCCACCTCCTCCTGTGCTCTCCTCCTTCCTCTCTCTCGCTCTCCCTCGCTCACCCTTTCTCGCTGCTCCCGCACAAGTACTGAAGGTGGTGGTGGCTGGTGTGTGGAGTGGAGAGGAGATAGGAGGGGGGTTTAAATAGGAGATGTGGGGTTTAGGGTTTGGGGAAGAATGAGGAAGGGAGAGAGAAGAGGACGTTCACTGCGCGCTGCCCACGCGCAGAGTGCAAAGCACAGTACGAAAATTTCACTTTCAGACGTCCGGGAACGGGTCCAGACGTCTGGCTGAGACTCCAGACGTCTTAAATGGCTAAAAAGTAACGGGTCCTTACAAGGTGTGAGCAGGCAGTGCACATGAGGAGAGGAGCTCGAGAGGGAGGAAAAGCCATGTAGGGGGGAGACCTGCGCGAAGAGGACACCACTGCTATTTTGCGGAGTCATTTTTCTGCAATATCAGACATCTGTGATGCCCTCCAGACGTCTGGAGGAGCCGCAAGACGTTCGAAGCTGACACCAAACATCTAACAGCACGCAGAGTGCGAGGTATGTACATTGCATGAGCCTGCTTGCATGTACATTTACACATATGTGTTGCGTTTTCACCTACGCGTGCATGCTCAGGTACGAGGCTTTAGAAAGGTGCATAGCACACCCTTCGAGACACTTTAGGACGTCTGGAGACCATGTTTGACGTCCGACAACTCTTCCAGACGATCGGGAGCAGTGTCAGACGTCTGGAGACCTTCTCAAATGGTTGTGTGGGGTAGCAGAGGACGGATACAGGCGCAAGAGAGCTAGGTAAGCTACTATGTTCAGTTAAGACATCTAGGACTCGCACCAGAAGTCTGATTTTGGTCAATACACGTGTTTTTGGTCGGTTCAGGGCCCAAACGGAGTCGGTTTTACACAACCGAAGTATCATTGGTTTCCGTTCAAAATTCTCTACATGTTAGTGTCGCACCTATGCGATTTTGAACTCATTTGAAATGATTGGTCAATGGTATAGGTCTCCAGTCTATTGTATAGATGGGACCCGCGGAGACGATGGGATGTACCGTTCGAACCCCGTTCGAGCCCCCATTCCACTCGAATACCCTGGTAGAGTGGTGTTCTTTAATACTATGATTTAAATGATTAAAGTGCATGCTATATTAGAATGATCTTATTGAACCCTAGGATATGAAATGAACCCTAGGGTTGAGAAGGATGAATGTACATTACCTGAACCCTGCTCTTATACTTTGAAGTGTATATTAAAGTCTTTACTCTAGCATCTAAATAGTTAAGTGATGTGGTGATTGTTTAATTTATTAAATCACGAGCTGCCTATTACACGATTAAGAACTGGGATGTGAATAGTGAGATATGCCGTATATGAAATGAGATGAGTATGATGCATGAACCCTACGCGGAACTAGGAAAGGAAGTCAAGTAGACTGAAACAAATATTGGAATGTATGGTGGAACATATTGCCTATGGACTGATTGGTTGAATGGACTTGGGTACGGAAAGTAAGCTGTGATGAGCCCATACTTGTGGGCGAATTAGTAACTTAAATGCCTAAATATTAGAGTAATATTAACTTATACATAGCATGCATTAAGATGTAAATAATATAGTTTATACATATTTGCTTGTATGCATTATATTCGTATATAAATTATTTAGCATCATTTAGTTTGCATGCATACATTATATGCATTAAATAGTTAGAAATATAGGGGCTTTGTATATAAATAATCCACATATGTTTTTATATCTTTCTTTGTGCAGTAGCAACCGTTCCTCCCTGATAAGTCATTTATGGCCAGATCAGGCAATGAACGTGGCAATGAAGAGGAGCGGAGGATGCGGATCTCGATAACCTTTCTCCACGCTCCATCTTCTTCTTTGTCTTCCCCTACTTCTATAAGAAAGAGAGAACCTCAACTGGGCTCGGTGAGATTCCGCACCAACTCCACCACTGTGAAGAGCTTCGAGTCACCTCCATCACCACCATCGTGCATCTCCAAGGTCGAGCTCCACCACACCGTGGGCCGGCGAGGTGACAGCTTGCCACATTAAGCCAGTGGACTCGTGCCAACACCGTGCACGTGTGTCACCGACTGCCACGCAAACATCATCGTGCTTCACCGCTGTGCACCCTCCCCTGTCCACCATCAACACCACCACAGCCACGCACCAGCAGCCATCCATGCATGTTTAAGACGTTTGGGAACTGAAGCCCCACAGCACCACCTCCATCTTCATTTTCCCTTCACTTCTTCCTCTTCCTTTCCCTCTTCTTTTCCCTCCACGAAAAACAATCCAAACCACCTCGCCACACCACCTTCACCAGTGCTCTTCCGCCACTGCCATCCTTGCCATCTTTGCGGATGCCACTGCCACTTACAGCGTTGGCATTCCCAGCGCGCAGCACCGCTCTTGCCGCTTGCGTGATAATACTGCATCTTGGGGTGATAATTCTGTTAAATAGGGCCCATCTTAAGAATAAAATGCACAGATAACACAACATAATTAGAATGGGAGCATTGCATACATCATATGTCAAGATTGCTTATAAAATAGTATTAATGGCCATTTGTATGAGCACTTGTCAAAGCATGCCTCAGATGAGCAATCGGACCGCACGGATGGATTCAGAGCGATGAACGGAGTCCAACGGACTCAAAATCGGCCAAATCCAACATCCGGAGCTCCTACAATGGGCCCAAGAAGTTCTGACCGTTGATCTGATGATCAACGACCCACGACGTGCCACGTGGCGCCCGCTCACCGCGACCAGATCGTTGCCTGCTTCCACCTTCACCTGGAGGACAAATCTCAGTCGTCGATCTTCGATCAAACGGCTGAGAATCGCTCGCACACCCACCCTCGCCTCGACAAAGCAGCGAGCGCAGCGGTTGGAGCGCGCACCCGCACTCACGCGACGTGGGTTCGAATCGCGTGGAGCTGAAATGCGGAGACGACGACGTGCGCGGGCGAAATTGGGTCACCCGATCAGCAGCGGACGAATGTGATCGCGAGATGTGGCGCCTGCAGATGCACCCTAACCAGACGCGTGCGATGACGCGGGCGCAAGGGCACGATCCAGGCGTGCGCCTTGCGCGAGATCCCAGCCATCCGATCGAAGATCGGACGGCTTATGGCACGCGCACAAGGATCAAGCGCGAGGAAGAACAGCTGCGGGCGAGCGACCGGCGGGAAGGGATCTTCACCAACGTTTTGGGAAGGGTTTTAGCGACGTCCCGGACGTTGCTAAAACCCCTTCTTCATTTGGAAAGCCCTTCTCCTTATTTAAACTCCTTCCAACCACCCATTCAAGTCATTCACTCCACTTTCAACTACTCTACCCCCCTCCTAGCTATTTTTAAGCCCTTTTGTAATCGTCGGAGACGACAAGCCGCCGACGGAGCCCTCTCCACCACCGTCGCTGCCTCGCCTTCCCCCCTCTCTCTATTTCTTCTTTTAGGCTTTACTTTACTTATGTTCAAGCATTTATCTAGTGTTGTAATTATGAACTAAAGTTGCATGATTAATAAAGTTATTTTTTATTCAATTGTTTGCTTTATTTTCTATTCAAGTTGCATGTTGCGAATGAAATAATTCTAACCCTAATCTCTCTCTCTCTCGCTTTTCACCCACGCCTTTTCGCAAGCAAAACCCCACGATTTTCGTGACAATAAGTGATAAGAAGAATCTGATTTTTACACCTCCCTGAGACCGACACTCGGACTCACATCCGTTTCTTTACTTTAAAACTGACATTGCAAGTTCAAACTATAACGACACTTCCAAACACACGCACACGCGCACGTTAGTTTTTGGCGCCGTTGCCGGAGAAGCAATGGATTTATTTTTTCACTTCCATTTTACATCCATGCTCACATCGTTTAACGCCCTGTCTCCTTCTACTTGATGGTTGCAGGAATTTAGCACTTGGACGGCGAAGCAACGCAACTCATGACGGTAACGAGAGAATAAGCACAACAAGGATCGGTCGTGAGTATTTCTTCACTCATGGTTGTTTGCTTGTTTGAAAATCTAAAAAAATTATAAAACTGAAAAAAGATTGGCGTGATGTATGATTGCCTGACCCACATTCTTAACACATCACCCAACAAAAAATATACACTCTAACATTCTGAATAAATTCTTAGAGTGTTCTTTTCTCTTTTTGAGTGGTGTTTGCGAAGCCACCTTGAATTGACTTGGGCCGCATTACACAACCCTAAAAACAACTCATTTAATAGAAGCTGCATGATCATTAGGATGAGTACATTAGGGTTTTAGAGCCTCTACACAATAAAAGGAAATCTACTTTCACCGAATTGTGTGCAAAACTTGATGTGCCCACTGAAACTTGTCTGAAAATATTAAGACACGTCAATCCTAAAAGACACTAAAGTAAGGATAAAACATTAAAAGACACCACATCTAAAAAAACCCTTGCTTGAAAACCATGTTTTGATAGGAGCACACACACTGAAAGTGGAAAACTAAGAGGCACTACCCCAATCAACGCCTCATCACATAACCCTAGCACAAGCACTATCCTAGCCCTTTAAAACAGAGTAGACGTGCCCTAGGAAGGACTGGGTTAAGTCTCGAGAGGTGGGGTTTTGTTCGCTGGGTACTTGGCTTTTATTCCCTTAGTAGAATCTAGTGCCTAGGCTACGAGGTAGTGTCAAACAATCGCAGTTGTGGGATCTATGGAACCGACGGCGCAAGCCAAAGGAAGAACCTTCCCTGCAATCCCCTCGTAATCAACCTAGCCAGATTAGCTTTGGGAAGGGGAGTCTAGTACTTACGGACTTAATCACCCTTTTGGAGATTTCTAGGCCTCCTAAGGAATACACCATAAGGACTAGACTTGTTTGCTTGGTTGAACACACACTTCTCGCATCTATTGCTCTTCGCATCCCCTCCTGTTCTTCTCCAGTGTATGCACGGGAGACGCTCACTACATCCCGAGTGGTTTGTTTTGGGACGGGAATCCAGGCAACTTGATTCTGCTAGAAACATAGCTGAACCTAGGGTAGATGAGGTTGAGGACCAACCCCTACCAGACACAATGGCCATCATCCAAGCCCAGATTAACACAAACCACCGACTTCAGCAGTAACAGATTCACACTATCATGCAAGCCATACACCGATTACAGAACCCACAAGGGCAACCACCACCACCTTTCCAAGGCCCACAAGGGCAACCGCCACCTGATTTACCACCATTCCAGGACCAACCTAGGCCCCTCTGCGACTTCTATAACCCTTCCGTTATTTGAGTTGAGCCTCACCTTAGGATCCCCGAAGGGGGAGATGATTTTGAGCTAAAACCAAATGTTTTGAGTCTGATTCAGAGCCACTTCCATGGAAGCTTAAATGAGGTCCCCTTCCAGCACCTAGAGGATCTTGACCGGATAGCCCGAACTGTGAAATCTAGGAACATTAGCCTTGACATTGTTTTGATTAAGATGTTCCCCTTCTCGTTGAGAGACAAGGCTTCTCACTAGCTTAGAACCCTCAGTAGACCCGTCACCACCTGGGAAGAGCTGAGGCATGCATTTCTAATGAAATTCTTCCCCATAGGAAAGACCAATGCCCTCAGGAGAGCCATTACTACCTTTACACTCCAGGGTGGGGAACAGTTCCATGAGGCGTGGGAAAGATTTAATGAACTCTTGAGGAAATGCCCACACCACGAAGTACCAAGGTGGCAATTGGCCTAGATCTTCTACCACGGTCTAGACAGCAACCTACAGAACTTCGTTGATGCCTCATGCGGAGGGAACTTCCTGAACAAAGACGAGGAGAGCGTGTTTGAGCTCTTTGAGTCTATGAGCGAAAATTCGCTCAACAATACCTCCATGACCCAGTTTAACCGATCCAGTCAACCCCGTGGCGGGATTTATGAGGTACAAGCAAATTCTGGAATGGTTGACATGGACATCATTGCCAAGAAATTAGATCGAGTGGAATTGGTGGATAAAAAGATCGATGAGCTATTGAATCAGACCAGGAACCCATTACAGACCTTCTCCCTGTCAAAGGGAGCTCACAATGTTGACCTGGCCCAGCCCTTGAGCTAATGAACCTGGAACAACCCCTGACCACGTTTCAGTGAGGGACCTTTGCTCCCTCAACCCTTGATTACTCTCTTCCCTCCCCATCGACATCTGCTATCCTTGAAGATGTGCAAGCTGTCTAAGGTTATGCTAAACCTGACCCTTTCTCCAACACTTACAACACTGGCTGGCGTAATCACCCCAACTTTGGTTGGACAAACCAGAAACCACCTCAATTCCAGAACCAGCTCAGGCCAAACCAGCAGCCAAACTTGCCCCCTATCAACTAGGACCACCTGTTAGACCTCCATACAATCAGAACAGGGCAGCCCCTCTCCTGTAGAACCAAATGGACACCCTAATAAAGATGATGGCTGAAATGAACCAGAAACATCAGGAGGAAATGGCCTTAGTAAAGGGACAGTTAAGCCAACTTTTGGATTGTAAACAACAAGAATCTCTACCTTCCCTGCCACAACCGAACCCGCGAAACGTGATTAATAGAGGCCCCAATTCGCAAGGGTTCCAGGGCAATTCCGGGTAGGCTCATATGGTTCAGCCAGCCCCACAAACACCCCCTGGGTTCAGTGCTTCTTCATCCTCGTCTTCTCAAGGATCATCCCATGGTCCTAATGCCTCTGCGAATGCGGTAACCTTGAGAAGCGGCACCAAAACCCAGGATCCCAAATGGCTGACTTTCCCCAAAACTTTACCAGCTGAAACACCCGACTCAGAAGAGGCGCTGGAAAAACCCAAGGACCCCGAGATAGACCCTATCTATGTTCAGACACCTTACCCCGAGGCCTTGGAAACAATCAAGAAGAAGAAAAGTGTTGTAGAAACTAAGGAGCTTTTGGAGATCTTTAAGCAGGTACAGATTAATATTCCGCTCCTCGAAGCCGTTAAGCACATCCTGGCTTATGGCAAGTTTTTAAAGGATGCTTGTACACCCAAACTAAGCCAAGACCTGAAGCACCTAGGAAGGTTGTGCTCTCCGAGCAAGCAAGTTCTGTAATATCAAGCAACCTTCCGCTCAAGCAAACTGACCCAGGAGCACCCTTGATTTCCTGCAATAGCGGGGACATGACATTTGATAGAGCGTTCCTGGACTTAGGTGCTTCTATCAATCTAATTCCAACAACCCTGTACCACCAATTTGGTTTCGGAAAGTTGACACCCACAGCTGTCACCATCCAGCTGGCTGACAGATCTGTGAAGACCCTGAAGGAGGTTGTCGAGGATGTGATTGTGCGGGTAAAGAACTTCTATTTCCCGGTCGACTTCTTGGTGCTCGACATGGAAGTCCTTGAAAAATTACAGAACGTACGCGTAATCTTAGGTAGATCTTTCTTAGCTACGGCTAAGGCAAACATTGATTGTGACACGGGATGTATGGAAATCGCCTTCGGAGACAAGAAAATGCAATTAGATATTTTCCGGGCAACAAAGTCTTTTGATTACGATTGCGTTGAGGAACATGATCTCGTGGAAACTTTGGTCAAGGAATGCCTTACCCTTAGTTTTATCTCAGACCACCAATCCTATAACGATTGTTCTAACCTGTCACCATCGCTACCCATGGACCTCTGTAAGGCTGATTACTATCAAACAATACCATTTGAGGAAATCAATGTTGATCAACTCCCGCCTTTCCCTTTCCCGTCGACTGTTGTTCCACCCGCACCCAAACTTAAGCCACTACCTGAGAACCTCAAGTATGTCTTCCTGGGACCTGACTAGACCTTCCCTATGATTATTAATTCTCATCTAACCCAGAATTAGGAACTCAGGTTGATTGCGACCCTTTCAGAACATTGGGCCACCATTGGATGGACCATTTCGGACTTGAGAGGAATTAGCCCCGCCTATTGCACTCATAAGATTTACTTGGAAGATGGGGCACGACCCTCCCGCCAGATGCAGAGACGATTAAAGCTAAACATGCGAGAGGTCGTTAAGAAAGAAATTATCCAACGGCTTGACACCGACATCATCTATCTTATCTCTGATAGCCCCTGGGTGAGCCGCACTCAAGTGGTTCCAAAAAAAGCCGAGCTCATCGTTGTCACCAATGAGCATGACGAATCCATCCCCACCCGCACCACCAACGCATGGCGGGTGTGTATTGATTATAGGAAGCTCAATGAAGCCACTAAGAAGGATCATTTCCCCTTGCCATTCATTGACCAGATCCTTGAAAGATTGGCAGGGAAAAAGTATTTTTGCTTCCTGGATGGACATTCAGGATATAACCAAGTCGCAATTGCTCCAGAAGATCAAGAAAAGACCACATTTACTTGGTCGTACGGCACGTTTGCATTCCATCGAATGCCGTTCGGGTTATGCAATGCGCCTGCTACCTTTCAGCGTTACATGCTAGCCATTTTTTTAGAAATGGTGGGTGAATACTTAGAGATCTTTATGGATGTTTTCTCTGTATTTGAGAATTCATTCGACCACTGTCTGAGCAACTTGGAGAAAATCCTGAAATGATGTATCAAGGTTAATCTGGTGTTAAGTTGGGAAAAGAACCATTTTATGGTTCAAGAAGGAATCATCCTCAGTCACATCGTATCGCATAGGGGCATTGAGGTGGATCGAGCTAAGGTTGATTTGATTTCCAAACTTCCTCTGCCTAGCTCGGTTCGACAGATCCGTTCATTCCTGGGGCATGTTGGCTTCTACTGAAGGTTCATTAAAGACTTCTCCCAGCTTTCCAAACCCTTAACCAACCTTCTAGCCAATGACGCCATATTCCACATGTCCTTTGATTTCATCCAGGCTTATCACACCCTTCGGGACTTAGTCTCCACAGCACCTGTTCTTCAACCCCCGGATTGGTCCCAGGACTTTGAGATTATGTGTGATGCATCAGATTTTACCATAGGCGCTGTCCTGGGACAAAGACAAGACAAGAATCCCGTGGTGATCTACTACACGAGCAAAACGTTGGACGAGGCCCAACGAAATTATACGATCATAAAGACATAATTGCTCGCTGTAGTC
The DNA here is from genome assembly GCA_037157565.1 of Thalassia testudinum. Lineage (NCBI taxonomy): Eukaryota > Viridiplantae > Streptophyta > Magnoliopsida > Alismatales > Hydrocharitaceae > Thalassia > Thalassia testudinum. Next base: position 179,893,584 of record JAZHRO010000036.1, on the reverse strand, counting down.
TTCGGACTTGAGAAGTTCCGACCTTACCTGCTGGGATCCCACGTGACCATCTATACTGACGATTCAGCCATCCGGCACCTGTTGGCTAAGAAGGACGCGAGGCCCAGGCTCATCAAATGGATCCTGCTCTTGCAGGAATTTGACCTGGAAATCCGCGACAAAGCCGGATCAAAGAATGTGGTGGTTGACCACTTTTCTAGACTTCACCCGGACCACATTGGACCCTCCCTGTCTTTATTTGACACCTTCCTCGATGAACACAATCTGGCTGTGCAAGATAAGAAATTGCCTTGGTATGCTGACTATGTCAACTATCTAGTTGTAGGACAGACCCAGCACAGCTGGTCCAGATAGCAATGGGACAGTGATGAGAACCTCGTCACAAACCCTAAAATAGCACCATTTAACCCTGATTTGCAAGAAAAATCTCCTACATAACCTTAGAAAGGCTTGGCTCAGAGAGATTCTGAGTTTGCAAAGAAAACAGAAACTGAGGGGTAAAAATGCAATTTCACCAATCCAATATGAAAACAGGGTAACTCAGGGTCCAAACATAGGTCAAAACAACCTAATAAGAAGAAAAGTGGGATGAAATAACTCAACAAGGGCTACAGCAACTCCGAAGAATTAAATGACATCTTGTAACCCTAAAAACAAACCCACTTAAATACACGAGGTTCGAGGTAGAGAAAAAATCAACTAAACCCTCTAAAATTCATAGAAAAATAATCTCTAGGGTTTATAACCTTCAATTTGGCCTTAGAAACCCATTTTGACCTACATTGAGAACCATGCCCAATTAACAACTTAATTTGGGTTTTTGCGTAAATTGACCGGTCAAACAAGGTTTAATATAGAAATAAAATTCACCATCAGAATCCTTAGGTCCTAATTAGTCATGTATAAAAACTTGAGCCTAAGAAGAAACCCTCTTGACCAGCTTTACACTTTGGTCCACATATATTTACTTTTTGGCCCTCAACTTTTGAACCCTCACATTTTGGCCCCTAACTCTCCTTCGTTCTTTGCGTTCAGGTCCCTCCTGCAAAACCTGGCCAGTACCATGCTCCGACGACCTTGCGTGGAGCATGGCGCCGCGCAGGGTGAGGGGGAGGGCCTGCTAGGTCAAATAGGGGTGCCCTGCGTCGTCAGCCAGCGCAGGAGCACCCACCTGAGTGCACTCCAACAGACGCCCCCTTGCTCCGGCGGTTTCTTCTCCTCCTCCTCTTCGCTCTGCCGCAATACCAGCAGCAGAGACTTCTTCCTGATTCTCCTCCGCGTCGCGCAATACCGGCGTGCGCTGCCTCTGCCCCGTCGTCGCCGCTGTCCTCCCCCACTGGGCATTTCTTCTCCAGCTCCGGTAGGTACGAGCCGGCAGCCTCTTCGTCCCCTTCGTCACTTTAGCTAGATTAGAATTAGTCTTCTCTATCCTCTCTCTCTTTTCCCCCTGCTATTTTTATCTAATTACCCCTCGACCGCGCTTAATCACCCTCACCTTCTCCACCTCCGGCCACACTCCGGCGACCCGCTCCCATCACTCTAGCAACCCACACGGCTCGCCGACAACCGCAGAACCTTCGCCTCCTTACCCTTATCATCCTCCGCCCTTCCACTTCCCCCAAATCGCCCTCTGCAACTCCACCGAACACACCCATTTCCCAACCCGCAGTTTGACCTAGGGCGGCCCTTAGGCTCTGCCCCTCCACCTGCAGACCCTCCGACCACCTTCGCCGTGCCACAGCGAAGGTCCTCCGCGTATCTAATTAGGCCGAGAGGCCCTTTCTCTGTAAACAGGAACTTCGCTCGGCGCCGCCATTGCTGAGGTGAAGAAGCTCCTTCGACCTGCTGCTCCAGGCACGCCACGCCCAGATCAGGCTCCCAGGCTGCGTGGGGTGTCTTCGCGAAGTGCCAGGCTGCAGTTGAGGCGAAGCCCTCGCGCGAAGGCCTCGCACGAAGCCTCGACTGCCGCTGCTTCCTCCGTGCGGGCGCCCAAATTGGGGTGGTACATTTAGTCCCACCTCGGAAACTCGCAGAGGCACGTGGGCGCTTAAAGGCAAAAAGTGCCTTAAGTTGTTCGCCTCAAATCACGGGGTGAGGTCCCCTTCACCCGCCCGATTACCCGGCCTCGTCCGCGCTCACGCCCCGCGGACCTAGCCCGACCCGACTAAGCCCGACCTGCACTCCTCGCCCACCACCGCACGCCGGTGGGCCTGGACTCGGGCGCGACCCGCGTACCCGATTACCCGATTGCTCTGGGAGAGCTTTCCTAAGAGCGAATTCAGAGAGAGAGAGACGCGGGGGAGGGTAGAGTAGGTTTTGCCCTCTGATCGAACTTTGAGTGTGCAGGCATAGGTGAAGAAGAAGAAGAGAAGGCAGGAAGGAGAAGAAGAAAGCTGAGGAAGACACTGTAGCAGCAGCAGTTTAAGTCGTCTGATTGGAAAATCAGACGACGTCCTGAAGGCAAAAGAAGAGGAAGGACTGAAGGACTGAAGAAGAAGAAGAAGAAAAGAAGAAAGAAGGAGAGACGACGTCCTGAAAACAGAAGGCAGAAGAGAAGACCACGAGGAGATAGACAAAGAAGAAGAAGAGCACGAGAGGAAGATTTGAAGAACAGAAGAAGAAGAGAAAACAAGGAAGAACAGAAGGCATAAGAGAAGACCACGAGGAGATAGACAAAGAAGAAGAAACCAAGAGCCAAAGAGAAGAGAAGACAAAGAGGAAGAAAGAAGAGAAGAAGGAGAAGCCAAATTTTCATCTCTCTCTCTCTCTCTCTTTATTTTTGTAATAAGAAATACTGTACTTCTAGAATACAACTTGCTCCCTGAGTTCGACCTCGGGAACTCTTTTATTTCCGAGTAATAAATTTTTAATTGTAACGGCAACCGTAGAGCCGTCTTATCCTATACTACAATGACTCTACTATAAGAGACGCGTCGCGGTTGTCCCCGTTAACAATTTTGGCGCCGTTGCCGGGGAGCAACGGCTATTCTAGAAGCTTTGAATTTCTTTTTAACAATTGCTAATCTTTTTCTCTCTCTTATGTGCAGGTAAAGGAAGAAAGATAGACGCAGTCGCTCCAAGGATAGGTAACCTCCTATTAAAACCCTAAAAATTCAAAGAGGAAAAACTAGGAGAAAAACAAAGAAAAACTAGGAGTAACCTGTCTTTCATAGTAATAGCTGCATGTTCTCAGAACCACTATTCCTGCACACAATTTTGAAAGGGTAATTAAGGGCTAACACATCCTTGCTTGAGCCCTAATTACCCAAACAAGGAGTTAAATGGACCAAGTAGAGCCAACATAAGATTCAACATTAGGGTTTTAGAGACACACTACTTAAATCAAGAATGGAGAAAATCCAAAAGAAGTGTGCCTAAACCATTGATTGAACATACTTATTCAGAGAAACCCTAAACAATTGGCTCTCTAAACACTTGAACCCAAAAAGAAAGGACCCAAAAGCTCTCAAAGGAATAAGAGGTAAAGTTGACCCCTTGGGTCAACCAACCTTAAAATTAGGTCACTTTCTCACTCAAAATGCCTAAGAGTTCAAGTGTAACTTTAAGCGCCCTGATCTTAAACTAAAATTGGTAGACTTAAGAGGTCAAGATCCCCATTCTGGTCTACCTGGAATCTCAGTGACAAGAGAGGTCGGGTGGGGGAAACCCTGTAACCCGTGGGGACGCTCTACCGTGTAGGGGTCTTCGCGGGACTCACCCTCTCTGGCTGCCCAGGTAATTCTCAGGTGGACGATCTTTTTGATCATGGGGTCCATCTGCCCCTAACCTCTATAGTCACCCAACATTTTGGGTGTCTTGATTGGGTCCAGCACCTGCTTATCTCATCTAGTCCTTCAGTATTTTGCAGGAGGTCCTTGAAATTCCCCCCCCCCCCCCCGAGGCCAAGCCTCGCTGCCCTTGCTTGTGCAACCAACACTCCACATACCCCACTTCTTTGATTCTGAAACAAAGTCCCCTTCTTCCATCTTGATTCAAACTTCGATTCTATATCTTGATTCCACCACCTGATTCAAAGATGCAGCCACACCAATTAAGACTACCATTCAAAAAACCTGAATATCTGAGATCCATGAAAGATAAGATGATTGAGGATGCCCTTGAATTCTATGAAATCAAATGTAAACCCTCAACACCAATAGAAAAATCTCGGGTTGATGTCCCAACAACCACAGCTTTCATCATAAATTGTGCCCAAATTCTATTGACAGAAGTTACAAAAGGATCAACCCGAGATATGCTCATGACAGGATACATTGAGATAGAAAAATTACACAAATCTGAATACCTTCAATGCTTGACAAATCCTGTACTTTGGGAACAACACCAAGATGCCCTTATAAAACGGGTAGAAATGATGAAATCAGTAGAATAAATTATCAACCAGAAATACCCGTATATACCAGAAACAGAGGATGAACCATCTTGGAACAGTAGTAAGGAACAATCCAGTTTCCCAGATCTCGGGACTGAGGCACAAAGTGGTTGTGGAATCCCAACCCAGATAGAAGACAATGTTGAATTAGGTTGGGATATTGCAGGAGAACACAATGATGAGCCAAACTTAGACCATGAATTGCCAAGCCTAGAATTCCAAAACTCCTGCAATAATGAGATCAGAACTGAACCTTTTGAGGGTATAAATTCCACCCCTTATTTTGATAAGGTGGCCCTCGAAGGTTACTCGGACTTAGGTTCTAATAATTCTACCCACATCCTAAGCCTAGAACCTAGATCTGAAACTTATTGGGAAGATTATGAGGACCCTTATGAGAAAGATCAAATTTTTACAGAATATGATTCCGGGCCTCTATTTGATGAATATCCCTCTCCAACATCCTCAGGAAATTTGATCGATTTTTCGAAAGTCATGCCAATTTATGATACAGAAACTGAGAAGTTGGATGAGTAAGGTTTTAATTGGGTCTATCCTACCAGCTTCAAGCTTGAGCCTAGACAGAATACCTTTTTAAGCCCAGAATTAACATATAGGCTAGACCCCAGTCAGGCTGCTGATTCCACATCTGATGATTTATGCTGCGGTGGAATTCATAATCATGAATCTCATTTTCGCAAACTCTCCGACAACTTCAGATCCGACTATAATTGCGGAGAGATTCTCCTTCCTGAACACGCCAGGCCCATCTACGACCTCAGTTCACATGACTCTGACTCCGACTCTGAGGTCCTGATTCCCGAGATCACTGATAACACAGAATCATTCCTTTTCGATCCTCAGAACCAAAAATAGAAAATGCCAAGAGTGATTGCAACCCAGAATTCAAATCTTTTCTCAATTCAGATTTCTTTCATCTTACAGACACTCTTCAGGCATTTGATAGTTACCCAGAGGACTCTTTACAGAAAATCACCTGTCATTCCTTTCTAGAAGAGCCCTCATACACAGTTGCCACCTCGTCTGCACACACAGAACTAATCAAAACCTCTTCCCAACCCCGACCCGCAACTGGACTCAATTTCTATTCAGATTCACCTCTCACCGAGCCGATTGCATTTCCACATCGGGTTTGGAACACTGATCAGACTACATATCATGCTCCATCATTCTCTGATCACCCCTGTAGGGTTTTCGCGTCATTCATTGATTATTCTACGGGTCCCTACTCCGACCAGGCTGATTCGACTCAACCAAACCCTGCGTTTTCACTTCCACATCCATCTGAGCTTCATAGTATATGGTGGGTTCCACACCTTTTTATCCACATCTATCAACCCACCAGATTGATTGGGTTTGGGCTGCATCATCAGCCTGTTGATCTGAACAAGCACCTGGTTGGACCAACCAGGCACTTAATCAAGGTGCTTGTATTACAAAACTCTGCTGATTTCACCATCCCCTCTCCATCGCATTTCCCGTTTGGCTGAAGGCATCAAATTTAGCGCTCAACGGGAGGCAGCCCGTCATTCTCTTTAAAAACCTGAAACCTTTTCTAAAACCTTTGTGCACTTGAAATTCACACTTTAGGATAGCCGACTCCACCTCAGGTGCTTGCATCTGAGATTAAAAATCGTCCGCAACAGTCACCTAGACCCATTCACTCATCAAAACATCTGTCCTAATGTATGAACTAAGTTGAATAAAAACCCCCTAAGTTACAATGAGGGCATTGCAAATCTTAGGCATGGGGGGGTATGAAAGTGCAAAACGTGTAAGAAAAGGTTTCAAACAAAAAATTCACATATGCCAAAAACACCATAAAAATTAAAAATTTTTCGAAAAAGAATAAGAGAATAAGAGGAGAAAGGAAATTTTGTGAAGGAGGAGAAAAGAAACAAAAGGAAAAAAGGAGCACAAAATATGAGAAACAAGTGATAGTCATTAGTAAGGAACTAAGGAATTAACCTAAGTTCTAGACCTCATTCAAGAAAATAACTAAAAAGTGCATAATGAGATTAGTAAGAACGCAAACCTTAGGCATTCTTGAATAGACTCTTAGTACCCATTAAGATCTGGACACTCCTCAAGAGGTTGAGGAAATGAAAAGTTGAAGTATTAGGTCTAAGGCTTAGGGAGTATTTGGCCTCATTAACTAATTTTTGGTTTACGGGACTCAGTAACCTAAGCACCCTAACCTCACACACAGCCTGGTTCAGTAAGCGTAAAAATCAAAATCACGCAGAAGCGTCGTAAAATTCTGAAAAGTACACCTAGAGTAGGAGCGGCTTATCAACACAAGTTGATTTGGACGAATTCCCAGCGCGGAGAGGCGGGAAATCCCCTCAAAGATGCGTAACAAAATATCATCTCCTCGGTGCTTGTCTCTTAGGATATTCACATATCCTACTGGGGGCATGTAAGCACCCTGCTGGTTCAGATTCCATGGATGGCATTATCACTAATTGTCAACTGCCAGGGTCTGAATTCGGCCACGGAACACCATGGATGGGATTATCTCGAAATCACAATAGCCAGGGTTCTGGGGGTTGCCATGGGTGGTGCTATCTCGAAGCATCGATCGCCAGGAACCCTTGAGGATTGATGATGGGAGCAATGAATCTGATACAGACCGTGTTGAAAAGCCAATCCTAGGCTAGAACTAAAAAGAAAAAGAGAGAGAAAAACTCTCCAAACAAAAATACTTTCTACTTCTCTCTCTCTTGCAAAACGCACTGCGAACTGAACCAAGGCAAAAATCATTTCAAGCACGGGGTGCTTCAACCACAAAGTCCAATAAACCTTAAGTTAGTTCTTGTGGGTCTTAAAAACCTCTGCCAAAGACTGAGGCTAAGGCTAGACAGATCTGGATCTTGGTTGGTACTAGAAGTACCTTTTAAGCCTATGGTCAGCATTCTAACATAATCTAGGTTCAAATGAAAAGGCGCTTATCTGAAGTGGTTATGAATATCATGGTCTAGACCAGAGGTTAAAACCTTAGGTTTTTGCTAAGGGACTAGCAAAAGCTAGGCATGGGGGTGTGATGAGAACCTCGTCACAAACCCTAAAATAGCACCATTTAACCCTAATTTGCAAGAAAAATCTCCTACATAACCTTAGAAAGGCTTGGCTCAGAGAGATTCTGAGTTTGCAAAGAAAACAGAAACTGATGGGTAAAAATGCAATTTCACCAATCCAATCTGAAAATAGGGTAACTCAGGGTCCAAACATAGGTCAAAACAACCTAATAAGAAGAAAAGTGGGATGAAATGACTCAACAAGGGCTACAGCAACTCCGAAGAATTAAATGGCATCCTGTAACCCTAAAAACAAACCCACTTGAATACACAAGGTTCGAGGCAGAGAAAAAATCAACTAAATCCTCTAAAATTCATAGAAAAATAATCTCTAGGGTTTATAACCTTCAATTTGGCCTTAGAAACCCATTTTGACCTACATTGAGAACCATGCCCAATTAACAACTTAATTTGGGTTTTTGCATAAATTGACCGGTCAAACAAGGTTTAATCTAGAAATAAAATTCACCATCAGAATCCTTAGGTCCTAATTAGTCATGTATAAAAACTTGAGCCTAAGAAGAAACCTTCTTGACCAACTTTACACTTTAGTCCTCATATATTTACTTTTTGGCCCTCAACTTTGAACCCTCACATTTTGGCCCGTAACTCTCCTTCGTTCTTTGCGTTCAGGTCCTTCCTGCAAAACCTGACCAGCACCATGCTCCGACGACCTTGCGCGGAGCATGGCGCCGCGCAGGGTGAGGGGGAGGGCCTGCCAGGTCAAATGGGGGTGCCCTGCGTCGTCAGCCAGCGCAGGAGCACCCCCTGGGTGCTGCGACCACCCATACTGCCCGTGCGAACGCACGGACGGTATGGGTATCCTTCCTCCGGCGTCCTCCGGCGAGGGAGACACGTCGTCTCCCTCCGCCCTCCTCTCTGGTTCTGCCCCTATAAATAGCCCCGTCGCTCCGCCGTTCTTCCCAACTCGGATCTGACGGAGATACCCCCTCACTTCCTCTCTTCCCACTCCGACAGACGCCCCCTTGCTCCGGCGGTTTCTTCTCCTCCTCCTCCTCTTCGCTCTGCCGCAATACCAGCAGCAGAGACTTCTTCCTGATTCTCCTCCGCGTCGCGCAATACCGGCGCGCGCTGCCTCTGCCCCGTCGTCGCCGCCGTCCTCCCCCATTGGGCATTTCTTCTCTAGCTCCGGTAGGTACGAGCCGGCAGCCTCTTCGTCCCCTTCGTCACTTTAGCTAGATTAGAATTAGTCTTCTCTATCCTCTCTCTCTTTTCCCCCTGCTATTTTTATCTAATTACCCCTCGACCGCGCCTAATCACCCTCACCTTCTCCACCTCCGGCCACACTCCGGCGACCCGCTCCCACCACTCCAGCAACCCACACGGCTCGCCGACCACCGCAGAACCTTCACCTCCTTACCCTGATCATCCTCCGCCCTTCCACTTCCCCCAAATCGCCCTCTGCAACTCCACCGAACACACCCATTTCCCAACTCGCAGTTTGACCTAGGGCGGCCCTTAGGCTCCGCCCCGCCACCTGCAGACCCTCCGACCACCTTCGCCGTGCCACAGCGAAGGTCCTCCGCGTATCTAATTAGGCCGAGAGGCCCTTTCTCTGTAAATAGGAACTTCGCTCGCCGCCGCCATTGCTGAGGTGAAGAAGCTCCTTCGACCTGCTACTCCAGGCACGCCACGCCCAGATCAAGCTCCCAGGCTGCGTGGGGTGTCTTCGTGAAGTGCCAGGCTGCAGTTGAGGCGAAGCCCTCGCACGAAGCCTCGACTGCCGCTGCTTCCTCCGCGCGGGTGCCCAAATTGGGGTGGGACATTTAGTCCCACCTCGGAAACTCGCAGAGGCGCGCGGGCGCTTAAAGGCAAAAAGTGCCTTAAGCTGTTCGCCTCAAATCACGGGGTGAGGTCCCCTTCACCCGCCCGATTACCCGGCCTCGTCCGCGCTCACGCCCCGCGGACCTGGCCCGACCCGACTAAGCCCGACCTGCACTCCTCGCCCACCACCGCACGCCGGTGGGCCTGGACCCGGGCGCGACCCGCGTACCCGATTACCCGGTTGCTCTGGGAGAGCTTTCCTAAGAGCGAATTCAGAGAGAGAGAGACGCGGGGGAGGGTGGAGTAGGTTTTGCCCTCTGATCGAACTTTGAGTGTGCAGGCACAGGTGAAGAAGAAGAAGAGGAGGCAGGAAGGAGAAGAAGAAAGCTGAGGAAGACACTGTAGCAGCAGCAGGCAAAAGAAGAAGAAGGACAGAAGGACTGAAGAAGAAGAAGAAAAGAAGAAAGAAGGAGAGACGACGTCCTGAAAATAGAAGGCAGAAGAGAAGACCACGAGGAGATAGACAAAGAAGAAGAAACCAAGAGCCAAAGAGAAGAGAAGACAAAGAGGAAGAAAGAAGAGAAGAAGGAGAAGCCAAATTTTCATCTCTCTCTCTCTCTCTCTCTTTATTTTTGTAATAAGAAATACTGTACTTCTAGAATACAACTTGCTCCCTGAGTTCGACCTCGGGAACTCTTTTATTTCCGAGTAATAAATTTTTAATTGTAACGGCAACCGTAGAGCCGTCTTATCCTATACTACAATGACTCTACTATAAGAGATGCGTCGCGGTTGTCCCCGTTAACAATTTTGGCGCCGTTGCCGGGGAGCAACGGCTATTCTAGAAGCTTTGAATTTCTTTTTAACAATTGCTAATCTTTTTCTCTCTCTTATGTGCAGGTAAAGGAAGAAAGATAGACGCAGTCGCTCCAAGGATAGGTAACCTCCTATTAAAACCCTAAAAATTCAAAGAGGAAAAACTAGGAGAAAAACAAAGAAAAACTAGGAGTAACCTGTCTTTCATAGTAATAGCTGCATGTTCTCAGAACCACTATTCCTGCACACAATTTTGAAAGGGTAATTAAGGGCTAACACATCCTTGCTTGAGCCCTAATTACCCAAACAAGGAGTTAAATGGACCAAGTAGAGCCAACATAAGATTCAACATTAGGGTTTTAGAGACACACTACTTAAATCAAGAATGGAGAAAATCCAAAAGAAGTGTGCCTAAACCATTGATTGAACATACTTATTCAAAGAAACCCTAAACAATAGGCTCTCTAAACACTTGAACCCAAAAAGAAAGGACCCAAAAGCTCTCAAAGGAACAAGAGGTAAAGTTGACCCCTTGGGTCAACCAACCTTAAAATTAGGTCACTTTCTCACTCAAAATACCTAAGAGTTCAAGTGTAACTTTAAGCGCCCTGATCTTAAACTAAAATTGGTAGACTTAAGAGGTCAAGATCCCCATTCTGGTCTACCTGGAATCTCAGTGACAAGAGAGGTCGGGTGGGGGAAACCCTGTAACCCATGGGGACGCTCTACCGTGTAGGGGTCTTCGCGGGACTCACCCTCTCTGGCTGCCCAGGTAATTCTCAGGTGGACGATCTTTTTGATCAAGGGGTCCATCTGCCCCGAACCTCTATAGTCACCCAACATTTTGGGTGTCTTGATTGGGTCCAGCACCTGCTTATCTCATCTAGTCCTTCAGTATTTTGCAGGAGGTCCTTGAAACCTCCTTTAGAAATTCCCCCCCCCCCGAGGCCAAGCCTCGCTGCCCTTGCTTGTGCAACCAACACTCCACATACCCCACTTCTTTGATTCTGAAACAAAGTCCCCTTCTTCCATCTTGATTCAAACTTCGATTCTATATCTTGATTCCACCACCTAATTCAAAGATGCAGCCACACCAATTAAGACTACCATTCAAAAAACCTGAATATCTGAGATCCATGAAAGATAAGATGATTGAGGATGCCCTTGAATTCTATGAAATCAAATGTAAACCCTCAACAGACAGGTTCTTGGCCGAGGCCAAGAACTATTTCTGGGATGATCCCATGCTGTTTTGCCTCTGTGTCGACCAGATCATCAGGAGGTGTATCCTTGAGAACAATGTTCAGAGTGTGCTATCTTTTTGTCATGACCAAGCTTGTGGTGGCCACTTCTCTGGAAAGAAAACGGCTGCGAAGTTTCTGCAGTCTGGATTTTACTGGCCTTCCCTATTTAAGGATGCACGCAACTTTGCCAAGACTTGCTCGCGCTGCCAAACACTAGGGACCATAACCAGAAAAGATATGATGCCCCTCCAGCCCATTTTGATTGTCGAAATCTTTGACGTTTGGGGTATCGATTTTATGGGCCCCTTTCCACCATCTAATGGCTTCGAGTGCATCCTAGTATCGGTAGACTATGTTTCTAAATGGATTGAAGCCGTTGCCACCCGCTGATGCGATCATAAGACTGTCATGGACTTTTTTAAGCAGAACATTTTTTCCCAGTTTGGAATACCAAAGGCCATGATCAGTGATGGTGGAAGCCATTTTATTCACTCCCAATTCCGTGCCCTACTTAGAAAATACGGGGTTAACCACCGCATTGCTACCCCGTATCATCCTCAAACAAATGGGCAGACCGAGGTCTCAAATAGACAAATCAAGAACATTTTACAAAAGACTGTGAGACCTGACAGGAAAGACTGGACCATACGACTAGATGATGCCTTATGGGCATACAGGACCTCTTTCAAGACCCCGATAGGCATGTTTCCTTATTGCCTGGTCTTTGGCAAAGCTGGCCACCTTCCTGTTGAATTGGAACACCGGGCTTACTAGGCTGTCAAGCAGTGTAACATGGATCCCCAGTTAGCCGGTGCGTAGAGGACGCTCCAACTCTCTGAGCTCGAAGAAATTCGTTGGGACGCCTTTGAGAATAGTTGACTGTATAAAGAGAAAATGAAAGCCGTCCACGACCGACTCATCTTTAAAAAGACCTTTGAGCCTAACCAGCAAGTCTGGCTTTTCGATGCCTGCCTAAAACTCTTTACGGGGAAACTCAGGTCCAAGTGGATGGGGCCATTTAGGGTGGTCAGGCCTCACTCCAATGGGGCGGTTGAAATCGCTGATCCGAACACTGGGCACACTTTACAGTTAATGGCCAAAGATTGAAACACTTCCTAGCCTAGGTTCCCCCAAAGGAGAGTGTCACTGTTGAACGTTACGAATCACTACGCTAACGTGTTCGATTTTGGAAAACCTGTCATTGTAGTTCAAAAGCGAAGAATTCGTGTTCAACAAATAAAATTTATACCGAAATTAAAATTCCGAGTCGAATATAGGGAGGCGGACGTTTGATTTAAAAACTACGCGTTTCTTTTTATTTGTCACGAAATAATTCAATTTAAAACTATCTAATAATTTACAATAAATAGAAGAGAGAAAGAGAGAGAGTAAGAGAGAAAGAGAATATTACAGAGATAAATCAAAATGAGATGTATGTTGAGCGCGAGAATCTACGCTAACGTGTTTGGTTTTTGGAAAAACCCGTCGTTGTAGTTCGAAAGCGAAGGATTCGTGTTCAACAAATAAAATTTATACCGAAATCAAAATTCCGGGTCGAACACAGGGAGGCGAACGTTTGATTTAAAAAACTTCGCGTTTCTTTTTATTTTGTCACGAAGAAATTCAATTTAAACTATCTAAGTATCTACAACAAATAAAAGAGAGAGAGGGAGTAAGAGAGAGAGAAAGAATACTACACATGGAAATTAAAATGAGATGTAGAATAGACAAGAAATTAATCATAAAAGAGTTCATTCGTTACAACTAGAAAATATAAAACAATTACTCTAGAAAGCATTAAAAGAATGGAGGGAGAAATGTCCTCCTCGACGATCGCTCGGAGGACGAATAGTCTATTCTAGAAAGCAGTAAATCTATATTAGAAAGCAGTAAAAAGAATAGGGAGAGAGAAATCCTCCTCGACGATTGCTTGGAGGACGAGCCGGACGGGACGACGCCTGGACGAAGGAGAACGAAGCGGGACGAAGGAGGACGAAGCAGAAGAACGGGAACGAAGCAGCACGCCGTCGTCGTCGCGGGATCCACTTCCGAAGGGGGACGAAAATTTGGACTTTATCTCGCGAGAAGCATCCCGGGTGTGGGACAAGCTTCTCTTGAGCTTTGGAGAGGTAGAGAGGAGAAGGAAGGGATGAAAATTTCGTATGGAGGGGGTCTCCTTTTATAGTTGCAAGGAGTGGGGGCAAAATGGACATTACATCTTCAAAATAATAAATAAGGGGTCTTTAGTGACGGATAAAACCGTCGCTAAAGCCCCGCCGTCGCCGTCGCCGCCGCGCCACGCGCGCCCGCTCGGCTGGCCTGCGCGCGTAACGCAGACGCACGTCCGCGTCGTCTCAGCCGTCCGATCGCGAGATCGGACGGCTTAGATCGCGCCCGCGCCCGCTGCGTAGCGCGCCGCCCGCGTGCGATCGCGCGCCCACCAGGGCGTCCAATTGCGCGTCGGCGCTATCGGGCGCGCGCGGCCGTTGGATCTTCATCCGACGCTTGTGCGCGCCCGCTCGCCCGCGCCTTCGCCCCCCTCTCCGCGGCTCGAACGTGCGACCTCCGCTTCGCCCGCAGCTGCGTAGCCGCTGCGCTACGCGGCGAAATGGTCGCGCGGACGTTTTTAAACGCGCGCGACCGCAGCCGTTGGATCGAGATCCAACGGCGGAGAGGAGACGTTGCGTGGTCTTCACAGGACTCCTGCGGCCGATTGGGCGGCTGGGATGGCGCCACGTGGCGCTATCTTGGCCGTCCATCTTCTGGAAGTTGTAGATGGTGCCACGGATGTCGGATTGACTTGATTTTTGTGTCGTTCGGCTGCGATCGTCGATCCGAATTCATCCGTGTGGTCGGATTTTCCATCTGAAGTGCGGATTTACACCATCCTGGCCCTTGATCTTCTAGGGTTCCCCGGTCTCTATCTGATGCTACGGATGCCTGATTAGGGCGATCTTGGAGTCGTTGAACTCCAATCGTCGCCCTGATCATATCCATACGGTTGGATCTTTGATCCGAGGCCCCGATAAAATATTTGCCCTGTCCAAGCACATAAAAGGAGACAATTAACCTCCATTTTATTCAAACTACTCTAAATGCAAGATGATGCATGTAATGCAATATTTATATCATGAAATGCAATCCTATGCTTAAGAACATGCATAAATAGACATTTTAAGTAGTGTAAATGTGTTTACATCATACCCCCATGCCTATCTTTTGCTAGTCCCTAGCAAAAACTATATGCTATTTATAAAAGAATTAGGTTAGATTATTTGGACCTGAGTTATTTTCAATCATTAAGAAATTGTCTACTTAAGAACTGAACTTTCAAAGACACAACAGTGCCCGGGTATCAGCCAAAATGCAGACCGCCTCAAGCCTCGCCTTATTCAAAGAAAAATTCCTTTTTCTGTTTTTACTCTCTTTTTTTAGATTTTCAAATTTTAGGGTTTAAGAGTGGCTTTCTACGGCCATTCAACTCACCCAAGATTTGATGAGAACCCTAAGTTTTAAGCATCTTATTGTGATTGTGATAGACTCGTTGACCGGCAATTAAAACGGACTTCGGATTTCTACGCCTCTAGGTGACCTCAAAAAGAATTCTGCCTAAAGGTGTATCTTTACAACCGGTAGCTTTCTCCCTACTTTTATTTTTTAACGGGGTCAACACAAGGGTGAATCCAGTGTATATCTCCCCGGTTTATTCTACTTCTCCGCTTCTTCCTAAGTGTTTTGGGAATTTTTAGTGCATTTTCTGAGCTGGGTTCTGGACAACCGGTCGATGAGCTGTTACCACCGACAACTTGCCAGCCATACTCGTGCGGCGAAGTGTGGCTTATTTCTTTTTGTTCTTTTCTCCTTTTTGATTTTTTTTTTTTTTTTAAGTAGGTGGCTTCCCTGGTCTAAGATTTACCTAAAGGCAGCAAAAAGAGAAAGGTCCAGTGACTGGGCTCTGGACAACCTACCTATGGGCTGTTACCCACGATAACTTGCCAGCCATATCACCCAAGAAGGTTCATTAGCTACCCAATTTCCGTTAAAATCGCCAAACAACGAGTCAGTGCAAAGAAAGTGTGTAGATGCTTAAGACTCAAAATTCCCTCACATCAGAGGGCGGGTTGATAAGTCGTGTACTTATCACCCAAACTTATTTACTCCAATTAAAATAAAATTCAAGTTGGCGAGAACTCGAAAAACAAATCCACATTTTAGTGGATACATAGGCTGATTAAGTCCAAAGACCTGAAGGGTCTTTGTGTTCAGAACATAATATAGTATTTCTTAAGATCGAAAATTTTCTGAAACCCAAATTCTCTTTCCTAATTTTGATTTTTTTTTTTTTTTTTTTTTTTTTTTTTAATAAAACAAATCTACGGAGCTGACGAATGAATTCAAAGATAAATATCCACCCCCCCATGCCTATCTAATGCAATGTCCTCATTGTATTAAAAAGACATAAAACAGAGTGGAAAAGCGTAGAAAGCACCTGAATTGCGTGGATATCGGGTCCGCTCCGAGATGAAAATGAAAAAGAACTGTATATGTGCTGAGTTTAGTGCCTTCAGCTAGGCACACTATACAAAGAAAAGAAATGAAGAATTCACATGTGCAGGTCAGAATTAGAATAAACAGAAGAATCCTCTGACCTGTCAGCAGAGGTCCACAGATGTGGACCAGATTGTGGTGCAGACCCACACCCCATAATCGAGAATATCTTAGGTTCTGGATAAAAATTACCCAAAACCTAAAATCAAAATGCAAGCGGGGTCGGGCCTGCGATTCGTGAGGATGCAACCCAAGGCCAAAATGTCGGGTTACAGAGAATTGAAGCTCAAAAGGATAATCGTTAAATGTGTGCTTGAGTTTGACATCCTCAAAACAAATGTCGTAAGGGTTCTGATTTGATGGTTTCAGTTTAAAAGGAACCCTTCGACTCAATCTTCCATTTCCTCCAAAACTGACTTCCCAAATCAGAATTTCCCAGCTCCTATCCTCCTCATTCGGCATATCAAATTCCATGACCTCTTGTATATTCATCACCCCGTCTGAAATCTCCAAGTCTAGATGATGTGGCAAAATCAAAATTGACTTGGGTCTAATTATCTCAGAATTAAAATCATCAATAAGCTCAACAGGGTGTAACTGATAATCAGGGCATTGAATTAATTCCTCCAGAAAATGCGATTCTGGATCTGTATCGTGTGCCCTAATAAGATCAGTTTCCTCAGTTATTGGGCTATCAAATGATCTATTAGATTCCTCAGGCCCAATTGTCTCACAAAAATCGTGATTTGAAAACTCGTGTGAGACTTCGCAACTTGAATCTTCACCATCAAAGAAATCAGGATCCGTATCAATGTATGTCCCAAAATCAGTTGTCACTTTGTGTTCCCAGGAGACATACGTTTTCTCGTAACCCGGCTCAGGGATCTCAGGTGAAGAAATCAGATCATCCTTAATTGGTTGCTTTAATTCAATCTGGTCAGCTTCGTAACACGTGTCCCCCCCAACAGGTGCCTGAGCGGGTTCTGTCATTGGCTTTCCTGAAGAGAGTTCATCCTGGGAATTATTCCAAGATTGAATCAAAGCAACCACGAATCTCATCCTCAATTTCGCTAATTTCCCAAGTAGAAACTCACCCGGGTTCTTATCCTTAACATCCTGGAGCCAATCCAACAAAGACTTGTTTACATCATCAATCATTTCAATCAGGGGCTCCAATCTCTCAATGCAAGGTATTGGCTGAACTTCTAAAGATTGAATGATATTCCTCAAGTTAGCCAGAACCTTATCTTGAACCTGATTAACCTGAACCAAATGAGTTGGTTCAGGGTTGGGCGGGTTTGACATCAATGTAGAGGAATTAACAAATTGAGATTCGTTATACCCATCCTGATAATAGGTCATTTCAGATTGTTCAAAAGATGGAGATGACCTAAAGGCAGTGAAATCAGAGGATGGGTAAGGATCAGTGTATCCTTCTTGATTGTAGATCGCATTAGGTTGTTCATGAAAGAAGGACGATCTATAATCGATGCAACTCTGAGAAGGATAGAATTGAGAATCAAAGTGTTCAGGGTTAGACCCTAAACACGGGGGTCCGAAATTGTATCCCCAATCTGAATTATCCCAACTAACTGATGGTCGATTACAATAAGAGTTGGGATAATCGTCATGTTGAGGATAATTTACAACAGGAGGGAAAGAGTGGGAATGCGTGAAATATGTGGAAGGATTCATGAGACACGGGAGGAAGAAAGGTGCCCTGCAATACAAACAATCAAACCTTTCCTTAAATGGGTTAGCCTACAGACCTACAGACTCTCAAAACCCGTCTTGAGATAAAGGAACGATTTGATCTACTTCTGTCTGTTCAATCCAACCAGTTAGAAGGAGGGACTGGGGAGAAGGTTCTTCCTTCGGCTTGCGCCTCCGGTTCCTAGTGTACCCCCCAGCCGCGATCGTTTGACTCTGCTCCCCTAGCTAGACATCAGATTGAACAGTAGAAACAGACTAATCGAAAATAATCTCGTTCTGAGTTCTGAAGAGCGAGTCCAATCCTTAAGGCCAACGTCTACTCTGTTTTATTTAGGGCTAGGTTTGAATGTGCTTTGGAATGTGATGGGCCCTTTAAATGGGTTGTGCCCTTAATGATTGATTGCTTTGTGTGTGCGTGCACAACCAGTGGTTTTCAAGCAAGATTATTTTTGATGTGGTGAATTTTAAGGTTCAAGTCTTGCTTAGTAGCTTTTAGGATTCAACTTTAGGTGTTTTCAATCAAGTTTCATTGGCACACCAGGTTTTGCAAGCACAGGTGAAGATATTTTCCTTTAAAGTTTAAAAAGAATGTGGAGTGCCTGGTAGATCCCTAAGAGTTGAACCTAATTGGCAGCTACTTGATGAGTTGATTTTATGTGAAGTGGTGCGGCCCAAACAACTCAAACAACTGGCCTCAAATGCACCACTAAGTTAGGCACACAAAGATGGTTAACTTAGAATGATTTCTACTCTTTTATGTGTTGCTTTATGTGTACTGGTCCCACAGATCAGAACCCAGTTGAGTAGAAACAAATCAATTTAGTTAAGTGCCTTTAAATGTGGGTGTACATTGTGTATTTGTTGAAAATTACCCCACAAAATTATCTTTTTACTTTTTTTTTTATATAAATGAAGGTGGAATGAATGTGAGTGAGAATCCAAACAATCAAACTATTCCTAGGATTTATGCAAACACCTAGGTTAATTGGAATTTGGATTCAATGTGGCGAATGAAATCTATGGAGGGGGAAAGAATGGGTGATAACTTACAAAACCCTTCACAGCACTTTACTCCAATCTACCGCTTTTGCTTGCCCCAAAAGAGTACCTGCAATTACAATAAGAAAGGAGAAAAGTGAGGTAAATATTTTGTAAGTTACAAAACGTGAAGAGAAATCAAAAATCGTTGCCTCCCCGGCAACGGCGCCAAAATGTTGAGCGCGAGAATCTACGCTAACGTGTTTGGTTTTTGGAAAAACCCGTCGTTGTAGTTCGAAAGCGAAGGATTCGTGTTCAACAAATAAAATTTATACCGAAATCAAAATTCCGGGTCGAACACAGGGAGGCGAACGTTTGATTTAAAAAACTTCGCGTTTCTTTTTATTTTGTCACGAAGAAATTCAATTTAAACTATCTAAGTATCTACAACAAATAAAAGAGAGAGAGGGAGTAAGAGAGAGAGAAAGAATACTACACATGGAAATTAAAATGAGATGTAGAATAGACAAGAAATTAATCATAAAAGAGTTCATTCGTTACAACTAGAAAATATAAAACAATTACTCTAGAAAGCATTAAAAGAATGGAGGGAGAAATGTCCTCCTCGACGATCGCTCGGAGGACGAATAGTCTATTCTAGAAAGCAGTAAATCTATATTAGAAAGCAGTAAAAAGAATAGGGAGAGAGAAATCCTCCTTGACGATTGCTTGGAGGACGAGCCGGACGGGACGACGCCTGGACGAAGGAGAACGAAGCGGGACGAAGGAGGACGAAGCAGAAGAACGGGAACGAAGCAGCACGCCGTCGTCGTCGCGGGATCCACTTCCGAAGGGGGACGAAAATTTGGACTTTATCTCGCGAGAAGCATCCCGGGTGTGGGACAAGCTTCTCTTGAGCTTTGGAGAGGTAGAGAGGAGAAGGAAGGGATGAAAATTTCGTATGGAGGGGGTCTCCTTTTATAGTTGCAAGGAGTGGGGGCAAAATGGACATTACATCTTCAAAATAATAAATAAGGGGTCTTTAGTGACGGATAAAACCGTCGCTAAAGCCCCGCCGTCGCCGTCGCCGCCGCGCCACGCGCGCCCGCTCGGCTGGCCTGCGCGCGTAACGCAGACGCACGTCCGCGTCGTCTCAGCCGTCCGATCGCGAGATCGGACGGCTTAGATCGCGCCCGCGCCCGCTGCGTAGCGCGCCGCCCGCGTGCGATCGCGCGCCCACCAGGGCGTCCAATTGCGCGTCGGCGCTATCGGGCGCGCGCGGCCGTTGGATCTTCATCCGACGCTTGTGCGCGCCCGCTCGCCCGCGCCTTCGCCCCCCTCTCCGCGGCTCGAACGCGCGACCTCCGCTTCGCCCGCAGCTGCGTAGCCGCTGCGCTACGCGGCGAAATGGTCGCGCGGACGTTTTTAAACGCGCGCGACCGCAGCCGTTGGATCGAGATCCAACGGCGGAGAGGAGACGTTGCGTGGTCTTCACAGGACTCCTGCGGCCGATTGGGCGGCTGGGATGGCGCCACGTGGCGCTATCTTGGCCGTCCATCTTCTGGAAGTTGTAGATGGTGCCACGGATGTCGGATTGACTTGATTTTTGTGTCGTTCGGCTGCGATCGTCGATCCGAATTCATCCGTGTGGTCGGATTTTCCATCTGAAGTGCGGATTTACACCATCCTGGCCCTTGATCTTCTAGGGTTCCCCGGTCTCTATCTGATGCTACGGATGCCTGATTAGGGCGATCTTGGAGTCGTTGAACTCCAATCGTCGCCCTGATCATATCCATACGGTTGGATCTTTGATCCGAGGCCCCGATAAAATATTTGCCCTGTCCAAGCACATAAAAGGAGACAATTAACCTCCATTTTATTCAAACTACTCTAAATGCAAGATGATGCATGTAATGCAATATTTATATCATGAAATGCAATCCTATGCTTAAGAACATGCATAAATAGACATTTTAAGTAGTGTAAATGTGTTTACATCAATGTAGAATAAACAAGGAATTTATCATTAAGAAGATTGTTCATTTCACTCTTACAACTACAAAGCATAAAACAATTACTCTAGAAAGCGATAAATTAACTCTAGAAAGCATTAAAAGAATGGAGGGAGAAATGTCATCCTCGACGATTGCTTGGAGGACGAGCAAAACTACACTAGAAAGTAGTAAATCTATACTAGAAAGCAGAAAAAAGAATAGGGAGAGAGAAATCCTCCTCGAGGGTTGCTTGGAGGACGAGCCGGACGGGACGACGCCTGGACGAAGGAGAACGAAGCAGGACGAAGCAGAAGAATGGGAATGAAGCAGCACGCCATCGTCGTTGCAGGATCCACTTCCGAAGGGGAACGAAAATTTAGACTTTATCTCGCGAGGAGCATCCCGGGTGTGGGACAAGCTTCTCTTGAGCTTTGGAGGGGTAGAGAAGAGAAGGAAGGGATGAGAATTTCGTATGGAGGGGGTCTCCTTTTATAGTTGCAAGGAGTGGGGGCAAAATGGACATTACAACTTCAAAATAATAAATAAGGGGTCTTTAGTGACGGATAAAACCGTCGCTAAAGCCCCCAACGTGGGCGTAGCTTCCGCGCCCATGCGCGCTCGCTCAGCTGCCCGCGCGCGCAACGCTTGCGCATGTTCGTCAATTCTCAGCCGTCCGATCGCGAGATCGGACGGCTTATGATGCGTCTCCGCCTGCTCGTTGTGCGCCCACCTGGCTCGTGCGATCGCGCGTTCACGCTGCGCGTTCAATCGCGCGTGAACGCTATCGGGCGCGCGCGACCGTCCGATCTCCATCTGACGCTCCACGCGCCTCAATTGCCCGCACCTTCTAGCCCCTCGCCGCGGCTCGAACCCGCGCTCGCCACTCGCGAAAGCGCGCTCGACCGCTGCGCTATGGGGCACGGATGGTCGAGCGGACGCTTTTAGGTGCGGTCGACCACAGCTGTTGGATCAAGATCCAACGGCGGAGAGCGAGCGGGTGTGGGGCCTTTGTGGAATGCGTGCGGTCGTTTGGGCGGTCGAGATGGCGCCACGTGGCGCCATCTTGGCCGTCCATCTTCTGGAAGTTGTAGATGGTGCCACGGATGTCGGATTGACTTGATTTTTGCGTCGTTGGGCTACGATCGTCGATTCGAATTCATCCGTGCAGTTGGATTTGTTATCTGAAGTGCGGATCTTCACCATCCTGGCCCTTGATCTTCTAGGGTTCCCCGATCATTATCTGATGCTATGGATGTCAGATTAGGGCGATCTTGGAGTCGTTGAACTCCAATCGTCGCCCTGATCACATCCATACGGTTGGATCTTTGATCCGAGGCCCCGATAAAATATTTACCCTATCCAAGCACATAAAAGGAGACAATTAACCTCCATTTTATTCAAACTACTCTAAATGCAAGATGATGCATGTTATGCAATATTTATATCATGAAATGCAATCCTATGCTTAGGAACATGCATAAATAGACATTTTAAGTAGTGCAAATGTGTTTACATCAGTCACCCTCATTGAAGGATGACACAAAGCACTGTCCAGTTGGAGGAGTTAAACTCAGCACTTCCTGGGAGGTAACCCAGTGGATTTAGGCTTATTCGGTATTCTACGTCACTCAGATAATATCTTTTTGAACCCCTGTGCATCCATGTATTTGCCAATGAGGACATTGTCCACTTAAGTATGGGGGAGGGTGGTAAATTGCACGATCCTGAGCTCATTTAATCAGTCTATAAAAAAAAAAATTGAATGTAGGAAGAAACTTAGACATTAGAAACTTGTCAATAGTGGGAAATAATACAAAAAGAACTTGAACACTTAGACTTTTCAGGCCTTCAGGCTTAATCAGCCCTGTTGTCCGTTAAAATATAGATTTAGCTTCAAATCCTTGCAACCTTAAGCTACTTTAATCCACCTACTAAATTAGGTGATAAGTATATGACTTATCAACTTACCCTCTGACTCAGAAAGACTTTGAGTCTAAGCATCTGCACACATTTTTGCACAGACTCACTCCTCGGAGATTTTGACAGAAATTAGGTAGCTAATAAACTCTCTAGGGTGGTATGGCTGGCAAGTTGCCTTGGGTAACAGCCCATTAGCAAGTTATCCAGAGCCCAGCCACGGGACCACTTCTTCTTCACTGCCTCTAAGTAAATTTGAGATCAGGGAAGCCACCTACCAAAAAAAAAAAAAAGGAAAAAAAAGAAAACAAAACAAACCACACTTCACCGCACAAGTATGGTTGGCAAGTGATCGTGGGTAACAGTCCATTGGTCGGTTGTCCAGAGCCCAGCTCAGTAATTGCACAAAAAGAACCAAAATACTTAAGGAAGAAGCAAGGAAGTAATACAAGCCGAGGAGATATACACTGGAAAAATTCTTGTGTTGACCCCAATTAAAACAAATGTAGGGAGAAAGCTACCGATCTAACAAATACACCTTCAGGCAAAACACTTTCTCTTCCAGTCACCTAGGGACGTAGAAACCTGGAGTCTGTCTAAATTACCATTGAGTGAGTCTATCACGATCTTCACACCAAGATGCTTAGCACTTAGAGTTTTGTCCGAGTTTTGGGTGGTTTGGGTAGCCGTAAAAAGTTACCAACCCACTCTGAATTCCAAAAAAAATCTAAAAATAAGAAAAAAAATATATATATTTACATACATTAAAGCAATGCTTCAAGCGATTCGTATTTTGCAAGACATTCGGGCGCTTGATGAGAACCTCATCATGAGCCATAACTAGCTCATTTTGACTTAATACAAAAGATAAAAGCCCCTACATAACTCAAGGAAAGGCTTAACTCAAAGGGATTCTGAGTTCGCAAAGAAAATAGAAACTAAGGGGTAAAAATGCAATTTCACCAATCCAATCTAAGAACAGGGTAACTCAGGGTCCAAACATAGGTCAAAGCAACCTAATAAGAATAAAAGTAGGATGAGATGATCTGATAAGGGCTACAGCAATTCCAAGGAACTAAATGATAATCTGTAACCTTAAAACAAACCCACTTCAATTCGCGAGGTTCAAGGCAAATTAAAAATAGAATAAACCCTCTAAAATTCATAGAAAAATAATCTCTAGGGTTTAGAACCTTCAATTTGGCCTTAGGAACCCATTTTGACCTACATTGAGAACCATGCCCAATTAACAACTTAATTTGGGTTTTTGCGTAAATTGACCGGTCAAACAAGGTTTAATCTGGAAATAAAATTACCATCATAATCCTTAGGTCCCAATTAGTCATGTATAAAAACTTGAGCCTAAGAGGAAACCTTCTTGACCAACTTTACACTTTGGTCCTCATTTATTTACTTTTTGGCCCTCAACTTTTGAACCCTCACATTTATGCCCCTAACTCTCCTTCGTTCTTTGCATCCAGGTCCCTCCTGCCAAAACCTGACCAGCACCATGCTCCGGCGACCTTGCGCGGAGCATGGCGCCGCGCAAGGTAAGGGGGAGGGTCTGGCAAGACAACCGGGGGTGCCCTGCGTCGTCAGCCGTCGCAGGAACACCCCCTGGTCGCTGCAACCCACCATACCGGCCGTGCGAACGCACGGACGGTATGGGTCTCCATCTCCGGCGTCCTCCGGCGAGGGAGACACGTCGTCTCCCTCCGCCCTCCTCTCTGATTCCGCCCCTATAAATACCCCCGTCGCTCTGCCGTTCTCAGCAGCTCGGTCCTGACGGAGAAAGACCCCCACTTCCTCTCTTCCCACTCCGACAGGAAGCCCTCCAGCTCCGACGGCCTCTCCTCTTCCTCCTCGTCGCTCTGCCGCACTACCAGCTGCAGGGTTGCCCTCCCTCGCTCTTCCCGCGCCACGCCTCACCCAGCTGGCGCCTCTCCGGCCCTCTCCTCGCCGCCGCCCCTTCCCCTGGGCATCTTCTTCTCCGGCGACAGTCGATACGACTGCCGCCTTGCTCCAGCCCCTTTCGTCTCCGTAGCTAGGTCAGAACTTCTCCCCATCTCCCCCTCTTTCTTTTCCTCACTGTCTTTTATTTGATTAAACCCTCGACCGCTCCTGTCCACCGTCACCCCCTTCGTCTCCGGCCAAACTCCGGCGAGACGCCCCCGTCGCTCCACAGCCCCATACGCCTCGCCGACCCTCACAGAACCTCCGCCTCCTCACCCTGATCAACCTCCGCCCTTCCACTTCTCGCCACTCACCCTCTGCAGACCCCCCGAACAACCCCACTTCTCCGCCCGCAGTTTGACCTAGGGCGACCCTCACGCTCCGCCCCGCCGCCTGCCAGACCCCCCACCACCTTCGCCGTGCCACGGCGAAGGTTCTTCGCGTATCTGATTAGGCCGAGAGGCCGTTCCTCTGTGGACAGGTATCTCGACCGCCGTCGCCATTGCTGCGTGGAAGGAGCACCTTCAACCTGCAGCTCTAGGTGCGATTCGCCCAGGTTCGACTCCCAGGCTGCGCGGGGCACCTCTGCGAAGCGTCCCTGGCTTGCAGCTGGGGCAAAGGCCTCGCGTGCAACCGCGAACTCCTGCAGCATCTTCAGCTGCGGGCGTCCAATTGGGGTGGGACATTTAGTCCCACCTCGGAACGTTTCAGAGGAGCGCGCCCGCATAAAGGCAAAAAGTGCCTTAGGTTCGTTGCCTCCTGAGCACGGGGTGAGGTCCCTCTCACTTACCCGCTCGACCCGGCCTCGTCCGCGACCACGCCCCGCGGACCTGGCTCGACCCGACTAAGCCCGACCTGCACTCCTCGCCCACCACGCACACCGGTGGGCCTGGACCCGGGCACGACCCGTACCCGAATACCCGGCAGCTCTGGGAGAGCTTTCCGAAGAGCGGCTTCCGTGAGAGAGAAACGCGGGGGAGAGGGTAGAATTAGGTTTTGCCCCCCTGATCAAGCTGTGCAAGTGTGCAGGCAAAGAAGAAGAAGAAAGACGGCCGCTGAACAGAGAAGGAGAAGAAGACTGAAGGAAGAAGAGCAGCCAGAGCTGCCCGAAGCAAAGGACTGCGGAAGAAGAGGAAGAAGAATTGAAGCAACACTGTAGCATCCGCGGGTTAAGTCGTCTGATTGGAAAATCAGACGACGTCCTGAAGAAAGTAGAAGACAAAGAAGAAAGAAGAAAAGAAGAGAGACGGAGCAGCCAAGCAGAAGAAGAAGAAAAGCAAGAAGAAAAGAAGAAGAGCACAGAAGGGAGATCTGAAGCAAGAAAAAAAGAACAGGAAGAACAAAAGCTAAAGAGAAGACAAAGAAGAAAAGAAGAAGAAGCCAAACCTTCATCTCTCTCTCTCTCTTTATTTTTGTAATAGAACATGTATATCTCTAGAATACAACTTGCTCCCTGAGTTCGACCTCGGGAGCTCTTTATTTTCCGAGTAAAAAAATTATATATTAGCAAATGATGGCAATAACTATCTGTACTACAACGACTTAAGAAAAGCTAGTTGCTGCCACCGTTTCGCCAGCGCTGCTTAGTCTTTGTAGATTAAGATCTTAATATATTTTCTCCTATTGACAAGTGACGAAGTGTCTAAGCAGTTACTTCTTAAATTCTGACAAAAAATAAAGGCTAGAATAAACCTTGCTAGGGACTAGCAAGGAGTAAGCATGGGGGTATGATAACACTGCATCTTGGGTGATAATTCTATTAAATAGGGCCCATCTTAAGAATAAAATGCACGGATAACACAACATAAGTAGAATGGGAGAATTGCATGCATCATACGTCAAGATTGCTTATAAAACAGTACAAATGCACTTGTCAAAGCAGGCCTCAGATGAGCAATCGGACCGCACGGATGGATTCAGAGCGACGAACGGAGTCCAACGGACTCGAAATTGGCCAAATTCGACATTCGGAGCTCCTACAATGGGCCGAAGAAGTTCTGCCCACGACGTGCCACGTGGCGCCCGCTCACCGCAACCAGATTGCCGCCCGCTTCCACCTTCACCCGAAGGACAAATCTCAGCCGTCGATCTTCGATCGAACGGCTGAGAACCGCTCGCACGCCCGCCCTCGTGGCGACAAAGCAACGGGCGCAGCGCAGCGGTTGGAGCACGCACCCACGCTCACGCGACGCGGGTTAGAATCGCATGGAGCTGAAATGCGGAGACGACGACGCGCGCGAGCGAAATTGGGCTGCCTGATCAGCAACGGACGGACGCGATCGCGAGACGTGGCACCCGCAAATGCACCCTGACCAGACGCGCGCGATGACTCAGGTGCAAGGCCGCGATCCGGGCATGCGCCTCGCGCGAGATCCCAGTCGTCCGATCTTTGATCGGACGGCTTATGGCATGTGCACATGGATCAGACGCGAGGAAGCACAGCTGCGGGCAAGCGACCGGTGGGCAAGGGTCTTCACCGACATTTTGGGAAGGATTTTTGTGACTTCCCGGACGATGCTAAAACCCCTTCTTCATTTGGAAAGCCCTTCTCCCTATTTAAACCTCTTCCAGCCACCCATTCAAGGCATTCACTCCACTTGAAACTACTCTACCCCCCTCCTAGATACCTTTAAGCCCTTTTGTAATCGCCGGAGAGGACGAGCTGCCGACGGAGCCCTCTCCACCACCGTGGCTGCCTCGCCGTCCCCCTTCTCTCTCTTTCTTCTTTTAAGCTTTACTTTACTTATGTTCAAGCATTTATCTAGTGTTGTAATTATGAACTAAAGTTGCATGATTAATGAAGTTATTTTTTATTCAATTGCTTGCTCTATTTTCTATTCAAGTTGCATGTTGCGAATGAAACAATTCTAACCTTAATCTCTCCCTCTCTCTCACTTTTCACCCGCACCTTTTCGTAAGCAAAACCCCGCGATTTTCGTGAAAATAAGTGACAAGAAGAATCCGATTTTTACGCCTCCCTGAGACCGACACTCGGACTCACATTCGTTTCTTTACTTTAAAATCGACGTCGCAAGTGCAAACTACAACGACACTTCCAAACACACGCGCACGCGCACGTCACTGCGCACACCTCCAGCTCACGCAGCAGGTAGCTCGTGCATCCTCCTTACGCCCTCATCGCCTCTAGCAGCACTGCGCTGCCCCTCATCTCCTCTCCACACCCGCAGCATTCGCCTACAGCGCGTGTGTCCTCTCGGCAGGAGCCCACCGCGCACCACCTCCAGTAGCTCCCCTCGACTCACACCACCTTCCGACGCTCCATGCGCGGCTAGCGCCTTCTCCTCCATGCGCCACACTTCCTCGCACAGCTAGCTGACCACACGCACCACCTAGCCATGCACATGCAATAGTAGCAGCCACCAGAACCCACCTTCACCGTAGCTCCGTCCAATCACCTCGGGCTGCTCTGCACATCATCGCGACCACCATTGCAGAGCCCTCGATCTAGAGATCCTCCTCCGAGCTTCACACCTCCGGCCATTCCCTCCTCATGCAAGGTCACTGGGAGGAAATCCCCTATTTTTAGTTGTATTTCTATTTACCATTCCATGCCATTGTCAAACTTATTTTTCTCATTTAATGAATATTATAATGTTGGCTATTTTGTGAAGATAACCTCCCTCTTTTCCTTAAGTACTTTATCAGCATATGTGAGCTCTATGTGCCTCATTTAAGAGGTGTTTGGGCATCGACTTTCTGCAATTTCATTTGTGAACATTAGTTTTCGAACCTTGCGAGTTGTAATAAGCCATTGCCTCCCTGTAGATACGATCCTCTCTTTTGAGTGGTTAATTTTTATTATTTTGATTAGCGGTTTTCCACCACTTGCATACTACAACATGACATTTTATGTGCGAAACAACGCAAGCGAAAATCGTCTTTTCAAATGACGTCGTTGCCGGGGAGGTATCGAGCTTGTTAAACTCGCATTCATTTATTTATTTATTCACATTTTGTTTGAGGCACATTTAAATTTGATTATTTGTTTGGTGCGAGGTACGTGTGTTCGGAGACATCTTGTCGCACCAGCCTCAGAGATCAGGCGATCCTTGACGTCGTCGGTGGAGTCGCAACACTGGGAGAAGGAGCATCACAATCTCCTCAGCAACGCCTTGGTGGACCTTGTTTCCACCGTCGGAGGAGGACATCCCGAGTGATTATCATCTTCATCTCCGCTGATCTTCAGTAGTTAGATTTTGAACACCATTTTTTGTACATTCATTGGAAGTCCCTTGTTCTGGGGTCACGTCTACATTTCAGGGCTTTGTTCCCCGCCATTGTTTTACGCCCCTGCGTGGGTAACTTTTTGCGCGTCTATTCCCATTTATTTAGGCTTAGATTTTTATTTTCTTTCGTGGATTGATTTTTCATTATTTGTGCATAAGTAGGTAAAAATAAAAAAAATACACGAGCTGCCTGCTAGAAGCTGCCTAGTCGAATCATTTAGGATTGAATGAGCAGCATCTAAATCTAATTTCCCATCTTGCATATTGCATGAAGAATGTTGGAATCTGGTATGCATTTCTAACTTTGCATTTCTATCTGTTATGCAAATGCATTTGGATTAATTTCATGACAACCTAATCTGTATTGAATAGATCTAACAAGTGATCACATTTAATTTTTTTTTGAAAATAGGACTAATTAAAGGAGGGAAATTTAAAAACTAAGGACTTGATTTTCAAACTTGGCATGCGCTTCAAAATTCAAAATCTTTTGCAGTGTATGCACACTTGTATCTTGTGCATCGAGGCATGCTTTTAGACACTCCTTAGGTTTGGAACCACTAGGACTAGAGCTTCCTATTACTGGGGTCTAAAGTGACCCAAAACTTTAGTTTAGAGGATAAGTTGCCTCCAAACCTTGCGGATTAAGGGTAGTTAAGAAGCACTGCGAAAGCAACGCTTCAAAGGAAGGGCTTGACCCTACTTGCATCCCTCTTTGCCGTGTTTGGCGGTGACTAAACTTTTTGGGCTTTAGGGACTAAGTCCCAGCTAGGTCTTCTTAGGCATATCGTAGGTTGACAAGTAGGCGCATAACTATTTAGATAACTTGATTTGTCACCTACAAGTGGACTTAAATCTCAAAAGCCTAACTGATTAAAGACCTAAAAAGTCCTCTGATTTGTGTTTGTATTGGGAGGAATTTGATTGTGGTGTGAGTTAGAATGGACCACATTGAATTTCATCCTTTCACATCTTGCCCACACCCTTACCCCCACTCTGCGATCTTTGATCCCATACGCCGCGATGGTCCATCTTTTGAAGGACAAAATGACAACCAGTGGGATCCTTTTTACTTTTATTATAGGAGTATTGGCATGGTTAGGCTCCAAATCAGTGAGCAGAACCTAGGAGCGGGATTTGCCTTACCCAATATCCCACACACCATTCAAATACCCAACCCACCCTCCCTGAATGATTATAATGGTTGGACAGAAACTCCTATGAATTATAAGCCTGAGCCTGACTTCTCTCCTGATAGTAATCATGGCCTCTCCTCCTTGAAGATGGAAATACAGAAAATGCAAGATGAAATGATTGAATTATTAAGAGAATCTTTGAGAGCAGGCCAACAAGAAAAAGAAGAAATTAACCACCCAATCTATCCCATTGAGGATGACATGCACCCCTCTACGCTAGATGCATCTCCCGTGAGAGAGCTACACCCTAAGTTGGAGGGGAATTTTGGGGATTATGTAAGGGAGAATAGCTGCTTTTCCAGGATTGATTTTGAAACCTCCCCGCTAGATGACACTTCCGTGAGAGGTCCATGCCTTAAGTTGGAGGATAATATGTATGAAAGTAGCTATACATTAGATGAAGAAAGGTGGCAACCTGAGGAAGATGATGATCAAGTTGAGTATCCACCTGAATTATATTGGAGTCAAAAGAAGGGAATGATGGTACCATTGGAAGACCTCAACCTAGATGATAGTATTTTCGTCACATTTAATGAAGTGGGCCGAAGTCAAGTTGTTAATCCTACCCTCCCTTCTGATCATGAGATGGAAATCAAACCTACCCTTAGGGAACCTAACCCTGAAAAAATTCACCTATCTGAGGAGTCTGATGATAGGAAATTTTACCCCAGATAGAGTGCCCCAAGGGATTGCGAAAATGTTAGATGAAGTTAAACCTAAGGTGAATGATGAATTGATGGTTGAGGAGGATGAATTATGTAAGGAACCTAAACTTAGGATTTGGAGTGACATTAAGGGTGATTATGTCTTATTTGAAGAATTAGCTCCCGAAGATGTCACGAAGTTGATCAAATCAGGTTTTATTAGTACACCAATTGATAATACTCTTCCTTATGAAGATCAAATAATGGAAAATGTGGAAGCAACTTCTGAGATTTATGTGGATTCACATTTAGACTCCATGGAGGATTTTAGTAAAGAACAAGAACCCGGGGATGACGTTGATAGGATAATCCCTAGATCTGTTGCTTCCAACCTGCCTTCTTTTGATTCGGAGTCACCCTCTGATTAGCTTATGTTTGAAGGCGAAATGTTGACTCCATATGTTGAAATGATCAGTGATGAAGTGCAGGTAGATACTTGTGATAGTACAAGGGATGCAATTGAGGAATTGGAAAGATTGTTAGGGATGGACATTAAGCCAACTAAATCCAACTTAGATCTTATGACCATCCCGCAACCTCGAAACTTGGACAACCTAGGCGATCCTTGGCTTAAAGACATACTCACTACTGTTTTGACTGGGGGGCTTAACAGACCAATATCTCTTGTAATGGGGTACCGGGTATGGATTGATGCTTTTTATGGTCAGTCCATCTCCCTAGGCGTTTATTTTTGCACCATTCCTTTTGGAGGATCCTTGTCATCCTTCCCCTACCCCTTTGGAGGTTGTTATGCCAGTTTATTCTTTAAAACCTCCTCCGGTGACCTAGGATGATTTCATTCCCATCCTAGTTGGGCGAGCATTTGCTATCGGGATTCATCATCAACTCGCCAACATCTTAGGCTACCTGTTTTCAAGGCCAGCATTACTTTGCTTATTTTTAGGGCTTATTTCTGTGATCCTTGAACCTGATTTGCAGGTTCTTTGGCTACTCAACTGCCAACAAAATAATGGCAGCTGATGAGAACCTCATCATGAATCCTAACTAGAACATTTTGACCTAAATAGGTATACAAAAGCTAATACAAAACCTAAGGGAAAGCATAAATCAGAGAACTATAAATTTGAGTATAAAGCAATTCACAAGGGGTAAAACTGTAATTTTACCAATGCAGTACACAAACGAAATTTCTAAGGGTCTAAACACAGGTCAAATGGGCTTAATAAGAGAGAAAGTGGGATGATTTGATCTGAAAAGGGTTATAGTGACCTCTAAGGAATTAAATGACATTTTGTAACCCTAAAACAAACCTGCCTTAATTCACGAAGTTTCAGGAAAGATAAAAATTAATTAAACCCTCTAATATTCATGAAAAAATATCCCCTAGGATTTAGAACCTTCAATTTGGCCATTGGAACCTATCTTGACCTAGATTGAGAACCATACCCAAGTTTTGACCTAATTTAGGTTTTTGTGCAAAATATCTAGTCAAACAAGGTCAAACCAAAAATCCAACGTCACCATTAGATTCCTTAGGTCCAAATTAGGGTCATACCAAAATTTGGACCTAAGAAAAGTTTGCCTTGCCCCACTTTACAAATTGGTCCTCATGAATTACTTTTTGATCCTTAACTTTTTAAACCCTTGCACTTAATCCCTCAACTTTCCCTTCGTTCTTTTCAAATCGGTCCGTCTACCACCTGCAGCAGCAACCCATGCCTCCGGCGACTTTGCGCGGAGGATGGCACCGTGCAGGGTATGGGGACTGGCACTAGAAACGAGGGGAGGGTCCCCTGCATTATCTTCTTCCGCATGGACCCCCCTCCCATGCCCTACCGACACCCATACCTCTCGTGCGAACATGCGAGAGACATGGGTCTCTTCTCCGGCCACGTCTCCGGTGCCTGTCCACGCCTCCTCCTCGTACTTTCCTTCTACCAGCACCTATTTAAGGAGCGGCAGGGGCTGCCGCTTGGATTAAGCTCGATTTGGCTAGAGAACACCCCCAAATTCGTTTCCTCCTCACTCTGGCCAACAGCCCGAAGCTTCCAACGACTCTTCCTCCCTCTTCTCGTCGCTCTGCCACCATACCAATGGCAGATCCAGCTCCACCATTCTCTTCCGCGCCAAGCCGTACCAGCTGGTACTCTCCGACCCCTTCTCCTCGTCGCCGCCCCCTCCTCTGGCACCTTCATCTCCGGCGACGGCAAAGACGTGCAGATCGCCATCTCCTCCCTTTCGTCCGCTTAGCTAGGTAAAAACTCTTCCACTTACTCTCTGCTTTATTTCCTCCTGTTAATTTGTTGTTTCCACCCCTCGACATCCACTGTCCATCTCCACCTCCGACCAGACCTCCGGCGAGGAGTCCCCGCCGCTCCACGCCTCCATCCACCTCGCCAACCGATCCCTGAGCATCGCCACCTCCCACTGATCATCCTCCGCACCTTCACCAACCGCCTACACTACCACAAACACCTCTCGACCTAACCCA
This sequence comes from Thalassia testudinum, assembly GCA_037157565.1. NCBI lineage: Eukaryota > Viridiplantae > Streptophyta > Magnoliopsida > Alismatales > Hydrocharitaceae > Thalassia > Thalassia testudinum. Next base: position 179,860,546 of record JAZHRO010000036.1, on the reverse strand, counting down.
TAAACTCGGCCACAGAGCGACCTAAGCATGCACGCCTAGGCCGCCCCGCGGCTAGCCAACCTCCGCTTCACCTTCGCTGTGATACGACGAAGGTTTTCCTCTTATCTGATAGGGCCGCAAGGTCGTGTTCATGCATTTCAGGTTCAACGTCCCTCCACCATTGACGAAGAAGCTTGAAGAGAGCTTGCTGCAGCTGTAGGCCTCTCCGCTCCAGGTGAAGTCCCCCAGGACGTGCAGAAGCCCTTGCGCACAACCTCAGCCAAGTGTTTGGCTGTGAGGACCCCTACAGCATCGGCAATTGAACGTAGCTCCTGCTGCGAGCATTCGTGAAATAGAGGTGAGACTTTTAGTCCCACCTCGTAAACTTCTGAGCGCGGCACTGCAAATAAATTGAAAAAGTGTATTGGGCTTATCGCCATCGATACACAGGGGTCAGGTCCCTCGCCTACGCATGCAGCGCGACACGCGCTCGCACTCGCCCTCGCCAGCGCTCACGTCCCACGGGTCTGGGCCGAACCTGATTACCCGACCAAGCACTCCTCGCCCACCACTGCACGCCGGTGGGTCTGGTCCCTGGCGCATTACCCGACCCGTATACCCGCCAATGCTCTGGGAGTGAACCTTTGATAGAGAAATAGAGAGAGACGTGGGGCAGGTAGGGGTTAGGTTTTGCCTAACCTTGTAATGTGCAAGGAAGCAGGAGAAGAAGAAAGGAGGGGGAGCGGCTGAGGACACTTAGCCGCACAGAGCAGCTGAGGGCACTTAGCCGCATAGAGCAGCTGAAGAAAGAGGAAGAAGATAGGAAGGAGGAAGCTGCAGAGAAAGGAAGATGAAGAGGAGAAACTAAAGACAGAAGAAAGAAGAGAAGGAGAAGCAGCCAAGAGCTGCAACAGAAGGAGCTGAAGAATAAAAAAGAAGGAAGCCTGCCGAGGAAAGGAGGATGAAGAAGAAAGTCGAGCAGAGAAGAAGAAGAAGCCAAGAGGAGAAGAACCTGCAAGGCATTGTAGCAAAGGGGCAGATAAGGCGTCTGATTCAATGAATCAGACGTCCGAGAAAGGAAAGGCAGAGAAAGAAGAGAAGGAAGAGAGAAGAGGAGAAGAACGAAAAAAAGAAAGAAAGAAAAGAAAAAAAAGAGAGATTTTGTTCCCTCTCTCTTTAATTTTTGTAAAGTAGTATACTATAGTGAATTGTGAATTTGTATGCTTCTAGAATTAAGTTTACTCCCTTAGTTCGACCTCGGAATATTCTAAATTTCGAGTCATAAATTGAAATAAACTGATCATCATTTTTCGCAACATACTACAATGATTATATACTTTTAAAACTGACGAAAGATGAGCAGTCGATTTCTGGCGCTGTTGCCGGGGAGCAACGGGCATTCTAGAAGCTATTAAATCACAATTTCTAATTGGCTACTGACTTAATCTCTCTTTTTTATTATGCAGGCACACGAAGGCAAAGAAGAAATAAGCAGCTGCACAACAACCACACCAAGGGACAGGTAATCTTCTATCCTCTCTTTTAAGCCCCTAAAATTCTAAAGAGGAAGAAAAAGAAAAGCAATCTAGGGGTTACTTGTCTCTCATAAATAGTAAATCACAAGAGTTGCCTGTTTTTCAATTTCAACACATTCTATCTGTATATCCACTAAAGGTAATTAGGGCTAAAACCTTCTTGCTTGAGCCCTAGTTACCTAATCTTGAGGCAACTAACTAGACCAATTAGAGCCAACATAAGATTCAAATCTAGGGTTTTAGAGACACACCTTCTAATCAAGAACTGAAAAGTCCCAAAAGAAGTATGAGTAAGCCATTGCTTGAAAAGACCTAATAAAGAAAAACCCTAAGCAATCTGGCTCTTAAGTCACTTGAACCTTAAAAGACAGGACCTAATAAGCTCTCACAGGAACCAATAGGTGAAGTTGATCCCTTGGATCAACTAACCTTTAAATTAGGTCACTCTTTGCACTTAAAAAGTTAAAAGTTCAAGTGAAACCCTAAGCACCTTGATCCTAATTAAAAGTGGTAGACTTAAGAGGTCAAGGTCCCCATGCTGGTCTACCTGGAATCTCAGTGACAAGAGAGGTTGGGTGGGGGAAACCCTGTAACCCGTGGGGGCTCTCTACCGTGTAGGGGTCTTCGCGGGACTCACATTCTCTGGCTGCCCAAGTAATTCTCAGGTGGATGACCTTCTGATTAAGGGGTATCATCCGCCCCGAACCTCTATAGTCACCCAATATTTTGGGTGTCTTGATTGGGTCCAGCACCTGCTAACCTCGTCCAATCCATCAGTGTATGTTTGGTAGGAGGTCCTTGAAACCTCTTCTAGAAATTCACTCTCCCCAATGCCAAGCCTCGGTACCCTTGTTTGTGCAACAACCTCTTCACATAGACCTCTCTTTTGATTCTGAACCCAATTCCCCTTCTTCTTCCACAATGTCTCAGCCTATTGAAGAAGAGAATAATCTTGAGCACCAACTCCAACGACTCAATGATCTCTTCCAGAACTTCATGAACCCACCGCAGCGTCTCATGATGCGAGATCACTATAATCCCACTACGGTGCAATTCAGCCTCGAGTTAGAATCCCGACTGGAGTACCTGATTCCAAATTGAAGCCCAACATGATCCACGCCATACCTAAATTCTATGAGTTTAACTCTGAAGACCCCTTCCAGCACATCAAACAGCTTAAGCATCTGACCCAGACCTTCCGGTCAGATGCGCAGAATCGGGATATCTGTTGAATGTACAAGTTGCTACGCTAACGCGTTTGGTTTTGAAAAACCTATCGTTGTAGCTTGAAAGTGAAGAACTCGGGTTCAACAAATAAAATTTATACCGAAATGAAAAATTCCGGGTCGAACACAGGGAGGCGGATGTTTGATTTAAAAACTACGCGTTTTTTTTTATTTGTCACGAAATAATTCAATTGATTAGAACTACTTATAATAAATAAAAGAAAGAGAGAGAGAATAAGAGAGAGAATAATACAAACAAAAATCAAAAGAGATATAGAATGCACATGGAATTCATTATCAAAAGAGATTGTTCATTACACTAAATATTACGACTAGAAAGCAGGAAAATGATTACACTAGAAAGCGGTAAATCTACTCTAGAAAGCAGTAAAAGAGTGGAGAGAGAAATATCCTCCTCGACAGTCGCTTGGAGGACGAGCTAAACTACTCTAGAAAGCAGTAAATCTATTCTAGAAAGCAGTAAAAAGAATGGGGAGAGAGATATCCGCCTCGACGGTCGCTTACAGGACGAGTCGGACGGGACGACGCCTGGACGAAGGAGGATAAAGCAGGACGAAGGAGGACGAAGCGGAAGAACGAGAACGGGGCAGCACGTCATTGTCGTTGCGGGATCCACTTCCGAAGGGGGACAAAAATTTGGACTTTATCTCGCGAGGAGCATCCCGGGTGTGGGACAAGCTTCTCTTGAGCTTTGGAGAGGTAGAGAAGAGAAGGAAGGGATGAGAATTTCGTGTGGAGGGGGTCTCCTTTTATAGTTGCAAGGAGTGGGGGCAAATTGGACATTACATCTTTAAAATATTAAATAAGGGGTCTTTAGTGATGGATAAAACTGTCGCTAAAGCCCCAACGTGGGCGTAGTAGGCGCTGCTCGCGCGCGCCAGCTCGTCTGCTCACGCATGCAACGCTTGTGCACATTTAGCGATCCTCAGTCGTCTGCGACCCAGATTGCACCTCCGCTCGCCTCACTGCGCGCCCGCCCCAACGCATGCGATGTCGCGTTACGCCGCACGTGCAATAGCACGTGAACACTATCGGGCGCACGCGGCCGTTGGATTGCGATCTGACGGTCGATAACGGCGCTCCCGCTCGCTTCAGATTTCGCCTGGCGAGGCTCGAACGCACGTCAGCGCCTCGCGATAAGGTGCTGGATCGCTGCGCTGCCTCGCCCAAAAGGTCGCGTGGACGATTTCAACGCGCCGCATCCACAACCGTTGGATCTTGATCCAACGGCGGAGAAGAGCAGATGTAGGAGCTTTAGCGGGTGCGTGCGGGCATTTGAGCGGCTGAGATGGCACCACGTGGCGCCATCTTGGCCGTCCATCTTCTGGATGTTGTAGATGGTGCTACGGGTGTCAGATTGACTTGATTTTTACGTCGTTAGGTTGCGGTCGTCGATCCAAATCCATCCGTGTGGTCGGATTTTTCATTTGAAGTGCGGATTTACATCATCTTGGCCCTTGATCTTCTAGGGTTCCCCGGTCACTATCTGATGCTATAGATGCCTGATTAGGGCGATCTTGGAGTCGTTGAACTCCAATCGTCGCCCTAATCACATCTGTACGGTTGGATCTTCGATCCGAGGCCCTGATAAAAAGTTTGCCCTGTCCAAGCACATAAAAGGAGACAATTAAGCTCCATTTTATTCAAACTACTTTAAATGCAAGATGATGCATGTTATGCAATATTTATAGCATGCAATGCAATCCTATGCTTAAGAACATGCATAAATAGACATCTTAAGTAGTGTAAACGTGTTTACATCAATATCCTACTTATGAAGATGTTCTCTTTCTCCCTTATGGACAATGCGGCCCATTGGTATCAAACACAGACCTGCCCGATCAACACTTAGGAGGAACTTCAGTCCGAGTTCTTAAAGAAGTTCTTCCCCGTTGGTCAAACTAATGCCTTGCGCCATCAGATTACTCACTTCACGCCACAGATGGGAGAACCTCTTCATGAGGCATGGGATCATTTTCAGGATCTCATGAGAAAGTGCCCCCATCACGGAGTTCCTAAATGGGAACAAGTCCAGTCTTTTTACCAAGGACTCCGTGAAGATATTAGACTGTTCGTCAATGCAACTTGCGGAGGGAATATCATGGGTCAACATGAAGACACCATGTGGGATATTCTCGAGAATATGTGCGAGAACTCCATCAACAATGACTCCATGGGACTATTCGACCGGACGAATACCTGCGCAGCGACGAACCTTAGGGGAGCACACAAGACGCAGGGCCTGTCTGCATCAATCGACCTGGAATTAATGGCCAGTTGATTGGATAAGGTCTCTATTATTGAGAAGAAGGTGGACGAGCTAACTCAGCATTTGCAGCGAGCCACCTCTGCGCAGAACTCTTCCGCACAGCCCCCTCCCGCATGGGAAACTGTGCAGCACATTTTCCACCGACCTTCTCCTGGGATGGACTCGTATCCACCCCCATATGACTCCCGGACTGGAGGGACCTCCTATCCTTTCTATTGTTGCCGGGCTAGCCCTACTCCCCCATTCTCTGACTTTTCTGAGGCTCCTCAGACCTGCGGGGACCTCAACGCCATCCCGAATGACCCATTTTCCAATACCTACAATCCTAGATGGCGAAACCATCCCAATTTCCAGTGGGTGGGAAATTCTCAGAATCTGAGACCACCTTTTCAGCCCCATCCACAAGCCCCTCGTCCTTATCAGCCGCCTCAACCTCGGCCCAACCCTACTTATCCATCCGGGCCAAACCAAGATCAAATGTCCCTTATCCTCCAGACTCTAGCTGACATTCAGAGAACGAATGCGGCTATCCAGAAGCAACATAAGGACGAAATCACAGAGGTCTGAAATCAACTTGCACAGTTGGCAAATTCTCGCCAACCTGGCACTCTTCCTTCTCAGCCTCTTCCTAACCTTAATAGTGTGCCCACCCAGCGGTGCGTTATGAACCCAAACCCGGGCTAAGCACACTTGATTTATCAGGCCCCTTCTGTTCCATCGCCTGACGGGATGGAAGCTTCAATCTCCTATGCGGGTTACCAACAATAGCAGCCCATCCTACCAACCCCTAACCAGAACCAGGTAGGAATAAATTCTGTAACAACCCGTAATGGTAAGGCGACCCAAGATCCACCTTATCCAGACCACTCCAAGCTTGGTAGTGACCCAACCCTTAGGACAGTCATGCAGGATGTTCCTATCCCTGTCTCAGACCAAAAACCTGGACCTATCCTAGAGGAACCAACCAAGGTTCCGTTTCCCGAGTCCTTGACCAAGGGAAAGCGAACAATTAAACCCGTGGCTCCTGAGGAGGACCTGGTCAAGCTCTTTGAGCAGGTCCAAATAAACATCCACTTGATGGATGAGATCCGTCACGTACCAACTTACGCACGATTTTTGAAGAATGTGTGTACACCGCAGCGTAAGCCGAGAACCAAGAGTGGGAGTCCAATTGTACTGTCAGAGCAAGCCAGCTCTGTAATCCTGAGTAGACTCCCACCCAAGGCAAAAGACCCAGGCACTCCCCTGATTTCATGTAAGATCGGTGAAACCCAGTTTGATAGGGCATTATTGGACCTAGGTGCCTCCATAAACTTGATACCCACATCCCTACTTAACCATCTAAAAGAATCTGAGCTAAAATCGACTGAGGTGACATAGTTAGCAGATCGATCTATCAAGTCACCTAAGGGAATTCTTGAGGATGTTATTGTGAGGGTGCGGGGTTTCTACTTCCCTGTAGATTTCATAGTTTTAGATATAGATGGACCCGAAAACCGAAGGGATACACCAATCATACTAGAGAGACCTTTTCTGACCACTGCAAGGGCCAATATAAGTTGTGAAGATGGCCAAATAGAACTGAAATTTGGGAATAAAACTCTCAAAATTGATATCTTTAAGGCCCAACAAGGGATCAATTGCGGTGTCATTGAATAAATTTGTGATATTAGAGCTTTGGTTGATGAACCACAACTTGAGGATAACATGATTATTCCTCATTAACCACAAGAAGATCTTGAACCGCAATTAGAGGAGTCAGACCTTGATCTAGACAAACCTATAACTCCTACCCTTGTACCCCACACTCACTCTGAACCACCCGTTGCTGCTGATCAAATCGGGAGATCAAGAAAATCCTATAGGTTACTGTTTGACCTGACAGGAAGGACTGGTCGTCCCGACTTTCAGAAGCTTTGCGGGCTTATAGGATCGCCCATAAGACCCAATTAGGCATGTCTCCTTTTAGACTGGTGTACGGGAAGGCATGTCACCTTCCCGTCGAATTGGAGCACAAAGCCTATTGGGTAGTACGGAGCTGCAACTTAGATCTTTCTAAGGCTAGAACCCACAGAAAGCATCAGATAAGCGAGATTGATGAATTACGCCCTGATGCGTATGAGAACTCGTGAATCTACAAGGAGCGGGTTAAAGCATTTCATGACAAGCACATATCTAGAAAGATCTTCCACCCTGGTCAGAAGGTCCTACTCTTTGATGCCCGACTCAAACTCTTCCCTGGGAAACTGCGATCCAAGTGAGTTGGACCATATCTTGTCTGACAGATCTTTGGAAATGGAGCAGTCGAGATCAGTCCACTCAGCCACGATTCCGAACCTTTCGTCGTGAACGGTCAGAGACTCAAACTGTTCATTGACGTAACCATTACAGATTTGGTTGAGTCATCATTTATCCTCCATTTTCCCTGAGCTTATTGCGCCCAGCCGATGGCGTAAAACTCAGCGCTTAACGGGAGGCAGCCTGTCATTCTTTCTAAAAAATCGAAACTTTTTCTGACACCTTTTTGCACTTTAGGTTCATCCTTTAGGACAACCAACTTCCCCTCAGGTACTCGTACCTGAGATTAGAAATCGTTCTCAACAGTCACCTCGACCCATCCACTCACCAAATACCTGTCCTAATGCATGAACCAAGCAAAATAAAAACCCACCTAATGTACAATGAGGACATTGCAAATCTTAGGCATGGGGGGGTATGAAAGTGCAATGAAATAACATAACAAGAAAAGGTTTCAAAAAAAAAAAAACTTTGAAGGAGGAAGAAAATGCTGGAAAACTTTATAGAAAGAGGAGGAGAAAAAGAGTAGAATGATAAAAAGGAACAAAAAATGAAAGGAAAAAAGGGATAGTCATTAGTAAGAAATTAAGGAATTAACCAAAGTTCTAGACCACATTATGGAAAAGAAGAACAAAAGTGCACAACAAAATTAGTAATAACGCAAACCTTAGGTATTCTTGGCTAGACTCTTAGTACCCGTTAAGATCTAGATATTCCTCAAGAGGTTGAGGAAAATGAAAAGCTTAAGTATTAGGTCCAAGGCTTAGGAAGTATTCAGCCTCGTTAACTGACTTTCGGTTTACGGGACTCAGTAACCTAAGCACCCAAATTCACACACACAGTCTGGTTCAGTGAGCATAAATATCAAAATCACGCAGGAGCGTTTTAAATATTCTGCAAATGTCACCTAGATTAGGAGCAGTCGATCAACACAAGTTGATTTGGACGAGTTCCCGGCGTGGAGAGGTGGGAAATTTTCCTCGAAGATGCGTAACAACATATCATATCCTCGGTGCTTGTCTCTTAGGATATTTACATATCCTACTGGGGGCATGTAAGCACTATGTTGGTTTAGATTCCATGGATGGCATTATCACAAAGTGTCAATTGCCAAGGTCTGAATTCGACCACGGAACACCATGGACGGGATTATCTCGAAATCTCGAAAGCCAGGGTTCTAGAGGTTACCAAGGGCTGTGCTATCTCGAAGCATCGACTGCCAGGGACCTTTGAGGATTGATGATGGGGACAAGGAATCCGATACAGACCGTGTTGTGAAGCCAATCCTAAGCTAGAATTAAAAAAGAAAAGGGAGAGAAAACTCTCCAAACAAATAAACCCTCTGTCTCCCTCTTACAAAACGCACTGCAAACTGAACCAAGGCTAAAAATATCTCAAGCACGGGTGCTTTAACCACAGAGTTCAATAAACTCTAGGTTGGTTCCTGCAGGCCTTAAAAACCTTTGCTAAAGACTGAGGCTAAAGCTAGACAGATCTGGATCTTGGTTGGTACTAGAGTACCTTTCAGGCCTATGACTGGCATTCTGACCTAATCAAGGATACAAGAGGAAAAGCACTTATCAAAACTTGATGGAAGAAATTCATGGTCTAGAATAAAGGTTAAAACCTTAAATTTTTGCTAAGAGGCTAGCAAAAGCTAGGCATGGGGGGTATGATGAGAACCTCATCATAAACCCTAACTAGCACATTTTAACCTAAATAAGTACACAAAAGCTCCTACAAAACCTAAGGGAAAGTCTAAATCAGAGAATTATAAATTTAAGTATAAAGCAATTCACAAGGGGTAAAACTATAATTTTACCAATGCAGTACACAAAAGGGATTTTTAACAGTCTAAACACAGGTCAAATGGGCTTAATAAAAGAGAAAGTGGGATGATTTGATCTAAAAAGGTTTATAGCAGCCTCTAGGAATTAAATGACATTCTATAACCTTAAAACAAACCTGCTTTAATTCATGAAGTTTCAGGCAAGATAAAAATCAATTAAATCCTATCAAATTCATGAAAAAATATCCCCTATGATTTAGAACCTTCAATTTGGCCATTGGAACCTATCTTGACTTAGATTGAGAACCATACCCAATTTTTGACCTAATCTGGGTTTTTGTTCAAATTGATCGGTCAAACATGGTCAAACCTAAAATTCAACTTCACCATTGGATTCCTTAGGTCCAAATTAGGGTTATATCAAAATTTGGACCTAAGGAAAGTTTGCCTTGACTCACTTTACAAATTGGTCCTCAATAATTACTTTATGACCCTTAACTTTTTGAAACCTTGCAAAAACCCCCTCAGCTTTCTCCTCACTTTCTTCATTCAGATTCCTCTGCCATTGCAGCAGGGACCCATACCACCGGCGACATTGCGAGGCGTTTTTCTCCGTGCTTGCCTGGGGAGCTACTCCTAGACTTGAAAGGGGAGTTCTTTGCGAAACCCCCTACTGCATGAGCAGCTCCCCATACCCTGAATCGCCCCATACCTCTCGTGCGAACACTCGAGAGGTATGGGTATCCTCTCCGATCATGCATCCAGCGTCGACTTCTAGCCGCGTCAGTGCGATGAACCGCCTGCCAGTGCCTATTTAAGCAAGCCCAGATCGTTCCGCACCGGGAAGACTTGTTTTGGCCGCAGAATCCCCCAGATTTCATCTCCCCTCTCTCTGGCCAAGTAGTCCGCAAGCTCCGGCGATTCTTCCTCCTCCCTCTCGTCGCTCTGCTGCCATACCTACAGCAGGGTTCACTTCGCCTCGTCCTCCCGCATCGCGCCGCACCAGTGCACGCCTGCCTGTCCTTCTCCTCATCGCCGTTATCTCCCTCAGGGCCATCTTCTCCGACGATGGCACAAACGATCCGTCCATCTTCTCTGCCCCCCTTCACTCCAACTAATCTAGATAAGCTCCCCGTCTTCCACTCTTTCATTTCCCTCATTCTATTTCACACAACACCCCTCAACCGCCACTGTTCGCCCGCATCTTCCCCATCTCCGGCCACCCTTCGCTGAGATGCCTCCGTCACTCCGCACCCCCACACGTCTCGCCACCCACCTCACAACCTCCGCCACATTCCACTAAACACCTTCCACCCATCCACAAAACGCCACACGCACTCCACGCTTCCCCCGACCTAACCCATAACTCCGGCCACAGAGCGACCTAGGCACGCATGCCTAGGCTGCCCTGCTGCCAGCCAACATCCGCTTCACCTTCGCCGTGATACAGCGAAGGTTTTCCTGTGATCTGACAAGGTCGCAAGGTTGTGTTTCCGCATTTCAGGTTTCAACCCTCTTCCGCCATTGACGAGGGCGTGAAGAAGCTTGCTCGCGAGCTCCAGGTTGTGTGCTCCAGGCTTCAGAGTCCCAGGAGGAGCGGATTGGCGTCGCGAACTCACACAGCCAAGCAATTGGCTCAGCAGGCGACCGAGGCTGTGGCAATTGGGGTAGGTCTCCTGCGAACGCGAGTGCAGAAGCGGGTGGGACATTTAGTCCCACCTCGGAAATCCTTGAAGCGCCGCAGCCGAATAAATTGAAAAAGTGCCTTACGCTTATCGCCTTCGATACATAGGGGTTAGATCCCTCACCTACGCACGCACGCCACGCGCTTGCACCCGCCCTCGCTTGCGCTCACGCCCCGCGGGCCTGGGCCGAACCAGATAACCTAACCAAGCACTCCTCGCCCACCATTGCACGCCGGTGGGCCTGGTCTCGAGCTCGTTACACAGCCCGTATACCCGCGAATGCTCTAGGAGCGAACCTTTCAGAGAGAAATAGAGAGAGAGAGAGAGACGTGGGGCGGGTAGGGGTTAGGTTTTGCCTAACCTTGTAATGTGCAGGGAAGCAGGAGAGGAAGAAAGGAGGAGGAGAGGAGCAGAAGAAAAGAAGAAGAGCCGCAGCTGCTGAAGAAAGAAGAAGGAAAAACTCAAGGCAGAGGAGTGGCTGAGGACACTTAGCCGCATAGAGCAGCTGAAGAAAGAAGAAGAAGACAGGAAGGAAGAAGCTGCAGAGAAAGGAAGATGAAGAAGAGAAACTAAAGACAGAAGAAAGAAGAAGACTCGCAGAGGGAAAAGACAAGGAAAGATAAAACAGAAGCTGAAGAGGAGAGAAGCCAACTGAAGAAGGAGAAGGCACAGTGCAAGAAGAAGAAGAAGAAGGAAGCCGAGCAGAGAAGAGAAGAAGAAGAAACCAAGAGAAGAAGAACTTGCAAGGCACTGTAGCAAAGGGGCAGATAAGGTGTCTGATTCAAAGAATCAGAAGTCCGAGGAAGGAAAGGCAGCGAAAGAAGAGAAGGAAGAGAGAAGAGGAGAAGAAAGAAAGAAAAGAAAAATAGAAGAAAAGGATTTTTTTCACTCTCTCTTTAATTTTTGTAAAGTAGTATATTATAGTGAATTGTGAGTTTGTATGCTTCTAGAATTAAATTTGCTCCCTAAGTTCGACCTCGGAATATTTTAAATTTCGAGTAATAAATTTACTTAAATTGAAATAAACTAATAATCGCTTTTCATGGTAATACTACAACGAAGATATTTTTAACACTCACGAAAGAGCGATAGCCAGTGTAGGACTACCACGAGGAGCTCTCCTGGCCAAGAGAGTGCCACGTGTACATCCTGCATCATGGGAAAGCTGCATCAAGATTGTTCCCTTAGGGAACAAGTGGATTTGAGAAATGTTGTTGACCCTTGCTAGAAACTGAATAAAAAATGCATAAATGTTTAAACGGAAACAAATAATAATGCATAACTGAAATTTTGATGGTTAATTAGCTGTTATTTCCTTTATGTTTAATTGCATGTAAGTGACTTAACCACCACTTTACTCAGCATTAGCTGACCACCGATATTTATACCCATGTTTAGGTCAGGGAGTTGAGCAGCCAGCGCCACCGGCTGCAGAGGGTGATGGGCCCAGTCGAGCTCAGCCGTAGTTGTTCTTTCACTTCCCCATTGCAGAGACTTTTTTTTGTAGTGAGTACCATTAGCATGTAGTAATTTTTTCTGCTATGTTTCTGTTATATCTCTCTCTGTTCTTGTTGTGATGGTTATGTCCGTAATAATACTTTTTCCGCTTGTGGCATGTATGTTAAGACCCGTGCTATTAAAGCCCTTTAAGACGTCTGGGATTTGGGTCAGACATCTGGTCAGACGTCTAGACATCCTCCCAGACATCTGGAAACCAAATTTTTTCGTGTACGTCCTTGCATCTGCGCGCGTGCTGCGCGTAGACAATATGCAGCAGCATTTCTTCTCTCTCTTTCCCCTCGCCGATGGAAAACCCTAATCCCAAACCTTATATAAACCCCATCCTCTCCCTTACACCGCCCACCCCCCCCCCCCCCCCCCCCCCCCCCCCACTTCTAGCCACCTTCTCCTTCCTCCGGCGAGAGCGAGAGCAGCGAGCGAAGCGGCAGAGAGGAGGAGCAACGTGAGAAGGAGAGGAGAGGAGGCTTGCGAGCTCGCCGGAGAGCTCACAATCGGTCGGCGCGTGCGCAAGGCGGAGAGGTGTGTCGGGGAGGTCCTCCCCGACACTGCTGCTGTCGAAGCAGCAGGCAAGCCAGCGTGGCGCGAGAAGGCGAAGGCAGGTTCTGGTTCTGGGATTTTCCCAGAATCAGACGTCTGGAAGAAGCTCTAGACGGCTGAGAGGTAAGTTTTGCGACGTACACCTTCCTTGCGGATACGACAATGCAGACCGTTCCGCCGAGGCACTGCTCCGTGACATTTTGAGAAGATTTTGTGTCTATGTGTGCAGGATTCATTTCGGGAAGGTGCGGGACACGCCTCCCACGGAGTTCAAACGTCTGAGCAAGGTACCAGATGGCGAGAAGCATCTCCAGACATCTGGAGAGGTGGTCGAACGTCTGGAACTAGGTCCAGACGGTTCAATAGAGTCCCTGGACGTCTGAGGAGTAGCGCAGGGTCGAGGTATGGTTCTGGACTTCCTTTAAGATGTCTGAAAGATGTTCCAAACGTCTGATATGAGTCAGGATTGCTGTTTTTGACCCGTTTAGGATCCATTTGAGGTCCGATTTTCTCAATTAAGATTCCGTTCTTCTTCGTATAAGTTCCTCTACTTGGTGGAATACTTTTATCTTGTTCTGAGTAGCCTCTTGTGGTTGATCCTTGTGATAGGACCTCGTTCTGTTGCGGATTTGGGGTTTGCGAAGGCACGTGGACCTGCCGATCAAGCCCGTATTACTCCTGGGTTTAGTAGTAGAGTGGCTCCCCTTAGCTTAATTACAAACATGAATGCATATCTGGATTGAATATTAGATCCTAGGGTATGACATGAAACCTAGGACTAGAAACACTGGAATAGTTGTATGGAATGCATGAATTGCAGTCTTTGATGAGTAAATAGAATAATAACAATTGCCTGTAATTAGATAACAGTTGCCTGTGAAATGTAAAGTACTGTTGTTAGCAACTGTTACATGTAAATTCCTGTTGTTTACAATTAAATACGAGCTGCCTGTATATGAATTGGAAATGAAAGATTGAATGTTGGAAACATGAGCTACCTGCGAATAAACCTGAAATGATGAAACCTAGTATGGCTTGGCCTGAGAAACATGAGCACGAACCCTACGGGGAATTAGGAGTAGAGCTCCTGGAAATAAATGGAATGGAACTGGAAGTGTGAATGGGGAAGTGAGCTGGCCCTTGAGTACGAAGTACCAAGGATAGCGACTGTCCCCCGGCTTAGTGCAGAGCGGAGCTAGCCGCCCTAGGGTTGGGACCCGGGGTTAGGATTGGCTACTTTGTGCCGACTTTTTGGCCCTCGCGTACATAGTACCGAGGAGAGCTACTAGTGTAGGGAGAGAGCTAGCCACCCCACGGGGCCTGGGGTTCAACTAGCCGCCTTACACCGACTTGTTAGGCCTACTGGTCAAACCAGGGTAGTCAGGCGAGAGTGCGCGGACTGTGGAGGGGTGAGACCCTTGTTTGGTTCTTAGGGGCTAGACCCCTGTTACTGAGAGGGCTACGCCCTATACTGGTTCTGTGCTGTGCTTTGGGCGCACCCGTTAACGGAGACGACCGACCGCGTGCCAATGTAGAGTAGCTACCCGTACGTTTATCACACGTGCCGTAGTCACCGTTGCGTCTGTCAGTGACCTTGGGGTGGTTGACTAAGTGTAGGACCACCACGGGGGACTCTTCCGGCCAGGGGAGCACCATGTGCTACTTCTACTCTTTGAAAAAGACTGCAATCAAGATCGTTCGCACGAGGAACATTTGAGATCAAGAAAGAGACCTGATAAATAAATGAAGTGATGAAAGAAAGAATAATTAGTTAAATAAAGAAAGAAATTGAAAACACAACTACTTGTCCACCTTTACTGTTTTAGTTAGCTGGTTGCCACTCTACTCAGCGTTTGCTGACGTTTTGTACTCATAACCTTTTCAAGTCCAGGTGTAGAGCAGCTAGAGCCTACGGCTGCAGAGGGTGTTGGGCCTAGTAGAGCCCAGTAGTTGTATGTTTTTGTTGTACTCCGTTTCCGTTGTAGTGAGTAATTTTGTTACACTTCTGTACTCTTTTATTGTAAACTTTCTATTCCTGTACCTGTTTAAATTCGCTACTGTTGTGGTGGTGTGTACTGTAGTAGTTTACTTTTTTACTGCTGTACCTTTGTTACCGTTAGTTGCTTACATGGTGAATGTGGTTTATTTTACTATTTTTTGGTTACTTCCTCGTTGGATGACTGGGTCTTGGGATTAATCGAGTCGGTCCGGTCTCGTATCTTGTAGGGATTCGGGAACCGGGTCGTAACAATGTAATATCTTTGAAATATTCTGTTCTAGTTCCATTACTGTCTATTATCTATTTTTGCTTAGTTACATTGCATGTGTAGTTGTGGAATATTTATGCATTTGGTTATTTCTCATTGGACGACTAGGTCTTGGGATTTAGTCAAGGCGAGACAATCTCGGGTTCTGTAGGGAGTCGGGATCGGGTTGTAACACTCTCCCTTATCCACACCTTCAATGGTCAAATTGAAGGCACTAACGTCCTTCTCTCTTCTTCGCAACCAAAAGCCGTCAAAGTTCGGCTACTTCGAGCCCCTTCATCGGCGCCGCTCCTCCACCAAAGCAATTTTCGTCTCCGGCGCCGGCCAATCAAAGGCGATGCCAATTCCTTATCTCATTCGTCCGCTAGATAAGTTAAACCCTTCCTCTCCCCCTCTACTTCAATTCCCTCTCTTAACCTCCACTTTCGATCACTACACTGCTTCCTCCCCCTCCATCTTCTCTTCCTCCGGCGTAGCTTCGACGAGCTCACCACACTACCACATACCATCAAATCACCCGCTACAACTCCCAAAAGCTCCGCCATATGCCTCCAACTGAAAGCCCTCATCTAATTTGGGGTTTTGTGCAGTGCATAACTCTGTCGAACACCACGCACCACTGTCACTTTCTTTGGCTCTGTCACACCTCCACACGCCCCTAATCGTCACGAGAACACCCCTATTGTCTTCGTCGTGCCTTGGCGAAGATCATGAATCTATTAATTGGGGCCTAGAGCCAATATTCATTATTTTCAGGTTCTTCACCGGACGTCTCTTCTCCGTCGTTCATCACCTCCATCGATCACCGTGCTCTGACCTCATTGCAACTCCTAAATGCTGTGGTTCCAAACCAAGAAGAGCTTCAAGCTGTCAATCGAAGTAACAAGTGGCTTCCACTGCCTTAATTTGATGAAGCCTTCATCTGCTGCGTCACACGAAGAAAGGACATGGGATTAGTCCCACATTGTGCATCAACAACGCCCGCATAACATATTAGTGGAAATTGTGCTGAAGGCTTATCGTCTTGTACAGAGAGGGGTGAGGTCCCTCATCTCACTTAGCTCGCACACCTCACCTGTGAACATGCCATGCGGGTCTGGTCCCCTGCCTGGTATTGTACAAACTCGATTACCCAATTAAAGGTCCGGTTAGGGCTTAGGGAGGAAAATCCTGAGGAGGAGGGGGGAGGGTTTTGATTCGGGATGCATGCCATGTGCCTCAGGATGCATGCCTACTCGCTCTAACACTTAGCGAGAATTCGAAGAGGCTTCTGATCCCGTGTTGTCTCTATGCTTGCTGAGGCTTTGTGCCTTGGTGGTTTAACCTGTCTGATCTCACTTGGCGACGTCTATTGAGGCCTTGGGCTTGGTTCTGAATATTGTGGATATATTGACATTTGGTTAATGTGGAATTGAGGGTTAAGTGGTTCTAACCACTGTAGCGATATTGAGTAATTTGATACTTGGGATATGTGCTTTGATTGAATGGAATAATTGGTGATTCAAATCATCATTATTTTGAGTTTTTATTCTTGTTATCCTATGATATCTTGAGATACAATTTGGTTGATATTGAATATATTTTTTTTGATTCATTATATATTATTGTGCTCATTATTTATATCATTGATTAGTACTGTGAATTCCATTTGCTCCATGTGAACGACCTCAGACTCACATTGATTTTGATTTTATAAATTTAAGTGTTGTCACATTTTTGTCGACTATACTACGACATATATCTCTTAACACTCGACGATTGCACATCAACAATAACTGCAAGAACATATTACATTATTCATTCAATTGGTAGAAGTAATCTCAACCTCAAATGAGTAAGGTTCTCTTCAATTTTAAACTTTGTTCTATCAAATTTAACAACTTGTAATCTTCGCGAGCTCAAAATTTCCCAATTCACAACTCGGTCAAAATTCAGAATAAGCATTGTTGTCATAACTTTTTCGCTATCGTAACGCTTAGTAAAGTACTTGTTTAAATGAAAGTAAGTTATTATAACAAGAGTAATAATTGATAATTCTCGGTAACCTTTCAAAACATTATTGAAACATTTAGATGCATTAGTTGTTATAGTGCCATATCTCTTCCCCCAATCGTAGCATAATGTCCAGTATGATCGATTATAATCCTTTTGTTGTATAATCCATTTATATGCTTCATCACACATACATTGAATATCCCCTAATATCCGATTGTGATCATATGCTGTTAATGTAGAACCATATGCATAAAAGCATCTCTATAAATCATTGCTTTTAAATCCCTCTCTATGCATGTTTGCTTTTATATGTCTCAAACAATGTCTATGTGAATGATCTCGTTTCGGGTTAAAATATTGAGGAACTAAATTTCTTAATTGAGGGACATAATCACTTATGATGCATATACCATCCCGATTGACAATTTCAAAGAGATACATCAAAAACCAAGCCCAATTGTTGTTATCCTCCCCTCTTTCCATAGCTACAAAAGTTAATGGAAATAATTGACCGTTTGGATTGATTACAATTGCAATTAATAAATGTCCAAGATGAGAACCATACAAATGTGTACCATCGATTGAAAGTACTGGACAATACTGAAGTCCCTTAATTGACGGATTGAAAGCCCAAAATAAATGGTGAAATTCTATTTTTCCTAGTGAAGTTGATAAGGGTACAATCATAACATGCTAAATAGTACCTGAATTTTTTCGAATCATTTCTCTCATAAATCGTTTCAGATCTAAGAAAGATTCCTTTACATTGCCACATACATGTTCCAAAGTTTTTTTTCAAACATACCAAGCCTTGACATAACTTATCTTTATTTTATCTTCGTTGTCAAAACTTGGATTTGTTTCAGAGATAAGATAAGATTTGCCATAAAATGTGATAATATGTGGTGGAGT
This sequence comes from Thalassia testudinum, assembly GCA_037157565.1. Classification (NCBI taxonomy): domain Eukaryota; kingdom Viridiplantae; phylum Streptophyta; class Magnoliopsida; order Alismatales; family Hydrocharitaceae; genus Thalassia; species Thalassia testudinum. The sequence goes on along the minus strand of JAZHRO010000036.1, from coordinate 179,842,512 downwards.
CTGAACTTTGTATTAGATTATTTATGATCTCTTAAGGTGTTTGTTGTGCAACTATGCTCCTGATCATATTTAGTCACTGTTTAATCATTAAAAGACTTGTTTATAGTTGAATGCAATTGCCACTTGTAGCAATTAACAACGCATGCAACAGTTATAAGTTTTTTCTTTGATGCAATTTTATTGTATTACATACCTTTCTGTACACTCTACTACCTTAAGTCTTGTTGTAAATCTTCTTTAGTTTTTCAACTTCTCATTATCTAATCCATTCTTTCTCCTTCTTGTTATTAAGGAAAAAATGACGTGTCATCTTGATCTATCATCCGATTTATTAAATCATTGTCATTAGGCAAATAAGGTTCTTCATTTATTGGTTCCTCTTCTAAGTCATCATTGTCACTATCGTCGCTATCAACATCTTTGTTGTTTTCTACAAAATTTTGATGAAGTCTCTTGCTAGTTACAACATTTATAATGGTTCATATACCATTACCATCAAGCTCATTGTTCTTGTTTTCATCACTTTCTTCGTGTAAATTACTTTGATGAGCCTCAATGTTAAGATCAATATTTCTATGTTTTAAAGCAACTGCTTCTACTAGATGTAACTATTATTCTAATATATGTCTCGCTTCATTTATTTGAATATGTTACAAGGAACTTAACATCCCATAATATAATGAACATGGGTCACTACTAAAGTCATAATTTGAATATAAAGCTATGCTTTCATATTGAGGGTATAGTAGTTGACTTCCTAATGACTCTATTATAATATATAAGTCGATTGTATTCTGCATACTTTCTAATAATTCTAACATCATTTGAGTTGATTCGTCAATCTTAATACCATAAGCAAATGATCTACCATCTTCGCTTGTGCACTTACACTTTAATTGAAGCTTATAATATGATTCAGAATATCTGGTAACATTATACACAGTAGATAATAAATTTTCAAATGAAGTACGATAGTTAATTTATGTATTTATCGAATAATTATCGATATAATTAATATCAAAATAAGTAGATATTACTCTACCACTCCATAAATCCTAAATAGCATAATATTGTCTGATATATCTGCATAATCAATAAAATATAAAAGTGTTATTTATTAAATAAAAAATAGTTAACCTCAAAAAGGACTTTTTAATATGAGAGAAAATTTTCATTTCTTCTCGAATGATATATTCTATATTATTTCACTAGTAAATATTTTATTTTACATGTATAATTTTAGTTCATTTTTATAAATTTTATGATTTTCATTTCTCTTTTCTGGTTAACTAAATTTACAAACTCTTTTTTAAAGATAGTTAATTATTAATAACTTAATCTTATTACTAATTTTCTGGTTGAAAAAGATTCTTTTATTAATTTTTAAATATTATTGTATGTTATTTATCACTTTACCATTTCATTTATCATTATTTTAAAATGATAATAATTTCTAATAACACATGTTCAATTTTAATCTAATTTATTTTTAATAAAATATTATATTTACATTTATTTCTTACTACATAATACATAAATTAACAATAACAATCATTTAATAATTATTAAATAATATCATTATCATTATGAAAATTATATATTTCAGTGTAAAAATAGTAGTTGCATTACAATTGAATAAAAAATAATAAATTTTTATATATTTACAAATATCAGTTACATTGCAATCATTACCATTATCAAATAAAAAATAAAAAAAATATTTAATATTATTTTACATGATATAAATGATATAATTTTACATATTATTACATTTTATAAATTTATTAATTCATAATATTTTCTATATTATTATAGGAATCAAAATAAAATAAATTATTACAAATGTATATAAAATAACTACAACTAACTATTCTTAAAAAAAAATAAAATTATCTTATTACTAAATGTAGATGTCAGAGTGGGGAGTGGAAGAAAATTCAGAACCTTAATAATATTATAATCTTAAATTTAGAATTTCAGTGAGATTATAATGCAGAGTTTTAACGTAATCGCGATCTAGAATCTCAACAAGATGAATGAATGAAGAGGAAAATTTTTAAGAGGGAAGGGAAGAGGATTTGTGATGATAAGAGGGGGAGGGGAGCATTTATATAGGCAAGAGGTCGGGTGAGGGGATGGTGGGAGGGGAGCGGGCGTAATGGTTAGGTTGAGGTCGCTGATGAACCAACGACCTTTGATAGGTTGTTGGATGATCCAGCAACCTCTGCCTAATATTCGACCATGTGTAACAATCGATCAAAGGTCGCTGGTTGATACAATTAGATCGTTGGATCATCTAACGACTTTCGCTCGACTTTTTCCACTGCCCATTACAAAGTGAGAATAGGTGATAGGCCGTCAGATGTCCTCTCTCTCTCTTCATTTATTCCCCACCCCATGCCGCATATGCTGAAAGGCCCATTCCTACCCCTTTTTCAAAAATTTCCCCCCACCTGTACCCTTTGCGCTAAAAACCCCTCGTATAAAAACCCCATCTAAAATCCCCCACTGCAATCCCAAATCCACTGTTGTGTTTGCCAAAACACTCATTTGCAATGGTACTTCTGCAAATCTCACCTTTCAAATCGGTCAGTTTGGAAGTTCAGCCACGACATTAATTAAAATCGTTGTTGAAGCTTGCGTCTTTATCCAAAGTTCCCTAAAGTGAAAGACAACATAATCAAAGATTAAGCCCATGTCTATCAAATCCTTGCCAGCAATGAGAAATTCCTTCCATGTTTGAGACTCGAAATTAAATCTGGAGAAATCACGGGCCGAAAAAGCTAAACGAAGAGCTAGAAGGGGAAAGACGCGAAACACGCTCCAAATTACCACTCGCGCGAACTGATCCCTCCCTATTCCAATCCATCCCTTCCCGTACCGTCTGGCAACGGTCATCATCCGGTGGCAGAAGCTGTAATTGTTCTAAATGGTAGGGTCGTTTCATCTATCGTTCAAATCCCTTCCTCCATTCACAACGGCAATCCAACCCCTCGAGCCCTATATAAGTCTGTAGGGTTTTCCGCCCTTACCCAAACCCTCCACCTTCGAGCGAGAGAGAGGGAGAGAGAGAGGGGGTAATGGCGAAGGAGGGAGTGGAGAAGTGGGAGAATGTGGAGGAGGAGGAGGAGGAGGAGGTGAAGTGGGCGGGGCAATACTCGTCCATGCAGGAGATACTACTGGTGGGGGAAGGGGATTTCTCCTTCTCCCTCTCCCTCGCCACCACCTTCGGCACCGCCTCCAACATCGTCGCCACTTCCCTCGACACTTACGGTAACCTCTAACGTGGCCTCGATGCTTTCCTCTGGACAAGAAAATAATCGGACGCGTACCCATCGTGCTGTGTTTCTAGTGGTTCCTTGTGATTATTGATCGGTTTCGTAAGAATCACTATTGCGTGTGTTCTCGTGATCAAAGTTGTCGCTTTTTCAAGTCGGAAGATTGGATTTTTCATCGGTTATTGTTCTGTTGCGAAGGGAAGAGGGGTTGTTGTGAAGTAGTGTTGGGAAGTAACTGGGTTTCTGAGGTAGTGCCCTTTTCCATGATTTTAGGATTGTTTGTTCTTGCATGTGTATATTGAGATGTCTTTTATTAGGAAAATAGTAGGTAGGGATATGTTTTCTGCCCCCCACATACAATGGGCGTGCTCATTGTTAGGAATACTCTTTTCGAGAGAGAGAAGGGTGAGGGAGTTTTCGATTTTGGATGGAGGTATCAGTGATTGTTTTGGTTATTTGGTTTAGTTCCCTGCTATGTGGTTTTGCTGATATATGGAAAATGGATTTCGAGGTTCTTCTTTTGTGGTTGATGGATTATTATCATGTGATTGGGTCTAATCGAGTTTGTTGAAGTGTATTGTTAATTTGATTATCAAATAGATAGCTTTCTTTTTTCAAAATTGTGCATTATCATTGTTTTCTTGTTTCCTTTTAAAAGTTTTGAAAGCTGTCGAGTCACTCTAATGCTATAGATTTTTGGATGATGATTTTGTTTTTTTGTTTTTTTTTTCAAATATAGCTGGATTCTCAAGCATGTGTGAAGATCTTTCTATTTTTGGAAAGAATTTATCTGCTCCTCTTGGATTTATTTTTCTTGCAGCTCGTGAAATCATAGGAAGTTTATATCATTTTAGTTCAAAATGGTTGAGTGCCCGTAAATTATTTTAGTTGATACGTGTGTAGTTTTTAATTATTTTAGTTGATACGTTTGTAGTTTTTAATTGTTTGTTTTGATGCCTGCACAACATTCATTTTGCTTGCAGCCATTATTTTGAGATTAATCTGCCTTACTAATGTGTCTCTGAACTATGGACATAAACAGATGCTTTGATTTCAAAATACAGCAAAGCAAAATCAAATCTGCAGAGTTTAGCGATGATGGGAGCCACGCTGTTACATGGAATCGATGCCACAAAAATGAAAATTTATACGGACTTAAGCCTTAGAAAGTTTGATAGAATAGTCTTCAATTTTCCCCATGCAGGCTTCAAAGGGAAAGAGGATAATCTTCGCTTGATTGAGTAAGCTCTTGTCTCTGTATGTGCCTCATGGTCATTGGTGTAATGACATACTACATTGGCCTTTAATCAGTGATGTCCTTTGTTGTCCAACAACCATTTTGAAGTTCCTATTTAGTATGTTAGTTAAGATCAGATCTTTCTCCACTTGACTTGCATCAGTGACTTCATGTATGGTGGTCAATTTCATTCTGCAACTTGTTAAACAAGTCATGTGTATTTCACATTTGCAAAATTTTTTATGAAAGTATCCAGGTATGGTGTTTCTTTTGTCTATTCAGTATTCACAGGAAATTGGGAAGTGCTTTCTTCAAGAATGCGAGCCGCATGCTTAGACCATATGGGGAGGTTCACGTCAGCCACAAGACCAAGGTCCCCTTCTGCCACTGGAATCTTGAAGAGCTCGCTTCCAAGAACTCTCTCATGCTTATGGAAGTGATTTTTAAACTCGAAGATTACCCTGGTTACAACAACAAGCATGGCGATGGGAATAGGTGTGACCTCCCTTTCCGTTTGGGCAAGTGCAGCACCTTCAAGTTTAGAATTGCGGAGGTTCAAGTGAAGAAATCTGCTAAGCACAAATTTGGAAGGCCTGCAGTTCCAGAAATAGATCTCTATGCTTCAACCCCGAGGAAGATACTTGGTGATGGAGTTTTGGAGGATAGATGCAGGTTAAATGGCTTTCTTGGTGCCAACTTTGTTCCTGAAAGCATTTCTCCTGTGCCAAGCATTAGGATCAACAGTCCTAAATTCCTTGCATACCCTCATGCTGGCAGTGGAGAAGTTGGTTGCTATGGTCCGCGGACTTATTTAGAGCAGGCTCAATCTGATTTTGAGAAAGAGATTGGTAGAAGAGCTCTTATGAGGTATATGGAGAGGCAACCTCCAGGAGATCACTCTGATTTCGGGGAGGAAATTTGGAGAGTAGCTCCCATGACATATATGGAGAGGCAATATCAAGGAGATCTCCATCATCAGTTTGGCAGTTTCAGAGAGGAGTGGAGGAGGAATTTGTGTCTCACCCCAGTAAGGGAATCTATTGCTTATAGAGATCCCTTCTTGATCTACTAGAAGTCCAGAGTAGACACCATCGAATTTCTCTCACCACACCACCAGAAAGAGAAGCCTATCTGTAATAGAGATCCCTTCTTTGATATATTACCAAAAGAGAAAACAGACACCAATCAGGTTCTTGGAGCAGTCTAAGTTTTGTCTTTTCTTAGGTACAATAGTTGGTGTAACCCCTCCCCTCCTTGAAGGAATGATTTTTTTTCTTTTCTGTAGATGATATGACTTTTTCTTTTCATATTGAGCTATGCACGTGAGGTGCAAGTGAGTATTAGTGGGTTATTCATTGTTTTAGCGCAGGATTATAGGAATGAGTCTAACGGCCTTCAAGCATAATATTTCTTGAGAATCAGAAAGGAGAGGACTAACCATAAACTGAAGATATTTGGTTTCGTTAGGTTGTGCTTTCCACAGAGGAATATAACCATGAGCAAGGTTGCCTGCTGCTGACGAAAGTCGTTGCGGAGGGAATTCATTCTCTTTCTCCGGTAATAGGCTGCCCCGACCCGAAATCTTTTTTTTTTCCTTTGCGTGTCACACGTCGAAGTAATTGGGATTCACAACAACCAAACAAAAATAAAACGAAGATTTAATTGAATAAGTCAATATCCACAACATGGATGCTCGCTCTAAATCCAACAAGGCAAAAACGGAAAGGGGATAACAAAGAAGCGGAGGTTTTGTCACATGCAATGGAATGCATGGATGCATTTAAAATATATTTAAGAAGAAAGTGGATCTAGTTTTACTTAAAAAGATTTTCATTACTAAAGAATTATTTTGTAGAAACAACCATTGGATTTACTTTGATTTAAAAGGGTCACAGCCGATTTATGAATCATTTTATATTAATGTAAAATTAAAATTAAAATTATGTTAAAAAAAGTATTCACTAATTTTAACTAATTTTGCATAACTTTTAAATTATTTTATATAATTTTTGAAATATTTTACATCAATGTAAAATTAATTTATGTTCAAAAAATTTACTATCACTTATCGATGTAAATTGGTGAGTTTTATTAAGAATTAAATTATACTTGTAAAAAAAAATCATCGGTAATGTTTTTATTAATAAATGGTGATAATTATTTTTTTATGTGTAAAGTTAATATAATAAATTTACACATTAAATGTTAATATATATATATATATATATATATATATATATATATATATATATATATGAGACGATGTGACCTTTTCCTTGAGATGCAAAATGCTTCACTTTTTATATTTTTATATATTTTCACTTTTATGCCATGGTAGTTATATTTCATAGTATTGTTTCTACGACTTTCCTTCCACCAACAATAAATTAGATCACAAATAGAGGATAAAAGCAAACAAACTTTTCGAACGAGATTTAACATGAAAAATGCCCTCAGAGGATAAAAATCACAAGCAAACGGAATTTTTTTACCATGTGAAGATGAGATGAGATTTTGTTTGGTACGATCAAGTGTATGTCTAAATTTCAAGCTACTTATAGGAGCATCTTAACGATTAAGATATTGAGATTTGTTTGTGAAATTTCTATAATCAAAGGGACTACATTGAGTGATTATCATATCAATGATGTCAATTATGAAGGTAAATTTGGTGAGAAATCTATAGTCAAGGTAAATATGAAAAAATGCTTTGAAGACAAATATAGGGAAATAAGGCAAAACCAGTAAAATTCTCGCTATCAAGGTAAATCCAAGAGGTGTTGAAGGCACAATCCCAACAACACCGTATGATTCACATCTCACGGTACTACTATGGTGATATTTACTGAAGATGTATGGCTGAAGCGCGCTAGCTATAGGATGGCTATTTGTCTCCTTTCTCAATATAACAAGTTAAAATCATAGGCTGCACCTATATCGTCTGCTCATCTTCGGCACCTCCTCCTTCGTGCTTCTGCCATACGTAAGTGGGGAGGGTGAAGGGGATGGGGTGAGGGAGAGGCAGACATGTCTGAAAGGACAATGGGAAGAATATTGTAAGTGACTTAAACACTCCAAGTTATATTTTGTTGCTGATTCTAAGACGTGGGATGTGATTAGTTTATTTGAAGTAACAAATATATTTTAGCAAAAAAATCTGCATTTTAACCATGTTCCATACGGATGCAAGAACATAAAAGGCATTATAAGTCACGTTTATATACAGATCAGGGCATTAATCTTTAGCTTTTTCAATAACGTTACACTTGGACGAGAGATAGAGTTTGTCACTCAATAAAATTTAGAATATGATAAGTTTAAGTGATGTTCTACATGGTAGGATAGTAAGAGTAAATGTGATATGTGAGTTTATGTATTAGAGAAAATATAGGTTGGAGTGATTTAAATATAAAAGAAAGAGTTATGATTTATTTATTTTCTATCTAATTTTAGATTATTTTATTATTATTATTTTGTTTAAAAGTAAAATAAGTGAAAATTAAATATAATAGATAAATTAATATATTATGAATGGAGATTTAATTGTTTTTTCTAATGTTTCAAAGGATTGCTTGACGGTGGTATCATCTCAAATGATGGCATTTTCAGCGTAACAATTTGGGTAGTTTTATCATTTGATTTATAGAAACCAAAGAAGCGTGAGGGGAGGAGGAAGACTTCACCGATATTTATTTCCTTTTATATTTTAAATTCTTCTCAAACCCACAATCGCTCCAATTTGGAAGGGAGAGGGAACAGAGCCATTGCTTTCTTTTTATACACAATCCGTCCAATTCCCTGCTTCACTTTCCAAAAAAAAAAAAAAAGAGGACACTTCATGTAAAATAGCAAAAACTTTTCATCACTCTTGTGAAAAAACGAAAATCTCTCTAAGCATGTCCTCTCGGGAGAAAATAATAATCTCCAGGACCTTTCTTCATTGAGATGGGTAATTTAGATGAATATGATATTATCCCCACCAAATGGAACCTCCAATCTACCCGTACGCCTCCATGCATTTTGCACGAAAGACTCCCAACGGACCACGTTCTCCCCTCGTCCCACGGTCACGCAAAGGTCCCCTCGTACGTAACCCAGTGGAATGGCAAGAGGCGTTAATTCCTTCAAGTTCAAGGGCATTCCCCCGGGCTCCGAATTTTAGTGGGAAGAAGCTCAGGCAACCGCCTCTTCTACCCTTTCACCTCCTCTAGTCCATAGAAAGAGGTGGGGAGAGAGAGGGAGAGAGAGAGGGAGGGAGAGATGGGTAGCGAGGAAGAGGAGGAGGCGAAGTGGGTAACCCACTACTCGTCCGTACACGACATGCTGATAGTGGGTGACGGCGACTTCTCCTTCTCCCTCTCCCTCGCCAAGGCCTTTGGGTCCGCTTCCAATATCGTCGCCACCTCCTTGGACACTTATGGTATATGATCTCTTTCTCCACCTTCTATGGTCCTTCCAATCTTTCTGTGAGCTAATCTGTATTGGGTGTCCGCTGAAGTGCTCTTCCATTGTTTCTGTTCTGGACCTTTGGTGCTGTCGTTACCTGCTAAGTCTGGGAAATGGATAGACTTGTTGCTTGTATGGATGGAGAGTTTGTGCTCTTTTGGGGTTTCGGCGAAATGGGTTTTCCTCCTTTTGCCGTTAGGGTATGATCTTTTACTGATTCGTGTTGCTTTTTTCACCTCACGAGTTTGTTTTGTTTGTTGTTATTATTTATCATTATTTTTCGAAAGTAGGTGCTATTTTTTATTTCCACGAGCAGATAAATTCGGGGAGTTGTTTTTTCTTTCAAATATGGTATCATAATACTTTTGCGGAGTAGAGTGAGGTTTCGTTTTTTTCAATTGATAATTAGAATGCTTTTTTCCCATGAGCTTCTCTCTTTGCATGTAATTGCTCCACTATAGGAGGTCGGTCTTTTTCTTGTTAGGTGAGTTTCAGCATGCATGTTAATCTCCTGCCCAGAATGTAAACAAGCTGGACATTTGAGTACCGCTTTCTGATTTCTACATATGTGTGGCAGTCTTATTGGTGTTGGAGAGAATACGTAGGTGGAATGATCTTGATATCATCAAGTTAGCTTACTGGACCATCGGTCCTTTGCAGTATTCTTGGTGATTTTTTTTGGAAAGTATTCTGGTGAAAATTTTGCCTTTTAAATGCCTATATGTAATCATGGTTGTGCATATCCAGCGATAATGTATTTATAACGTTGATCTCAAAGTTGCTTTTGTATTTCGGGTCTATTGGCTGTAGAAGTTGTAAATACTTTGACATCAACTAGTCCTTTGTAACTATAAATGTAGGTTAAAAGTCAATTTGTATTTGTTTGTATACAAATTTGATCCATATCTATCTGGCTATATTCCTCCACATGTAAAGAGGATGCGTAAAACTAACAAAATACACCATTCTTGTCTTTTTGGCGTTAAAATTAGACAATTTTGTTTGGATACAAAGATCTAAAGGAAGACAACTTAGATCTCAAATCTGATGCAATGATGAACAATGGAGTGTCTGTATTTTTATTCTTTGTTCTTTTATAATTGATAGCTTCATCCAATGATCAATTATTTTTATTTTGCATAGTTCACATAAATTTGAGTTGACGGTCTCCTAATTAATGTTTGGTACCATGACCTAATATGCACACCTATGGTTGGAACTCAATCACCAACCTTACTTTCAAAAGTAAACATGGAATACCATATATCTTAAAAAAGCCATACTTATATTGGTACTTATATATAATTGTTAGGCATATTTACATCCATGGCCCTGAAATTTTACTCAATTACATGTATACCCTTATAAACTTCATATATACATTTACACCCCTACAAACTTGCGTCGTTTATCACATATGCCCTTCCACTAGTGTTTAACGATACGATACATTAATCATGGTTAAGATATGGGGAAATTTACATCCATGTTCCTAAAATCATACTGAATTACATCTATACCCTTGAAAACTTCATATAACAAAGTTACTTTTTTAAAAAAAGAAAAAACTCACTTCCTCCTCCACCCTACTCCCTACAACCACCGCCCCTGCAATCACCACCTCCCTCGCACCCACCACCTCCTCCTCCACCCACCTCCCAACAGCCATTGCCTCCTCCCCTTATCCTCCTCTCTTGCACCCACCTCTTAATAGCCACCGAGGTTTTAAATATCAATATCGATGTTGTATCGACAAGTTGAAAAATGAATATATCGGGATACATTAGGGATTGATATATTGCTGAAATCGGTGAATTTTGGGAAAATCACTCAAAAAGGTCCAAAATATTACAAATTTGGAGATTAATATTTTAATAACTAGCACATCATGAAGAAATGCCTAGAAGACGAAAATTATAAATTTTCAATGAAAACATTATAGAAATGCACTAGTCGCATATTGACAAAGTTATATATTGAAAAGAAAGTATATATAACGTGATAATAATTGAAAAATGTTCATAGTAATGCTACTCATCAGAAGAAATGAAATATCAATAGTGTCAGAGTATTAATAAACTACAGCAGTGAACAAACTTGATTAATTGATGTGTTCGTTGAATTTTGTAAAATGCCACTGAAGATAACATTATTGAATTTTTACAAAGATGTCCATTGGTGGATGAATTCTTTCATTGATTAATATTTTATGTATTTTTTATATTTTAGTCCGTCGGCAAATCATGTGTCCATGTGACTGTGAGTCGCACATATCACCAATTTAACGGGAAAGCTTAGCTGCATTCCTTCCATATCGACGATGTATCGGCAATATCCATTGATATCAACGATATCATGGAAAAAAGATATGGGATGTCATATTGATATGATGTTGCCCGTCGATACCGATATATCGATGATATATCGCCGATACATCAAACCTTAGTGGCCACCACCTCCTCCACCCTCTCCGCAGCCACCACATCCAGAAGGGTCTTTATGGCCAAGCGAGGGTCGATGGATAGTTGTTGAGGTCATGGTGGTCGAAGGTGGAGATCTTTTGGGTTGAAGAACCCAAATGTGAATAAGAAGAGAGGATGAAAGGCATCTATGTGATAGGGAGATAGATGTAATTCAATAAGATTTTAAGGGCATGGAAGTAAATATATTTTTTAAAATGGTGAAAATATCATGGGTATATAGATGTCATTTTTAAACTTTATGCCATTACTTTTAATGGCATTAGAGGAATAGTTCGAGGAATATTCTCCCCAAATTGACTGAAAATTAACCTGAGGCTATAACTATGTATGGTTAGCATGTTTTCAAAGGTACAGGTGCATATATGAAGTTTATAGGGTATGGGTGTAATACAATAAGATTTCAGAGGTATAAATGTAAAATCCCTAATTGTTATAAAGCATGAGCATGTGAGTATCCAATTTTGTACGCCAAAGCCATTTCTTGCTTAGCCTATTGTAGATTGAAGTAGAAAAAGTTAGAAAAGAAACAATGGCCATGAAGATGTTGGACATAATGTTAAATATATCTCCAATTTCTAATGAAAAACCTTCATAATGGATTCCAGTATGAATTTCATTTATACAAGGTGAAGTTATGCAAATGTTGATGTAAATCAGTTGGTATTCTTGGAATATCATGCCATGTTCAATCCATTTGTTGCTGTTATGGATGTAAACGGCCAGATATGGATATGGATATAGTTGATATGGTATCAATAACCTTTATAAAGTGATTATGGATATGGAAATAGATTTCATGTAGTTATGAAAATTAAGGAACTATATCCTTAAAATACAGATACATATATAAAATGGATTATCATGATTGGTGCATGGATTTTTGATGAATAAACATGGATTACCGTATAGATGTTATACTTCTTCTAGGATTGCAATAAAGTTGGCAAGACAAGTTGGAGCGGTAGGTGTTGCTTGGAGAGTGTAAGGGGTGGTTGGGTGCTCAGAGAGTGTAGCTAGCACTCATGGGAATGGGATGGTGGATTGGAGGGGACATGTTACTAGGGCATTGGTCAATGGAGGCATCAGGGTTGGGGTGGGGGGGGGGGGTTTGTTGGCGGTGTTATTGGGGTGTTAACATTGACAATAGGGAGAGGGGTAAGTCTAGGTCCAGGCAACACTCATGGGTGTAGTGGTGGGATGTTTGCATTGACAATAGGGAGCGGGTGACTTGGGTTTGGTGGCTCCAATTGGGGTAGGATCGTGGGATGTTGGTGTAAATGATAGAGAGAGGGGTGTGCTAGGGTTTGGGTGACATTGGTTGGTGAACTTCGATTGGGTGTTGGCACCAACAAAAGAGCTTGTGAGATTGAGCAACCAAGACTTCCTAAGTAGTATGGAATCAATTCATTGATACATTGCCATTTTAAATGTCTAGCAATTTGTGACACATCTTACTTTTTTAATTTTGTGTAATTTTAGTCTGTATTAGGATTGAAGGCTAGTAAATACCCTAGGTAGGAGGTTTGAGGAGTTGGAGGTTGAATCTTATAGGAGGAGGCGAAGAAGACCAAAGAGTGTTGGAAGGAAACTTTAAAACATGACCGCAACTACTTCAATTTAAGCCTGGAAATGGTTCAAAATAGATCTAAATGGAGGCAAAGAATCTATATAGCCAACTTCACTTGGTATGGGAAAAGTGTTAGCATATGGTGGTTCTTATATTTTTTATGCTTTTCTTGTACAGGCTTATGGGTGTTTAGCTCATGTGGGGCGGTGCTGTACTTTCAATCCTTTGGTCTCTCTTTATATAAGATAACTTAGGATTTTCTATAATGATTTGAGTCATTTCATCCAAGTTGGTATCAGTGCATGGTTCTAGATCGTGGCTCTAGGTATCCCACCTTTCAAGGCCTTCGAAACCCTACCACCACATCCTGCTCTCCTCTCTCTGCCTTTGGTGTCAGTGCATAGGTGCTCCCCATCGACGGCGGCGGCAGCGACACCAGGCTTGCAGCTGGTGACACGTGCAACCGAGCCCTTGGTCGTGTAGACCTAGTTGCAGCGGAGGCGCAACAATCTGCTGAGGGTGGTGCACAGCTGGCGGCGATCTACAGTAGCCCTGGTGATATGTAGACCTAGTTGCAGTGGTGGCGCGGCGACCTGCAGAGGATAGTGCACAGACGGCGGCGACCTGCAGAGGATAGTGCACAGACGGCGGCGACCTGCAGAGGATAGTGCACAGACGGCGGCAACCAGCAGCGGCGGTGGCGGCGACCTGTGGTAGCTAGCGGCGTTTGCGACGACCAGTAGCAGGCGACACAGGGATCTGCAGAGGCTGCACGAAGTCGCCTAGTTCCTGTGCAACCTACAGGCGGCGACAGTAAGGGGCTTGTAGCCCTGATCTAAGGGCTGCAGTCCTTGTTGTCGCGGGGAGAGGGAGTCTAGGTCTCCTTGGGGCCATCTCGGGTGTTCTCCTTGCACCTGGGTTAGGTCAATGTCTGTCCAAGGGGGCCTCGTATTATTGATGCAGATCTGAATCTGATTTGTTTTAGATCTATTGGTGTTTCCCGAGCAGTGATATGCTTTTCTCCAGTTATATGGACTGTTTTGGGATGTGCATTTCCCGTTTTGTATGATCTTTAGGGTGTGTATTCCCCATATTCTTTAGATGTGGTCTGCTTGACACCTATGGCAAAATCTATGAGTCTGGTGCATCAGGAGCATTACAGGAGCCACCATGGAGTAGGGTGGCTGATCAACTCTGGTGTGTCACAGCATTTGTGCGGTGATCAGACCTATTTTCATTCGCTACAGTCTGTTCTCCCAGGAAGGACTGTATAGGTGGCTGATGGTAAATACACCCCAGTTAGGGGTAAAGGCGAGGTGTTTGGGACCCCTAGTTTGCAGTTGTCTGGTGCATTGCATGTGCTAGAATTCCCACTGAGTCTGTTACCAGTGAACAGAATCATGAAGGATCTCAACTGCAGAGTGATTTTCGATGATGCTAGATGTGTTGTTCAGGACAAGCTCACCAGAAGGACTGTTGTCAGAGGTACGGAGGAGAATGGTGTTAACCGTCTGGGATAGGAGCCATTTGCAGGAGTTACTCGATATGGTAGCGGGAGTGTTCTACAGTGGCAGTTCGTCTTGGGCACTTGTCTCTGGATTGCCTTAGGAGGGTGATACCACATATTTCCCCAGCTGCTACCATATAGTGTGATGCTTGCCAATTGGGTAAGCACCATTGATTTTCTTTTCCAACTAGCATATCTCTTGAATCCTTTACATTATTTCAGTCTCTCCATATGGATGTATGAGGACCGAGTAGAGTCCCAGATCGGATGGGACATCGGTACTACCTGATTGTCATAGATGATTTCTCTAGAGCCATGTGGGTGCTCTCGTTGAAAAGCAAGGCAGAGGTTGGAGGATGCATAAAGACTCTTCTTCTAGAAATCAGTATATAGTATTCAGCCATAGCGAAGATAGTGCAGATTGATAATGCTATTGAGTTTTGCATTGCTAGACTTAGAGAGTTCTATAGGACCGTAAGATTGTTCACCAGACCACTTATCTTCACACTTCACAGCATAACGGGGTTGCAAAGTGGAAGCACAAGCACTTGTTGGATGTTGTTCGTATACTATTAATTCATCACAATGTGTCGTAGAGATACTGGGGGGACGCAGTTCTGACGGTGACTTATCTCATCAACAAAATGCCCAGCTCAATTCTTCACGAGCAGATACCAGTTCTTCTGCATCCAGACGAGTTATTTCATGTGCTTCCTAGGACCTTTGGATGTGTTGCATTCGTTCATGTGCCGTCACTTGGTTGTGATAAGCTGGCTCCTCGTGCTGTCAAGTGCTTATTTTTGTGGTACTTTAGGACACAGAAGGGGTATCATTGCTATGATCCTCTGTAGAACAGACATTATGTTAGCATTGATGTGGCTTTCCATGAGGATACATCATATTTCTCAGTCATTGGACAGAGGAGCTCTTGTGATGATGTTGCTTTTCCCTGCCTGTTCCGTGTACAGAGACTCAGGTGTCTACTTCTCAGTCCAGACCTCCAGTTGATAGACAGATGAGCTCTTCCTCTTTGGATGACTTTGAGAAATTACACGGGCTATTACATACCTATTAGAGGCATCACATTACTTTTCAGAGGCCTCCTCTCTCATCAGCAGTTGATGGTTCACAGGTAGTTGAGAGGGTACCTGATGCCAGTGACAGTTTGGTTAGGTTTGATTCCCCAAACAGTGCAGATCACTACATTGGTGAGACTCCTACAGCAACTCAGTTAGAGGTATCAGATGATTCAGATCTCCCTATTGCCATTAGGAGAGCACCGTGCACCTATGAGTCCAGATATCAGGTCACAGGTAGTTTGGTTATCGATGGTCTTGCTCCTCAATTTAGCAGCTTCTATTAGACACTTACAGCGTCACACATTCTGTCTACCTATCAACAGACCATGCTTGATCCAAAGTGATGTCAAGCCATAGAGAATGAGATGGCAGCACTTCGGAGTAGACAAACTTGAGTTCTCATCTCACTTCCTACTGGTGCACGATTGGTTGGCTCTCGATGGGTCTTTGCCTTGAAATACAACCCTGATGGGTCTATTTCGAGGTATAAGGCCAGGCTAGTAGCAAAGGAGTTCACTTAGACATATTGGGTGGACTTCTTTGATACTTTCTCTCTTATTGCGTGGCTTGCTATTGTCCGGATGCTTATTTTTGTTGCTTCTCACAAAGACTGACCATTATACTAACTTGATGTGAAGAATGCCTTTCTCTACGATGATCTTCAGGAAAAACTTTACATCCAGTAACCTCCGGGTTTTGAGATTTAGGGGGAGTGTGTGTGCAGATTGAGGAAGGCAATCTATGAATTGAAGCAGAGTCCCAGGGCATGGTTCTAGAAGCTATTAGAGGTGCTCTGTCAGATTTGTCTGAGTCGCTCTACTTCATATCACTCCTTATTTACTAGGAAGACTTACAAGGGGACTGTGGCACTCCTGGTATATGTTGATGATCTTATCATCAACGGGGATGATAGAGATGGGATAGACGAAGTCAAGAGACACCTATCAGAGAAGTTTGTCATGAAGGATCTGGGACAATTGAGGTATTTCTTGGGCATTGAGGTTGTACGTGGCAGGGATGGAGTGGTGCTCTCGTAGAGGAAGTATGCTCTTGATATTCTTCAGGAGACTGGCATGCTAGCAACTAAGGCTGTAAATATTTCCATGGATCCCAAGGTCCATTTATATGATAAGAAATCTGAGGTGGTTGATAGTAGGGCATACAGGCAGCTGGTAGGTAACCTCCTTTACCTTACCATCACTCGTCCAGACTTGTCTTTATCGGTTGGTAGGCTTAGCCAGTTTATGGATAAGGCAACTAGGCAGCACTGGGAGGTTGCAATGCAGGTGCTCAACTATGTGAAGAAAGTATCAGGACGAGGATTATTGTTCTGTAAGGGAACTCACATGGGGATTGTAGCATACTCTAATACTGATTATGCTGGTTGTGTTCAGGACAGAAAATCTACTACAGGTTTTTGCACTTTTGTTGCTGGCAACCTGGTTACTTGGAGGAGCAAGAAGCAAGCGGTTGTGTCTAGATCCAGTGAGGAGTCAGAGTACAGGGCCATGGCCCAGACAGCCACCGAGATGGTTTGGGTCAAGTTAGTTTTGTCAAATCTTCATGTTTTCTTGGATAGCTCTATGGAGATGCGATGTGATAACAGAGCAGCGACCTACATTGTCAATAACCTTATGTTTCACGAGATGATAAGGCATGTAGAGATTGACTGTCATTACACTTAAGATCTTATTCAGTGTGGGACATTACATATCATGAGTGTTACTTTTGAGGAGCAAGTTGTATATGTCTTCACAAAGCCCCTGGCGAGATCTACCTTTGAGGCGTGTTGTTTCAAGCTGAGCATGATAGATATTCATGATCCAACTTGAGAGGGAGTGTTAGTATACAGTCATTCTTATATTTTTTATGCTTTTTTTGTATGGACTTGTGGGTGTTTAGCTCATGAGAGGTAGTGCTGTACTTTCAACCTTTTGGTCTCTCTTTATATAAGAGAACCTAGAATTTCTATAATGATTTGAGTCATTTCAGCCAAGGAAAAGGTTTTGTTGTTGGTCTTGAGTGGACTCTGGATTGGGATTCTGTTGTAGTTGTTTGGCAGAACTTGTAAAATTCAAGATATCAAATTGTAGTAATACACTTCCTGAAATTCCCAATGACCTACTGATATTCTTATTAGATTTCTCAAAGGTCGCAAAAACTTTTTTAGGATGATCAAAACATGGATAACCTTTTCTATTTGAAAATGGAAAGGAGGCTATTCAAACAAGCAGTCATCCCAATCGCAATTTGATTAGGACATCTTGATTTTGATTGGAATCTTGGAAATTTGTAAAGGAGTTTTTGATTTTAGGCAGCCAATTGTTTGTTCTTTTGTTAATGTGCTGCACTGTAGACGACCAACATGGGATCTGAACAAACTTCCAAATCCAAGTGTCGACAGTTGAGACAAATTACTGGTACTGTTTTACTTCAGCTTTCTGTGGTTCACGTGCTACTTCCAAGGTTTACCTTTGGGCCCATATTTGAGTTCGACTGCCACAGACTGAATTCGGTAGTAAGCAAGATAAATGTGTTCCTGTTCTTTCTCCATAGCGGGAGTACAAACAGACATTCTGAATTTTCAGTTAGCGTCTTATTGTGTAACTGATAATGATATATAACCTTCTAGGCTTTTAGCAATAAAAATATATATTTTTTCATTTGGGATTTTGTTATCTACAGATGTTGTTGTTGCAAAGTATAAAGGAGCAAAATCTAATTTGAAGAACTTAGAGGCTTTAGATGCAACACTTATGCATGGGATTGATGCAACCAAGATGAAATATCATTCAGATTTGAAGATGCGAAAATTTGATAGAATTGTGTTTAATTTTCCTCATGCTGGTTTTAAAGGGTTGGAACACCACTCCAGAGTTATCAAGTGAGTATTTGCAGTTCAATCAATTTTACTAGCTGTTTCTGTTTCAGAATTCTTGGCTCTTATGATTAGCTCGTGGACTTTACTTATATTGTACCTGGTAATTTGATTGTGCGGGATTAATTAGAATTTAATACATCAAACTTTTGTGTAGATTTTGGTGTAACCCAATCTTGTTGGTTGCATGTCCTATGCATCTTTGCCAGTCGAAAGTAGATGGGCATATTGCTTATGACATTTTTATTTTAAAAGATTAAAAGTTAGCCTGTTGACCTGTTTACATGTAGGCAAACATATTGGTAAATTTTCTGCCCTGTCATCAACCCCCCTGAATTGTCTCATTGCCATTGGAAATTTCACGTTATGTCATCCCAAAGCCAAAACAAAAACAAAAGCAAAATGAAAGGCTTTTCTCACATCAAGTGGGGTCAGCAGCCACTGCTGTGGGTAAATGTACTAATTGACATAGATATTATGGATGCGACCCAAGATAGAAGTAATTTCCCACTTATCCTAAGTGATTTTTGTTGGTACTCATAATTTTGACCGATGATATTCATAAAGCCCTTCACATGATATTAAGAAAAAGTCTAACATGGCTTGATTAAGAGATATGAAACAGTCAAGCCCTTAAGGGAAAAATGAGTGAGGGGCAAGGATTGAAGACAGATTTTTTTTTTTTGGTGGTGGGAGGGGGAAGGGGGTTGTGGGTGACCATGAGATGCTATCAGGGCCTTTCACTTGGCCATGTTACTTGTTAGAGCATTAGGAAAGTGTTAGTATTAGGAAAGAGTCCTAATTTAGTTAAGTTAGTCTATGTTGTTAAGTTTGAAAGTCCCGAGTCTTATTTTCTATTTCATATTTTGTTAGGATTTATTTTGTTCAGCTCTCTATATAAAGGGGGTTAGGTTTTTTCCTTTCAAATAACAAAAGACATTATTTCTTTTACATGGTATTAGAGTAGGAATCGGTCTAGGATTCCCCAAGCCCCCACCACCAACCTTGCCTCTCTTCCTGCAAGCACCACCACTGTCGCGTTCTCTTTCTGCCCACATCACACATGCCTGCACATACTGGTGGGTTATGTCTTTGCGGACACTACACTAGGTGTCTTCTTGCTCACTGTGCACATACATGTGGGTTCATTGTTGTGCTGTGTGCCTTCGTGCATAGTGCCTTGCACGCACGCGTGCCTTTTGCCTTCTTGCTACATATTGTGTGTAGGTTCCTTGTCGACTGCGCCCCAATGCGTATGGGTTGCTATTGCTACACTGTGTGATCTTGTACGTGGTGTCTTGCCCCTTTGCACGCCATGCATGCACAGCTTCGCACTCTATTCACGCATCTCATTGCATCACTATGCGCAAGATCCCTTGTGTGTGCAACTTACGTGCAACCTCTGTTCTATGTGCATGCAACTGCATGTGCCCTACTATGGTTTTGCATGCAACTTGCAGATGACCTTGCCCTTTTGCACGTGCGACTTGCGTGCATCCTTGCCTATCTCGTGCGCATGGTTCGGTCTTGCCTCAACACCTATGCGTGACTCTCTACTGATTGAGATGTCGACATTAGGATTGACCTTTACTCTTGCTAATGCCAAGACTTCGGTATCTGCTACGACGATTATAGTTCAGGGCACCTCTATCAAACTTAATGGTGCCCACAACTACGTCCTCTTGGTCTAGGGTCTTCAAGATCTTTATTGGAGGTCAGAAAAAGCTCTCCATCTTGACCAATGAGGAACCTGATGCCAAGGACAAAGATTATGACAAATGGGAGTAGGATAACTACATGATAATGAACTGGCTTATGAACAACATAGAGTTGAAGATTGCAGTTAATATGTTGTATAAGAAAAATGTGGACATTTGTGATAATCAGCCAAGAAATACTCTCAGAAGTCTAATGACTCTAGGCTTACAGGCATCTATTGCAGGATATAGTCCACCAATCAAGGGGATCTATCTTTGGTTGCATATTATACGACCATCGAGTCTCTCTATGTGGAGTTTGTGGTCTTTAGTCCTCATGTTGTGATGCCCATACTACATAATGGGCAAAATAGTAGATTTATAGGTTTCTTGATGGACTGGCCCCTCGATACCAGTTAGCTAAGGACCAACTTCTCTCCTTTGATGCTATTTTGGATTTCGAGATGGTCTATAGTTGTCTTTAGAAACTTGATGCAAATGTCTCGCTTGTTGCTTTCCCTACTACTCATTTTGACACCTCTGCCCTAGTTGTATCTAGAGGTCAATGTGGTCGCTCTGGCAGACGCCACAGATGTGGTGGTCATGGCTGTAACAACTTTCCCTGCATCCACTGCAAGAAGACGAATTATCTATTTGAGTGATGCTGGGACACGTGTGGCTTGACCATAAAGCTCCTACACCTGAGATGGGTCTGACCAGCCTCCTATCCAGTTCACCCTTATGGAACTAGAGTGTCTGCGATCTCTACTGAGTAAGCCCCCTCAATTATTGCCATGGATGTAGCCCTTGACCCTACTGCTCAGGCCTACAGTGTTAGGGCTTTTGATCTAGTGAATGAATTCATTGTTGAAGTCGATGACTTTGAGTAAAGCTCTCCCACCTTTACTATTGTCTGCTTAGAAATGTTTACCCATCTTTGGCTGCTACTTTTGCTAGTGGGAGGAGATAACCAGTCTTATTTCTTAAAGGAAACCTAACGCCTCTTTATATAGAGAGGTTTGGATAAATAACAATGCATGTCCATAATAAAATAAGAAATAACAAAATGCACAAAAAACTAGTAAAGATAAATAGGAGTCTTAACTTTCCTCGTCAAGCTGAAGTATAGATGTCAATCATGCTCATCTTGGAACAACAGTCATTACATGCCGATCTAGGTGAAGGCTTAACGAACATATCGGTAGTCTGATCCTTAGATGTGACACAAGTAGTACGCAACAAACCACATTGGATAAGATCTTTGGTGTAGTGGCAGACTGGCAGTCCACCTCAACGTGTTTGGTGCACTCATGGAACATGGGGTTGTTGGAGATATATATGGTGACTCTATTGTCGCATTTCATCTCCATGGCCTCAACCTAAATATGCAGATTCAGTAATAAGGATCTAATTCACACAATCTCAGTAGCAGTTTGGGTCATGGCCCTGTACTCTGACTTAGCATTAGATCGTGAGGCCGCAACTTGCTTTTTACTCCTTAAGGTAACCAGGTTACCTGCAACAAAATTATAGAAGCTTGTAGTAGACTTCCTTGTTTGCAACACATCATACATAATCTGCATTGGTGTATCCCATAATTGTCATAGGAGCCCTATCCTGGAAAAGAGTATTGCGTCCAGGTGCTTTCCTCAAGTACCTAAGCACCTGCATTGTAACCTACCAATGCTGCTTGGTTAGCCTATACTTGAACTGACTGAGCTTGCCTACAACAAGTGCAATGTCGGGCCGTGTAATGTTTAAATAAAGTAGCTTGCTAACCAACTGTCTGTATGATTTGCTATCAGCTGCTTTTGTCTCTTCATCATGAAGATGTGCCTTGGGATCCATAGGAATGTTGGCTAGTTGGGATCCCAGCATACCTGCCTCTTGAAGAACATTCAACGCATACTTGCATTGAGAAAGAACAATCCCATCTTTGCTTCCAGCGACCTTGATCCCCATAAAGTATCTAAGTTAGCCCAGATCTTTCATAACTAAATGCTATGCAAGAGACTCCTTGACTTGATTTATCCCATCCTCACCATCGCCGGTAATAATAGGAAATCGACATAAATTAGTAGTGCTACCACGCCACTCTATATTTTCCTGACAAATAGAGAGTGATATGAAGACCTCTACATCCCCATCCTTTGCAACACATCTTAGAGCTTCTGAAACTAGGCTCTCGGGCTCTGTTTCAGGCCATAGATGGCCTTTCTAAGTCTATACACACATTCCCCCTAAACCTTAAAACCTGCAGGCTGCTGCATGTAAATTTCCTCTTGAAGATTGTCGTAGAGAAAAGCGTTCTTCATATCAAGCTGGTGTAGTTGCAAATTTCTGTGAGCTACAACAGAGAAGTACACGAACAGTGACGAGGCGTGCAATGAGGGAGAAAGTATCAAAGAAGTCCATCCCATAGGTATGGGTGAACCCCTTTGCCACCAGCCTGGCCTTATACCTTGAAATAGACCTATAGGGA
This sequence comes from Thalassia testudinum, assembly GCA_037157565.1. Taxonomy (NCBI): domain Eukaryota; kingdom Viridiplantae; phylum Streptophyta; class Magnoliopsida; order Alismatales; family Hydrocharitaceae; genus Thalassia; species Thalassia testudinum. The sequence continues at coordinate 179,819,858 of JAZHRO010000036.1, read as the reverse complement.
TGTACTTCAAGGTAAAGACCCATTTAGAGCAACCAGTTGTGCGCCTGTAGGAAGCGAGGTGAGTTATCAAGTATGTCTACTCTGGAGTGCTGTCATCTCATCCTCCATAGCTTGACGTCACTTTGGATCAAGTATGTCCTGCTGATATATAGATAGAATTTGTGAGGATGTAAGTGCTTGGCAAATACTGCCAAACTAAGAACCAAGACCATCGGTAGCCAAACTGCCTGTAGTACGATATCTGGATTCACACGTACGGGGCGCCTTCCTAATGGTAATATAAAGGTCAGAATCGTTTGGCACCTCTAATTGAACATCTGCAGAAGGAACCTTACTACTATTGTGATCTGCACTATCAAAGGGATTAGGTCGAACTACACTGTCACTGTCATCAGAAACCATCTCAATTGCTCGAGTATCAATCACTAGTAAGGGCGGTGGCCTCTGTAGTGTTGCATGAGGTCAACTATACGTGTGCAGTGGACCATGCAATATCTGGTAGTAATCCAAGGAGGTCGTAGAGCCTGAAGGGGTCAGCTAAGATGTGGAGATCGGAATTGCCTCTAGTGGAACATGAGGAATAGGCATGAGAGCTGCATCATCATGAACACTCGTCTGTCTAGCAACTGAAAAATATGTAGTCTCATGAAAGGTCACGTCAACACTGACATAATGCCTGTGATGGATAGGTTCGTAACATTGGTACTCTTTCTAACTCTTGTAGTGCCCTAGGAAGGTGCACTTGACAACGCGAGGAGCAAGCTTGTCATGACCTGGTGATGACACATGAAGAAAAGTAACATAACCAAAAATCTTGAGAGATGCATGGAAAAGCTCACTCTCTGGACGTAACAGAAGAGTCAGTATCTACTTGTAACGAACTGAACTCGGCATCTTGTTAATGAAATAACATGTTGTGAAAATAACATCCCCTCAGTATCTTTGTGGAATATTGTGGTGGATAAGAAAAGTGCGGGCAACCTCTGTTAACATGTAGTGTTTTTTTTATGTTTTATATTTTTTTCTTGTATGGGCTTAAGTGTACTTTCACTCTTTAGTCTCTCTCTATATAAGAGAGCCTAGGGCTTTCTATATTGAATTAAATTATTTCAGCCAACTTGGTATCAGAGCAGCGGTCCTAGACCGGTGCCCTAGGTATCCTACCCAAGTAGGCCTCCAACCCATCCACTAAATCCTTCTCTTCTCTTCCTCACTGCTGTTGGTTCCCTCTTAGTCGGCAGTAGCAGCACCAATTGTAGGAGCATCAGCTGCCCAGGTGCAGCAGCGTGAGGAGGAAAGGGGGGGCCTCGCCGGCGCTGCCTGGCGCCGCCGGTGGGCTGCTCGAGCCCAGCGGTGCCACCCAGTGTGCTGCCTGAGCTCGGCAGTGTCACCCAGCGTCGTCGATGGGCTGCCTAATCCTGGCGGTGCCATAAAGATCTGCTCCTCCTCGTGGTTGCTCAACTGTCGCTTGACCACCGCAAGTGCCCAGATGGTTCATTTGCTGCTGCCATAGATGGAATGCTGATTGCTGCTGTTGCTTCAAGAAGTTTAGAGTGATGAGAGATTGAAGTGCACACACACACACCAAGGTTGATAGCAGTTGAATCAAGAGAGTAATCCATTTCCTCAGGAGAGTCATCCGCCACTTTTTTCTCCAGATCTATTAGTGTTCGTCGAATGGTGGTATGACTTTCTCCAGTTTTATGGATTATTTTTGGGGTGTGTATTGTGTGGGGTGTGTATTCTGATGAGAGCCTCATCATGAGCCATAACTAGCTCATTTTGACCCAATAAAGAAGATAAAAGCTCCTACATAACCTGGAAGAAGGCCTAACTGAAGGAACAAGTGCTCTGAGAAGAAAACATGAAATAAAGGTTAAAACTGCAATTTTACTATTGCAGTACATAAATGGGATTTCTCAGAAGCAAAACAGAGGTCAAATGGTCCAAATAAGATAAAAAGTGGGTTGAGTTAATCAGAAATGGGTTCATGTGCAATCTAGGAACTAAATGACACTTGGTAACTCTAAAACAGACCCGCTTAAATTAACAAGGTTCCGGTCAGAACAAAAAGTAAGTAAACCCTCTACAAATCATGGAAAAACATCTTCTAGGGTTTAGAACACTTAATTTGGCCTTTGGAACCTAGTTTGACCTAGATTAGGGTCCTAGCTCTTCAATTAACCTAATTTGGGTTTTTACGCAAAATGTCCAGTCAAACGAGGTCAAACCTAAAATCCAACTTCATCATTGGATTCCTTAGGTCCAAATTAGGTTTGTACCAAAATTTGGACCTAAGGAGAGGTCATCTTGACCTACTTTGCAATTTAGTACACTCAAATCACAAATTGGTCCCTATCTTTTGAATACCTTTGCATAGAGCCCCCTAGGTTCTTCGCCTCCTTTGCAAACCGGTTCTGCCGCCATTGCTAGGGCAGAACCGAGCTCCGGCGAAGTTTCGAGAGAGATTGCTCTCTAATCCCTCAGAGATTCCCTCCCAGAAATGGAAGGAGGATTCTCTGAGGAATTCCCTTCCTTATAAAGCCAATTGCAATCGCTGGTGTGAACCCAATCTCTCGTGCGAACGCACGAGAGATTCGGGTATCCACCTTCCTTCCAACTCCGGCGAGTCGGCAGACCTAATTGCGCGGTCTCCACGCGCTGGTAGATGCGGCCAGCACCTATAAAAGACACCCCAGACCCTGCCACAGAAGGAAAGCTTGATTTTGACGGAGATCCCTTCCAAATTCCTCCCTCTCCCATCTCCGGCCAAACGACCCACAAGCTCCGGCGACCTCCTCCCCTCCTTCTCGTCGCTCTGCTGCCATACCGGCAGCAGAGTCCTCTCCGCCGCTTCCTCCCGCGTCGCGCTGTACCCCGCGCGCACGCTTCTGACCTCGTTTTCGTCGCCGCTTCCTCCCTCAGGGTCTTTCTTCCCCGACGACGGCAGTTACGAGCCGTCCTCTCCGCCGCCTTCCTTCCTTCCAGACAACCACAGATACGTTCTCCATCCTCTCCTCTCTCTTTTCCCCCAACTATTTTACTTGATTACCCCTCGACAGTACCTAATCGCCTCCATCTTCCTCGCCTCCGACCTCACTCCGGCGAGCCGCCCACACCACTCCGCCACTCCACACAGCTCGCCAACCACCTTGAGAGCTCCGCCTCACCACCAGGAACCCATTCCACCCCATCACTGCCACCCCAGACCTCCACAAGCACCCCCCCGACCAACCCACCATCTCCGGCCACAGGTTGACCTAGGCACGCACGCCTAGGCCGACCGGCAACCTGCAGCATCACCCATCGCCTTCGCCGTGCTGCGGCGAAGGTTTCCAGCTATTCTGATTGGGCCAATAGGCCGTTCTGTTGGATGTCAGGTGTAAGCCCCAGCCGCCATTAACAGCCGAAGCAGCAGGGAGCTTGGAGCAGCAGCAGGCGTCAGGCTTCCCAGGCGGCAGGTGCAGCAGATTCTCGCAAGTGTCGCGAAGCAACCAAGGCCAGCCAGTAGCGTCAGCACAGTCAATAGCTTGGGCAATTGCATACGAGAGTCTGCGGGCGCGCGTGAAATCAGGGCGGCACCTTTAGTCCTACATCGTGGGATTGCAGCACTCAGGTACGCTATAAATTGTATTTGTGCTTTAAGCCGGTTGCCTCCGTAAGCACAGGGGTGAGGTCCCTCACTGCCCCCACATGCCTCGTCCGCGGCTTGACCTCGCGGATCTGGCTGACCCGACCCGACCTAGACCTACGCACTCCTCGCGCATCACTACTTGCCGGTGCGCCTGGTCCCGGGTGCGAACCCGACCCGACTATCCGTGTGGCTCTAGGAGAGCGTCTGTGAGTGCATTGCTTCAGAGAGAGAGAGAGACGCTTGGGTAGAGGGACGGGGGTAGGTTTTTGCTACTGTGTGGTGTGTGCAGGAAGGTAGAACTGTCCCAGGCAGCGAACACTTAGTGGCTGCAGAACAGGGAGAGAAGAAAGAAGAGGCTGTGTAGCAGTGAAAGGAGAATTCTTCGCAGAGAAGAAGAAGAAGGAAGACAAGGCAGAAGAGAGAGAAGAACGAAGAAGAAGACAAGGGAAGACTGCAAAGAGAGCAGAAGAAAAAGAGAGCAGAAGAAAAAGAAGAAGAAGAAGAAAGAAGAAAGGCAAGACAGGAGAAGGAAAGATACCAGAAGCAAAGAAGGGAGAAGAGCCACGAAAAAGAGAGAAAGAGAGATCACATTTAAGACGTCTGATACACAAATCAGACGTCTAATTCTATTTTTTTTTCCAAATCCCCTTTTTTAAATTCTCTCTTTGAATGAGTCCTATTTGCATTTAAACAGTTGTATTCTTTGGTTTTACAAAGTACTGAGATTGCTCCCCGTGTTCGACCTCGGATACTCCGGTCTTCGAGTAATAAAATTCTTTATATTTGTTTAGACGTTTTGTCGGATATACTACAACGTGACATCCTTTAAACCCGCACAAAAACGTCGACAACAATTTTGGCGCCGTTGCCGGGGAGCAACGGACACTTTTAAAACTTTTGAGTACAACTTTTCTATCTAATATCTGACTTAACTTCTCTCTTTTGTTGTGTTCAATCAGGGAAAGCAAAACAAAAAGGAAAGAATAGCAACTGCATAACAGAGTCTCCAAGGAACAGGTAATCTCCATAAGCCCTCTCTCTTAACCCTCTCACAATCTAAAAAAGGAAAAAAAAGAGGGAAATCAACTTAGGGCTACCTGTTTCATATTTAGTAACTCATCAAGTTGCCTGATTTTCATTTCAACATATTTTTATCTGTTCATCCAACTAAGGCAACTAGGGCTAAAACTTTCTTGATTGAGCCCTAGGTGCTAATTTCTAAGGCAACTAAATTGGACCCACTAGAGCCAAGTTAGGAATTGCAAAGCTAGGGTTTTTAGAGACACATCTTCTCTAAAACAAAGAAACAAACTTTCCAAAAAGAGGTGTGCCTAAACCGTGTCTGAAACGATTTATACAAGAGGAACCCTAAGCAAATCAGGCTGATAATCCATTTGAACCATAAAAGGAAGGACCTAAAAGCTCTCAAAGGAACAAGAGGTGAAATTGATCCCTTGGGTCAACCAACCTTAATATTAGGTCACTTTTGCACTCAAAATACTTAAAAGTTCAAGTGGAACATTAAGCACCTTGATCTTAAAATAAAAAAAAGTAGACTTAAGAGGTCAAGATCCCCATTCTGGTTTACTTGGAACCGCAGTGACAAGAGAGGTCGGGTGGGGGAAACCCTGTAACCCGTAGGGACGCTCTACCGTGTAGGGGTCTTTGCGGGACTCTCCTTCTCTGGCTGCCCAGGTATTTCTCAGGTGGACGATCTTCTGATCCAGGGGTCCATCTGCCCCGAACCTCTATAGTCACCCAACAATTCTTGGGTGTCTTGATTGGGTCCAGCACCTTCTAATCTCATCACATCTTTCGGTGCATGTTCGGTAGGAGGTCCCTAAGACCACCTTTAAGACCTCCTTTAGAAATTCATTCTCGTCGAGGCCAAGCCTCGACGCCCTTGTTTGTGCAGCAACCCCACCACATAAATCTTTCATCTGACTCAGACCCTGATTCTCCTCCCATCATGGCACAACCCATTGAAGAGGAGAATAACCTTGAACACCAACTTCAACGCTTGAACGATCTCTTTCAGAACTTTGTAAACCCACAGCAGCGACCTATGATGCGGGATCACTATAATCCTGCTGCGGTGGCAATCGAACCCCGAGTACGAATCCCAATTGGAGGACCCGATTCTGATCTGAAGCCCAATATGATTCATGCCATACCGAAGTTCCATGGGCTTAACTATGAGGATCCATTCCAACACATTAAACAACTCAAGCATTTGGCCCAGACCTTCGGGTCAGATGTACAAAATCGGGATATCCTACTCATGAAAATGTTTTCGTTCTCCCTCTTAGACAAGGCTGCACACTGGTACCAGACTCAGACCCGCCCGATCAACACATGGGAAGAATTACAGTCTGAATTTTTGAAAAAATTCTTCCCTGTTGGCCGGACGAATGCCTTGCGCCACCAGATCACACTCATTTCACTCAACAACCGGGAGAACCTCTTCACGAAGCTTGGGATCGATTCCTAGATCTCATGCGAAGGTGCCCCCATCACGGAGTTCCTAAGTGGAAACAAGTCCAGTCTTTTTACCAGGGACTCTGTGAGGATATTCGTCTATTCGTCAATGCAACATGTGGAGGAAACATCATGGGCCAACACGAGGACACGGTGTGGGAGATTCTCGAAAACATGTGCGAGAACTCCATAAACAATGACTCATTGGGCTTATTCGACAGGACGAATGCCCGTGCATCGACGAATCTAAGAGGGACACATGAGACGCAGGACCTGTCCACTTCTGTCGACCTGGAACTGATGGCCAGTCGGTTGGACAAGGTCTCTATCATAGAAAAGAAGGTGGACGAGCTAACTCGACATTTGCAGCAAGCCACCTCTGCACAAAACTCTGTTGCACGACCTCCTCTGGCAAGGGAAACAGTGCAAAACATCTATCACCAACCTGCCAAGGGGATGGACCCATATCCACCCCCGTCTACCTCTCGGACCGGAGTGACCTCCGATCCCTTCTATTCGAGTTGGGGGAACTCTGAACCCTCGTATTCTGACTTTCCTGAGGTTCCTCAGAACTGCGAGGACCTCAACGCCATCCAGAATGACCCATACTCCAATACCTACAACCTTGGATGGCGAAATCATCCTAACTTTCAGTGGGCGGGAAATTCTCAAAAACCACCATATCAACCCCGTCCACAAGCTCCTCGTCCATATCAGTCGCCTCAGCCTCGGCCAATCCCACTACCAATCCGGGCAAAATCAGGATCAACTGACTCTTATCCTTCAAACACTGGCTGACATTCAAAAGACAAATGCGACAATGCAAAAACAGCACAAGGACGAGATCACAGAGGTTTGCAACCAACTGGCCCAGATGGCAAATTCCCGCCAACCTGGCACCCTTCCTTCGCAACCTCTGCCCAACCCAAATAACGTACCGACCCAGAGGCGCGTTATGAATCCGAATCCAGGCCACGCACATTTGATTTATCAGGCCCCTGCTACTCCATCACCAGACGGGATGGAGGCTTCAACATCTTATGCAGGATTGCAGCAGCAGCCACCCCTCCTACCTAACCCAAACCAAAATCAGGCCGGATTAAACTCTGTAACAACACGTAGTGGTAAAACAACACAAGACGCACATTATCCGAACCACTCCAAGCCTGATAATCGCCAAGACCCTAGGGTAGTCATCCAAGATACTACTGTCCCAGATCAAGAACCTGGACCTATCCTAGAGGAACCAGCTAGGATCCCATTTCCTGAGGCCTTGACCAAAGGAAAAAGGACAACCAAACCTGTGGCTCCCGAGGAGGATCTTGTCAAGCTCTTTGAACAGGTCCAGATAAACATCCCGTTGATGGATGCAATCCGCCACATACCGGCTTACGCAAGGTTCTTGAAAGACATATGTACACCTAAACGTAAGCCGCGAACCAAGGATGGGAACCCAATTGTACTATTAGAGCAAGCCAACTCTGTCATCTTGAGCAAACTCCCACCTAAGGCTAAAGACCCAGGAACTCCCTTGATTTCTTGTAAAATTGGTGCAACCCAACTTGATAGAGCCCTACTAGACCTAGGTGCCTCCATAAATTTAATACCTACATCCCTCCTTGACCACCTTGAAGAATTTGAACTTAAACCCACTGAGGTGACATTGCAGTTAGCCGATCGATCCATCAAGTCACCCAAAGGAATACTCGAGGATGTCATTGTTAGGGTACGAGATTTTTATTTCCCAGTGGACTTCATAGTACTGGACATGGATGCACCTAAGAACCCAAGGGACACACCAATCATATTAGGGAGACCCTTTTTGGCCACTGCTAGGGCCAATATAAACTGCGAAGAGGGTCAGATAGAATTAAAATTTGGGAATCAAAATCTGAAGATTGACATTTTCAAGGCCCATCAAGGGATTAATTGCGGGGTGATAGAGGAAATTTGTGATGTCGAAGCCGTGGTTGATGAACTGCATATAGAGGCCAACCTGATTATTCCTGATCAACCACTAGAGAATCAAAAACCGCTAACAGAGGAGTGCGGACATGATCTAGACACACCTATGACTCCTACCATTGCTCCCGATACAAACCCTGAACAACCCGCTGCTGCTGACAATCCTGTCATGGAACTCAAGCCCCTTCCTGAACATCTAAAATATGTCTTTTTGGATTCAAATAAGACGTTTCCTGTGATTATCAATTCTCGACTCACACCTGACCAGGAACTCCGTTTGATTTCTGTTCTCCAACAACATCGTAGAGCCATTGGATGGACTCTAGATGATTTGACTGGTATAAGCCCTTCATACTGCACACATCGAATCTACACAGAAGAAGGCTCACGACCTTCAAGAGAAATGCAAAGACGCCTAAACCCTAACCTACAGGGGGTCGTGAAAAAGGAGATCATTAAGTGGTTAGATGCAGGGATCATCTACCCGATCTCCGACAGTTGTTGGGTGAGTCCAACACAAGTGGTGCCTAAGAAGGCAGGACTTACCATCATCACGACTAAAACCGGGGAAGTCATTCCTACCCGAATAGCTAATTCGTGGAGAGTCTGCATTGATTACAGAAGATTAAATTCCTCCACGAAGAAGGATCATTTCACACTACCGTTTATTGATCAGATCCTCGAGAAACTAGCGGGAAATAGATTCTTCTGCTTTCTTGACGGGTACTCCGGTTACAATCAGGTGGCAATCCATCCAGAGGACCAAGAAAAGACCACATTCACCTGCCCCTTCGGGACGTACGCGTTCCGAAGGATGCCGTTCGGTCTCTGCAATGCACTTGCAACTTTTCAGCGGTGCATGCTTGCCATATTCTCAGATGTGGTAGGTGATTATCTGGAAGTCTTCGTGGATGACTTTTCAGTTTTTGGACAATCATTTGACGATTGCCTCCAACACTTGGTTCATATACTCAGGCGGTGCATTGAGGTGAATTTGGTTCTTTCCTGGGAAAAGAGCCATTTCATGGTGCCTGAGGGAATTGTCCTGGGACATTTAATCTCAGAGAAAGGCATCCAAGTGGATCGAGCTAAGGTTAACCTGATTTCCAAGCTCCCTATGCCTAGCTCGATTAAGGACATCCGATCTTTTTTTGGGCACGTCGGTTTCTACCGTCGATTCATCCCTGATTTCTCCAAAATCGCGCGCCCCCTGACCAATCTTCTCTCCAAGGATGTGCCTTTCGAAATTTTCAAGGAATGCACTCAAGCATTTGAGATCCTACGTGACCGAGTCACCCAAGCCCCAATCCTACAGTCCCCTGATTGGTCTCAACCCTTTGAGATCATGTGCAATGCATCCGACTTCGCTGTAGGAGCAGTTTTGGGGCAGAAAATTGATGGGAAACCTGTGGTCATTTACTACGCCAGCAAAACACTGGATGATGCTCAGCGTAATTATACGGTTACTGAGAAAGAGCTGCTGGCCGTAGTATTTACCTTGGAAAAATTCAGATCATACCTTCTGGGTTCCCGTATTATCATATACTCGGATCACACAACTGTAAGGCATCTCCTTGCCAAGAAGGACGCGAAACCTCGACTAATCTGCTGGATCTTGCTATTGCAAGAATTTGACCTCGAGATTCGCGACAAGGCGGGAAAGCACAATGTGGTAGCTGATCACTTGTCCCTCCTTCCTTCTGAAATTATTGATCCTTCCGGACCTATTATAGAACATTTCCCTGATGAGCACCTCCTGACTATCAATACAAGTCTTCCATGGTTCGCCGATATAGTTAATTACCTGGCATCACATCAGATTTCGCCTGATTGGTCGAAAGCCAAAAAAGACAAATTGCGTTCCGATGCCAAGTATTACCTATGGGAAGACCCGTATCTTTTCCGCATTGGTGCTGATCAGATAATCCGACGGTGCGTCACGGAAGTGGAAATCAAAGACATACTCTCATTCTGCCATGACCAGGCATGCGGTGGACATTTTTCTGGACATAAAACTGCATCGAAAGTCCTCCAGTGTGACTTCTACTGGCCCACAATTTTCAAGGATGCATACGATCACTGTAAGGCATGTTCCCGTTGCCAGACTCTGGGCAACATGAGCCATAGAGACATGATGCCGAAACAGCTGATCTTGGTATGCGAAATTTTTGATATTTGGGGGATTGATTTCATGGGACCCTTTCCGACCTCGGATGGCTTCGAATACATCTTACTCGCAGTTGACTATGTGTCCAAAGTGGATAGAAGCCATTCCGACCCGAACCAACAATCATAAAGTCGTTATAAAATTCCTCCATCAAAACATTTTCTCAAGGTTCGGGATTCCGCGTGCTATAATTTCCGACGGAGGGACCCATTTTAAGAACGCTCAGTTCAGGTCACTGATGACCAAATACGGGGTGTCACACCGAGTCTCTACTCCTTACCACCCCCAAACTAATGGTCTAGCTGAGCTATCTAACCAAGAGATCAAGAAGATCCTTCAGGTTACTGTTCGACCTGATAGAAAAGATTGGTCTTCTCGGCTTCCAGAAGCATTGTGGGCCTATAGGACCGCCCACAAGACCCAATTAGGAATGTCTCCCTTCAGACTAGTGTACGGGAAGTGTTATGAACGCGTGCCCCGGACGTATTTTAAGATGTTTGGGAGGTGGCCCAGACGTCTGACCAGACGTCTGGGATCACATCCAGACGTCTTGCCAGACGTCTGGGATGGTTTACAGACGTCTGAAAAAAACGTTATCGTCGACACCCGTGAGTCGCCTGCGCGCCTGAGCGCGCAGACCGCATATTCTCTCTTTTTCTTCTGCGGTTGCAGACGCCTGCGGCGCCTTCTCTCTCTCCTCTCCGCGCGGCGTTAAAAGGGGCGCGCCTCCCCTCCCGTCTCCACCGTCTCCTCCTCCTTCCTGTGCGCGAGAGCGAGCGGACGCGAGGGCGGCAGCGGCGGCCGCAGTGAGCGCGGAGGTGCGGCGTGCGAGGGCGGAGCTCTGCCGTGAGGGCGAGCTCGCCGGAGCGGCTTGGCCGGCCGACGGAGGGCGCAGGGGGCGCGGAGCGATGCGGAGAGGGACCTGCTGCGGACTGAGCAGCAGACGCGCGAGGTTCGACGCGGGCGGCGTCGCGAGCGGAGGCCGAGCAGGGCCCTGATTCTGGAAAAATTTCCAGAATCAGACGTCTGGGTTGATAACCAGGCGGCAAGGTCGACGTCTGTAAGATCATACAGACGTCTGAAAGGTGAGTTTTCCGCCTTCTTCCTTCTTGTCGACTGACCGTACTGAGGAGGGGGGGTTGGCTGTGCGCAGGTTCGTTGATTCGCCATCTTTTGCGAATCAGACGTTTGGAAGTTGTACCAGACGGCTGGAGTGACCTCCAGACGTCCGGAGTGACCATCGGACGTCTGGGATCTAGGACAGACGTCCCCGTAGACTTCTGGACGTCTGGGAAACCACGCTGAACAGGTAATTCTCTGATCCACCGTTTAAGACGTCTGGAGGGAGTTCCAGACGTCTGATTCTGCACAGTATCGTCTTTTTCGACCCGTTTAGGGCCCGTTCGGGCTCCGTTTGCCGCGATTCGAGTTGCGTTCCTTTCAGAATTAATTCCTCTACCCGTCTACAGTAGGTATACACTGTTTTGAGACACCTCTTGTGTTTGATCCTTGTGATAGGACCTCGTTCAGTTGCAGTCTTGAGAGTCGCGGAGGCACGCGGGATTCCCGATCACGCCCCCATTACTCCCGTTGTACCTGGTAGAGTGGCTTAAGTTATTTTTAAAATCTGTTAAAGTATGGAACCATAACTAGAATCTAGGACATTGCATGAATCCTAGAAATGAGAAATGTATGGAATGATAGCTCCTAGGTGATGCATGAATCCTAGGGCTGGAAAATTAGTTGTATGCTAGATCCTAGGATGTGGCATGAATCTTAGGATGGAAAAACTAGTGGAATGTATAATACTGCAGTCTTGGAAAAATGGAAAGGAATATAAAGCTGCCTATAATTTGAATTAACAGCTGCCTGTTATGAATAAAGAAACATGTTTGAGATCATGGATTTTGAGAACGTGAATCTGGAAAGTGGAACATATGATGTTCTGAGATAAAGAGCTGGAACCCTACGGGGAATTAGGAGTGGAACTCCTGGAAAGAAAAAGGAATGGAACTGAGATGTAGTTTGTACTGTCACTTGAGTACGCAGTACCAAGGGAAGTACCTGTACCTGTTTAGTGCAGAGTGGGGCCAGCCGCCCCAGGGACCCGGGTTAGGATTGGCCGCTCTGTACCGACTTGTTGGCCCTCGTGTACGTAGTACCGATGAGAGCTAGTAGTGTTAGGAGAGTACTAGCTACCCAACGGGTCCCGGGGTTCTGCTAGCCTCCTTCACCGACTTGTTAGGCCCACTAGGGCAAACCAGGGTAGTCAGGCGAGGGTGCGCGGACTGTGGAGGGGCAAGGCCCCGGTTTGGTTACTGTGGAGGGGTTGGACCCCTGTTACTGAGAGGGCTCTGCCCTGGTTCCGTGCTGTGCTTTGGGCGCACCCGTTAACGGAAACGACTGACCGCGTGCCAGTGCGGGCTAGCTACCTGTGCGTTTATCGTGCGTGCCGTAGTCACCGTTACGTCTGTCAGTGACCTTGGGGTGGTTGACTGAGGGTAGGATCACCACGGGGGACTCTCCCGGCCAGGAGAGCACCACGTGCTACTTCTACTTTTGGAAAAGACTGCAATCAAGATCGTTCCCACGAGGACATTCGAGATCAAGTAAAGGACCTGAGAAATAAATGAAATAGTGAGAAAAATTGAAAGATGTGAATAAAGGAAGTAATAGAACATAACAGCTACTGTACACTCTACTGTTGCCTTTAGTTAGTTTGCCACTCTACTCAGCTTTTGGCTGACGTGTTACACTCGTTACCTTTTTCAGGACCAGGTGTTGAGCAGCCAGGGTCGGCGGCTGCAGAGGACGTTGGGCCGAGTAGGGTCCAGTAGAGTTACCACAGCCTTTTGTACCTCTTTTGTTTCTGTTTTAGTGAGTAGTTTTTGTTTCCGCTATACCTTCTTTACCTGCAGCTCTTGTTATATGATAAATGTTGTTTTACTGTTGTGGTGGTACCTACTGTAGTAGTTTCTTTCCTTACTGCTGTACTTTCTTACTGTTAGTTATATTCATGCTGAATGTGGTTTATTTTACTGGCTTTTGGTTACTTCCTCGTTGGACGACTAGGTCTTGGGATTAGTCGAGTCGGTCCGGTTCTTGTGTCTCGTAGGGACTCGGGAACCGGGTCGTTACAGGAAGGCATGTCACCTCCCAGTCGAATTGGAGCATAAAACCTATTGGGCAGTACAGACCTGTAATCTCGACCTTTCTAAGGCTGGAACCCACAGAAGACTTCAAATGAGCGAGATCGATGAATTACGCCACGACGCGTATGAGAACTCACGAATTTACAAAGAACGGGTTAAAGCTTTTCACGACAAACATTTCTACAAAGGTCTTTCATCCTGGTCAAAAAGTTTCTCTTTGATGCCCGACTAAAATTATTCCCAGGAAAGCTAAGATCCAAGTGGGTCGGACCCTACCTAGTCCGACAAATCTTCGGAAATGGAGCCATTGAAATCAGCCCACTCAGCCACGATTCTGAACCCTTTGTCGTGAACAGGCAGAGACTCAAGCCGTTCATTGACATGACCGATATAGATTTGGCTGAGTCATCTTTTACCCTCCATTCCTCTTGAGCTCATTGCACCCAGCCGATGGCGTAAAACTCAACGCTTAACGGGAGGCAACCCGTCATTCTTTGAAAAACCCGAAATCGTTTCTGACATCTCTATGCGGAACTCATATTGCACTTTAGGGTTCATTCATTAGAACAACCGACTTCACCTCAGGTATACCTACTCGAGATTAGAAATCGTTCGCAACAAGTTGCTTCGACCCATTCACTCACCACACACCTGTCCTAATACATGAACTGAGCTGAATTCGAACCCACCTAATTTACAATGGGGACATTGCAAATCTTAGGCATGGGGGGTATAAAAGTGCAAAATGTCATAAAATTCATATCAAGAAAGGGTTTCACATAAAAGAAAAAAAAAAGAGAGAGACTTGATAGAGGGGAGGAACAATTCAGGGTCATACAAATGAGAGGAGGAAAAGAAGGAAAAATGACAAAAAGGAGCACAAAATGAAAATGAAAAGAAATAGTCATTAGTAAAAGATTAAGGGGTTAAATGAAGTTCTAGACCGAATCAAGAAAAAGAAAAGAAAAGTGCTACGGAGATATAATAAGAGATTAGCGGGAACGCTGGTCTTAGGCCTTTTGGGCTAGTACCTTTAGCTTAAAAAATTCACGTATCCGTTAAAATGCGAAGCTTGAGTATTAGGTCCAAGACTTAGGAAGTATTCGGCCTCGTTAACTGACCTCCGATTTGCGGGATTCGGTAACCTAAGCACCCAAATTCACACAGTCTGGTTCAGTGCGCATAAAACATCCAAATCACGCGAAAAGCGTTTAATGTTCTGAAAAAGTCACCTAGATTAGGAGCGGTCAATCAACACAAATTGATTTGGACGAGTTCCCAGCGCGGAGAGGCGGGAAATTCCCCTCGAAGATGCGTAACAACATATCGTCTCCTCGGTGCTTGTCTCTTAGGATATTTAAATATCCTACCGGGGGCATGTAAGCACTCTGCTGGTTCAGATACCATGGGTGACATTATCACGAAATGTCAATCGCCAGGGTCTGGATTCGGCCACGGAACGCCATGGGCAGGATTATCTCGAAATCTCGAAAGCCAGGGTTCTGGGGGTTGCCATGGGTGGGATTATCTCGAAATCTCGAAAGCCAGGGACCCTTGAGGATTGATGATGGGGACGAGGAATCCGATACAGACCGTGTTGAGAAGCTAATCCGAAGCTAGAAATAAAAAGAAAAGAGAGAAAAGCTCTTCAAACAAATAAATCTTCTATCTCTCTTACAAAAAGAAAACGCACTGCAAACTGAACTTAGGCTAAAAATGTCTCAAGTACGGGTGCTTTAACCGCGGAGTCCAACAAACCCTAGGTTAGTTTCTGTGGGCCGGAGAAACCTTTGCGGAGGACTGAGGCTAAAGAGGAACATGTCTGGATTTTGGTTGGTACTTGAGTACCTCTAGGCCTATTATCAGCATTCTTACCTAAATCACAAAATAAAAAGACAAGAACTTTTCATAGTTGTTGACAGACACTCAGGGTCTAGAATGGAAGTTAAAACTTTGAAATTTTGCTAAGGGATTAGCAAAAGCTAGGCATGGGGGTATGATGAGAGCCTCATCATGAGCCATAACTAGCTCATTTTGACCCAATAAAGAAGATAAAAGCTCCTACATAACCTGGAAGAAGGCCTAACTGAAGGAACAAGTGCTCTGAGAAGAAAACATGAAATAAAGGTTAAAACTGCAATTTTACCATTGCAGTACATAAACGGGATTTCTCAGAAGCAAAACAGAGGTCAAATGGTCCAAATAAGATAAAAAGTGGGTTGAGTTAATCAGAAATGGGTTCATGTGCAATCTAGGAACTAAATGACACTTGGTAACTCTAAAACAGACCCGCTTAAATTAACAAGGTTCCGGTCAGAACAAAAAGTAAGTAAACCCTCTACAAATCATGGAAAAACATCTTCTAGGGTTTAGAACACTTAATTTGGCCTTTGGAACCTAGTTTGACCTAGATTAGGGTCCTAGCTCTTCAATTAACCTAATTTGGGTTTTTACGCAAAATGTCCAGTCAAACGAGGTCAAACCTAAAATCCAACTTCACCATTGGATTCCTTAGGTCCAAATTAGGTTTGTACCAAAATTTGGACTTAAGGAGAGGTCATCTTGACCTACTTTGCAATTTAGTACACTCAAATCACAAATTGGTCCCTATCTTTTGAATACCTTTGCAGAGAGCCCCCTAGGTTCTTCGCCTCCTTTGCAAACCGGTCCTGCCGCCATTGCTAGGGCAGAACCGAGCTCCGGCGAAGTTTCGAGAGAGATTGCTCTCTAATCCCTCAGAGATTCCCTCCCAGAAATGGAAGGAGGATTCTCTGAGGAATTCCCTTCCTTATAAAGCCAATTACAATCGCTGGTGTGAACCCAATCTCTCGTGCGAACGCACGAGAGATTCGGGTATCCACCTTCCTTCCAACTCCGGCGAGTCGGCAGACCTAATTGCGCGGTCTCCACGCGCTGGTAGATGCGGCCAGCACCTATAAAAGACACCCCAGACCCTGCCGCAGAAGGAAAGCTTGATTTTGACGGAGATCCCTTCCAAATTCCTCCCTCTCCCATCTCCGGCCAAACGACCCACAAGCTCCGGCGACCTCCTCCCCTCCTCGTCGCTCTGCTGCCATACCAGCAGCAGAGTCCTCTCCGCCGCTTCCTCCCGCGTCGCGCTGTACCCCGCGCGTGCGCTTCTGACCTCGTCTTCGTCGCCGCTTCCTCCCTCAGGGTCTTTCTTCCCCGACGACGGCAGTTACGAGCCGTCCTCTCCGTCGCCTTCCTTCCTTCCAGACAACCACAGATACGTTCTCCATCCTCTCCTCTCTTTTCCCCTAACTATTTTACTTGATTACCCCTCGACAGTACCTAACCACCTCCATCTTCCTCGCCTCCGACCTCACTCCGGCGAGCCGCCCACACCACTCTGCCACTCCACACGGCTCGCCAACCACCTTGAGAGCTCCGCCTCACCACCAGGAACCCATTCCACCCCATCACTGCCACTCCAGACCTCCACAAGCACCCCCCGACCAACCCACCATCTCCGGCCACAGGTTGACCTAGGCACGCACGCCTAGGCCGACCGGCAACCTGCAGCATCACCCATCGCCTTCGCCGTGCTGCGGCGAAGGTTTCCAGCTATTCTGATTGGGCCAATAGGCCGTTCTGTTGGATGTCAGGTGTAAGCCCCAGCCGCCATTAACAGCCGAATCAGCAGGGAGCTCGGAGCAGCAGCAGGCGTCAGGCTTCCCAGGCGGCAGGTGCAGCAGATTCTCGCAAGTGTCGCGAAGCAACCAAGGCCAGCCAGTAGCGCCAGCAGAGTCAATAGCTTGGGCAATTGCATACGAGAGTCTGCGGGCGCGCGTGAAATCAGGGCGGCACCTTTAGTCCTACATCGTGGGATTGCAGCACTCAGGTACGCTATAAATTGTATTTGTGCTTTAAGCCGGTTGCCTCCGTAAGCACAGGGGTGAGGTCCCTCACTGCCCCCACATGCCTCGTCCGCGGCTTGACCTCGCGGATCTGGCTGACCCGACCCGACCTAGACCTACGCACTCCTCGCGCATCACTACTTGCCGGTGCGCCTGGTCCCGGGTGCGAACCCGACCCGACTATCCGTGTGGCTCTAGGAGAGCGTCTGTGAGTGCATTGCTTCAGAGAGAGAGAGAGACGCTTGGGTAGAGGGACGGGGGTAGGTTTTTGCTACTGTGTGGTGTGTGCAGGAAGGTAGAACTGTCCCAGGCAGCGAACACTTAGTGGCTGCAGAACAGGGAGAGAAGAAAGAAGAGGCTGTGTAGCAGTGAAAGGAGAATTCTTCGCAGAGAAGAAGAAGAAGGAAGACAAGGCAGAAGAGAGAGAAGAACGAAGAAGAAGACAAGGGAAGACTGCAAAGAGAGCAGAAGAAAAAGAGAGCAGAAGAAAAAGAAGAAGAAGAAGAAAGAAGAAAGGCAAGACAGGAGAAGGAAAGATACCAGAAGCAAAGAAGGGAGAAGAGCCACGAAGAAGAGAGAAAGAGAGATCACATTTAAGACGTCTGATACACAAATCAGACGTCTAATTCTATTTTTTTTCCAAATCCCCTTTTTTAAATTCTCTCTTTGAATGAGTCCTATTTGCATTTAAACAGTTGTATTCTTTGGTTTTACAAAGTACTGAGATTGCTCCCCGTGCTCGACCTCGGATACTCCGGTCTTCGAGTAATAAAATTCTTTATATTTGTTTAGACGTTTTGTCGGATATACTACAACGTGACATCCTTTAAACCCGCACAAAAATGTCGACAACATATTCCTTGTATTGTATGATCCTTGGGGTGTGTATTCCCTTTTTTCCTTGGATGTGATCTACTTGATACTTATGGCAGAATTTGTGTCTCGTACATAAGAAGCATTACAAGAGCCACCATAGAGCAGGGTGGCTGATCGACTCGGTGCGTCACAGCATCTGTGCGGTGATCAGACCTCTTTTCGTTCACTACAATCTGTTCCCCCAGGAAGGACTGTACAGGTTGCTGACGGTAGATACACCCAGTTAGGGGTAAGGGGGAGGTGTCCGTGACCCCCAGTTTGCATTGCACATACCAGAATTCCCACTGAGTCTGTTGTCAGTGAGCAGAATCACGAAGGATCTCAACTGTAGAGTCATATTTGATGATGTCAGATGTGTTGTTCAGGACAAGCTCACTAGGAGGACTATTGTCAGAGGTATGGAGGAGAATGGTGTTTACCGTCTGGGACAGGAGCCATTTGCAGGGTTACGCGATATGGTAGCGGGAGTGTTCTACAGTGGCACGTTCGTCTTGGCCACTTGTCTCTAGATCGCCTCAGGAGGGTGATACCACATATTTCCCCAGCTGCTACCATACAGTGCGATGCTTGCCAGTTGGGTACAGTTAGCATATCTCCTGGATCTTCGACATTATTTCAGTTGCTCCATATGGATGTATGGGAACCGAGCAGAGTCCCAGATCGGATGGGACACCGGTACTACCTGGTTGTCGTAGATGATTTCTCTAGAGTCACATGGGTGTTCTTGCTGAAAAGCAAGGCAGAGGTTGGAGGATGCATAAAGACTCTTCTTCTGGAGATCAATATATGGTATTCAGCCATAGCGAAGATAGTGCGGACTAATAATGCTCTTGAGTTCTGCACTACCAGACTTAAGGAGGTCTATAGGACCCGTGGGATTGTCCACCAGACTATTTGTCCTCACACTTTACAGCAGAATAGGGTTGCAGAGAGGAAGCACAGGCATTTGTTAGTTGCTCGTACACTATTAATTCATCATAATGTATTGCAGAGATACTGGGGGGATGCAGTTCTGACAGCGACTTATCTCATCAACAGGATGCCTAGCTTTGTTCTTCATGAGTAGATGCCGGTTCTTCTGCATCCAGATGACGAGTTATTTCATGTGCCTACCAGGACCTTTGGATGTGTTGCATTCGTCCATGTGCCGTCACTTAGTCATGATAAGTTGGCTCCCCACGCTATCAAGTGCATATTTTTGGGGTACTTTAGGACATAGAAGGGGTACCGTTGCTATGACTATTTGTAAAACATACATTATGTTAGTGATGATGTGACTTTCCATGAGGATACACCATATTTCTTAGTCACTGCACAGAGGAGCTCTTGTAATGATGTTGCCTTTCTTCCCTTACCTGTTCCGTGTATAGAGACTCAGGTGTCTATTTCTCAGTCCAGACCTCTAGCTGATAAACAGATGAGTTTTTTCTCCCGGGATGACTTTGAGAAATTGCACGGGCCATTGCATACCTATTACAGGCATCATACTACCTTTCAGAGGCCTCCTCTCTCACCAGCAGCTAATGGTTCACAGGTAGTGGAGATGGTACCTGATGCCAGTGATAGTTTGGTTAGACCTGACTTCCCAGACAGTACAGATCACCACAGTGGCGAGGCTCCTTCTGCAGCAACTCAGTTAGAGGTACCAGATGATTCAGATCTCCCTATTGCCATTAGGAGGGCACCGCGCACCTGTGAGTCCAGATACTGGGTCATAGGTAGCTTGGCTACCGATGGTCTTGCTCCTTAGTTTAGCAGCTTCTGTCAGGCTCTTACGTCACACATTTCGTCTACCTACCAGCAGGCCATGCTTAATCCGAAGTGGCGTCAAGCTATGAAGGATGAGATGGCAGCACTTTGAAGTAGACAGACTTGGGATCTCATCTCACTTCCTACTGGCACACGACTAGTTGGCTCCTGATGAGTCTTTGCCTTGAAATACAACCCTGATAGGTCTATTTCAAGGTATAAGGCCAGGCTAGTAGTAAAGGGGTTCACTCAGACATATGGGGTGTACTTCTTTGATACTTTCTCTCCTGTTGCGCGGCTTGCCACTGTTCAGATACTTATTTCTGTTGCTGCTTATAGAGATTGGCTGTTATACTAGCTGGACGTGAAGAACACCTTTCTTTATGGTGATCTTCAGGAGGTTTACATGCAGCAGCCCCCGGGTTTCGAGGTTCAGGGAGAGTGTGTGTGCAGATTACGAAAAGCAATCTATGGTTTGAAGCAAAGTCCCAGGGCATGGTTTCAGAAGCTATCAGAGGTGCTCCACTAGATTGGTCTGAGTCGCTCCACTTCAGATCACTCTTTATTTACCAGGAAGACTGACAGGGGGATTGTGGCACTCCTAGTATATGTTGATCTTATCATCATCGGAGATGACAGAGATGGGATATATGAAGTTAAAAGGCACCTATTAGAGAAATTTGTCATGAAGGATCTGGGACAGTTGAGGTATTTCTTAGGCATTGAGGTTGCACGTGGTAGGGATGGAGTGGTGCTTTCGTAGAGGAAGTATGCTCTTGATCTTCTTCAGGAGACTGGCATGTTAGCAGCTAAGGCTGCAAATATTCCCATGGATCCCAAGGTCCATCTATATGGTGAGAAATTTGAGGTGGTTGACAGTAGAGCATACAGGCAGCTGGTGGGTAAGCTTTTTTACCTCACCATCACTCGTCCAGACTTGTCTTTGTCAGTTGGTAGGCTTAGCCAGTTTATGGATAAGTCAATTAGGCAGCACTAGGAGGCTGTAATGCAGGTGCTCAGGTATGTGAAGAAAGCACCTGGACGAGGATTATTATTCCGTAAGGGAACACCCATGGGGATTGTAGCATACTCTGACGCTGATTATGCTGGCTGTGTTGGGGATAGAAAATCGACCACAGGTTTTTGCACCTTTGTTGCGGGCAACCCGGTTACCTGGAGGAGCAAAAATTAAGCGGTTGTATCTAGATCCAGTGCGGAGTTAGAGTACAGGGCCATGGCCCAGACAGCCACTGAGATGGTTTGGGTCAAGTCAGTTTTGTCAGATCTTCATGTTTCTCTAGATAGCTCTATGGAGATGTGGTGTGACAACAAAGTAGCGACCTACATTGCCAATAACCCTGTTTCACGAGAGGACAAAGTATGTAGAGATTGACTGTCATTACACTTGAGATCTCATTCAGCGTGGAAGTTTACATACGAGTGTTACTTCTAAGGAGCAAGCTGCAGATATCTTCACAAAGTCCCTTGCGAGATCTGCCTTTGAGGCGTGTTGTTCCAAGCTGAGCATGATAGATATTCATGCTCCAGCTTGAGGGGGGGTGTTAACATATAGTGTTTTTTTTATGTTTTATATTTTTTCCTTGTATGGGCTTAATTGTACTTTCACTCCTTGGTCTCTCTATATAAGAGAGCCTAGGGCTTTCTATATTGAATTGAATAATTTCAGCCAACTACCTCTAACAGGTGTCTATGCTTCCGCTCTGCAATCCCATTCTTTTATGAGGTTTGGGGAAAGTGATTTGATGGATAATCCCACGAGTCCTATAGAACTCTGCAAGTCTAGCAATGCAGAATTCGAGGGCATTATTTGTCCGTACAATCTTCACTGTGGCAGAATATTGAGTCATCTCCAAAATAAGGGTCTCTATAACATCTCCAACCTCTGCCTTGTTCTTCAGAAGAAACACCTAGGATACTATGGTAAAATCATCAACAATAAGATAATAACGATGTCCTATCATGTCTGGAACTTAGTCCTAAGACATCCATATTGAGTAACTCGAGCTGTTGCTGATCCAGGAGAAGTACTGACAGGAAAAGAGGATCGATGATGCTTATTTAACTAGCAAGCGTCACACCTAACAGTAGTGGTAGGTGAAATATGTGGAATCACCCTCCCGAGACGATCCAGAGGCAGGTGACCTAGATGAAGGTGCCACTGTAAGGTACTTTCACCATCATACCTACTGGCTCTTGCAAATAGTCCTTGACCAAGGTGATAGAGACCATTCTCTTTTGTACTTTTGGCGATAATTTTTTTAGTGAACTTATCCCGGACAATGTTTGACATATCAGCGATATATCGTCGATATATCGATATCAATAGATTGAAGTATATCGATATCATATACCATATCTTTTTCCATGATATCGATGATATATTGCTAATATTGTTGATATATCGCTGATATCGAGGGATATCGACGATATATTGCCAAAAATGAAGGATTGCAGTTCAATTTTTCCTTTAAAGTAGTGATGTGTGACCAATATGGGAGATATATCGGTCACACATCTTTGTCTGCATGTGCAACTCACATGGGCACGCATTCTTTTCATTTATTTTCTTCTCCCCTCTCCTGTGCGACTTATATGGACACATGATTTACCGATGGACTAAATTATCATGTCGACGGACACATGATGATGATGATGGTTAACGAGCCATAAGCAGAAAGTAGTGGTGGAGGTGAGGGACATCATCATTAAAGTCCTAGTAGATAGAATGCCCAATATGAATATATGTAAAGATATACAAATATACATGGAGATCCTGCACCAAGTCTACCTCGTGACTATGTCGTAGGGACAGGGTATGGTAATGCCTCAGGCCATTCTACAATGTCCATCGATGATTTAAGTTTATTGGTGAGATCTCTTAATCTGGCGGTGCAATCAATCTTTGGAGGTGGCCCATGATCATCATCATCAAGTTACTATAATGGCTAAGGATCTTATTACATCAGCCCTCAGTACCGACCCCAAAATAAGGTGTAATGTTCATCTAATTACTTCCTCAACTACATCGCCCCTTCATCTTATTATGGTTCCTTTTATGGGTATGATGGCCGCCACCAAAGTGATAATACACAAAGTGACCCTGCATCTACAAGTTATGGCTATGGGATATTCCTTGAGTATTTTGCATCTTAATGTTCTCAACCATTTTCTTATAAACCTTCCTACTCTGCTGCACCACTTTCTCCTCGACCACCATGAAGTTTATTGATGTGACAACGTGAACCTTGTGAATCGTTAGGTTCTACACTGAAACGAGATAGTTTTATCTGCTCTATAGATTCAAGAGGACAATGAGATGAGTCTACTTAGGGTAGATTTAGAACTAGAAGGAGTAGCTCGTTTGACAGTCCCAGTTGATATATACGTCTTGGAATGCTTGTGTATTATAGTGATGAAGAGTATCAACGATACATCAATGAATACAATACTCGATACAGCTACATGGCCTGAGAGTTATACTGTGAATATAGTAATAGAGGAAGATAATCGGAGGAGAGGTATTGAGCTAGGTCGAAGCTCAACTTGGTATTGATTTGGTGGCATTGGATGGTGCTTCTGTGCTTGGTGTGGTCTACTGATACTCAGATACTATTGATATTTTATTTCTTTTAGGGAGTAGTATTACTATGAATGTTTTTCAATTATTATCATGTTATGTACACTTTCTTTTTAATAGATGACTTTTTTGATATTCAACTAATGCATTTCTATTATGTTTTTATTCAAAATTTATGATTTTCATCTTCTAGGCATTTCTTCATGATGTACTTATTAAAATGTTAATTTTCATCAAATTTGTAACATTTTGGGATATTTTGAGTTTTTTTAAGCGATTTCTTCAAAATTCATCGATGGCATCGATACATCCCCGATATATCCCTTTTCGACTTGTTGATACGACATCGATATCGATATTTAAAACCTTGATCCTGGACGATGCATACAATTTCATCAAAAATAACCTTGCAATGAAGATCCTTCGTGATCGTGCTCATGGACAACAAGCTTATGGGAAACTTTGGTACATGTAGTTCTCTCGGCAACTACAACGTGGGGGTTACAGACACTTCCCCTTGACCAACAACATGAGCGTACCTGCTATCAACAACTTGCATCGTTTTCCTGGTGTAACAGAACAACAACAACAACCAAGTCTTTTCCCACACTAAGTGGGGTCGGCTACATGGATTCTTTGCCTCCACACAAATCGATTTAACAGAACTGAGTAACGAAAAATAGTCCTGATCCCTACAAAGATATTGTGAAGCAACAAAGTCAACCAACCATCTTACATTATAGTGACTCCTGTTATGCTCTTGCAGCATCAAGCTCACATACTCCACCATCCCCATCGTAGTAGTTGTATCCAATGTCGTCTCTGCTCTTTCTGAGATTGGCATTGTGCTTAGTAGGGACGAAAGGGATCACCAAGGGTTAGAACTCGCTATCTTTGAGCCAAAAATCCAGAGAAATATGCCACAAATGGATCTGAAAAAAAAATAAATTCATATCATAAAACAACTTCGAACAAGCAGTATTGGCCCTAGGTGTGAAGATCCAAAGTAACCGGAGTTGGAAAGTTCATCCCAAGGCAAGAGAAGGTCCCCTAGGCAAGGCCACAGGGTGTGCACAGCCCGAGGAAAGGCCGTATACACTGACAACATGAGGAGAAAACCCCTTGCGGGGTTGCCTAGGGGAGATCAACCCCCAACAGTGTCACCTGCGTCACTGGAGACCTCCATCAAGTGCAGCACTACCCGCTACCGCTGAGATGTCGCTGCCTACAGTAGGAGGTGGAGCACCCGATGGCCCTTTATTCGACTCTCCTACCAGTGAGGAGGACCGGCGATGGTTCCTTGCATCGACGAGGAGAAGGTTGATGGTGGGAAGGAACCTAGGGTTTTAGGTGATTAGGGTTTTGGGGGTTATCTTTTGGTGGGATACCAGAATCTGGCTTAGGACCCAGTGCTGATATTAAGTGGGAGGAGATAACTAGTCTTATTTCTTAAAGAAAACCCAACACTTCTTTGTATAGAGAGAAGTTTGGGTAAATAACAATGCATATCCATAATAAAATAAGAAATAACAAAATGTACCAAAAACTAATAAAGATAAATAGGAGTCTCAATATGCTACAACCCTACCACTTTCATCTATGGTTTCTATTACTGCTACAATCTTTTATCGTCTATTACTGCCACTTCTTTTACTACAACATACTATTGTTTACCGTGGCTGTTAGTTCTGCTACAACCATTATTTCTTTTACATTACTTGTGATTGTTCAATGTTTGTTCATAAAGGGTTCTGTTGTCCGGACTATTATTCTTTTTACTGCAATGTTACGAAGGATGATGCAGTTCTATTGCTTGCATGTGACAATGGCAAGTTGGTGGAGGTCTTCGCCCAATGGTTGTCCATTGTCAATGCAAATGCTTGCTTCCCGGACAGTTGTCTGATTGGTGATATGATCGCTAGCCTGCCCTCGCCCCTAGATGTGGATGCAGTTTAATGACCTTTTGTGGGGTGGGTCAATTTGATGTCCCCTCCCCATAATTGCTGAAGGCCTGCCCAGAGGTACTTAAAGAAAGATCACTTTCAGAATGTCGACGTGTAAAGGTAACCTTGTGCTTTGGAGGGCTCCAATCGATCTCGGTGAAGCTCTTGGGGACAATCATCAACATTCCTGCGATGTAGATAAATTTTCTTGCCATTCCACTTCAGCTACATTTCATGGAAGTGGTAAAGGCAAATGTCTTGCCTTAGCTGGGAAGACATGAAGGCTTGAGCTTTGAAGGAGACATGCTCAGTGCAGTTTAAGCATGGGTGAAGATGCATCTAGCAGTAAAAGTCCCTGTGATAGTGTCATGGTTAGGCTAGTGGAGTGATGTTGCATGATTGTCGGTCATCATCGGTGCTTAGTCACCAGTTGATTGGCGGACAAATGTTGAGGGACATTTTTGAAAGCTTTTGAATTAGCGGGGAATATGGAATGACTGTAGCAACCATTGCCTTGTATTAATTATAATCAGGGTGATCCCCTGAATGATGAAGCGAAGGTTGTAGCAGATATTTCAGGTGCCAATTAATTGCATTTGTTGGGACCTATGAGGAGTTTTCAATTCCTTCCTATGATGGAACCATTTTGGGACTATCAACAATGTGACAATTAGGCCCTTGGCCTTTGTTTTTGGGTGTTCTGAGGCTGTGATTCTAAAGGGGGGCTTTCATTCAGGTAGAGTTGAGAAGCTTATCGATTGCTAGGTGTTGGGCAATCCCTTAGATCTTCAAAGATTGCATGGTGGTGATGGTAAGATTGCGAAGTGCTACACAGGCATGTGGCTATTGGAGGTGAGGACTTGTCTCAAGTGAGGAATGACGATGTGCAAGCTCTTCCTTTGGGCTTAAAAGGTATAGCTATGGTGGGTGTTGCTCCTAAAAATGGACTGTAGGTGGTTATGTAATGAGCCCACTTTGAGTTTCTTGTTTTTATGGGAAAATATCTTTATTTGGCTTGTAACTTTTATGGGAATTTGGGATGGGATGGAAGCATTTTACATTTAGACTCAACTTTTTTTATAGGTTTACTTGCAACTAGATATACTTTATATTTATATATATTATATTATTTATTTATATTATATTAAATCTTATATGAGCTAGAAACTCAAGCTATTGAGTTGAGTAGAGCTTAGCTTAAGCTTTGACTTGATAAGGTAAATGAGCTAAGATCTAGATTCGAGCTCATCTCAAAAACTCAATGAGCTGAGCTTGTAATCCTTGTCAAGCGGAGCTCGAGCTCGGCTCATCAAGCTCAAGCTAGATGCCCACCACTTGGTTGGATGATAATTCTTATTCATTTGATAGGGAGATGGGAAGGCATGTTAGCTGATTAACAAAAAGGGTGTTATCTGGTAGAGTGCCTTAGCTTGTGGACATGATCAATTAGGTGTACACATGAAGATACTTACATTGAATTTTTGTGGGCTTTGGGACTCAAAAAGGAGGATATTGAGAAGCTATTTGTGTAAGATGGTGGTGGATGTTGTTCTTTTGCAAATGATGAAGATGAAATTATGCAAGTTGAAAAAGCGGATGCTTGTAGGTTGTTTGATGTGGAGTGCCTTTGTGTTTGTTCTGCAACTTGGTAGATCTGGTGGGCTGTTGGTATTGTGAAGTGGGATTTTTTTGATAAAGATGGTGACTGGCTAGGGTTGCATGTGGTTAGAGTTTGTTTGAGGGGATGAGAAAATAGCTTCACATTTGCTATGCTCTGTGTGTAAGGTTCACTGGTTTTGGAAAATAGGCCTGCCCTTTTAGGTAGATCTTAGATCGATGAATGATTGCACACTTTGGAGTTGCTCCAATTATCCTTGTTGGTGATTTTAACATGACTCAAGACGTTGATGACGGACTAGTAGTATAGGGTGATGCAGGCTCAGAGTAGTTTGCAAGGGATGGGATCCTTTAATTGCCACTTTACAGGGAAAAGTACATCATTACAGAATATGAAGTCCAGTTCAACTACTTTTCTTGCTTGGTGGGTATGCCAAAGGCTTGTCCTCTATCTTGGTGGAGGGACAAGCTTGGTCTTTCACACATCATACACCTTTGATTGGGTTTCCAATAAGGGTTTGAGGTTGTCTATTCACTTCGAGTTTGAGATGCCAATGGTTGTTGGAATTGGGCAGGGGGGTTGGGGAAACAAGAGAGATATGTAGATCGATAGTGTAAGGAAACCTTGGGATCTATAACATGTGGGCCATGAATGATGCTTTACTTTCAAGGTGGCTTTGTAGAATCATGGGTAGAGAAGGGAATCTTTTCACATAGGTGGTGTGCTTTGGTAGAATAGTAGATTGGGTAGACAGTGAGGGGTGCGTCACCCTTTTAGAAGGAAGTCATGGCGTGATGCCACCACTGAGGGATTGTTTCTCCATAAAATTGAGGGATCTTTTAACTTTGGACAGATGATTGGTTGGCTGTGGGGTGCTGGTAGATAGATTTCTGGGGTTGTTTGCTCTTGCCCCAAACATGCAAGTGAAGGTGGGGGATTACTTGGACCCAAGAGGGAGCTTGTGATCCCTTTGTTCATAGGAGCGTCCTCTACTTAAAGGGTGGAGGACTTTCTGATGCTTCAGACTGAGCTATTTAGGGTTAGGCCTTAATCAGGCATTCTTGATTGTTGGTCCTAGGAAGGAGACTTTATGGTTAGATCAGCCAACAGATTTTTACTTCCCTATGTGTAGGAGCGGGAAGAGCGTTTCTTTAAAGATTGTAGCCTCATATGAAACATTGAAGATAGAAGTTTTGCTCAGTAAGAATTCTGGAGAAGGTTGATGATAAAGGTATGTAGGAGAAAGATTGCACACCACAGGACACTACCTGCCTGACATGTAGAGACATACAGGAAGACACTTAGTGGGAAGGAATGTTCAATCTAAATTCCTTGGAAACCTTGCATCTCTTTATAGAGAGAGAGATGTGGGTAAAATACAGTGCATGTTCATAAAGAAATAACAAACTACAAATAGCTAGTAACAGAAGAAAAGACAAGATAAATAGGAGTCTCAACACTCCCCCTCAAGCTGGAGTATAAATGTCAATCATGCTCAGCTTGGAACAGCAGAAATCAAATGCCAAGCGAGATAGAGGCTTTGTGAACACATCAGTTGTTTGATCCTCAGATGCTACATAAGTAGTGTGCAACAAACCACGTTGTATAAGATCTCTGGTATAGTGACAGTCTACCTTAACGTGTTTGGTGTGCTTATGGAACATCGGGTTGTTGGCTATGTAGATAGCTGCTCGATTGTCACATCTCATTTCCATGGGCTCCTTAATCTGGACATGCAAATCATGCAAGAGAGACTGTATCCAGACCATATCCGCAGTAGTCTAGGCTATTGCCCTATACTCTAACTTTGCACTGGAGCGAGAAACTGTCCCTGTTTCTTACTCCTCCAGGTAACCAGATTACTTGTCACAAAGGTACAAAAACCAGTGGTGGATTTCCTATCAAGCACACATCCTGCATAACCAGTGGTGAATATCCTACCACTGTCATAGGCAAGCCTTTCTGAAAGAGAATACCACGACCTGGTGCTTTTTTCAAGTATCTCAGCACTTGCATAGTTGCCTGTCAGTGCAGCTTCGTCGGCCTCTCCATAAACTGGCGAAGTTTGCCTACTACTAAGGCAATACCTGGTTTGGTGATAGTCAGGTACAATAGCTTGCCCACAAGTTATTTGTATGCTGCTATCTACTGCCTCTGTCTCCTCATCATGAAAATGTGCCTTGGGGTCCATAGGAAAATTGGTTGGCTTGGACCCCAGCATACCTGTCTCCTGAAGAACATTCAACGCATACTTGCGCTGAGAAAGAACAATCCCATCTCTGCTCCTAGTGATCTCGATCCCCAAGAAATAACTAAGCTAGCCCAGATCCTTTATAACAAATTCCTGTGCAAGAGATTCCTTGACTTGTCTTATCCCTGCCTTATCATCGCCAGTGATAATTAAGTTATCCACATAAACCAGTAGAGCTACCACGCCATTCTCTGTTTTCCTGACAAACAGAGAATGATCTGAAGAAGACCTCTGCATCTCCATCCTCTGCAACACATCTGAGAGCTTCTGAAACCAGGCTCTTGGGTTTTGCTTTAACCCATAGATGGCCTTCTGGAGTCTGTAAACACACTCTCCCTGAATCTCAAAACCTGGAGGTTACTGCATGTAAACTTCCTCCTGAAGATTGCCGTAAAGAAATGCGTTCTTCACATCAAGTTGATGTAACTACCAATCTCTGTGGGTAGCAACAGCGATGAGTACTCGAACAGTGGCAAGTTGCACAACGATAGAGAAAGTATCGAAGAAGTCTACCCCATATGTCTGGGTAAACCCCTTTGCCACCAACCTAGCCTTATACCTTGAAATTGACCCATTAGGGTTGTACTTCAAGGCAAAGACCCATCTAGAGACAACAAGTCGCGCGTCTATAGGAAGTGAGGTGAGATCCCAAGTCTGTCTGCTTTGGAGTGTTGCCATCTCATCCTCCATAGCTTGACGTCACTTTGGAACAAGCATGGCTTGCTGGTAGGTAGATGGAATGGATGAAGCTGTAAGAGCATGACAAAAGCTACTAAACTGAGAACCAAGATCATCTGTAGCCAAACTGCCTGCAACCCAATATCTGGACTCACATGTGTGGGGCGCCTTCCTAATGGCAATAGGAAGGTCAGACTCATTTGGTATCTCTGGCTGAGTCTTTATAGAGGGAACCTCACTACTATGATGATCTGTACTATCAGGGGGATCAGGTCTAATTAAACGATCACTGTCACCAGAACCCATTTCGACTGCTTCTGGAAGATCAGCCACTAGGGCAGGTAGAGGCCTCTGTAGTGTCGTATGAGGTCTACTATATGTTTACAGTGGACCATGCAATCTCTGGTAGTCATTCACGAGGATAGTAGAATCTGAAGAAGTCGACAGAGGTGTGGAGATCGGAATCGCCTCAAGTGGAACTGGAGAAATAGGCATGGGAGCAGCATCATCATGAACACTCGTCTGTCCAGCAAAGGAAAAGTATCGTCTCATGGAAAGTCACATCAGCGCTGATATAATGCCTGTGGTGGATAGGATCATAATATCGGTACTCTTTTTGACTCCTGGAGTAGCCTAAGAAGATGCACTTAACAGCACGAGGAGCAAGCTTGTCACGATCTAATGATGGCACATGGATAAAAGCAACACACCCAAAGGTCCTGGGAAACACGTGAAAAAGTTTGTCATCTGGATGTTACAGAAGAATCGGTATCTGCTCGTGACGAACTGAACTCGGCATCCTGTTAATGAGGTAACACGTCGTCAAAGCAACATCCCCCCAGTATCTTTGTGGAACACTGTGGTAAATAAGTAGAGTGTGGGAAATCTCTACCAAGTGTCTGTGCTTCCTCTCTGCAACCCCATTCTGCTGTGAAGTATAAGGACAAGTGGTTTGGTGGATAATCCCATGAGTCCTGTAGAACTCAGTAAGCTTACCAGTGCAAAACTCGAGGGCATTATCTGTCCTTACAATCTTCACTGTAGCAGAATACTGAGTCCGGATCTCCAAGAGAAGTGTCTCTATGGCACGTTCAACATCTCCCTTGGTCTTTAGAAGGAAGACCTAAGATACTCTGGTGAAGTCATCAACAACAATAAGATAATATCGATGTCCCATCCTGTTTGGAACTCTACTTGGTCTCCAGACATCCATATCGAGTTACTCAAAAGCAGCTGCTGATCTAGGAGAAGCACTGGCAGGAAAGGAAGATCGATGATGCTTGCATAATTGGCAAGCATCACATCTAATAGTAGTAGCAGGTGAAATATGTGGAATTACCCTCCTGAGGTGATCCAGGGGCATGTGACCAAGACGAACATGCCACTGTAAGGCACTCCCACCATCGTACCTGCTAGCTCTTGCAAATGGCTCTTGGTCGAGGTGATAAAGCCCATTTTCCTCTGTACTTTCGGTGACGGTCTTTCCAGTGAACTTATCATGAACAATACATCCAATGTCATAAAAGATAACCCTACAATGAAGATCCTTTGTAATTCTACTCACGGACAACAGACTCATGGGAAACTCCGATACATATAGTGCTCTCGACCACCGCAATATAGGGGTAACAGACACCTCCCCCTGGCCAACAACTGGAGCATGTCTGCCATCAGCAACTTGCACCGTTCTCGCTGGTGCAACAGAACTGAGTGATCGAAAATGACTACAATCACCATAAAGATGCTGTGAGGCATCAGAGTCCACCAGCCATCCTGTACTATGATGACTTCTGTCATGCTCTTGTTGCACCATGCCTGCGTATGTCATCTTGATTACTTCATAAATTGGATGATGCGAAAGCATCCATTGCTCTCAAATCCACTGGGAGTCCATAGAAATTAGATCTGAAATATCTCCTTCAGATCTGAAGAATCACGATCAGATCACGAATTACGTGATCAAACATGAAATCCAAGTGAGTAGATCCTTGGATATCTCATTTTTTTTTTTTCTTGTTATCATGAGATCCCTCCGGATGATAGGAGGGACATGTTAGGGTCAGGAGGGACCCCTAGCAGCCCTCAAACACGTGGGAGGAGGCTGTGCTTGCTGTTGTCGTCCTACACAGCAGCAACAGGCAGCAACGCTGTTGTTGCCGCCACTACTCTGTCAGGTACGACCTAGAGCCGACATTGCACACACCTTCGCTGAGCGCTGTTGCTTCACGCACACACCACCGTGCGCTGCTGCCCCTGTAGCACGCTGGCACGTGCCATCTTCGAGCGTCGTTGTACAGGCTACCATGCGCTGCTACCCCTGCAGCACACTGCCGCGCGCTTGCTTTAAGTGCTGCCGTATGTGCCGTCGTGCGCTACTGGAGCTGCGTGCCTTTCATCTGACGGGGAGGCTAGCAGCCTTTGCTGCAGCCGCTGGAGCTGGGGCAGGGGCGATCCGGTGGCTACTGTTCTAGTGGGGAGACTAGGGTTTTTCGTGGATGGGTTTTGGCGGTTTGTGAGGGTGGGATATCAGAACCCGATCTAGGATCGTGCTCTGATACCAAGTGGGAAGAAATGTTCAATCTAAATTCCTTAGAAACCCTACATCTCTTTATATATAGAGAGAGATGTGGGTAAAATACAGTACATGTCCATAAAGAAATAACAAATTACAAATAGCTAGTAACAGAAAGAAAAGACAAGATAAATAGGAGTCTCAACACATTCTGTACTTGTTTTTCTAGTGTTACTCAGGAGGTTTGGATGTCCACTCACATTACTTGGGTGGATTACTCTTCCTGAGGGGCTTTTTGGATTTGTTTGCACAAGAGGGCCTTCAGGTCAAGATGGGAGCACACAGAACTATTTGCCGTATTGTGAATTTGGTTACAGAGAAATAGAATTATTTTCAAGGGTGAAAGATCTTTTGTGGAGAATGTGTGTCATGATGTGACTTGGCTGAAGGGGCTATGGAGTTCTTTGCAGTAACAATTTTGTAATTTATGACATGTTTTAATGAAGCAATGACCACTAATCTCATGTGATCATCCTTCGTATAAAAAAAGAAGCTACAATAGGATAGAGAGAGGTGATTGGAGGTGCTGGAGGTAATCCATCCTATTGACAACCTGGAGATTTCATGTGATCTTAATGAGAAGGTAGTGGAAGGAAGGAAACAAAAGGGAATTGTTTGTGTGGAGGATGGGAAAATGGAAGTGGAGATAGAGATAATGCCTTATGTTTTCATACAGCTACCAATGAGTGAAGATGTAGAAACTTTATCAAGAAAGATTTCGTGCTGAGAAAGGAGAGTATTGGGAGGTAGGACATTAATTGTTCCTTAATGGACCACTACCACAAGTTTACTAGGAGAAAGCAGAGGAGTGTTTTGCATTCGGAGGGGTGGTGTGAGATGGCTTTTTGAGGAACAAGTGACATGGTTGGATAAACAGATTACAGAGGAGGAAACCAAGGAGGTCCTATGTGGTTTGAATGCAGAGACTGCACATGGGCCAAATGGTTTCCTTATTCTCTTTTTCAAGGAATTTTGGATAGTTATTGGGCATGATGTGATGGAATTTGGAAATTTCAAAAGGGAAATGCCGATTTTGAGCACAAGAGTAAGTGACTTTTGCTCCTACTTCCACAGGAAGAAGCTACTGAGAAAGTAAAGGATCAAAAGCCAATATCTTTATCTGATGTATTTTTTTGGTTAATGTAGTTTTCAAAAAAAAAAAAAGTTTAGTACAATTTACCTTACTGTGGTTGATGGATTGATTGGTAGTGTGTAGTTGGCTTTTGTCCTTAGCAGGTACATGGTCAACAGTTTTGTTTTGACAAACAAGATTTTGGTTTTTTTTTTTTTTTGAAACTAACGAGATTTTAGTTTTTGAAAGCGAACAAGTAGGAGGGGCTTTCTTTGGAAAGTTGATTTGTGAATGTTTATGACTCTTTGCTCTTTTTGTGGAGTTCTTTTCATAAACACATTGTTTTAAAAGGCATGCCTCGAGGCCCCTGAGGCATATGCCTTGAGGTGAGGTGTTAGGAGATCGCCTCGAGGCTATAGCCTCAGGGTTGCAACATGAGGCATGCGCCTCAGTTGGTCGAGGTGACATCGAGGCGAAGGCGAGGCTATAGCCTCGGTTGAAAGTCTCTTTTAGATAGTTATGTGATTTGCACATGATATTTTCTCATTAATAAATCCTCCTAAAGCCCTAATTCAAACCCTTTTCCAAAACCTAAAACCAATTGCCTGAAACCCTAAGGAGCTCGTCGTTGTCCAAGCTTTTGAACCATGGTTCTCACCTTGTTGGAGGTTCAACATTGGTTGCTAGAGGTTGTAGATGGGTCACCAAAGGTTGTAGAACCCTTTGCCATTGCATCACCAAAGGTCCATTGCTGCCAACTTCAATGCTTGGTCTTCACATCTCCACATGGTCTCACTACTAAACAGTAACTTTAAGTTTTGTTTAAATTTTATTTAGGTCTTTTTTAAGTTTATTTTATTATATATGTTATTTAGCTACGGTAGTGTGTACCTTTATTATATATGTTATTTATATATTTTGTTTATGTTTTATTTAGATTTTTTAGGTTATGTTTGTCAATGATGAGTTATTTAATAGTATGAGAGTAATGGAGATACCAATATTTATCATATTTTCTAGGATGTCAATGATATCATATGTTTGTCAATGGTTTTGTTTAGGTTTCATTTAGGTTTTTTATGTTTGTGAATGATGACTTATGAGTTATGAGATTAGTTATTAAGACTCATTACTTATGATTTGAGTTATGACAATTGTATTTTTTTTATAGATAATGGTTAGAGTTAATATAATTCATTATATTTATTTGATTTAGCTTTGATAATTCTCATCATATGAACTTTTAACTCATTTTGAAGTTTTGATAAATTTAATTTCTAATTTTGTATAATGTTTGGAGGTTTACCTTTTATTTAAATGTCATCTCTTGTCTAATCCTATTCTTTAAATGTTGAGATAGAGTAAAAATGGAATGGTTATGTGTTTTTTATATATATTTTTTTCATTATTAGTACTTAACAAGTATATATTTATATTATTTTTTTAATTTTTCATCTAAAACTTGAGACTTACACCTCGGCCGCCTCGAGGCTTACACCTCACCTCAATAAAGGCAAATCACCTCAATATCATCTCACATTTTTTAAAACCTTGCATAAACATAGCTTTTACAACAAACTAATTAAATGGAGGAAATGATGTATAATGATGAACTCATTTTCAATCTTGCTAAATGGTAGACTGGAAATACATGAGCTTCAATCCCAGAGGAATATTTGATAGGGATGCCTCGCTACACCTCTTCAGTTTGTGCTGTCTGTCTACGAGATTGCATCTGTATATGCAGCTTGTGAGTGTGGGTTCTTTTTGGGTTTTCCAAGGATGGACAAGGCCATGATCCTTATTCTTTAGTGTGCAGATGATTCGATGTTCTTTGTCGAGAGCTCCATTGAGGAGACTAAAAAATTCTTCATCCTCATGGACCTTTTGAATGACTTTTCAAGTCTTAGGGTAACAGGTTTAAATTACCATTTGTTGCATTTTAGATGCGGGTGGATGACAAGGTGCATTCTGCAGATATCTTATATACCTCGAGATGTACCTTGCCTTTGAAGTATTTGGGCCTTCCATTGACAGATAGAAGCCTTAACTTGGAGGATTGTCTACCGGTCGGTGATAGAAATGGAAAGGAGGCCTGAGGGGTGGTCACAGAAGATGTGCTGCTGCTATGGTCCGTCCTTAAAAGTTATGGCTCTTTTCCTTTTGCTGATGAAGGTCCAAAGAGGTTTAGAGTCTTATCTATCAATTTTTCTGGAAGGGAGCAACCCCAGACAGTAGGGGTGGCTTTAGTAGCATGGAATAAAATTTGCAGGCCAATGCTAGCTAGTATTTTCGGTACTCTCCACTTAATAACTATGAATTATGCTATCTTGATGAAGTGGGTGGTACAAATCATGAGAACTAAATGTTAAGGTGTGGATGTGAAAGGTTGCAAGAGTGAGTTTCCTCCATCAGCTCATGCATCTTTGTATTTATAAGCAAAGAAGTTTGTTACATTAGTCTAATATAGCTCAGTCTGTTACAACAGGAGGTTACAACTCAATTGGTTACAACAGAAAAGCAGAGTGTTCACACTGGCTGTACAACTATTACATAAAACTAATTTACATGCCTAACACTACAAGGGAATTTGCTTACCTCTTTCCTAACAAGTTATCATTGGTGTGACGGTGACTGGGAGGACATAATGCATCCAATAAGGGGAACACCAAGGTTTTGGAGTGGCCTGAAACGAGTTATGTTGCTAGTGTTGCAGCCCTTTGATATCAAGTTGGGGAATGGGAGTCTATTTCTAGCTTGATGATTGGATGAAAAGATGCAGATCGCTTTCGAAGACCATTTGCCTTGGCGATTGATCTTGGAGCTACAGTGGCAGATTATCGAGATGGTGGCTCCTGGAATCCACTTATTTTGAGCACTTTATTAGAGCAGTGGATGGAGGGATTCTCACTCCTGCAGCAAGAGTTGGGTGGTATTCAGGAGGAAAGAGATGGCTGAGAGTGGTCGGATAATAAGTTCTTTATGAATTCTGCCTACAAATTCTTGCTTGGAGGTCGGGGTGGAACATGTTGCTAGTTTCCTCAAAGAATGCTGGTTTATTTGGATGTCGATGGCTCCCTTCAAGGTGAAGACTTCTGCATGGATTCTGAGGAGGGAAAGGATCATGACAAAGGCCTACCATGAGGTTTGGGCACATGCTAATATCAGATAGATTGCTCTTCACTAACTTTTGGAGATCAGTTTGGAGGTAGCACATTCAGATTGACAGCCTTTGGCAATTTTGTGGGCTGTGGTAGAGGAATCAGATCATATTTACAGGGACCGTTTCCTTGTTGATAATATCTTGTTGGAGGCATTTTCTTTTAGAGAGATGTAATCATCTTTTAGTGAAGGATATGCACTTCTTTATTGATTTATCAACAAAGCCTTGAGTGATCTTCGTACCAACAGGAAAAAATGTGATTATCTTATATGTTTACATTTATAGTCATTAGTTTAATTCCTATATGCTCAATTTAAAACTGATGGTGTGAATGGATAATCTTCCCTTCTCATAAATGGCTCAAGATTGTTGATACTCCTATTTCTCTTATGTTTTTCCTATTGTTAGTAGTTATTTTATTGTTTGTTATTTCTTTATGGACATGCATTATTATTTACCCATACCTCTTTCTCAATAGGTATTGGCTTCTTTTTTAAGAAATAAGATTGGTTACTATCTACTACTTGGCATTAGAGCACGGTCTTAGGCTACGTTTTGGTATCCCATCGGAAAATAAACCTTCGTAACCCTAATCACCAAAAACCCTAGTTTCTTTTCGCCGTCAAGCTCCTTGACGAAGGGGACCATCACCAGTCCTCCTCATCGGCAGGAGGGTCAAAGAGAGGGCTGCTAGGCGCTCTTCTCCCTTGATCGGTCAGGTTGCCCCTTTATCGGTCATCCTAGTGGCTGGCTGTGGCGTTGTTAGGCGGTAGCGGTAGCGGACAAGGGGGAGCCGGACCCATCGTGAGGTGGCGATGTCCTAGAGGCAGCGTCCCCTTATGCTGTAGGTAGCAGCGCTCATGTAGTGGTGGCGTCCTATAGGCGGTGGCCCCTTGTGCTGTAGGCAACAATGGCATCCCACTGGCGTTAGGCAGCGGCGGGCAACACTACACTCGCCAGAGACTATCAACAGCGGCGGTACAGGCAGTGTTGGGGGTTAGCCTCTCCTAGGCAATCTCGCAGGGGGTGTCCTTGTGCTATGGGTGTGTAGAGCCTTCCCCAGGCTGTACACACCTCGTGGCCTTGACTAGGGGATTTTCTCGTCTTGGGCATGAAGTTTCTGGTGCACACTCGAATAAGCTTATTTAATATGGTGATATTATCGTCGAAATTAGTATAGTGAGTTAACCTAAATCGAGTCTACGCCAGTTCACAAAAAAAAAAAAAAGATTACCTGGCCTACTTGATTTTTTCTTAGCCTTTTAGGCCCAGAGTCGATCTGAGGGACGTATCTCTTCCTTGCGTTTATTATATTTTTGATTTTTTCTACTTTTAAGATTTTTGTGATAATGTTGTCCTTGAGGACACCCTAAAAAATGAAGTCCTTGGCCTTGAGCCAAATGGTTCTTGGCTTGAAGCCAATTTCGGGTTCCAAAATTGATCTTGTCACTCACAAGATCGGGTACCTGCATGACAAGAATTACCTTTTCTCTTTTATACTTTTTTTTCTTTGGTTTTTTTAATAGCAAGAATAAAAGACAAATGAAAGTAAAATAAAATGCAAGAAAAGAAATGAGAAGAGATACTTAGCTTTGTGTGTGTGTGGATATGTATAGATATATAAGTGGATATGGAATAGATATAGATATATAGATACTATATACAAAGGGGTGGAGATGGAAATGGGGATGGGATGTAGCATGGTGTCAAGTTAGTCCACTTCTAGCAAGACGCAACCAACAAGACTAAGTGTCGCGTGGAGTGTGGAGCAGATGTGTGTATGGGGTGAAAAGATTGCTTTGCACGAATATCGAGAAATATTTGCAACTGGTGCGGATATTCCTGCGATATAATGTGCGGTGAAGGGTAGGTGCACGGTTGTGTGAGTAGGAGATGTGGGGTGAATGTGTGTATGATATATATATATATATATATATGCGTGTAGGTGTGTGTGTGTAAGAGTGTGTGAGTGTGACAGAGAAGGTATGCGTGAGTGTCTGTTTGGGTGTGTGAGAGTGTGCATTTAGGTCGTCTGGAAAGTGAGTGTGTCGTTTGCGTGAGAGAGGGAATGTGTGAGGGGCGCGGGCAGAGAGTGAAGGTGAGAGATGACCGAGTGTAGTAGGTGGCACGAAGAGAGAGCCTGAGTCACCGGCTAAGTGAGAAACTCACCGGTCAGCTACAGTGTCGTGCAGAGAGCACGTGAATAGTGCGCTTGGGCGTGTGACCGGCTGGGATGGTTTAGAGATGCAAGGGTGCTACAGGAAGAAAAGGTGACCGAGTGCAGCGAGAGAACACGAAGGCGTGCAGAGGGCCACGATGAGGTGGCAGGGCTGCACAAGGCTCGCGAGAAGGAGCTTCAGAGCTTTGAAGCTCTGCTGTGTAGTAATGGCGATGGCGAACAAAAAAAAAGAAAGTAGAAAACAAAGAAAATCAAGATAACAAGGCAAAAAAAAATCAAAACAGAGAATCCACCACGCCCACTTGCTCGCAAAGGAGCTGGGTGGTCGTGGAGCTCACGTGGTGTTTGAGACCACGGGGAGCTTCTCTTGCACACAGTGTGCCTCTTCTCAACTGGTGAGAAGAGGGACTGCATATGGAGTGGGAGAGAGGGAGAGAGGAGAGCACAGGTCGACTGGAGTAAGAGGTAGTACTGCGTTTGATGGTGTAGAAGGGATAGCTGGAGGTGGAAGTGAGGGTGATGCCGAGGACTTTTCAAAGGTTGAGGTGGGGGTCCTTTTATAGATAATGGGTGGTAGGGTGGCGGGTGCAGGTGTAGGTCGTTAGGATATATATTAAGAGGGGAATATTGCATGTAGGTACTTAGGTTGTTGAGAAATGAGTGTAGGCTTTTATTAGGTGGACTAAGTGGTAGAATTTAAATGGGAATGAGGTGGCCATGGAAGGGATGAAATGCTCAATCTCTCTCTCTATCTTCCTTTCCATAAAATGCATCAATGCAAATATTTACATCATGCATGCATAACTACCTAATCTAAATGCGTAATGTTAGGAAATAGCATAAGATGGCTTAATTAGAGACGTGAATTGCTGTGCAATCAGTTTCCAACTTCGGTTACCTTGGATCTTGACGCTTAAGGCCCCATGCTACCCGTTCAGAGTTGTTCTATGATCTGAAAGTATTTTTCAGATTCGTGTGTGGCATATTTCTTCGGGTATTTTGGCTCAGAGATGGTGAGTTCTAGCCCTTGGTGATTCTCTTAGTCCTTGCTAGGTACAATGCCAATCTTAAGAGTAGAGGTGGCATTGGATACTGCTACTACGTCAGGGATGTTGGAGTAGAAAGGTTTAATGCTGCAGGAGCATGATAGGAGTAATCGTGGTACATGATGGTTGGTTGACTAGGGTGCTTCACAGCATCTCTGTGGGGATCAAGGATATTTCTGGTCACTCAGTTCTGTTGCACTAGGGATGATGGTGCAGGTTGTTGATGGCAGACATGCTCCTATTGTTGGTCAAGGGGATGTCTGTTACCCCCATGTTGTGGCTGTTGAGAGCACTACATGTAGCGAACTTTCCCATGAGCTTCTTGTCTGTGAGTAGGATCACAAAGGATCTCTATTGCAGAGTTATTTTTGATAAAGTTGGATGCATCGTCCAAGATAAGTTCACTAGAAAGATCATTGCCAGAGGTACAGAGGAGAATGGTCTTTATCACTTTGGCTAGGAACTATTTGTAGGAGTTAGCAAGTATGATGGTGGGAGTGCCTTACAGTGGCACCTTCGTTTAGGTCACCTGCCTTTGGATTGCCTCAGGAGGGTGATTCCACATATTTCACTGGCCACTACTATTCGGTGTGACACTTGTTAGCTAGGTAAGCAACATCGGTCCTCTTTTCCTGCCACTACTTATCCTGGATCAGCGATAGCTTTTGAGTTACTCCATATGGATGTCTGGGGACTGATTAGAGTTCCAGACAAGATGAGACATCGTTACTTTCTTGTGGTTGTTGATGATTTCACCAGAGTATCCTAGGTGTTTCTCCTGAAGAACAAGAGAGATGTTAGAGGTGTTATAGAGACTTCTCTTGGAGATCAGGATTCAGTATTTTGCCACAATAAAAATTGTATGGATAGATAATGCCATCAATTTTTGCATTGCTAGACTTATGGAGTTCTACAGGACTCGTGGGATTATCCACCAGACTACTTGTCCCCATACCTTACAGCAAAATGGGGTTTTAGAGCGTATGCATAGACACCTGTTAGAGGTTGCTCACACTCTTATTCACCACAGTGTTCCATAGAGATACTGAGGGTATGCTATTTTGACGGCATGCTACCTCATTAACAGGATGTTGAGTTCAGTCCGTCACGAGCAGATATTAATTCTTTGTTACATCCAGATTGTGAGCTTTTCCACATGTCTCCTAGGATAATTGGATGTGTTGCTTTGGTTCATGTGCCATCATCAGGCTGTGACAAGCTTGCTCCTCGTGCTTTAAGTGCATCTTCTTAGGGTACTCCAGGAGTCAGAAGGGGTACCGATGCTATGATCATATCCTCCAAAGGCATTATGTCAGCGCTGATGTGACCTTTCATGAGACCACCAAACTTTCTGTTGCTGGACAAACGAGTGTTCATGATGATGCAGCTCCTATGCCTATTCCTACTATTCCACTTGAGGTGATTCCGATCTCCACGCCTTAGTCGACTTCCTCAGGCTCCACTACCCCCTTGGATGATTACCAGAAATTACATGGTCCACTGCGCACATATAGTAGACCTCATGCAACATTATAAAGGCCACCACTCGCACTGGTGATTGATATTCCACAGGCAGTTGAGATGGGTTTTGATGACAATGGTAGTCTAGTTTGACGTGATCCTCCTGACAGTGCAAATTATCATAGTGGTGAGGTTCCTTCTACAGAGATTCATTCAAAGATACCAAATGATTCTGATCTTCCTATTGCCATTAGAAAGGAGACTTTGCGCATGTGAGTCTAGATATCATGTTGCTGGTAGTTTGGCTACAGATAGTCTTGGTTCTTAGTTTGGCAGCTTCTGCTAGGCACTTTTTGCATCACACATTTCGTCTATCTACTAGTGGGTCTTGATCCAAAATGGCGACAAGCCATGGAGGACGAGATGGCAGTGCTTCGAAGTAGATAGACTTGGGAGCTCCCTTTGCTTCCTATAGGTGCGCGACTAGTTGGCTCTAGATGGGTCTTTGCTTTGAAGTACAACCCTAATGGGTCTATTTCAAGGTATAAGGCTAGGTTAGTAGCAAAGGGGTTTACTTAGACCTATTGGTTGAACTTCTTTGATAGTTTTTCCAATGTTGCGAGACTTGCCACTGTTCTAGTACTTATCTCGGTTGCAGCTCACAGAGATTGGTGGTTACACCAGTTGGATGTGGAGAATACTTTTCTCTAGGGTGACCTTCAGGAGGAGGTTCACATGCATCTGCCCCCGGGTTTTGAGGTTCAGGAGTGTGTTTGCAGACTCAGGAAGGCCATTTATGGCCTGAAATAGAGCTCGAGAGCCTGGTTTCAGAAGCTCTTAGATGTGTTGGAGAGGTTGGGGATACAAAGGTCTTCTTCAGACCACTCTCTGTTTGTTAGGAAAATGGAGAATGGTGTGGTCTCACTACTGGTTTATGTAGATGACATGATTATTAT
Source organism: Thalassia testudinum (assembly GCA_037157565.1). Classification (NCBI taxonomy): domain Eukaryota; kingdom Viridiplantae; phylum Streptophyta; class Magnoliopsida; order Alismatales; family Hydrocharitaceae; genus Thalassia; species Thalassia testudinum. Next base: position 179,777,422 of record JAZHRO010000036.1, on the reverse strand, counting down.
TTACGATGATGAGGTTGGGATAAGACTAGTCAAGAAGTCTCATGCACAACAATTTGTTATCACATATTTGGGCCAGGTTAGATATTTCTTTGGGATTAAGGTCGCTAGGAGTAGAAATGGGGTTCTTTCTCAATGTAAGTATGCATTGAATGTTTTCAGGAGATAGGTATGGTGGGGTCCAAGCCAACCAATATTCTTATGGACCCTAAGGCACATCTTCATGATGAGGAGGCAGGGGTAGCTGATAGGAGAGCATACAGACAACTTTTATGGCTGATAAGAGAGCATACAGACAACTTATGGGCAAGTTGTTATGTCTGATTATTACAAGACTTGATCTTGCCTTGGTAGTAGGAAAACTTAAGTCAGTTTACGGAGAGGTCGACGAAGCTGCACTGGCAGGCAGCTATGTAGGTGTTAAGATACTTGAAGAAAGCACCAGGTCGTATACTTTTTCGGAGAGGCTCTCCTATGAGTGGTAGGATATTCTGGCGATTATGTAGGATGTGAGCTTGATAGAAAATCCACCACTGATTTTTGTACCTTTGTGGTTGGTAATTTGGTTACGTGGAGGAGCAAGAAACAGGGGGCAGTTTCTCACTCTAGTGCTGAGTTGGAGTACAGGGTAATGGCTCAGACTTCTGTAGAGATGATCTTGATACGGTCTCTCATGTGTGATTTGCATGACCAGATTGAGGAGTCCATAGAGATGCGATGTGACAATCGGGCAGCTACCTACATACCTAACAACCCGATGTTCCACGAGCGTACCAAATATGTTGAGGTGGATTGCTATTATACTAAAGATCTTATACAGCGTAATTTGTTGCGTACTACTTATGTGATATCTAAGGATTAGACAACTGTGTTCAAGAAGCCTCTATCTCATTTGGTGTTTGATTCCTGCTGTTCAAAGTTGAGCATGGTTGACTTCTGTACTCTAGCTTAAGGGGGAATGTTGATACTCCTATTTATCTTTTGTTTTTTCTACTATTGGTAACTATTTTATTATTTGTTATTTTTTTATGGACAAGTATGGTTATTTACCTATACCTCTCTCTTTATAAAATGGTATTGGGTTCTTTTTTAAAAAATAAGATTGATTACCGTCTCCTACTAAGATGTTTGAATTTTCATGGCTGTTACCCATGGCATCATTCAGGGCACTCTATTGGCATATAGAACCACTGACTAGAAAATATATGTATGCTTCGTATTCTAGTTGTTTTCTTGGTATGGTTACGACAGCTTGCTGGAAAAAGTGGCGGCTACGGTTCCATAACCATGCATTTCCAGCAGTTGGAGGAAAAGTTCACCGTATAGAGAAAAACTAGCCTGACATTTTTTATTAAATACATTGAAACTTCGTAAACAAAGTTTTTTTGAAAAGGCAACCTTATTTTTTTCCCTAAGTTGTATGAACATTCGATCTTCTGTTAACCATACAAAGAGAACTGGCCTGACATGTTTTTGTTGATGAATTGTAACTTCATGCCCTGCTCACTTTTTATTACTACAAAAAAAAAAAGCTTCTCTTTCTTTGCTTAAGTTTGAATATTTGATCATTGGGTGCATAGCCAGTGTTTGGGAAAAGTGATGGGTCCTTCCACTCGGTGTTTGGCTGATACGGGTGGGTGTCACAACGATTCCAGCTGCTGGTTAATAAAAGAGTTCTTGGAGGATGCTGAGCACCTTGGAAAACATATATTCTCTAATAAAGGACCTAATGCTTTCCTAACAGACTAGGTGAAACCTTGATGGGAATTATCTCCCTCACTTTATCTTGGTAGTGGTACTATGTGTAACGTAGTAGAACAATTAGTACGTTGCTTTTATTCTAATCAGAAGGGAACTAGTACATTCTTTTACTTGCATTCTTTTGCTTTGCATTCCATTTTCTCTGGATTAAATAATCCGTGCAATTTTGTCTAGAAACAAATAGCTGTCTTCTTTTTTTAGGGTGTGCGTGTGTGTGGGGGTGTGTGCGTGTTCATGTGCACGTGCCTCTTTCAAAAAAAAGTATAAAATCATCACCCAATTGCTGACAGAATCACTTTGTAATTAGCTCTAGATTAAATGTATTTATCATGCATTACAGTAACATCAAAGTAAAATAAATTGGATGTTGAATCAGGCAAGCTTGGGTGCTGCTATTGATAAAATAATATCAAGCCAAGCACCCAGTCTTGCTTCTTTGCCCCACTATCGGTTATTTTCTGCTGCAATGATAGCTTACTTGTAATGAGGGCGGTGAAATCCCTACTGTATACACTAATCAGCATCCTGTTGGGTATGTCAATTCTTGTCTACTGAGAAAACAAATTTGAAAATTTCAGGTTACATCGTTTGGCTTAGTTGCCTTTACCTTCCTCTGCTTGACTTTATGGTTAAAAAACAATGTCTAGACCTCCTTATTTCAACCTAATCATTATACGAGTTCTCATCATAGTCAAGCACATGGCATTTGTGCTTATATATCGTTTATGTAATTCCTGATCACCAGGCTATTTTACTTCCCATCTATTGTTCTCTTTGGGTGTTCTGGCTATCTGTTTGGTATGCATTTGCTTACATTTGCTTCTGGTAGTTTTCTAACTTTCTTGTTTGAAATATCAAAGCTTGAGATTGGACAGAATATATATGTATCTTCCTGGTCAGGGTTGCTGCATTCGACACTCGACTGGTGATCTTACATTCATCTACTAGCAAATGGGTGCTATTTTCCTAGAAATATGATTTTTGAACTATGTCAATTCAAATATCGAGTTTGATTGCACCTTTTTCTTTTGGAGCGATCTCCCCTAAAGTTCTAATTAAGGCTTTTGCTTTAGACTGCACAGAAATCTGGTTAGAGGATTCTTTGACAGTGCCAGGCACTTGCTAAGGGTTTGTGGGGAAGTTCATATAAGTCATAAAACTGGAGGTCCATTCTGTCTTTGGAATCTTGAGGAGCTTGCTTCCAAGAACTCTCTTGGGCTGCTGGAAGAAGTCACTTTCAGCATTGATGATTATCCGGGGTACAATAACAAAAGAGGTGATGGAAAAAGGTGTGATTACCCCTTCCCTTTGGGAGAATGCAGCACCTTCAAGTTCACATTACGCAAACCAACCAAAAAGAAGGCTATGAAAGGTAAAATCGTTCCCGAAAGAGAAAAGAGGATTCACATTTCTGACAATGCTCAAGCGAGACCAGACTTGCACATTCGGGAGTATCACACTCTTTCTAGGAGTGTCATGACTGTTGAGCCTGAGTTTGATTATGTTATCAGCGTGAATAACAAAGAGTTTGGTGATATTCATCCTTCCAGAAGTTCCTTTGTAAGTTCCGAAGGTGCGTTTGGCACAATTGGAAGTATTGGTGATCCATACAGGAGGTACGTCGATGATCACTTAAATTCAGATGCTGGAAGAGCGCTTGATAATGGTAGACCACTATCAAGATTGCACCCATTTGCTATCCAGAGAGAGCCTTACATGACAGATGCTGCAAGAACAACCTCAATGCTTGAGAACTGCAGATCTGGGGAATTTCAGCATCATAGCACATTTCGCGAGCCATGTATGGATGGGTTTCTGGTGCAAGCACTGGTGGGTAGCAGCTCAGAGCTGCACGTATTTTCTCGTCGTGAATCCTTAGCTTGGACATGGCCCACTATATATTCGCTGCCCACATGAAAATACAGGTAAGGATTTTAGGATTCATCACGGCCACTTGCTTGAAGTCTGAGTATTTGACTGATTGTGGCTCTGCTAAATTTTGAATTGCTTGTCTTCTCTTGATCTCCTTTTTGGGCATCTTTCTTGCTGTTGTTTGAGCCTGTTAGCTATTGGTTCATCAAGAGTTTGTTTCTTCTTTTTTTGCAAATGTAGATGCCTGAATGATGTATTGGCGTCAAACTTTCTGTCTCGAGAAACGGATCTGACATGTGAATGTGAGTGTGGTAAAAGGACTTTTTTGTCTGAGTCAATGTTGAAAGTAGATGATGGTCTGTGCCAATTTACATGTAGTTGTGACAGGAAGCAATTTAAAATTTAATCAAGTTATAATTGTTGAATTGAATGTGCTATAATGTTTTGTTTATAAGATGCACATAGATGCTATTTGTTTTATGTAAATCTTGTAATTTTATTTGAGATTTTTAGATTCATGTTACTAAAAAAAAACCTAATTAAGTCCAGATATTTATATATTTTATTATTATATCTGTATCGCTTTAAACTTGTGCTGTTATATATATGTCCCAGCCGTTACGTCTAATGATAAATAGTGGTATAACTATGATTAATATGTAACTTTCCATCATATTTAATGAAAAAAGTAAGATTTTTTATATCCATTCCCCATAATATTTTTCTAATGACATTTAAATCTCCTAAAAAATAATTTTTTTTCTTGAAATGAAGAGGGTGGTGAAGAGGAGGGAGGAGGGTGATTTGCTGGGGACGAGGGAGAAGATGGGGGTGGCAATGACTATTGAGGAGGGGTGGCGACTGGGGAGGAGAGGTAACGCACGGTGATTGGCAAGGAGGATGGCCTCTGGGGATGATCTCGTTGCTGCAACTCTTGTTTCTTCCGATGAGATGTGTGATTTGAGCTTGAGAGGAAGAAGGGAAGGAATGGAAGAAGAAGAAAGAAGAGGAAAAAGGGAAAAAATGTGGATAGGGTAATGATGTAATTTATACTTTTTATGTTGTTAACTTTAACAACCGATTCAGGAGCCATCATGCTCCAACGTGAAAAACTAAGATGCTTGTAATGCTTCATATTGGGCACTTTTTTGCTTTAGAATCTTTCACAATTCTCATGTGTGAGACACCCGTGCATATGTTGCACAGGTTAAAACTTGAAGGCTGCCTCGGAGATTCACTCTGGGGATTAAGCTTGCAGATGTATGTGGAATTGACTTGGCTTCATTCCGTGTGGAATGTAGAGCTATGTCAGCAGATGAGTAGCATAACAGTTGATTTGAAGACAGATTCTCATAGTTGTATGTAACTATATCGAATGGTGTCGTATGGCGCTTTGCCTTATTGCTGTTAAAATTGCTCCTTCAATCGAAGAGGCATGTGTGATTTTTGTTTTTTTGCTTTTCTTGTGCGTATAAGTCTAATTGTTATCGCTTGTATTGACGAAGCTGCATTTAGGTGCATTACTTCTAGAGCCTGATTACGTCGAGCGATTTCCATTAACATATTTGGATAATGAATCTCATGTTTGCGCCCAATCCTAGGTTTTGTCAATCCTGTACATGGGCTTGGGATTGTTTATCCCATGTTTTGATGCTGCATGGGCCCCCTACCACCGTGCTTTTTTTTTTTTGTTAATGGGGGATCCAAACCAAACCAAACCTGCTAGTGCTTTTTTTTTTTTTTTTTTTGTTTGTTAATAGGGGTCCAAACCAAACATGCTAGTACACATAAAAGGGATTACGACTTGTGGCCTAGTACAAAAGATCAACAGACAACAAAAGGGAACTTAGTAAATCACGTAGGGGAACTGGAGTTTGTCAAACAAAATGGAGCCTTGGATCTGTCTATTGAGCTCTTGTAAGTTAGAGTAGATCTTCCAACCATCCTTAGTAAGGGGAGTTATCAAGCTGGTAACCACATTAGCAGTAAGGAAGATAAAGCTAAGAGAGCTAATTCTATCTTTTTGAATTAACATCTTCTTGTAATTTTCTTTAATTGCCCAAGCAACTGGGATTTTCCCGATCCACCAAGAGTACAACAAAGAGGATTCACAGTCAAAGTGAAAGGCAGCAGCCAAGGTCCAAATGTCGAGAGCATGGAGAGTGGCTTGAATAATAGCTTTCTTACGGGACTTGGCGAGAGTTGTTTGGAATGCATAATTCAAAAATTTCCCACATGCGTTCCTAGCAACCTAGGCGAGGGAGAGTTGGCCAGCTTGTTTACGAACTGCAATGTTAATCTTAATCCCAAACAGAGGTTTTAACTTGTTTACTTTGACAGGTTTGGTATGGTGCCGGCGAATCCAAGCTTGAAGGTTGACGTTATACCAGTTTTGAGTAATCAAAGCATCAATATTCTTAATAGAAAAAATGTCATTCCTAAGCTTATTCCTAACCCACCACACATTATACTAGATAAAAAAGATAAGCCCCTTAATGATACGGAGGTTAGGAGAGCGGTTGGGGGATCGGATAATATTGAGAAATCTATTGGGTCAATAGAATCTATTTGGCTATTAGAGAAAACATGATTCGCAATCTTATGCACCACAAGGCTTTGCGAAAAAAGATGAGTAGAGGTTTCACAATTGGGATGTTGGGTGCAACAAAAGCATTTGGAAGGAAAAGGGATACCAATCCTAGCAATGTTGTCATTGGTGGGGAGATGGGATTTCAAGAGCCGCCAAGCCAGCAGGGAGATATGAAGGGGGAGTTTTAAATTCCAAAGAGCTTCGGCAATCTCGTCGGTAGGGAAGGAAGACGAGATACCACCGCACCAGAGAGATACCATAATTGCCTCATTCATGCCTAACTCTCTCGCCTCTCTAACCCTGTGAGCACCTTAATCGTCTATCATTGACAATGGTAAAATGATACTCAAATATTATTATCTATAATACGAAGATCATACATAACTAATCATCAATGTATACAAAGAAATATCTCCTACTTCAATGACAAAAATAACAAGATTATTGGTAGAATGGTATTTTCAAGTAAAGTTATTTCTTTGACAACGTATCCCTTTTTTTATTCTATATTTTCCAATAAACACATCCCTTCTTCATCTCTAACTTATCTTTGTTCATAGAAATTATATCGGATTATAGATAAACTAGAGGTATCTCCTATTTAAAAACTTTTATCCCAGTAAAAACATCCCATGGCATAAACCGGTGCGTAGGAAAGCACATGCATGCTTGTGCCCAACCGCCTCCGCTAATGTTAGCATGTCCTCTTTAATTAATGAATGAGAAACGATTTTCTGAAGTTAAATTCTACAACAAAATCCACACTCTCACTTCACCAACTTCCCATGCAACTGCAGGATCAAGATTGCATTGCTTCCAACAGCAAACAATGTGATTCTTTCAGGGGGTAACTGTTGACAATGTTTCCTCCGGGCAGAAGCAGCACATGATCTACTCTAAATTAAGTTCAAATTAGAAGTACCTGGGCAAATCCTAATCCACAACAATAGAACTTAGATTGGGGTGTTAAGCCACAATCATATAGACAGTTTTGCGAGCTAATTCCAACGAGGAGAAGAGCCATCTCAATTCTTCATACATATATACTCCACACATCATTCATGAACCATTATCACAGTCATCAACAGAGGCATTTTCGAATTCTTTCAACATGTTATGCCAGAGATAAAACCAAAAAAAAAAGCCTCAACGTGTTCCAATTACCTAAAACAAGGTTCAGATGCGCCACTTTGATCGATCTGGTTCTAGATATTGTGTGTGGTCACAGTTTTTGTAACCATCGTGTTCCTTGAAATCTCATCCTTAAGCAAACATCGTCACAGGTCGCATGAAAATACAAAAAAAAAATTCTTGAAGATTAAGACCCACTAAAGTATGCGCTTTATTATATTATTAATTTGCACTGGCAGGTGAGCTTCCCACGAGCAACCGGCCGCCCCGCACCATCAGAAGAATCCACAGCTAATGATGCACTCGCATCTCGCTTCTATCCGGGCTAATCACTCGCATCTCGCTTCTATCCAATCACTTACGAAGGAAAGACGATTATATGGTTTGTCCTTTTTTGTACCGATGCAGAGAGACTTGTATGGATCGTGGATGATTATTGATTTAATTGACGGAATCTATTGCAGTCAAGTCAGATATGTGGCTTAGGCGAAATCACCTGTCACCATGAGATCATCTTTGAAATCTTCTCAACAAAGTAATGGCAAGGTTTGGTGTGAACCAAAGGTGATCTCGTCTGGTCGATCGGGAAGATGATGGCGGATTAGATTGCATAAACTCTGATGTCGTCGTTGTGCTCAACCACAAACAATTTTTCCGGTCAATTGTTGTTCCAGAACATCGATTATTGTCGAGATTAATGCTAGATGTGACTATAAGGCGTTGACCACCACATGACATATTAATCATGAAAAGGGATATATAGATCGCTTTGAAGTAAGATTAATTTTCGTTTGAGAACTTTAAAACATGGCAAGGCAAATTCTAGAGTATTTTTAGTTAGCCGTTTTGCATTATACGGTTGTTGCAATCAAAGCCGTAGCTCTTCATTTGTGCTACGTGGATGGGTTCGAGTTTCCCATCGCTTCTCCAAGGATTGTCATGGATGTGCTGGAATCAGTTACGGTGCATCAGAATTTGTAGGTAATTACCGACGGGGTACGTACGTAGGGTTCTTAGACGATTGATGTGGTTTGTTCTTGTTTGATGAAGTTCGTACATGGTTAATTGTTCTTTTTTCAAGGTCTCGGACAAAAAAAATACTATTAAAAAAAATACGGACATATATTATTATAATATTATGCAAATGAAAAGAGAACATTTTCTATCCACATATGCCTGTTTTTTTTTTTATTGCTTCTACCTATGCTCTCCCAACGTTAATTCCGTTGATGGAATCGAGGGAGAAACAATGCCACATCATGCATCGAAGCGCACATTCAAAACCATATATCATAGATTTAAAAAAAGAAAATACAATTATCTACACTTTTAAGAATCTTCCTGTAACAGCAGGTTATCAAAGGGGACATCACTTGCGTCGTAGTATTGTTCATCATCGTCATCCTCCTCGACGACCAAGGGCTTGCCTTTGAACCCAATCAATTTCACCAGCACGCAGAATGGCGGGTCTACCATGATGCCTACGCTTGCCTCGATTGTGAAAGAAACTGAAATGCCAACTAGAATGACAAGTTGGGTGTCATGACGTGGGAATGGAAATATAGAAACCCTAGTTACCATCAAAATGGAAAAAAAAGAGAGAAAAAAATACCGATGCAACCTCCAAGTCTTCAATTACCTGTTTCTAAACCAAAAAAAATAAAAAAGTTTTTATTGGCAAACCTTACCTTTTCATTCTTAAATTTTAAATTACACGTGATAATTAAATTAACCTATTGGCAAGTCAAAAGACGAGCCTACTGATGCCTAGATGGCATGGGTCATCAAACCTCATGCGTATTCTTTGTGATTGTTTGTTGATTTGAGGTTTATATTCTAAGGGCCTCGATCGATTGATGTCATCAATGGGAAATGTATATTATTACATTTCTTGACTCCATCTCTCCTACTGTGACTCCTTCCACGCATTACTCTTCTCGTGCTATTTCAGAGAAGCCTGGTCTAGCGGAGTCCAACTTTTCCATGTTTAAGAAGTGCTGGCAGCCTTCTAGGCTGAGTAACGACAAGCCACCAAGCACGGATCGAGAGCCTCCCTATCAAGAGGGCCCTCTAAAGGACACCCTCCTCGATATACAAGCAAAGAAGGATGAATACAAGGTGAAGCTGGTGCCCTTAAGGGCAGAGCAGCAAATGATGGTGGAGCAACTGCAGGAGATTCGACTGATGAGGGACTGGGTAGAATTCTAACATGAAGAGCCTCAAAGTTCCAACCCTACTGATGACCAGTTAAAGTGGCATCGCGTGGTGGAAGAAGAAAACACTCACCTACGCAAACAACTTGAAAAAATGAAGCGCGAGCTTAGTAGCCAGAAGGGTAAAGTCCTTCCCAGTCCTTCGATGGCCCCCCTCTCGCGTCCACAGGAGTTGAACGAGCAGTCGAGGGCTCATTCCTTAGTGACCGGTGGCGAGGGTTCGATCCCTAAATTCGTCCACCAGGTTACTCGAGCCATAAGAGCCATGAGGCCTTGGACGTACGTGACCATGACCCCTTCTCGGAAGAAGTGATGACCGCCTCTCTCCCTGAGAAGTTCAAGCAACCAATCTTGACTGAATATTTCGGAATGTCGGATCCTAATAGATTCGTTAAGAGTTACTGTCAAATGATACTAGTCCACGGATGTTTAGATGAGGTCCTCTACCAGGTATTTCCATTTTACTTCTCTAGGATGACCCATGAATGATTCTTCAATAAACTATCGGTAGGGTAAATCACATGCTTCTAGGAGTTAACTAACAAATTCTACGATTATTTTACCAATCAACAATGAATTAGTGATAACCGTAAGAGGTTCTCAGAGATCTTATAGGGAAAAATTGAATTTTTTAGGTCCTATCTAAATCGATTAAAACTCAATGTTTTAAATGCAAACGTCCTTTTCAAAGAAGATGCTGCCAATATAATTTCACAGGCCCTTTTCGTCCAAATAATTTACCATGTCCCACTTATTATAATATAACACTCGAAGATGTTATTTTCAAGAATAAGCTTTCTAAGTTGTTTGAAATTTTTTGGGTGGAACTCTCTTTTACGATTTCGATATTTAATATGTGAACTTATTGTTATTAAGAAGTTGCCAAATTGAAAGATCACAAATATGATCAATTTAAGATCCCCATAAAAATTGATTTTTGAATACGAGTTTATCATATTTTAAATCAATCAATGAAAAGTAAGCTGTAATATTTCGAAAGAGATGAAGATGATTGGATATTATTTATTACAATGATCGGATTTGTGCAAATTATACTAAATCAAAGGTGTTAACTCATTTAAGAATGAATTAAAACAAAGTTTATCAATGCACTAAAAGAAGGTGCTCCTTTCATTATAATTCCACATCTCCCTTTTCTTCCAAATGGTTTATCTTGCCTCACTTATTCGTTATTATGAAACAAGAAACCATTGGCAACATCATCATGATTGTAACTTGCCCAAGAAGATTATCACGTATTATAATATAGCATTCAAATTATTTTTACGATTTTGATATTTAATGTCTGAACTTATCGTTGTTAGCAAGCTATCAACTTGAAAGATCACAAGTTAATCTAATATGATCTAACCTAAGATCCCCATCAAAAATAGCTTCTGAGTATGAGTTTATCGTATTTTGAAATCGATAAATGAAAAGTAAGCTATAATATTTTAGAAGAGATGAGGATGATCCGATATTATTTATTACGATGAGTTTGAATTTGTGCAAATTAAGTTAAATCAAAGGTGTTGACTGATTTAAGAATGAATAAAAATAAAATTTATCAATACACCAAAAGACGGTACTCCTTCTATTAGAATTTCACATGTCCCTTTTCTTCCAAATAATTTATCATGCATGTCTCACTTCTTAGATTATTGCAAAACGAGAAACCATTAGCAACGGTGTCATAATTGTAACTTGTCCGAGAGGATTATCACATATTATAATATAACATTCCAAGATGTTGTTTTCAAGGTGAGCTTTCTAAGTTGTTTGAAAATTTTTGGTGTAACTATCTTGTACGATTTTGATATTTAACATGTAAACTAATTGTTATTAGCAAGCTGTCAACTTTAAAGATCACAAATTTATCTAATATGATCAACTTAAAATTCCCATCAAAAATAGATTTTGAATACGAGTTTATTGTATTTTGTGATCAATAAATGCAAAGTACATGGAGATGATCGGATATTATCCATTACATTGAGTTTAGATCTGTGCAAATTATGCTATATTAAAGGTGTTGACTCATTTAAGAATGAATTAAAAGAAAGTTTGTCAAGAATAAACCAAATTAAATCAAAGCATGAGATCAACGTTACTTTGTTGGAACTGAGAAATTCAAGAGTTGGAAACTCACATCAACAAGCATTCATACTTCATCTTTTGCTTGACAAGTAATGAAAAAGATCAAATTGATTAATTTCACTTGTCCTCAAAATGCAAATCATCTTTCACCTCATCACTAAAGCCAATCTAACAATTGTTGATTTGGAGTTCAAATCAAACCAACATAGATCATCATATAATCTAAATCATAAAACTTAACCCTTGAATCATCCTTAAACTATTACAAATCAGGTAATCGAAATGTAAAAGAAGAAGAATCGGAATGGCTAAATGACAAGCATAGTCATTGTAGTGACCATTGGAGCAGGGAACACGTCGACTTGAAATTGCAAATGATATTGGAGAAAGGTTCGTGAATTTGGCCCCTTGGATGCCTATTTGCAGAGTTTCGAGAGTTTCAAATTTGTTGATGAAAACACATTCGAGAATTTTGCAATATTAGGGCAGAATGTTAAGACATTAGATTAATTTCAACTTAATGATTTTGTTGTTAATGAAATATTCAGAGAATTACATAAGTCAAAAGTGTTACCGTGAAAATTTAAAGGTTAAACTGCAACTTTCACAAGATTGGTGGAACATATATTTGTAAAATATTGTTGAAATATATTATAATCAATTGAGATGTTTATGGTTTATGCAATAACACAATAATTTCCACATGTAAGCAAAAGATCTTGTGAAGTGTGTATGTGCATATATACGAATGTGCAAAAATGCGTGTACATAATTAAATATGCATGATGCAGGTCATAGATCAAAGGATTATACTCATCACATGAAGAATCAAAGACTACAAGATGAAAGATGAAATTAGCGGAGAAGATTGCATTGGGAACAAGTTTAATTAAGTATTTATATATTTATTTTAGTAGTTTGTTAAAGTTCAAAATGATAATATCATCATCACAACATCAATTAGAATGATTTAATCAATTAGGTTTGAATTAAATTATTTAAATGTAAATTGACGAGGAGTAAAAATTATCCTCGAATTAAAAAATTCACACATGATCCAATAAAGGATCCAACTATTTAACTATGAAACATACAGGTGAAACCAGTATCGCCCGTCTCACCTAAAATTAGTCGGATCATAATCGGAACCTATTGAGTAATTAATGGTGCAATATCATTGTCAATTGATCATAATAAAGCACTATTATCGAGTTTTTTTCCTCACCAACGACACCAAAAATATGACGTGCGACGATTGAGTTGCAATAAAAATATTATTTTATATGTCGTTGTTGTAGTATAATCGTCACAATGCAAACATATGTCGCGTCATTTTTATTTAATTATAATTTTTAATGGTTTATTCCAAGTCGTTCACTAGGAGGTAGTTATTGATATATATCTCTCTCTAAGTCCAAAAATATTCTTTTATCTCAAAAATGTTAATTTTATTTACAACATGAGTCAATGAATCAAACAATGAAGGAATTTGTTAATTATTTACAAAAGAATCAATTAATTAGCACTACAATAGCTAAAACAAATGTACAACTAACATGCATAAAAAACCAGTTAATACTACATTATGTTAATTATATACAACTAATGTAGGTAATACCTAGGTATAGGTACAAAAAAAGTGACTAGTATATACTATGTTAAGTTATATTAACATACTAATAGCTATGGTAACATATATTACACATGTAGCAAGACATATATACATCGCTATAACTCTAGTGACATATCTACTTAACCTAAGGCAAAAAAGAACTAATTATACTAACGTATAAACACATATATAGTGACATATATGTTTGTTGCTAAAGCCCTAGTTTATTTATATACATGCAAGGGTAAAACAAGTTATGTGATTCATACATATGTATGTATATATCTATACTATACTATCTACATATACATTATTAATATACATACAGTATTATTTAATTTATATACATATATATAAGTATACATATACACATAGACACACAAGCACACACAGCTAACACTTAGTATCTTTATCTACTCTCTCCTCTCTTCTCTTCTTATTCTTTCTTTCTCAACGCTTAGAAATTTTCACTCCTCTCTTAACACACAAGTACTGTTCATGGGCCTAAAAATTTGGTTTAATAGGCAGGCTGACCTATGTTCGGAGGATACGTAGCACCCATATGGATGGGACCAGACTCCTACAAGTGGGCCAACCCTGGTTTAGATTAGGTGAATTTTTATGCATTCTCAGGCCCAATACCAGACCCACACGTGCTCACGCACCCACGCATGCCCACAGGCACATGTGGCGTGCTCCTCGAGAATAACTATACTTGTATGCTCATGTATGCACCCTACGGTGATGACCGAGAGAGTCACCAGTGCTTTATGTCTTATACCACTACGTGCGTTTTCCACAAACAATGTGGTCCTATTGTGAAGTGCCCGATTGGCGTGACGCAACGTAGGGATGCGTTTGGATTGAGTAAATTTGGTCCTTGATATGAGGGCCATGAATTATTTTAAATTATAAATAAATTATATAATTATAAAGCCCTTATAGGGCTACATAGTGGTACAATTAATTTAGAGAAATAAATTATTTAGATACATAATAAAATTAGTTTAAGTTTGCTATTTATACATGATAAATTATACGTTAATTTCTTAATTAATGTATAGATTAGTTAATTAAACATATAATTGACCTTATACAGAGTTGATTTACATAATAAATTATTTATTACATATTTTTATTGTATTTTAGAGACTTTATTTCAATTTATATATATTTAAATATATGTTTAAGTTAGTTTTACACATGAATAATTTATAAATACTATAATACATCATAAATTCAATATAAATAAGTTGAAAATACTTAACATAATCTTTTACAAGTATACATTACAAATTATCTCAGTATTCACTTAAATTACTAATTTATTTTATTCTAAGTTAATAAATTACTCAATTAATTTAATAACTTAATTACCTACTGTAATTACATAATTAAATTAAATTATAGGTATTAAACAGTTCATATTACTTAGTTAAATATGTATGTATAGTATTAGACATAATTATGTACATATAGATAGGTTTGTATAACTACTTAGATTATTATGCATTTAAGTTAATACAAATTAATAGATAATTATACAATAAAGTTATATAAACAATAAATCATTCTAAATATTTAATTTAATACATAGAATACATATATAAGTTAATTGTAGGCTTTATTATCATATTATACAATATATATAGTTAGCTTAGTTTTAAGTTATATATACAAGCATACACATAGTATATAAGGTATTTTTAGGTAATTTTGGGCTTTTTTTGATTTTTATAGTTTTTATAGCTACAGGGGAGGTAGGGGATGTGTTATAAGCTGGGGCGTCAAGCGTCGTTTAAGACATCTGGGAAGTAGTCCAGATGTCTGGTCAGACGTCTAGAAGCCTTCCCAAACGTCTGGAATTAAATTTTTTTCGGCGTACGAGTTCGCATCTGCACGCATGCGCGCGCAGACTGAACCCGCCGCCCTCCTTATTCTCTTTCCTCCCTCCTTGCAAACAACTTTTTCTCTCTCTCCCCTCGGCAGCTTACAAATACCCCTCTCCTCGCCCTCACCCTCACTCCACCGCCTTCTTCTTCTTCTTCCTGTCAACGAGAGCGTGAGCGGGCGAGGGCAGTCGCAACGGCTACTGTGAGTGCGTGGGAGGAGGGGCAACTACGAGAGGGAGAGAGAGCTCGATTGTGAGGTTGCGAGCTCGCCGGAGCAGCCAGCGCCGGCCGACGGTTGCGCAGTAGGCGCGTGGTGCTGAGGAGTTACTGTAGCTCAGGCAGCAGGCGAGCGCGGCACGGCCGTGCGCTGCGGGCGGAGGGCGAGGAGGTCCTGATTTTGGGAAAATTTCCTAGAATCAGATGTCTGGACTTACGTCCAGACGATGCAGGAGACGTCTGGAGGAAGGTCCAGACGTTTGAAAGGTACGTTATTTTTACCTTCTTCTTTCGCGTGTACAGCCATGCAGCCGTTCTGCCGAAGTCTTCTGCATCCTTTCGTGTTGAGAACGGGTGTGTGTGTGTGCAGGACTTGTTCGGGAAGGTGCAAGGGCGCACCATCCCACACAGATCGGACGTTTGGGCACAACACTAGACGACAGAGAGGGTCTCCAGACGTCCAGAGGGACAGTCGGACGTTTGAAAACTAAGTCAAACGGTTCAGCGGGCTTCTGGACGTCTGAAGAATTGCGCAGATCAAGGTATGACCTGAGCTATCTTTTAAGACGTCTGGAAGAAGTTCCAGACGTCTGATTTTGGGCAGACTTGTCATTTTTGACCTATTTAAGGTTCGTTCGGATTCCGTTTTCCACGTTTCAAGTCTCGTTTTTCTCAGATTTAGTTCCTCTACTTGTTTACAGTAATTGTATACTGTTTTGAGTAGCTCCTTATAATTGATCCTTGTGTTAGGACCCCATTCCGTTGTGGCTCTGGGGGTTGCAGAGGCACGCGAGCTTGCCGATTTTGCCCCCAATACTCCCGATTTTGCGGGTAGAGAGGCCCTTTCAATTATTTTATCAAAAATTATACATTTGTGAAATAATTAATAGAGTTTAGGGTATTGCTTGAACCCTATGATTGAAAAATTAGATTGAATGATAGATCCTAGGGTATGGCATGAATCCTAGGACTGGAAAACTAGCTTGAATGCATATACATTGCAGTCTTGGAGAAGTAGAAAGGAAACGATAACTGCCTGTAATTGGTTAACAGTTGCCTGATTATGAATGAATAATTACGGTTGGGAACATGGGTTATATAAATATAAAGTTGAAATGATGAAACCTAAGTTGGCTGAGTTGAAAGAGCACGAACCCTACAAGGAATTAGGAGTAGAACTCTTGGAAAGTGAATGGAATAGAATTGGGGAAGTGAGCTGGCCCTTGGGTACGGAGTACCAAAGAGAGCGACTGTCCCCCCTATTTAGTGCAGAGCGGAGCTAGCTGCCCCAGGGACCCAGGGTTAGGTCTGGCCACTTTGTACCGACTTTTGGCCCTCATGTACACAGTACCGATGAGAGCTACTAGTGTAGGGAGAGTACTAGTTACCCCACGTGCCCCGGGGTTCTGCTAGCCCTCCTACACCGACTTGTTAGGCCCACTGGGCAAACTAGGGTAGTCAGGCGAGGGTGCACGGACTGTGGAGGGGCAAGACCCCTGTTTGGTTACTATGGAGGGGCTGGACCCCTGTTACTGAGAGGGCTCTGCCCTATATTGGTTCTGTGCTGTGCTTTGGGCGCACCCGTTAACGGAAAAGACTGACCGCGTGCCAGTGCAAGGTAGCTACCTGTGCATTTGTCGCGCGTGCCGTAGTCACCGTCACGTTTGTCAGCGACCTTGGGGTGGTTGACTGAGGGTAGGACCACCACGGAGGACTCTCCCGACCAGGAGAGCACCACGTGTTACTTCTACTTTTCGGGAAAGACTGCAGTCAAGATCGTTCCCACGAGGAACATTCAAGATCAAGAGAAGAATCTGAGGGATAATTCAATAACGAGTAAATGGAAAATATAAAGAAAGAAATTAAAAAGATAACAGCTACTGTCCACCTTACTGTTTTCTTAGCTTTTAGTTGCCACTCTACTCAGCGTTTCGCTGATGTGTCACCTTTCTCACCCTTTTCAGGACCAGGTGTTGAGCCGCCAGAGCCGGCGGCTGCAGAGGGTGCTAGGCCTAGTAGAGCCCAGTAGTTCTACTTGTGTAGTACCCACTGTACTTTTCCTTTTGTTGTAGTGAGTAGTTTCTGTACCCCTACACTCCTTTTATTGTAAGCATCATGTTTATGTACATGTTTGTTTCTTTGCTGTTGTGGTGGTGTATACTGTAGTAGTTCTTTCCTTTACTACTGTATTTTGTTACTGCTAGTTATATACTTGGTGAATGTGGTTTATTTTACTGCTCTTTTGGTTACTTTCTCGTTGGACGACTAGGTCTTGGGATTAGTCGAGTCGGTTCGATTCTCGTGTCTCATAGGGATTCGGGAATCGGGTCGTAACAAGATGGTATTAGAGCAAGGTCATCCCGAGATGTGAACCAACTGACTGGAAAATAACCAATTCATGTGTCTGTAACTAGAGTAGCCACCACAACGTTTCTTTTGACATATGTTCTTAGACTTCTTCGTTAGATGTCGTTCCATATTGACGTGTTTCCGTTCTATTTTTACGTCTCCTGCATCTATTTTTGCGTCTCCTTGCAGGAGATGCCTCGACGAGGGACTAGCGAGGCGGGTCGCGGACGCGGCCGAGGACGAGGTCGGAGGGGCGGGCGTGTTGAGGTTGACGTTTCAGTGGACCAACCACTGCTCCCGGGCATTCAGGCCCAGGACCTCGCCCAGCTAATACGGGACACAGTGCGAGAGGAACTCCACCCGCCGCCATGAGCGCCTCTCCTTGGGGCTGCGGAGTGGGAGTCCTCTGTGGGACCACGCGATGGACGTGGTGCTGGACGTGGGGTAGGGGATGGGCCGCCACCGCCCCCACCTTCCTCTGACACTTCTGTGCACGAGGCTTCCTTACCTGGAGGTGCACCAGCATCTCCACTGCAGCGCCACTTCGAGCTTTTCGGGCAGTTTCGGAAGCTGAAGCCCCCCTCCTTCAAGGGGGATGAGGACCTGACCGAGGCGGAGGACTAGCTCGAGTAGATCGAGAAGGTTTTTGACACCCTTCGTGCCCTGGTAGAGTGCCGCGTGGCCTTTGCCACGTACTAGCTGGAGAGCGTGGCACACCGGTGGTGGAGGGCGGTCAGGGGACAGGAGAGGGACGAGCCGACCTGGGACCGGTTCGTCACCCTCTTTTGCGAGCAGTACTTTCCCCAGACGTGGCAGGACTAGAGGAGGTGGGAGTTCCACACTCTCCGCCAGGGGACGATGACCGTGAGCGCGTATCGCACGCGTTTTCTGGAGATGTCTCGCTTCGCAGCGACAGCAGTGGCCACTGAGGAGGTGCGCCTTTGGAGGTTCACTGAGGGGCTCCGGCTTGCAATTCGGGGGTATGTCAAACCCCTGAAGCTGCCTACGTTCTCGAGGGTGGTGGAGGCAGCTATGACATACGAGGAGACCAACCCGTTCGCACGAGATACTGACAGCAGGCGGAAGAGGCCCTATTAGCCAGACTTCTCACAGGGCCGACGAGAGAGGAGACACGTGTCACCCGCAAGAGAGCTGTCACGTTTTGCAGGGCCATCAGTGGCCTTTGGGGGCCCTCGACAGGGGCCAGCTGCTAGCATCGCACCCCCGCACAGCCGACAGCAGGGACCCATTGAGGGCGGGAGCCGGGTTCTCCTCTGCTACCAGTGTTGCCAGCCGGGCCACATCAGGAGGGACTGCCCGTTTACAGCAAGAGGCCAATAGATGCTTCCCGTGCCGAGCACTGGAGGGCGAGTAGGAGGCCACGGGTTCCAGGCACGAGGAAGGGGACAGCAGTCACGGGGAGGGTACCAGCCAGTAGCTACTCGTCTGGCATAGAGCGTGGCTGCTTCGTCCGCACCTAGGGCTGAGGGGCGTATCAACACCCTGACACACAGGAATGCCAGAGCTTCGGGATCAGTGGTGACAGGTATGGTTTCAGTTTCCGGCAGACTCGTTTACACGCTTTTCGATTCCGACGCTACGTACTCGTTTGTTGCCGCCAGTTTCGCGGTTAGTTTGGGCCAGGATTATATGCTGTTAGAGGATCCATTCGTGATCAGAGGTCCGAGTGGTCAGCTATTTGTAGCTGAGGAGGTATACACCGGTTGCGAGGTCAGTATCGGGGGACACAGCCTTCCCGCTGACTTGATTATGATACAGATGGAGGACTTTGGCGCAATTTTGGGGATGGACTGGCTGTCCGCGTACCACGCCTTGGTGGATTGTTTTGAGAGAAAGATCGTCTTCTCCATACCGGAGTTGCCTTCTTTAGAGTTCCACGGGCAGCCAGTGGACGGAGGCTTCAGGTGCATTTCTGCACTTTGGGCGGCGAGACTTTTGAGCTAGTGGTGTAAGGGCTTCCTAGCTTGTGTGGTGGCAGAGCCCAGCCCTGTGGCAGATTTGTAGAGTATCCTGGTGGTCAGAGAGTACCCCGACGTGTTCCCAGACGAGTTGCCAGGACTACCGCCCGAGCGTGAGATCGAGTTTGAGATCTCACCTGTACTAGGGACCATCCCCATCTCCACAGCACCGTACAGAATGCACCACTTGAGTTGAGAGAGCTCAAGTCTCAATTGCAGGATCTTTTGGAGAAGGGCTTTGTGAGGCCCAGCGCGTCGCCCTGGGGAGCCCCGGTACTGTTTGTAAAGAAGAAGGATGGTACCCTACGCCTTTGTGTGGACTACCGACAGTTGAATAGGGTTACCATCAAGAACAGATATCCACTGCCGAGGATCAATGACTTGTTTGACCAGTTGCGAGGTACCACGGTATTCTCCAAGATCGACTTGAGGTCTGGATACCACCAGTTGAGGATCAAGGAGGTTGACGTCTCCAAGACAGCTTTCCGCACCCGGTACGGACACTACAAGTTTCTGGTCATCCCGTTTGGGCTGACCAATGCCCCCACTGCCTTCATGGACTTGATGAATCGGGTATTTAGGCCGTACTTGGACCAGTTCGTGGTGGTATTCATTGATGATGTGCTCATCTATTCTCGAGATCAGACGCAGCACGGACAGCACTTGCGGATGGTTCTGGACACACTGAGACGACGCAGGCTGTACGCCAAATACAGTAAGTGCGAGTTCTGGTTGAGGGAGGTGACCTTCTTAGGTCATGTGATATCTGGGGATGGATTGGTTGTGGACCCAGCCAAGGTCGAGGCAGTATTCAGGTGGGAGAGACCGCGTACAGTTACGGAGATTCGCAGTTTCTTGGGATTGGCAGGCCACTACAGGTAGTTTATCAGGGGCTTTTCACAGATTGCACGTCCTATGACACAGTTGACCCGGAAGGACGTGCCCTTCACTTGGACAGACGCCTGTGAGGTGTGTTTTCAGGAGCTGAAGGAGAGGCTGACTTCGGCTCCCGTGCTCACCATCCCAGACAATAGTGGTGGGTTCGATGTGTACACGGATGCCTCTTTGCAGGGGTTAGGGGGTGTGCTCATACAGAGGGGTCACGTTGTCGCTTACGCTTCGCGGTAACTGAAGCCCCATGAGCATAGCTACCCTACCCACGACCTGGAGTTGGCGGCTGTCGTCTTCGCTCTGAAGACCTAGAGGCACTACTTGTACGGTGAGACCTTCGAGATTTTCACAGATCACAAGAGCCTCAGATACCTGTTTGATCAGAAGGAGCTCAACATGAGACAGAGACGTTGTTTGGAGCTCCTAAAGGACTATGACTACAGCATTTCCTACCATCCGGGAAAGGCCAACGTGGTGGCTGACGCCTTGAGTCGGAAGGTGCCCGCACACTTGGCCAGTTTGCAGGTGCAGAGTTGGAGCCTCTTGGAGGAGATGGCCAGTTGGAGACCCCTAGAGTTATGGGGGCACTGTGGGGTAGTAACTGTGACGCGACAGACGAGGCAAGAGCTGATAGATCACATCATCACAAGACAGATGGCCGACCCGTACTTGCAGTCCTTACGTGACAGAGTACTGTTAGGAGACTCGGGGGACTTCTCTTTTACTGACCAGGTGCCGTGCATGAGGGGACGTTTGTGCGTTCCCAGAGACGAGGGGTTGTTAAGAGAGCTCCTGACTGAGGCACACGGTTCCAAATTCACCATACATCCCGGAAACACAAAGATGTACCATGACTTGAGATGCGAGTTTTGGTGGAGGGGGATGAAGCGGGATGTGGGTGAATTCGTGCAGCAGTGTTTAGTGTGCCAGTAGGTGAAAGCCGAGCATCAGAGGTCTGCAGGGCCGCTACAGCCACTTCCAGTGCCAGAGTGGAAGTGGGAGAGCATCACCATGGACTTGGTGGTGGGCTTACTTGTTACCCAGCGAGGACACGATGCAGTCTGGGTAATCATCGACAGATTGATGAAGACGACGCGTTTCTTGCTGATCCGAGTCACCTTGGGACCAGCACAGTTGGCAGAGAGGTATATCCGCGACGTGGTAGGACTACACGGAGTTCCGTGGGAGATCGTATCCGACAGAGATACCCGCTTTACGTCCCAATTTTGGGCTGAGTTTCAGTAGGCCCTGGGTACGTGGTTGAGGTTCAGTACAGCGTACCGCCCCCAGACGGACGGACAGTTTGAGCGCATGATACAGACACTTGAGGACCTTTTGCGCGCCTGTGTACTCGACTGGAGGGGCTCTTGGGAGGAGCACTTGCCCCTGGCGGAGTTTGCATACAATAACAGTTATCACTCAATTATCGGCATGGCACCCTACGAGGCTCTGTACGGACGGAGGTGTACGGCACCTTGAGTTGGGTTGAGGTGGGGACCAAGTGGGAGGTTGGCCCTAGGCTGATCCAGCAGAGTCGGGAGGTTGTCGAGCAGATTCACAGGCGACTCCGCACTGTCAGGAGCAGACAGAAGAGCTACGCAGATCGGAAATGCAGAGAGGTGGAGTTTGAGGTTGGGGACCACGTCTTCCTTCGCGTCTCGCCCATGAAGGGCCTTCAGCGGTTTGGGGTGAGAGGGAAGCTCGCGCCGAGGTTCGTGGGGCCCTTTGAGGTCTTGGAGTGGGTTGGACCCGTTGCTTACAGGCATGCCCTTCCTCCCCAGCTTTCTGGTGTGCACGGCGTATTCCACGTGTCAAACCTCAGGAAGTACGTCGCCGATCCCAGTCACGTCCTGAGTCACGAGAGCGTCGAGGTGGGTGACGACCTGACCTATGCCGAGAGGCTAGTGCAGATTCTCGACAGAGTCGTCCGCAGTCTGAGACGGAAGCAAGTACCCCTGGTAAAGGTTTTGTGGAGGAGCCAGCGGTACGAGGAGGCTACTTGGGAGCCTGAGGCGGTAATGCGGGAGCGGTACCTGGAACTTTTCGCGGGTACGTCTTTTCGGATCGGCTTCAGTCCTCTTTGAGTTTGTTATGCATATATCGTTCTTTCCTACACCCTAGTTAGTGCAAGTTTCAAGGACGAAATTTCCTTTGAGTTTGTTATATTGTTATAAGCCGGGGCATCAAGCATCGTTTAAGACATCTGGGAAGTGGTCCAGACGTCTGGAAGCCTTCCCAGACGTCTGGAATTAAATTTTTTTTTGGCGTACGGGTTCGCGTCTGCATGCATGCGCACGCAGACTCAACCCGCCGCCCTCCTTCTTCTCTTTCCTCCCTCCCTGCAGACATCTTTTTGTCTCTCTCTCCCCTCGACAGCTTACAAATACCCCTCTCCTCTTCCTCACCCTCACTCCACCGCCTTCTTCTCCTTCTTCTTCCTATCAGCGAGAGCGTGAGCGGGCGAGGGCAGCCGCAGCGGCTGCTGTGAGTGTGTGGGAGGAGGGGCAACTGCTAGAGGGAGAGAGAGCTCGATCGCGAGGTTGCGAGCTCGCCGGAGCAGCCAGGGCTGGCTGGCGGTTGCGCAGTAGGTTCGTGGTGCTGAGGAGGAGTTGCTGCAGCTCAGGCAGCAGGCAGGCGCGGCACGGCCGTGCGCTACGGGCGGAGGGCGAGGAGGTCCTGATTCTGGGAAAATTTCCCAGAATTAGACGTCTGGACTTGCGTCCAGACGATGCAGGAGACATCTATAGGAAGGTCCAGACGTCTGAAAGGTACGTTATTTTTACCTTCTTCTTTCGCGTGTACGGCCATGTAGCCGTTCCGCCGAAGTCTTCTGCATCCTTTTGTGTTGAGAACGGGTGTGTGTGTGTGTAGGACTTGTTCAGGAAGGCACAAGGGTGCGCCATCCCTCACAAATCGGACGTCTGGGCACAGCACCAGACAACGGAGAGGGTCTCCAGATGTCCGGAGGGACAGTCGGACGTCTGGAAACTAAGTCAGATGGTTCAGCGGGCTTCTGGACGTCTGAAGAGCCGCGCAGATCAAGGTATGACCTGAGCTATCTTTTAAGACGTCTGGAAGAAGTTCCAGACGTCTGATTTTGGGCAGACTTGTCATTTTTGACCCGTTTAGGGTCCGTTCGGAGTTCGTTTTCCGCGTTTCAAGTCTCATTCTTCTCAGATTTAGTTCCTCTACCTGTTTACAGTAATTGTATATTGTTCCGAGTAGCTCCTTGTAATTGATCCTTGTGTTAGTATCCCATTCCATTGCGGGTCTAGGGGTTGCAGAGGCACGCGGGCTTGCCGATTTCGTCCCTAGTACTCCCGATTTTGCGGGTAGAGTGGCCCTTTCAATTATTTTATCAAAAATTATGCATTTGCGAAATAATTAATAGAGTTTAGGGTATTGCATGAACCCTAGGATTGAAAAACTAGATTGAATCTGGAAAACTAGATTGAATGATAGATCCTAGGGTATGGCATGAATCCTAGGACTGGAAAACTAGCTTGAATACATATACATTGTAGTCTTGGAAAAGTAGAAAGGAAACGATAACTTCCTGTAATTGGTTAACAGTTGCCTGATTATGAATGAATAATTACAGTTGGGAACATGGGCTATATAAATATAAAGTTGAAATGATGAAACCTAAGCTGGCTGAGTTGAAAGAGCACGAACTCTACGGGGAATTAGGAGTAGAACTCCTGGAAAGTGAATGGAATAGAATTGGGGAAGTGAGTTGGCCCTTGAGTACGGAGTACGAAGGAGAGCGACTGCCCCCTGTTTAGTGCAGAGCGGAGCTAGCCGCCCCAAGGGCCCGGGGTTAGGTTTGGCCACTTTGTACCGACTTTTGGCCCTCGTGTACACAGTACCAAGGAGAGCTACTAGTTTAGGGAGAGTACTAGCCACCCCACGGGCCCCGGGGTTCTGCTAGCCCTCCTACACCAACTTGTTAGGCCCACTGGGCAAATCAGGGTAGTCAGGCGAGGGTGCGCGGACTGTGGAGGGGCAAGACCCCTGTTTGGTTACTATGGAGGGGCTGGACCCCTGTTACTGAGAGGGCTCTGCCCTATATTGGTTCTGTGCTGTGCTTTGGGCGCACCCGTTAACGGAAAAGACTGACCGCGTGCTAGTGAAGGGTAGCTACCTGTGCATTTATTGCACGTGCCGTAGTCACCGTCACGTTTGTCAGTGACCTTGGGGTGGTTGACTGAGGGTAGGACCACCATGGGGGACTCTCCCGGCCAGGAGAGCACCACGTGTTACTTCTACTTTTCGGGAAAGACTGTAGTCAAGATCGTTCCCACGAGGAACATTCAAGATCAAGAGAAGAATCTGAGGGATAATTTAATAACGAGTAAACGGAAAATATAAAGAAAGAAATTAAAAAGATAACAGCTACTGTCCACCTTACTATTTTCTTAGCTTTTAGTTGCCATTCTACTCAGCGTTTCGCTGACGTGTCACCTTTCTCACCCTTTTCAGGACCAGGTGTTGAGCCGCCAGAGCCGGCAGCTGCAGAGGGTGCTGGGCCTAGTAGAGCCCAGTAGTTCTACTTGTGTAGTACCCACTGTACTTTTCCTTTTGTTGTAGTGAGTAGTTTCTGTACCCCTGCACTCCTTTTATTGTAAGCATCATGTTTATGTACATGTTTGTTTCTTTGCTGTTGTAGTGGTGTATACTGTAGTAGTTCTTTCTTTTACTGCTGTATTTTGTTACTGTTAGTTATATACATGGTGAATGTGGTTTATTTTACTGCTCTTTTGGTTACTTTCTTGTTGGACGACTAGGTCTTGGGATTAGTCGAGTCGGTCCGATTCTTGTGTCTCATAGGGATTCGGGAATCGGGTCATAACAGGATGAGAGAGAAAGGGTAAGGTGAGAGATAGAAGTTTCTTTTTGTGATTTTTCAACTTTAGTCTTTTATTAAATTCCAATGTATACTAAATTGTCAGCTGGTATGTTTTATCATGTCGGGAGTTCAGATTACCTTAAAAGTTGGTGAACACTTTGAAAAGTTTTTAATCCTACTCGATACATCTTTATTTTATTTTTTTAATTATTTTTATATTAATTTTATTTATTTAAAAATCAAGCACACAAGAGGCCTAAAATGAGATATGACAATGGAACCTAAGGCCTGAAATTGGTTCTAAGTGTTAGAAAAATAATTCAAACACTCAATGATGTCCAACATATCACATAAAAGATGTTCAAACATTTAAATAGGGTATTTAGTTCAATTCTCATGCAATTACATATTTGGACAGTTAATCTAAGTTCAAATAGCTGACAAAGGATTTAAACCTAAATTACAAGCAATTCTAATTGAATTTCAATCAATTTAAGGTACAAGAATGCTTGTTCATATGAGTTCTATCATAATACACAAGTCAGCTTCATAAAAATCCCAAAATCCACTTCAAATTGTCCTTCATTAGTCATTGCTGCTACATTGAAAACAGCAGCAGCTGCTGCTTAGTTTAAGCAGCAAGTTCAGCTACTATTGCTCTATTTAAGATCAGATGCTGCTCCTTCAACAGTTGATTCAGACGTATTAAAGTACACAGCTGTTGCAAAAACCCAGTAGTTGCTGCTCAGCCAAAATTCAGTAGGTGGAAGCTATTATTGCAGCTATGATCAAATCACATAGATTTGATCTAATGGTCAAATTCACCTCATTGTCGGACTGATACACTCAGATCAGTCCTTTTGATTTGTTGCTCTATATGTTTAGATCTGATTAAATCCCTTTCTCACAAATCATTTAAAACTCTGAAAATCTAGGAATTGAATTTTTAACACTAAATGATTCCTTATGAAAATTAAGCCATCAAAAGTTCACTTCAATTATTGCAAAATCAGCACAAAGAAACAAATTCAAAAATCAAATTAGACCTTTGATCAAATATGAAATTCCATGCCATTCAAAATTAAAATCATGTTGCCTTGTTGTAGAACTTTTGGTCTTGAGTCACTAAGGTGATGTGATCACTAGAGTTCCTATTCACCATTGACTGGTGAATAGGGACGATAGATGATTCATTTAAACCTATTGAATCATTGTTCACGTCTCAAATCAAACTCACTGATTTCCTGAGCTTAATCTATCCAAAACAAAGCTCCAATTGGGCGTAAGCTCATCAACAAATAGTAAACCAAATCCAACACTTTAGATTCATTGCATTACACCCAATTTAGAAATTAAAACATCGAATTGCTAAATTAAACTCGAATAAATTTGAATTGACTCCAAATCGCGAGATTAGGCCTGAAACACAAATATGAAAGAAGCGAGCAAATCAAGTCAATTAAAACAAGATCGAGGGTCCTTTTGAATAGATGGAGTGAGTGAGAGGACCCCCAGGTGATTGTAAGCACTATCTAGATCATGAAATTTGAGAATTTCAGATCTATATATGCTCGGATGAATGGGGTGAAATGCGAATCAGATTACGAGGAAAATCCATAGAACATGGAAAATGGGGAGATGAGGAAGAACAATGAATCAAAATGGAAGTGTGAAAAACTCCTCTCTGATCTAAGTTGATTTGGAGAGGTCGGGTCAGATCTAAACTAAATCTACTCTAATCTAAACTAATCCATCATAGAATTTGACATCTAAACTACAGCTAGTAATCTAAATTACTTTAACTAACACTAAAACTAATCTACAAAGCAATCAAACTAGCTATTAAAGTAGTAAATCTAGCTAAGGGAAGAAGGTGATGTCCAAGGTCACCAGCCGGCGGCCGATGATGATGAAAGGGGAGAAGACCCTTCAGCTGACGAGGGAGGTGTCCAAGAGCCTGAAGTCGTGGGTTGGAAGCGATCGACGGAGGGAGAGTAACCCACTTTGTCACCGTGGGTGATGAAAGGGGGTGGAAAGCTGAGAGAGTAGATCGAAAGGAACCACTAAGGGGGAGGAAGCTGGTTACGCATCGCGCGAGCCTGGGAAGGTCCTTAAGTAGGTGTTCGAATGGATCAAGGCACCATGAGGTGGATTTAGGCGTTAAGGGCTTTAACGGTGGTGATGAGCTACGAGGAGCACATGAAAGTTCAATCCAAAAATGCACCATTGGATGGGATCAGGAATGGTGGTGACTCTACACACGAAAGCTTTGATGAAGGATTGGTCGAAGATCAAAGGACATAAGAGAACGACGACCACAATTGGTTGTGTTCTATGGGTGCTACAGTGCACCTCAGCGGCGCAACAGGTGTGTTGGCATTTTTGTGGAGAATCCCATAAGGGTGAAGGGGTAGAAGAATTTTAAACAAGCCCTTAAGTGGCAAAGAAGTCTTGCAGAGCGATCCTCGAGTCTTTTAAATAGGTCCCTGGCAGTTATCAAAGGGTTCCTTAAAGGTTGTAAATGCGGACAAATGTTAATGATGGACTTATTTGTAATGTTATGAATGCAAGGTTCTACTGATGTTCAAATGTAACCAAGTTTTTATTGAAGCTTAATTGAACATTTAGAAATATGATTGCACTTCCAATTTGAACTTTTGAGCTCAGAGATTTGTTCAGTTTGTAATTGGATCACCAAATTATACTTATTAATAGAATTTCTCATTTAGTTGACCTAATTATGTGTTTTTAACACGAATTTGATATTTTAGGTCATTTCTGTTAATTATCACACTTAACCAATTTTTTATTTTAATTATGTAGTGTTTAACCTAGCTTTTAGCTTAACTTGGGCATTTTAGTTATGATGAGCCACGCCTCATCACCCAACTTGACAAAAGATTCAGTGTAGTTAGGGTAGAAGATGATAAGATGGACCTGACCACCTAGGCCATGATAGCAAATTAGTAGTCTGATAGTAGGGATACTAGAGGCCATCAAGTGAGGGTTCTCCCCACGATATAAATAGAGGGAATGGACCCCAATGAAGGGGGACCTTCCCCCCTGAAGAGGAAGAGAAAATCTTGTAATATTGAAAATTCTAGTGCATAATTAGGAGTTCCATCCTCCCCCCAAACGTACAGCTCTTGCGGTGGAATTGGGTCACCAAATTCCTATCTTTCTTTGTGTTTGCTTGTTGATTGCTGCTTTACCCTTGTGTGCGATGGATGATAATGGCTAAGTAGTGCCTCCTACTTATATAATTCTTTTCGTGGCATTTCGAGGCCCATCAGATGGCACCATCTGTGGGATGCGTCAACAAAAATGTCACTGCGCTTTTAAGCATCTGATCACTGGGAGGAGGAGCCCTTCCGGCGTTTTACCTCGACCTCCCAGAGGGAGAACCTCTGTTGATGATAACGTCATCATTAGTCATATCTAGCTTTTATTAGTCATAATCCATTGATAAATTCTCCTACATAACAGCCAGAAGACTGTAATTCATTGCATATCCTTTCTGAGAGATACATTAAAATAGGGGTAAATCTGCAGCTTTAACAGAATATCCTAAATGCAGAACAATTACAGGGTTTCTGAGGGTTTTATTAAAGGGAAAATGGTCACAAATGTCTAATAAGTGGGTTCATACAGACAGAAACGGCTTTTCACGTATTTCAAGAATTAATGGACATTTGAAACCCTAAAAATAGACCCACTTAATTAACTGAGGTTATGGTTAGGATAAAATTCATCTAAACGTTCTAAAAATCATATAAAAATATTCTATAAGGTTTGGTATGCTTTCTTGAACCATTGGAACCCATTTTGACCTAAAAGAGAGTCTCTGACAAACAGTTGTCCTAATTTGGATTTCTATGCAAATTATCTAGTCAAACTTGGTCAAAAACTAAATCTGACTTCATCATCATATTCCTTAGTCCAAATTAGGTTTGTACCAAAATTTGGACTCAATTAGAGATCATCTTGACCTAGTTTGCATTCCAATCCTGTTTTGACTCTTTTCCTTACACATATAACCCTGACTTTTGAAATCTTTGCAAGGAACCTCGTAATTTCACCATCTTTTCACCAAATGGTCCCCGCTGCCTCCATACCTTCAAAACTCCTAAAGCCACCTTGCACCAACCTTCAATCAGGAAGAGCTCCCTGATTTCACGGCCAATCCCTTCCAAAATTAGGAGGATCTTGAGACCTTCCTCTTCCATCTGATTGCAATCTCAAGCTCAGATTTAAGCTGAGATTCCCATGCGAACTCCTTGAATTTGCGGGTCCTATTCCATGATTTCTGATCTTTCAAGCTTGGTTTCCAAGCTTAAAACTTGATCCAATGCCCTATTGATGAGTTGCGGCTTATCATAGCTAAATCGCCTAAGTTAAGCTAGAAACTAGGTTAAACACTATGAAATTAACACATAAAAAAGGCTAAGTGTGGGAAATAGAGAAAAAGACCTAAACATCAATTTTATTCTAAAAACGCATAATTAGGTCAATTATTGAGATATTCAATTATTAAGTACAAAATGGTGATCAAATTGTAAATTGAACACACTAATGAGCTCGAAACTACATATCAAAAGTAAAATTAACATCTAAGATGTTCAATTAAGCTTAATTAAAAATCTTGTTGCATTTGGACATCATTAAGGCCTTGCATTTAAAAATTCTCATTTAGGTCTTTAGGTTATAACATTTCTGCCTTAGAAATCTCTCCAAGGACCTATTTGTAGGATGCAAGGACGAATTTGCAAACCCATAAGGATCGCTTTGTAACTTTTCTTAACCACTTATGGGTTTACGTGCACTTCTTCCACCGTTTAACGCATGGGCTTTATGTGCAAAAACACCAACAGAGCCTTCAGCACCTACAACTCGCGTGCTACTGTTCACCGCAAAGAAATGAGGCCATCATGGCCGTTCATTCTTTTGTTCCTTCGATCTGTGCCTCGCATTCAATCGAATCTTCGTGCGACTTGGTGCGTGTGGTCACCCTTTCCCCCAGATCTGATCTAATGGTGATTTTTCATTTTAACTCTTCGTGCTGCTCTCCTTGAATCCTCACCGTGAATGACCTATGCACCTATTTTCACCCTTGCGGTGAGCTCACTCACTGATCATTCTACTTGACGAGCTCCCATGCCTCGTACGCAAGGGATCGACCTCCACTCCTACTTCCTTGAGGCCAATCTCTTCGTTTTCTCCAGTTTCTCCTCTCCACCCGACCTTATTCTGGCACCATGAGCAAAGGAATTTCAACCTCTCTGACTCTCCTCGCCGCTAAGAATTGATTGCACAGCAATCATGCAACCTAATTCACATGAATTAAGCTAAATTCTATCATAACTTAGGAATAATGCATTCATAGGCATCATAATTTGCACAATAGTTAGTTTATTAGTCATATAAATAATATCGTCATTTTATGACCTAAAAGCGAGATGATTTTAATCGTAGATGATTCGAAGCCACGGATGTCAGATCAGACTGAACAGATATG
The DNA here is from genome assembly GCA_037157565.1 of Thalassia testudinum. Taxonomy (NCBI): domain Eukaryota; kingdom Viridiplantae; phylum Streptophyta; class Magnoliopsida; order Alismatales; family Hydrocharitaceae; genus Thalassia; species Thalassia testudinum. The sequence continues at coordinate 179,746,458 of JAZHRO010000036.1, read as the reverse complement.
ATCAGAACGACGACAGGAGTCCAACGGTTCCGAAATCATCCTGATCACCAACCAGAGCATCATGTGCAGTCCATAGAAGAACGGAGATCATGGAGCCAAAGGATAAAGATCCGAGCCTCAAATGAAGAATCCAACCGCACGGATGGATCGGGATCGACGATCACAGTCCAACGGCGTAAAAATCAACTCGATCGGAGGTCTACAACACCAGATACAAAGAAAAGATGGACAGCAATGATGGCACCACGTGGTGCCATCACAACTGCCCCATCTAGGAAGGCCACACCACATGTTGTGGGTCGTTGGATCTCCATCCAATGGTCACGAGCACGCCACATCGCCCGCCTAGACTGGATAAGCACAAATAGAAATAAAGAAGTATATATAACAAAAGGTTCACGTGCGCGCATGGAAACGGGTGATGCCCGTTCGAGCCATGCACTGCGCGAAAGTGAAGCGATGTTGGCTGTGCAGGTGCGGACGGTTGCAATTACCGATCGGAGGGCATAGGCGTGCCCACATGGCGCGATGAGAGCATGCTGCGGGCGGACGTGTGATCTCATGCACTTGCTTCGACGCTAAGGTAGTGGCGCTCGTTATGATCGGGACGGCTAATGTTGAGGCGAGTTTTGAAGGCGAGCGGTGGGTGAAGAAGATAAGCGCGAGCGTGAGGAATCAGAGCTGCGCGATCCAAGATTGACGACACAGCGGCTGCCACATGTTGCCACCAGGTTGAATCCGAGTGTTTTAGGCATAAATGAAGGTATTTTGAGGCCAAATCAGAGTCGTTGATCTCCCGATCAATGGATCTGATGAAATAAGAGTTGTTGGACGATTTTAAGGCCAAAATACCCCTTTTACCCTCCATCAAAACTATAAAAGAAGGCCTAGGGATCCCCAGTTGAAGTAGCTCTCTCTCCCATCAACTCCAAATCTCTTCTATCGTCTTCTATGTAATTCTACGTCTCCTCTGCAACTCCGTCTTGGTGCTCTAGATCTGAGGTGCTTCCGCATCTCGCACAAGCATCCCACAAGCGACGTCGTCTCTCTACCTCCTTCTATCTATCTATCTATCTATCTCTCTCTTTCCTTCTCTCTTTCTCTTTATCTATCTCTACTTTTTGTATAGTAATTTCTATTATGAAAAACTCTTTATCAATGCAATTAAATTTAATCTTATGGATATCTGATGCCTCTTTATACATATATACATATATAAATATTGTTATAACTATTTTATTGAAAAGCTTCTGTTAAAAAATCAAGATTGTCTCCCTACAAACGACCCGGTACTCACTGGAGTTTTATAAATTTATTTGTCGATGTGTTCCACGTTATACTACAACTAACTAACTTTTAAAACACGAATTACGCGTCGAGAAAGTTGGCGCCATTGTCGGGGAGGCAATGAAAATTTTTGAAGCTTTCTTTGATGCGTATTTGAGATTTCTAACTCGCTACTTCTTTCATTGATTTTGTGTGTGTAGGAAAGGAAGAAATCTGAACCAATCATGACAGCGGAGAAAGTGTGGGTTCGAGTCTCAAGTAAGTACCCGTAGGTTAGATTAGTTAGATTTAGAAAGTTTAGGATTTACTTAAACCCTAGGATTAGTTAGAATTTGCTTGTTGTAAAAAAAAAATTTCTCTCTTGATTTTCGGGTTGAAATAAAGTTTTATTTTAAAAATTTAATTCCCGAAGATCCACATGTCCAAAAATTCTCAAATTTTGACTAGAATATATCCAAAATTCTGGCAAATCAGAGTTACCGAAATTTTTAAAAATTCACGCACTAATCTGTTATTAATTTAGTTATTGTTCCTGATTTTTTTGAGTTCAAAATATCATAAGAGTATTTATACAACTCCGATTGAAGTGAAATTTGCAGCAATGAATTTCTGAGAAAGTTAGGAATTTTAGAAAAATCTGAGAAAAATATTTCTGCTTGTTTGATTTCACGAATTATCTGATCACGAACTAGGGGTCAAAACAGACTGCAAAACCCCCTGTACACTTTAAATTAGAAAAAAATAGAAAAAAATGCATTAAAATTCTTGAAAAAATATTTTGTAAGTGTCTAGTTAGTGGTACAATAAGGACCAATTGATTTCATTTCTTGGGTCGCACAACTCATCATTTTGGACCTAAAAGAATCAGTTAGAACTATCTGTGGTTAGGGTTTTATGCTAAGGATAGAGCACACCTGCATTTCCATACTTAAAGGAAATCTATCAAACAAATTGAGATTTGTAAAACTCTTTGTGTGCCTCATCATAACCTTGATTGAAGTTATTTAATCAAGTGAACCCTGAAATTCATTAACACAATCATTTGAATCTTAAAAGGTACTTCATCATAAGAAATTGCTTGGAACCCTGTTTGCCTGGGCACTTCACACATTTCAAAATCAATTTTAAGGGAAAACACCTCCTAACGTCCATTATATTCCAAAAGCACATCAAGCCCAAGCTTAAAACTGAGTAGACGTGTCTTAGGAAGGACTAATAGACTTGGGGACTTGAAATTAGATTGGGCTAAGGTCAAGACCTTGTCTACTTGGACCCACTGGTGACAAGAAAGGTCGGTGCTATAACCACGTTAACCTTTAGTGATGTCTCGCTGTGTGCAGTGTCCTAAGGGATCCCACCCTTCCAGCTAGCGAAGTAATTCAAGGGTTGATCTAACCCTATCGTGTTTTGGGGAGCCAAGATCAGGTCTAATTAGGGTTGACACTCTAAGGGCCAGTTTGATTGCTTGCATTGAGTGGGCGGGGTTTCTCTCATCTGTCTTCTCTCTCATCTATAGGCATTCTTCTGGTGCATGCAAGGTAGAAGATCTCAAAATCCTGATTTGCTACCACCATTAGAAAGAAATCCTAGGAGATGACATATTTATCCAGGATCTGAATCTAAACCCTCTGCAATGGCTAGTCATCACGAGGAAGAAGAGATTGATGAATAAAATTTGGATCCTATGACTCTTTTACAAAGGCAGATCACTGAGTAGGGCCAGCATCATGACTAACAAATGGAAGTCATAGTGCAGGCCATCACTCGACTCCAAAATGGAAGAGTAGACTGGCCCCTCCGTGACTTTTATAACCCTCCTAATGCCCAACCTGAACCCTTTGTTAGGGTACCTCAGGATGGGGAAGATTTTGAACTCAAACCTCAGATCATTAAGTTGATTCCCCACTTCCATGGCCATGAATCAGATGACCCCTTCTACCACCTTGAAGAGCTCCTGTACATAGGAAGAACCTTTGGCCCTAGGAACATGAATGAAGGTACCCTAATGATGAAGATGTTCCCATTCTCCTTGAAAGATAGAGCTACACATTGGTTGAGAACAATTGGTAGACCAATCCTAACTTGGGAAGACCTGAGAAGCACATTCCTAAAGAAATTCTTCCCTGTAGGAAAAACTAATGCCCTTAGATGTGCCATTACAACCTTTAAGCAGAACCTCGAGGAATAACTACATGAGGCTTGGGAGAGGTTTAATGATTTAGCTAGGAAATGCCCTCATCATAGGATTCCAAAGTGGCACTTGGCTCATATTTTCTATTATGGGTTGAGTGATAATCTAAAGAATTTTGTTGATGAGGCATGTGGGAGCAATTTCCTGAGTCGAGATGCTGAGGGAGCCTTTCAATTGTTCGAGAATATGAGTGAAAATTCCCTCAACAATGCCTTAATGTCTACCTTTAACAAAGCTAATCAACCAAGGAGTGGAGTTTATGAAGTTAACAATAATTCAAGCTTGGTTGATTTAGAGCTAATTGCACAACAATTAGATAAAGTGGAACTCGTGGGAAAGAATGTGGAGAATTTGGATAAGAAACTGGATAACCTTTTAAAGGGCGAGAATTCCTTAGGTACACAATCCAAATTAAATCCTATGCCTACCCAAGGAGTGCCTATATTAACCTACAACCAATTCCCCAACCCATTAGGTTAGGAATCAGTGCACAACATTAATGACCTAACAACAGCTCCACTTATGAGCCAACTGTGCTTGGACCCATCTCTTTCTAGGTAAGAAGGAGGGACCTTGATGCCCTCGAATTTTGAACTAGGCAGCCCGATGCCTAGTTATCCTGAAAATGTGAATGCACTCCAGGGTTACACTACAAATGAGCCTTATTCAAACACTTACAACCCAGGATAGAGCAACCATCCTAACTTTGCTTGGTCATGTTAGAAACCTGCCCAGGGTCCTAACTTGAGTAAACCAAACACTTATGGGCAACCTAGTAGGTACACACAACCACGTACGTACTACCCACAACCTACTTAGGAAAACTAGCCCACTGATTTGAGCCTGGTCCTTAAAGAAATGAAAGAGATGAATCTGAGGCATAAGGAAGAAATTAATCAACTGAGGATAGAATTGACAGGATGACCAGACCAGCTAGTAGATGCTAGACAACACGGGATGCTGCCATCTTAACCCATCCCAAACCCAAGAAACTTCAACAAGGTTAATCAGCACAACACACACAAGCACACCTAATTCAGCTTGCCCCCCAACACCCACCAAGTTTTGTTAACCCTAATCCAACCCAGGTGATAAGATGGTTTTCGCTTTCGAATAATGTTATTATGATGATTTGTCGTTGTAGGATCAAAGTGGTGGAAAATTGCTTAACAAAATAATTAAAATTAAAATTAAACCACTCATAGGAGAGCGGGTCGTGCCCATAGGGAGGCAATGACTTATTCAAACTCGCAATTAGGTAGAAATCAAGTTTGCTGAAATATTCGTCAAATTAAACAATGCCTATGTAGCTCTGAAAGTAAACCTTAAATTTACGGAGAAGTCAAGGGGTGTTAATGTAATTTTTACGTAAGAAAATTATCAATGTGAAAGGGTATGCCATGTACTTTTCACTTGCATGCATACTAAATTGTAATTCAAAATTAAATACAATGCACATTGAGATGAATAATAAGGTTTAACAATTCTATAGAAGCATAAGCATCAAGGCATAAATTCACCACAATAAAATAATGATAAATCAAAAATCATTTTTGTGGCAATGGCATGAAATGTAAATATTAATGAGAGTCAAAACAGAGGATTCTACCTCTCTCCTTGCGCATGGGAGAGAGGTTTGTTCGAGAAACTCTTCTGGGAGTAGGTTGGCCGGAGCAAGGGCTTAGCAACGGTGGCGGTGGCAAGTTGCAAGATGGCCGGAGTCGGCCAGACGGAGGAGAGAAGCGGTGGCGGTGGTGGTTGCTGCTGCTGGCAGCACTTGCTGCAGGCGCGAGGGGCGACGCGCGGGCGCTGCAGGTGCGAGGAGGCGTGGGCGTGTGGAGGGGCGGGCGCTCTGCAGGCCGCACGGGCGCGTGCGGGGTCTGGTGGGCGCGCAGCTGCAGGTGTTACGGGGGGTGACATGCGGGCGCTGCAGCGGGGGCGTGTGGGGGTGAAGGCGCGTGGAGGTGCAGGCGAGAGGCGAGGGCACTGGAGGTGAAGGCGTGCAGGCGTTCATGCTGGAGGTGACGGTGCGGAGGCTGCAGGCGCAAGGTGAGGGTGCGCGGGCATTTAGGCATGAGGCAAAGGCACGTAGAGGTGAAGGCGCGGAGGCTGCAGGTGTGAGGTGAGGGCACGCGGGTGTTTAGGCACGAGGCGAGGGCGCTGGAGGTGAAGGCACGCAGGTTAACTGCTGTGCGCGTGGTGGGATGTTGGCTGGAGGTGCGGGCGGGCGTGTTGGCTGGAGGTGAAGGGGTGCGGTGGGGTGCTGGCTGGAGGTGTGCACGGTGGCTTAGGTGGGCACACGCATACTTGCTGCGCTGGAGGCAAGTGCAGTGGCTGAGGTGGGCTCGTGCACACTTGCTACGCTGGAGGCATGCGCGGTGGCGTGCTTGGCAGGGCTAAGGCGCGGGGAAGAGAAGTTGCAGCTCTGTGTGCTGCAATGGGCGTGGCGACGGTGCGTGGGGCGTGCAAAAGCCATGATCTGCGTATGGAAGGGAAGATGAAGCATGGTGATGCAGGGACTCTTGGCGGTGTGGGCTATCACCCCACACGCCCACGGTGGTGGAGTCACACTGTTGCAGTTAAGGCCGGTGGTGAGGAGTGGATGAGCAACGTAGCACTCTATGCAGTGATGAAATGGATGGTGGCCTCCCTTGAACGGCAACCCTTCCTCCTCTTTTGTAGCCACAGCTACAAAGATTTGAAATTCAAAAAGCCACCGTTGAGTCAATGCTGATGCGCAGGAGGAGGTGGAGACGGTGCAATTACTTGCAAAGGAGAAGAAGAAAAAAATAATAAAATAAGTAGGATTATTTATACATAACTCCTTAACTTCTATGTTAATTAAAATAGTATATGTAATACACCTAATTAATTAACTAATCAAATGTATGCAACCCTAGGTTAATTCTAAATGCATAAATTATGCACTTAAGCTAAAAATATGAATTAATTTATTTACATCCTAATGTATGCTATCTAAATGTTAAAATTAACTTAACGTTTAGACACTTAAATACTTAATAGCCCACAAATATGGGCTAATCACCAGGCTCAACCCATTTTGCAAAACCCACATTACCCTTCTAACCTTAATGCACATGCCTGTGCTATCACTTTGAGAAGTGGGAAACAAATCCAAGATCCTTCTACATCAAAATCTTTTCAAGATCTTGAGGAGGTTGAATCTGACCTGGGAAACCAAACTAATTTAGAAAACAAGACTCAGGATTTGAATACTCATGATTTTTCTCAAGCACCTTTTCCTGAAGCCTTGATCAAACCCAAGGAAAAGAAAACTAATTAATCTAAGGAGTGGCTTGAGATTCTAAAGCAAGTCCAAGTAAATATACCACTCCTTGAGGCTATTGAGAACATCCTAGCCTGTGCGAAATTTTTGAAGGAAATATGCACACCAAAATGCTAGACCAAATCATCAAAAAGGGTAGTGATTTCTGAACAAGCCAGTGCCATCATCCTAAACAAGCTCCCTCTTAAAAGGAAAGATCCAGGGACCTCCTTAATTTCATGTGAAATAGATGGATTCATCCTGGATCGAGCCTTACTAAACCTTTGTGCCTCCATCAACTTAATCCCCATAGAATTATATGAAGAATTGAATTTAGGCCCCTTACAACACACTGATGTGACTCTTTAGCTTGCTGATAGGTCAACCAAAATTCCGAAGGGCCTTTTGTAGAACGTGAATATAAAAGTGAGGGATTTTGAGTACCCTGTGGACTTCCTTATTCTAGATATGGAGGCATCAAAAAACCTGAACCACACCCCGATAATCTTAGGGAGACCTTTCTTGGCCACAGCCAAGGCCCTAATCAACTGTGAGACGGGGATTATGCACATCACCTCTGGAAGGAAAAATTGTCAACTCAATATCTTTAAAACTTCCCAAAATAATAAGGTGAATTGTGGTTCCATTGAGGTTGTAGGAACAATTGAACAAGTGTTGGCAATTCATACTAAAGATGATCCAAATCTTGCCAAAGCTCAAGACCAGCACGAAGGGAAAGAAGGGGATGTACTTGAGGATAATTCTAATCTACCATCTCCCATGGAAAATCATATTGAACAAGACATTAGTGAGATTGAGAAACTCCTGGGAGTAACTTATGATGAATTAGATGATAATATAAAGAATCCTCAATACATCCACCTTGAAATTCAAGAACTTTTGAATTCTGAGGGTGTTCAAGAAAATGGACAATCTAATGACATGAACCAGGAAGTAAACTCTGGATAATGATCCACCAAACAAGTGTGAGGTGAGAGTAGAAAATATACTGGTGCTCTAAGACTAGTATGAGGAATCTTAAACTCTGGATAATGAGATAATGATACTCAAAGTTAGGCATAATTTTTGCTCTCGATTTCTGCGTATAAGTTCTCAATGCGAACATCTTGAGAGCCACCAAATAAGGCAAATACGTAGAGAGCGGAATCTGATAAAACTAGGACTGAGGTGGATGGTCAAGACCATTTTTTACAGAATCCTCGGCTGAAGGAGGGTATTAATGTCAAGGTTAGAAATACATTGTCGTATCCATTTCTTTTTCGGTGACGAGAATAGGCACTTCCACCAAATAAGACACCCGATCTCCTCTTGAACATCCTCCAATCCCGAATAATGCCTCGTCAATAAAAGTCGTATGTGTTACTGTGTTGTGTTAGTAGATATCTGGATGCAAAAGAAAAAGAAAGAGGTATATATGTCTATGCATATAGAAAAAATATATATATATACAAAAAAAAGAGGAGTAGAAAAGAAAGAAAGAAAAAGCAGAAAAAAAAGAGTTCATAAGTGTTTTTAGAGTTTATTTCAAGTGTATTGAGGCAACAACACCCATCACCCTCACGATCCACCAAATATAGCTTTGACCTACTTTTCTGTATTTCTGGCCGCCTGAATACGGGTTGAGGAATTCTAACTTAGTCGTAGAGTTATCAGAACCTAATCAAAGTGTTAGTGCCAGGAGAAACCACCAAATATACTGATAAATCTGGTGAGATTGTAAGCTCAAAAAGAAAGAAAAGAAAAGGAAAAAGAAAAAGGAAGAGAAAGAAAGAGAGAGAATGAGTGCAAAGGAACTAAAGAGAGTATAGTTTCTCGCCTCTCTCTGAGTTGAATTATTTAATAATCTGGAAATCTAGGTTCTAAAGTACTAATCTATATGTAGCACCAGATGAGTGTGAGCCACCAAAAATAAATTCACTTGACTCAAAAATCTTCTACCTAACCTAAAAGCCGGGGCTGAATATACAGGTTACCTTATAACCCCAAGGGGAGAAGTCTGCCTATCCCAATAGATTTTTACTAAGGGTCAAGTACGAGCTTTAGATGTGGATTGACTTTTCATTTGGATCCATTGCATAGGCTACAACAAAATACAATCACGATTATTTGGATTACTAAAACTTCGGATAAAAACAAAAGACATAAACCTCTAGTCAAACTCTTGATAAAAATTATGCTTGTAGGACTACTTTGCATTTAGTCACGGAAGGGATTTTCTTAGGTTGTTCAACCAGAAGTAAAGCCTATAGGGTCTTCAATAAGAAGAATTCTGTTGTTAAGAAAACCATGCATGTTTCCTTTGATGAAACAGTAGTTCAACCTAAATCTTCTTCGATTGATGATGATGAAGTAGTATATGATCCATCGAACTTTCCAGAAGAGAATATTTCTAATGATCTACCCAAAGATATCTCTTTTGTGAAAAATCGTCCTAAAGAACTAGTAATAGGAGATTTGTCAAAAAGAGTTCAGACCAGATCTTCCCTCAACACACTAGCCTTTACAGCCTTTGTTTCACAATTAGAACCTAAAAATGTTAAGGAAGCCTTCCTAGACAACTGTTGGATTATTGCTATGGAAGATGAACTAAATCAATTCAAGAAAAATCAAGTATGGGAACTTGTTTCAAAGCTTGAATCACAAACCATTACAGGTACCAAGTGGGTTTTTAGAAACCAACTTGATGAATTAGGAAGTGTAATTAGAAATAAAGCTAGACTTGCAGCTGAAGGATATAATCAAGAAGAAGGAATAGATTTTGATGAAACATATTCACTTGTTGCTCGACTAAAATCTATTAGAATGTTGCTAGATTTTGCAGCCCATATGGAATTCAAACTCTTCCAAATGGATGTCAAAAGTGCCTTTCTAAAGGGATTCATCAAAGAGGAAGTCTTTGTTAAACAACCTCCTAGTTTTGAAGATCCAAATCATCCAGAACACGTATATAAATTAAACAAAGCACTATATGGTCTAAAACAATCTCCATGAGCTTGGTATAATAGATTAAAATCATATTTAATTAATAATGAGTTTAAAATTGGTCAAATAGATCTAACCTTATTTACCAAAAGAAAAGAAAATGATCTCTTAATAATTTAAATATATGTAGATGATATCATTTTCGGTGCTACTAATGATCTACTTTGTTAAGACTTTACGAAGGTAATGCATGGTCAATTTGAGATGAGCATGATGGGAGAACTCAAGTTCTTCCTAGGTCTTCAGATTGATCAGATATCCTCTAGAATCTTCATATCTCAAACAAAATACACAGCAGAGATACTAAAGAAATTCTAGATGGATAAAGTCAAAGGTAAGGAAACATCGAAGGCAACCTCTACGCAATTAAAAACTAATAACAGGTAAATCAGTAGATCAAAAACTATATAGAAGCATGATAGGATCTCTATTATATTTAACTGCAAGTAGACCTGACATTTTATTTTGTACTTATTTCTGTGCTCGCTTTCATGTAAACCTTAAAGAATCACATCTACATGCTGTTAAAAGAATACTTATATATCTAAACAACACACAAGACTTAGGACTTTTTTATTCAAAGTTAGACACATTGGAATTATATTTCTTTTGTGATGCTGACTATGCGGGTAGCTTCATAGACCGTAAGAGCACTAGTGGAACTTGTCAATTTCTCAGAAATTTCCTAGTCTCTTAGTTCTCTAGAAAAGAAAATATTGTCTCACTATCCATAACTAAAGCAGAATATGTAGTAGCATCTTTAGCTTGTTCACAATTATTGTGGATGAAACAAACATTACAAGACTTTGGTTTATCTTATAAGAATAACAAGATTTTGTGTGACAACACAAGTGCTATTAACCTTTCAAAGAATTCAGTACAACACTCTAGGACAAAACATATAGATATTAGACATCACTTTCTTAGAGATTATGTCTTAAGAGGAGATATCAACTTAGAATTTGTTAACATAGAAAATTAATTAGCTGATATATTCACTAAACCATTACCAAAAGATGGGTTTAATCAGATTTGTCATTCACTAGGTTTATCTAAATTAAAAGAGCTTAATTAATTGGCCTAATAAATGACACTTTTACTATTTTGATCGATCAATTTTCAAAAATTGATCGACCAAGGTTTGATCGATCAAAACTCTTATTTGATCGACCAAAACTTGATTTTGCCTGGCAGGAATTTTCCCTCCACGACTATGTCCTTTTGATCGATCAATCAAAATTTTTGATAGACCAATCTGTTTGGGGGGGAATTTTTCCCTCCAAACATTTAAACTATGATAGACCAAATACTAATTTTGATCGATCACTTCTTGTTTTGATCGACCAAAATTGGCGGTTTCTCTTTTCGAAGATTGCGATCTTGTTTCCTCGTTTTACGTTTGCAATCCTCTCTTACCGTTTCAAACCTACGTGATTAGTTGCCTTAAGTGCGTTTACTTATTTTACTAATCATGTTCTCTATGAAACACCTCTTTTTTAACCCCAAACACATATTTTGTTTACTCTACAAATCTTTTGGTCCCCACTTCTCTACTCCGACCAACTGATCGACCAACGCCACCGCCAACGACCTCCTTGCACAAGCCATCTCCGTGCATGGGTCGACCGTGCACCGGTCCTCACGAGTGCATGCTCACTTGTCACCTCCTCGCACCTCTGTGCTCGCGGGACTTCAACCTCCTCACATGCCCTCTATTCGACCTCCATTTTGATCAACCAACTTTGGTTCGATCTTGGTACATTCTAAACCTTGAATACATCTATTCCTTTGGATTTTTCTTGTGTTTATAATGTGCTTTGACTTAGTCTCACTTGTTTGATCTTGAATGTGTATTTTTCTTGTGAAATCATGTAGCATACGCGAGTTTATCATCTGGTCAAATGCTCTTTTTTTCTGGTCTGAGGTCTTTTGGTCGACCAAATTCATTCGTTGATCGACCAAAAGTTTGATTCATTTTTAGTCGACCGATCAACTTTGTTGATCGACCAACCGTGTTTTCTAGTACTTTACCATGGCACCCAAACATCTACGCGACTCTTTTAGTCATCGTGTTGATACTTTTGATCGCTTTTTCATTACCGAAGCCACTCGTGATCATTTTTCATTATTTGCGAAATTCTCTTTGCATGTTGGTAGACCCATTGACTTCACTTATTTCGAGTCTATTTTCCCTGGGATCTGCGAAAAATTTGCATACCATCAGATTTTACATTTGTTTGAGCGAAACTTTTTTGTTGGTTCCAAACATAGCCGCATTCCCAATGTTGATCCCATGGCCTGTCACTTATTTTATGCCAATCTCAAAGATATAGGTGAAGGCTCCAACATCGAGTTGACCTCGAACGTTTACGGGATAGAAGTTTTGGTCAATGCGGATGTTTTGACTAAGATTCTTGGTTGTCCTTCTGTTGGACCTACTTTTCTTGATTTACATCAGCAGAACAATCTGACACCATCAAGGAGACCCTGCTCACTCCCTCTCATTTTGACTTAGGCCATCCTACCAAGTCACCCTATTTTCGACGTTTGCCTCATTTTCTTAATTGTGTATTTTTGTGGAATTTCATGTCTAAGTCCACATCTTTTGAGAACTGCCCTGGCATTATGCTGATCACCCTCTATGCTTTTATGAAGAACAAATGGTTCAATTGGAACCCTTTGATTCTTTATCTCATGAGTAAATCACCCAGCAGCTCCTTTCAGTTTGGAACACTTCTCTCCCTTATCTTTCTTCACTTTAGTGTGCCCATGGACATCAATCACAAACAGTTTATCACTCATGTCTCTATATTCGATAAACTCACATATGCAAAGATGGAGCAAGCACAGGGAGCCCATGGTGAGAAAGCACAACAGGAGCAGACTGTAGTACCTCCTCCGTTCCTGCCTTATGAGCACTTCACTGAGAGTTGTCCACCTCCAGTGAGACCATCACCCTCCTACGACCAGGACTGGAGCCTCTTGGACAGACAAATTTCAGGCAGGGACTTTGTCACTATTCAAGATGTGACCAGTGGTATTTCTTTGATGATGCATAGGTAGCGGGAGACTGACAAGGTTATGATGAGGCATGGGCATCAGGTATCAGAGTACCTGAATGCTCAGAGTTAGTTTTTGGACAGACTTGGAGAGTCAGTTCACCGCATTCAGCAGCAACTTCACCGACCTCCTCGACCTTGTCGTTTGACTACTATGCCTTCAGCACCTCCTTCTCCTCCTCCTACATCACCAGCAGCACCATCAACACTAGCAGGACCAGCTAACCAACATATTACTTCTCCTCGCAAGACATCCAGGCATTCAACACCTCGTTCGTCAACTCAGCGACGCCTTTTCCTTGGTTAACCTACATCTTCTGAGAGATTAGATTCACTGGATCTCGAGATGGACATTGATCTTCAAAGCACTATGGATGCCTTTATGGCATCATTAGATGATTAGATGTTATATTTGTCTCTATTTCTATCTTAGCATGCATAACTTTATTTTTCTCAGAACATTTTATGCACTGCTTATATAGACTGGTTATTTATGCATAATATATCTCTCTCAGTTTTGTGTTTTTCTTTAGCTCTCTTATATTGCATGATATTTTGCTTGAATTATTTATTTAAGGGGGAGTTAAATGTAAAATCACAAACAACATGTTTTGCTTTTTGTTGAAACAAAAAGGGGAAGATTTTATGCAAAACTTTTTTCAAATTTCATAATTATAATTTTGTTGTCATCAAAAAGGGGGAGAATGTACACACCTCTATTTTGACACACCAAAATTATGTTTATTGCTAGACTAACATTTCAAGACTATCTCTGATGAAAGTATTAAAGCGTCTTTCAAGACAAGAGAAGATAGTTGTTGATGTGCGACTTTTTCATTTATTTAAGTCTAGCACATTATTGTAAGGAACCTCAAATAAAATTCAAATACGAATTTTTCGCGCATCTTTTTCAAAACCAAACTTTTAGGGTTATTGATCGACCACAATAGTTTATTGATCGACTAAATCACTTTGATCGACCAACCAAATTAATTGACCGATCAAATCATCCCATTTTAGGAAGTTGAGAAAAATCCTCTTGATCGACCAAACCAAGCTAATTGATTGATTAATCAGTGATCGACCAACCTTCTTAATTGATTGACCAAATTGCCTTTTGATCGACCAATTAACCTCAATTGATCGACCGATTTAATTTCCTATTCAGGAAAAACTTTTTGTATAAATAAAGGTCGCACGTAGCCCATTCCTTTATAACTTTTAAAACATAAACGCCATTCAAAAATAGAGTTTCTCGTGCCTATTTCCAAAGGCTTTCATGCCCTGTTCTTCACGCTCTTTGAAAACACGATGCCTCGAACCTCTGCGAAAAATTGATTTGATCATTTATTGAGGTTCCATAGAATTCATATTCTTGTTATACTATTTTGTTGTTTTGATTTACGGATTCCAAGTCAGTTTGGAAGATTCGTGTTGTTGTTTTTGCTTCTCTTCAGGATAAAAAGAGAAGTGGTTTGTAAGAAGTTGTGCCACCCTTGTTCAAGTGGTACGATTTAGTGGATTGATTAGCGATGCCTAGTCGGAAAAATTGTAGGCTAGGAGGCTGAGGTAGTGATTTTCACCTAGATTGGCTTTCCACTATAAATCAGGTGTACTCTGTGCTTGAATTCTTGTTACTTTATTTTGATCTGTGCATATATTTTTAAGCAATACTATTCACCCCTCCCCTTTGCTATTTAGTTGAGATCCATAGGATATTCCTAGCATCCTTAGCCTGGATCCAAAGCCGGTGGCTAAAGAGGAAGAATGGGGGAAGATCTCCAGCGAGTGAAGAGCCCACAAGAGGAGCTCCAAGGTCGTCCTCAGGCGTACATCATCCCTAGCGGTGAGGAGGAATTGGAGGTACAAACTATGCCTCTGTTACAGCATGGCGAGTGAAGAAGTTAGGAGAACTGGAGAGGATGAAAGGATTGCCTCAAGAAAGTAGGAGGGGAGGTGACGGCTCGTGTAGGGAGCTTGGGAAGGACTTAAGTAGCTAGATCATTGGATCAGAGCACTACAGTGATGCGATTAGAAAATAACAACAAGAATCCATAGAACCATAAAATATCTACCTTAAACTTAGCTTCTATAAGCAACAGGTACTTCCTTGAGGTGGAAGTGAAGTGCGTGATCAACGCGATGGCATGATGACGCTCTAATATTCGTAAGTAGGAGAGCGGGTGCATAGTTGGGAAGATGCTCTCAAGATGTAGACTAAGGATTGAGCACTTCTCCTTTGATTCTAACTTCTCTTGGACACAAAATGAGTGGAAAGTAGTATTGCTTAGTGTATCTAACAAAGGAAGGGTGTTCCTCTATTTATTGGTGGCTTAGGAACCCTTCGGAAGGCTGTGGAAGCCTTAGGTAGCCGTTGGAAACAAATCCAAGGCAAATCAGGCTGGAATCAGGGTCATTTATGACTCTGACAGGGTTATCAGACGTCTGGATCTATTATCAGACATCTGGGTCTTCGTCTGATTTTATGGTCAGACATCTGATCTAGAAGGGTGGATCAACTGAACGATGTTGGATCAGAATAGACGTCTAAAGGTTACTTCTACGACATATGGACTTAAGGTCAGACGTCTAATTCTAGATGGGTTTCCTTCCTATTTTTGTCTAGAGCTAAATAGGGTTCTAGGTCTTGTTTGTCAGATGACAGCTCGGTCGTCTGGCACAAAGTTTGGATATCTGGAAATAGGTTTTACTGCGAGAATTGATTTCCCGAGGCTCAAACGGTTATAATCACTGACAAAAGTGGTTTGGGGATGGATTGAGCTTAACATCTATTTATTAGACGTCTAGGGATCACCACAGACGTCTGAAAATGAATGTAGGTCAGGTTAAGGGTTAATCCTCAACGATTAGGTCTGACAAGCCACCGATACTCTAGTTGGACGTCTGGCAAGGTCCTCAGACGTCTTATAAGATGTCTGGACTAATGGCTGGTCGTCTGAAATCAGCAGATAGAAAGCACTAAGTCTAGCCTAAGTGTTTGGGCATCTGATCAAATAGTCAGACGTTTTAAAGTCTAAGATCAAACGTCTACTTTTTAGATTGGATGTTTGATCAGGCTGTCTGATGCCTATTTTGGCTTTCTAAGTTCTCTGTGAAAAGCCTAAGTATCTTAGGTTCTTGTAGGTGTTCCTAGGATTATAATTTTGTTACTTTGGGCTCTTTAACATATAATCTAGACAAAAATAAAGAGCAAGGAATAAAGATACAAAAACAAAGTACATGAATGAATAAACTTCTATCATATTCTTCATCTCTTTTTTTTAGGCTCTCGCTCCAAGTGAAGCTCCTTCTCCTCCATCAAGCTCCTCCAATCTGCCATGAATGTGACCTTAAGCTCCTTCACACTTGATTCCATTTGCATTTTCCTAAAACTCATAAACTCAAATGCAAATGTTAAATTACAAGTGTTTTGTTATCATCAAAATTAACGATTGTGGTGCCCTTGCACCAACACCTGGTAGCTAATAAATTGGTCCCTGGAAGGTTTTAAACATAAAGAGAATGTTATGACCTGAGGACCTATATTTAATCTAATAAATATGAGGTCTTAATTGAACATTAAGGAAGTTAATTTCACTTTTGATTTGAAGTTTTGAAATCAATGATGTGTTTAATTTGCAATTGGATCATAATTTTACATTAATGAATATAATATCTCATTTAATGACCTAATTTCATGTTTTTAACACAAATTTGATGTTTTAGGTTTTTCTTACTATTTCCCACACTTAACCCTTTTCATGTGTTAATTAAGTAGTGTTTAACCTAGTTTCAAGCTTAACTTGGCCATTTTAGCTATGATGAGCCACACCTCATCACCACTTCAAAAATCAACAAGGCAAGTCAGGACTCTTCGCCCCCTCCTATCGCCACCTCGCAAGGAGAGTCGATCAAAGGCAAGGCATTCATAGCGAACGCCCTTAGCCTAACTATTCTATGGAGATAAGCAATACATACCAAGTAGCCTCGACACAACCTCTCGCCTACAGAATGTGTGCTGCTCCTACCTACTAAGGGAATACGTGTGTTCGCCCATTAGGGACACGGGGCGTGCTCAAGGCATCGATTCCGGGCACGGCCGACACAATCGGCCCATGAAGGCCGCAAGAAGACCCCAAGGGTACCTTGCCTACGCCTTCACAATGCAAGCCATGGGCACCTGGCCACCACTACGAATAGCACTCTCCACAGGCATCCTAATAGGCCTCGCCAATGATAAGCCGGAAGGAAGTAACAGGTGAAGCATCTATGCCAAGTCATTCGAGCAAGCGAAAGGGATCAAGCCAAGCCTCCTAAAATGTGATTCACGAAACCCGTGTAAGCAAATCCTAGCCAGAAAATACATTTTCACACTTTGCATATGAGCAGTCCAAGCATGGAACTGAAACATTTTCTTTTATTAAACATCCACTGTTATATTTCCTAGATTATTATTTCTGGCTAAATCACAGTTGGTAAAAGGCAAACTGGTACATGGAAAAACTCGGCACCACTCGTTACGACTTAGCAGCCTTGCCCCAAGTCTTCAATCCCACTCACCTTCAGTAACGAGGGTGATAGTGCGTCATCAAGACTGGCAGGCCCTGCAACTGGGGCTGGCCCCTCGGCAGAGGTCCATCTTTTCCCAGCCAACACTACTCGCCCAAGGCAGACCCCAGATCAGGCGGGGTGAACTCCCCCTCAGTCCCATCTATAGAGGAAGGTGGACTGATCGAGCAACTTCGCAAGTGGAGCGGCAAGTCTTGGCGAGCAAGGGCAGTAGTACAAGGCAGGCGCAACGACCTAGCCATGCGGGCTACCCTCCCATTCATCAGTGAGGTGCCCCACTTGGTCGAAGCCGTAAGGCCTTCAGCAGGCCATCCAAGCAGGAATAGCTAGTTGAGCTCGACTTCGTAGGCAAACGTTTGCCCAACGAGCCTTACTCCACTTCTACTCAGGCAAATACTCTCCCACCAGAGGAGCTACTGGTAGAGGTAGGCCCTGCTCCACCCTCGTGGAATTGCCAAGGGAGCCAAGTGAAACAATAGAAGCGTTGAGCCTTTGTAAAGGAGCGACTTTCACCCAGGCCCTGGGTGGCACTTCTACGACCCCACGTCCAATGGGTTCTCCACACAAGACTGAAGGGGATGACACGTCGAGCGGAATGTCCCCTATCTTACCCCCGCTTGGGTCCATAGAGATGGAGGCGGCTGACTCCCCCTCAGGGGACGACCCGCCAGATTCGCCCCTTGGGTGCCTTGAGGGAGCCTGCTCCGCCCCTTCTCGGCTCCCCTCTCGCTTCCTATTGAGCTCCTCATGAGAAAGAAGCCCGCTTCTTCGCGCCTTGCCAAACAAGCCTCCCCTACGCAAGATGGGCCCCTGATTGGGAGAAGCCCGTGACGTCTGATATCGCCTAGCAAAGAAAACCCCTAGAAGCCTACGCTAGGAAAATAAGGCAAGATAACTGTGTACGTGGGTGAAGAAGCCACAACAGACACATCAAAAGATGGAAGCCCTATCCTCAACCTATACGTTGAGCGAGGGCACGAAGAGGGGCACAGCCCCATCCAAAGACCTACACATAACCACTCTTCGGCTACTCCTCTGAAGACGTAGAAAGTTCGATGATAGAGCTCTACCCAAGGAATGAGCAACATGAACATGTTCTTCCCCACGACTCTTAGGCTCCTCAGGCGCGTTAAAAGACAATGAAGGGTGGTAAAGCAAGGCCCACATCGGGCCTCTATTTATAGCCACATCTCACGGGCTCCCGAGGGAGGTAACGTCTTTCCACCCCCCCTCCCCGCGAGTTTCCTTTTCCCAAGGAATCGAATCCCCTCAGATTCGGCATGGATTTCGCAACTGCATAAATGCGTTGATGAAACCGTTGGTTAAGGACCCCCACGCGTTATTACACGATAGATATTCAAAAAGCCTTTCACACCTTTTTAGAAAGGCCCAACGCTTCAGGCCATGCCCCGACCTCAGCGTCCCGATTAGGTGAAATGTCGCATATTGAGGCTGGCATCGACTTGGGTTAATACGCCCTACGCCTAACTTCTGTCACCTTCGAAGAACGGCATCGTCTTGGGCTAATACACCCCACACGTAACTTCTGCCACCTCCTAAGGTCGACATCAACTTGGGCTAATACTTCCCATGCCTAACTTCTGTTGCCTCCTAAGGCCGGCATCGGCTCGGGTTAATACGCCCCGCACCCAACTCCTGCCACCTCCCAAGGCGGGCACGGGCACGAGCGCACTCGCCCCTCACCAAAGTGATGCCGCCTCCTAAGGCAGGCACTAACTCGGGCTAATACACCCCACGCCTAAGTCTTGTTGCCTCTTAAGGCCAGCATCGGCTCGGGCTAATACGTCTCATGCTTAACCCTTGCCGCCTCCTAAGGCCGGCATGGCCTCGAGCTCACACGCCCCTTGCGAAAGTGATGCCGCCTCTTAAGGCAGGTACTAACTCGGGCTCACACGCTCCTCGCCAAAGTTATGCCCCCTCTTAAGGCCTGCATTGGCTCGTGCTAATACACCCCACGCCAAACTTCTGCCGCCTTCTAATGCTAGCATCAGGTCGGGCTTATACACCCCACACCTAACTCCTGCTACCTCCTAAGGCTGGTATAGGAGGGAAACTGTGAACTTTTTTTTATTTATTAAAAAATATGATCGTCGACTTTCGATTCACATTAAAAATGATATTTAATGTGTCACTTTTATAGTATAGATGTCACAAAATGCAAACCGATGTCACGTCAATTTTATTTATTTACAATTTTTACTGGTTTGTTTCCAACTCGTTCACTAGGAGATAGTTATTGATATACATTACTCTCTAAGTCTAAAAATATTCTTTTATTCCAAAAATGTTGATTTTATTTACAAAATGAATGAATGAATCAAATAATGAATAAATTGGTTAATTATTTACAAAAGAATCAATTAATCAGTGTTACGATGCTATCTACTACTACACTATGTTAGTTATATACAATTACTATAAGTAATACCTAAGAATAGGCATAAAATTATCTAATAATATCTACTATACTAAACCATATTAACATATTAATGTTTATAGTAACATATATTATATTTACAGTACCATAAATAAGCATCGCTGTAACCTTAGTAAAATATGTACATAACATGAGGCAAAATAGTTATCTATACAGACATATGTACCTATGTACAGTGACATATTTAACTGTCACTAAAGCTCTAGTGTTATTTATATATATAAGAGCTTAAACATACTATACTATTCTATTATACTTACACTTTATACCAATTATATATTTAAACATATTTATATTTATTTATTTACATTATTTATATACATATATACTTTATACGTATACTTATACTATATATATATTATACATATATATACATATGCACATACACACCTACACTTTCTTAACACTTAGTCGCTCAGTGGCTTTTCTTCTCTCTTCCTCTCATCTTCTCTACACTTAGTTAATTTAGGTTCTTAACACACACAACTGGTTCATTTCACTCTTCATTAACTAAAAATTTGATTTTTAGTTGGTGATCCAGCCTTTCATGGGATACACAGCACCCATATGGGTGGGACCAGACTACTACTAAACCTGGTTCTTGTTCTTTAATTGTGCATTTTATTCGATTTTAGGCCTACCACAGTGCGTGGCCCTCGACCCACCACTGTGCAAATGTATCATCAACTACTCATTCGGATCAGAGAGGATAAGAGGTAAAGGTGTGTGGGTGCCTGGCACTTGTGACGACTGGGTAACTAGTTGCAGGAAATCAACTTATACCACTGCACATGCACTTCCACTACCGATGTGGCACCATTTGTAGCGCCTATCAGGCGTTGCAGCTACGCACAATTGTGTGTTACATCGAGGTTTTTGGCCCTCGATTTGAGGGCCCAATTTAGATCTTATTTTAAAATAAATTATATCATTGCAAATCCCTTATATAGGGCTACTTGATGACTTGCGACTCATCATAGCTAAATTGCTTAAGTTAAGCTAGAAACTAGGTTAAACACTATCAAATTAACACATAAAAAGGGTTAAGTGTGAAAAATAGAGAAAAAGACCTAAAACATCAATTTTGTGTTAAAAATGCATAATTAGGTCAATTATTGAGATAATCTATTAATAAATGTAAAATGGTGATCCAATTGCAAATTGAACACACAAATAAGCTCAAAATTCTAAATCAAAAGTGTATTTAACTTCCTAAATGTTCAATTAAGCTTCTATAAAAACTTGGCTACATTTGAACATCATTAGGACCTTGCAATTAAGGATTTGCATTTAGGTTCTTAGTATATCACATTTCATCCTTAGAAAACTAGCCAAGGACCTATTTAATACCAGTAGGGACCTATCTGCAATATCCTAGGGACTGCTCTGTCATCATTTCTTACCACCTATGGGCATCCCTACCATTTCTCTACCCCTTCGCCGAGGGGTGTTCCTTGCAAAAACACTAATAGAAACCCAGCGCATCTGCAGCTCGCACGTTCATTGTATCATGCAAGAACTCAAGCCATCTTGAGCATTGATTCCCTACACCCAATTCGATTTGCGGCTCACCTTGATTAGAAGCTTCGCGTGACTCTATGCATGCGATCACCACCTCACCCAGATCCCATCCAACGATCGCTTTTTGATTTGAAGCTTCCGCACGCTCTCTCCTCAAATCCCCACCGCCCTTGCCCTTGGAGCCTAATCGCATCGCGCAGTGAGGAGTTTCACTTTGATCCTCTACTTAAGGAGCTCTGCAACCTTGCACGTGAGGGATTGCTCCCTCGTCCTTGTGTGATCACTTTCATCCAGTCCAGTTTTCTCCCCTATTCATCACTTCGTCAGTGATAAGGGCGCAGTTGTCCTCAATTTTGTCGCTGCGGTGACCAGCTGCAGGCTAGGGATCTCATTCCTCGCTGGAGTCCTCCTCATCTCCCTTTGTCGCTGCAGTGACCAGCTGCAACCCAGGCGTCCCATTCTTCGTTTAGATTAGGACTTTACATGCTTTCTAGAATAGTTATATTAGTAATTAGTTTAGTATAGTTGATTAGATGATTAAATTGCTTGACTGTAGCATAGCTTAGGAGTAGGTTTAGTATAGAAATTCATATTTTCACTCCTCTGATCACTTCAGATCAGAGGAGACGAATTCCCCAATTCATTGATCACTGTTTTCTCCCCCTACACGTTTCCATTTCGCGTTTGAATTTCCTCGTGTTTTAATCCATAATCCACCCATCCATTTGGAGTCAAATCCCCCCATTGCTTTCAAGCTTTGAGATGAGGATTTGTGCTCAAATCCACCTAGGGGCCTCTTCACTCATTTCATTTTGTTCACAAAGACCCCTGATCTGATTTGAAATGGAATTGGTTGGCTTGATCAATTTTTGATTTGGATTTTAAGGCAAGATCACGAGATTTTGAATCTTTTGGGTTTTCAGGGATTTGTGATCAAGTGAATCGATTTATTCTTGGGTGATTTAGCTCATGGCCGTGAATATGAGACTATGCTAATGCTAAATTCTCCTCAGATGAGCCATGATCAGATTTGTTCTTGAGTGACAATTCTATGATTTTGAATGTATGGTGGAGCCAAGGAGAATCAACCTTGTTGATTGGAGGCTCTACCAAGGATTTTTATATATGGATTTGTTTCTGAGAATTTGATTTTTACCTAAGGGATTCTTAATATCCCTTAAGGTTTTTAACACATTGGGATTCAGCTGAAGTTAATGGACTGATTCCAACACTTCCTACATGCTATCTATAGCATTGGGAAGGTGTTAGATCAGTAGATTTATCTTTGATTTGAAACGAGAGTGTTGACAAGCAATTTTCATTCAGAGTTTAACATATGAGAGAGATTTTTATGTGATTCCAGTTCTTGTCAGAGTTTTAAGAGGTTTCTGTGTTTTGAATCCCAACCAATCACATCAAAGCGCTGCTTCAACAGCTACATTTCTATAAAAGTTTCAACTCCAAATTTGATGCAAATTTGTGTTTAATGCTAATCATGATCTGAATTCGGATATGAAGTATCCCCGACCAGACTTTCTTAAGTCTGATCTGGGATCATTCATACTGAACTTAGGTCTGATCAGCTGAATTAAGGTTTCAGACTTGATCCAGACCTGCAGCAGATGGTATTTCTGATTTCTAGATTTATTGTAGTAAGGATCTAAGCTATTTTAAGACGTCTGATTTGCATGAAAGACGTCTGGAGCAGTATTGTAGTTGCTGCTATTGCAGTTGTTGTTTCTGCTGCTGTTTCTGTAGCTGTTTACTTCTGCTGGATGATTTGGATTAGAGGGACTGTAGGCTTAGGTTTAAGGATTTAGAATAGCTGACATGTATGTAATGTTGTGTAGATTGTGTACAAGCATTCTTGTATTGTTGTAGGTTTTATAACTACATATGAATTGCTTGTCATTTCATTTAAATCTCTTCTGTCAACTAAAATTATGCCTAACTGTCTAAATGATGAAAATTAATGTCAAAACTCATTGAAAACCATGTTTGATTGCATGAACATCTTCTTTATGTCTTAATGCTTATATCTGAATGTTTTAACTGCATGTTTAACACTTAGAGTTCATTTCTAGGCCTTAGGTTCACATTAAAAACCCTTCTTAGGCCTAGATTGTGTAAATTTTGTAAATAAATACAAATGCTATAAAAAATTCAAAAAAATAAAATAAACTTGTATTGGTGAAGAATAGGTATATTTTTAAGTACATACCAAGTTTCATGGTATTCTAAAGCCCTGACTTGGTAGAACATAACAGCCGACGGTTCAGTATACTTTGAAATTTAATAAAAGAACTCAATTATAAAAGCACCAAAAATATCTCCATTCTTCTCATCTCTCTCTTTCTTTCTCATCTCCTATCTCTATAAGACATATAAAACCCATAAAAAGTGGAAAAACTCTAAAAATACACAAAAATATCTTGTATACTATGTATATACATGTAAATATAAGGTATATATTAGGCTATCTAGGTATATATTGTAAAATATGTATATAGAAGGTATAAGTAACTTATGTATATACTATATAATGTAACTTAAATATTTAAGAAAACTTAAATTATACATAGCTTATTTATATAATTATTTATTAATCATATTAACTTATATGTACTATACTCTAAGTAAATTAATAAAACCCTGTAAATAAACATATTTACCACTGATATTTTACATATGTAATTATATGTATATATAATGTATATAATAAACCCTGTACCATAATTTAATTATGTATATATAATAAATAATTAATTTATTAATTTACTAGCTAAGTTATTAGATTAAATTAAAATAAATTAGTAATTTAAGCTATAATGCTATAATCGAACTAACTTGTAATGTACATTTATATTAATGTATTTTAAGTAAATTAAGCTAATTTAATTATATTTATAATGTATTATAATATTTAAACCTAATTTATATATAAGATAGCCTGAAATAAGCTATTTAAATGTAAATAAATCAAAATAAATGTTGTAAAATACAATAAAAATCTATATTAAATACTTTAATATGTATATTAATGCTGTATAGGGTCAATTAGACCATGCATTAACTAATTTATACGTAATTAATAAATATAACTAATTTAGACCATATACTATGATTGGAATATGACTGAGATAACATGAACTACAGAAACTTATTACAACACTAGCAGAAGGAAACTACAATGGGATTCGAGCAGCCAGAGCCACTGGCTGCTGAGGGCGTTGGACTTAGTTGAGCCCCGTTGTAGTTTCCTTCTACTAGTGTTGTAGTAAGTTTCTGTAGTTCATGTTATTTCAGTTATATTTCGATCATACTGTACTAGTTCTGTTATGATGGCCTGTAATCTTATGGTAATTGCTGTTCTCTTGCTTTACTGTCAGCTTTTATTTTGGCTGCTTAGTTACATTACTTGTGTGGTTGTGGAATAAATGTATATTCGGTTATTTCTCGCTGGATGACTCGGTCTTGGGGTTCGTCGAGGTAACCCATTCTCGGGTTCTGTAGGGAGCTAGGAATGAGTCGTGACATATATATATATATATATGTATAACTAGATAATATGATAGTAAATATTGAATCTAGGATTCAATAGAAATGTAGCACAATGCTAGGTTAACTGCCATCTAGAAAGACGGGATTAACCTAGCTTGTGCCGTGTGCGAGTGTGGAGCAGACGTGTGGAAATGTGGGTGGAAAGCTTGATATGCGTCGATATCAGGGAATTTACGCAACTGGTGCAAATATATCCGCGATATGATGCACAGAGAATGGATACGTGCACGGTGTTGTGAGTGAGAGATATGTGGAAGTGTGTAAAAGAGGAAGTAAAATATATGTGTGTATGTATATATGTATATATATGGTAGCTATATAAGTATATATAAGTATATATACATAAGTGTATGTGTGTGTATGTATATATATATCTATGTAGGTGTATATGTATATGTATATGTATATGTATGTATGTATAGTATATTTGTATAAGTTTCTACTTATAAGTATATATATATATATGTATATAGGTAAATATATATATGTGTATATATGTATGTGCGTATATATGTATATATGTGTGTGTATGTATGTGTGTAAGTGAGTGTGTGTATGTGGGTCTGCACGGGAAGGAGCAAGAGCAACAGAGGAGCAGTGCACGAGCACTGAAAGAGGAACGGGCTGTGAGGCGCACAACGCAAAGGTGCTAAGAGGGGCATGAGAGGTGAGCGCAGAGCACCTGGAGTGGCAACCAACTGAAAGCTGTCGTGGCGAGGAGAGAGAGTTCGCGGTGATCAGATAAGTGAGAAACAAGTCGGTCACCACACTGTAGCTGCGTGAGGTTGCGACTACAGTGCATGGGCAAAAAGGTGACCTACTGTCTCGCAAGGCCACCGATTGCTCTGCTCGCGGGAGCGGAGGTGAATGTGCACGGAGAAGGTGGTGCCGACCGGCAGCAGGCGTGCATTGGAGCGGGAAGGGATGCGAAGGCCAACGGGGGGCCTCGACGAGGTGGCTAGGTTGCACACAGGTGCGCGGGAAGGAGTTTCAGAGCTTGAAGCTTTGCAATGGCGATGATGAAGGAAATAAAGCAAAGAAAAAAAAATCAAAATAACAAAATAGAGAAAAGAGAATACACCACGCCCACCTGCTTGCGATGAGCTGGACGGTGGTGCTCTCTCACTGTGGTGGATGCAGCCACAAGAGAGAACTCCTCTGTTCTCAACGTCCCTCTCAACTTGTGAGAGGGTGCTGAGCATGAGGAGGGGAAGAGAGGGAGAGAGGAGAGCTTAGGAGAGGAGTGGCTGGCTGTGTGTGTTGTGTGTGCTGGATGTGAGTGTGTGCATCTGAGGTGTATGGAGGTGGAAGGAATGGCTGAAGGTGAGGTGAAGTATGGCTGCCGACGACTTGTGTGGAGTGAGGTGAAGGTAGTTTTATAGGTGATGGGTGAGGGTGGCGACAATGGGAGGCCGTTGGAATGTGGGATTTGTGTGGGGTTTTTGCATTTAGGCACTTGAAATTTTGGGAAATGAATGTAGATTGTGTTTGTTGCTTATTAGGTGGAATAAGTGGTGGGATTTGAATGGAAATAAGGTGGAAATGGAGGGGATGAATGGATGCTCAATCTCTCTCTCCATCTTCCTCTACATAAAATGTACAAATGTGAGTATTTACAAGATGCATGCATAGCTATCTAATATAAATGCTTAATGTTAGGAAATACTATAAGATGGCCAAATTAGTAGCGTGAATTGCTGCGTAATCAGGAGGAAGGAGAGGAAAACTCGAGGGAGATGGGGGGGCCCCATCGACCAAAGGAGGCCGATGGAGGCCCCGTCGACGGCCAATTAGAGTTTGTCGAAAGAAGGGGGAAGGTTAGGCAACCCCCCATCCTAAACCTTCCGATACACCCTGCAGCTGGTGACTCGACTTCCAAAAGAGGGTTTATTTCTTTAGTAAGCAAGATTACTACATCAGTCAGGTGCATTTGAGAAAGATTAAAAAAATTACTAAATGATAATGTGGCAGTGGATTAGCACGCTAGATAAGGGTTTACGGGTGGGATAGGAATATGTTAAGGACTTTTTCATAAGGATTTTACAATTCTCCACATGCATCACATCAACCCTAATATCCACTTACATCAACTTCAATATATGTTAAAATAAATCCATTCCAATATAATATACCCATTCACATCATATAATAATATTAAAATATCATCTTCTGACATCATATATTATACCAATCATTACAAATCCACCAAACAAAAATCCTCCTTAACTTATTCCACTCAAATTCTATAAAAAATGCAAAAGGAAATAAACCCTCATGCGAACCTTTTGAATGTTCACATGTCCTCGCGCGAAAAAAGTGGAGTTTCAAGCTTGGTTTCCAAGCTTGAAACCCCTCCCCATGGCTAATAAATGGACTTAAGATACAAACCTCACCTCTTTAGCTAGGTTTTGGCCTAAAAACCCTCTTCAAGCTCTTTCCTTGGCCATCTCCGACCTAGCTTCGGCGAGCTCCTCCCTCTGTCGTCCTACGGCCTTCCAACGGCCAAATTGGGAGTGTCACATTCTTCTCCGATTTCTTCCACCTCTCGACGACCAAATCAGAGGCTCCTAAGTTCCCTGCTTCCTCGCCGCTACTCCACCGGAGAATTCGTCCCCTCCCACACTAGCCAATCAAAGCCGACGCGGATCTCCTTCCTCGTCATCCCTTAGTTGGGTCCTTAGCTTCCTCTTCCTCTCTACTTTATTTCTCTCTCCCTCAACTCTTGTTTCGACCACTATCCACCTAGCTCCCCCATCATCTTCCTCTACACGCTATGCTACACCACCAAACACCCTCGCGTCACCTCCTAAACCTCCGCCATCACCTCAAGACCAAAAGCCCTCTCCTATTTCTCCTATTCACCCATCCAAAACCTCTATCGAACACCACCTGCCGCCATGCCATTCCCGACTCTGACACAACCCTACACGCACTCCCACGCCATGTGAAGCACACGACCACGTTCGCCATCCTCCGGTGAAGCTCCCGGACCTTCTAATTAGGGCTTTTGAGCCCGTATGCTTGATTTCAGGTCTCGTCGTCCGCCGTCGCCGCTACCATCGTCGCCGACTTCACCTGCAGTGCTCCGGCCAGTTTCAACCGAATTGAAGGGCTCAGGTCTCACAAAACTCAATGAGGCCTCTTTCCAGGTCCTCAATTGGTCAAACCACCTGCAGCCATAGCAACAATCGCAACGAGGCTTCTTCAAATGCTACGGATGAGGAGGGTGTGGGATAGTCCCACATCATGAGAACACAAGCATCTGATAGCACATATATTGATTTTGTCCCATACGCTATTTGCCTCGAGACCACGGGGATGAGGTCCCCACTACACCCACTCACCTAACCCAATTACCTATCCTAAGCACTCCTTGCTCATCACCACTATCGATAAGCCTGGACCCATGTGCATGCGATCTGATTACCTGACCATCTAAGAGATAAAGAGGAGAAGAAAGAGAGAGAGAGAGAGAGCGCAGGGGAGGGGGTTTTTGCTCTCTAAAGGAAGTGTCCCTATGTGACACTTAGTCACTAGAGGGAATTGCTTCCCTTGTGCTACGAAGGGAAGCTAAAGAGGAAGAGAGACTGTGCATGCTGAAAGAAGGAAGAAGTAGAAGAAGAAAGGAAGAAGAAGAAAGAAAGAGAGAGAGAGGCTTTGAGGCTTTGTTAAGTCGAGAACACTATGGCATTATTTGAATTACCGTTGAATAATTTAAGTACTATAATTTACAATAGGGTTCTAATTAAATAATTGTATACATGCTTAATTAAGAGAATTAGTGATGATCTAAATCACCATTATTTTTTATTCTTCTCTTTTTATTCCGTGTAATTTCTAGATACACTAAGTAAATAATGTGACAGATTATTATTCATTGAATATCTATTTTTAATGCTCAATTAATTGTGCTCATTGATTCTAATTCAATATTAGTGCGTAAATTCTTACTTGCTCCTTGTGTTCGACCTCAGACTCAAGGTGATCTCTGATTGGACCTAAATTTTGGTACAAACTTAATTTGAACCCAAGGAATTTGATGGAGAAGTTGGATTTGGGTTTTGACTAAGTTTGATTAGGTAAATTACACAGAAACATAAATTAGGGCAACTATCGGTCTGAGACTCTGTTTTAGGTCAAAGTGGGTTCTAATGGTCAAATCAAAGATACCAAATCCTAAAGAATATTTTTCTATGATTCTTAGAGGGTTTAGGTAAATTTTATCCTGACTAGAACCTCATTTAATTAAGTCGGTCTGTTTTTAGGATTTCAGATGTTATTTAATTCTCGTAACGTGTAAAAATTTGTTTCTGTCTGCACGAACCCTTTTTAGACTTTAATGCATATTTGACCTTTAATAAACCCTTGGGAAAATCTATGGTTGTTTTGCATTCATAATATGATGATAAAATTATATTTTTAACCCTGGTTTCATGTTAGATTCTCCGAAAGGATGTGCAGTGAATTATGATCCTTTGACGGTTATGTAGAAGCATTTATTAATGGAATATGATTAATTAAAATTAGATATAGTTAATGAAGATGTTATCATCAATAACACTATCCCTCAACCAAACACCAAAAAACTCACGATAAATTCGAAATCAAATCCTTCCCCTCCCACCACCCAAACGTGCACACTTAAGCCAATTTGATTTGAAGCTACTTAGTTGGGTTGATTGGAAATGTATCTTTTTATTTCAATTGGTTTACAATGAAATTTTAATGACCAACCAAAAGATCAATTGGAATATGTTGTAATTCAATCCAACCCAATTATGTTATTTCATGATTTAGTTTTGTGACAATATTTATCATAATTCTATATTCAAATAAATGCAATTTAGAAAGGAAGTTGGAGTGTTTTATCAAACATCGCTTAATCTTCTAATATGGGATTATTAGGGAGTTCCCGTGGTGACACAAATATAGTTGAAAATAGTAATTAAATCGTCTTGCTAGGACTCAATTAGATCGGTAAAGGCAACCATGCATCGTATGTGTAAATATGAAGATTGCAATCAAAAGTTTATATGACATTTTTGTAAAAAGTCCAAAAGATTTTGCATTCTGATTGAAAAGAACAAAGTGCATGAATTCACTTAAATACATCATCTTTAGCATCTTTTTCGTTTTAAAAAAAGAAGTATAGGAAGGTAAAGCAAACCAAAGCAGTAGGTGTGGGGATTAGAATGTGTATGAACATGAGAATGAGGACTTGGTGGGGATCCAATAAGTGTGACCATCCATTCGAATCAATTTTTTCCGAAAAAAGAATTTATAGCTCATTAGGATATGATTGAACAGCAGAAGCTGTTAATTTTCACAAGAAAGATGTAGATTTGAATTCTATATCTCTACATTTATCTGAAAGATTGGTGTGAAAAAATGATAATTTCTCATGATGGACATCTGGGTCGTTAGAAAAAAAAAATTATGCTTATAGGCAAATAAGTTTGTCTCCATCTAAAATATTATATGTAAGTTCTTTTTTTTCTGTCTATTTTTATCTTTGCTTCCACCCTCTGATTTGTAAATTCGATTCATCCCGCACCTTTCCTTTACCATTACTCCGAAGTTTTCTTTTCCTTCAAACCAATCGACAAGTAGGTGTGACAACAGTGTGCGCAACGATGTCTTATATTTAAATTATACTCGTACTTGCTCATATCATGGTCTCTCTCTAAAGTGTAACCTTTGTTAAGAAAATAAAAATGATAAAATGGGATGTAATTGCAAAGGCGAGGAAGAAGAGGTAAACATAGTCACTCTTCAAAGAGCCGGAAGCAAAGTCCCCCATCAATATGGAGGATTTCTAAAACATATCACAAAATAAAGAAAACAAAAACAAAAAGAAACAAAGAAGCTTTTGATGTATCATCACCCAAGTGACAAGAGCCAGCATCATCCTTGTAGATACGACAAAACACTGTGAACAACGTCGACGACCATGCTAACGAGTGTCAAGCGATCGAAGGGAGTCGACCATCCACCCAATCATGATTGGGCCTGGAATTAGTGTAGCCCCAAATTAAAAACAATGTCGATCGCGGTGAAGATGACAATGGAGGATTGACATCAAATGAAACCCTGCGCCTATGAGAAGCCCAAGGATTCACACAAAGCCACAAAATCGTCGATCAGAAATGACTTAACCAAAGGCATGATGGATAGGTATAGTCAAACTGCCACATAGACGTCTTCAACCACCCACCTGCACCACCACGACAAGAGCCCCCTCCCTTGCTGAAAAAGCCTTCACGTCGTCGTGAAACGAGCACAGTTACTGCGATCGAAGCTCCCATGAGCAGAGTCGAAAAAAGAGCAACACACGACTCACCACGAAGACATCACGCCATATGAAGGGGGAGGAGAGGAGGATGATCGGCGATCAAGGGGGAGGGGGCCCTAATCAGCATTGCCGCTAACTGGGGCCCCGACTACTCAATTAGGCTACGTTTGGCAAGAGAATAGGGTAATATCCAGATAAAGTACTATATGAATAAGTTGTGGAGTATTTGGTTGTGGTATAAGAATAAGTAGTAGGATAAAATGATTGGTAGTGTGATGTGATGTTAGAGATGTTTTTGTAATATTATGATATAGGTGTAAGTGGGTTGATGTGATATAATGAACGTATTTTAATAGATATATTATGTTGAAATAAATATATTTTAATATATATTGATATTAATGTGATGTAGTGCGATAGTTTGATTCGTGGAGTGAAATAAATTGTATCCTTTGGCCTCCAAATTAATTTATTTGACTTTCTTTAGTAATCCTTTAACTCTCTAATAATCCTTTGACTGAGAGATAACCCTTGAGTTGCCCCCCAACTAAACACATATAGTTTTTGGGAGGCAAGAATGGAATGGGTCGAGTGGGCAACAAGCCTTTTTTCTTTTTTAGTGAATGGTAATGTATTAACTCAAAAAGATGCCAACCAGTATGAATACAAGAAAGGCTGGTATAAACCGGATACAAGAACCCAGAGGTTAAAAAGAAGACAAAGCAAGAGAGTAACTACAAGCAATCATTAATGATAAGTGTGGCCAGGGTGGAACGATTCAAGGCCTCTTCGCCATGCAACCTCACATTTCTCTTTTTCCAGAGTCTCCAGATTGTGGCATTGGTAGCCATCCATAGATCATCACTAGCTGTCGGGATGGAAGATTGTAATAGGGTGATAGAAGGCAAATCAGGAAACCTTAAAGTGGAATGAACCTGTCTTCAAACAGTGGATGAGTAGCAACAGGAGAAGAGATGAACATACGTCTCTTCAGAAGTGCCACATAAAATGCAAGTGGTGTTAATAAGCAATCCCCAGTGTGCCAACCTGTCAAAAGTGAATAAACTGCCTTCTGCTGATAGCCAGGCACAACAATTCCATTTTGGGGAGCTTTTTTTATTCTAGATTGATTTCCATATGTCAAGGGTTGTTCCCTTAGTATGTAAAGCCTCTCTAATCTTCTTAGCAGATAGGGACCCGCTAGGAAGGACAGGCCATGCCCACCCATCACTATTTTGGAAGCGATTAAGCAAAGTATCTCGGAAGAACAAAAAACACTTCCACCAGGGGGAGTCAGAATGCAAGGGGGTGGTAGTAACCCAATTCCCATAACCTTTGGTTCATCCACTTACCCCAAATGGAATCACCAGTAGAAACGAGGCGATGAGCCAACTTTGGAAGAGCACAAACCTAAAGTTCCTCGAGGCTACAAAGATTTAGACCCCCCTCTTGAAGGGGTTTGCAAATGTCTTCCCAGGCCACTGACGTGTGTTTGTGCGTGTGTGTTAAGAAGTGTCGTTATAGTCGCACTTGCAACGTCGGTTTTAAAATAAGTAAACGGAGGTGAGTTCGAGTGTCGGTCTCAGGGAGGCGTGGAAATCAGATTTTTGCTTATCACTTGTTGTCACGGAAAGGGCGGAGTTTTGCTTGCGAAAGGTGCAGTTTTGAAAAGCGAGAGAGAGATAAAGAGAGAGAAGGTTTAGGGTTAGAAAGCTCTTTGTTTTGATCATGCAACTTGAACAGAAATTAAAATGACAATGGAACGGAAAATAACTTCATTAATTATGCACTTGTAGTTCATAACTTACAACATTAAATACATGATTCAACAAAAGTGATAGAAAGCTTAAGAGAGAGAGAGTGTGTGTGGAGAGCGACGAGGCAGCCACGATGGTGGACGAGGCTCCGTCGGCGGCTCGTCGTCTCCGACGATTATAAGAGTGCCTAAAGCTAGCTAAGAGAGGGGTGGAGTAGTTGCAAGGGGAGTGAATGCCTTGAATGGTGGTTGGAGGGGGTTTAAATAGAGTTAAGGGCTTCCTAAAAGAGGAAGGGGCTTTAGCGACATCCAAAGCGTCACTAAAACCACTCCTAAAAACGTCGGTGAAGCCCTCCAGCCGCTGGTCAGCCGCTCGCCTCGTTTCTTCTCCTCATGCAATCCGCGGCCGCTGAACGAGAGCCGTCCGATCAAAGATCGGACGGCTAAGAGTCCTCCTCGGTTGCGCTGGGATTGCGCCTCAGGCGCGCATGTGTGTGCGCTCTCGCCCGACGTGCGCGCATGCGTGGATGCCAGTGAGCTGCGGTCGCGCCGCGTGGTAAGATCTCGGCCGCCCGCTACTAATCGGGCGGCCCAATTTCTCCGCGCCCGTCTCCCATCTTCAATTTCGACTCCGCGCGGCTCGAACCCACGTCGCGTGCGTGTGGGCATGCGCGCTAACCGTTGTGCCACTCCCGCGCTTTGTTGCGGCGACCGCGGGCGGGCGCGCGAGTCTCGGCCGTTCGATCGAAGATCGACGGTCGAGATTTGATCTCGGCTGGATGAGGGTGCAGCGCGCGATGGAGCGGGGCTGACGTGGCGCAATATGGGCCATTGATCTCTAGATTAATGGTCAGAACTTCTTGGGCCCATTGTAGGAGCTCCGGATGTCAGATTTGGCCGATCTTGAGTCCGTTGGACTCCGTTCGTCGTTCTAAATCCATCCGTGCGGTTCGATTGCTCATCTGAGGCCTGCTTTGACAAATGCTTACATAAATGACCATTAATACAGTTTATAAGCAATCTTGGTACATGATGCATGCAATGCTCCTATTCTACTTATGTTGTGCCTTTTATTCTAAAGATGGGCCATATTCAACATAATTATCACCCCCTTGTGTAGTGTTATCATACCCCCATGCTTACTCCTTGCTAGTCCCTAGCAAGGTTTATTCTAGCCTTTATTTCCTTGCAGAATTCAAGAAGTAATTGCTTAGATACTTCGTTACTTATCAATAAGAGGAACTATACGAAGATCTTAATCTACAAAGACTAAGCAGCGCCCGGGTGTCTGCCAAAATACGAATCTCCCGAATCCTTGCTTTAATGTTTATATAACTATACATATGTATACGTATATATATATAATTTTAGAATTTTTTTCGGAATTCAGTGTGGGTTGGTAACTTTTTTACGGCTACCCAAACCACCCAAAACTCGATCAAAACCTTAAGTACTAAGCATCTTGGTGTGAATGTTGTGATAGACTCACTTAACGGTAATTGAGACAGACTTCGAGTTTCTACACCTCTAGGTGACCAGAAAAGAAAATAAATTTTGCTTGAAGATGTATTTGTTCGATCGGAGCTTTCTCCCTATGTTTGTTTTAATTGGGGTCAACACAAGGAATTTTCCAGTGTATATCTCCCCGGCTTGTACTACTTCCCCGCTTCTTCCTTAAGTGTTTTGGTCTTTTTTGTGCAATTATTGAGCTGGGCTCTGGACAACCGACCAATGGGTTGTTACCCACGATCACTTGCCAGCCATACTTGTGCGGTGAAGTGTGGTTTATTTTCTTTTCTTCTTCTTCCTCTTTTTTTTTTTCGTAGGTGGCTTCCCTGATCTCAATTGTACCTAGAGGCAACGAAAAAGAAATGGCCTGTGGCTGGGTTCTGGACAACCTGCCAATGGGCTGTTACCCACGACAACTTGCTAGCCATACCACCCTAGAGAGTTCATTAGCTACCCAATTTCTGTCAAAATCTCTGAGAAGTGAGTCTGTGCAAAAATGTGTGCAGATGCTTAGACTCAAAGTTTTCCTGAGTTAGAGGGTGAGTTGATAAGTCGTATATTTATTACCTTATTTAGTAGGTGGATTAGAATAGCTTAAGGTTGCAAGGATTCACCGCTAAATCCATATTTTAACGAACACCAGGGCTAATTAAGCCTGAAGGCCTGAAAAGTATAAGTGTTTAAGTTCTTTTGTCTTATTTACCACTATTAACAAGTTTCTAATGCCTAAGTTTTCTCCTAAATTCAATTTTTTTTTAATTTATTCATTCAGACTGATTAATTGAGCTCAGGATTATGTAATTTACCACCCCCCATGCTTAAGTTGGACAATGTCCTCATTGGCAGATTCATGGATGCAAAAGGGTTCAAAAAGATAGTACCTGAGTGACGTAAACTACCAGATCAGTCTGAATCCTCTAGGTTGCCTCCCAGGAAGCGCTGAGTTTAGCGCCTTCAACTGGGCGGTGCTCGGTGTCAGCCCTCAACGAGGGTGACACTTTCCTTGGGGGGTACCTGGGCCAGGAAATGCTTCAATCTTTGACCATTAACTGTAAAAGTGTGCCCAGTGTTAAGATCAGCGATTTCAACCGCCCCATTAGAATAGGGCTTAACCACCAGAAATGGTCCTGTCCATTTGGACCTGAGTTTCCCTGGGAAGAGTTTCAGGCATGCATCAAATAGCCAAACTTGCTGGTTAGGCTCAAAGGTTTTTCTATGAATGAGTCAGTCGTGGACGGCTTTCATTTTCTCCTTATACATTCGACTATTATCAAAGGCGTGCCGATGAATTTCTTCGAGCTCAGATAATTGAAGCGTCCTCTGCGCATCGGCTAACTGGGGATCCATGTTACATTGCTTGACAGCCTAGTAAGCCCTGTGTTCCAATTCGACAGGAAGATGGCAGGCCTTGCTGAAGACCAGGCGATAAGGCGACATGCCTATCGGGGTCTTGAAAGCGATCCTGTATGCCCACAGGGCATCATCAAGTCGTGTGGACCAGTCTTTCCTGTCAGGTCTCACAGTCTTCTGTAAAATGTTCTTGGTTTGTCTATTTGAGACCTCGGTCTGCCCATTTGTTTGTGGATGATACGGGGTGGCAATGCAGTGGTTTACCCCGTATTTTCTAAGTAGGGCACGGAATTGGAAATGGATAAAATGGCTTCCACCATCACTGATCATGGCCTTGGGTATTCCAAACCGGGAAAAGATGTTCTTCACAAAGTCCATGACAGTCTTGTGATTGCATCGTCGAGTGGCAACGGCTTCAATCCATTTGGAAACATAGTCTACAGAGACTAGGATGTACTCGAAGCCGTTGGATGGTGGAAAGGGGCTCATAAAATCGATACCCTAAACGTCGAAGATTTCGACAATCAAAATGGGCTGAAGGGGCATCATATCTTTCTTGGTCATGGTCCCCAGTGCTTGGCAGCGTGAGCAAGTCTTGGCAAAGATGTGTGCATCCTTAAATAGGGACGGCCAGTAAAATCCAGACTGTAAAACTTTTGCAGTTGTTTTCTTTCCAGAGAAGTGGCTGCCACACGCTTGGTCATGACAAAAGGAAAGCACACTTTGAACTTCGTCTTCGGGGATGCACCTCCTGATGATCTGATCAGCACAGAGGCGAAACAGCATGGGATCATCCCAAAAATAGTGCTTGGCCTCAGCCAAGAACCTGTCCCGTTGCTGTCTGGACTAGCTGTGCGGGGTTTGTCCTACAACCAGGTAATTGACGTAGTCAGCATACCATGGCATTTTCTTGTCTTGCACGGCTAGGATGTGTTCATCAGGGAAGGTATCAGATAGAGGTAGGGAGGGTCCAATGTGGTCTGGATGAAGTCTCGACAGGTGGTCAGCCACCACATTTTTCGATCCAGCCTTGTCTCGGATTTCCAAGTCAAATTCCTGCAAAAGCAGGATCCATCTGATGAGCCTAGGTTTTGCATCCTTTTTGCCCAATGGTGCCGGATGGCTGAATGATCATTGTAAATAGTCACGTGGGATCCCAGCAAGTATGATCAGAATTTTTCAAGTCCAAAGACTACAGCGAGCAACTCTTTCTCTGTGATCGTATAATTACGTTGGGCCTCGTCCAACATTTTGCTCGCGTAGTAGATCACCACGGGCTTCTTGTCTTGCCTTTGTCCCAGGACAGCGCCTATGGCAAAATCTGATGCATCACACATAATCTCAAAGTCCTGGGACCAGTCTGGGGGTTGAAGTACAGGTGCGGTGGAGACTAAGTCCCGGAGGGTGTGGTAAGCTTGGATGCAATCATGAGACATGTGGAATATGGCGTCGTTGGCTAGAAGGTTGGTCAAGGGTTTGGAAAGCTTGGAAAAGTCTTTAATGAACCTTCGGTAGAAGCCAACATATCCTAGGAAGGAGCGAATCTGCCGGACCAAACTAGGTGGAGGCAGTTTGGAAATTAAATCAACCTTAGCTCGATCTACCTCGATGCCCCTATGCGAAACGATGTGACCGAGGACAATTCCTTCTTGAACCATAAAATGGCTCTTTTCCCAACTTAACACCAAGTTAACCTCGATACATCGTTTCAGGATTTTCTCCAAGTTGCTCAAACAATGGTCGAATGAATTCCCGAATACAGAGAAATCATCCATAAAGACCTCTAAGCATTCACCCACCTTTTCTAAAAAAATGGCTAGCATGCAACGCTGGAAGGTCGCAGGTGCATTGCATAACCCGAACGGCATTCGACGGAATGCAAACGTGCCATATGGGCAAGTGAATGTGGTCTTTTCCTGATCTTCTAGAGCAATTACGACTTGGTTATATCCTGAATATCCATCCAGGAAGCAAAAATATTTCTGCCCTGCCAATCTTTCAAGGATTTGGTCAATGAATGTCAAGGGGAAGTGGTCCTTCTTAGTGGCTTCATTAAGCTTCCTATAATCAATACACACCCGCCATGTGGTGGTGGTGCAGGTGGGGATGGATTCGCCATGATCATTGGTGGCAACGGTGAGCCCAGCCTTCTTTGGAACCACTTGAGTGGGGCTCACCCAGGGGCTATCAGAGATAGGGTAGATGATGTCGGCATCAAGTCACTTGATAATTTCTTTTTTAACGACCTCCCGCATGTTTGGGTTTAAACGTCTCTGCATCTGGCGGGAAGGTCGGGCCCCATCTTCCAGGTAAATCTTGTGGGTGCAATAGGTGGGGCTAATTCCTCTTAAATCCGAATGGTCCAACCAATGGCGGCCCGATGTTCTGAAAGGGTCGCAGTCAACCTGAGTTCCTGATCCTTGGTTAAATGAGAATTAATAATCACGGGGAAGGTCTGGTCAGGTCCCGAGAAGACGTACTTGAGATTCTCGGGCAATGGTTTAAGTTCTGGTGCGGGTGGGACCACAGTCGATGGGAAGGGAAAGGGCGGAAGTTGATCAACATCGATCTCTTCAAATGGTGTCATGTGATGATACTCAGCCTTACAGAGGTCCACGGGTAATGATGGTGACGGGTCAGAACAGTCACTACGGGTTTGGTGGTCTGAGACAGAACTGAGGGTGAGGCATTCCTCGATTAAAGTTTCCACGGGATCATGTTCCTCAATGTAATCGCAATCAAAAGACTTTGTCGCCCGGAAGATATCTAATTGCATTTTCCTATCCCCGAAGGCAATTTCCATACATCCCATGGCGCAATCAATGTTTGCTTTAGCCGTAGCTAAGAAAGGTCTGCCTAAGATTATGGGTGCGTTCTGTAATTTTTCAGGAACTTCCATGTAGAGCACCAAAAAGTTGACTGGGAAATAGAAATCCTTGACCCGTACAATCACGTCCTCGACAACCCCCTTCGAGGTCTTTATCGATCTATCAACTAGCTGGATGGTGACAGGGGTTGGTGTCAGCTCCCCAAAACCAAATTGGTGGTATAGGGTTGTTGGAATTAGGTTGATAGAAGCACTTAGGTCCAAAAGCGCTCTATCAAACGT
The DNA here is from genome assembly GCA_037157565.1 of Thalassia testudinum. Taxonomy (NCBI): domain Eukaryota; kingdom Viridiplantae; phylum Streptophyta; class Magnoliopsida; order Alismatales; family Hydrocharitaceae; genus Thalassia; species Thalassia testudinum. The sequence goes on along the minus strand of JAZHRO010000036.1, from coordinate 179,707,507 downwards.
CATGTCCCCGATATTGTAGGAAATCAGGGACGCTCCTGGGTCAGTTCGCTTGAGTGGAAGGTTGCTTGATATCACGGAACTTGCTTGCTCAGAGAGTACAACCTTCCTAGGTGCTTGAGGTCTCGACTTATGCTTGGGTGTACAGGCATCCTTTAAAAACTTGGCATAAGCAGGGATGTGTTTGACGACTTCTAGGAGCGGAATATTAATCTGTACTTGCTTAAAAATTTCCAACAGCTCCTCAGTTTCCACAGCATTCTTCTTTTTCTTGATTGTTTCCAAGGCCTCAGGATAGGGTGTCTGAATGTGGATTGGTTCCATGTTTGGGTCCTTGGTTGGTGCCTCTTCTGAATCGGGTATTTCAGCGGGTGAAGTCTCGGGGAGGGTCGGCCATTTGGGATCCTGGGTTTTGGTGCCGCTTCTCAAGGTCACCGCATTCGCAGAGGCATTGGGGCCATGGGTTGATCCTTGAGAAGACGAGGACGAAGAAGTGCCAAACCCAGGAGGTGTTTGCAGGGCTGGCTGGACCATGTGAGCCTGCCCGAGGTTGCTTTGGAACCCTTGCGAATTGGGGCCTCTGTTAATTATGTTTCACGGGTTCGGTTGTGGTTACGAAGGTAGGGATCCTTGTTGTTTACAGTCCAAGAGTTGGCTTAACTGTCCCTTTACCAAGGCCATTTCCTCCTGATATTTCTGGTTCATGTTAGCCATCATCTTTATTAGGGTATCCATTTGGTTTTGTGGGGGAGGGGCCGCCCTATTCTGGTTATATTGGGGTCTAACTGGTGGTCCTTGCTGATAGGGGGCAAGTGTGGCTGCTGGTTTGGCCTGGGCTGATTTTGGAATTGCGGTGGTTTCTGGTTTGTCCAACCAAAGTTGGGGTGGTTACGCCAGCCAGTGTTGTAAGTGTTGGAGAAAGGGTCAGGTTTCGCATAACCTTGGACGGCTTGCACATCTTCTAGGATAGCCGATGTTGATGAAGAGGGAAGGGAGTAATCAAGGGTAGAGGGAGCAAAGGTCCCTCCCCGGAACGTGGTCAGGGGTTGTTCTAGGTTCAGTTGGGTGAAGGGCTGGACCAAGTCAACATTATGTGCTCCCTTTGCTAGGGAGAAAGTCTGCAAGGGGTTCCTGGTTTGGTTCAGTAGCTCATCAATCTTTTTGTCCACCAATTCCACTCGATCCAACTTTTTGGCAATGATGTCCATGTCAACCATTCCAGAATTTGCTTGCACCTCATAAAACCCGCCACGAGGTTGACTGGACCTGTTAAACTGGTTCATGGAGGCATTGTTGAGTGAATTCTCTCTCATAGACTCAAAGAGCTCAAACGCGCTCTCCTCGTCTTTGTTTAGGAAGTTTCCCCCCATGAGGCATCGACGAAGTTCCGTAGGTTGCTGTCCAGACTGTGGTAGAAGATCTGGGCCAATTGCCACCTTGGAACTTCGTGGTGTGGCCATTTCCTCAAAAGTTCATTAAATCTTTCCCACGCCTCATGAAATTGTTCCCCACCCTGAAGTGTGAAGGTAGTGATAGCTCTTCTGAGGGCATTGGTCTTTCCTATGGGGAAGAATTTCTTTAAAAATGCGTGCCTCAGTTCTTCCTAGATGGTGATGGGTCTACCTAGGGTTTTAAGCCAATGAGAAGCCTTGTCTCTTAATGAGAAGGGGAACATCTTGATTAGAACAATGTCAAGGCTAATGTTCCTAGGTTTCACAGTTCGTGCTATGCGGTCGAGATCCTCTAGGTGCTGAAAGGGGTCCTCATTTGAGCTTCCATGAAAGTGGCTCTGGATTAGACTTAAGACATTCGGTTTTAGCTCGAAATCATCTCCCCCCTCAGGGATCCTAAGGTGTGGCTCGACTCTAATAGCAGAAGGGTTATAGAAATCGCGGAGGGGTCTTGGCTGATCCTGAAATGGCGATAAATCAAGTGGGGGTTGTCCTGGTATGTCTTGGAAAGGTGGTGGTGGTTGTTTTTGTGGGTTCTGTAACCGTTGTATGGCTTGCATGATGGTATTTATTTGTTGTTGCTGAAGCCGATGGTTAGCATTGATTTGAGCTTGGATGATGGCCATAGCATCTGGTGGGGGTTGATCCTCAACCTCATCTACCCTAGGTTCAACCCTGTTAACAGAATTACGTCGCCTAGATTCCTGCCCCAAAACAAGCAACTCGGGATGCAGTGAGCGTCTCCCGTGCATACACTAGAGAAGAACAGGAGGGGATGCGGAGGGCGACAGATGAGAGAAATGTGTTTCAATCAAGCACACAAGCTTAATCCTTATGGTGTATTCCTTAGGAGACCTAAAAATCTCACAAAGGGTGATTAGGTCCGTAAACACTGGACTCCCCTTCCCAAGGCTAATCTGGCCAGGTTGATTACGAGGGGATTGCAGGGAAGGTTCTTCCTTTGGCTTGCGCCTCCGGTTCCGTAGATCCCACAACCGCGGTCGTTTGACATTGCCCCGCAGCCTAGTCACTAGATTCTACCAAGGGAATGAAAGCCAAGTGCCTAGCGAACAAAACCTCGCCTTTTGAGACTTAACTCAGTCCTGCCTAGGGCACGTCTACTCAGTTTTAAAGGGCTAGGAAAGTGCTTATGCTTAGGGTGATGTGATGAGGCGTTGATTGGGGTGGTGCCTCTTAATTTTCCACTTTCAAAGTGTGTGCTTCTAGCAAAACATGATTTTCAAGCAAGGATTTGTTAAGATGTGGTATCTTTTAGTGTTTCATCCTTACTTTAGTATTTTTTAGGGTTGACGTGTCTTAATGTTTTCAACCAAGTTTCAGTGGGCACGTCAAGTTCTGCACACAATTCGATGAAAGTAGATTTCCTTTTTATTCTGTAGAGGCTCTAAAACCCTAGTGTACTCATCCTAATGATGATGCAGCTTCTATTAGATGAGTCAGTTTTAGGGTTGAGTGGGGCGGCCCAGGTCAACTCATGGTGGCTTCGCAAACACCACTCAAGAAAAAGAAAAGTGCACTCCAAGAATTTATTCAGAATGTTAGAGTGTACATTTTTTTGTGGGGTGATGTGTTAAGGATGTGGGTCAAGCAATCATACATCACGCCAATTTTTTTCAGTTTTTACAATTTTTTTTTTTAGCTTTTTCACGCAAGCAAACAATGAGAGAGAGGTTACTCACTATCGGTCCTCGAGGCGCCTACTCCCTTGCTATCATCGTGGGATGCGTCGCTTCGCCATCCATGCGCCGAATTCCTGCACCCGTCAAGTAAAAAGGAAAATAGGGCATTAGACGATGTGAGAATGAATGAGGAATGGAGGTGATAAAACAAATCCGTTGCCTCCCCGGCAACGGCGTCAAAAACTGACGTGTGTTTGTGCATGTGTGTTAAGAGGTGTCGTTATAGTCGCACTTGCAACGTCGATTTTAAAATAAGTAAACGGAGGTGCGTTCGAGTGTCAGTCTCAGGGAGGCGTGGAAATCGGATTTTTGCATATCACTTGTTGTCACGGAAAGCACGGAGTTTTGCTTGCGAAAGATGCGGTTTTGAAAAGCGAGAGAGAGATAGAGAGAGAGAAGGTTTAGGGTTAGAAAGCTCTTTGTTTTGATCATGCAAATTGAACAGAAATTAAAATGACAATGGAACGGAAAATAACTTCATTAATCATGTACTTGTAGTTCATAACTTACAACATTAAATACATGCTTCAACAAAAGTGATAGAAAGCTTAAAAGAGAGAGAGAGTGTGTGTGTGTGTGGAGAGCGATGAGGCAGCCACGGCGGTGGAGGAGGCTCCGTCGGCGGCTCGTCGTCTCCGGCGATTACAAGAGTGCCTAAAGCTAGCTAAGAGAGGGGTGGGGTAGTTGCAAGGGGAGTGAATGCCTTGAATGGTGGTTGGAGGGGGTTTAAATAGAGTTAAGGGCTTCTTAAAAGAAGAAGGGGCTTTAGTGACATCCAGAGCGTCGCTAAAACCACTCCCAAAAACGTCGGTGAAGCCCTCCAGCCGCTAGTCAGCCGTTCGCCTCGTTTCTTCTCCTCATGCGATCCGCGGCCGCTGAACAAGAGCCGTCCGATCAAAGATCAGACGGCTGAGAGTCCTCCTCGGCTGCACTGGGATCGCGCCTTGGGCGCGCATGTGCGCGCGCGTCATCGCCCGACGTGCGTGCGCGCGTGGACGCCCGTGAGCTGCGATCGCACCGCGTGGCAAGATCTCAGCCGCCCGCTGTTGATCGGGCGGCCTAATTTCTCCGCGCCCGTCTCCTGTCTTCAATTTCGACTACGCGCGGCTCGAACCCACGTCGCATGCGTGCGGGTGTGCGCACTAACCGTTGCACCACGCCCGCGCTTTGTCGCGGCGACCGCGGGCGGGCGCGTGAGTCTCGCCCGTTCGATCGAAGATCGACGGCTGAGATTTGATCTTGGCTGGATGAGGGTGCAGCGCACGATGGAGCGGGGTTGACGTGGCGTAATATGGGCCGTTGATCTCCAGATCAACGGTCAGAACTTCTTGGGCCCATTGTAGGAAGTCCGGATGTCGGATTTGGCTGATCTTAAGTCCGTTGGACTCCATTTGTCGTTCTAAATCCATCCGTGCAGTCCGATTGCTCATCTGAGGCCTGCTTTGACAAATGCTTACACAAATGGCCATTAATACAGTTTATAAGCAATCTTTGTACATGATGCATGCAATGCTCCTATTCTACTTATGTTGTGCCTTTAATTCTAAAGATGGGCCATATTCAACATAATTATCACCCCCTTGTATAGTGTTATCAGCCACCAGGTGGGGTTTTCCGTCCCATATAAAGTCTGCTATGCAACTCTTTATTTTGATAAGAGAGGTCTTTTTAATGACAGTACACGAGAATCAAAATCTTAAGAGGCCCTCAGTGCCCCATTTGACCCATCTCACCCGCCCCATTCTAGAGAGGGTTTTTCTTCTCTACCCAGCAAGAAGGTCCCTCACTTTGTCTTGAAGAGCTGAAGAGGGGTTGGCATCCCTCCCGGTGACTAAAGAGATTCCCAAGTAATGATAGGGGAATCGTCCATCAAGCATGCCCAACAATAGGCAGATGCTCATTTTGTGGCGGCAGTGCTTGGAGATGTACACTCGACTTTTAGCACTAACGTGTTTAAGGCCAATCAGCAGGGCGAGAGTATCTAAGGTATTTTTAATGGCTTTGGCCTAGCGAGGGTTGGCCTTACAACAGATAAGAACATCATCAGCAAAAATCATATGAGAGGGGAAGGTAGGACCTTTAATCCTAGAGGGGAGAATCCTGCCTTTCTGGGTCTGGTGCTATAAGATACTAGAGAGGACATTAATAGCCAGGATGAGAAGGAAGGGTGAGAGAGGGCCACCTTGTCTCAGCCCTCGACAAGTATGGAGGAGACCAGCTGGGTCTCCATTAATAAGTGGTGAGTAGGTGGACGCGGAGATGCGCATTCGAATCCAATTGATCTAGGTATCATTGAAACCCAATAGATGAAGAGTTATGAAGATAAAATCCCTCCTGATGGTGTCAAAGGCTTTGGAAATATCAAATTTTACCCACATATTAAGTGCCAGTCCAGCCGTGTGGAAGCCTGATGAGAGCCTCATCATAAGCCATAACTAGCTCATTTTGACCCAATAAAGAAGATAAAAGCTCCTACATAACCTAAAAGAAGGCCTAACTGAAGAAACAAGTGCTCTAAGAAGAAAACATGAAATAAAGGTTAAAACTGCAATTTTACCATTGCAGTAGATAAACGGGATTTCTCAGAGGCAAAACATAGGTCAAATGGTCTAAATGAGATAAAAAGTGGGTTGAGTCAATCAGAAATGGGTTCATGTGAAATCTAAGAACTAAAAGACACTTGGTAACCCTAAAACAGACCCGCTTAAATTAACAAGGTTCCGGTCAGAACAAAAAGCAAGTAAACCCTCTACAAATCATGGAAAACCATACTCTAGGGTTTAGAACACTTAATTTGGCCTTTGGAACCTAGTTTGACCTAGATTAGGGTCCTAGCTCTTCAATTAACCTAATTTGGGTTTTTACGCAAAATATCCAGTCAAACGAGGTCAAACCTGAAATCCAACTTCTCCATTGGTTTCCTTAGGTCCAAATTAGGTTTATACCAAAATTTGGACCTAAGGAGAGGTCATCTTGACCTACTTTGCAAGTTAGTACACCCAAATCACAAAGAGGTCCCTATCTTTTGAATATCCTTGCAGAGAGCCCCCTAGGTTCCTCGCCTTCTTTGCAAACCGGTCCTGCCGCCATTGCTAGGGCAGAACCGAACTCCGGCGAGGTTCGGAGAGGGATTGCTCTCTAATCCCTCAGAGATTCCCTCCCAGAAATGGAAGGAGGATTCTCTGAGGAATTCCCTTCCTCATAAAGTCAATCACAATCGTTGGTGTGAACCCAATCTCTCGTGCGAACGCACGAGAGATTTGGGTATCCTAACTCCTTTCCATCTCCGGCGACCAACCTCAGGCAATTACGTGCCCTTCACGCCCTGCACACCAAGTCCAGCACCTATAAAACACCCCTCGGACCCGGCCACTCATCTGGAGCTTGATTTGGCCGAGTTTCCCCCTTCAATTCCTCTCCTCCTGCTCGGCCAAATACCCCAGCTAGCTCCGGCGAGCCCCCCTCCCCTACTTCTTCGCTCTGCCACAAAACCAGTGGCAGAGTTAGCTTCCTGACCTCCCTCCGCGTCGCGCAGTACCAGCGCACGCCGCCTCAGCCCCGTCGTCGCCGCCGTTCTCCCCCACTGGGCGTCATCTTCTCCGGCGACAGCAAGTACTGCTGTCCGCCTTCTGTCCCCTTTCGTCCTTACAATTAGGTTAGAACTCCTCTCCATCCTATCCTCTCTCTTTTCCCCCTGTTATCTCATCTGATTACCCCTCGACCGACGCTGACCACCCTCATCTTCCACATCACCGACCGAACTCCGGCGAGCCGCCCACACCACTCCGCCACTCCACACGGCTTGCCAACCACCTCGTGAGCTCCGCCTCACCACCAGGAACTCGCTCCACCCCACAACTGCCACTCCAGACCTCCATAACCACCCCCCGAACAACCCACCATCTCCGGCCACAGGTTAACCTAGGCGGGCACGCCTAGGCCGACCGGCAACCTGCAGCATCACCCACCGCCTTCGCCGTGCTACGGCGAAGGTTTCCAACTATTCTAATTGGGCCAATAGGCCGTTCTGTGGAAGTTCAGGTAAACGCTCCGGCCGCCATTAACAGTCGAAGCAGCAGGAAGCTTGGAGCAGCAGCAGGCGTCAGGCTTCCCAGGCGGCAGGTGCAGCAGACTCTCGCAAGAGTTGCGAGGTGACTGAGTTCAGCAAGGATCAGCAGCAGGGCCTTCAGCGTGGGCAATTGCACACGAGAGTCTGCGGGCGCACGCAAAGGAAGGGCGGAACGTTTAGTCCCACATCGTGGAATCTCAAGGCACAGGTATGGTATAAAGGTTTTTTGTGATATACGTTTACTGCCTCGAAAGCACAGGGGTGAGGTCCCTCACTGACCCCACCCGCCTCGTCCGCGGCCTGACCACGCGGACCTGGCGGATCCGACCCGACCTAGACCTACGCACTCCTCGCGCATCACACACCTGCAGGTGCGCCTGGTCCCGGGTACGATCCGACCCGATTGAGACTGTGGCTCTGGGAGAGCAGTTAGAGTGAGTTGCTTGAGAGAGAGACACGCGCGGGTAGAGGGAGAAGGGTTAGGTTTTGTTCCCCTGTGCAGGCAGGTTGATTGCAGGAGAAGGACGTGGCCGCTGCAGAAGAAAGGAGAAGCAAGACAAAGAAGAAGAAGAAAGCAAGACAAAGAACAAGAAGAAGGCAACGAAGAAAGAAGAAGCAAGACAGAAGAAGAAGAAAGAAAGAAGTCTTCGCAGGCGAAGGAGGAAAACAGAAAGGTTAGAGGTCTTCGCAGGAGAAGAAGAAGAAGGACAAGGGAAGATTGCAAAGAGATCTGAAAGGCAAAGAAGAAGAAGAAAAAGAGAAAGAAAGATCACATTTAAGACGTCTGATACATAAATCAGACGTCTAATTCTATTTTTTTACATCTTTCTTAAAAACTCTTTGAATCAATTATATTTGCATTTAACAGTTGTATTCTTGGGTTTTACAAAGTACTGAGTTTGCTCCCTGTGTTCGACCTCGGATACTCTAGTTGTTCGAGTAATAAAATTATTTGTTTAAACGTTTTGTCGGTTCTACTACAACGTAATACGCCTTTAAATCCGCACAGAAACGTTGACCAACAAAGCCTTTCAAGAATTCTTAGGCAAGTAGAGAACAGTCGAGATGCAGCATCCTTTAATGAATGCCCCTTGGTTCGGTGCAACTAGTTTGGACATAAGTTGAGCAAGTTTGGCTGTGAGAATCTTTAAGATGATCTTGTAGATTGTATTGCAGCAAGCGATGGACCTAAAGTCTTTGAGAGGAGAGACATTAGGTCCCTTGGGGACAAGGGTGAGGAAGGTGTGGTTGAGTTCCCTTACAAGTCTCCCACTACAAGCAAAGAAATAGTGAACTCCTTCAATGATATCAGTTTGAATGATATTCCAAGTCTTGCGGAAAAAGCATGCATTAAAGCCATCTGGGCCTGGCACCTTGTTCGGTCCAATAGACCAAAGAGCCACTTTAATTTCTTCATCATGAGGGACAGAGATAATGTTGTCATTATCATCGGGCAAAAGAATAAAGGGGACTGGCTATGAGAGGTCCTGTTATAGAAATTGCGTTGTAGTACAGATAGTCATTGCTACTATTACAATTTTTACTCGGAAATGAAAGTTCTCCCGAGGTCGAACTCAGGGAGCAAGTTGTATTCTAGAGGTACAAAGTTTCTATTACAAAAATAAAGAGAGAGAGAGAGAGGTTTGGCTTCTTCTTCTTCTCTTCTTTCTCGTCTTTGTCTTCTTTTCTCTTTTCTTTGATTCTTCAGTCTTCTTCCTTCTTCTTACTCTTCCTCTTTTCTTCTTCTTTCTTTCTTTCTTTTCTTCTTGTCTTCTCTTCTTCTTCTTTCTTCTCTAGAGTTTCGTCTTCTCTTTCTTCTTTTATTCTCTGCGGCAGTGGTGATGTTCTTCTTCTTTTTCTTTCTTTCTTTCTGTTCTTCTTGTCTTCTCTTCTTCTTCTTTCTTTCTTCTCTAGAGTTTCTTCTTTTCTTCTCTGCGGTAGTGGTGATGTTCTTCTTCTTTTTCTTTCTTTCTTTCTGTTCTTCTTGTCTTCTCTTCTTCTTTCTTTCTTCTCTTTCTCTTTTCTCAAAATGGGTTCCTAAGGCCAAATTGGAGGTTCTAAACCCTAGAGATTTTTTTTCTATGAATTTGAGAGGGTTTAGTCGATTTTTTCTTTGCCTCGAACCTCGTGAATTGGAGTGGGTTTGTTTTTAGGATTACAGGATGTCATTTAATTCCTTGGAGTTGCTGTAGCTCTTATTGGATCATCTCATCCTACTTTTCTTCCTATTAGGTTATTTTGACCTATGTTTGGACCTTGAGTTACCCTGTTTTCAGATTGAATTGGTGAAATTACATTTTTACCCCTTAGTTTCTATTTTCTTTGCAAACTCAGAATTTCTCTGAGCCAAGCCTTTCTAGAGTTATGTAGGAGCTTTTTCTGGCAAATCTGGGTTCGATGGTGCTAGTTTAGGGTTTATAACGAGGTTCTCATCAGGTCCTCAATCGAAGATGAATCTGGATCCATGGCAAAGAGTTTGGAGTAAAAATCCAAGGCTTCAACCTTCAACAATTGTTCCTCATCAATGACCTCCCCCCAGCTGGTGGTGAGCTTGGTAAGGGAGTTCTGATTTTGCCGTGCTTTAGTGGCACAGGCAAAGAGCTTGCGTTCCAATTGCCCAGTTTGAGCCAATCGCATTGACTCCGCTGCTTCCAATAGTGCTCGTTCTCCTGTCTGAGTTGTGCCAACTTAGAATGTACTTGTCGCTCCTCCTGTTGAGCTACAAGATTGTCACGGTCTTGCATGAGGGAAGAGTGGATGTTATCAAGATCAGATGAGAGATTGGCGATGTAGTTCGTTCTGGACGGATCATTACACTCCCAATTCTTGAGAGCATGCTTGACACGTTTGAGTTTAGTGATGCAGTGGAAGAGGGGGTTTCCCTCCACATCATCCCTCCATGTCTCTACCACAAGAGGTAAGGACTCACGCTCGATCCAGTAGTTGAGGAACCTGAAAGGTTTCTTCTTTGGGCGAGAGGGAGTGAGTTGAAGCAGCATGCAGGCGTGGTCGCTGATGTCAAAGTGAAGGTACTCCACTCTCACAAGCAGGAAAGTGTTTGCCCATTGTGAGTTAGCCAGCCCCTGGTTGAGCTTGCATGTAATGCGGTTGTCTCCCATACCAAGATTACTCCAAGTGAGGGGGCTCCCATAGGAAGCGATCTCATAGAGCTCGCAGGAGTTGATACAATCATTGAAGTCCTGCATGGAAGTCCTAGAATGGGGGATGCCCCCATGCTTCTCCCTGTTGAACCTGATTGCATTAAAATCACCAATAACCACCCAAGGCCCCTCTACCAAGGAGTGGTGATGTTTGAGAGCATCCTAAAGGTTAGTCCACCTAGACCTCTCATTTTTGGCATATACGACCGACAAATATAAAGTAAGACCTCCTTTGTTAACACATCGCACAAAGATTACCTGGTTTGAAGAGTGTATAAGGTTTAGAACCCAAGATAGTTGCTTCCAAAGGAACAAAACATGGCCATTATAGCCATGTTCCAGATTATGGAGCATGCCCCATCAATGGGGAATCTGATGGCGAAATCGTGGCCAGGAACTAGAGGTGATGCGTGTCTCAAGGAGTGCTAATAATTTGATGTCGTAAATACGAAGGATGGAATATACCTGATGGTTACTTACCTCAATTCAGTTAATTAAGTTAATTTTACTTAATTATGAATAGAGAAAGTTACTTAGGTTAACTCGAAATTGTGTCATTTAGTAGTATAGGGTCGAATTAACCTAACATTTTAGAAATTATTTACTGATTGAGTCTAGGTCATTCGCTGGGAGGTATAATTCATTCTAAATTCACTAATTATCTTTTATTGTTTTTCTTTATAAGTATAGGAGGTATATTTAAGTTAATTATAGAAACATGAATTTTGCAAAATTTTGATTTAATTTGAAATGACATGCAAAATCCCATATGAACTCTCATTTTCAATATTAAAAACATGTAAATTCTCTATTTATTTTAAATGATTTAAGGCAAAGAAGAGTTTATCTAGTCAATACATGCCTTAATACAACAATTAAGAGCAAAAAGAAATTAAAATATAACAGAAAATCAGTTTCTTTTCCTTTTATTCTTCAGCCTCTCTTTCTTCTCTCCTCTTCTTTCTCTTCTTTTTCTTTTATTTCTTAATCCTTTTTTTTTTTCTTTCTCTTTCTATTTTCCTCTTATTCTTTTTTTCTCTCGATCTCTTTCTCTCTTCTCTTCTTCTTTCTCTTCTGCTCCTACTTTCTTCTTCTTCAATATTTCCTTAGTGCCTGTTCTTCTCTCTTTCCTTTATTACGAGCTCTCCTCCCTTAGCCTTCAGCATCTTTCTTTTTCCTTCCCTTAGCTTCCTTAAGCTTCCTCTGCTTCAACACTTAGCCTTCTCTTCAGCTAAACCAAGTTTTTTTTCTTTCTCAACCAAAAATTAGTTTTTGGTTTGCGGTGAGGTCCTTTCGAGGATACACAGCACCCTGAGATCAGGGTGGGACTAAACCCTACTCGGTCCTTGCCTAATTTCATTAAGGTTCATTTTCGATTTTTTTCTTTCTTGAGCCAAATCGGCCCTCTCTCGAGTCGAACCGGCTCAACCGCCTCCCAGGCCTCGCCCTCCCAGGGTCATCGCACACACACCCACTCGGGTGCACACCCACAGGTGCACTTGCCTACACACACACACACTATGCTCAGATGGTCAGAGGTTTCTTTTCACGCCGAGCGCTGACGACTGAATCGGCTATACAAGAAATTCGTTTTATACCTACGCGCACTCTCGACAGTTTCCGATGTGGGACATTGTTTTATACCTCCAGACCCAACTTCAAGTGATGAGTTCTCCCAACTCAGAGCTCCAAATCAAGCGAAATAAAGCTTGATGGAAAGCTCTAAGATGGCTCTACAAGATTACAGGGTCAATTTAAGGTTCAGAGGATGTTTTCCTCTTCAATTTGAAAGGTGAAGTTAGGGGGTTCCTACGGGTAAAATACTGCCTGGAAGTGGTTTTTCTCATTCAAAGTCCTCAAACTGGACTTTCTCTCTCAATGAATGTTCTAAATAGGTTATATAAACAGTTCCGCGGCTGTTGGAATGGGTTTTAAGCTCTTGAGAGCTTTAGGAAACACAGGGAAGCTTCGAGTTTCACTGAAAGCTTCAGAGACTGAAGTTAGGATTAAGGAAGATGTAACAGACAGCTAAGATCAATTTCAATCGATTAGAATAGCTTCTAAATATTGTTATAAGCTTGTCTGGGCAGGATTCATGATCAAAACTCATCAGAAACCCATTGTCAACAGTTTGGGTTCAAAAATAATCCAAATCGGAAATAATTGAAATTCAAATGAATTAACCAACAGAGCTCATCCAATTCACTGTGAAATCGTTCAAATAAATATCAAAATCAATTTAAACTCATCAAATCATTAGATTGAGTCTAGAACTCAAAGATCAGACTCGAGTTTGACTAGAAGCTTCCTGATTTGAGTTTCTATTTTGAATCCTTTCTCAAGGAATTAAAGCCTTAAATCTCTTCTCCTCAATCCCATAAACATTCTCAGACCCTTAGGCAAGTATTTGAACTTAGGATTCTAGGGTTTCAGGCTCATCGCTTGAGAAAAGGTGTTTGTTCGTCAGAGTGATCAGGAGGTTGTTACATTGCTCTAAGGCTAGGAATGACTTCAGTGCATTGCATTGAAGCTTCTAGATCCTTTAGTTGCGACTTAAAGCTTACTAACAGACTTCTCCAACTTCGTCGGAGTTGGAGAAGATGAACTTCTATCTACAACTCCAGTCATCAAAAGTTCAATTAAATGACCTCAAAATAATCAGTAATTTATATTTCATCGATCTGGAGTTTCTCATCAAATTTTATAGGCTAAAGAACACTTTCAACTTGTCGGAGCTCACCGGAGCTTCGGTGAGTCCAAAAAAAAGAGAATTTTGTGTACAAAAAGGGAAAGTGTGCCATTTTCAATTTGAAAAGGATCCTAAGGTTGCAAGGAATCTCAGAATCATATTTAATTCCTCATTTTCTCTTTATACATAATATTTGACAGTGAATTCATTTTGAATGAAAATTGAGTTGGTTGAGGCACTGGACTTGATCTCTCACTCAATTAAGTGGTTGAGACAAGTCAACAGATGTCTGCGATACTAAATATATATATAATTTAAGATTTTAACTACTCCTTAGCTGCCATTGACAGCGAGCTCAGGAGTTTAAATAGAATTTGGTTTTTAAGTTATATATATAATTTAATCAAATTAAAATGATAATTAGGATCCTTAGATGATGAATAAATGATGGAGGATCCATGAATGTGAATCTAAGCTCAGTTATTGCCGCCATGGACAGCGACAGTACCTGTTGAAGGTGGAAGTGAATTAGGCGAATCAATGATCAATTTAATGATTTAATGAATTAGAAGTGATCATGAGTGATAGAGAAAGGTGGATAGTGGCTTAAAAAGACGAAATCAGGGCTCTGGCGAGCTCAAGGAGCTCGCTGGAGTCAAAGAAGATGAAGTCTGAAATTTGATATTAAGCTAAGCTAACGAACTAATTAACTACCTAAACTACTCCTTCTCCTACTCCTACTCCTACCTACTGTTACCTGGATGAAGGGGTCAAAGGGACTCCATCGAAGACTCATGAAGGAGGGCAAAATCAGAGGGAATGGGAAAGATCTCCGACGAGCAAATTTGGATGGAGCAAAGGATCTCCTTGGCTGTCGCCTTTGTCCAGAGACGTGGCAGACCTAGGTGAAGTTCCTCAGCTGATCAGGATGGACGGAGGAAGTCGGAGGATGGTGTGGAAGATCGCCAGAGTTACAAACGAATAGCCTATTGGGTCGGCTCAGTGATAGAAGAGGGAAGGGAGCCAACTTACAGAAATCGAGGGGGTGGGGGTCAATTTATAGTTGACAGTGATGAAGAGGGCGGCGGAGTCTGGACTAAGAAGAAGCTAGGGGAGGTTAACCTCCGGCGTCGTCTCCGACGACGATGAGGTTAACTCCCACCTAAAATTAGGATTTCAGAGTAATCCAGACCGATGGATGAAAATGGAATGGTGAGCGCAAGTTCTAGGAACTTGGAGAAGGAAGAATGATGTCAGCAGGGCAGTGATCAAGCGGTGGAATCACCCTTTGTCGTCAGCCGTTCAACCAGCTGAAGGAAGAAGAAGAAGAAGAAGAAGAAGAAGAAGACGGGGACCTATGTGCGATGAAACCTAAGGACCTATATGAAAATTAAGGACCCAATTGAAATGAGTAATAAGGACCTAAATGTAAACCCGGGTTTTAAAGGTTTATTTTAACTTAGATCTTTTTCAACTTTTTATATATGATTATAAATAAGGTAATTATTATGTTTTCACCTTGAATTTACATTTTTGACCTTTTTACGTTAATTTATTAAATTAATTAAAGTTACTTAAGTTATTATATACTTATGTATAAATTATGTTTTAAGTTAATTAACTTATTAATTAAGGGAATGATTAAGAAGATCTCAAGTCCAATTATTAATTAGATTGTTAATAATATTAATTGAATAATAAAATATCATTTTAATTTATTTTAATGTCCTTTACTATATATCCCTTATTTTATAATTAACCCTTATATATTCATATCCTTAGCTAATTAACTAGGAAGACTAGTTAATTAGGGGAAATTAGAGATCATGATGAGTCTCTCATCAATACCTCCTTCAGTTTTCCCGAGACGCAAGGCTCCCGAGTGTTCCAAGTTGCTAAGGACATGAGGTAGAGTTGGTACCTATTGGCACCTCCAAGGTAGCGTCGACTGTTGCCTTGGTCTTGTTTTTGTTCTTTTTCTTGGGTTGCTGCCACTTGCCTTCTTCAAGCTCCTTACCATCCATGAGGATGTTTTCCAGATCGACTGGGAACCCATGTCCTTGCGACTGCACCTTGGCCATATCATGGGT
This sequence comes from Thalassia testudinum, assembly GCA_037157565.1. Taxonomy (NCBI): domain Eukaryota; kingdom Viridiplantae; phylum Streptophyta; class Magnoliopsida; order Alismatales; family Hydrocharitaceae; genus Thalassia; species Thalassia testudinum. Next base: position 179,692,350 of record JAZHRO010000036.1, on the reverse strand, counting down.
AGAGGGATTTGAGGGCGTGGGCAAGTGATTTAGATTTAATGTGGGCTTAGCACTTAGGGGTGTTCGTCGGTCGGCTACCCATCCCATTCCCACTTGACCCAACTCGACCCAATCTCAAGCGGGTCATAACCCGACCTAACCGATTCAAACAAGAACTCAATAGAAATGGTATCTAACTATGCTAAACTGGATTATGGGTATATGTTGAGTACCCAATTGACTAATTTTACTAAAATATAAAAAAGTAAAGACATGAAATATAATTTTAAAAAATTAAAAAATTTAAAAATAAATGAAATGTTCATTAAAATGATAAAATATATAAAATATTTAAAAATATATAAAAATAAAATTTTTTAAAAAATATGAATTTAAAAAGAAAAATATTATTTAATAAAAATAATTAAAATTTTTTAAAATACTAATAAAATAAAATAAAATATGGAAACTTTAAGAATATAACCATGTCTTCAAGATCATTGGCATTGGGGACGAGGGGAAGGCGCACGACTATCAGGTTGTGCTCACGAGCGGCGATGGGGAGTAGTGCACGGGTGTCGTGCATTGTTGAGAAGGCATGTGCAACTGAGGACGGCGAGAAGCAGGTTCGTCACGTTGGAGGATCGAGGGAGAGAAGGAAGCATCGAAGCACTGAAGCCATCGCGTGGAGACCCTTTGGCAACTACACCTTCTACATCTCCGACTACTGATATGTGCTCCGCGACCTCAAGGGTTGCCTTGCCTCCTAATGAAATGTGGCTCATCATAACTAAAATGCCCAAGTCAAGCTAGAAACTAGATTCACGCTACTGAATTAACACATAAAATGGGCTAAGTGTGGGAAATAGTGAAAAAGACTTAAAACATCAAATCTGTGTTAAAAACATGAAATTACGTCATTAAATGAGATATTCTATTTATTAATGTAAATTGATGATTCATTTTCAAATTGAACAAACACCTCCGAGCTCGGCCACGTCCGCAGCCGTTCAAGTTGTATTGAGTCTAGATCTACCAGCTCGGGGAGCCCTGACGTCGCCCCTGTCGACGTTGACCGCGATGCGACCTCCTCTGCCTCCCAACCGCCATCCCCTCCCAGCAACCCCCTCCCCCCGATCCACTTGAAGGGATAAGGGTTGTAATGGCCAATGTGTTTGAATTGAGCAATGAGCACAGTGAGAATTGCAGAGAGGGGGGTCGCAAGTTGGTTTAGTTGCATCACGGGATTGGCAATGTGGATGGATTGTGGAAGCGTCATGTAACCGGTCAATTAATGGGTACCCGTGAATGTTTTGATGGATACCCAAACGGAAACTCGAGAAGTAATGGGTCTTATTTAATGGGCACCCAACTGATATTTGATAAATGGATACCCAATTCAATAAGGTCACAAATGATGGATCGGGTTGGATAACCGAGACTAGCGGATTGTTTGAATACCCCTATCATCACTACCTTTATGGAGACTAGCTTTAGAGGGCTCCTGTAATTAACTCTTGTCCGTGCGTACCGTTTACCGTTGAACTAAGTGAGCAACAAGTTGCTACAAGTTTTTTTGTTTTATTTTTAAAGGAAGTTTTCATTAACAAGGGAAAGTACCTAATATAAAAGGATGCAACCAACCAGGAAGAGAGAGAAAAGAAATACTTGACACCCTCATGAAGAGGGGGAAGTTACGTCCCGTAGAAACGGAGGGAAGCCAAAACTCAGAAAGCAAGATAAGAAATAAAGGAGAAAAAAAAAGAAAAAGTATCTCAAGATCAGGAACTGTACGATCTCCTGAAAGAGGTTAACCCTACACTCGTAGATACGGCAAAGTGCAAATGAAATAAACTCGAAGATCGCACTAACGAGAAATCGAATATAACGACCCGATGGTCGAAATCAGCAACTAATGGTCCCTAACAAACGAATAATACTAAAAAAAGAAAAGAATGGAACAAACCACCTACAAACGAACAACAATCAAACCACAACGCCACACGAACATGCAAAATGGGACAAACGATACCATGTAATGACACCCTATCAAGCAAGAAAAACTCCTTGCCTACATCGGCTGACCCGTCGTAGCATCCGCCATCGCCATGCACGGTTCGACCGCAACATGTCGAGCATGTTGCTCTCGTAGTAGATGAAGGTTCCAGAGGTAGGAGGGGAAGAGCTGATAAGAGAGAGATGCTCCGATCAACTCCAATCGACCGGACGGAGTTGACGGCTGGAGACTTCTAACAAGAGAAGAAAGCAGGTGAAAAGGGAGAGCGGAAAGTTACTTTAAGATCACCCTACAAGTTGGTTTTCCAATTTGGCGAATTCTTATAACGGTCTGATCAAAATTCATTGCAAACGTCGAAGCTTGTATATATATATATATATACACACACGCACGCGCAACGATCGATGATTTATTACACGTCTTTCAAGATCTCCTGTCCATCACCCCTTTCGGCAGAACATTGATCTTTCGAAATTTGTGCCTCTTTTTATTTATAAGAGAGACAGAAATTTAGCCGTATGTTTTGACGTAGCTAAAACATTTCTGATATTGATATTGTACTGCGTATATATGTGGCTCATGAGATGAGAGTACACTATGTGGCCATTTCCGAAATCTTCAGTAATTAGATTTGCTTTTTTTAAATCTACATGGAACTTGTCTTTGGTCAAAAGGATTACATGGTCAATGGATTGGAATCATAGGATTGCGTAATCTCCAATGCTGTCGTTTCTCTCAAGCACCCACAACAAGCAGGAACCACTCTGGAAAGTGTTGGACACCGTGTGTATATATCATGACGATGAAGAGGAAATGTTGTGAAACACCCCCTCAAATAATAGGATTCAATTTTGTCCAAGAACTTCGAAGGATGACAATTCGCGCTTAGATATTTGTATTGGTTGAATGTCGTCACAATGTTAGGCGTGAAATTACGAAAGTGACAAAAATGTAAGCTTTCTGATGTCTACTAAATCGAGCAGTTTAATCCTTTGTCGTACAAGATCTTCTCTCCAAGTTGGCTTCTTTGCTTGTTTTGGGAGCATTGCCCGATCAACAATCTTGATCGTGATGATGATCTTGATTAGTTTGTTATAATTTCATGACTTTAAGTAGATACTTAATTAAGGCAAATAAAAGTCCTACGAGTAGTGAAATGTGCAAGACTCAAGCAGATCCTGCCAAATTAAATTGTTAACACAAATTAAATTCTAAATTTTTAATCTCCAAGGATTGGAAATATTTATGCTCCCAAGTGATAGATTAAGAACATCTACCCCCATAAACCAATTAAATATAATGTCAAGTTAACTGAACAAGAAAATTACCAAAGGAGAATTAGTCACAGGTGATTTGTATCATCCAATCTTCCACTATTTTCTTTCGTCGAGGAGGTTGCAAGACTTCTTCCTCATGTAGAGGACAAAATCGATTACTTTCAATAAAATGAAACAATCCATGCATTACATTCGGATAATTCATCATCAATCACGCAAACAGTAATGGAACACTACATCCACATCTGGGGATAGGAATATGTTTCGACAAACATAAATACTTGATAGGATCGTAACACAACATCTAAACTTTTTTTTTCTCTTATTTTACTTTTTGCTCTAATTACAATCTTCCTCCTTCCTCAATACTTCACAGAGGACAAAATGAAGCTTTTTATCGATTTTAGGCACAATTCTCAAAATCACCTCGATAATTGTGACAATGGAGATTAATTTATTCATCCATGAAGCTAGATGTCCATGCAATCTTTCGCACACTACATTATAGTACATGAACTTTGGTATGGATCACTTGGTTCGTAGCAGTAGAAGTGTTGAGGGCCGTAAGGCCAATTCAAAGGATTTGTGATGACAATTGGTATGTGTTTATCCTCCTTCTCCTTCTCCTTCTCCTTCTCTTCCTTAACTTCACCCATAGCTGTTATATTGGCATGCCCTGTCTTTTTCCTAAGCTTTTTAATAATCTTCACCGGGTCGAACCCTTCTCCTTCTATCCCGAGCTTGCTCTTGTCGTCATTAAATGATGCCTTAGTCACACCTAGTGAAGCGAATCATGGCATCACCAACATCGGAAAAGAATCATTTGAGGGGTTTGGAATTTGAAACCAAAACTCGACTCGACCTAATAACAAAATTCAGAAAGGGGGAATTGCAGGGTCCCTCACCATGAAATCCAACAACTATCTTCATAGCTTTGGAGCACTTTGCAGCATCTCCCCCATGGCAGAGCTCAATCTCAACCTTCTTCTGTGAACAACCCAACAATCGGAGAAGGCACACGATTAAAATTGTCAATGACACCCAAAGATATATTCATCGGGATCGGCATATGGCAATACAACGAAACGAATTAAACTTGATACCTTCATCGAGATTTAATCGGCAGTATGTTGCAAAAGCCCAAGCTTCAGCTTCTCAAGTGGTGGGAGCGGAGATCAATGCAGAGTGATCATCTATTCTTATAAGAATTCTCCCACACCGTATGTCATGGTCAACACTCGGTATCATTGTAAATTTGACCCGAGTTCTGTCCTTAAATGCGGATGGGAGGCAAGGAAAATGTCGTGTAATTGCGTGCCCCGGTGTTCTTGCTTCCTCCTTATAAAATATTTTTGTGGAAGAGCGAAGAAGTATCCTTCGCAGTATACGTACTAACTACTGCTGCTCCCGCGTGTCGACCGAAATTACTTTTGTGGAGATTTGACCACAACTAATTTACCCTAATCGAAGATTTAGTCTAATCGAGAGAAATTTAATCTGTCACGTTGGTTTGGGTGGGGACATGCTTCGTTCGTGGAAGTTACCTCTCGATCAAAGAAACATAAAAAAAAAAAATAAATTTTAAAGTTAAAAGAGTATAATTAATTTTATTACGTCAACACGTAATTATCTTATTATATCACATTAATATCAATAAATATATATTAAAATATACTTACTTTAATATAATATAATTATTAAGATATATTCATTATATCATACCAATTCATTTATATCTATATTATAATATTAAAAAATAAGAAAAAAGAACTTAAAATTCACTTGTATATAATTTAGGTAAAATTTTACTAATATTTTTCATTAAAAATAATATTTTGAAGTAAAAATTTAAAAATTAAAATCATTCAATATAAGCATATTATTTTTTTGAAACATCGATGTAAGCATATCATGTATAAAATTCCATGTCAGTCTAACATTCCTACCCATTATATCGAAGTTGATTCAATTTCGTCGACTTAAATATTACGATATTTGATTTTAGTTGATGGAGGTGATGTAATCATCTAATTTTAATGAAATTCTATGTACTTTATATTTTCACTAAATGATTTTGATCCTTAAATTTTTATTTTAAAATATTTATTATTTATAAAAATATACCTAAACTTAATCTAAGTTAGATGTAAGTAAACTTCACGATCGCTATCTCCTTAAAAAATTATCAATTAACATCATATCATCGTATTGATTATTTCTTTCTCACTAATTATGTCACATTTTTAAATAAATATTCTTTTTAACTTATTCAACTTTTATTTATCCCGAGACTGAGATTATCTCTCCAGCAAACAAAGCATGACGCTTCAAAGGAAGAGTCAAACGAAGAGTCAAACGAAGATTCTGATTTGGTGGCTTATCTGCTTTTGTGAGTGACTACAGAGGTAGATGTGGGTTTCGTCCGGTAGAAGTGTGACATTTTACCACGTAGTCGAATGTTTGACTTGCGCAATGGAGAATATGCAAGAATTTTCCAACTAACGCTTCGTTTTTATAACCGCCATGGGTGTTCTATTGGTACACGGTAAACTGTTGGTGTTATACAGAGTGTCCCTGAATTTTTTGTATTTTTGTGTAGGGCCTTGCAAAATTAAACTTTGCATGATAATGCCTTCAGAACTAAGTTCTAACGAGAGATTTAATATGTTTAATGTAAATGACTTTAAAAAAAAAAACAAATATTTTGACTGCAAACTCAGAACTATGGATTGCGGTAAAATATAATACCAGATCCTAAATATATGCAAATCGACCATCGAGTGCTTTTAAATTACTGCCATCTATTTGATCCGATTTTAGTTTATTAATTTAACCTTATTGTATTTCAGATTATAAGGTCTGATTTTAATAGGAAATATGAGAGTGACAACAGAGTACGTAAAAGTGACAGAAATATTATTGTCTCCTTTATTTATAGCGTGGGAGAGGATTCCACAGCTCCCGATTGAAGTTTTTGTTAATAATAAAAAAAGAAAATTACTTCCGAATTTAACGGACGCCGCGTTTACAGGTGAGATCATTGTTGATCCAACGGTCTTGATTCTTCCTTCCAAGTTGACACCAGACGTGTTTATCTCAACCCAATGAACCAATGCCACCTCTTTTGGATATACCATTCAAATATACGTTTGCGAAAGAGCCTGACAAGGTGTGCGCAAGAATGCAGTGACGACATGGGGTCGAATCCGTTCTTTGATACGAAACGCCGCTCCCCTCGCCATCCCCTCTTTCGCAGGAAAACAAAGAAATCCTTTGTCCCATTCGCCCCACATGCCCCCACCCCCCTTTCTCGTCGAAGCTCCTCCCTCTACCTCTAGATCTTCTCAACTCCTTCACGCTTGACATGCAGATCTTGTAGTGGCCGATAGCGGCAAGTCTCAATCCATGCAGCAGTGATGAATGCGGTCGATGGTTGGTCTCGCACGACGGATCTCCAGACGGCGGCATCAGTTGCGGCCGATGGTTGGCCTTGCAGCATCGTGTGCTCCGGCCATCGGAACTCCTCCGACCTTAGTGGGGCTTTTGGTTGTTGATCAGCGGCCTTACTTCTCCCTCGCACCTTCGTTTGACATGTGCTGTGGGTCCTCCTTGTAATTGGCCGATATGCGCTATGGCGACGAAAGTGACTATGGTGGGAGGCAGCCCCTTCGGCATTCGATGCTGTTGCTGTGGAAGGCATAGACCGTTGTTTGGTTTCACGCCTATTGTTGTCGTCTTGTGATCGTGTTGTTTTGTGCTGTAGGTTTCTCTTGTTGTGCGATGTTGTTGATTGATCCTTCTTTTTCTTTTTATTTTTTAGTTTAGGTTGTTTTTGTTAGGGGTCACGTGTGACTTCAGGGTTTTTTATGATCGAGTCTATTGACGCTTGTTAGTGGTCGTATTCGATCTATCGTTGGTGCATTCTTCAAGTTTATCTCGTTGGTGCTTGCCGTATCTACGAGGGTGGGGTCGCCCTCCTTCGGGAGGTCATCCAATTCCCGTTTTGGGATGTTTCGTTTTCTTTTTCCTTTATTTCTTACCTGTTTGGTTCTCTATGTTTTGCTTTCCTCTGTTTTCTAACCTTCCCCTCTTGAGGGTGATCATGATTTTCTCTTCTCCCTTCCCTTCGAGGTGTGTCCTCTGTAATGGGTACTTCCCTTTTTTATCAATGAAATATATTTCCTGCCAAAAAAAAAACAGATTGAAGTGACGACACATTACAACATACGAGAGTAATAGATTAAAGAAAAACACCGCTCCTCCCTCGTACCAGTGAAATCCCTTTTCCCCAATCCTTGTCGAACCCCAAGCCTCCACATTTGGGTCCTCTGTTGGCGGTGCCCCTTCCGCTTGATCCACCCTCCCTTCCCCTCCCTCTTTGGTCTCTGCTCGTTGGTTCCCTCTGCTACTGGATTCTTGCATTTGGGTTGCTAGGGTGGCACCTTGCCTTACTGTAAAGACCCATTCTGTCCTAAGCCTTTTAAGACGTCTGGACTATCGGTCAGATGTCTGGTCAGACGTCTGGACCCCATCCCAGACGTCTGGAAATCGAAATTTTGGTACGAGCCTTCGCGTCTACGCACGGGCTGCTCGCAGACAGTACCTCTCTTCTCTCTCTTTCCCTCTTCTCTCCTCCATCCAAACCCTAACGCACCTTATAAAAGGCCCTCTCCCCCTTCCTCTTTTCCCCACTTCACCCCAGCCACCTTCTTCCCTTCCTCTCCATCACAGCCAGAGGAGCGAGTGAGAGAGAGAGAGCGCGAGAGCAGTGACGGGGAGGAGAGGCGGTGTGAGGAGAGGAGGAAGAGCTTGAGCTCGCGAGCTCGTGGGAGCTCGCTGGAGGGCGCACGGCCGGAGCAGTGCGTCTGGGAGGAGTGCATCGGGGGAGCCGTCCCCGACACTTGTTGCAGCCAGAACTGCAGGTGAGGAGGTGAGGCCGCGGCTGCGTGTGGGGAGGGAGAGCAGCAGGTCGTTCTGATTCTGGGATTTTTCCATAATCAGACGTCTGGCGTGACGTCCAAGCGGCGGAGTGGACGTTTGGTGACGACACTAGACGTCTGAAAGTAGCTTATCGCGAAGGTACGTTTCTTTTGCGAATACGGCCATGCAGGCCGCATCGCAACCTCGATCTGCATGCTAAAAGCGGTGGATTTTGCCTGTCGCATGCAGAGACAGCTTCGGGAAGGCGCGGGACATGTCCTCCCACGCGTTTCGGACGTCTGGACAGCTTACTAGACGACTGGAAGCACTCCCAGACGTCCGGAGGAGAGGTCAGACGTCTGGAGCTGGGTCCACACGATCGAGAAAAGGTTTTGGACGTTTGAGGTCGACGCAGAACCTGAGGTGAGTTTCTAGTTACTTTTAAGACGTCTGGACCTTGTGCCAGACGTCTGATTTAGGTCTGCAGTCTTATTTTTGACTCGTTCAGGGTCCGTTTGAGGTCTGTTTTATGCAAACAAGATATTGATGTTTTCCTTGTAAGTTCTTCTACTTGTTAGAAGGCCTTTTATAATGTTCTGAATGTTCCATTGTGGTATGTTGTTATAGGATTTCGATCAATTGTGGGTTCGAGGCTTGCTGAGGCACGTGAGCCTTCTATTCGAGCCCCCAATACTCCCGGGTTGTCTAGTAGAGTGGTTTCCCCTTTATTTAATTTTTAAATATGAATGCTTATGTAAAATTGGATAACTAGAAACCTAGGATGTGGCATGAATCCTAAGACGAGAAGTACTTTCACTGTTGTATGCATGTTTGAGATTGCAGTCTTAAATGAATGAATAGAAATATAAATATCTGCCTGTTAATAAACAAGAGCTGCCTGTGAAATATGAAATGCCTGTGCTAGTTAGACAGATATCTGTGACATTACTTGTTGCATCTGTTAAATTGTGGAAATACAAGCTGCATGTGTATAATACAAGAATGAATTTGTGAATGATGAAACCTAGTATGGGAATAGTATGAGAATATGAGCATGAACCCTATGGGGAGTTAGGAGTAGAGATCTTGTGGATGAATGGAAAGGTCTGAAAATGTTAATGGGAAGTGTGCTGGTCCTTGAGTACGTGGTATTAAAGGGGAGCAATTGTCCCCTTTCTAGTGTAGAGCAGAGCTAGTCACCCTTGGGTTGGGACCTGGGGTTAGGAATGGCTACTCTATACTGACTCCTGTTGACCCTTGCGTACACAGTACCGGGGAGAGCTATTAGTGTAGGGAGGGAGCTAGCCACCCCACGGGGCCTGGGGTTAAGCTAGCCAACCTACACTGGCTTTTTCTTTGGACCTCTGGGCAAACCGGGGTAGTAAGATGAGGGTGCGCGGACTGTGTAGGGGTGAGACCCCTTTTTGGTTCTGAGGGACTAGACCCCTGTTACTGAGAGCGCTAAGCTCTATACTGTTCCGTGCTGTACTTTGGGTGTACCCGCTAGCGGAAACGACTGACCACGTGTCAGCGCAGGGTAGCTACTCGTACGTTTATCGCGTGTGCCGTAGTCATCACTACGTTTAGACAGTGACCCCAGGGTGTTTGTCTGGGTGTAGGATTATCACGGGGGACTCTCCCGACCAAGAGAGTACCACGTGTGTCTTCTACTTTTCGGAAAAGATTGCAATCAAGATCGTTCTCACGAGGAACATTCGAGATCAAGAAAGAGATCTGAAAATATAAACCAATGGGTGAAAAGGAATAACTTGTAAAATAAAGTAATTGGAATAGATAGTTTACCCGTGTAGCTTTTACTGCTTAGTTAGTTGGTTACCACTCTACTTAGCGTTCGCTAACTCTATTTACTCATAACCCTTTTCAGGTCCAGGTGTTGAGCAGCCCGAGTCACCGGCTGCAGGGTGTGCTGGGCCTAGTCGAGCCCAGCAGTAGTCTTCCTGTTGTTGTACTTTCTTTTGTTAGTGAGTTTTAGGCTCTTGTTACTGTGTTACTGTTCGGTTCTGTATTTTTTTTCTGCTTTATTGTTGTGGTGGTAATATGTACTGTTAGCAGTTTTTATTTCCTTTACTGCTTGTACTCTTTTACTGTTAGTTACTTAGCATGGTGAATATGGTTTAGTTTCCTACTTTTTGGTTATTTCTTGTTGGATGACTGGGTCTTGGATTAGTCGAGGGATTCGGGAACCGGGTCGTAACACTTACCAAGGTGCTGCTTGCTACGGTGGTAATGGCTGCATCGGTGGTGTGCGGCGGTGGCGACATACTTCCTCGTTGGGGATGAGCTTGCGGTGAGGCCAAGTTGCTCCAGTTGGTGCACCTGCAACTCGTCGTGCTTGGCCTTGCGGGGGTGCCTCTTGCTATGTTGGTGGTGTCGACCGTTGTGATGACTGCTTGTGCTGCCTACTGGTTTCTAGAGTGCTCAGGCTGGTGGATTTCGTAGTGGCTGGTCTCTAATGTGGGACGTATGGTTCAGTTGGGTTTCTCTTTGAGCTTGGATTGAAGAGGGGATTCATTGCTTGCATACTATTCGTTGGTTGTGGTGCTCATCCCACCTTGTCATCCTCACTCTGATCTCATTTCAGTGTTAAGTTGGTGTACGAGTTCTACTTCACAGCTGCGGACGGCATTTTCCAAATATTGAAGATCACATGTAACTTCGGATCTCATGCAACTGTGAAATTGCTCGACTTATTTGGATTCCGATTTCTTGTTGATTTCTTGCTTGTGCGAATCACTCTGATCGTCATGTTTCATACTTAATGATGCAGTCGCTTTCAACTAACATGAAGTTTGCTTCTCTTTTCTAGCCTAGAAGAGTGCTACTGGAACTTTTGCTATTCGTTGCGTTTTCTATTTCTTTTTTTTATTTTATTGTTTCCCTCCTTTCAAGGGCATACGGTTGTCGACTTCCCCCTTCCGTTTAATATCGTGTTATATTTGAGTCTTCTCCTTCGATGCAATGCATCTTTTAAAAAGTAAAGATTAAAAAACAAATTAAATGTCTAAAAGTTTAAATAGCTATACGTTTTGTATCGTGTGGATGTGGGAAGATAGTTTCTACCGTGCAACTGTCGTTTAATGTGAACAAATCTAAAAGGTAATCCAAGTCGTGTTATGTGGTGTGGTTCACCGAATTTAAAGTCAACTTTGATTTTTAATTTTAAATAAAAATATACGGGTAATTTTTTATTTAGATGAAAATGTTACGATGACGTTGAATTTTAAATGGAAAGACATAGGTGACTTTTTATTTTAAATGAGCATAGACGTCACGACTCGTTTTCGATTTTCTATAGGTTTTGAGAATTGTTTGTTTCGATGAATCTCAAGATCCAGTCATCCAGCAAGAAAGAATCAAATGCTATAATCATTTCACAACTGCACGAGTAAGATAACTAAACATAAAAATATATTATTGTAAATAAAGGAAAGAAAGTAGCAATCCACTAGTCTCTCACATTATACAGCGGAAAGTATGAATACAAACATAGTCATCACAATAGTAACTGGTACAGATGTAATAAAATATAACTATGAGGTACAGGTACTCACTACTAACAAAAACTCTTTGTAAGAGGAACAGAAGAAACTACAGTTGGGCTCGACTGGGTCCAGCGCCCTCAGCAGCCGGTGACTCTGGCTGCTCGAATCCCTAACCTGAATAAGGTTATAAAATCTGTGGTCAGCTAACGTTGAGAAGAGTGGTGGTTAAATCATAATATTTAAACAGGCAGCCAACTAATCATGCATTTAACATTTTATTTATTATCATTCGTTTCCGATTATCGTCTTTTTGATCCAAGTATTCTAATCAAGCTGCATAACATTTCTCAATCTTCTTGTTTCCTAAGGGAACGATCTTGTTTGCAATTTTCCCATGATGCAGGATGTACACGTGGCACTCTTTTGGTCGGAAGAGTCCCCTGTGGTAATCCTACACCCGATCTACTACCCCGAGGTCATGACCGTAATGTAGCGGTGACTACGGCACGTGTGATAAGCACACGGGTAGCTACCTAGCATAGGCACGCGATCAGTCATTTCTACTAACGGGTACACGCAAACGTACATCATGGAACAACACAGGGCCTTGCCCTCTCAAAAACAGGGGTCTCGCCCCCCACAGTCCGCGTATCTTCGTCCGACTATCCCAGTTTGCCCAATGGGCTAATCAGAGTCAGTGTAGGATGGCTAGTCCTAACCCCGGTCCTCATGGGACGGCTAGCTCCCTCCCTACACTAAGTAGCTCACCTCGGTACCACGTACACGAGGGCTGAACAAGAGTTAACGTAGTATGGCTAAACCCACCCCGGGTCTCAACCCAAAGGGCGACAAGCTCCCATCTAATCAAAAGGGATAGTTGCTCTCCTCGGTACTACGTATACGAGGGCCAGCTCACTTCCTTTAACCAAGTCCGAACAACCGCTCGTAGGCGACATGTTCCAAAACCTGCAGGTTTTTCGTACTACAGTATTCCTGGTTTCTTTCTAAATTCCTCGTAGGGTTCATACATGGACTTTCTTATTTTCATATCTGATTCATTGTACATAAAACATGCAACTCAAATTTCATCATCACGTACTTAGTACAAGTACATATTTCTATTCATGATGCAGTTCATTTCAGGCAACTCATGATTTCATCACGGTGATCTACTCATTCATTAATTATGCATGCATTTCTTCCAACCCTAGTGTTCATGTCAAAACCTAGGATTCGATCGACTATATTCTATGGCAGCATGCATTTACCTCTTCATAGGGTTCATCTCACATCCTTGGTTCAATTAATTCTACGCATACAATTTATTAATTCCGAGATTGGGGTGAGAACTATTGTACAAGGGTAACCAGGTGGAATGGGGCCTCGTATAGTAGCTCCCGACGTCTCCTCAGGTCTTATATACTCAATGGATTGGAGAGCTATGACATAGATTGATAGGTCAAACGAGCTCAAAATGGCAAAGACAATGTATCATTACGTAGAGAAACTCGAACGGAAACCAATGACATTTCGTTTGTGGAAAACTGACACCTTTTGGGTCCTTAATGAGCCCAAAAACACTAATCGTGACCAAAATCAGATATCTGGGAAAAGTTCCACATGTCTTAAACGAACTCATAGGCATACCTTGCTCGGGGCGCCTTTCTAGGATGTTTGGAACTTAGTGTAGACGTCTGAGGGTGTCTTCAGACGTATGGAGGCACGTCCAGACGTTTGAAACTGCCTCGGTCTTCGCACCAGTGTGCTTCCCGACCTCTCACATACACGCGTGCATGGTCAGAACTTTGGCAAGAAAATAATCGAAAGAAAAATGCTCTACCAGATGTCTGAGGTTACCTCCGAACGTCCGACCCGACGTCTGGAGGTCACTCCGGACATCTGATTCTATGGAAAAATGATTTTGTAGAACTGTTTCTGAATCTTTTCTGGCCGCAGAAATGGCAGCAACCACAGCACCACCCCTTTCCCTCACGAGTCCTCTGCTCTCGGCCTCCAACTCGTCTACTCTCCACTCTCCCTCTCCTCCCCTCGCTCGACTGCTGGTGTGGGGACGAATGGAGGAGGGGGTTATATATGGAGCTGGGGGATACGGGAGACGGCATGGAGAGTGAGGGAGGTGAGGTTGCCACAGGGGGGAGAGGTGCGGTGTGCGAGGTGAGCAGGAGGAGAGGGTGTGCATATGGTGAGAGTGATGGTAGGGAAAATTGCAGGGATGCCCCTGTAATTTTCCTTTCCCCCTTAGAAACCTCAAAATAAAACCTAAGGGGTTTAAAACTGCACAAAAACCCCTACGAATTCTGAAAATGCCAAACGCCCATAGGAAAGGGTTATTTTAATATAACAAACTTAAAGTTTTGTACCCGAAACTTGAACTGACTAGGGTGCGGAAATGAAATAAATATGCATAACAAACTTAAAGAGGTTCAAAGTAGGTCAGAAGCGACATAGTCTCAAAAAGCTCTAGGTACTGTGCTCGCATAGCCGTCTCAGGCTCCCAAGTGGCCTCCTCGTACCGCTAACTTCTCCACAGGACTTTCACCAGGGGTACCTCCTTCCGCCTCAGTCTCTGGACGGCTCTGTCTAGTATCTATACTGGCCTCTCAGGATAGGTTAAGTCGTCTCCCACCTCGATCTCTCGTGGCTCAGAACATGGCTGGGATCGGCGATGTATTTCTTGAGGTTGGACACGTGGAACACGTCATGTACTCCAGAAAGTTGGGGAGGAAGAGCAAGCCGATAAGCAACGAGTCCTACCCGATCCAGGACCTCGAAAGGCCCCACAAATCTCGACGCAAGCTTCCCTCCCACCCCAAACCGCTGCAAGCCCTTCATGGGCGAAACACAGAGGAAGACGTGATCCTCAACCTCGAACTGTACCTCTCTACATTTTAGATTAGCGTAGCTCTTCTACCAGCTTCTAACGGTTCAGAGTCGTCGATGGATCTGCTCAATCACCTCTCGACTCTAGCGTATCAACTTGGGACGAACCTCCCACTTGGTCCCCAGCTCAACCTAGCTCAAGGGTGCAATACACCTCCTCCTGTACAGAGCCTAATACGGTGCCATGCCAATGCTCAAGTGATAACTATTGTTGTTTGCAAACTCTGCTAGGGGCAAATACTCCTCCTAGGAGCCTCTCTAGTCCATCACGCAAGCGTGTAGGAGATCCTCAAGGGTCTGAATGGTGCACTCTGACTGTCCGTCAATCTGAGGGTGATGGGCTATACTGAATCTTGGATGAGTCCCCAAAGCCCGCTGAAACTCCGCCCAGAACTGGGAAGTGAAACGAGTGTCTCTGTCTGAAATAATCTCACGAGGGACTCCATGAAGGCATACTACGTCTTGGATGTTGCGCTCTACTAACCGTGCTGGTCCAAAAGTGACTTGGATCGGCAGAAACTGTGCCATCTTCATCAATCTGTCTACTATCACCCAAACTGCATCGTGTCCTCACTATGTCACAGGTAATCCCACTACCAGGTCCATAGTGACACTCTCCCACTTCCACTGGCACGGGAATTGGCTGCAATGGCCCTGCAGGCCATTGGTGCTCGACCTTCACCTGCTGGTGTACCAGGCACTGCTGAACAAATCTACCTACATCCTGCTTCATGCCCCTCCACCAGAAATCACATCGTAGGTCATGGTACATATTTGTGTTCCCGGGATGTATGGCGAATCTTGACCTATGTGCCTTAATAGCGGTCATCTCGGCAGTTGTTGGGTTTATGTTATTATGATTTACAATCGTTGAAGTACAAATCAGCTACCAGATTACTATTACAAATTTTTACTCGGAAACAGTTTTCCCGAGGTCGAACTCAGGGAGTTACTGGAATTCTAGAAATATAAAAGTTCTCTATTAGGTTACAAAAATAAGAGAGAGAGAGAGGGAGTTCTCTTGGCTTCTTCTTCTTCTCTCTTCCTTTTCTTTCTATCCTTCTTTTTCTCCTCTTCTTTTTCCTGCAGAGTCTTCCTTTCTTCTTCTTTCTTTTCATTTCTTCTTCTGCGGCTGTGGTAATCTTCTTCTTTGACTTCTTTTTCTTCTCTGCTTCCTTCTTTCTTTTCTTTCCTTATAGCTCCTCTTCTTTTCTTTTCTTTCTTATTCTGGCCGCTACCCTTCTATCGTCTGATGTAGTGGTTAGACGACTTAACTGTGGGTTTGCTACAGTGCCTTTCTTCTCTTCTTCTATTTCTCTCCTTCGCTTCTTCTTCTTCAGCTGCCTTGAGTGGCTAAGGCTTCGGCCACCTCCCTTCTTCTTCTTTTCTTTCCTTCCTTCTTCTCCTTCTGTTCCTGCACGCTCACACAAGAGTTAGAGCAAAACCTGCCCCTACCCTTCCCCGCGCCTGTCACTTTCTCAGATTTCTCTCTTGGGACCGCTCTCCCAGAGCCAGGTAATCGGGTGCGGGTATCACGCCCGGGACCAGGCCCACCGACGTGCGGTGGTGGGCGAGGAGTGCGCGGTTTGGATAATCGGATCCGGCCCAGACACACGGGGCGTGAGCGCGGACGAGGGCGAGCGAGCGCATGGCACGCAGTGTGAGGGAGAGGGACCTGACCCCTGTGCTCGAAGGCGAATAGCCTTAGACACTTTTCTAATTTAAGTGCGGGCGCTTGGCCACGCACTTCCGAGGTGGGACTAAAGTCCCACCTCCCAAATTGGCGCCTGCAGCTGAGGAAGCTGCAGGCAATTGCTTCAGCTCGCGAGGTCTTCGCCCCAACTGCAGACCTGGGCGTGTTCGCAGAGGCAACCCGCGCGACCTGGGGTGTGCACCTGGGCTGGAGAGCGCCTGCAGGTGAAGGAGCTACAGCCCCTCAGTAATGGCAGTGAAGGGGCTCCGACCTGAAAACAGGAATACGGCCTCTTGAGCCAGTCAGAAGTTGCAGGGAGCTTCGGCGGAGTGCGGCAAAGGAAGTGCGGGTGGTGGCGAGGCGTGAGGCCGTGTGTGGAGGTAGCCCTAGGTCAGACTGTGTGCGAGAAGATGGGTTTGTTTGGGGGGAGGTTGGGCGGTGGTTGGTAGTGAATGGGAAGGGGGGATCGGTTGAGTGGAGTGAGGGGAAGCTTCTAGGGTAGTCGGCGAGGGGTGGGGAGGTCTATGGAGGTGGGATGGGCTCGCTGCAGAAGGTGGTCAGAGACGGAGCCGGCGGAGGTGGAAGTCGCGTGCGGTGGAGTGAAAAGGTAAATTGAGAGAGGGAAAATGTAAGGGAGGAGGAGAGGAAGCTATTTACTTAAGTTTTAGACGAAGGGGGAGGGCGGAGCAGCCTGCTCGTATCTATCGGAGCTGGAGAAGGAGCCCTAGAGGAGGAATGCTGCGACGAGGAAGCAGGCGGAGGGTGCCGGCAGGTACAGCACGGCATGGATGATGGAGCAAGGAGAACCCTACTGCAGGTAAGGCAGAAGAGCGATGAGGAGGAAGAGGAGGAAGTCGTCGGAAGCTTCGAGCCTTCTGACGGAGGAGGAAGGGATGAAGTGGGGGGTTTTCTCCGTCAAAGAAGAGCTTAAAGGAACCGGCAGTGGGTACCGGTCCTTATAAAGGGGCTGGCGCAGAAAGAGGG
This sequence comes from Thalassia testudinum, assembly GCA_037157565.1. Lineage (NCBI taxonomy): Eukaryota > Viridiplantae > Streptophyta > Magnoliopsida > Alismatales > Hydrocharitaceae > Thalassia > Thalassia testudinum. The sequence goes on along the minus strand of JAZHRO010000036.1, from coordinate 179,675,076 downwards.
GCGGGATGGCGTTGTGTCAACCTCGCCGGAGCATGGCCAGAAGGGACACCCATACCTTCCGCGCGTTAGCACAGAAGGTATGGTGGCCGGCAGAGAGCATGGCTGGGTCCCTGCGACGGAGGACATCACAGGGAACCCCGCTTCTGCTTTACAGGGCGGTAACCCTTCTCTGCGCGACGCCATGCTCCGCGCAAGGTCACCGGAGTATGGTGCTGCGCAGAGTTTGTAGGGAGGACCCTTCTGCAAAGAACTATAAAAAGTTGGGGGCCAAAATGCAAGGGTTTTGAAAGATAATGGTCAAAAAGTAAATGAAGAGGACCAAATTGTAAAGTCAGCCAAGGAGGTCTCTTCTTAGGCTGAAGTTTTTATACAAGACTAATCTGAACCTAAGGATTTTAATGGTGAATTTTAATTCTAGGTTGGACCAAGTTTGATCGACCAATTTACGTAAAAACCCAAATTAAGTCATTAATTCGGCATGGTTCTCTTTTTAGGTCAAAATAGGTTTCTATGGCCAAATTGAAGGTTATAAACCCTAGAGATTATTTTTCTATGAATTTTAGTAGGTTTAGTTGATTTTTATCCTACCTCGAACCTCGTGAATTGAAGTGGATTTATTTTAGGGTTACAGAATGTCATTTAATTTCTTAAAGTTGCTATAACCCTTTTTAGATTAGATCATCTCACTTTCCTTCTTATTAGGCTTGTTTGACCTGTGTTTGGACCCTTCATTACCCTGCTCTCCAACTGCATTGGTGAAATTGCAATTTTACCCCTTATGGTTTGTTTTCTTCTTAAACTCAGAATTCTCTGAGTTAAGCCTTTGTTTGGGTCATGTAGGAGCTTTTTCTCACATATCTGGGTTAGATTGTGCTAATTAGGGTTCATGATGAGGTTCTCATCATACCCCCATGTCTAGCTTTTGCTAGTCCCTTAGCAAAAACTTAAGGTTTCATCCCTTGTCCTAGACCATGAAGTTCTTAATGATTTCAGATAAGTACTTTTTCATTTGAAACCTAGATTAGGTTAGAATGCTAACCATAGGCCTAAAAGGTACTCTAGTACCAACCAAGATCCAGATCTGTCTAGACTCAGCCTCAGTCCTTAGCAAAGGTTTTTAAGGCCTACAAGAACTAACCTAAGGTTTATTGGACTTTGTGATTAAAGCACCCGTGCTTGAAATGATTTTAGCCCTGGCTCAGTTCGCAGTGCGTTTTGTAAGAAAGAGAGATAGAAGATTTATTTGTTTGGAGAGTTTTCTCTCTATTTTTCTTTTTAATTCTAGCTTAGGATTGGCTTTTCAACATGGTCTGTATCAGATTCCTTGTCCCCATCATCAATCCTCAAGGGTTCCTGGCAGTCGATGCTTCGAGATAGCACCGCCCATGGTAACCCCCAGAACCCTGGCTATTGAGATTTCGAGATAATCCCATCCATGGTGTTCCATGGCCGAATTTAGACCCTGGCAATTGACACTTCGTGATAATGCCATCCATGGAATCTGAACCAGTAGAGTGCTTTCATGCCCCCAGTAGGATATGTAAATATCCTAAGAGACAAGCACCGAGGAGATGATAGTTTGTTACGTATCTTCGAGTTCGCACTGGGAACTCATCCAAATCAACTTGTGTTGATCGGCCGCTCCTACTCTAGGTGTTATTTTTAGAATTTTGTGACTCTTCTGCGTGATTTTGATTTTTACGCTTACTGAACCAGGATGTGTGATGTTAGGGTGCTTAGGTTACTGAGTCTCGTAAACCAAAAGTCAGTTAATGATGCCAAGTACTTCCTAAGCCTTTGACCTAATATTTAGGCTTTTCATTTTCCTCAACCTCTTGAGGAATGTCTAGATTTTAATGAGTACTAAGAGTCTATCCAAGAATGCCTAAGGTTCACGTTCTTACTAATCTCACTGTGTACTTTTCATTTCTTTTCTTGAATGAGGTCTAGAACTTAGGTTACTTCCTTAATTTCTTACTAATGACTATCACTTTTTTCTCTCATTTTTTGTGCTCCTTCTTTTCATTTTGTTTCTTTTTCCTTCCTCCATAAAATTTCTTTCCTTATTTTATTATTCTTTTTCAAAAAAAAAAATTTTAATTTTTATGGTGTTTTTGGCATATATGAATTTTTTTGTTTAAAACCTTTTCTTACAAGTTTTGCACTTTCATACCCCCCCCATGCCTAAGATTTGCAATGTCCTCATTGTGACTTAGGGGATTTTTATTCAACTTAATTCATTCTTTAGAACAGATATTTTGGTGAGTGAATGGGTCGGGGTGACTGTTGCGGATGATTTCTAATCTCAGATGCAAGCACCTGAGGTGAAGTCGGTTGTCTTAAAGGGTGAACCTTAAGTGCACAAAGGTGTCAGAAAAGGTTTCAGGTTTTCAAAAAGAATGACGGCTACCTCTCGTTGAGCGCTGAGTTTTACGCCATCGGCTGGGTGCAATAAGCTCATGGGGAATGGAGGATAGAAGATGATTCAGCCAAATTAGTAGAAGTTACATCAATGAACGGTTTGAGTCTCTGACCGTTCACGATGAAAGGTTCTGAATCATGGCTGAGTGTACTGATTTCGACGGCTCCATTTCCAAAAATTTGTCGGACCAAGTATGGTCCGACCCACTTGGATCGCAGCTTCCCTGGGAAAAGTTTGAGTCGGGCATCAAAGAGTAGGACCTTCTGACCAGGATGAAAGATCTTTCTAGAGATATGCTTATCATGGAAGGCTTTAACCCGCTCCTTGTAGATTCGCGAGTTCTCATACACATCAAGACGTAGCTCATCGATCTCGCTGATTTGAAGCTTTCTGTGGCTTCCAGCCTTAGAAAGATCTAGATTACAACTCCGTACTGCCCAATAGGCTTTGCGCTCCAGTTCGACGGGAAGGTGACACACCTTCTCGTACACCATTCTAAAGGGAAACATGCCTAAATGGGTTTTGTGGGCGGTTCTATAGGCCCACAAGGCCTCCAGAAGTTGGGACGACTAGTCCTTCCTATGAGGCCGAACAGTGACCTGCAGGATTTTCTTGATCTCCCGATTTGATAGCTCAGCTAGACCATTAGTCTGGGGGTGATAACTAGTAGAGATTCGATGAGACACCCCGTATTTGGTCATCAGTGACCTGAACTGAGCATTTGTGAAATTGGTCCCCCCGTCTGAGATGATAGCACGAGGAATCCCGAACCGTGAGAAGATATTGTGATGAATGAATTTGAGAACAATTTTGTGGTCACAGGTTCAGGTCGGTATGGCTTCGATCAATTTGGACACGTAGTCCATAGCTAGCAGAATGTATTCGAAACCATCCGAAATAGGAAAGGGGCCCATAAAATCAATCCCCCAAACATTAAAGATTTCGCATACGAGAATCGGCTGCAAATGCATCATGTCACGATGGCTCATGTTGCCCAATGTTTGGCAACGACTGCATGCCTTGCAGTGATTGTAAATGTCCTTGAATAGAGTGGGCCAATAAAAGCCACACTGGAGGATTTTCGATGCGATTTTGTGCCCAGAGAAATGGCCACCGCATGCCTGGTCATGGCAGAAGGAAAGAATATCATTGACTTCACCTTCCGAGACAAATCTCCGGATGATTTGGTCGGCACCTATGCGGAAGAGGTACGGGTCTTCTCAAATGTAATATTTGGCATCAGAGCATAATTTGTCCTTCTTGGCCTTCGGCCAATCAGACGGGATCTGATGAGATGCTAAGTAGTTTACTATATCAGCAAACTATGGAAGTCTAGTACCAATAGTTAACAGGTGCTCATCAGGGAAATGCTCCGTGATGGGTCTGGAAGGGTTGATAATCTCAGAAGGAAGGTGGGACAAATGGTCAGCTATCACATTTTGTCTTCTCGCCTTGTCGCGAATCTCGAGATCGAATTCTTGCAACAGCAAGATCCATCGGATTAGTCGGGACTTCACGTCCTTCTTGGCAAGGAGATGCCTTACAGTCATGTGATCCGAGTAGATGATGACATGGGAACCCAGGAGATAAGATCAAAATTTTTCTAGGGCAAATACTATGGTTAGTAGCTCTTTCTCCGTAACTGTATAGTTACGCTGAGCCTCGTCAAGTGTCTTGCTAGCATAGTAGATGACCACGGGTTTCCCGTCAGCTTTCTACCCAAGAACCGCTCCTACAGTGAAGTCAGATGCATCGCACATGATCTCAAAGGGTTGAGACCAATCAAGGGATTGTAGGATCGGGTCCTGGGTGACTCGGTCACGGAGTTTCTCAAAGGCTTGAGTGCATTCCTTGGAGATTTCAAAGGGTACATCCATAGAGAGAAGAGTCATCAGGGGGTGCGCGATTTTCGAGAAATCAGGAATGAAACGACGGTAAAATCCGACGTACCCCAAAAAAGAGCGGATGTCCCTGATCGAGCTAGGCATAGGAAGGCAAGAGATTAGATCGACCTTGGCTCGATCCACTTGGATGCCTTTCTCAGAAATCAGATGTCCTAGGACGATCCCCTCAGGCACCATAAAGTGGCTCTTTTCCCAGGAAAGAACCAAATTAACGTCGATGCAGCGCCTGAGTATATGAACCAAGTGCTGGAGGCAATCATCAAATGATTCCCCGAAAACTGAAAAGTCATCCATGAAGACTTCCAGATAATCACCTACCATATCAGAGAATATGGCAAGCATGCACCGCTGAAAAGTTGCGGGTGCATTGCAGAGACCGAACGGCATCCTTCGGAATGCATACGTTCCGAAGGGGCAGGTGAACGTGGTCTTCTCTTGGTCCTCAGGATGAATAGCTACTTAGTTATAACCGGAGTACCCGTCAAGAAAGCAGAAGAATCGATTTCCCGCTAATTTCTTGAGAATTTGATCAATGAAAGGTAGTGGGAAATGATCCCTATTCATGGAGGAATTGAGTCGTCGGTAATCTATGCAGACTCTCCATGAGTTGGCTAATCAGGTAGGTATGACTTCTCCGGTTTCAGTCGTAATGGTGGTGAGCCCTACCTTTTTAGGCACAACTTGAATTGGGCTCACCCAATGACTATCGGAGATCGGGTAGATGATCCCTGCATCTAACCACTTGATGATCTCCTTTTTCACGACCTCTTGCAGATTGGGGTTCAAACGTCTCTGCATTTCACGGGAAGGTCGTGCGCCCTCTTCTGAATAAATATGATGTGTGCAATAAGAGGGACTTATTCCAGTCAAATCATCGAGAGTCCATCCAATGGCTCTGCGATGTTACTGGAGAACAGCAATCAGACGGGATTCCTATTCGGGAGTAAGCTTAGAATTTATAATCACAGGAAGGGTCTGATTAGAACCCATAAAGATGTATTTCAAATAATCGGGAAGGGGTTTCAGTTCAAGGACGGGGTTATTAGCAGCAGTGGGTGGTTCAGGGTAAATGTGAGGCTCAAGGGTAGGAGTTATGGGTCTGTCTAAATCTGGATTCGACTCCTCTGATTGCGGTTCAAGATCTTTCTATGGTTGATGAGGTATAATCAGGTCATTCTCAAAATGCGTTTCATCAACCAAAGTCCTGATATCACAAATCTGTTCGATGACACCGCAATTGATTCCTTGTTGGGCCTTAAATATATCAATTTTTAGGGTTTGATTTCCAAATTTGAGCTCTATTTGGCCCTCCTCACAGCTGATGTTGGCTCTAGCAGTAGCCAGGAAAGGTCTCCCTAGAATGATTGGCGTATCCCTAGGGTTCTCAGGTGCATCCATGTCCAAGACTATAAAGTCCACAGGAAAATAGAAATCCCATACTCTTACAATAACATCATCGAGAATCCCTTTTGGTGACTTTATAGATCGATCTGCTAATTGTAATGTCACCTCAGTCGATTTTAGCTCAGATTCTTCTAGGTGGTCAAGTAAGGATGTGGGTATCAGATTTATGGAAGCACCCAAGTCTAGCAATGCTCTGTCGAATTGGGTATCACCTATCTTGCAGGAAATCAGGGGAGTACCAGGATCTTTAGCCTAGGGTAGGAGTCTGCTTAGGATTACAAAGCTGGCTTTCTCTGACAGTACAATTGGACTCCCACTCTTGGTTTGCGGCTTACGCTGAGGTGTACACACATTCTTTAAGAATCGTGTGTAAGCCGGTACGTGGCGAATCACATCCATCAAGGGGATGTTTATTTGGACCTGCTCAAAGATCTTGACCAGGTCCTCCTCAGGAGCCACGAGCTTGGTTGTCTTCTTTCCCTTGGTCAAGGCCTCGGGAAACGAAACCTTGGTTGGTTCTTCTAGGATAGGTCCAGGTTTTTGATCTGGGATAGGGATAAGAATGTCTTGGATTTCTGTCCTAGGGTTGGGATTACTACTGATGAGAGCCTCATCATGAGCCATAACTAGCTCATTTTGACCCAATAAAGAAGATAAAAGCTCCTACATAACCTAGAAGAAGGCCTAACTTAAGGAACAAGTGCTCTGAGAAGAAAACATGAAATAAAGGTTAAAACTGCAATTTTACCATTGCAGTACGTAAACGGGATTTCTCAGAGGCAAAACATAGGTCAAATGGTATAAATGAAATAAAAAGGGGGTTGAGTCAATCAGAAATGGGTTCATGTGCAATCTAAGAACTAAATGACACTTGGTAACCCTAAAACAGACCCGCTTAAATTAACAAGGTTCCGGTCAGAACAAAAAGCAAGTAAACCCTCTACAAATCATGGAAAAACATCCTCTAGGGCTTAGAACACTTAATTTGGCCTTGGAACCTAGTTTGACCTAGATTAGGGTCCTAGCTCTTCAATTAACCTAATTTGGGTTTTTACGCAAAATATCCAGTCAAACAAGGTCAAACCTAAAATCCAACTTCACCATTGGATTCCTTAGGTCCAAATTAGGTTTGTACCAAAATTTGGACCTAAGGAGAGGTCATCTTGACCTACTTTGCAATTTAGTACACCCAAATCACAAATTGGTCCCTATCTTTTGAATACCTTTGCAAAGAGCCCCTAGGTTCTTCTCCTCCTTTGCAAACCGGTCCTGCCGCCATTGCTAGGGCAGAACCGAGCTCCGGCGAGGTTCGGAGAGGGATTGCTCTCTAATCCCTCAGAGATTCCCTCCCAGAAATGGGAGGAGGATTCTCTGAGGAATTCCCTTCCTTATAAAGCCAATTACAATCGCTGGTGTGAACCCAATCTCTCGTGCAAACGCACGAGAGATTTGGGTATCCACCTTCCTTCCATCTCCGGCGAGCCGGCAGCGTTGATTGCGCAGTCTCCACGCGCTGGTAGGTGCGGCCAGCACCTATAAAAGACACCCCAGACCCTGCCGCAGAAGGCAAGCTTGATTTGGCCGAGTGTCCACCCCCAATTCGTCTCCTCCTGCCCGGCCGAAAGTCCCAGCAAGCTCCGACGAGCCCCCCTCTCCTCCCTCTTCGCTCTGCCACAAAACCAGTGGCAGAGGTAGCTTCCTGACTTCCCTCCGCGTCGCGTAGTACCCGCGCACGCCGCCTCAGCCCCGTCGTCGCCGCCGTTCTCCCCCACTGGGAATCATCTTCTCCGGCGACAGCAGGTACTGCTGTCTGCCTTCCATCCCCTTTCGTCCTTACAATTAGGTTAGAACTCCTCTCCATCCTCTCCTCTCTCTTTTCCCCCTGTTATCTCATCTGATTACCCCTCGACCAACGCTGACCACCCTCATCTTTCACATCACCGACCGACCTCCGGCGAGCCGCTTCCACCATTCTAGCCCCCCACACGGCTCACCAACCACTTCGAGAGCTCCGCCTCACCACCAGGAACTCGCTCCACCCCACAACTGCCACTCCAGACCTCCATAATCACCCCCCGAACAACCCACCATCTCCGGCCACAGGTTGACCTAGGCACGCACGCCTAGGCCGGCCGGCAACCTGCAGCATTGTCCACCGCCTTCGCCGTGCCACGAAGAAGGTCTCTAGCTGATCTGATTGGGCCGAGAGGCTTGTTTTGTGCATGACAGTGTTTGAGCCGCTGCCGCCATGGACGACCTCTGATGAAGCTCCAACGAAGCTATAGGCATCAGGCTTCCCAGGCTGCAGATGCAAGAAACTCACGCGAGTGTCGCGAGGTGAGAGAGCCCAGCACAGAGCACCAGCAGAGCCATCCGCTTGGGCAATTGCATACGAGAGTCTGCGGGCGCGCGTGAAATCAGGGTGGAACCTTTAGTCCCACATCGTGGGATTGCAGCCCTCAGGTACGCTATAAATTGCATTTGTGCTTTAAGCCGGTTGCCTCCGTAAGCACAGGGGTGAGGTCCCTCACTGCCCTCACACACGCCTCGTCCGTGGCTTGACCTCGCGGATCTGGCTGATCCGACCCGACCTAGACCTACGCACTCCTCGCGCATCACCACTTGCCGGTGCGCCTGGTCCCGGGTACGATCCGACCCGATTATGGCTGTGGCTCTGGGAGAGCGTCCATGAACGAACTGCTTAAGAGAGAGACGCGCGGGTAGAGGGAGAAGGGTTAGGTTTTGCTCCTGTGCAGGCAGGCTGAACGTAGGAGAAGAAGGACTTGGCCGCTACAGAAGAAGAAAAGGCAAGCCAAAGAAGAAAAGGAAGAAGGAGCAAGATAGAGAAGAAGAAGAAAGAAAGAAGCCTTCGCAGGAGAAGAAGGAAAGAAGAAGAAGAAAGAGCAAGACACAGAGAAGAAGAGAGGCAAAGAAAGATTAGAAGATCAAAAGAAGAAGAAGAAGGCTTCGCAAGAGAAGAAAGAAAGTAGAGAAAGAAGCAAACGAAGAAGAAAACGAGAGACTGCAGAAGAAGAAGAAAGGGAGAAATACTTGTAAGACGTCTGATCTTGTGATCAAACGTCCAATTTCATATTTTTGTCCTAATTATTTTTAATTGCATACATTCACATTTGAATTGATATTTTGAGTAAATTAGAGTGGTCAATTACATTTTGACTAGTAGTAATTTCCATTTGCTCCCTGTGATCGACCTTGCATACTCCGGTCTTCGAGTAATAAAATTCTTTATATTTGTTTAGACGTTTTGTCGGTTATACTACAACGTGACATCCTTTAAACCCGCACAAAATCGTCGACAACAACTACCAGGCTTGGAGTGGTTTGGATAGGGTGGATCTTGGGTTTCCTTACCACTACGGGTTGTTACAGAATTCAGTCCTGCCTGGTTTTGGTTAGGGTTGGATAAGATGGGTTGCTGCTGATAGCCTGCAAAGGAAGTGGAAGCCTCCATCCTGTCGAGTGAAGGAACAGAGGGGGCCTGATAAATCATGTGTGCTTGGCTTGGGTTTGGGTTTACAGTGCGTCGCTGGGTCGGCACGTTATTCGGGTTAGGAAGAGGTTGAGAAGGAAGTGTACCCGGCTGGCAAGAATTTGCCAACTGGGCCAGATGATTTCAAACCTCTGTAAGTTCTTCCTTGTGTTGTTTCTTAATAGCCGCATTCGTTCTTTGAATGTCAGCCAGAGTCTGAAGGATGAGGGACATTTGGTCCTGATTTGGCCTTAATGAAAAAGTCGGGTTGGGCCGAGGCTGCGGCAGCTGGTAAGGACGAGGGGGTTGTGGACGGGGCTGAAAGGGCGGTCTTTGGGTTTGAGAATTTCCCACCCACTGGAAGTTAGGATGGTTTCGCCATCCAGGGTTGTAGGTGTTGGAGAATGGGTCATTCTGGATGGCGTTGAGGTCCTAGCAGGTCTGAGGAACCTCCAAAGAATCAGAGAATGGGGGAATGGAATTCCCCGGGCTGGTATAGAAAGGATCAGATGACCCTCCGATCCGAGAATCAGATGGGGGTGGATATGGATCCATCCCAGGAGAAGATTGGTGGAGAATGTTTTGCATAGTTTCCCGTGTGGAAGGAGGCTGTGTAAAGGAGCTATGCGCAGAGGTGGCTCACTGCAAGTGCTGAGTCAGCTCATCCACCTTCTTCTCAATGATGGAGACCTTGTCCAATCGACTGGCCATTAATTCCAGGTCGACTGATGCGGACAGGCCCTGCGTCTCGTGTGCTCCCACATGGTGTCCTCATGTTGGCCCATGATATTCCCTCCGCAAGTTGCATTGACGAAAAGCCTAATATCCTCACGGAGTCCCTGGTAAAAAGACTGGACTTGTTCCCATTTAGGAACTCCGTGATGGAGGCACTTTCTCATGAGATCCTGAAAGTGATCCCATGCCTCATGGAGAGGTTCTCCCGTTTGCTGAGTGAAGTGGGTAATCTGATGGCTCAAGGCATTGGTCCGACCAACGAGAAAGAACTTCAAAAATTCAGACTGGAGTTCTTCCCAATTGTTGATCGACTGGGTCTGTGTTTGATACCAATGAGCGGCCTTGTCCATAAGGGAGAAGGAGAACATCTTCATGAGGAGAATGTCCCGATTTTATGCATCTGACCCAAAAGTTTGGGCTAGATGCTTTAGCTGTTTGATGTGCTGGAAGGGGTCTTCAGAATTAAGCCCATGGAATTTAGGTATAGCATGAATCATATTGGGCTTTAATTCAAAATCAAGTCCTCCAGTCGGGATTCTGACTCGGGGCTCAATAGCCACCGCAATAGGATTATAATGGTCCCGCATCATAGGACGCTGCGGTGGGTGAACAAAGTTCTGGAAGAGGTCATTGAGTCCTTGGAGCTGGTGCTCCAGATTATTCTCTTCCTCAACTGGCTAAGCCATTGGGGAAGAAGAAGGTGAGTTGGGTTCGGAGTTGGAGGAGAGGTCGATGTGAAGTGTTGTTTTCTCAAACAAGGGCACTGAGGCTCGACCTCGAGGAGAGTGAAGTTCTAAAGGAGGTTTCGAGGACCTCCTACCAAACATACACTGTTGGAAGAGATGAGTTTAGCAGGTGCTGGACCCAATCGAGACACCCAAAATGTTGGGTGACTATAGAGGTGCGGGGCAGATGGACCCCTTTGATCAAAAGATCGACCACCTGAGAATTACCTGGGCAGCCAGAGAGGGTGAGTCCCGTGAAGACCCCTACACGGTAGGGCGTCCCCATGGGTTACAGGGTTTCCCCCACTCGACCTCTCTTGTCACTGAGTGTTAAGAACGTGGGCATCAGACGGATTTTTAAGACGTCTGGGAAGTGGCCCAGACGTCTGGTAATAAATTTTTTCGGCATACCGGGTTACGTCTGCACGCGTGCGCGCGCAGACTGCGCCCGCCGCCTTCGTCTTCTTTTTCCTCTCTCTTCCTACAGATGCACCATCCCTCTTCTCTCTCTCCCCGCGCTGCTTTATAAACCCTCGCCCTCTCCCTCACCCTCATCTCCTCCGCCTTTCTCTTCTCCTTCTCCTTGCCAGCGAGAGTGCGAGCGAGCGAGTGAGCGGTGACGGCAGCAGCGGCCGCGGCGAGCGTGCGGGGAGGAGGGTTGCGAGCGGAAGGAAGAAGCTCGACCGCGAGGGTTCGAGCTTGCCGGGGTAGCTAGAGCCGGCCGGCGGGGGAGCGGCGGGCGTGGGGTGTCGCAGAGGGGCTGCTGTAGCTCGGGCAGCAGGCGGACGGGGCGCGGCGCGGCCGTGCGTCGCGGGCGGAGAGCGAATCGAGCTCTGGTTCCGAGCGAACGGAGAGCGAATCGGACCCCATTCCGTTGCAGTCTTGGGGGTTGCGGAGGCGCGTGGGATTGCCGACTATGCCCCCAGTACTCCCGGTTTCGCTGGTAGAGTGGCTTTTTAATTTACTTAACAAAATTTGTTACAATTGTGGAACAATTAATAGAGTCTAGGGCATTGCATGAACCCTAGGACTGAGAAACTAGATTGAATGATAGATCCTAGGGTATTGCATGAATCCTAGGACTGGAAAACTAGATTGAATGATAGATCCTAGGGTACGGCATGAATCCTAGGACTGGAAAACTAGTGGAATATATAAATATTGTAGTCTTGGAAAAGTGGAAAGGAAATGATAACTGCCTGTAAATGGATTAACAGCTGCCTGTTATGAATGAATCAATACGATTAAGAACATGGGGTATATAAATATAAAACTGGAACGGTGAAACCCAAAATGGCCAAACAAAAAGAACATGAACCCTACAGGGAATTAGGAGTAGAACTCCTGGAAAGAGAATGGAATGGAATTGAGAAAGTGAAACGTGGAAGTGTGTTGTCTCTTGGGTACGTGGTACCAAAGAGAGCACACATTACCTCTTAGTGTAGAGGGGAGCTTGCCGCCCTCAGGTTGAGACCGGGTTGGGTTTGGCCACTGTACACCGACTTGTTGGCTCTCGCGTACGCAATACTGAGGAGAGCTACTAGTGTAGGGAGAGTACTAGCTACCCCACGGGCCCCGGGGTTCTGTTAGCTCACCTACACCGACTAGTTAGGCCCACTGGGCAAACCAGGGTAGTCAGGCGAGGGTGCGCGGACTGTGGAGGGGTAGGTCCCCTGTTACTGAGAGGGCTCTGCCCTATACTGGTTCCATGCTATGCTTTGGGTGCACCCGTTAACGGAAACGACTGACGCGTACCAGTGCGGGGTAGCTACCCGTGCATTTATCGTGCGTGCCGTAGTCATCGTTACGTCTGTCAGCGACCTTGGGGTGGTTGACTGAGGGTAGGACCACCACGGGGGACTCTCCCGGCCAGGAGAGCACCACGTGTCACTTCTACTTTTTGGAAAAGACTGCAATCAAGATCGTTCCCACGAGGAACATTCGAGATCAAGAGAAGGATCTGAGAGATAAATCAATAGTGAAATAATAGAAAGACGTAAATAAAGAAAGTAAAAATATAACAGCTACTGTACACTCTACTGCTGCTTTAACTTTTAGTTGCCACTCTACTCAGCGTTTCGCTGACGTGTTCCCCCCATGTTACCTTTTCAGGACCAGATGTTGAGGGGCCAGAGTCAGCGGCTGCGGAGGACGTTGTGCCTAGTAGGGTCCAGTAGGGTTACCTGTATGACTTTCTGTACTTTTCTTCCATTGTAGTGAGTAGTTTTCTTTGTTACTCCCTGTACTTTCTTTACCGAAAACTTTATGTTATGTACATGTTTATTTCCCTTCTGTTGTGGTGGTGTATACTGTAGTACTTCCTTTTCTTATTGCTGTATTTTGTTACTGCTAGTTATATTCATGGTGAACGTGGTTTATTTTACTGCTCTTTTGGTTACTTTCTCGTTGGACGACTATGTCTTGGTATTAGTCGAGTCGGTACGATTCTTGTGTCTTGTAGGGATTCGGGAATTGGGTCGTTACAAGATGGTATCAGAGCAAGGTCATCCCGAGAAGTGAACCAATTGACTGGAAAATAGCCAATTCACATGTCTGTGACTAGAGTAGCCACCACAACATTTCTTTTAGCATGAGCTCTTAGACTTTTTCGTTAGATATCATTCCATATTGACGTGTTTCCGTTCTATTTCGCGTCTCCTTGCAGGAGATGCCTCGTCGCGGGACTAGCGAGGTGAGCCGCGGGCACGGCCGAGGACGAGGTCGGTGAGGTGGGCGTACTGCGGTCGATGCCTCAGTGGACTAGCCACTGCTCCTGGGCATTCAGGCCCAGGACCTCACCCAGCTGATACGGGACATTGTGCGAGAGGAGCTCCACCCACCGCCCTGAGCGCCTCTCCTTGGGGCTGCAGAGGGGGAGTCCTCTGTGGGACCACGAGACGGACGTGGCACTGGACATGGGGGAGGGGATGGGCCGCCACCGCCCCCACCTTCCTCCGACACTTCTGTGCACGAGGCTCCTTTACCTGGAGGTGCTCCAGCATCTCCACTGCAGTGCCACTTCGAGCTCTTCGGGCAGTTCTGGAAGCTGAAGCCCCCCTCCTTCAAGGGGGATGAGGACCCGACCAAGGCAGAGGATTGGCTCGAGCAGCTTGAGAAGGTTTTTGACACCCTTCGCCCCCCGGTGGAGTGCCGCGTGGCCTTTTCCACATACTAGCTGGAGAGTGCGGCACACAGGTGGTGGAGGGCGGTCAGGGGACAGGAGAGGGACGAGCCGACCTGGGACCGGTTCGTCACCCTCTTCTGCGAGCAGTACTTTCCCCAGACGTGGCAGGACTAGAGGAGGCGAGAGTTTCACACTCTCCGCCAGGGGACGATGACCATGAGCGCGTACCGCACGTGTTTTTTGGAGCTGTCCCGCTTTGCAGCGACAGCGGTAGCCACTGAGGAGGAGCGCCTTTGGAGGTTCACCGAGGGGCTCCGGCCTACGATTCGGGGGTATGTCAAGCCCCTAAAGCTGCCTACGTTTTCGAGGGTGGTGGAGGCAGCTATGACCTACGAGGAGGCCAACCCGTCCGTGCGAGACACTGACGGCGGGCGGAAGAGGCCGTTCCAGCCAGACTTTTCACAGGGTCGGCGAGAGAGGAGACACGTAGCGTCCGCAGGAGAGCCGTCACGTTTTGCAGGGCCATCAGTGGCCTTTGGGGGCCCTCGACAGGGGCCAGTCGCCAGCATCAGACCCCCGCCCAGCCGACAGCAGGGACCCACTGAGGGTAGGAGTCGGGTTCCCCTCTGCTACCAGTGTGGCCAGCCGGGCCACATCAGGAGGGACTGCCCGTCTAGGGCAGGAGGTCAGCAGATACTTCCCGCGTCGAGCACTGGAGGGCGTGTAGGAGGTCGCGGTTCCCAAGCGCGAGGAGGAGGACAGCAGTGACGCGGAGGGTACCGGCCAGCACCTACCCGTCCGACGCAGAGTGTGGTTGCTTCGTCCGCACCAGAGTTGAGGGGCGTATCGACGCCCTGACACACAGGGATGCCAGAGCTTCGGGATCGGTGGTGGCAGGTATGGTTTCAGTTTCCGGCAGACTCGTTTACACACTTTTCGATTCCGATGCTACGTACTCGTTTATCACAGCCAGTTTCGCAGTTAGTTTGGGCCAGGATTATATGCTGTTAGAGAATCCGTTCGCAATCAGAGGTCCGAGTGGTCAGCTGATTGTAGCTGAGGAGGTGTACACGGGTTGCGAGGTCAGTATTGGGGGACATAGCCTGCCAACTGACCTGGTTTTGATTCAGATGGAGGACTTTGGCGTAATTTTGGGGATGGACTGGCTGTCCGTTTACCACGCTTTGGTGGACTATTTTGAGAGGAAGATCATCTTCTCCATACCGGAGTTGCCTTGTTTCGAGTTCCACGGTCAGCCAGTGGATGGAGGCGTCAGGTGCATTTCGGCACTTCGGGCGGCGAGACTTTTGAGCCAGGGGTGTGAGGGCTTCCTAGCTTGTGTGGTGGCAGAGCCCATCCCTGTGGCAGACTTCCAGAACATCCCGGTGGTCAGAGAGTACCCTGACGTGTTCCCAGACGAGTTACCAGGACTACCGGCCGAGTGTGAGATCGAGTTTGAGATGTCACCGGTACCAGGGACCAGCCCCATCTCCACCGCACCGTATAGGATGGCACCACTTGAGCTACAAGAGCTCAACTCTACGTTGTAGGATCTTTTGGAGAAGGGCTTTGTGAGGCTCAGTGCGTCTCCCTGGGGAGCCCCGGTACTCTTTGTAAGGAAGAAGGATGGTACCCTACACCTTTGTGTAGACTACGGACAGCTGAATAGGGTCACCATCAAGAACAGATATCCGCTGCTGAGGATTGACGACTTGTTTGACCAGTTGCGAGGTGCCACGGTATTCTCCAAGATCGACTTGAGGTCTGGATACCACCAGTTGAGGATCAGGGAGGTAGACGTCTCGAAGACAGCTTTCCGCATCCCGTACGGACACTACGAGTTTTTGGTCATGCTGTTTGGGCTGACCAATGCCCCCGCTGCTTTCATGGACCTGACGAACTGGGTGTTTAGACCGTACTTGGACCAGTTCGTGGTAGTATTTATTGATGATGTACTCATCTATTCTCGAGATCAGATGCAGCACGGACAGCACTTGCAGATGGTTCTGGACACACTGAGACGACGTAGGCTGTACGCCAAATACAGCAAGTGCGAGTTTTGGTTGAGGGAGGTGACCTTCTTAGGTCATGTGATCTCTGGGGATGGCTTGGCGGTGGACCCAACCAAGGTCGAGGCAGTGCTCAGGTGGGAGAGACCGCGTTCAGTCACTGAGATTCGTAGTTTCCTGGGACTGGCAGGCTACTAGAGACGATTCATCAGAGGTTTTTCACAGATTGCGCGTCCTATGACACAATTGATCCGGAAGGACGTGCCCTTCACTTGGACAGACGCCTGTAAGGCATGTTTTCAGGAGCTGAAGGAGAGGTTGACGTCGGCTCCCGTGCTCACCATCCCTGACAGTAGTGGCGGGTTCGTTGTGTACACGGACGCCTCCTTGCAGGGGTTAGGGGGTGTGCTCATGCAGAGGGGTCACGTTGTCGCTTACGCTTCGCGGCAACTGAAGCCCCATGAGCATACCTACCCTACCCATGACCTGGAGCTGGCAACTGTTGTCTTCGCGCTGAAGACCTGGAGGCACTACTTGTACGGTGAGACCTTCGAGATTTTCACAGATCACAAGAGCCTCAGATACCTTTTTGATCAGAAGGATCTCAACATGAGACAGAGTCTTTGGTTGGAGCTCCTGAAGGACTATGACTGCAGCATTTCCTACCACCTGGGAAAGGCCAACGTGGTGGCTGATGCCTTGAGCCGGAAGGCGCCCGCACACTTGGCCAGTTTACAGTTACAGAGTTGGAGCCTTTTGGAGGAGATGGGCAGTTGGCGACCCCTAGAGTTACGGGGGTACTGTGGGGCAGTGACTGTGACACGACAAACTAGGCCAGAGCTGATAGACCGCATCATCACAGGACAGATGGCTGATCCGTACTTGTAGTCCTTGCGCGACAGAGTACTGTCAGGAGACCCAGGGGACTTCTCTTTTACAGACCAGGTGCTGCGCCTGAGGGGACGGTTGTGCATTCCCAGAGACGAGGAGCTATTGAGAGAGCTCCTGACTGAGGCACATGGTTCCAGATTCACCATACATCCTGGAAACACGAAGATGTACCATGACTTGAGACGCGAGTTTTGGTGGAGGGAGATGAAGCGGGATGTGGGTGAATTCGTGTAGCAGTGTTTAGTGTGCCAGCAGGTGAAAGCCGAGCATCAGAGGCCTGCAGGGCCGCTACAGCCGCTTCCAGTGCCAGAGTGGAAGTGGGAGAGCATCACCATGGACTTGGTGGTGGGCTTACCTGTTACCCAGCGAGGACACGACACAGTCTGGGTAATTGTGGATAGACTGACGAAGACGGCACGATTCTTGCCGATCCGAGTCACTTTGGGACCAGCATAGTTGGTAGAGAGGTATATCCGTGCCGTTGTATGTCTACACGGAGTTCCGTGGGAGATCGTATTCGACTGGGATACCCTCTTTACGTCCCAGTTTTGGGCTAAGTTTCAGCAGGCCCTGGGGACGCGATTGAGATTCAGTACAGCTTACCACTCCCAGACTGTCGGACAGTTTGAGCGTGCGATACAGACACTTGAGCACCTTTTGCGTGCCTATGTACTGGACTGGAGGGGCTCTTGGGAGGAGCACTTGCCCCTGGCGGAGTTTGCATACAACAACAGTTATCACTCGAGCATCGGTATGGCTCCCTACGAGGCTCTGTACGGACGGAGGTGTATGGCACCCTTGAGTTGGGTTGAGGTGGGGACCAAGTGGGAGGTTGGCCCCACGTTGATCTGGCAGAGTCAGGAGGGAGTCGAGAAGATCCACAGGTGACTCCGCACTGTCAGGAGCAGGCAGAAGAGCTACGTGGATCGGAGACGCAGAGAGGTGCAGTTTGAGGTTGGGGACCACGTCTTCCTTCGTGTTTCGCCCATGAAGGGCTTGCAGCGGTTTGGTGTGAGAGGGAAGCTTGCGCCGAGGTTCGTGGGGCCCTTTGAGGTCCTGGAGCGGGTTGGACCTGTTGCTTATAGGCTTGCCCTCCCTCCTCAGCTTTCTGGTGTGCTCGACGTGTTCCACGTGTCCAACCTCAGGAAGTACGTCGCCGATCCTAGTCACGTCCTGAGTCACGAGAGCTTCGAGCTGGGCGACGACCTGACCTACCCCGAGCGACCAGTACAGATTCTTGATAGAGCCGTCCGCAGTTTGAGACGAAAGCAAGTACCCCTGGTGAAGGTTTTGTGGAGGAGCCAGCGGTACGAGGAGGCTACCTGGGAGCTTAAGGCGGCGATGCGGGAACGGTACTCGGAGCTCTTCACTGGTACGTCTTTTCGGACCGGCTTCGGTCCCCTTTGAGTTTGTTATGTTTATATATGTTGTTCTTTCCCGCACCCTAGTTAGCGCAAGTTTCGGGGATGAAACTTCCTTTGAGTTTGTTATATTGTTAAGAACGTGGGCATCAGAAGGACTTTTAAGATGTCTGGGAAGTGGCCCAGACGTCTATCCAGACGTCTGGTAATAAATTTTTTCGGCGTACCGGGTTGCCTCTGCATGCGTGCGCACGCAGACTGCGCCTGCCGCCTTCGTCTTCTTTTTCCTCTCTCTTCCTGTAGACGCGCCGTCCCTCTTCTCTCTCTCCCTGCGCTGCTTTATAAACCCTCGCCCTCTCCCTCTCCCTCACCCTCATCTCCTCCGCCTTTCTCTTCTCCTTCTCCCTGCCAGCGAGAGCGCGAGCGCGAGCGAGTGAGCGGCGGCGGCAGCAGCGGCCGCGGCCAGTGTGCGGGGAGGAGGGTTGCGAGCGGAAGGAAGAAGCTCGACCGTGAGTGTTCGAGCTTGCCGGAGCAGCTAGAGCCGGTCGGCGGGGGAGTGGCGGGCGTGGGGTGTCGCGGAGGGGCTGCTGCAGCTCGGGCAGCAGGTGGACTGGGCACGGCACGGCCGTGCGTCACAGGCGGAGCTCGAATCGAGCTCTGGTTCTGGAAAATTTTCCAGAATCAGACGTCTGGACTTACGTCCAGACGACGCCGAAGATGTCTGGAGGACTGTCCAGATGTCTGACGGGTAAGATATTTCTTATCTTCTCCTTTTTACGCGTGTACGGCCATGCAGCAGTCCACCGCGACTTCTTCTGCGCTTCGTCGTGCTAAGAGCAGGTGTACGTGTGCGCAGGTCCTGCTCGGGAGGGCGCAAGGGCTTGCCATCCCACGTAAATCAGACGTCTGGCCGTAGTACTAGACAACAGAAAGGACCTCCAGAATCTAGGGTGACAATCGGACATCTGGAAACCAAGGCCAGACGTTCCAGTGGGCTTCTGGACGTCTGAAGGGCTGCGCAGAACTGAGGTACGACCGATCCACCTTTTAAGACGTCTGGAAGATGTTCCAGACTTCTGACTTTGGACAGTTTCGTCGTTTTTGACCCGTTTAGGGCTCGTTTGGAGTCCGTTTTCCGCGTTTCGAGTTGCGTTCTTTCCAGAATAAATTCCTCTATCCGTTTACAGTAATTGTATACCATTTTGAGAAACTCCTTGTGATTGATCCTTGTGTTAGGACCCCGTTCTGTTGCAGTCTTGGGGTTGCGGAGGCGCGCGGGATTACCGACCACGCCCTCAGTACTCCCAGTTTCGCTGGTAGAGTGGCTTTTTATTTTACTTAACAAAATTTGTTACAATTGTGGAACAATTAATAGAGTCTAGGGTATTGCATGAACCCTAGGACTGAGAAACTAGATTGAATGATAGATCCTAGGGTATTGCACGAATCCTAGTACTGGAAAACTAGATTGAATGATAGATCCTAGGACACGGCATGAATCCTAGGACTGGAAAACTAGTGGAATATATAAATATTGCAGTCTTGGAAAAGTGGAAAGGAAATGATAACTGCCTGTAAATGGATTAACAGCTACCTGTTATGAATGAATCAATACGATTAAGAACATGGGGTATATAAATATAAAACTGGAACGGTGAAACCCAAAATGGCCAATCAAAAAGAACATGAACCCTACGGGGAATTAGGAGTAGAACTCCTGGAAAGAGAATGGAATGGAATTGAGAAAGTGAAATGTGGAAGTGTGTTGTCTCTTGGGTACGTGGTACCAAAGAGAGCACACATTACCTCTTAGTGTAGAGGGGAGCTTGCCGCCGTCAGGTTGAGACCGGGTTGGGTTTGGCCACTGTACACCGACTTGTTGGCCCTTGCGTACGCAGTACCGAGGAGAGCTACTAGTATAGGGAGAGTACTAGCTACCCCACGGGCCCCGGGGTTCTGTTAGCTCACCTACACCGACTAGTTAGGCCCACTGGGCAAACCAGGGTAGTTAGGCGAGGGTGCGCGGACTGTGGAGGGGTAGGACCCCTGTTACTGAGAGGGCTCTGCCCTATACTGGTTCTGTGTTGTGCTTTGGGCGCACCCGTTAACAGAAACGACTGACCACGTGCCAGTGCAGGGTAGCTACCCGTGCGTTTATCGCGCGTGCCGTAGTCACCGTTACGTCTGTCAGCGACCTTGGGGTGGTTGACTGAGGGTAGGACCACCACGGGGGACTCTCCCTGCCAGGAGAGCACCACGTGTCACTTCTACTTTTCGGAAAAGACTGCAATCAAGATCGTTCCCACGAGGAACATTCGAGATCAAGAGAAGGATCTGAGAGATAAATCAATAGTGAAATAATAGAAAGACGTAAATAAAGAAAGTAAAAATACAACAGCTAGTGTACACTCTACTGCTGCTTTAACTTTTAGTTGCCACTCTACTCAACGTTTCGCTGACGTGTTCCCCCCTTGTTACCTTTTCAGGATCAGGTGTTGAGCAGCCAGGGTCAGCGGCTACAGAGGACGCTGTTCCTAGTAGGGTCCAGTAAGGTTACCTGTAGTACTTTCTGTACTTTTCTTCTACTGTAGTGAGTAGTTTTCTTTGTTACTCCCTATGCTTTCTTTACCGAAAACTTTATGTTATGTACATGTTTATTTCCCTTCTGTTGTGGTGGTGTATACTGTAGTACTTCCTTTTCTTATTACTGTATTTTGTTACTGCTAGTTATATTCATGGTGAATGTGATTTATTTTACTGCTCTTTTGGTTACTTTCTTGTTGGACGACTAGGTCTTGGGATTAGTCGAGTCGGTCCGATTCTTGTGTCTCGTAGGGATTCGGGAATCAGGTCGTTACACTGAGATTCCAGGTACACAAGAATGGGGATCTTGACCTCTTAAGTCTACCACTTTTAATTTATGATCAAGGTGCTTAGGTTTTCACTTGAACTTTAGGCTTTTTGAGTGCAAAGAGTGACCTAAGTTGAAGGTTGGTTGACCCTAGGTGTCAACTTCACCTGCTTGTTCTTGAGAGCTTATTAGGTCCTGTCTTTTAGGGTTCAAGTGTTTTTAGATAGCCAATTACTTAGGTTTTTTCTGAATAGGTATTTTCAATCAATGGCTTAGGCACACTTCTTTTGGATTTTCTCAATTCTTGATTAAGGAGTGTGTCTCTAAAACCTTAATGTTGAGTCTTATGTTGGCTCTACTTTGGTCCAGTTAGCTCTTTGTTGGGTAATTAGGGCTCAGGCAAGAAGGTGTTAGCCCTTAAATACCCTTGATAGTGTGCTCAGGAATAGTGATTTTGAATCGTGCAGCTGTTACTAGGTATGAAAGACAGGTTATACCTATATTGCTCATTCTTTTCTTTTTCTTCCTCTTTAGAATTTAGTGGTTAATAGTGAGAGGATTACTTGTCCTTGGAGTGGTTGTTGTGCGGTTGCTTCTTGATTTTCCTGTATCTGCACACAAAAGAGAGAAGAGATTATTAGAAACTCACAAATAGAGACTTCATAGTTTCTAGAATAGCCGTTGCTACCCGGCAATGGCGCCAAAAATAATAGCGGTCATCTCGGCAGCTGTTGGGTTTATGTTATTATGGTTTACAATCGTTGCAGTACAAACCGGCTACTAGATTACTATTACAAATTTTTACTCGGAAACAGTTTTCCCGAAGTCGAACTCAGGGAGCTACTGGAATTGTAGAAATATAAAAGTTCTCTATTAGGTTACAAAAATAAGAGAGAGAGAGGGAGTTCTCTTGGCTTCTTCTTCTCTCTTCCTTTTCTTTCTATCCTTCTTTTTCTCCTTCTCTTCTTTTTCCTGCAGAGTCTTCCTTTCTTCTTCTTTCTTTTCTTTTCTTCTTCTGCGACTGTGGTAATCTTCTTCTTCTTCTTTTTCTTCTCTGCTTCCTTCTTTCTTTTCTTTCCTTACAGCTCCTCTTCTTTCATTTTCCTTCTTGTTTTGGCCGCTGCCCTTTCGTCGTCTGATGCAGTGGTCAGATGACTTAACTGTGGGTTTGCTACAGTGCCTTTCTTCTCTTCTTTTGTTTCTCTCCTTCGCTTCTTCTTCTTCAGCTGCCCGGAGCGGCTAAGGCTTCGGCCACCTCCCTTCTTCTTTTCTTTCCTTCCTTCTTCTCCTTCTGTTCCTACACGCTCACATAAGAGTTAGAGCAAAACCTACCCCTACCCTTCCCCGCGTCTCTCACTTTCTCAGATTTCTCTCTTGGGACCGCTCTCCCAGAGCCGGGTAATCGGGTGCGGGTATCGCGCCCGGGACCAAGCCCACCGGCATGCGGTGGTGGGCGAGGAGTGCGCAGTTTGGGTAATTGGATCTGGCCTAGACTCGCGGGGCGTGAGCGTGGGCAAGGGCGAGCGAGCGCGTGGCGCACAGCGTGTGGGAGAGGGACCTGACCCCTATGTTCGAAGGCGAATAGCCTAAGACACTTTTCTAATTTAAGTGCGGGCACTTGGCCACGCACTTCCGAGGTGGGACTAAAGTCCCACCTCCCAAATTGGCTCTTGCAGCTGAGGAAGCCGTAGGCAATTGTAGCAGCTCGTGAGGACTTCGCCCCAGCTGTAGACCTAGGTGTGTTCGCAGAGGCAACCCGCGCGACCTGGGGTGTGCACCTGGGCTGGAGAGCGCTTGCAGCTGCAGGTGGAGGAGTTGCAGCAGCTCAGTAATGGCGGCGAAGGGGCTCTGACTTGAAAACAGGAATACGGCCTCTCGGCCCAGTCAGAAGATGCAGGGAGCTTCGGCGGAGTGCGGCAAAGGTAGTGCGGGTGGTGGCGAGGCGTGAGGCCGCGTGTGGAGGTAGCCCTAGGTCGGACTGTGTGTGAGAAGATGGGTTTGTTCGGGGGGACGTCGGGCGGTGGTTGGCAGTGAATTGGAAGGGGGGATTGGTTGAGTGGAGTGTGGGGAAGCTTCTGGGGTAGTCGGCGAGGGTTGAGGAGGTCTTTGGAGGTGGGATGGGCTCGCCAGAGAAGGTGGTCGGAGACGGAGCAGTCGGAGGTGGAAGTCGCATGCGGTGGAGTAAAAAGGTAAATTGAGAGAGGGAAAATGTAAGGGAGGAGGAGAGGAAGCTATTTACCTAAGTTTTAGACGAAGGGGGAGGGCGGAGCAGCCGGCTCGTATCTGCCGGAGCTGGAGAAGAAGGAGCCCTGGAGGAGGAATGCGGCGACGAGGAAGCAGGCGGAGTGCGTCGGCGGGTACAGCACGGCACGAACGATGGAGCAAGGAGAACCCTGCTACAGGTAAGGCAGCAGAGCGATGAGGAGGAAGAGGAGGAAGTCGCCGGAAGCTTCGAGCCTTCTGACGGAGGAGGAAGGGATTAAGTGGGAGGTTTTCTCTGTCAAAGAAGAGTTAAAGGAACTGGCAGGGGGTATCGGTCCTTATAAAGGGGCAGGCGCAGAAAGAGGGGCAGGTTGGCGTCGTGCCAGCCTCGCCGGAGCATGGCCGGAAGGGACACCCATACCTTCCGTGCGTTTGCACAGAAGGTATGGTGGCTGGCAGAGAGCATGGCTGGGTCCCTGCGACGGAGGACATCGCAGGGAACCCCGCTTCTGCTTTGCAGGGCGGTAACCCTTCTTTACGCGGCGCCATGCTCCGCGCAAGGTCGCCGGAGTATGGTGCTGCGCAGAGTTTGCGGGGAGGACCGTTCTGCAAAGAACGATGAAAAGTTGGGGGCCAAAATGCAAGTGTTTTGAAAGATAAGGGTCAAAAACTAAATAAAGAGGACCAAATTGTAAAGTCGGCCAAGGAGGTCTCTTCTTAGGCTTAAGTTTTTATACAAGACTAATATGAACCTAAGGATTTTAATGGTGAATTTTAATTCTAGGTTGGACCAAGTTTGACTGGCCAATTCGCGTAAAAACCCAAATTAAGTCATTAATTGGGCATGGTTCTCTTTTTAGGTTAAAATAGGTTTCTAAGGCCAAATTGAAGGTCCTAAACCATATAGATTATTTTTATATGAATTTTAGAGGGATTAGTTGATTTTTATCCTGCCTCGAACCTCGTGAATTGAAGTGGATTTGTTTTAGGGTTATAGAATGTCATTTAATTTCTTGAAGTTATAACCCTTTTTAGATCAGATCATCCCACTTTCCTTCTTATTAGGCTTGTTTGACCTGTGTTTGGACCCTTCATTACCCTGTTCACCAACTGCATTGGTGAAATTACAGTTTTACCCCTTATGATTTGTTTTCTTCTTAAACTTAGAATTCTCTGAGTTAAGCCTTTCTTTGGGTCATGTAGGAGCTTTTTCTCACATATTTGGGTTAGATTGTGCTAGTTAGGGTTCATGATGAGGTTCTCATCATGCCTCAGTTAGGAGCCCCCTCGACAACTCCTTTTCTCAAGGAATGCACAAGCGTCCCCTCATACGTGATGAGTGGCTACTCATCATAGCTAAAAAGCTAAAGTTAAGCTAGAAACTAGGTTAAACAATACCAAATTAACTCATAAAAAGGGTTAAGTGTGCGAATCAAAGAAAAAGACCTAAAACATTAATTTTGTGTTAAAATTGCATAATTAGGTCATAAAACAAGATATTCTTGAGAAAAAGGTCAAATGATGATCGAAGTCTAAATTGAACTTACAAACAAGTTTAAAAGCTCAAATAAAAAATGTAATTAACTTCCTAAATTTTCAATTAGGCATATATAAAAACTTGAAGGCATTTGGACATCATTAAGGTCTTGAAATTTAGGATTTACATTTAGGTCCTTTATGCATTACATTGCCTTCATTAGAAAACTTCGTAGGACCTATTTGTAACATGCAGGGACCTTTCTGTAAGCCCTTAGGGACCATTCAGTTACTACCTTCTACCACTTACGGGCTCTTGTGCAAATCTTCTACCCTTTCGCATAAGGGCCTCCCTGCAATTTACCCAAAAGAAACCCGACACCTGCCGCTTCCCCTGCGTGCACTGTAGCACGCGAAGAACACGTGCATCCTTGACCGTCCATTCTCTCATTGATCTTGTTCTGCAGCTCGATCAGATTCGAAGCAACGCGTGTGCTCACCCCAACCCCAGATTCCATCCTACGGTCTGATTTCAACTTGGTAGTCCACGTGCTTCTCTCCTTCCATCCTCACCGTCGGTGCCCTTGTTGAGTAATCTCACTCGCGCGGTGCCTGGAATCACGGCAATCGCTGCTTAAGCACCTCAGTGGTCGCCTGCACAAAGGATCGCCTCGTCTCCTACTTCCTTGAGAGCGATCCTTTCTTCCCCTCCAGTTCTCCTAATCCATTCACACGCTGCACCTGTGACAGAGGTGTAGTTTTTCACCTCCTTTTCCTCCTCGTCGCTACGGATGACATACGCCTGAGGATGACCCAGAAGCTTCACTAGCAGGTTTTTCATTCGTTGGAGCTCCCCCTCTGTTCTTCCTCCTTAGCCGCCGGCTAAGGACCCACAGGTCCCATTCTTCCTGTTAGAATAGTTTTACTGCTTTTTAGGTTAGCTTTAGTAGTAGTTAGGTAGGTTAGCAATAGAGTTAGAATTAGAATTACTGGTGATTTGTTATACCTGTTGTTGAGGACGTTGATCTGGTTGTTTAAGAGTGTTACATTGTAGTATAGTCGAAATAGCGTTCAAAACAGATATGATTTTATTACTCAAATATATTCTGAGGTCGAACACAGGGAGCAAATGGAATTCACACACTAATCTCAACAATAAATGCAAATTGAACACATAATACTACTCAAAATCTAATTAGGAGAGTAAAGCATGAGTATATGAAGAGTAAAAATAATTGTAGATAAAATAATGGAGAGCATATGAAAATTGGACATCTGATTGCAAAGTCTTGTGTTACAATGCCTAATTTCTCTTTCTTTGATTCTTCTTCTTCTTCTCTGCCTTTGCGATCTTTCTTCTTTAGTTTCTTCCTTCTTCTCTATCTTCTCCTTCCTTCTTCTTCTTTCTTCAGCTCCTGCCTTTGGCCTTCAGCTTTAGCCTTCTCTTTTTCTTCCCTTCTTCCTTCAGCCCTACTCTTTCTTTGAATTCGACTAACTGTTGAAGGTCGACTCCTCAGAGCAAAACCCCCCTTCCCCTGTGCAGCTCTCCTCTCTCTCTCTTAGGTTCCTCTCTCCCAGAGCCACACAGATATTCGGGTAATCGGGTTGGGTGAGGAGTGTAGGTCGAGTCGAGTCAGCCAAGTCTGCTTGGGCAGTGCTACGGACGAGATCGGGTCGGGTGAGAGGGACCTCACCTTGTGGATCTAGGGCGAATAGCTACAGGCACAAAATCAACTTATGCAGGTGCGAATGCCCCTTCGTTTCTAAGGTGGAACTATCCGCGCCCCTCTTCTTGCATGCCTGCAGCCGATGTTGTTGCTTCCAATTGCCTCAACTGCTGAGGCTCTCAGCTGCAATTGAGGTCCTGGGTACGTGCATGAAGTGATTCCGCACAGCCTAGGCTTGAAGCCTAGGCGTAGCAAGGCTTGGAGCGGCTTGGAGCTTGCTTCAAGCTCGGCAGCAATAGCGGATGAGGCTTGATACATGAAATCAAGAGAATGGCCTTTCAGCCACGTCAAATCGTTCAAGGAGTGTCGTCGGAGCACGGCGGATGTGCTGGGGGATGTGGCATGGCGTGTGGGTGGCTGTGGTGGTGTATCTAGGTCAAACTCTGTGCGTGTGCATGGGTGTGTTCAGTGAGGTGTTTGGGTGGTCGATGAAGTGAATGGAGTGAGGGGAAATGACCAGGGAGGTGCGATGGAGGTGCGTAGCGGTGGAAGCACCTCGTCGGAGGTATCGTCGGAGATGTAGGAGGTGAAGGTGAACAGCATTGTCGAGGGGTTGAATTGAGAATTAGAGAGTGGGAAACTAACCTACGAGTCTAGCTAAACCTAACTAGCTATTCTAATGGACGAAAGGGACAGGGGACCCACACCGGTATGGTTGCCGGCAGTGGGGAAGACGATTTTCCGTAGATGAGGCGACAACGAAGACGGGGTAGAGGTGATGTCGACCGGTATTGCACGACATGGATGACTGAGAAGGAGTTAACCCAACCATTGGTATTGTGGTTGGGCGACGAGAGAGCGAGGGAGAAGCAGCTGGAGCTTGTGGAGATTGTGGCTGGCGAGGGAGAGACGAATGTGAGGGAATCCGACCCAATTTCAAGCTGAGAGAATGCGGGAGGATCTGTGGCTTCTTAAATAGGTCTCTGAAAGGCGGTTAGGGCTTGGGAAGAAAGCTCACCGGACTTGGAAGCTGCTAGGATACCCATATGTTATGACCCTGGCATCAAACGTCGTTTAAGCCATTTGGGAGTACGTCCAGACGTCTGGTCAGACGTCTGGAAGCCTTCCCAGACATCTAAAATTTAATTTTTTCGGCGTACGGGTTCGCGTCTACGTGCGTCGCCCTCCTTTCTTCTCTTTCCTTCCTCCTTGCAGGCGCAGCCATCTTTTTCTCTCTCTCTCCCCACAGCAGCCTTCAAATACCCCCCTCTCTCCTCTCCCTCACCCTCACTCCACCGCCTTCTTCTTCTTCTTCTTCCTGTTAGTGAGAAAGTGAGTGGGCGTGGGCAGCAGCAGCTGCTGCCGTGAGTGCGTGGGGAGGAGAGGTTGCTGCGAGAGGGAGAGAGAGCTAGATCGCTAGGGTGCGAGCTCACCGGAGAAGCTAGGGCCGGCCGGTGAGTGCGCAGCAGGAGTGTAGTGCTGGGGAGGAGCTGCTGCAGCTCAGGCAGCAGGCGAGCGCGGCGCGACACGGCCGTGCGCAGCAGGCAGAGGGCGAAGAGGTCCTGATTCTGGGAAAATTTCCCAGAATCAGACGTCTGGACATACGTCCAGACGACGAGAGAGACGTCTGGAGGAAGGACCAGACGTCTGAAAGGTACGATATTTTACCTTCCTTCTTCCTTCGCGTGTACGGCCATGCAACCGTTCCGCCGAAGGGTTCTGCATCGTTTCGTGTTGAGGACGGCTGCGTATGTGTGCAGGTCTCATTCGGGAAGGAGCAAGGGCACGCCATCCTACACAGATTGGACGTCTGGGCACAGCACCAGACGACGGAGAGGGTCTCCAGACGTCTGGAGTGACAGTCGGACGTCTGGAAACTAAGTCCAGACGGTTCAGCGGGATTTTGGACGTTTGAAGGATTGCGTAGATCAAGGTATGACCTGAGTCATCGTTCTGGAAGATGTTCCAGACGTTAGATTTTGGGCAGACTTGTCATTTTTGGCCTGTTTAGGATCCGTTCGAAGTCTATTTTCCACGTTTCAAGTTTCGTTCTTCTCAGATTTAGTTCCTCTACCTGTTTACAATATTAGTATCCTATTCTGAGTAGCTCCTTGTAATTGATCCTTGCGTTAGGACCCCATTCTGTTGCGGCTCTTAGGGTTGCGGAGGCGTGCGGGCTTGTTGATCACGCCCCCAGTACTCCCGATTTTGCGGGTAGAGTGGCCCCTTTAATTATTTATCAAAAATTATGCACTTGGGAAATAATTAATAGATTTTAGGGTATTGCATGAATTCTAGAACTGAAAAACTAGATTGAATGATAGATCCTAGGGTATGGCATGAATCCTAGGACTGAAAAACTAGATTGAATGATAGATCGTAGGATATGGCATGAATCCTAGGACTGGAAAATTAGATTAAATATATATATATTGCAGTCTTGGAAAAGTAGAAAGGAAAACGATAACTGCCTATAATTGGTTAACAGTTGCCTGTTTATGAATGGATAATTACTGTTGAGAACATGGGTCGAAATGATGAAACCTAAATTGGCTGAGTTAAAGAAAAATGGGCATGAACCCTACGAGGAATTAGGAGTAGAGCTCTTGAGAGGTGAATGGAATGGAGTTGGGGAAGTGAGTTGGCCCTTGAGTACAGAGTACCAAGGAGAGCGACTGTCCCCCTGTTTAGTGCAGAGAGGAGCTAGTTGCCCCAGGGACCCGGGGTTAGGTCTGGCTACTTTGTATCGAATTTTGACCCTCGTGTACACAGTACCGAGGAGAGTTACTAGTGTAGGGAGAGCACTAACCACCCCACGGGCCCCAGGGTTCTGCTAGCCCTCCTACACCGACTTGTTAGGCCCACTGGGCAAACCAGGGTAGTCAGGAGAGGGTGCGCGGACTGTGGAGGGTCAAGACCCCTGTTTGGTTACTGTGGTGGGGCTGGACCCCTGTTACTGAGAGGGCTTGGCCCTATATTGGTTCCGTGCTGTGCTTTGGGGCGCACCCCTTAACGGAAACGACTGACCATGTACCAGTGCGGGGTAGCTACCAGTGCGTTTATCGCGCGTGCCGTAGTCACCGTTATGCCTGTCAGCGACCTTGGGGTGGTTGACTTGGGGTAGAACCACCACGGGGGACTCTCCCGGCCAGGAGAGTACCACGTGCTACTTCTACTTTTCGGAAAAGACTGCAATCAAGATCGTTCCCACGAGGAATATTCAAGATCAAGAGAAAGATTTGAGGAATAATTCAATAATGAGTAAATGGAAAAATAAAGAAAGAGATTAAAAATATAACTGCTACTATCCACCTTACTATTTTTCTTAGCTTTTGGCTGCCACTCTACTCAGCGTTTCGCTGACGTATCACCTTTGTCACCCCTTTCAGGACCAGGTGTTGAGCAGCTAGAGCTGGCGGCTGCAGAGGGAGTTGGGCCTAGTAGAGCCCAGTTGTCTTACTCGTGTCGTACCTACTGTACCGTTTCTTTTGTGTAGTGAGTATTTTCTGTTACCACTGTACTCTTTTAATGTAAGCATCATGTTTATGTACCTGTTTATTTCTTTAGTGTTGTGGTGGTGTATACTGTGGTAGTTCTTTTCTTTACTACTGTATTTTGTTACTGCTAGTTATATATATGGTGAATGTGGTTTATTTTACTTCCCTTTTGGCTACTTTCTCGTTGGACAACTGGGTCTTGGGATCAGTCGAGTCGGTCCGATTTTCGTGTCACATAGGGATTCGGGAATCGGGTCGTAACACCATATCTCTCATACGTTCGCATAAGAGATTGGGAGGGAATCAGATCTCAAATGAGGGTTCAGACGAGAGAGGATTTCTCAGAGAATCTCCCTTCCAATTTTGGAAGAGATTCTCTGAGCAATCAGGGAGAACTCTCCTTCCAAAGCTCGCCGGAGTAGGATTTCTCCGCTATAATGACAGAGGGACCTGATTGCAAAAATGATGAAGAAGCTAGGGGGTTGTTTGTAAGGGTTTCTGAAAGATAGGGTAGAAATGTAATAAGGCTGAACCTTTTTGCAAACTAGGTCAAGGCAAGCTCATCTTGGGTCCAAATTTTGGTACAAACCTAATTTGGACCTAAGGAGTCCAATGGTGAAGTTGAATTTTGGGTTTTACTATGTTTGATTAGAAAATTTATGCAGAAACCTAATTTTGGGCAAATATCTATTTGAGACCCCAATCTAGGTCAAGATGGGTTCTAATGGCCACATTAAAGGTTCTAAACCCTAGAGAATATTTTTATGTGATTTTTAGAGGATTTATGTGAATTTTATCCTGACCATAACCTTGGTTAATCAAGTGGGTCTATTTTAGGATTTCAAGAAGTCATTTAATTCACAGAACTCACACAAACCTTTTTCTGTCAAATCCAACCTACTTGTTATCTTATTAAGACCATTTGACCTTTGTTTAGCCCTTGAGAAAGCCCGTGGTTGAACTGCATTGATGATAAGCTGGTAAAATTACAGTTTTAACCCTAGTTTCTTATTTTACTCTAAAAAAGGTTATGCAGTGAATTATGACCTTCAGTTGGTTATGCAGGAGCATTTATTCTCTCAATTGGGACAATATGAGCTAGTTAGGGCTCATGATGGTGTTCACCTCTGATTACGAACGGATTCTCTAATAGCAAATAATCCTGGCCCAAACTAACTGCGAAACTGGCTGCGACAAACGAGTGCGTAGCGTCGGAATCGAAAAGTGTGTAAACGAGTCTGCCGGAAACTGAAACCATACCTGCCACCACCGAGCCCGAAACTCTGGCATCCCTGTGTGTCAGGGCGTTGATACGCCCCTCGCCTCTAGGTGCGGACGAAGCAGCCACACTCTGCGTCGGATGGGCAGGTGCTAGCCGGTACCCTCCTCGTGACTGCTGTCCTCCTCCTCGCACCTGGGAACCGCGGCCTCCTGCGCGCCCTCCAGTGCTCTGCGTGAGAAGTGTCTGCTGACCTCTTGCCCTAGACGAGCAGTCCCTCCTGATGTGGCTCGGCTGGCCACATTTTTAACAGAGGGGAACCCCACTCCCGCCCTCAGTGGGTCCCTGCTGTCGGTTGGGTGGGGGTCCGATGCTGGCAACTACCCTCTGTCGAGGGCCCCCAAAGGCCATGGATGGCCCTGCAAAACGTGACGACTCTCCTGCGGACGTTACATGCCTTCTCTCTCGCCGGCCCTGTGAAAAGTCTGGCTGAAAGGGCCTCTTCCGCCCGCTGTCAGTGTCTCGCGTGGACAGGTTGGTCTCCTCGTAAGTCATGGCTGCCTCCACCACCCTCGAAAACGTAGGCAGCTTCAGGGGTTTGACATACCCCCGAATCGCAGGCCGGAGCCCCTCGGTGAACCTCCAAAGGCGCTCCTCCTCAGTAGCTACCGCTGTCGCTGCAAAGCGGGACAACTCCAGGAAACGCGTGCGGTACACGCTCACGGTCATCGTCCCTTGGCGGAGAGTGTGGAACTCCCGCCTCCTCTGGTCCTACCACGTCTGGGGAAAGTACTGCTCGCAGAAGAGGGCGACGAACCGATCCCAGGTTGGCTTGTCCCTCTCCTGTCCCCTGACCGCCCTCCACCACCTGTGTGCCACACTCTCCAGCTGGTACGTGGCAAAGGCCACGCGGCACTCCACCGGGGGGCGAAGGGTGTCGAAAATCTTCTCTAGCTACTCGAGCCAGTCCTCTGCCTCGTTCGGGTCCTCATACCCCTTGAAGGAGGGGGGCTTCAACTTCCGGAACTGCCCGAAGAACTCGGAGTGGCGCTGCAGTGGGGATGCTGGTGCACCTCCAGGCAAAGGTGCCTCGTGCACAGAAGTGTCGGAGGAAGGTGGGGGCGGCGGCGGCCCATCCCCTCCCCCGTGTCCAGCGCCGCGTCCGTCGGGTGGTCCCACAGAGGACTCCCCCTCCGCAGCCCCAGGGTGAGGCGCTCGGGGCGGTGGGTGAAGCTCCTCTCGCACAATATCCCGTATCAGCTGGGCGAGGTCCTGGGCCTGGATGCCCGGGAGTAGTGGCTGGTCCATTGAGGCGTTGGCAACGGCACGCCCACCTCGCCGACCTCGTCCTCGGCCGCACCCGCGGCCCGCCTCACCAGTCCCGCGACGAGGCATCTCCTGCAAGGAGACGCGAAACAAAACGGAACACGTCACTATGGAATGATACCAAACGGAAACGTCTAAGAGCTCATGTCAAAAGGTATGTTGTGGTGGCTACTCTAGTTATGGACATGTGAATTGGTTATTTTCCAGTCAGTTGATTCACTTCTCGGGACGACCTTGCTCTGATACCATCTTGTAACGACCCGATTCACGAGTCCCTACGAGACATGAGAACCGGACCGACTCGACTAATCCCAAGACCTAGTCGGCCAACGAGGAAGTAACCAAAAGAGCAGTAAAATAAACCAAATTCAACATGAAATATAACTAGCAGTAACTGATGAGAACCTCGTCATAAGCCCTAAACTAGCACCATCTAACCCAGATTTGCAAGAAAAATCTCCTACATAACTATAGAAAGGCTTGACTCAGAGAGATTTTGAGTTTGTGAAGAAAACAAGAACTAAGGGGTAAAAATGCAATTTCACCAACTCAATCTGAGAACATGGTAACTCAGGGTCCAAACTTAGGTCAAACCAACCTAATAAGAACAAAAGTGGGATGAATTGATCCAATAAAGGCTACAGCAACTCCAATGAATTAAATGACATCCTGTAACCCTAAGAACAAACCCACTTCAATTCACGAGGTTTGAGGCAAATAAAAAATCGAATAAATCCTCTAAAATTCATATAAAAATAATATCTAGGGTTTAGAACCTCCAATTTGACCTTAGGAACCCATTTTGACCTACATTGAGAACCAGGCCCAATTAATGACTTAATTTGGGTTTTTACGTAAATTGACCAGTCCAACAAGGTCTAATCTAGAAATAAAATTCACCATTAGAATCCTTAGGTCATAGTTAGTCATGTATAAAAACTTGAGCCTAAGAAGAGACCTTCTTGACCAACTTTATATTTTTGTCCTCATCCATTACTTTTTGACCCTCAACTTTTGAAACCCTCGCATTTTGGCCCCTAATTATTCTTCATTCTTTGCATTTGGGTCCTCCCTGCAAAACCCAGAGCAGCGCCATGCTTCGCGCAAAGTGCTGCGCAGGGTGAGGGAGACCCTCTGCCAAGACAACCGGGGGTTCCCTGGGATGTCTGCTGTCGCAGGGACACCTCCATGGTCTCTACGGTTGCCCATACCTCCCGTGCGAATGCACGGAAGGTATGGGTCTCCATCTCTGGCGTCCTTCGGCGAGGGAGGCACGTCGCCTCCCTCCGCCCTCCTCTCTGATCTCACCTCTATAAAAGCCACCTCCGTCTGCCGCACTCAGCAGCTAGGTTTTGACAGAGAAACACCCCCTCCTTCCTCTCTTCACACCCCGGCAGAAGCTCTCCAGCTCCGGCGGTTCTTCCTCCTCCTCGTCGTCGCTCTGCCGCACTACCAGCAGTAGAGCCGCCTTCGCTCGCTCTTCCCGCGTAGCGCCGTACCCAGCGCGCGCTCTCCCGCCCTCTCCTCGCCGCCGCCCCCTCTCTCTGGGCATCTTCTTCTCCGGCGATAGTTGAAATGACTGCCGCCCTGCTCCGTCCCCCCCTCGTCCCTCCAAGTAGGTACAGTTCTTTCCTTTCCTCCCTTCTTTCTTTTCCCTACTTCAATTTGCTCAACCACTCTTCGACCGCGCCTGATCGCCCTCACCTTCTCCATCTCTGGCCAACCTCCGGCGACTCGCTCCCATCATTCCACCACCCCACACAACTCGTCGACTGACCCAAAACCTCCGCCTCATCACGCTGAGCCACTTCCACCCCTTCATTCCTTGTCATTTACCACCTAAAGACCCCCTCGAACACACCCATTCCCCCAGCCACAGTCCGACCTAGGGCAGCCCCTGCACGTTGGCCCACGACCTGCCAAACCCCGCACCACCTTCGCCATGCCACGGCGAAGGTCCCCCGCTTGTCTGATTAGGCCGAAGGGCCGTATTGATGTGAACAGGTTACCTGCCCTTCGCCGCCATTGCTGAGCAGGTGGAGCTTCTTCCGCCTGCAGCTGCAGCTTCGCTCTGCCCAGGCTTGACTCTCCAGGACACGCACTTCGCTCCCAAGCAGCTGCCCAGGCCTGCAGCTGGGGTGAAGGCTTCGCAGCAGCCGCGACTGCCTGTGGCTTTCTCAGCTGCAGGCGCCAAATTGGGGTGGGACATTTAGTCCCACCTCGGTGGATTCTGAAGCCGCGCACACGCATAAATGCAAAAAGTGCTATAGGCTTATCGCCTCAGCACACGGGGTGAGGTCCCTCTCACCCGCTTACCCGACCTCGTCCGCTACCACCCCCCGCAGACCTGGCCCGACCCGCTTACCCGACCTGCACTCCTCGCCCACCACCGCACGCCGGTGGGCCTGGACCCGGGCACGACCCGTACCTAATTACCCGGCGTCTCTGGGAGAGCTATCCTAGGAGTGAAATTTGAGAGAGAGAGATGCGGGGGAGGGTAGAGTAGGTTTTCGCCCTGACCCAACTGTGAGTGTGCAGGCACAGAAGAAGAAGAAGAAGAAGAGAAGGCAGACCGCAGAGGAAGAAGGAGAAGAGAAAGAAGGAAGGAGTAGCCAGAGCCGTGGCTGCTTGAAGCAAAGCAGAAGAAAGGCAAAGAAGAAGAAGAAGAAAGAAGGAAGGAGGACGCACTGTAGCAGAGGCTACTTAAGTCGTTTGATTGAAAAATCAGACGACGCCTTGAAGAGGAAGAAGAAGAAGAAAGAAAAAGAGCAGGCATCGCAAAGAAGAAAGAAAGAAGAAGAACAGAAGGAAGAAGACAAAGAAGAGAGAAGCAGAACACGAGGAGAAAGAGAAGAAGAAGCTTGGAAGAAAAAGAAAGAAGAAATAAGAAGAAGGAAGAAGACTGAAGAACCAAAGAGAAGAGAAGGGAAGAAGACAAAGACGAGAAAGAAGAGAAGAAGAAAAAGCCAACAAGAACAATCCCTCTCTCTCTCTTTCTTTCATTTTTGTAATAGAAACTTTGTACTTCTAGAATATAGTTTGCTCCCTGAGTTCGACCTCGGGAAAACTTTTATTTTTCGAGTAACAAATTGTATTAAACTGGTAACCGCTCCTCTATACTATACTACAACGAAATATTAGAAATATTAGAACTATAGACGAGAGTAGCAGCCAGTAACAAAATACAGCAGTAAGAAAAAGAACTACAACAGCATGTACCACCACAACAGTAGAACAACATTTATAACATAACAAGAACTACGAGGAAAGAAAAGTACAGAGGGTAACAAAACTACTCACTACAGTGGAACAAAAAGGGCGCAAAAGAACAGTGGTAACTCTACTGGACCCTACTCGGCCCAGCGTCCTCTACAGCCGCTGACCCTGGCTGCTCAACACCTGGTCCTGAAAAGTAACGAGTGTAACACGTCAGCGAAACGCTGAGTAGAGTGGCAGCTAAAACTAAAGAAGCAGTAAAGTGTACAGTAGCTGTTTTATTTTCTTTCTTCCTTTATTTACGTCTTTCTATTGTTTCACAATTTATCTATTTCTCAGATCCTTCACTTGATCTCGAATGTTCCTCGTGGGAACGATCTTGATTGCAGTCTTTTCCGAACAGTAGAAGTAACACGTGGTACTCTCTTGGCCGGGAGAGTCCCCCGTGGTGATCCTACTCTCAGTCAACCACCCCAAGGTCACTGACAGATGTAACGGTGACTACAGCTCGCGCGATAAACGCATAGGTAGCTAACCCGCACTGGCACGCGGTCAGTCGTTTCCGTTAACGGGTGCGCCCAAAGCACAGCACGGAACCAGTACAGGGCAGAGCCCTCTCAGTAACAGGGGTCTAACCCCTCCAGAGTAACCAAACAGGGGCCTTGCCCCTCCACAGTCCGCGCACCCTCGCCTGACTACCCTGGTTTGCCCCAGTGGGCCTAACAAGTCGGTGTAGGAGGCTAGCAGAACCCCAGGGCCCGTGGGGTAGCTAGTGCTCTCCCTACACTAGTAGATCTCCTCGGTACTATGTACACGAGGGCCAGCAAGTCGGTACAAAGTGGCTAGACCTAACCCCGGGTCCCTGGGGCGGCTGGCTCCACTCTGCACTAAACAGGTAATAGGTGCTTCCCCTGGTACTACGTACCCAAGAGACAGCACACTACCACGTCTTTCTTTCTCAGTTCCATTCCTTTCTCTTTCCAGGAGTTCTACTCCAAATTCCCCGTAGGGTTCCAGCTCTTTTAACTCAGAACATCTAGGTTTCACCTTCCAGTTTCACGTTCTTACAATCCATGTTCTCAATCACATTTATTTATTCATAACAGATAGCTGTTAAATCAAATTACAGGCAGCTATTTATTCCTTTCCACTTTTCCAAGACTGCAGTATTCATATATTCTACTAGTTTTCCCATCCTAAGATTCATGCCATACCCTAGGATCTATTATACAATCTAGTTTTCCAGCCCTAGGATTCATGCAACACCCTAGGATCTATCATTAAATCTAGTTTCTCATTCCTAGGATTCATGCAATGTCCTAGGTTCTATTTATGGTTCCATAGTTTAACAGATTATGCTAATAAACTTAAAAGCCACTCTACCAGCTATAACGGAAGTACTGGGGGCGTGGTCGGAAATTCCGTGTGCCTCCGCAACCCCCGAGACTGCAATGGAACGGGGTCCTATCACAAGGATCAAACACAAGGAGTTTCTTAAAATAGTATGTAACTGCTGTAGATCGGTAGACGATTTAATTCCGAAAAGAACGCAACTCGAAACACGGAAAACAGACTCCGAACGGGCCCTAAACGGGTCAAAAATGACGAAACAGTGCAAAATCAGACATCTGGAACCTCTTCCAGAAGTCTTAAAATGAGGATCAGATGGTACCTTCACTCTGTATAGTCTCTCAGACGTCCAGAAGCCTGCGGGGGCGTCTGGCCTAGTTCCCAGACGTCCGATGGTCACCCCGGACGTTTGGAAGTTTTTCCCGTCGTCTGGCACTGCAGTCGACATCTGATTCGCGTTGGATGGCAAATCTCAGAACCTGCGCGTACCCATTCCTCGCTCTCAGTACGGACGGTCGAAGAAAAGGAGGAAGTACGAAAATAACTTACCTTTTAGGTGTCTGGACAGTCCTCCAGACGTCTTCCCCGTCGTCTGGTTGGAAACCCAGACGTCTGATTCTGGAAAACTTCCAGAATCAGAGCGCTGCTCGCCCTCCGCCCGCGACGCACGGCCTCGCCGCGCCTCGTCCGCCTGCTGCTCGAGCTACAGCAGACCTCCCACGTCACTCCGTGCTCGTTGCACCCCCGCCGGCCAGCTCTCGCTGCCCCGACAAGCTCGAGCCCTCAAGGTCGAGCGCCTCCTCCCTCGCGCAGCACCTCCTCCCACACTCACCGCGGCTGTCGCTGCCGCCGTTCGCTCGCGCTCACACTCGTTGGAAGAAGAAGAAGGAGGAGCGGAGGTGATGAGAGTGAGGGAGAGGGTGAGGCTTTTTAAGGCCGCGTGGGGAGAGGGAGAGAGAGAGAACGCAGACTGCGGTCGCAGGAGGAGAGAGGGAAAAAGAGAGAGGTGCGGCGGTTGCGGGTCTGCGCGCGCCTGTGAGCAGACGCAGCCCCGCGTGCCACCCAAATAAAATCCCAGACGTCTGGAAGGGGTTCCAGACGTTTGGGCCACCTCCCAGACGTCTTAAAAAAACGTCTTGGAATGCGTTCGTAACAGCCGGGGGATCTCAATCTCTCCAAAATTCTGAGGGTTACAACCACCCCTGAGGGGCCAAAGCACCCAAAAGCGACCTCTTAAGGACAACAGGAACCATGGCATCTTATTCGGTGCTTAAATCACATTTAAAAAGATTATTCAATTGTAGTATAGTGCGAGAATACATCAACAAATAATATTTATAAATTCCGGTGAGTACCAGGTCGCTCGCAGGGAGGCAATCTCAAATTTAATAGAAGCTTTTCAATAAAACTAGTTCTAGCAGGTATTTATATATGTTGCCTTCTTTCGAGTTTCACGGACAGCCAGTGGACGGAGGCTTCAGGTGCATTTCGGCACTTCGGGCGGCGAGACTTTTGAGCCAGGGGTGTGAGGGCTTCCTAGCTTGTGTGGTGACAGAGCCCAGCCCTGTGGCAAACTTCCAGAGCATCCCGGTGGTCAGAGAGTACCCTGACGTGTTTCCATACGAGTTACCAGGACTACTGCCCGAGCGTGAGATTGAGTTTGAGATCTCACTAGTACCAGGGACCAGCTCGACCTCCACTGCGCCATACAGGATGGCACCGCTTGAGCTACGAGAGCTCAAGTCTCAGTTGCATGACCTTTTGGAGAAGGGCTTCGTGAGGCCCAGTGCGTCTCCCTGGGGAGCCCCGGTACTGTTTGTGAAGAAGAAGGATGGTACCCTACGCCTTTGTGTGGACTACCGACAGCTGAATAGGGTCACCATCAAGAACGGATATCCGCTGCCGAGGATCGACGACTTGTTTGACCAATTGCGGGGTGCCACGGTGTTCTCCAAGATCGACTTGAGGTCTGGATACCACCAGTTGAGGATCAGGGAGGCAGACGTCTCCAAGACAACTTTCCTCACCCGGTACGGACATTACGATTTTTTGGTCATGCCGTTTGGGCTGACCAATGCCCCCACTGCTTTCATGGACCTGATGAACCGGGTGTTTAGACCGTACTTGGACCAGTTCGTGGTGGTATTCATTGATGATGTACTCATCTATTATCGAGATCGGACGCAGCACGGACAGCACTTGCGGATGGTTCTGAACACGTTGAGACGGCGTAAGCTGTACGCCAAATACAGCAAGTGCGAGTTCTGGTTGAGGGAGGTGACCTTCTTAGGTCATGTGATCTCTGGAGACGGCTTGGCGGTGGACCCAGCCAAGGTCGAGGCAGTGCTCAGGTGGGAGAGACCGCGTTCAGTCACTGAGATTTGTAGTTTCCTGGGACTGGCAGGCTACTAGAGACGATTCATCAGAGGTTTTTCACAGATTGCGCGTCCTATGACACAATTGATCCGGAAGGACGTGCCCTTCACTTGGACAGACGCCTGTAAGGCGTGTTTTCAGGAGCTGAAGGAGAGGTTGACATCGGCTCCCGTGCTCACCATCCCTGACAGTAGTGGCGGGTTCGTTGTGTACACGGACGCCTCCTTGCAGGGGTTAGGAGGTGTGCTCATGCAGAGGGGTCACGTTGTCGCTTACGCTTCGCGGCAACTGAAGCCCCATGAGCATACCTACCCTACCCACGACCTGGAGTTGGCAGTTGTCGTCTTCGCGCTGAAGACCTAGAGGCACTACTTGTACGGTGAGACCTTCGAGATTTTCATAGATCACAAGAGCCTCAGATACCTTTTTGATCAGAAGGAGCTCAACATGAGACAGAGACGTTGGTTGGAGCTCCTGAAGGACTACGAATGCAGCATTTCTTATCACCCGGGCAAGGCCAATGTGGTGGCTGACGCCTTGAGTCGGAAGGTGCCCGCACACTTGGCCAGTTTACAGTTACAGAGTTGGAGCCTCTTGGAGGAGGTGGGCAGTTGGCGACCCCTGGGGTTACGGGGGCACTGTGGGGCAGTGACTGTGACACGACAGACTAGGCCAGAGATGATAGACCGCATCATCACAGGACAGATGGCCGATCCGTACTTACAGTCCTTGCACGATAGAGTACTGTCAGGAGACCCAGGGGACTTCTCTTTCACAGACCAGGTGCTATGCCTAAGGGGACGGTTGTGCGTTCCCAGAGACGAGGAGCTGTTGAGAGAGCTCCTGACTGAGGCACTTGGTTCCGGATTCACCATACATCCCGGAAATCCGAAGATGTACCACGACTTGAGACGCGAGTTTTGGTGGAGGGGGATGAAGCGGGATGTGGGTGAATTCGTACAGCAGTACTTAGTGTGTCAGCAGGTGCAAGCCGAGCATCAGAGGCCTGCAGGGCCGCTACAGCCGCTTCCAGTGCCAGAGTGGAAGTGGGAGAGCATCACCATGGACTTGGTGGTGGGTTTACCTATTACCCAGCGAGGACACGACGCAGTCTGGGTAATTGTGGATAGACTGACGAAGACGGCACGATTCTTGCCGATCCGAGTCACTTTGGGACCAGCACAGTTGGCAGAGAGGTATATCCGCGACGTGTACGACTGCACGGAGTTCCGCAGGAAATCGTATCCTACCGGGATACCCGCTTTACGTCCCAGTTTTGGGCTGAGTTTCAGCAGGCCCTGGGGACGCGGTTGAGGTTTAGTACAGCTTTTCACCCCCAGACGAACGGAGAGTCTGAGCGCACGATACAGACACTTGAGAACCTTTTGCGTGCCTGTGTACTGGACTGGAGGGGCTCTTGGGAGGAGCACCTGCCCCTGGCGGAGTTTGCATACAACAACAGCTATCACTCGAGCATCGGCATGGCTCCCTACGAGGCTTTGTACGGACGGAGGTGTACGGCACCCTTGAGTTGGGTTGAGGTGGGGACCAAGTGGGAGGTTGGCCCTAGGTTGATCCGGCAGAGTCAGGAGGTAGTTGAGCAGATCCACAGGTGACTCCGCACTGTCAGGAGCAGACAGAAGAGCTACGCAGATCGGAGACACAGAGAGGTGCAGTTTGAGGTTGGGGACCACGTCTTTCTTCGTGTTTCGCCCATGAAGGGCCTGTAGCCGTTTGGGGTGAGAGGGAAGCTCGTGCCGAGGTTTGTGGGGCCCTTTGAGGTCCTGGAGCGGGTTGGACCCATTGCTTACAGGTTTGCCCTCCCTCCCCAGCTTTCTAGTGTGCACGACGTGTTCCACGTGTCCAACCTCAGGAAGTACGTAGCCGATCCCAGTCACGTACTGAGTCACGAGAGTGTCGAGGTGGACGACGACCTGACCTACCCCGAGCGGCCAGTGCAGATTCTAGACCGAGCCGTCCGCAGTTTGAGACGAAAGCAAGTACCCCTGGTAAAGGTTTTGTGGAGGAGCCAGCGGTACGAGGAGGCTACCTAGGAGCCTGAGGCGGCAATGCGGGAGCAGTACCTGGAGCACTTCGCGGGAACGTCTTTTCGGATCGGCTTTGGTCCTCTTTGAGTTTGTTATGGTTATTATGACGTTTTTCCCGCACCCTAGTTATCGCAAGTTTCGGGGATGAAACTTCCTTTGAGTTTGTTATATTGTTACAAACGCATTCCAAGACATTTTTTAAGACGTCTGGGAGGTGGCCCAGACGTCTGAACAGAAGTCTGGAACCCCTTCCAGACGTCTGGGATTTTATTTGGGTGGCACGCGGGGCTGCGTTTGCGCGCAGGCGCGCATAGACCCGCAACCGCCGCACCTCTCTCTTTTTCCCTCTCTCCTCCTGCGACCGCAGTCTATGTTCTCTCTCTCTCCCTCTCCCCGCGCAGCTTTAAAAAGCCTCGCCCTCTCCCTCACTCTCATCTCCTCCGCTCCTCCTTCTTCTTCCAGCGAGTGCGAGCGCGAGCGAGCGGCGGCAGCGACAGCCGCGGTGAGTGCGGGAGGAGGTGCTGTGCAAGGGAGGAGGCGCTCGGTAGTGAGGGCTCGAGCTTGCCGGGGCAGCGAGAGCCGGCCGGCGGGGGCGCAGCGGGCATGGAGTGACGCGGGAGGTCTGCTGCAGCTCGAGCAGCAGGCGGACGAGGTGCGGCGCGGCCGTGCGTCGCGGGCGGAGGGCGAGCAGCGCTCTAATTCTGGAAGTTTTCCAGAATCAGACGTCTGGGTTTCCAACCAGACGACGGGGAAGACGTCTGGAGGACTGTCCAGACGTCTGAAAGGTAAGTTATTTTCGTACTTCCTCCTTTTCTTCGACCGTCCGTACTGAGAGCGAGGAATGGGTACGCGAAGGTTCTGAGATTCGCCATCCAACGCGAATCAGACGTCTGGCTGCTATGCCAGACGATAGGAAAGACTTCCAGACGTCCGGGGTGACCATCGGACGTCTGGGAACTAGGCCAGATGCCCCCGCAGGCTTCTGGACGTCTGAGAGACTATACAGAGCGTAGGTACCATCTGATCCTCATTTTAAGACGTCTGGAAGAGGTTCCAGACGTCTGATTTTGCACTGTTTCGTCATTTTCGACCCGTTTAGGGCCCGTCCGGAGTCCGTTTTCCACGTTTCGAGTTGCGTTCTTTTCGGAATTAAATCCTTTACTCGTCTACAGTAGTTACATACTGTTTTGAGAAACTCCTTGTGTTTGATCCTTATGATAGGACCCCGTTCCATTGCAGTCTCGGGGGTTGCGGAGGCACGCGGGATTTCCGACCACGCCCCCAGTACTTCCGTTGTAGCTGGTAGAGTGGCTTTTAAGTTTATTAGCATAATCTGTTAAACTATGGAACCATAAATAGAACCTAGGACATTGCATGAATCCTAGGAATGAGAAACTAGATTGAATGGTAGATCCTAGGGTGTTGCATGAATCCTAGGGCTGGAAAACTAGATTGTATGATAGATCCTAGGGTATGGCATGAATCCTAGGATGGGAAAACTAGTGGAATATATGAATACTGCAGTCTTGGAAAAGTGGAAAGGAATAAATAGCTGCCTATAATTTGATTTAACAGCTGCCTGTTATGAATAAATAAACGTGATTGAGAACATGGATTGTAAGAACGTGAAACTAGAAGGTGAAACCTAGATGTTCTGAGTTAAAAGAGCTGGAACCCTACGGGGAATTAGGAGTAGAACTCCTGGAAAGAGAAAGGAATGGAACTGAGAAAGAAAGACGTGGTAGTGTGCTGTTTCTTGGGTACGTAGTACTAGGGGAAGCACCTGTTACCTGTTTAGTGCAGAGCAGAGCCAGTCGCCCCAGGGACCCGGGGCTAGGTCTGGCCACTTTGTACCGACTTGCTGGCCCTCGTGTACGTAGTACCGAGGAGAGCTACTAGTGT
Source organism: Thalassia testudinum (assembly GCA_037157565.1). NCBI lineage: Eukaryota > Viridiplantae > Streptophyta > Magnoliopsida > Alismatales > Hydrocharitaceae > Thalassia > Thalassia testudinum. Next base: position 179,631,881 of record JAZHRO010000036.1, on the reverse strand, counting down.
ATGGAGAGCACTAGCTACCCCACGGGCCCCGGGGTTCTGCTAGCCTCCTACATCGACTTGTTAGGCCCACTGGGGCAAACCAGGGTAGTCAGGCGATGGTGCGCGGACTATGGAGGGCCAAAGCCCCTGTTTGGTTTCTGTGGAGGGGTTGGACCCCTGTTACTGAGAGGGCTCTACCCTATACTGGTTCCGTGCTGTGCTTTGGGCACACCCGTTAACGGAAACGATTGACCACGTGCCAGTGCGGGTTAGCTATCGGTGCGTTTATCGTGCGAGCCGTAGTCACCGTTACGTCTGTCAGTGACCTTGGGGTGGTTGACTGAGAGTAGGATCACCATAGGGGACTCTCCCGACCAGGAGAGTACCATGTGTTACTTCTACTGTTCAGAAAAGAATGCAATCAAGATCGTTCCCACGAGGAACATTCGAGATCAAGTGAAGGATCTGAGAAATAGATAAATTGTGAAACAATAGAAAGACGTAAATAAAGGAAGAAAGAAAATAAAACAGCTACTATACACTTTGCTGCTTCTTTAGTTTTAGCTGCCACTCTACTCAGCGTTTCGCTGACGTGTTACACTCGTTACTTTTCAGGACCAGGTGTTGAGCAGCAACCAGGGTCAGCGGCTACAGAGGACGCTGGGCCGAGTAGGGTCCAGTAGAGTTACCACTGTTCTTTCGTGCCCTTTTTGTTCCACTGTAGTGAGTAGTTTTGTTACCCTCTGTACTTTTCTTTCCTCGTAGTTCTTGTTATGTTATAAATGTTATTCTACTGTTATGGTAGTACATGCTGTAGTAGTTCTTTTTCTTACTGCTGTATTTTGTTATTGCTAGTTATATTTCATGTTGAATGTGGTTTATTTTACTGCTCTTTTGGTTACTTCCTCGTTGGACGACTAGGTCTTGGGATTAGTCGAGTCGGTCCGGTTCTCGTGTCTCGTAGGGACTCGGGAATCAGGTCGTTACATCGGCCCTCGACAAGCTCGGATGCGTTCATGAGGGAAGAGTAGGAAGCGAGGAATACCGCAACTGAAGAGTCTGGCCGTGATCCTGAAGTCGCTTCGCAGATCACTCGGGTTAGCCCCTTGCTGAATTGCATGGACTTGGCTCCCCTTTCCCTTCTTCATACGGGCTTCTCAGGTAATAATCGAATTACGTGACGAGATCGCATTTTTGAAAAAGATATTCGCTGTAGTATATTTGAAATCACCACGAAAATGATTATCAATTTTATTACTCGAAATTCAAAACTTCCGAGGTCGAACTCAGGGAGCAAATTGATATTTTAGAAACAGAAATCACAATTTCAAATTACTCAAAAGATAATATGAATGCTATCCAATGTATATAAAAACTAGAGAGAGAAAATGCAAAAATAAATGTCTTTCTTCTCTCTTTTTTTTTTTCTCTTCCTGCTTCTTTCTCTTCTCTCTTTCTCTTCTTGGACGTCTGATTCTGTGAATCAGACGCCTTAACTGACGGATGCTACAGTACTTTCTCTTTCTTTCTTCTGTTGCCTTGAGCTTTGGCTGCGGCTCCTTCTTCCTGTCTTCTTCCTCTGACTTCAGGTTCTCCTCTTCTTCTTCTGCAGCTTCCTCTTGGCTTCTTCTTCTTCTTTCTTCCGCTCCTGCATCACCTTTCTTCTGCCCTTGCTTTCTCTCTTCCTTCTCTTCCTTGTCTTTCTGCGGCTAAGTCTTCAACTTCTTCTTCCTTGGCCTCTGCAATCTTCTTCCTCTTTGCCTTCCTCTTTCTTCTTCTTCTACAGGTGCTTGCTCTTCTGTTCTTTCTTCTTCTTTTTCTTTTCTTCAGCCGCGTCTTCTCCTTCCTTCAGCTTTCTTCCTTCTCTCTTTGTGATTTCTGCGGCTAAGTCCTTCCTTCTTCTTCTTCTTTGCTGCTCCTGACTTCAGCTCTTCCTCTTCAGTAGCACCTTCTTCTCCTTTAGCTGCTCTTGCCTTCAGCTTCCTTCCGCAGCTCCTTCTTCTCTTTCTCTTCTCTTCCCCGCAGTTGCTTCCTCCTCCTCCTCCTTCCCTGCACAGCACAGAGAAGCAAAACTACCCCCTACCCTCCCCTGCGTCTCTCTCTCTCTCTCTGTTTTTCTCTTAGGACTGCTCTCCCAGAGCCTTCTCGGGTTATCAGGTCAGATATGCACGCCCGGGACCAGGCCCACCGGCGTGTGTGGTGGGTGAGGAGTGCACAGGTAGTCGGGTCAAGAAGCCAGGTCCGCGGAGGTGTGGGTCGCGGACGAGGCGTGGTGGGCGAGGGGACCTCACCTCGTGTCAGGAGGCAACGAGCCTATGGCACTTTTGCAATTTATATCGCTTCACCCGCTCGTCAGCTTCCGAGGTGGGACTAAACATCCCACCTTTCTTCGCGAGCGCCTGCAGCAGAAACCCTCCTCTGATTGTAGTAGCTGCTGGGTCTTCAGTGCCAACTGCTTGGCCGAGGCTTTGAGTGAAGGGATTCCGCGCGACCTGGGGCACTTCACCTGGAGAGGAGAGACCTGGAGGAGCTCCCAAGCAAGCTCCTTGCTGCGTCAATGGCGGTAGAGACCCTCAACACCTGTCAACAAGCAAACGGCCTTGCAGCCTCGTCAGAGCACATGGGATGCTTCGTCAAGGTGTGGCGAGTGTGCTGCAGTGGTTGCGGTGGCGTGGGAACGCCTGTGTGAGTGTGCCTAGGGCTTATTGTCGCCGTGTAAGTGGGTGTGTTCAGGGGTACTTTTGGGGGCGTGTCACGATGAATGGGAAGAGGGTTTATGGTCAGTGAGGCGTGGCGGAGGTCGTAGGGTAGTTGGCAAGGTGGATGAACGCGTGGAGCAGTGGGAACACGTCACCGGTGATCTGGTCGGAGGTGGGAACGATGGTGGTGGTTAGTGGCAGTCGAGGGGTCGAAAGTGTGGATTAAAAGAGGGGAAATGAAGAAGGGGAGATGAGGAACTTATCTATGGATCCCTGGATGAAGGGGGGAGGCAGAAGGCGAGCGGCGCGTGTTTGCTGTCGCCAGAGACGAAAGCCCTGAGATGGAGAGGCGGCGACAACGAAGGGGTCGGAGAGGCTCGCGCGGGAATGGCGTGGCACGGAGGAGCACGGTGGAGAGGACTCTACCACTGGTATGGTGGTAGAGTGATGAGAGGAGGGAGGAGAGAGTCGCCGGAGCCTGCAGCCAGATGGCCGGAGGAGGAGGAGACGAAATTCAGGGGAATTCTTCGACCAAAACAGGCTTACCTCCAGTGGAGGGATCTGGGCTTGCTTAAATAGGGGCGGGAAGAGGGAGAATTGCAAGGAAGCGGCCAGAAGTCATCGCCGGAGGTATGGCTGGAGTGAGACCCATACCTCTCGAGCATTCGCACGAGAGGTATGGGGCAATTTAGGGCATGGGGAGCTACTCATGCGGTAGGGGGCTTCGCAGAGAGCTCCCCTTTCAAATCTGGGAGTGGCTCCCTGGGGAAACGAGGAGAAAACCACCTCGAAACCTCACCAGAGGTATGGGTCCCTACTGCAATGGCAGAGTGATCTGAATGAAGAAAGGGACGAAAAGTTGAGGGGGTTTTTGCAAGAGATTTCAAAAGTTAGGGGCCAGAATGTAATTGGGTGGACCATTTGGCAAAGTAGGTCATGACCTTCCCTTACATCCAAATTTTGGTACAAACCTAATTTGGACCTAAGGAATCCAATGGTGAAGTTGGATTTTAGGTTTGACCATGTTTGATTGAACATTTTGCATAAAAACTCAAATTAGGTCAAATATTGGGCTTGGACCCCAATCTAAGTAAAAACAGGTTCCAAAGGATAAATTGAAGGTTCTAAATCCTAGGGGATATTTTTCCATGAATTTTAGAGGGTGTAATTGATTTTTATCTTACTTGAAACCTTGTGAATTTAAGTGGGTTTATTTTAGGGTTACAGAATATCATTTAATTTTTAAATTTCACAATAACCCTCTTTTGACTGAACCATCCCACTTTTTCTCTTATTAAGTCCAATTGACCTATTTCTAGACCCTTAGAAATCTCGTTGATGCACTGTAATGGTAAAATTACAGTTTTACCCTTTGTTTCATGTTCTCTTCCTAGATTAGTGATCCCTTGAATTAAGCCTTTCTCTTGGCTATGTAGGAGCTTTTGTTCACTTTATTAGGTCAAAATATTCTAGTTAGGGCTCATGATGAGGTTCTCATCATTGGGTTACTTCACCTCGACTCTGGGGAGCTTGCGCCAGGTCGTGGTTCCTCTACATCTGGTGCTCATCCTCTAAGGGAGTCAGGCATGTAATGGGAGGGCCTAGAGATGGGCACATACCAGTGGTTAGCCAGGTGGGCCACCTGATTCTATCGTCAACCTAGACGCCTTAGGTATGGTAACCTAATTGAGGTGCCTGTCCCCGTCCAAGTTGGTTAGAGGAGGGTTGTTCCTTCCCCTCTCCCTTTCTCTTGATTGCCAAAGGTCCGCGATCGAAATTGCTGTTGAGAGAGGAAGGTATTTTCACTGAAGTGGTGGATGTGCTATGGGCGCGTCAACCCAGAAAGGGTAGCTTGGAAGGCAGCCCGACCCTAGCGTCTTGGAGCACTGTGGCCATTACCGTTGGAAGTTGGTTAGGTGGGCGGTGGACCTGTTTTAGGCATTGCCGCTCTCAGAGGTTGCCTCAGCCTACGCACTGATGTGCTTGGGATGTCAGAGACAGAGACCTCGGACCATCGCAGGTGCCGCGATGGTGACTTCCGCTTGGTCCATGGCTAGGGGAGCATGTTTTATGAAGGGTTCGATGCTACCTCGAAGGGGGGAGACTCTTGCCACGACGAACCTGGATGCTTCGTCGGATTCTACAGGGAGACTTAGTTGTATCCTCCTTGCTTGGATGAAGGTCGGGACGGAGGTACTTGGAGAGAGCTGACACAGAAGGAGGGGCTCAGATGCTTACGGTGACGTTGGCCTGAGGTCACCTTGACCTCTGTGCTGTTGTGCTCAGGCATCAGGAGGAGAGGACCTCAGGTTACGTAAGCATCACCATTAGAACTTGGCGGTGATGTCCATTAGGTGAGGAAGCCGGGGTAGCGTTAACCCGCCTGGATCTCAGTTTTTCCTAGAAGGCCGCATCGGCTACCCACAATCGTCAGGGCTCTTTCTTGGGGTGGTCCCTCAAGCACTTTGCAGGCCTCCTATCCTTTCGCTCGATGGAGCCTTGGGATAACGAGGCCTAGCTCATGGGTTGGCCCCCTTTTAGCACGTCCGCCTGGTTCATGACCAGGGGGTGCATTCTCCCGAGGGCTCCTCCTCAGAGAGGTAGGGTCCACCCCAGCAATCTTCAATGGATTGATTCCCCCCAAGCACGTCTGTTGGTGCATGGTCGGCTGCTACCTCTGGAGAGGCGGTCCTTCACTTGTGAAAGGAACCTTATTCGCAGGCGTGCGTGGGGGTGCGCCTATTTGGGAGCATTCTCACCTTCAGAGGGGCGGTTGTCACCGTTGCAGTTCTCAGCCGATCCACAGGAGGAGTTAACTCGCTCCGTTGTCTCTCGTTATGTATTTTGGCAAGCTATCGAGGGTATTGCACCTGTGCTTGCAAACTAGAAGGCTTGAGTTGAGGTGCTGATGTAAACATGTTTATTTCACATAAACCATCTATTTTTGCATGTTCTTAGACATATAGTTGCATTATACATTATAGATATTGCATAACATGCATCATCATGCATTTAGGTTAGGTTGTATAAATTTTAGGCTAATTTCTCCTTTTATGGTCAGGTGATAGAGCGACATTTAATTGGGGCCTCGGATTGAAGATCCAACTGTACGAATTTAATTAGGGTGATGATCGGAGTTCAACGACTCCAAGATCGTCCCAATCGGACTTCCGTAGCATCAAATATAATCCGAGAAAGATCAGAGGTCAAGGAACCAAGATGGTGTAAATACGTATATTAGATGACAAATCCAACTACACGGATTGGTTCGGATTGACGATCATAGCCCAACGGCATGAAAATTGGTCCAATCTGACATCCGTGACACCATCTATAAGACACAAAAGATGGACGATCATGATGGTGCCACGTGGCGCCATCACAGCAGCCCAAACCAGCCGCAGCAGCTCTTCTCAACCTCTGAAGGCACAAGCGAGGCAAGATCTCAGCTGTTGGATCTTGATCCAACAGCTAAGAGGGTGCATCGGTTGAATCATCTCCATGCCAATCCACAGAGATAGAGCAGTGGAGAACGCCTCCATGCGCAACCTCGCGATGGCCGTTCGAGCCCCCGCGCGCCTTAAATCAAGGCGCGAGTGGGGGAGCTGCTCAATTCAACCATCGGATGGCGATTGTGCAGGTGGGAGATGCACGACATGGCGTCACCAGATCGGGCAAATTGCGTTTGCACACGATGACGCATGTTTGAACGCCTAATCTGACGCTGGTGCACGATGAGGCACGATGGCTTCTAAGTTGTCCAATCTCGCGATCGGACGGCTGATATCTCACAAACGTGCGTGAAGCATTGAGAGCACAGGAGAGGAAGAGGTGCAGCAGGCGCGCGCACTAAGCCCACGTTTATGATCTTTAGTGGCGCTTAAATCCGTCACTAAGACCCTGAATTAATGTTTTCAAGCATGAAATGACCAAATTGCTCTCAATCCCTATAACTTTAAAAGGAGACCCCTACCACTCAAATTTCTCATCCCTTCCTCTCTTCTCTCACCCCCTCCAAAGATCTAAGAGCTTGTCCCAAACCCGGGATGCTCCATTAGACTTAAAAATACAATCTTTCCACCTTCTCACCTCCTTTGTGGAGCATCCCACGGTGGTCCTCTCATCGCCATTTAGGAAGCGGATTCCACTGCGATGTCATCCTACCCTGTTCTCTGTCATCCGTCGTCATTCTCCTTCGTCCCACATCTCACCACTTTCGTCCGGGCTCTCCTTCAACGAGGCTTGTCCTCCAAGCAGCTAACGAGGATAATAACTGATGATGTGGCGTTGTGACTAGGTTTGTTGTAGAAATAGCGTTGTAGTACTGCTAGTCATTGCCATCATTACAGATATTTTTTACTCGGAAAATAAAAGAGTTCCCGAGGTCGAACTCAGGGAGCAAGTCGTATTCTAGAAGTACAGCGTTTCTTCTTATGACAAAAATAGAGAGAGAGAGAGAGAATTTGTTGGCTTCTCCTTCTTCTTTCTCGTCTGTCTTCTTTTCTCTTCTCTTTTTTTCTTCTTCTTTCTTCTTCTCGCAGTCCTTCTTTCTTGGCCTTCTTCTTCTTCTTTTTCCTTCTCTTCTCTTGCGGTCTGCTTCCTCTTCTTATGCTCTTTCTTTTCTCGGCCAAGTGCGTTCTTCTTTCTCTTCGTCTTCTGCTTCTCTTCTTTGTCTTCTTCCTTCTGTTCTTCTTCTTTCTGTCCGTCTCTTTCTTTTTCTTCTTCCTTGCGGTCATGTTTCTTCTTTTCTTCTTCTTCTTTGCCTTCAGGACGTCGTCTGATTTTCCAATCAGACGACTTAAAATGCTGCTGCTACAGTGTGTCTTTTCTTCTTTCCTCTGTGGCTTTCTTCTTCTTCTTTTTCCTTCTCTTCTCTTGCGGTCTGCTTCCTCTTCTTCACCTGTGCTTGCACACTCAAAGTTCAATCAGAGGGCAAAACCTACTCTACCCTCCCCCGCGTCTCTCTCTCTCAGAATTCACTCATGGGATAGCTCTCCCAGAGCTGCCGGATAGTCGGGTACGCGGATCGCGCCCGGGTCCAGGCCCACCGGCATGCGGTGGTGGGCGAGGAGTGCAGGTCGGGCTTAGTCGGGTCGGGCCAGGTCCGCGGGGCGTGAGAGAGGACGAGGCCGAGTAATCGGGCGGGTGAAGGGGACCTCACCCCGTGATTTGAGGCGAACAGCTTAAGGCACCTTTTGCCTTTAAGCACCCGTTCACCTCAGTGGGTTTCCGAGGTGCGACTAAATGTCCCACCCCAATTTGGATGCCTGCGCGGAGGAAGCAGCGGCAGTGGAGGCTTCGTGCGAGGGCTTCGCCTCAACTGTAGCCTGGCACTTCGCGAAGACACCCCACGCATCCTGGGAGCCTAATCTGGGCGTGGCGTGCCTGGAGCAGCAGGTCAAAGGAGCTTCTTCACCTCAGCAATGGCGGCGGCGAGCGAAGTTCCTGTTTACAGAGAAAGGGCCTCTCGGCCTAATCAGATACGAGGAGGACCTTCGTCGTAGCACGGCGAAGGCGGTCGGAGGGTCTGCAGGTGGCGGGGCGAAGCCTAAGGGCCGCCCTAGGTCAAATTGCGGGTTGGGAAATGGGTTTGGTTGGTGGGTCTGCAGAGGGCGATTGGTGGGAAGTGGAAGGGCGGAGGTTGATCAGGGTGAGGAGGCGAAGGTTCTGCGGTGGTCGGCGAGCCGTGTGGGTTGCTGGAGTGATGGGAGCGGGTTGCCGGAGTGTGGCCGGAGGTGGAGAAGGTGAGGGTGATTAGGCGCGGTCGAGGGGTAATTAGATAAAAATAGCAGGGGGAAAAGAAAAAGGGGATAGAGAAGACTAATTCTAACCTAGCTAAAGTGACGAAGGGGATGAAGAGGCTGCCGGCTCGTACCTACCGGAGCTGGAGAAGAAATGCCCAGTGGGGGAGGACGGCGGCGACGACGAGGCTGAAGTAGCGCGTACCGGTATTGCGCGACGCAGAGGAGAATCAGGAAGAAGTCTCTGCTGCTGGTATTGCGGCAGAGCGAAGAGGAGGAGGAGGAGGAACCGCCGGAGCTGGAGGGCTTCTGCCGGAGTGGGAAGAGAGGAAAATTGTGGGGGTTTTCTCCGTCAGATCCAAGCTGGGAAGAACGGTGGAGCGACGAGGGTATTTATAGGGGCAGAACCAGAGAGGAGGGCGGAGGGAGACGACGTGTCTCCCTCGCTGGAGGACGCTAGAGGAAGGATACCCATACCGTCCGTGCGTTCGCACGAGCGGTATAGGTGGTTGCAGCACTCAGGGGGGTGCTCCTGCGGTGGCTGACGACGTAAGGCACCCCGATTTGACCTGGCAGGCCCTCCCCCTCACCCTGCGCGGCGCCATGCTCCGCGCAAGGTCGTCGGAGCATGGTGCCGGTCAGGTTTTGCAGGAGGGACCTGAACGCAAAGAAAGAAGGAGAGTTAGGGGACAAAATGTGAGGGTTCAAAAGTTGAGGGTCAAAAAGTAAATATATGAGGACCAAAGTGTAAAGTTGGTCAAGAAGGTTTCTTCTTAGGCTCAAGTTTTTATACATGACTAATTAGGACCTAAGGATTCTGATGGTGAATTTTATTTCTAGATTAAACCTTGTTTGACCGGTCAATTTACGCAAAAACCCAAATTAAGTTATTAATTGGGCATGGTTCTCACTGTAGGTCAAAATGGGTTTCTAAGGCCAAATTGAAGGTTCTAAACCCTAGAGATTATTTTTATATGAATTTTAGAGGGTTTATTTGATTTTTTATCTACCTCGAACCTCGTGTATTTAAGTGGGTTTATTTTAGGGTTACAGGATGTCATTTAATTCTTCGGAGTTGCTGTAGCCCTTGTTGAGTCATTTCATCCCACTTTTCTTCTTATTAGGTTGTTTTAACCTATGTTTGGATCCTGAGTTACCCTGTTTTCAGATTGGATTGGTGAAATTACATTTTTACCGCTAAGTTTCTGTTTTCTTTGCAAACTCAGAATCTCTCTGAGCCAAGCCTTTCTAAGGTTATGTAGGAACTTTTTCTTGCAAATCAGGGTTAAATGGTGCTAGTTTAGGGTTTGTGACGAGGTTCTCATCAATAACTTCTCTCCACCTTCTTTTTACTGCTTTCTAGAGTAGATTTACCGCTTTCTAATTGTAATCTTTCCAGCTTTCTAGTGTAGTGATTAATTGTAATGAACATTACTCTGTGGTTATGAAATCCATGTTTATTCTATCTTTATTTTATCTTTATTTGTAATATTCTCTCTCTCTCTTATATTTATTATTCTTTAAGTAGATAGCTAGTTTAGATTCAATTCAATCAGTTAATATACTTCTTGACAATAAAACAAACGTGATTTTTAATCAAATGTCCACCTCCCTATGTTCGACCCGGAATTCTTTTCGAGTTTCGGTAAAATTTATTTGTTGATGATTTTTCTCGAAATCACACTACAACAATGAGTTTTCAAAATTGAACTTCCGTTTGCGTAGATTTTCCTCTTCAACAGGCGTCGAGGGATCGTTGCCTCATGGGGCTTCCCTTGTTCAGAGTGTTGAGCCTCGAGCTAACCCAAGGAAGATCGGGTGAGCTCGGTCCTCCATCGCTTGACTTCCGACAACCTCTTGGGGTTGTCCCCGGTGCCTAAGCATTTGGCGAAGCGCTCCCAAGACCTACTCATCACACCCTCGAAGGAGCTGTCCGGCTGACCGAGCAACGATCTGCTCGTGGGCCCTCGCTTGGCGGGTGCCGCTGGAAGTGCTTGGTGGGATCTCCTCTTAGGACAACCGAGCGTCGGCTTATCCCAAGGGTGGCTCCTAAGGGAGTGGTGCATGAGGTAAGGTCCACTATCCTCTTACGCTGGGCCTTAGCTGGCTCTCCAAGTGCTTTCAATCGGGGGACCTCCATTTTCCCTTTCCCGAGCCAGTAGGCGGTACGTGTAGGGGCGTATATTTGGAACCGTCGAATTCAGCCCCTGGTTCCTCTTCACTAGGCCGCACCTCGAGTAAGGGGGGTCTAGCTTAGGGACCTTGGGTGACTAGTCGAGGTCACTAGGGCGTGAAGATGCTGTGTCCTAACAAGGCTCCTCCGAGGGGAGGGAAGTCGTGAGTGGGACCCCAGGTGGTTAGGACCACTGCGATAGTTCTCACTCAGGGGGGCTAAGGCAGGGTGCCAAAGGGGCCCTTCCTCCCAGCGATCGGATACTCTGAAGAGCGATAGCTCTTTCGTTGACGCTTCCCACAGATGGCGTCATTTGATGAGCCTCGGAAGGACACCAAAAGATTTGTGAGCGTAGGAGGCACTACTTAGGCATTATTCATTCATCGCATAGGAGGGTAGGGCAGCAATCAATAGGCATACACAGAGGAGAATAAAGGTTTGGTAACCCAGTTCCACCGCAAGGGGTGTACATTTGGGAGGAGGACAAAGCTCCCAACTATGCACTAGAATTTTGAGGATACATGGCATGCGCATTACATGATTTCGTTCCCTCTCTTGGGGAGGAGGCCTCCCTTTCCATTGGGGGTCCTTCCCTCTATTTATAACATGGAGGGAGGGGGATCTGAACTCGATGGCACCTAGTACCCCTACAGTCAGACTGCTTGTACATTGTCAGGGCATAGGTGGTCAGGGCTATCTTATCTTATCTTATCTTTTCCCTTTGCTACGTTAAATCTTTTGGTAAGCTAGGCTGGTGTCGATTGGGATTCGACTGGTCTTAAGTGGGATGGGGTGTCGGTTCTGCCTGTATACCTTGTATCTAGGTAGTCGGATACTCTGTCGAGGCATGTGTGGAATTTTGGATTCGAGGGCATTTATTGCCCCTCATCAGCCGTCGTGTGGCTATGGGGGCCGATGGACCTGCTCGTAGGTTCTGCAGTTGAGGTGACTGGTTGGAGTTCCTGGATCTCGCTAGATGGGGAAGGATAGTCTTTCTCTTTTTTATTTTTTGTTTTGTTGTTCGGACCATGTGTGATCCTGTACCTATTACGGCCAAGATCTTTTGATATGTGTTAGATATTGATTTATTTCAATCCTCTTGTTAGTGCGAATCTTCAAGATTTTATCTTGGTGGTGCTACTGTATCAATGATTATGAGGTTGCTGCTTCTTAAGTCTTGGAGGAAGACGGCTGAATGCACTGGACGCTTTCTGTTTTATTTTCCTTTATTTTTTGTCTTATTAGCTTCTGATGTCTGGTCATCTCTATTTTGATGGAGTTCTCCCATTTCTACCGGGTGAAACCTTTCCCTTTTGAGGGTGTTCGACCTCTCCCCCTTGTTAACTTCACTGAGTCAATTCCATCACCCACAACAACCAGAGAGCTCTGATCATCTCCTTCAAGGGCCAGACTTCTCACATCTGGCCAATTGAAAGCATCAATATTACGGAGTATGAGAGTAAGTAAGTTGAGATTTACAGCTTATCTGGTGTTACGAAAGGATAGAATTATATTCCTTTATACGTCAAGCCCACGAAGAATAGCTTTCGTTCTGAAAAGGAACACAACTTTTGAAGACATCGTCGAGTTTGAAAGATGAGAGAAGCCGTAGTTAGTTGCATTCTCTTGACTTTTTATTTTTTATTTTTTTATTTTGAGGTAGAAGGAAAAATAAAAGAAATGAAATTAAATTTTTTCTTAAATTTTTTTAAATCAACTTTCGTAAATCAGTTTCCATCGCTTTTTTCAAAATTCTATCCCTTGGATAGAAAAAATGGTTTATACCTGAGAGCATATAATCCTAGAAAAGTAATAGAAAGCGTGCGGATATTAGAAAAACAATAAAAAATTCTTGGTTAAGGAGAGATTTTCTATTTTTTATCTTCTTTTATTTTTGTAGTGCACAATTGGAGTAAAAGTGAACAAGATCTCTAAAAAAAATGTAGCCCTTTTTTCTGTGAAGGATAGGGGAAAAAATTCGTCAATTTGGAAGAAGACAAAGATGAAAGGCCAAAGAAAAAAAAGAGTAATTTACTCCTCACGTAGGAAACTTGCGGCTATCTCCATTGCTTTCTCACGCTTCTTCGGGTCTCCATTAAGTCTAACCATAATCTTCTGTTGCAGTTTAAAGCACAGATTTGTTTAGATGTATGGCACTGAATAATGTATTATTTAAGGCAACAAGAAATAAATGATTTGTGCCATTTGGGTCGAAGTAATAAGCACTACTTTTTCGTAGGAGATACAACCATATGATAAGATAAGCTAAAATTTATGTAACTTCAATATCAATTCATGTAACCACAAGGCAAACAAGCCACTACCAGCTCAGCGCCGATGTACAACTGTGGTTGTATGTTGTACAATAATATAGTGTTGTCTATGCAAATGACACAATCTTATCTCAACGGATAACTTGTTCCATTCAAAAGAAAAATGGCGGAAGGAGTACAGAAATATATGTTATAATCAAAATTAATTGATTGAAAATTAAAAATAGATTAAAATTTATTTTCAATTAGAATCTATTAGTTAAAAATAATTTTTAATTGATTTAAAATTAAAATACATCAATTGAAAATTATTTTCAATCAAAATATATCGATCGAAAATGATTTTTAATATATTGAAAATTAAAATATACCATTTAGAAATAATTTTTAAACAAGTTGGAAATGATTTTTAATCAATTGAAAATCAACACATTTGTTGAAAATAAAAATACGCCGGTGTGTTTTACCTTTCAATTAGTGGTAAATACTTTTTCACTTGGAATGTGATTTTTCACCTATTAGAAGTATTTTTCACTTACAAAGTGATTTTTCATCTAAAGAAAGTGGTTTCTATCAATAGAAAACTAAAATATACTGGCTGAAACCAACACTCTTACTTTGTATGTTGTAAAATACATTATAAACATGCATTTATTTACTTTTTAAATAGTATTATATTACATAATAATCTCTTTAGTCGCATGCCATTTGTTACACTGATTGATCCTGCAAATTCAATAAATTTTCCAAATAATAGATAATGAAGAACCATAAATTTATACTAGTTTTAACTCGTGCATTGCTACATGAGTGTAAATAATAATGAATGCATCCTTATGTGCTTTACATTCTTATTTTCTTTATGTGGTTCCTCATGTGATTGGTCTCCATCTTACAAATTTCCTTTATAGATAGTCTTTCTTTGTTTTTAGTCTTTTGACTGTCATTGTTTACGACCATCTCGCCATTTTTGACATGGTTTTTCTCTATGGTATCTAAATGCTGGAGTTTTCCTTACTCCACTCTCTGGCATTTTTACTTTTTTATTTCTAGGTGTCAAAGGTGTAGGGGGAGAAATAGACAGAAGCTATCTCTTGCTTGTAGATATGCCCCATTTAGTTCTCTCCTAGCATCTAACATGACAATTTCTCTAAATGTAAATTTGATGCCTAATTTATATTTATTCTCATATGATCCGTTCAGATTTCATGTAATCCCATTGCCCCCCTCCCATCACGCAAAAAGTGAAAGAAAATATATATATATATATATAGTCTCCTATGTCATGTTCAGGATTTTTTATTTTTTTGAGAGAAGCTGGATATTAATATTGAAACTCTTTTTTTTCCACGATGATTTTCTATTTATGTAGAAGCAAACGGTAAAATCATCATTTTTTTTTCAAGAGTTATAACATCATGTTTAATGATTTGCAGTTGTGCATTACCTTAATTTGATCAATAACCTTTACGAGCTGCTCAAGATCTCATGGTTGAAGTACTTGACAACTAACGAACTTTTAAAATAATTAGATACTTGTGTATAGAAAGAGATTGGTAGATAATTGTTGCTTATGCCACTTATAGTATTTGTTAATAGACAAATTTCTTTTAGAATCATATGAAAAATTATTCCATTGAATGTGCATATATGCTTTTATGAATAATTCAATTTGTTATTTCAAAAGTGTTATATCTTGTATATTTTCTTTAAATCTTACTTAAATGAAGGTAAACATTGTTGTTGATGATAAGGTTAAATATTAATTCTATTAAGATATTGTTTTGATATCTATATTGATAGATCTAATGACGGATGGTTGTATTGGTATTATGTTAAGAAGACAATTAGAGTTATTATTTGTAATAATGATTTTAGCAACATTTTTTCCCTATAGCGACGGATAAAAGTGTTGTTATTGCTGATATCACAAAAGAAGGTCAGCTTTTAGGATGTGACCATCACTTTAGGCTTAGGTACAACTCCGGAAAAAACCGTCGATGTTGCCTACAATGACGCTTCTTAAGAGAATACCTTTAATGACTGTCGGAATAGTTCTGTGGACCTAGAGCAATGGTTATTTTGATCTATACCGACGGTTACTGTCTGTCGATGTAGGTACAAAATGTTGTTATGTCTAAGGCTATGTTTGGCTGTGGTATAAGAGGTGGGATGAGAGTTAAGAGGTGAAATGAGATAGGAATAGTATGGGTTCTAGGAAGTTCACTCTTCACATATATATTCTCTCTTTCCATCACATCAAAACTCACTGATACTCCTTTTTTCCATGTATAACTCAAAAAATAATACCTAATAATTAAAATATATTACATCAAAACCCACCAACTCTCTCTTCTCTCTCATAAAATCAATATACCAATTATTACAATCCTACCAACCAAATATCTTTTATACTTATTCCACTCTTATTCTTTCCCTATAACACTATCCCCATCAATCTTAGTTTAAGAGAGAATCTAGACAACAGTTGAGAAGGACACGGTTTCACACACCAAAAAAATCGACATGCATGTCGCAATTACCCCTAACTCACAGAGGCTTTTGCGTCGTCATCAAGCTAAACTAAATTTCTACGTACACATGATGATGTCAACTATATTCCATCCATTTTTTATTAATTAAACTCGGTTGGAGCCGCGTCGAGGAGAACACCACACAACTTCTCGCGTTGCTTCCTGGGGAAGTCTTCACGCACGATGGAGTGGAATGGTTCTTCCCTACTAGCTATAGGAAGAGTTCAGCTCTCGAGAGCCCTTGTACATAAGTATCGAAAGTTTTTCTCAATAAAGAAAGGGCTTTCACACCTGTCCTTAGAATTTTTCATATGTATGCTTATGGACTTAGAAATTCGATACCATGTCCATAAAAATCCATGGAATTAAGATTTATTAGAAAATTTGCTATTTTTGGTCGACATAGCTAAAAATTGAGAACCTTTTTTACCATCTCACATCCTTCCATTTGAATTAATTTCAGATATATATAACTTTCATTACCTCGACTATACCTTGTCGTCGAGCTCGTGTACATCTCAGATAGATTTCGATTACAATATTAATTCTCATATTTTCTTCATTGATTTTCCTATTCTTTAGTCGGATATATCAACCTTCCACCGACATAAACTCTTTTAATTGTTTACCCTTACCTTGCCATCAGTTAAGTGATAAGATTATATTTATAACCAATGACCGATAGAAAGAGAGATGAATGTAAACAAAGCAACTTTCAAAACATCTTAATATTGTAATTCTAGGGCTTATGCATAACATGAACAAAGTATCTAATTAATTAGTATATAACTTGGATCCATGTCATTCTTATGACCTGTTGCCACCTTCATTAATTGGGATCAACGACTCGAATGATGATTACCTTCAACCAAGAGGAAGCAATTGCCAAATTATTAACATACAATTTGTGGATGACCTGATAATCTTTCTTCATGCTGAAATCCAAATTGTCATAATTTTCTCAATAGATCTCTCTGGCAAAAAAAAAATCGATGGAGGCAAGTCAGTCATCCATCTGCTGAACCTAATGCAGGAGGAACAAGACTGTCGCCAAAAGTTTTTTTAACCGTCGTCAAAAGTTTGGTTAAGTTAAAAAATAAAAATTAAGTATTTGCGGGTTTGGATTTTTTGAGATACTTAGTCTATGAAAAAAATAATTTTTAAATATTTAATAAGTGGACATCGAAGATGATCGGAGATAGATATAATTTTGACAATAAATTTGAATAATGGAGCGCAACGAAAGATTCTAATACGTTAAATATCAACCATCGAATCCATTTACATTATTATCATCTTTTTAGTTAATTTTAGTTCGTTGATTTAACTACCTTACTTAGGGATATAATTGGAGGCCCTTGATGTTTTTGACTTATGAGGTCTTATTGTAATAGGAGATCATGCAGAGCATGGTGGAGGGTTATCCAAATAGCGTACATAAATTTAACGAAATGATGTCACCTCGATTAATAACCCACGGATTCAACGGTTCCGAATTTATCACCATGTTTACAAGTGAGATACAGCTTGTCGATCAAATGGCAGATTAAGCTTTCTACATATATGCACACACGTACCTAAGCTATCTCACTCTGAGGAAAACGGTGCTACCACCTTAGGGTTAGTTTAGATAAAGGAGTAGTTTTCATTGGATAATTTGTTGTTATAGATAAATTATTTTATATTTTGATTGAGAAGTCATGAGAATTATCCTATTAGATTAATGTATGATTATTTGAAAAATTTTTAAGTTAAATTACGAAAATATATGGAATAACTAATAAAAAAAAAAATTTCCTATATCAATCTTAGAATAATTTATTCCAAGTTAAGTTCTCTTAACATAAGTTAAAATATTTTTTCTATCAAATAAATTAATCCTTATTTTGATAAATTATCTCTCTTATCAAATTAAATCTTAGAATATACCGTTTACATGTAGGCCATCGAAGGGACATTAATATTATATCAACGAGGCTGCATTGGTGACGTTTTACAACGTGCGAGAAGGATATATAGTCTAAGGAAAATTACAGAATCATAAAGCCCCAGGTAATATATAATACATATGTAAATCATATTGTCCCGATCTTTCTACCAATGAAAGGGTATGCATAACATATTAATTGTACAAGTAGATACTTGCACACACACACGTATAGAGCCAGCTTACAGGGTATCTAGTAATTAACCTGGAATAAGGACATTGAACATGTAATTAAAGGCAGCTTATTGGGTCTCTTCCTCTTCGACCTGATCAGGTCTCATCCACATTTTCAACACTAATGAGCTCGGCACGTTCACCCATCTTCCTCCTCAGGTCTCTCTGGTCAACTTCACCGAGTCGATTCCATCACCCACAACCACCAGAGAGCTCTGATCATCTCCTTCAAGGGCCAGACTTCTCACATCTGGCCAATTGAAAGCATCAATATTACGGAGTATGAGAGTAGGTAAGTAATTCTTGTTTTCAGAAGATGATTACAAGTTGAAATTTACAGCTTATCTGGTGTTACGAAAGGATAGAATTATATTCCTTTTTATACGTCAAGCCCACGAAGAATAGCTTTCGTTCGGAAAAGGAACGCAACTTTTGAAAACATCAAGTTGAAAGATGAGGGAAGCCGTAGTTGGTTGCATTCTGTTCACTTTTTTGTTTGCAGTTTTATCCTATAACTGCATCTCTCTGGGAGGTGTTCATGTACGGAAAATTACAGGAAAATAGTTTTGAGGCGGAAGGAAAAATAAAAGAAATGAAAATAAAGTTTCCTTTGTTTTTCCTTAAATTTCCTTTAATCAACTTTTTTATTTTTATTCGTGCATCGACAACTAAAAGAAAATTAATTTTCATTTCTTTAGAAATTCTATCCCTTATGATAGAAAAATGATGCGTACATGAGAGCATAGAATCTTAGGAAAGTGATGGAATGTATGCAGACACTAGCAAAAACAACAAAAAATTCTTGGTTAAATAGAGAAATGATTTCCTTTCTTTTCAACTTTCTTTCATCTCTAAAAGGGGTGGGGGGAAAGACGTTTTTGGTTTTCTGATAAATTAAAATTTTATTACTAAAAAATGTAGCCCTTTTTTTGAGATGGAAAGGGAGAAAAGCCTTTTTTAACTGCACACTTACCTTTATACCATCATTTTGGAAGAAGATAAAAGATAGAAGGCAAGGGAAAAAAAAAAGTACTCTACTCCTCACGTAGGAAACTTGCGGCTATCACCATTGCTTTCCGACGCTTCTTCGGGTCTCCATTAAGTCTAACCACAATCTTCTGTTGCAATTTAAAACACAGATTTTTTTTAGACGCATGGAACTGAACGATGGATTATTTAGGGCAACAAGAAATAAATGATTTGTGCCATTTGGTCGAAGTAATAAGCAGTGTTTTTTTTGCAGAAGAGAAAAGAACAAGATTATACAACCATGATAAGATAAGCTAGAATTTATGTAACTTCAATATCAATTCATGTAACCACAAGGTAAATAAGACAATGCTATCTCAGCGGCTATGTACAACTGAGGTTCTGTGTTGTACAGTAATCTCTTGTTGTGTATACAAATAACACAATCTTATCTCAACGGGTAACTTGTTCCATCCAAAAGAAAAACGGGGAAGTAACCATAGTCGTATGTTGTATGATAATCTCTCTGGTCGCATGCCATCGGTGTATGTGGGCCCTCAGAATTCAGTGAAATTTTCAAATAATAGATAATGAAGAATCATAAATTTATACCGGGAAATTAAAGTATATAGGTTGAAGGGATTAATAGAGTAACACAATTGATGTGCCCATTTTCTGTAAAAGCATTTTTTGTGTAGGGTGAGCGGGATCGAATTCCTGCGACTGACCAGATGCGCATAGCACTCTTGCGGGTGAATGTGTTATGAGTGTGTGCCTAGCCACTCTGACTTGACGTCAGGAGAGTGGCCGTAACTTTGATCATGAAGGAGCTCTTAGCGAGGAAATTCAGAACCTTTTTTAGTTTAAAAAAAAATATATCGATTGAAAATGATTTCAACTAGTTGAAAATCAAAATACAATGATATATTTTATCTTTTCTTCGATAGAAGATGATTTTTTAATTGAAATGTAGATTTTACACCTTTAAGAAGTAATTTTTCATTTGAAAAATAATTTTCATCCATGAAAAATGATTATCACAAATAAAAAATTAAAATATATCAATTATAATTATCACTCAACTTAATATGTTGTAAAATACATTATACAATATATTTATTTACCTTTTTACGAAAAAAATATTAATATGCATGATCCTATCGTCTCTGCCGACGACAAGTTGGCGAAAGTTCCTGTTCTAAAGCAAGATTCATGGATTTGCTCCCACGTAACTAAGTCAAAATCTACGCAAAAATCGAAAAATAATTATGGAAGGGAAAAAAATATATATATCTCCCGTTTCTAACTTACTAACTTATTAGGCATGCTTGTATTAAATTACCAATGTATCAACTTGAAAAACAGGTAATTAATTAAAGGAAAGGAACAAATTAGTACCTGCATGGCCATTTTTTTTTTGGCTAACGTCAAGAGAGGATCTGCTGGGTAGTTGTGACCTTGTGGAGTCAAAACAGGTGTGTCGGGGCAAAGGCAAGGCTTGATCTAATCACGTAGTTATTTAGGCACGGTGCCGCGTATATGCACTTACTTGACTATGAAGTATATATTGGCTTCGTCCTTTAGCTAGCTATATTTCCACATATATGTGATAGTGGCAATTATATTTCATCCATTCCGTTTCAACCGTCGTAATCTTATTTAAAAAGTAGTAAACGCGTCGCACGTTGCTTCTTCGAATTCTCCTCCTTTTATTTATTTTTTGCAAAAATTAGGAGCCAATGTTATCGATCTCCTACGTCTAGATTAAAACTTGTCAATTCAGTAAAGGGAATCATTATTCGTGATTTAGTGTAGAACAAAAAGTCAGAACAAACAAGTAGGCAACAAAAATCCCACAAGGGAGGAAGTTAGATAATATAAGGGAACTGTACCTTGTTGAGGAAGAGAATACTCTGAATCTTCCTGGGAAGTGAGTCAGCATTGTCATAATAAACCCAACCTTCGCCACCAACATCCGCAATGTGACAAGCCAGGGAGTCGACCGCATGATGAACAAGCTCCAGCGAATCAATACATTACTTTTGGCCAGTAAGAAGCTAGAAATCAGACTTAGCACTTAGCA
The DNA here is from genome assembly GCA_037157565.1 of Thalassia testudinum. Taxonomy (NCBI): domain Eukaryota; kingdom Viridiplantae; phylum Streptophyta; class Magnoliopsida; order Alismatales; family Hydrocharitaceae; genus Thalassia; species Thalassia testudinum. Next base: position 179,611,269 of record JAZHRO010000036.1, on the reverse strand, counting down.
CATCACGTGATATCCAGTTTCCCAATCTACCAATAATACAACATGGATGAGTCAGTTTCAACTTAAAAATTAAAAAAAGAAATAGCAGAGCAGGAGAGTGCATTCCAAAGAATATGAAGAACAACACAATCAAGATGAGTAGAATGCATCTTACAGGCAGCACCCTTAACAAAATCACCATTGTAGTTCCTAACAGCCTAACAACCATAGATAATGTTATTACCATAGGAGATGCCAGCATTAAGCTTAAAACCAAAAGTGGGAATAATCCAAGACAACACAAGAGAGGGAGGTTTTTGGGAATGGAACCAGGTATGAAGGTTGAAATCATCCTAATGACGCTGAAGAATATAGGCGAAGTTGTTCAGGGGGAAATTATGGATAATGCGATTCTGAATAAGCCAGATGTTAATCCAAATAAAGCAAATTACACCTTTGCTGATCTTGAAAGAAGAAGAGCTACTCAAAGAATGCAGGATGTCAACAAAACGAGTAGGGGGAATATGGGCACGGTGAACCTGATCGAATACCCAAAAGGCAGCATTGTTAACAAGCAGACTCCTGAAATAAATGAGTGCCTGTCTCACAAGAAGGAACAAAATAGCAAACACATTTGTAAACCTGGGGAATATGGAGCTTCTTAATATTATCATCCCTAGGCAAACTATTATGAAGGATACGCCAGGTACAAAGAATAATTTTCAAAGGGAGCTTGAGTTTCCAAAGGAAATTCCAAGATCGATCAATAGTATGGGTGGGGAAATGGCTTTCATAGGCAGAAGCGATCGTAAAGGATCCAGATGGGGCTAACGTCCAAGTGGGATTATCAGGGAGACTATCTAAGGAAGAATTAGATATGAGGGAACGGATATGACTCGGAATCACAAGAAGCAGGGAAGGGCTGTACTCATTAGAGTGGACATCTTTGACCAAGGTAGGGAGAGTTTTAGTAGAAGAGGGGAGAAAGTCCTTAAGCGGATGGTCACCAATCCACATATTAGTCCAAAAGTCAATGTGACCCTCATGAACCTCTCATTGAATAAAAGGTTTCATATGGATAAAGAAATCCCTCAAAACGTTAATCCTATGGGGAAGGGATCCCATTAGACGGGCACCATAAAGCTGCTTGATCAAATTACTATAAGGGGTATCATGAAAGAGAATATTCCAGGCGTGTTTCATTATAAGAGAGTTGATAGAGAGAGATCCTGAGTACCAAGGGCCAGAGTGACAAGGGCATGAAATACATTTCCAACTAACCCAATGATGTTTGTTGCCATGATCTCCAGAACCCCAAAAAAGTTCACAAAGAGAGTTTCCAACTTGTGATAGATCGCTTTAGGGACTTCAAAAACAGAAAGAATATGAATGGGAATGGATGAAAAAACATGCTTTATCAAAAGAAGTCTCGTTGAAGCAGATAGGAGGTTGGCCTTCCAAGAAGCAAGTTTTGCCTACACTTTCTCAATAATAGGATGGAAGTAGGAAATTTTAGATCTACCCAAAATAATCAGACAGCCAAGGTAAATAAATGGAAAAGTTCCCAATTAATCTGAAGGATACAAGAAAGTCTGCCTAAGGGGAAATGTTTACCAACAAAGCAAGAGCTTTTAATCATACTCACTTTTTGGTGGAAAGCATTCTCAAACCTCTTGATGAAGATGGCAAGATTAGAAATGGAATTAATCGAGCCATTCAAGAAAATGATAATATCATCAGTATAAAGAAGGGCAATAGGAGAGGAGACTCCTCTTTTGATAGAAAAAGGATAAATTTTACCCAAGAGAACTAGATCCTTAAGCCCACGTATAAAAGGCTCCAAGAAGAGATCGAAGAGGTAAGGAGAAAGAGGATCTCCTTGCCAAAGACCTCGGGAAACAGAGAAGAAAGGGAAGGAAACCCCATCAACAAGTATAGAAGACCTACTATGCTCCACACAAACCTTGATCAGAGAGATACAGTTCTGAGAGAAACCAAATTTCTCCAAAATACAATAGCGAGCAAACCATTCAACTCTGTCATAGGCTTTCTCAAGGTCGAGTTGAAGAATAACATTGGAGCCAAAGGCTTTACGATCAAATCTCTGCGTAAGTTCAAAGGTAGAGGCAATATGATCAAACATGGATCTACCTTTGATAAACCCAACCTGCTCAGGAGAAATCAATTTAGGGAGAAGTGTAGAGACGAATGGCCAGAATCCCAGAGACGATCTTATAGCAGACATTGCAAAGGCTAATAGGTCTGTAATTAGATAAATGTAAAGGCGAGACCTTTTTAGCAATAAGAGAAATGAAGGTGTTGTTGAAGGTTCACGAGGTATCCTGGCTAGAAAAGGAGGCGATAGTAGCCATCAAGTCTTTTTTCACAACATCCTAAAATGCCAGAAAAAATTTAGAATTAAAGCCATTGGGGGCAAGGGGAGCGGTTGTTGCGCATATTGGAGTGGAGAAGATTTCATGCTCTAACAGTGGCAGAGAGAAGGAACAGGAATCATCATTGGATATCAGAGGAGGGATAAAATCAAGGAAATCCACAGGAGACGTAGAGCCCTAAGAGGAGAGAAGATTATGGAAGTAATTAGTGGAGTTGGAAACTGCAAGATCCCAAGAGCCATTCCCCAACAAGGAGGTAAGAGAATTACGCGATCTTTTTGCAAATCTACATTTGATATAGGAAAAGAACTTGTTACATCTTTTACCCTCTTTAATCCATTTAACTTTAGCCACTTGGCGAAAATAATCATTTTGTTTAGACAAAGCATCGTCGAGTTTAGATTTAAGGAATTGAGCTCAACGTGAACCTCATCACTCCAGTTGGAAGAGAGTGAAAGTTCCCTACTAGGAGGGGTGACGTAATAAAATGCGGAAATAAAATATATATAAAGCAATCTCACAAAAATAAGCAATCACAAAATGTACACAGGAATTTTTAGGTAGAAACCCAAACCGGGTAAAAACCACCAGCTAACCCTCCCGAGTTAGGATTTTCCGATCAACCTAGTTGATCAAAATCCACTAAACGAATCACTTTAAACGAGGGTGATTCAACCTCAGTACAACCACGCTACAAGTACGAGGGTAGCGTTCCTCAACCCCTTCTCTCCACGAGAAGGATTTTGTCCCACGAAGGAGACGGGAATTCGCAAAGCGAATACCCAACCAAATTACAAAGGTAAAATAAAATAACAAACCTATAGAGCCAACAAAGTAATAAACCTAAGCTTCTATAGGTTTTAGGAAACTCCCCTTTGCAAGGAGTGCGTCGACGATGACGCAGGTGCGTGAGCCACGCAACGGCGCAACTTTGCTCTCGTAGACAACGGCGGGAGAGCGGGTGCGCAACGGTTTGATGCTCTCAAGATGTAGAACTTGAGCTTAGAGAGCAAGAGCTTCTTAGACACAAGAGTGTGAAAGTGTGTAGCTAAGTGTATCCAAGTGTGTTTTTTAGTGTGTGTTTGTGTTGCAAGGGTTCCCCTCTATTTATAGAGGCCTTAGGAAGGCTTTGGAAGGCTTGGAAAGGCTTCCATAGCCGTTGGGTACAAAGCCCAAGTGAATCAGCCCGAAATCAGGAACAATCATTGTTCTGACAGGCTTATCAGACGTCTAATTCTAGCATCAGACGTCTGGAAGTTCACATTAAGACGTTTGATTAAACGGTCAGACGTCTGATTAAACGGTCAGACGTCTGATTTTGGGCGGGTCTCTCCCTGACTTGGATCAGATTTAAACAGGGTTTTTACGCAAGTCCATCAGACGACATACAGGACGTCTGGCACTATGCATGGACGTCTGGAAACCTACTTTTACTGTGGGAATTGATTTCCAAACGTTGCAACGGCTAGAAAATCTCTGAGAAGAGATTTTGGGTCAGCCGAGGCAAAACGGTCATTTACCAGACGTCTGGAAAGGCCTAAGGACGTCTGATAAGGCTCTAACGGTCATATTCTTGAGTGTCTGCTAAGCCAGCCAACGGTCCACTAATTGGACGTCTGGCAAAGTCATCAGACGTCTCCTAAGACGTCTGGTCTAAGGTCTGGACGTCTGATTTCATCAGACATAACTAACTATGTCCTAACAGTTATCAGACGTCTGAAACAACAGTCAGACGTCTTAAAATTCTTTATCAGACGTCTGATTTGGGAATTAGACGTCTGGAAGTGCTGTTTGAATCCTATATTGGTTTTCTAAGTATTCTACAGAAAACCTAAGTATCCTAGGGTTGTGCCGGTGTTCCTAGGACTACTGTTAGGGTACTTTGAGGCTCTTTAACATAATATTCTAAGGAAAATAAAAAGAGTAAGAAAATAAAGACAAGAGATACAAGAAAGGATTAAAAAGAATCTATCCTATTCTTCTTGTCTTCTATCTTCAATCTGTCGCTCCACGCGAACCTCCTCTGTTTTCCGTCAAGCTCCTCCAATCCGTCCTGGATGCGAGCTCGAACTCCGTCTAAACACGTCCACATTTGCAATTGACCTGAAATCTAGGACTCAAATTGCAAATGCTAAATAACACGTGTTTTGTTATCATCAAAACAAATGATCGTGGTGCTCTAGCACCAACAATCTCCCCCTTTTTGATGATGACAAAACCGTAAATAATAATACATAAAAATCCTCCCCCTTTTTGACATTATCAAAAAGGTTTGATTGGTTTAAAATTCCTATAACTCCCCCTTAAAACATGCTCTTCTATGAGTTTCTTTTGACAAAGGTAATGTCCTCCCCCTTTTTGTAACAATGAGATAGCTATAATTTTTCTCCCCCTTACTAAAGGAAATTTAGCTACCTTATATCTCCCCCTTAAAAATTGACAATTAGCTCATCATTTTTCATTTTTTAACTCCCCCTATCTAAATGCTTATAACAAGATAGGGTTAAGAATTTTTACCTCACCTACCATGGCCAATAAAATGGCCCGAATGGTGGTGGTGGATGCCACATCGGATGGGGCTCCCATCCGTAGCTTGGAGGCCCGGGCATCGGCGCCGGTCTCCAATCTGGTGGTCGACGTGCGGCGGGTCCGTTATTTGTTCGCCATCTCGTCGGTCTTCTTGTTCTCCTCCTTGGTCTACTCCTTGGTTCTCCCAATTCGAGTTGACCAGCCTTGAGTTTGTAGGTCCAGTCCTTTGTGTTGTAATTATCCCTGAATCCTACAAAACAAGATTCTAATTCTTTCTTCGGTATCCAAGTGGGCTTGGATCCGGATTTGTTAGAAGGTCTCCTTGATGGAGATCCTTTCTCAACCTTAGGGCTATAAAACTTATCTACTTTGTTGATTAATTTGTTAGAATTTTCCCTAAGACATGCAATTTCTTTTTCTATAGTATTCATCTTAGTCTTTAAATCAGAAATTTCCAACTTTAGACTATCATTTTCCTCAATCAACTTATTATTTTCATTGATGAGGTTATGATTTTCTAATAACAGGTTATTATCCTTAGGACTAGTTTCTATGTCCTTGAGTTATTTTTCTAACCTATCATTTTCATTTCTAAGAAAACTAAGGTTCTTTTTAATGCTTTTATTTTCTACCCTAAGTGATTTACTAATCTCAAAAAGTTCATTAAATGCTTCTTGAAGATCGAGATTTACCTCATTGTCGCTGTCGTCGCTTCCACTTTCACTGTCGCTGTTGGTTCCTCTGGCCACGAAACCAAAGCAAGCGGTTTCTTCTTCTTCTTCTTCCTCCGAGCTTGTCTCCTCATGAGTGCCTTCCAACCTCCTCCATATCTCGTGGGTGGTGGTGCACTCTTTGATTTTCTCGAATTCTTTCGGACTCAATGCGCAATACAGGGCATTCATTGCCTTTGCGTTGAGTGAAAGATCTTGAATCTGCAGCTGCGAGTAGCCTTCCGCGGGTTTTTCTGGGATGTCGAAAGGCGTCTCGCATCTGGCCCAGACCGTGAAGTCGGTGGCTTGAAGCCAGGTCTTCATCCGCAACTTCCAGTAGGGGTAGTTGCTCCCGTCGAAGAACGGCGGACGAGTTGTGGACTGCCCCTCGGAGATCCTGATTGCTGATGTGCTTCCCTCCATTTGATCTCTTGCCGGGTTGTTACGCCGAAACAGCAAGACCTGCTCTGATATCAATTGAAAGTTCCCTACTAGGAGGGGTGACGTAATAAAATGCGGAAATAAAATATATATAAAGCAATCTCACAAAAATAAGCAATCACAAAATGTACACAGGAATTTTTAGGTGGAAACCCAAACCGGGTAAAAACCACCAGCTAACCCTCTCGAGTTAGGATTTTCCGATCAACCTAGTTGATCAAAATCCACTAAACGAATCACTTTAAACGAGGGTGATTCAACCTCAGTACAACCACGCTACAAGTACGAGGGTAGCGTTCCTCAACCCCTTCTCTCCACGAGAAGGATTTTGTCCCACGAAGGAGACGGGAATTCGCAAAGCGAATACCCAACCAAATTACAAAGGTAAAATAAAACAACAAACCTATAGAGCCAACAAAGTAATAAACCTAAGCTTCTATAGGTTTTAGGAAACTCCCCTTTGCAAGGAGTGCGTCGACGATGACGCGGGTGCGTGAGCCACGCAACGGCGCAACTTTGCTCTCGTAGACAATGGCGGGAGAGCGGGTGCGCAACGGTTTGATGCTCTCAAGATGTAGAACTTGAGCTTAGAGAGCAAGAGCTTCTTAGACACAAGAGTGTGAAAGTGTGTAGCTAAGTGTATCCAAGTGTGTTTTTTAGTGTGTTTGTGTTGCAAGGGTTCCCCTCTATTTATAGAGGCCTTAGGAAGGCTTTGGAAGGCTTGGAAAGGCTTCCATAGCCGTTGGGTACAAAGCCCAAGTGAATCCGCCCGAAATCAGGAACAATCATTGTTCTGACAGGCTTATCAGACGTCTAATTCTAGCATCAGACGTCTGGAAGTTCACTTTAAGACGTCTGATTAAACGGTCAGACGTCTGATTTTGGGCGGGTCTCTCCCTGACTTGGATCAGATCTAAACAGTGTTTTTACGCAAGTCCATCAGACGACATACAGGACGTCTGGCACTATGCATGGACGTCTGGAAACCTACTTTTACTGTGGGAATTGATTTCCAAACGTTGCAACGGCTAGAAAATCTCTGAGAAGAGACTTTGGGTCAGCCGAGGCAAAACGGTCATTTACCAGACGTCTGGAAAGGCCTAAGGACGTCTGATAAGGCTCTAACGGTCATATTCTTGAGTGTCTGCTAAGCCAGCCAACGGTCCACTAATTGGACGTCTGGCAAAGTCATCAGACGTCTCCTAAGACGTCTGGTCTAAGGTCTGGACGTCTGATTTGATCAGACATAACTAACTATGTCCAGCCTAACAGTTATCAGACGTCTGAAACAACAGTCAGACGTCTTAAAATTCTTTATCAGACGTCTGATTTGGGAATTAGACGTCTGGAAGTGCTGTTTGAACCCTATATTGGTTTTCTAAGTATTCTACAGAAAACCTAAGTATCCTAGGGTTGTGCCGGTGTTCCTAGGACTACTGTTAGGGTACTTTGAGGCTCTTTAACATAATATTCTAAGGAAAATAAAAAGAGCAAGAAAATAAAGACAAAAGATACAAGAAAGGATTAAAAAGAATCTATCCTATTCTTGTCTTCTATCTTCAATCTGTCGCTCCACGCGAACCTCCTCTATTTTCCGTCAAGCTCCTCCAATCCGTCCTGGATGCGAGCTCGAACTCCGTCTAAACACGTCCACATTTGCAATTGACCTGAAATCTAGGACTCAAATTGCAAATGTTAAATAACACGTGTTTTGTCATCATCAAAACAGATGATCGTGGTGCTTTAGCACCAACAATCTCCCCCTTTTTGATGATGACAAAACCGTAAATAATAATACATAAAAATCCTCCCCCTTTTTGACATTATCAAAAAGGTTTGATTGGTTTAAAATTCCTATAACTCCCCCTTAAAACATGCTCTTCTATGAGTTTCTTTTGACAAAGGTAATGTCCTCCCCCTTTTTGTAACAATGAGATAGCTATAATTTTTCTCCCCCTTACTAAAGGAAATTTAGCTACCTTATATCTCCCCCTTAAAAATTGACAATTAGCTCATCATTTTTCATTTTTTAACTCCCCCTATCTAAATGCTTATAACAAGATAGGGTTAAGAATTTTTACCTCACCAACCGTGGCCAATAAAATGGCCCGAATGGTGGTGGTGGATGCCACATCGGATGGGGCTCCCATCCGTAGCTTGGAGGCCCGGGCATCGGCGCCGGTCTCCAATCTGGTGGTCGACGTGCGGCGGGTCCGTTATTTGTTCGCCGTCTCGTCGGTCTTCTTGTTCTCCTCCTTGGTCTACTCCTTGGTTCTCCCAATTCGAGTTGACCAGCCTTGAGTTTGTAGGTCCAGTCCTTTGTGTTGTAATTATCCCTGAATCCTACAAAACAAGATTCTAATTCTTTCTTCGGTATCCAAGTGGGCTTGGATCCGGATTTGTTAGAAGGTCTCCTTGATGGAGATCCTTTCTCAACCTTAGGGCTATAAAACTTGTCTACTTTGTTGATTAATTTGTTAGAATTTTCCCTAAGACATGCAATTTCTTTTTCTATAGTATTCATCTTAGTCTTTAAATCAGAAATTTCCAACTTTAGACTATCATTTTCCTCAATCAACTTATTATTTTCATTGATGAGGTTATGATTTTCTAATAACAGGTTATTATCCTTAGGATTAGTTTCTATGTCTTTGAGTTGTTTTTCTAACCTATCATTTTCATTTCTAAGAAAACTAAGGTTCTTTTTAATGCTTTTATTTTCTACCCTAAGTGATTTACTAATCTCAAAAAGTTCATTAAATGCTTCTTGAAGATCGAGATTTACCTCGTTGTCGCTGTCGTCGCTTCCACTTTCACTGTCGCTGTTGGTTCCTCTGGCCACGAAACCAAAGCAAGCGGTTTCTTCTTCTTCTTCTTCTTCCTCCGAGCTTGTCTCCTCATGAGTGCCTTCCAACCTCCTCCATATCTCGTGGGCGGTGGTGCACTCTTTGATTTTCTCGAATTCTTTCGGACTCAATGCGCAATACAGGGCATTCATTGCCTTTGCGTTGAGTGAAAGATCTTGAATCTGCAGCTGCGAGTAGCCTTCCGCGGGTTTTTCTGGGATGTCGAAAGGCATCTCGCATCTGGCCCAGACCGTGAAGTCGGTGGCTTGAAGCCAGGTCTTCATCCGCAACTTCCAGTAGGGGTAGTTGCTCCCGTCGAAGAACGGCGGACGGGTTGTGGACTGCCCCTCGGAGATCCTGATTGCTGATGTGCTTCCCTCCATTTGATCTCTTGCCGGGTTGTTACGCCGAAACAGCAAGACATGCTCTGATACCAATTGAAAGTTCCCTACTAGGAGGGGTGACGTAATAAAATACGGAAATAAAATATATATAAAGCAATCTCACAAAAATAAGCAATCACAAAATGTACACAGGAATTTTTAGGTGGAAACCCAAACCGGGTAAAAACCACCAGCTAACCCTCTCGAGTTAGGATTTTCCGATCAACCTAGTTGACCAAAATCCACTAAACGAATCACTTTAAACGAGGGTGATTCAACCTCAGTACAACCACGCTACAAGTACGAGGGTAGCGTTCCTCAACCTCTTCTCTCTACGAGAAGGATTTTGTCCCACGAAGGAGACGGGAATTCGCAAAGCGAATACCCAACCAAATTACAAAGGTAAAATAAAACAACAAACCTATAGAGCCAACAAAGTAATAAACCTAAGCTTCTATAGGTTTTAGGAAACTCCCCTTTGCAAGGAGTGCGTCGACGATGACGCGGGTGCGTGAGCCACGCAACGGCGCAACTTTGCTCTCGTAGACAACGGCGGGAGAGCGGGTGCGCAACGGTTTGATGCTCTCAAGATGTAGAACTTGAGCTTAGAGAGCAAGAGCTTCTTAGACACAAGAGTGTGAAAGTGTGTAGCTAAGTGTATCCAAGTGTGTTTTTTAGTGTGTGTTTGTGTTGCAAGGGTTCCCCTCTATTTATAGAGGCCTTAGGAAGGCTTTGGAAGGCTTGGAAAGGCTTCCATAGCCGTTGGGTACAAAGCCCAAGTGAATCAGCCCGAAATCAGGAACAATCATTGTTCTGACAGGCTTATCAGACGTCTGGAAGTTCACTTTAAGACGTCTGATTAAACGGTCAGACGTCTGATTTTGGGCGGGTCTCTCCCTGACTTGGATCAGATCTAAACAGGATTTTTACGCAAGTCCATCAGACGACATACAGGACGTCTGGCACTATGCATGGACGTCTGGAAACCTACTTTTACTGTGGGAATTGATTTCCAAGCGTTGCAACGGCTAGAAAATCTCTGAGAAGAGATTTTGGGTCAGCCGAGGCAAAACGGTCATTTACCAGACGTTTGGAAAGGCCTAAGGACGTCTGATAAGGCTCTAACGGTCATATTCTTGAGTGTCTGCTAAGCCAGCCAACGGTCCACTAATTGGACGTCTGGCAAAGTCATCAGATGTCTCCTAAGACGTCTGGTCTAAGGTCTGGACGTCTGATTTCATCAGACATAACTAACTATGTCCAGCCTAACAGTTATCAGACGTCTGAAACAACAGTCAGACGTCTTAAAATTCTTTATCAGACGTCTGATTTGGGAATTAGACGTCTGGAAGTGCTGTTTGAACCCTATATTGGTTTTCTAAGTATTCTACAGAAAACCTAAGTATCCTAGGGTTGTGTCGGTGTTCCTAGGACTACTGTTAGGGTACTTTGGGGCTCTTTAACATAATATTCTAAGGAAAATAAAAAGAGCAAGAAAATAAAGACAAGAGATACAAGAAAGGATTAAAAAGAATCTATCCTATTCTTCTTGTCTTCTATCTTCAATCTGTCGCTCCACGCGAACCTCCTCTGTTTTCCGTCAAGCTCCTCCAATCCGTCCTGGATGCGAGCTCGAACTCCGTCTAAACACGTCCACATTTGCAATTGACCTGAAATCTAGGACTCAAATTGCAAATGTTAAATAACACGTGTTTTGTTATCATCAAAACAAATGATCGTGGTGCTCTAGCACCAACAGAGAGTCTCATGTCTAGGTCCTCATAGAGGATCTCTAGCTTGTCAATATTCCCGATGACTAATTTAGAGCAGAAATGATCAATGGGATGTCGAGAGGGAGGGGAAGAGTGATCCCAAACCGAGGACACCAAATCACGAAGGGATGACTCCCTAAGCCACATATTCATAAAATGAAAAGGACGGGGCATGTGATCAATAGGGGACGAGAGGGTAATGAAAATTAGGGGATGATCAGAATTGCATCGAGGTAAATATTTACTAGTGGGAGAGAAGGAAAGACAATCAGTAAAGGAAAGAATGCGGTCAAGTTTTTGATAAATGCGAGTAGCACCGCTACGACCATTACACCAAGACAATTGGCTCCCACCTAAAGGAAGATCAACTAAAGAAAGGGAGTCAATGAAATTAACAAAATCAACAGCCTGAGCATCCCTAAAAGAAGCACCCTCACTCTTTTCAGAGGGACGAAGAATACAATTGAAGTTACCACCAATCAGTTAGGGGAAAGAAAAAGACTAACAGAAATTAGACAAGTAATGCCAAAGAGATCGCCTGCAGATATTATCATAAGAAGCGTAAACTGCAGAAATCAAGACAGATTTTAAGTTGAACTTACAATGACTGAGAGCTTGAGGCATAGCCTCAACAACAAAGATATCAGCAGACTTTCTAGAAAAAACACCACGCATTCGGGGCATAGGGATCAACAAAAACATAGTCAAATTTCAAGGCAACCTTTAGAGACTGAGAATGCGATTAGTCAGTGAAAGGCTCAATTAAATCTAGCAATCAAATGTATAAAGTGATTAAGGGTGGGAGCATTGAAAGGCTCATTTAAATCTAGCAATCAAATGTATAAAGTGATTAAGGGTGGGAGCATTGAGGATGCCCCTATAGTTCCAGAAGAGACACTTCATAGATCAAAGGCTTTAAATTGAGATTTCGATCGACTTCTGGTAACTCTACCGATACAACTAGAGGAATGACCACCACGGGCTCCTCTAGTCCTAAGGGAAGAGTGTGTTGCATATTTCGAGTCCTAAATCACACAAGCTACTGATAGAGAATCTGAGTAGCTAGAGAATTCCTCATAAGACCTATTGTCATAAGAATTTGCATCATTGCTTAAAGGATCGTCAACATTAGGTATCTCTAGTATCAAGGGGGGGCCAGGATCGAGAGGGGGCAGGGGAGTAGGTATATACCCCAGTTATAAGGATGATTAGAAGCACCAAAAGGGTCCCTATGAGTAGCAGAATCAGATGGCACATTATTAGAGAGGATAGCATCAGAATAGGAGGAATCAACGGAAAGCAGCGGTAAACGTTCAAAATTGGAAGGATTACATAAGAACTTCAAAACTGCAGAATCATTAAGAATACCAAGAAAATATTGAAGAAAATTGGCTTTGTGAAAATTATCAGGACGAAGAGCCTGTCTAAGCGTCGAAAGAATTTGAGATTGCATCAAGACATCAAGCTCCAAACAAGCTGAATACAGGGAAACCACAATCGATTTAAGAAAATGCATATCGGAGAACAAAAAAGCAAGAGAATCACCACATTCAAGAGTCGGAGATATCACGTGTGCCCTCAAGAAGGAGGGGAGACGAGAACCTAATTGTGAAGAAGATTTGGACGAGGAAACAACCCGAATGCATTTAACACGATGTCGGTGGGGGATATGTCCATGGCGTCAGGCCTTCCCTGCCTACCGATCTTCGAAAAGTGATGGACCCCCCCCTAGAGGAAGAGGAAGAGTTAATATAAACCGGAGAGTTACATGAATCAGACCCACCCAGATTGATAGGTAGGGAGGCAGAGGAAGTCGCATGAACTTGAGAGGAATCAACTGGAGGCTCTACAGGAGAATGCGAAGCAGCAGGATCAGCCGTAGGAGAGGGAATAATAGGAGCAAGGCTATCCTCAGCAGCATCATCAAAGCCTGCAGGAAGATTAGATTTGCAAACCAAAACCAAATGACCAATCTTAAAGCATTTACGACAAAATAGTGGGACTCGTTCAAAAACCACTTTCTGTTCAACCAGCTCAGAACCATTGTAAAAGCGAACAGTGGAGGGGCAAGGGGCCAACTGATCAATCTCAATCGAAACACGAGGGTAACTCGGGCGAAAACCTTCCAAGGAATGAGGATCAACACAAATTGGAACCCCAAGGTGGTAGGCAAGGGATATCAAGGCATTAGGTTGCAAGAGGTGAAGATTCAGCCCTTGGAAAGCCACCCAAATCAGGACCTTCGTGGTAGGAGCATCAAGACGAAGAGGAGTCCACCGGATCATTTGAATCCGTATACGATGAAGAAAAAATGACTCACGCACAAGAACTTTGACAAAATCCCCATACGAAGTACATCCGATAAAATAGTGTTGAGAATCAAGAGAAACAACAGAGAAAGCCAAAATCTGAATCTTGTTAGATAAAAAACTTGTAAGAGCCTGGATCGGGGGTTTAGGGCCCCAAGCCTGAGCAATCAGGCAAGAATCAAAGTCCTTGCTGAGGGAAGCCACTTCATCAGAGGAGAATATCGTACACGGCAAACCGTCTTGAACAACCGAAAGATGAACCTGGAGTCCCACATCCGGCGATGGCGAGGAGGACACACTAGAGCCCTTAACGGTCGAAGCAAAAGAGGGCATGGGGGAAGACCCCTTGCTAGTCGAAGAGGACGAAGGGCCAGGGTTTGAAAGAGGCGAAGACGGAGACATCAAGAGTCAACCTCAAAGATCCAAATGGATCAAAACCCTAGATTTGAAGATTGGGTACGGGAGGAGACCCTAGCTCCCTCGACAACCCCAAAATGGATGCCCAAAAGCACGAGACACAAACCCACCAAAATAAAACAAAGAAATGGGAAACGATCAGTAACGGGAAACGGAAAGCAGAAGCGAAAATGACCCCAAGCACAGGGTACCATCCGAATGCAAGGCCAAAAAAAGGCATCGCTAGGGGAAGGAGCCTCACAGCTCCCCTTCCGAAGAGGGGGAAGAGCGAGGGCTTCATCCGAATAGCAAATGAAAGCAAAGAACCAAGGAGCAGCGGGACCGAGAAGAGGGAGGGGAGGAGAGGATAAGGAGCAGCGGGACCGAGAAGAGGGAGGGGAGGAGAGGATAGGGAGAGGAAAAGGAGAGCACGAGTGTAGAGCGCAGATCAAATCTCCTTCGAATTCTCCTCCCACCCCGAAAAGATCTAATATTCTCTGAAGCCCTTCTTTGCAAATATCGGAATTGTAAGCGCCGCTGCATCCTTTTTAATTTACAAGAAAAGGTTTTCGCATGTACATATATAGACTTACCTATTTACATAAACGTCCACGGAATTGAGTTTTAATAGGAAATTTGGCTTTTTTTTTTTAATTGATATAAAGTTTAGCACCTTTTTCTCTCTTATCCTTATTTTTAAACAAACGTCGATTCTGCCTCCCATCGCTTCAACTGTAGTCCAACCTTCTTTGAGCTCGTCTTACAAAATAGTTTTTTTTTTCTTTTTCTTTTTTTTCCCTAATTAATTGTACATCGAACTTTAACTAGCATTAACATCTTTTAATTGTCAATACTTACCTTGATATCAATTAAATCTTATGATAATTTTATAGACTTAAATTTTTCAGAGAGGCATGCATGTAAAATAAAACAACTTATAGGATATCTATGTATAAAAAAGAGAACATGAAGCTTAGTTGTATACAAAGAATGTGTTGTTTAGTTAATATTTTTTATTACAAGTAATATTCTAAAGTAAAATTTTTTAGATTAATACAAAATTTCAAGCCAACTTTGACCAGTCTTCTATGGTAAAAGGAGGGTTAATTTCAATGATAATTTTATAAGCTTAAACTTATAGAGGGGTATGTATGTAAAATAGAGCAACTTACTTGTAGGTTTTTATATATAAAAAAGAAAAATGTAAATCCCAAGAAGGTGTTGAGTTTTCCTAATTTTGGGCGATTCAAAGGAAAAAGGAGAAGTCAAGGAAAAGTGAATTTAGATATATATTTTTTAAAAGATCATTATAAATGTAAGTTATTGTAGACTTTTAGGTTTTAGATATTTTTATATCTATGCCCATAAAATTGTACATAATTAAATCTATACCCTTGAATGTTTTATTATTACATTATGCAAAAAATTTCATTTATACCCTCATATGCTTCATTATTAAATCCATACTCTTAAATAGTTTATCATTATATTTATATCCTTACAAATTTACGTCATTATACATATATGTTCTTGTCGTTACATCTAACGACAAATGACATTAATTATAGCTGATATGTAGCTATTTAACATAATTAATCAAAGATTTTTATATCTACATCCCTCAAAATTTTTTAATTGCATCCAAATCTTTTAAAAAATAAAATTTTCAAGGAAGTGGACAATGGCTAGGGAAGAGGTGGGGGATGACATGATGATGGCTTGAGGCAATGAGGGAGGAAAACATATGATGACTAGGGAGGAGGTGGAGTAACAATAGCTTAGGGGGAGGAGAGGGGAGGGATGACATGGGTAGGGAGGAGAGAGGAGGGTGGCAATAGCTTGGGAGGAGAGAGGAAGAGGGGTAGTGATGGGTCTCGGATGGCCACCAAAAGATTTGTAAAGGATGAGAGCACTATGTAGCCATGAGCATCTATAATTAGGTGGGAGTGGTCAAGTCTCCATCATGATGAGAGAACTCGACCCAACGAACAACAAACAATCGCAAGGGGGACAAGGGGATTTGGTGACCCAGTTTCACCGCAAGGGGCGTATGTTTGGGGGAGGGTGATACTCCGAACTATGCACTAGAATCCGAGAAGTTATAAGATTTTCTCTCTTGCCCCAAGCTTGCGTAAGAGCTTTCTCGGGGGTTTCTCCTTACTATTTATAGTATGGGGGAAGCTTGACTAGCAAGATCCCTCTCATGATCTTTAGTACATCATTTGTCAAGGTGCCTATTCGTTGTCAGGTTGTAGACCTTCCTACATCATTGTCAGTAGTCGACGCCAGGTCCCTAGGCAGCCTAACCCTTCAAACTCCTTTGTATTCGAGGCTTGACAAGTATAGGCAGGTCGGACCCTCGGACCTGCCTGTACTTGAATCTTTCTTGGTCGGGAACTTCTTATCAGGCTTTTCGCGAAGTTTTGAGTCCGAGGGCATCTTTTGCCCTTCATCATATGCCCCTTACTCTCTGGCTAGTGGATGCTTGCCGAGAGAGTAACTGCAGTGGCAAAAACTCCACGATAGGTGATGCCTCCAAATGATGCCTCGACTGTTTCTTTAGGCGGGGGAGCATTTGTTGTGGAGTGGAATTTGCCCTGGGCTTGTGTTCACCTGTTATATTGCCTGGCCTAAGGAGGTAGCTATCTTGAGGGGTCGTGAGCGCAAGGGCCTAATATCTCGTCATCCTAAAGAGGCGACTTGTCGGCTCTAAGAGGTGGCCGTGTTGAGGGCTAGGGCAGATGAGCCCTAGCTTGAACTAGCCTTAGGGGGTGGTGTTTGTTGAGCATAGGGCAAATGAGCCTTAGCTTGAGCCGGCCTTAGGAGGCGGTGTTTGTTGAGCCTAGGGCTGGGCCAATCCTTAGGACACGGCATTTCACCAAATGGAGATGCTAAGGTAGGCAGTAACTTTTGTTGCTGCGAGAGGTCGCTGCTCGAAGCATCACACCTGCTTGAAAAGGTGTGAGAGGCTTTTTTGTAACGTTGGTTTGAGCATCCATGGGGTTTATAATGCATAGAGTCCTTGACCGATGATTTTGTTAATGTACTCACGTTGCCGCAGAATCTGTGCCTTATCAAGAAGGGATTTTGTTCCTCAAGAACCCGCAAATTGCAGGGGGGTGGAAAAGACGTCACTGCCCTTGGGAGCCTGCGTGGAGGGGTTATAAATAGGGGTCCGTGGTGGGTCTTTAGTTCACGTCCCTTCGCCTTTTTTGTGTCCGGATGACTTGACGAGCCTTGGCTTTGCCCAAGATTTTGTCGCCTGGATTCCGTGTTCAATGGAGTGGTTGGAGAGTGACTATGTTCAAGCCTTTAGGAGAAGGTAGGTATGTTTTGATGCCCCTGCTCGGCACATGGGTTGAAACAAGGGTTTGTAGGATTTTTGTCGAACTTTTTGCAGCAAAGGCGTTTGTTGAGGCGTTTGCAGCCTTTTGGCCCACCTATGTTTCACATCTGGGGGTGCCTTTACTCCTCGTGAGGTAGTATATTTGCCCAGCCAAATGTGGGGTGAAGCTCGATGAGGGCGACAACAGGAGCGGATTCTTTTGGTCAGAAGGCCTCTTTTGCGATAGACTGTTGATGGGCAAAGGTCGTCATTTAAGGTAGAGTGTCGTAGTATAGTGACAAATATCGCAACAACATTTAAATTTATAAGTACTCAAAAATAAAATTGAGTCCAAGGTCGTTCGCAGGAAGTAAATATGGAATTCACAATACTAATCACAATTAATAGCAATGAGCATAATAAATAATTCACTTAACAATATATTAAATGGTAAGCCAAATTGTATCTCAAAAATTGCTAGGCTAAACAGAATAGAAAAGCTCTAAAAAAGATGATTTAGATCACCAATTAATTCCTTAAATTAAGCACATATCTCAATATATCAATCAATTTAATTTCTCAACAGTGGTCCTTGAACCACTTATTCTCAAATTCCACGTCAACATAGGAGCCAAGTGTATCCATAGTAACTCCCAACAAGGCCAGATGTTGGCACAAGAGCTACAGATGCCTTAAATATCACCAAACCTCATCACAATGCTTTCTTAGAATCAATCCAAAAATCCCCTCAGCCCATGCACAGTTCCCAAGTCAAAACCCCTCCCATGCGTGTGCCCTTGCCTGCACAAAGGTGGGCGTGTGTGTGTGTAATGCTCTGGGGACCCGACCCCTTGGCTGTTAGGCGACAGTGGGGGAGGGAAATCCCTTTTGTAGCTAATTTCTTCTCTATCTCTTCACGATGTGGCATAAATGATGCCTTCTTCTTTGTGCATAGTAGCAGCTGCAGCAGCTCACGAATGAAGAAATTGGTCTCTTGATTGGTCCAAGATGCACCGTTGGATCTTTGATCCAAAGGCATGGATGCGATCCTTGTGCCAAGCTGACCTTTACGTGGAACTTGGTGGTCGGATGACGTGCTTTGATGGAGTTGATGATGATGGCGGCGTGGAGAACCTAAAATGAGAAATATGGGCCTTAAGCCCCAATTAGAAGGTTCAAAAGTTTCCTTGTGATGTGAAGAACATAGTGGTGGTCATGTGGGGATGTTTCATGGATGGTGGTGGCTAGACGGTGGAGGGGCAATGGCGACGTGGATGGGTTCTCTGGCCAATGGTTTGGGTGAGCAAAAGACTCAATTTCTTGAGGGATTTTGGTCCCGAAGCTGTGAGGAGTATTTTCGTGGTGGTAGCGTGGAGTTTCGTGGTGAGGCATGGTTGAACGAGCTAGCCGGAGGATCACCGGAGTTGGAGGAGGAAGAACAATGACGGTAGAGATCTAAACTAGAATCTAAGGGCATGAAACTACTCTAGGAAGCAAGGGGAGGAAGTTCACCTAGCTAATTGAATGAAAGGGGAGAGTTCCACGTTCGGTTTGCCTTACCGGAAGTGGAGAAGATGAACGCCTTGGTGGGAGAAACGGCAACGAAGAAGGGGTTAAAAGTCACCTAGCTATGATTGGCTAGTGTCGAAGGAGCTTGGGGAAGAAGATGAGGCACCCAATTTGTCTGTTGAGTGCCTGAAAGAGGGAGATCGAGTTGGCTCATCGGAATTGAGTCAGAGGTGGTCGGCGAGGGAGGGAAGATGTGAATCTTGGCCTAAACTCAACTGAAAAACACATGGGAAGTTGGAGGAGCTTAAATAGAAGATGCTTTGGCCCTCAATTGCGAGGAAATCATGGGATTTCCTTGCGATTTTTGCAACCAAATCCCACTGATTTTTGAGCTTCTCGCTGGCGACATGGAAAGCATGTTGGACCTCATGAGATGGCAAATAGATGTGGAATTACTTCAAGATCAATCCCTCCAAGTTTGGAGGGATTTGATTGAGAGATGAATGTGAAATCTGCGATCAAAGATCACGGGTTTGGGTTAGGGAAGATGTTGTTCACAGTCATGGCGAAAGGGGTGTTTTTGCGAAGATGATAGCAAAGTTAGGGGGCTAAACTCCAATAACTTGAAAGTTAGGGGCTTAAGTGTATGAAATAGAGATTTAAGAGACTAAATTGTAACTAGGTCAAGATGGACTTTAATTAGGCCCAAATTTTGGTGTTAACTTAATTTGGACCCAAGGAATCTAATTGTAAACTTGGATTTAAGTTTTGACCATGTTTGACTGGACAATTTGCATAGAAGCCCAAATCAGAGCAAAATCCCGTCCAAAACCCTATTTTACGTCAAAATGAGTTTAGATGATCAAACCAATGGTACCAAACCTCTTAGAATATTTTTATATGAATTTTAGGAGGTTTACATGAATTTTATCTTACCAAAAACCTCTTCAATTCAAGTGGGGTTGAGAATTAGGGTTCTGTGTACTATTTTGGTTCTTGAAATGCGTGAAACCCCGTTTCTGTCAATATTGACCCACTTCTTGGCTTTAATGCTCAATTGACCTTTAATTAACCCCTGGGTGGCCCTGTTGTTAGTCTGAATTTGTGATCTGATGTTAAAACTGCAGATTTAGCCATATTTTAGTATTTTTTTTCTCAAAACAAATTCGGGTGGAAGTACAGTCCTCAAGTGATCATTCTGGAGCATTTATCACTTGATTCCAACTATTTCAAGCTAGTTATGGCAAATGATGGTGTTATCATTATCGACCAAACGGTTGGTCTATCTAGAGATCCTTTATGAAAGGGCCTGCTGGAGACCTCATGTCCAAGGAGGTGGTGCTGGTTGCGGTGGCGGCATCAAGTGGTGCCCCTCGCTTGGAGTAGTAGGGTTTTCGACTCCTAAAATCCCCTATATCTTGGACTGCCTTCTTGCCAAGGGGTATGGGCTTTGGCCACAACTTACTTCATTACTTCTACGTGGTGAGTCCCCTTTCAACCTTTCCTTAAGTAGGGGCAAATTTCTTGACGCCTTTTACCATGGTTTTTACCAGGTCTAACCCCTTGGAGGTGCCTTCGCCTTGCACCATGATGCATCATGGAGGTTAGGTAGGCCAAGGGGTCTGAGGCGAATATTTGCTTGCCCTTTTGGGGAGTCTTCGACGATCCTGGGGTAGGCGCTGGACGTGGCGGAGGAGGCTATGCAGGAGCTCCACCCTCAGAAAGAATAAGCGGGTGGAGCATCTTGACTACCGGCAGAGTTGGGCGAGGTTTGTCGTGGGACGAGGTGGCTTTCTCGGCCATGCTCGTTGCCGGTCGTGGAGCTGGAGGAGAGTCTTGTTGGGGTACTTGCGACGAACGTCATGGCCCTTCTAGACTCGTCCATGCGCTTGCCTGCCTCTCATTGCATGCTTCTTTTGAAGAGGGAGGTGTGTGTTTTGGAAGCACCGGCCCCTTTTCCGGGGGCTGCCATATCTTGTCGACAGAGAACTCTATGAGCAAGCTACCCAGGATAAGTTAGGCCAGCCGAGAAGATCGGCTCCTGAAGAGAAAGTGCATAAGCTAGGGCTGTCAGGGACTTGTTGTGCTGTGACGATGGCTGTCTTGCCTTGCATTGCCGCCTTCATCCTTAGGGGCGAATGTTGTTGAAGACTGGGGACGAAGCTGTCGAGTCCTGATAGGTGGTGCTGCAATTTTTTTTGTATTTCTGTCATGAAGTTCCCCCCCCCCTCATTTTTTTTTGTGGGTCAGCTGGGATCGATGGTCCCGGAAGATGTAATAGGGAACTCCTCTTATATAAAGGAATGCTTTTGTTTCTACTGCCTGTTGCTCTGTGATAATGAATTGCTCGCATGTCAAGTATCAGGGATTGGTTTGCCACCCAGGATCTGTTATTCGTAAGAGTCGCGTGGATTGTTTTTACGAATTTTGTTTGATCCTTTAAACGGGGCACTTTTGCTTTCCACTTGAATGACTTGGCACGAAGGCTTGTCCCGTTACTTCATTTTAACTTGCCAAGTATGGGTCCGGATGATATGCCAGTGGAGAGGGCTGCCTAAGGCAATGGTTGGGTGCCTATGTTCTATGCCTAGGTAGGTATCGGCATGTAATCCAAAGGGATCCTCCAGCATACTTCTTAGTTTGACCGTTCACCTGGTGCCTACCCGCCCATTTTTGCCTGACACA
Source organism: Thalassia testudinum (assembly GCA_037157565.1). Classification (NCBI taxonomy): domain Eukaryota; kingdom Viridiplantae; phylum Streptophyta; class Magnoliopsida; order Alismatales; family Hydrocharitaceae; genus Thalassia; species Thalassia testudinum. Next base: position 179,589,992 of record JAZHRO010000036.1, on the reverse strand, counting down.
TAGTATAATTGTGTCGGCAATGGAAGGTTGATGGGATAATGCCGAGATTGGCACTATTTCTCCAGGCGGGAGGTGGTGTTGGGGCCACTTGGTATTTAGCACTCTTGAGTGCACTTGGAACTTATCCTTCGCGGAGCAGTTGAGCTAGGACCAATTGCTCCGCGTTGCTCGATTGAAAAGCTGGGAATCCTTGCTTGCCTTGTCGACTTTTAAGTGGGTTGCCCTGGTCTGTTGCATGCTTGTCGAAGTCTATTACCAATGGGGTTTGCCAGGGCGGAGTGGAAATGGATACTCAGGCTCTGCCTAGGCCACCTGGGCCCTTTATCGGATGCCTGAGGGCCAAGGAGCTATGGTTGCCTTGATTATGTCATTCACCTGTCTCTTTGTTGGAGGTTGAGGGGCCTTGGAGCTCCCCGTGCTCGAGCATGCCCCTTTGTCGGGAAGCTGTTTGCTTAGGTTTCGTAGGAAACTCATTGGTTGGGATAGGCCCAATTTTGTTGGTACTGGTTGTGTATCTTGTATGGGGGTTGGGCAAAGGTGTCGATCGCAAGAGTCCTTCAGCATCGATCGCTGATATGGGAGCCTTGGGGTAGGCTCTACTTGTTGGAGGCTATGGGTGTGCCTCATTTAGGGTCATCGCCTTCTTCGAGAGCTGTTCCCGACATGGGGGCTTTGTGTGCCTTATCCTTGGGCTCTCCGGCTGAGTTATAACCGCTTGAATGGGCAGATCCTTTGCTTGGACAAGCTAGGTGATAACTCTACATCTAATGATGATAATTCCATCAACTGGGGTTAGTTTTGAGGATACATGTGCGTTAATGATATACCATAATGAGCTTGGGAGCATTGCATGCATGATAAATTAAAATTGTTTATAATCAATGTTTAATGGCCATATGTACAAGTGCATATTGAAATAGGCCTCAAATGAGCAATTGGACCGCATTGATGGATTCAGAATGACGAGCGGAGTCCAACGGACTCAAAATCGCTCAAATTCGACATCTGGAGCTCCCTCAACTAGCCCAAGAAGTTATGGCTATTGATCTGATGATCAACGGCCCACAGGCGGCCACGTGGCAGCATTCAACTCGCCCTCACCTGCAGCGCATCACCTCTTCATCGCGCTCAGCAACTTTAAGTCGTTCGATCTGCCGATCAAACGGTTGAGAATCCACAACCTTCGCCTGCACGCACTCCTCACCTGCGTGCCCTCGCAACCTTAGCTTCAGATCCTGACCGTTGGATTTTCATCCAACGGTCGACACCTCCCTACGCCTGATCTTGTCTTTGCGACCAACCGAGAAAGCAGTGCAGCGGTGCGTGCCTCGCCCTTGCGATGAGAGGCGAGCGTTCGAATCACGCCACACTTCAAATCGCGGCCTAGCGCACACCGCGACTAATTCGAATCGTCCGATCTTCGATCGGACGGCTCACAGCGCGAGCACACGGATCATGGGTGCGGATTGAGAAGAAGAAGAACATGCTCCTACAATGAACCGGTGGGAGGAGGGCTTGAACGGCGGTTTTGGAAGGGGTTTAGCGATGTCCTAGATGTTGCTAAACCCCTTTTACCTCATTTAGAAGACCTTTTCTCCTATTTAAACCCCTTCAACCACACCATTCAAGGGCATTGAATACACACACCTTCCACCCTACTCCTAGCTCCTTCCTAGCTTCACCAAGCATACTTCACACTTGTCGGAGTTGTCAAGCCACCGATGGAGCCCTCCTCCACCGTCGTGGCCGCCTTTCCTCCTCCTCTCTCTCTCTTTACCCTAGTTTCATATTGCTTTTGTTTAAGCTTTTACCTATTATTGCATTTGCAAACAAACTCAAGTTGCATGTTAAATGTTAATGTTGATGTTGTTTCTTATATAGCACCCATCTTGTTCGAATGAATGTCGTGATTCAAAGACAAATTCTAACCCTACTCTCTCTCTCTTTCTCGTTTTCTCGCAAGCAAACCAAACTTCATGTGACAACTAAAAGCAACAAAGTAATCCGATTTCATGCCTCCTCGTGTTCGACCCTTGGACTCACCAAATCTAATCTTTGATTAAAATCGACGTTGCGAACGTATGCTATGACAACACAATTGAACAGCCGCATCTCGTGCACGTCAGTTTTTGGCACCGTTGCCGAGGAGGCAACGGATTTCTTTTGTTGCTTTCATCCCGCATTTGTATTCACATTGTCTAACTCATTTTTCTCCCTCTACTTGATTGATTGCAGGAACTCGACATGTGGGCTGTGAAGGAGCGCGATTCGCGACGGTGGAGATGGAGTAAAGTGTGGTGGAGACCAGTTGTGAGTATCACTCCACCCTTTGGTTGTTTACGTGCTTTTTAAAAAAATATATATAAAAAATTGGCATGGTGATTGATTACTTGACCCACATCCCAAATTTATCACCCAACAAAAAAAAATATACCCTAACATTCTTAAGGAGATAATCTTTTTGAGTGTTTTTCTTTTTCTTTTGAGTGGTGTTTGCGAGGCCACCGTGATTTGACTTAGGCAACACCACTCACCATAACTAAAATCAACTCACCTTGTAGAACTGCATGAACACTGGGGTGAACTCATTAGGGTTGCTTTTCTAGGGCCACATCACTCTAAAGTAAATCAACTTTCACCTGTTGTGTGCAAAACTTTGTGTGCCCATTTGAACCTTGTTTGAAGACATTAAGGCATTTCAACCCTAAAACGCCCTAAAGCAAGGACAAATCATTAAAGGACACCGCATCTTAAAATCCTTACTTGAGAATCATGTCTTGTTAAGTGCACACATGCTCAAATCGATTAACTAAGAGGCACAACCCTAATCAATGCCTCATCACATATCTTGAGCACAGGCACTAGCCTAGCCCCTCATTAAAATGGAGCAGACGTGCCCTAGGCAGGACTGGTTTAAGTCTTGGAGGTGTGATTTGGTTTGCTGGGCATTTGGCCTTCATTCCCTTTGTAGAATCTGGTGTCTAGGCTACGGGGAAGTGTCAAACGACCGCGGTTGTGGGGTCTACGGAACTAGTGACGAAATCCAAAGGAAGAACCTTCCCCTCAATCCTCTCGTGATCAACCTGGATAGATTAACATTGGGAAGGGTGGTTAAGTGCTTATAGGCTTAATCATTCCCTCTGAGGCTCCTAGGTCACCTAAGGTATACACTGTAAGAACTAGACTTATCTGCTTATTTGTGCACACACTTCTCGCATCTATTTCTCTCCACATCCCTCTCCTTTCTTCCCTAGTGTATGCACAGGAGACGATCACTGCATCCTGAGTTTGTTTTAGATAGGGAAATCAGGAGGAGACTTGATTTTACATGAGAAATGGTTGAACCAAGAATTGATGAGGTTGATGACCAACCCCCACCCAATGCTATGGCCATCATTCAGGCTTAGATCTCTGCCAACCACCAACTATAACAACAACAAATCCAAACCATCATGTAGGCCATACACATATTGCAAAACCCTCAAGGGCAACCCCCATTGAACCCACCACAACCTCCGGAGGGCCAACCTAGGCCCCTCCACGACTTTTACGATCTGTTTGCTATTCGGATCGAACCCCATCTTAGGGTCTCCGAAGGGGGAGATGATTTTGAGATGAAACCTAATGTCTCGAGCCTAATTCAGAGCCACTTTCATGGGAGCTCAAATGAGGACCCCTTCCAACACCTAGAGGACCTTGACCGAATCGTCAGAAATATGAAACCCAGGAACATCAGCTTGGACATTGTTCTGATTAAGATGTTCCCTTTCTCCCTAAAAGACAAGGCATCTCACTGGCTTAGAACCTTAGGGAGACCCATCTCCACCTGGGAGGAATTGAGACATGCATTTTTGAAGAAATTCTTCCCCATAGGTAAAACCAATGCCCTTAGGAGAGCCATTACCACATTTACACTCCGAGGTGAGGAACAATTCCATGAGGTGTGGGAATGATTTAATGAATTATTGAGGAAATGCCCACACCATGAGGTTCCAAGGTGGCAATTGGCTCAGATCTTCTACCATGGTCTGGACAGCAACCTTAGGAACTTTGTTGATGCCCCTCCAACCTGTAGTTCCCTTCGAAGAGGGGGTGATGTAATAATTGCGGAATTGAAATATAATCTTACAAAAATAAGCAATCACAAAATGTACACAGGAATTTTTAGGTGGAAACCCAAACCGGGTGAAAACCACCACCTAACCCTCTCGAGTTAGGATTTTCCGATCAACCTAGTTGATCAAATCCACTAAACGAATCACTTTAAAACGAGGGTGATTCAACCTCAGTACAACCACGCTACAAGTACGAGGGTAGCGTTCCTCAACCCCTTCTCTCCACGAGAAGGATTTTGTCCCACGAAGGAGACGGGAATTCGCAAAGCGAATATCCAACCAAAATAACAAAGATAAAATAAAACAACAAACCTATAGAGCCAACAAAGTAATTAACCTAAGCTTCTATAGGATTTAGGAAACTCCCCTTTGCAAGGAGTGCGTCGACGATGATGCGGGTGCGTGAGCCACGCAACGGCGGGAGAGCGGGTGCGCGAAGGGAATGATGCTCTCAAGATGTAGAACTTGAGCTTAGAGAGCAAGAGCTTCTTGGACACAAGAGAGTGGAAGTATGTTGCTTAAGTGTGTCTTGTGTTTTTCTAAGTGTGTCTCTTATGTGTTTTTGTGTTGCAAAGGTTCCCCTCTATTTATAGAGGCCTTAGGAAGGCTTTGGAAGGCTTAGAAAGGGTTCTATAGCCGTTGGGAACAAAGTCCAAGTGAATCAGCCCGAAATCAGGAACAATCATTATTCTGACAGGCTTATCAGACGTCTAATTCTAGCATCAGACGTCTGGAAGTTCACTATAAGACGTCTGATTCAAAGGTCAGACGTCTGATTTTGGGCGGGTCTCTCCCTGACTTGGATCAGATCTAAACAGGGTTTTTACGCAAGTCCATCAGACGACATACAGGACGTCTGGCACTATGTATGGACGTCTGGAAACCTACTTTTACTGTGGGAATTGATTTCCAAACGTTGCAACGGCTAGAAAATCTCTGAGAAGAGATTTTGGGTCAGCCGAGGCAAAACGGTCATTTATCAGACGTCTGGAAAGGCCTAAGGATGTCTGATAAGGCTCTAACGGTCATAATCTTGAGTGTTTTCTAAGCTAGCCAACGGTCCACTAATTGGACGTCTGGCAAATCCATCAGACGTCTTCTAAGACGTCTGGTCTAAGGTCTGGACGTCTGATTTCATCAGACAGAACTAACTATGTCCAGCCTAACAGGTATCTGACGTCTGAAACAACAGTCAGACGTCTTAAAATACATTATCAGACGTCTGATTTGGGAATTAGACGTCTGGAAAGTCTGTTTGAACCCTATATTGGTTTTCTAAGTATTCTACAGAAAACCTAAGTATCCTAGGGTTGTGCCGGTGTTCCTAAAACTACTGTTAGGGTTCTTTGAGGCTCTTTAACATAATTTTCTAAGAAAAATAAAGAGCAAGAAAAATAAAGATAAAAGTACATGAAAGGATTAAAAAGAATCTATCCTATTCTTCTTGTCTTCTATCTTCAATCTGTCGCTCCACGCGAACCTCCTCTGTTTTCCGTCAAGCTCCTCCAATCCGTCCTGGATGCGAGCTCGAACTCCGTCTAAACACATCCACATTTGCAATTGACCTGAATTCTAGGACTCAAATTGCAAATGTTAAATAACACGTGTTTTGTTATCATCAAAACAAATGATCGTGGTGCTCTAGCACCAACAATCTCCCCCTTTTTGATGATGACAAAATCGTAAATAATAATGCAGAAAATCCTCCCCCTTTTTGACATTATCAAAAAGGTTTAATTGGTTTTATATTTCCTATAACTCCCCCTTAAAACATGCTCTTCTATGAGTTTATTTTAACAAAGGTGATATTCTCCCCCTTTTTGTAACAACAATATAGCTATTATTTTTCTCCCCCTTTCTAAAGGAAATTTAGCTAACTTGTATCTCCACCTTAAAAATTGACAATTAGCTCATCATTTTTTAACTCCCCCTATCTAAATGCTACTGATAAAAAGATAGGGTAAAGGGTTTTACCTCACCTACCATGGCCAATAAAATGGCCTGAATGGTGGTGGTGGATGCCACATCGGATGGGGCTCCCATCCGTAGCTTGGAGGCCCGGGCATCGGCGCCGGTCTCCAATCTGGTGGTCGACGTGAGGCGGGTCCGTCGTTTGTTCGCCGTCTCGTCGGTCTTCTTGTTCTCCTCCTTGGTCTACTCCTTAGTTCTCCTAACTCGAGTTGACCAGCCTTGAGTTTGTAGGTCCAGTCCCTTATGTTGTAATTATCCCTGAACCCTACAAAACAAGATTCTAATTTTTTCTTCGGTATCCAAGTGAGCTTGGATCCGATCTGTTAGCGGGTCTCCTTGATGGAGATCCTTTCTCAATCTTAGGGTTATATAAATCATCTACTTTGTTGATTAGTTTGTTGGAGTTTTCCCTAAGACATGCGATTTCTTTTTCTATAATATCCATCTTAGTCTTTAAATCAGAAATTTCTATTTTTAGACTAACATTTTCCTCAATCAATTTATTATTTTCATTGATGAGGTTATGATTTTCTAATAACAGGTTATTATCCTTAGGAATAGTTTCTATATCCTTGAGTTGTTTTTCTAACCTATCATTTTCATTTCTAAGAAAACTAAGGTTCTTTTTAATGCTTTTATTTTCTACCCTAAGTGATTTACTAATCTCAAAAAGTTCATTAAATGCTTCTTGAAGATCGAGATTTACCTCGTTGTTGCTGTCGTCGCTTCCACTTTCGCTGTCGCTGTTGGTTCCTCTTGCCATGAAACCAAAGCAAGCGGTTTCTTCTTCTTCTTCTTCTTCCTCCGAGCTTGTCTCCTCATGAGTGCCTTCCAACCTCCTCCATATCTCGTGGGCGGTGGTGCACTCTTTGATTTTCTCGAATTCTTTCGGACTCATTGCGCAATACAGGGCATTGATTGCCTTTGCGTTAAGTGAAAGATCTTGAATCTGCAGCTGCGAGTAGCCTCCCGCGGGTTTTTCTAGGATGTCGAAAGGCGTCTCGCATCTGGCCCAGATCGTGAAGTCGGTGGCTTGAAGCCAGGTCTTCATCCGCAACTTCCAGTAGGGGTAGTTGCTCCCGTCGAAGAGCGGCGGATGGGTTGTGGACTGCCCCTCGGAAATCCTACTTGTGGAACAGCTTCCCTCCATGTGATCTTTCCCCAGATGTTACTCCTGTCGGCGGAAAACCTGCTCTGATACCAAATGTAGTTCCCTTCGAAGAGGGGGTGACGTAATAATTGCGGAATTGAAATATAATCTTACAAAAATAAGCAATCACAAAATGCACACAGGAATTTTTAGGTGGAAACCCAAACCGGGTGAAAACCACCACCTAACCCTCTCGAGTTAGGATTTTCCGATCAACCTAGTTGATCAAATCCACTAAACGAATCACTTTAAAACGAGGGTGATTCAACCTTAGTACAACCACGCTACAAGTACGAGGGTAGCGTTCCTTAACCCCTTCTCTCCACGAGAAGGATTTTGTCCCACGAAGGGGACGGGAATTTGCAAAGCGAATACCCAACCAAAATAACAAAGATAAAATAAAACAACAAACCTATAGAGCCAACAAAGTAATTAACCTAAGCTTCTATAGGATTTAGGAAACTCCCCTTTGCAAGGAGTGCGTCGACGATGACGCGGGTGCGTGAGCCACGCAACGGCGGGAGAGCGGGTGCGCGAAGGGAATGATGCTCTCAAGATGTAGAACTTGAGCTTAGAGAGCAAGAGCTTCTTGGACACAAGAGAGTGGAAGTATGTTGCTTAAGTGTGTCTTGTGTTTTTCTAAGTGTGTCTCTTATGTGTTTTTGTGTTGCAAAGGTTCCCCTCTATTTATAGAGGCCTTAGGAAGGCTTTGGAAGGCTTAGAAAGGGTTCTATAGCCGTTGGGAACAAAGTCCAAGTGAATCAGCCCGAAATCAGGAACAATCATTGTTCTGACAGGCTTATCAGACGTCTAATTCTAGCATCAGACGTCTGGAAGTTCACTATAAGACGTCTGATTCAAAGGTCAGACGTCTGATTTTGGGCGGGTCTCTCCCTGACTTGGATCAGATCTAAACAGAGTTTTTACGCAAGTCCATCAGACGACATACAGGACGTCTGGCACTATGTATGGACGTCTGGAAACCTACTTTTACTGTGGGAATTGATTTCCAAACGTTGCAACGGCTAGAAAATCTCTGAGAAGAGATTTTGGGTCAGCCGAGGCAAAACGGTCATTTATCAGACGTCTGGAAAGGCCTAAGGACGTCTGATAAGGCTCTAACGATCATAATCTTGAGTGTTTTCTAAGCCAGCCAACGGTCCACTAATTGGACGTCTGGAAAATCCATCAGACGTCTTCTAAGACGTCTGGTCTAAGGTCTGGACGTCTGATTTCATCAGACAGAACTAACTATGTCCAGCCTAACAGGTATTTGACGTCTGAAACAACAGTCAGACGTCTTAAAATACATTATCAGACGTCTGATTTGGGAATTAGACGTCTGGAAAGTCTGTTTGAACCCTATATTGGTTTTCTAAGTATTCTACAGAAAACCTAAGTATCCTAGGGTTGTGCCGGTGTTCCTAAAACTACTGTTAGGGTTCTTTGAGGCTCTTTAACATAATTTTCTAAGAAAAATAAAGAGCAAGAAAAATAAAGATAAAAGTACATGAAAGGATTAAAAAGAATCTATCCTATTCTTCTTGTCTTCTATCTTCAATCTGTCGCTCCACGCGAACCTCCTCTGTTTTCCGTCAAGCTCCTCCAATCCGTCCTGGATGCGAGCTCGAACTCCGTCTAAACACATCCACATTTGCAATTGACTTGAAATCTAGGACTCAAATTGCAAATGTTAAATAACACGTGTTTTGTTATCATCAAAACAAATGATCGTGGTGCTCTAGCACCAACACAACCCATTAGGGATATGACTAGAAAGGACATGATGCCCCTCCAACCCATTCTGATTATTAAAATCTTCAATGTTTGGGGCATCGATTTTATGGGTCCCTTCCCACCATCCAACGGCTTTGAGTATATACTAGTCTCAGTAGACAATGTCTCGAAATGGATTAAAGCCGTCGTCACTGGAAGATGTGATCATAAGGTTGTCATGGACTTTGTTAAGCAAAACATCTTCTCTCGATTTGGGATACTGAAGGCCATGATTAGTGATGGTGGGAGTCACTTTATTCATACCCAATTCCGTGCCTTGCTTAGAATATATGGGGTTACTCATCGCATTGCCACCCTGTATCACCCGCAAACAAATGGGCAAACTGAGGTCTTCAATAGGTAGATCAAGAATATTCTGCAAAAGACTGTGAGACCTGACCAGAAGAATTGGTCCACACGACTGGATGATGCCCTTTGGGCATACAGGACTGCTTTTAAGACTCTGATAGGCATGTCGCCTTATCTCCTGGCCTTTGGCAAAGCTTGACACCTTTCGGTAGAGTTGGAACATTTGGCATACTGGGCTGTTAAGTAGTACAACATAGATTCTCAGTTAGCTGGAGCATAGAGGACACTCCAATTCTCCAAGCTCGAGGAAATCTATTGGGATGCGTATGAGAATAGTCAACTTTACAAAGAAAAGATGAAAGCCGTCCATGATCGACACATCCATAGGAAAACCTTCGAGCCCAACCAGCCAATCTGGCTTTTTGATGCTCGACTCAAACTTTTCCTTGGGAAGCTGAGATCAAAGTGGATAGGACCATATCAGGTGGTCAAACCTTATCCCAATGGGGCGGTTGAAATTGCAGATCCTAACACTGGGCAAACCTTCACAATAAACGGTCAGGGATTAAAACATTTTCTTGCCCAGTTTCTCCCAAAGGAAGTTGTCACCCTTATTGATGGTTGACACAGAGACTCACCCAGCTGGATGCAATAAACTCAGCAATTCCTGGGAGGCAACCTAGAAGATTCAGACTGACCAGGAACACGGCAACACTCAGGTGATTTCTTTCTGTACCCCCTTTGCATCCATTTATTTGCCATTGAGGACATTGTCCAACTTAAGAATGGGGGGGTGGTAATTCTCATTCTCTGAGTTTTTATTTTCGACTTGAATTATATAATAAATAAATTTAAAACAAAATTAGGAAGGAGAACTTATGCATTAGGAGCTTGTCAACTGTGGGAAATAATACAAGAAGAACCTGGACAGTTAGACTTTTCAGGCCTTCAGGCTTAATCAGCCCAGGTGTCCACTAAAATACGAATTTAGCCTCGAATCCTCGCAACCTTAATTTACTGTAATTCACTAATAAAGTAGGGTGATAAGTATATGACTTATCAACTCGTCCTCTGACTCGGAGGGACTTTTAGTCTAAGCATCTGCACACATTTTTGCACTGACTCACTCCTCGGAGATTCTAACAGAAATTGGGTACCTAATAAACCTTCTAGGGTGATATAGCTGGTAAGTTGTCGTGGTAACTGCTCATTAGTCGGTTGTCTAGAGCCCAGCCACAGGACCACTTTCTTTTATTATCTCTAGGTAAATTTGATATTAGGGAAGCCACCTACTAAACAACAAAAGAAAAATAAAATAAAATAAGAAAAAAGGAGAAATAGAAAATTAGAAAAAGAAGGAAAAGAAAAAAATAAGCAACACTTCATCGCACGAGTATGGCTAACAAGTGGTCATGGTCCATATGCCGGTTGTCCAGAACCCAGCTCACTAAATGCACAAAAAGTCCTGAAACACTTAGGGAAGAAGAGAGGAAGTAGAGAAATCTGAGGAGATATACACTAGAAACTCTTGTATTGAAGCCCATGCAAAATAAAAGTAGGGAGAAAGTTACTGATTGGGCAGATACACCTTCATGCAAGCATTTCCTTTTACGGTCACCTAGGGGATTAGAAACCCGAAGTCTATTTTAATTACCATTGAGTGAGTCTATTATAATATTCATACCAAGATGCTTAGCACTTAGAGTCTTTTTCGAGTTATGGGTGGGTTGGGTAGCCGTAAAAAGTTACCGACACACTCTCAACTCCAAAAATCTAAAAAAATGAGAAAAGATGAAAAAGAAAAAATATATATGTATATATGCTTTAAAGTAAGGATTTGGGTGGTTTGCAGTTTGGCAGACACACGGGCACTGTTTAGTCTCTGTAGATTAGGCTCTTAGTATATTTCCTCCTGTTGACAAGCAATAGATTTCTAAGTAATCAATTCCTAATCCCGAATGGAAATAACGGCTAAGATAAACCTTGTTAGGGACTAGCAATGGATGAGCATAGGGGTATGATAACTCTACATCTAATGATGATAATTCCATCAACTGGGGTTAGTTTTGAGGATATATGTGCGTTAATGATATATCATAATGGGTTTGGGAGCATTACATGCATGACAAATTAAAATTGCTTATAATCAATGTTTAATGGCCATATGTACAAGTGTGTATTGAAACAAGCCTCAAATGAGCAATCGGACCACATGGATGGATTCAGAACGATGAACGGAGTCCAACAGACTCAAAATCACTCAAATCGACATCTAGAGCTCCCTCAACTAGCCTAAGAAGTTCTGGCCGTTAATCTGATGATCAACAGCCCACAGGCGGCCACGTGGCAGCATTCGACGTGCCCTCACTCGTAATGCATCTCCTCTTCATTACGCTCAGCAACTTTAAGCCATCCAATCCATCGATCGGACAACTGAGAATCCACAACCTTTGCCCGCATGCACTCCCCACCCAGGTGCCCTCGCAGCCTCAGCTTTAGATCTTGACCATTGGATTTCCATCCAATGGTTGACACCTCCCCGCGCCTGATCTCGTCTTTGTGACCAACCGAGAAGGTAGAGTAGCGGTGCGTGCCTCGCCCTCACGATGAGAGGCGAGCGTTCGAATCACGCCGCGCTTCAAATCGCAGCCTAGCACACACCGCGGCTAGTTCAAACCATTCGATCTTCGATCGGACCGCCCATAGTGTGAGCACACGAATCACGGGCGCGACTTGAGAAGAAGAAGAACGTGTGCCTACAATGTACCAGTGGGAGGAGGGCTTCAGCGACGTTTTTGGAAGGGGTTTAGTGACGTCCTGGATGTTGCTAAAGCCCCTTTATCTCATTTAGAAGCCCTTTTCTCCTATTTAAACCCCTTTAACCATACCATTCAAGGGCATTGAATACACACACACCTTCCACCCTACTCGTAGCTCCTTCCTAGCTTCACCAAGCATACTTCACACTCGCTGGAGTTATTAAGCCGTTGACGGAGCCCTCCTCCACCATCGTGGCTGCCTTGCCTCCTCCTCTCTCTCTCTTTACCCTAGTTTCATATTGCTTTTGTTTAAGCTCTTAGCTATTGTTACATTTGCAAACAAAGCTCTTAGCTCCCATCTTGTTCGAATGAATGTCATGATTCAAAGACAAATTCTAACCCTAGTCTCTCTCTCTCTCTCTTTCTCATTTTCTCGCAAGTAAACCAAACTTCATGTCACAACTAAAAGCAACAAAGTAATCCGATTTCACGCCTCCTCGTGTTCGACCATTGGACTCACCAAATCTAATCTTTGATTAAAATCTATGTCGTGAACGCATGCTATAACGACACAATTGAACAACCGTATCCTGTGTATGTCACTAGGCAACGTTGTCAGGGTAGGATTGAGTAGCTGCAGTTGAACAGCCTGGTTGAATTCTTTGAGGACTACCTCGGATTCGATTATTTAATCGTGAACCATTACCTCAACTTTTTGCCGAGATAAGGGCCTGCGGGTTGGTTGCCAAGTGGTTGCCTGCATCGGAAAGGCGGTCGTTAACCCTACTATTTTTAGACGTGGTTCTTCTGCTGTTGGGCTTGTCCTTATCATACGCAGAGAATGGTCGACTTTGTTAATGCGGCCGCAGGGTGTAATATTGTCGCGTGTTACCCTGCTTGGCTGTACTTGTGGATGGGGAAAGTGCAGGGGGAGATATGTAGGAGTCAGCCCTTGGGGGTGACCACAAATAAGAGCCTACTGTAGTAGGTGGCAACGAAAGGAGGACGACCTTGGAAGGTGGCAACAAGAACCGAGAGCCGGTGCACGGGTTTTCTTAGCCCGGAGTCTAAGAGCGCATTAGGCAAGACTTCGGGGCGCAGAGGAGCAAGCTACTGTTGTTGTTATGATGTGACGTTGCGTTGTTCGGAATGTGGGGTGCTAGGGCCCCTACCTCTACTAGCCTTGGTGGGTGTTATATTGGGTGAGGTGGCCTAGATTCTTGCGATCTGTTCTTGTTAATAGATGCTTCTGAGAGTGAAGTGACTGAAATCCTACCGATGGATGGCATCAATGTGTGTGGAACTTCAGGGCAAATGGGCCTAAGTTCCTACCAGCCTGGGGAGTTGTCATTGTATTCGTTGGATCATGGGGTGCAGGGGCCCTACCTCCTGCTACCATTAAGAGGCAGTAGTATAGGAGGTCTTCGGGCGCGTCGGTCCGAGTTCTGGTTACCCTAAAAAGGTTGGCTCTCCAGCTTGAACCGGACGCATTATAAAGAAATGTCGGGTGCATTCACCCGATTTCTTCCCGACCTTAAGAGGTGGGCTGCCAGCTTTAAAAAGCGGCTGTTGAACGCTCGAATTGCTACGCTAACGTATTTAGTTTTGGAAAACCTGTCGTTGTAGCTTGAAAGCGAAGAATTCGTGTTCAACAAATAAAATTTATACCGAAAAGAATTCCGGGTCGAACACAGGGAGGCTACGTTGATCTATATTCGCAATTATATTTCTTTTTAGAATTTTTGAAGAGCGAGGCGATATAATTACAATGGAGCTATCAGACTAAAAGAAAGAGAGAGAGGAAGAGAGAGAGAGAGAGAGAAAGAACATGCATTCAATATTTCAAACTGTTTATACAATCAAACTAAATAAAAGTTACACTAGAAAGCGGGAAATCAGATTCTACACTAGAAAAGCTGTAAAGAAGAATGGGAGAGAGAAGTTATCCTCCTCGACGATTGCTTGGAGGATGAGCCAGACGAGATGACGCCTGGACAAAGGAGAACGAAGCAGAAGAGTGGGAACAGAGCAGCACGCCGTCGTCGTCACGAGATCCACTTCCGAAGGAGGATGAAAATTTGGACTTTATCTCGCGAGGAGCATCCCGGGTGTGGGACAAGCTTCTCTTGAGCTTTGGAGAGGTAGAGAAGAGAAGGAAGGGATCAGAATTTCGTATGGAGGGGGTCTCCTTTTATAGTTGCAAGGAGTGAGGGCAAATGGGTCATTACATCCTTAAAACAATAAATGAGGAGTCTTTAGTGACGGATAAAACCGTCACTAAAGCCCCAACGTGGGAGTAGTACCCGCCCCATGCGCGCCTCCTCAACTGCACTCTTTCTCAATGCCTACCCACGTTCTTTCATCCACAGCCGTCCGATCGCGAGATCGGACGGCTTAAGATAGATCTTCACCCATTGTTGCACGCCCGCCCAGCGCGTACGATGGCGCGTCCTTGCCGCATGTGCAATAGCGCGTGAACGCTATCGATGGATCTAAGTCGCTCGATGATGATCCAACACCCGCCCACGCTCGCTCGCCCGCGCCTTTCTCCCCTTCGCTGCTGCTCGAACCTGTGGCTGCAGCTCGCGAAAGCACTCTCGACCGTTGCGTTACGAGGCGCGGATGGTCGAGCGGGTGCTTTTAGGCACGGCTGTCCACAGCCGTTGGATCGAGATCCAACGGCGGAGAGGGAGCGGGTGCGGGGACTTCAGAGATTGTATGCGGCTGTTTGGGCAGCTGAGCTGGCGCCACATGGTGCCATCTTGGTCGTCCATCTTCTGGATGTTGTAGATTGTGCCACGGATGTCGGATTGACTCGATTTTTGCGTCGTTGGGCTGTGATCGTCGATCCGAATTCATCCGTGCGGTCGGATTTGTCATTTGAAGTGTAGATTTACACCATCCTGGCCCTTGATCTTCTAGGGTTCCCCGGTTACTATTTGATGTTACGGATGTCGGATTAGGGCGATCTTGGAGTCGTTGAACTCCAATCGTCGCCCTGATCACATCCATATGTTTGGATATTTGATTCGAGGCCCTGATAAAATGTTTGCCCTATCTAAGCACATAAAAGGAGACAATTAACATCCATTTTATTCAAACTACTCTAAATGCAAGATGATGCATGTTATGCAATATTTATATCATGAAATGCAATCCTATACTTAAGAACATGCATAAATAGACATCTTAAGTAATGTAAATGTGTTTACATCATACCCCTATGCCTATCTTTTGCTAGTCCCTAGCAAAAACTATATGCTATTTATAAAAGAATTAGGTTGGATTATTTGGACCTGAGTTATTTTCAATTATTAAGAAATTGTCTACTTAGGAACTGAACTTTCAAAGACACAACAGCGCCCGAGTATTAGCCAAAATGCAGACCGCCTCAAGCCCTCTCCTTATTCAAAGAAAATTTTCTTTTTCTCTTTTTCTTTTTTTTCTAATTTTTTTTTATTTTCAAATTTTAGGGTTTAAGAGTGGCTTTCTACGGCCATTCAACTCACCCAAGATTTGATGAGAACCCTAAGCTTTAAGCATCTTATTGTGATTGTGATAGACTCATTGACCGGCAATTAAAATGGACTTCGGATTTCTACGCCTCTAGGTGACCTAAAAAGAATTCTGCATAAAGGTGTATCTTTACAACCGGTAGCTTTCTCCCTACTTTTATTTTTTACGGGGTCAACACAAGGGTGAATCCAGTGTATATCTCCCCGGTTTATTCTACTTCTTCGCTTCTTCCTAAGTGTTTTGGGAATTTTTAGTGCATTTACTGAGCTGGGTTCTGGACAACCGGTCGATGAGCTGTTACCACCGACAACTTGCCAGCCATACTCGTGCGGTGAAGTGTGGCTTATTTCTTTTTTCTTTTCTCCTTTTCTTTTTGATTTTTTTTTTCTTTTTTTAAGTAGGTGGCTTCCCTGGTCTAAGATTTACCTAAGGGTAGGAAAAAGAGAAAGGTCCAGTGACTGGGCTCTGGACAACATACCTTTGGGTTGTTACCCACGATAACTTGCCAGCCATATCACCCTAGAAGGTTCATTAGCTACCCAATTTCTGTTAGAATTGTCGAACAATGAGTCAGTGCAAAGAAGTGTGTAGATGTTTAAAACTCAGAAATTCCCTCAAATCAGAGGGTGGGTTGATAAGTCGTGTACTTGTCACCCAAACTTATTTATTCCAATTACAATAGAATTAAGATGGCGAGGACTCAAAGACAAATCCATATTTTAGTGGATACACGGGCTAATTAAGTCCAAAGACCTGAAGGATCTTTATGTTCAGATCCTAATGTAAAATTTCTTAGGATTGAAAAGTCCTAATGTCCAACTAATCCTTCCTAATTTTGATTTTTTTTTTTCAATAAATAAGAAGAGAAAAACAATTTATATGGATTTCACAAAGCTGACCAAATAATTCAAAAATGAATCCACCCCCCTATGCCTAGCTGATGCAATGTCCTCATTGAAAAAGAGACATGAAAGAAAGGGTAGAATATGAAAGATGTCACCTGAATATGAAGCTCGTATCAGCCTTGTGTCATATGTACAACTGCTGAGTTTAATGCCTTCAGTTAGGTGAAGTCCAGCCAAAGAAGTCATAGAATGGCTAGAGCAACAGAGTCTGAGACGGATTCTAGAAGAATACGGTCAACAACAGGCTTCAGATGTTGACCGTTGACTTTAAAGGTGTTACCCGTCTTTGGGTCAGAAATCTGAACAGCATCATTTGGAAAAATCTGATCAATTATGAATGGGTCATTCCATTTAGATCTAAGTTTGCCAGGAAAGAGCTTAAGTTTAGAATCGAATAACCAGACCTTCTGGTTTGGCTCAAAGCTCTTGCGGGAAATCAATTGATCATGTAGAGCTTTGGTCCAAGCCTTGTAGATCTTGACATTCTCATAAGCATCATTTCTAAGCTCCTCCAACTTAGATAGTTGGAGTTTCCTGGTCTTCCCAGCTTGATTCAGATCTACATTGCATTGTTTGATTGCCCAGAATGCCATGTGTTCAATCTCTACAGGTAGATGGCACGCCTTTCCATACACCAAACGGAATGGAGACATGCCGATGGGCATTTTATACGCCGTATAGTAGGCCCAAAGAGCGTCCTTAAGCTTTTGAGTCCAATCCTTGCGATCAAGCCTAACCGTTTTTTACAGAATGTTCTTGATCTCTCGATTGGAGATCTCGGCTTGTCCATTCATCTGGGGATGGTAAGGTGTGGAAATTCGATGATTAACCCCATATTTTGCCAATAAATTCTGGAATTGGGCATTAGTAAAATGAGTGCCACCATCACTGATGATAGCCCTCGGAATCCCGAACCTACTGTAGATATTTTTCTTGACAAAATTGATGACCACCTTGTGGTCATTGGTTCGAGTGGGAATCACCTCAATCCATTTGGACACATAATCAACAGCAACAAGAATGTACTGATGTCCAAATGAAGGGATAAAGGGTCCCATGAAATCGATGCCCCAAACATCGAAAATTTCGACAGGAAGAATAGGGTTTAGGGGCATCATGTCTCTCTTAGTTATGCTCCCAAGTGCCTGGCATCGAGAACATGACCTTGAGAAATCTTGGGCATCCTTGAATAAAGACGGCCAATAGAAGCTAGATTGCAAGATTTTTGCAGCTGTCTTTTTCCCAGAGAAATGTCCACCACACCCAGATGCATGGCAGAACTCGAGTATACTATTGAATTCATTCTCCGGTATGCATCGGCAAATAATCTAATCAGAGCCGATGCGATACAGTTCAGGGTCCTCCTAGAAGTAGTATTTGGCCTCAGCTTTGAGTCTATCCCGTTGTTGCTTGGTCCAATCCTGGGGGATTTGACCAACGGCCAAATAGTTAACAATGTCAGCAAACCATGGGGTGTGGACACCTAAAACTGTAAGAATAGTTTCATCCGGAAAAGTGTCAGCAATCGAAATGTCCGGACAAGAAGAATCACCTAGGAGTCTCGACAAATGATCCGCCACCACATTTTGTACCCCGATTTTATCCTTGATTTCAAGATCAAATTCTTGAAAAAGAAGAATCCAACGAATATGCCGGGGTTTAGCATCCTTTTTAGCCAAGAGATGTCTCAAGGCCGAGTGGTCGGTATAAACAATAACATGAGACCCTAAGAGATAAGCCCTGAATTTTTCCAAAGCAAATACTACAGCTAATAATTCCTTTTCAGTAACAGTGTAATTCCTCTGGGCTTCATCCAGAGTTTTACTAGCGTAGTAAATGACAGAGGGCTTTCGATCAATTTTCTGACCCAGGACAGCCCCGACCGCGTAATTAGAAGCGTCGGTCATGATCTCAAAAGGGGCTGTCCAAATTGGTGGTTGCAAAATTGGAACACAGGTGATTGCCATTTTCAGGAAATCAAATGCCTTTCGGCATGATTCGTCAAAAACAAACGGCGTTTCTTTGGCAAGAAGATTGCTCAAAGGACGAGCAACCTTCGAGAAATCCTTGATGAATCTTCGATAAAATCCCACATGGCCAAGAAATGTTCTGATCTGTTTAACAGATGTGGGAGGAGGAAGTTTAGCGATAGCATCAACCTTAGCTTTGTCCACTTCAATTCCCCGTTCAGAGATTACATGACCCAAAACGATGCCCTCTTGGGTCATGAAATGACTCTTTTCCCAGCTAAAGAACAATCGTGTCTTGATACATTGCTTAAGAATCATTTCTAAATTATCCAAACAAGAGTCAAATGATTCTCCGAAAATAGAGAAACCATCCATGAAGACTTCCATAAACTCTCCCACCATGTCGGAAAATATGGCTAGCATATACCTTTGAAAAGTCGCAGGTGTATTGCATAACCCGAAAGTGTTTGCACCTCAAAACACGCCTGTAATAACTCCTTCTTGTGCTATTTTCTAGCATTAACATTGCATAATAGGATCCTGTAATCGCATTTGTAAAAACACTTGCATGCATGCATTTAATCAAGAGAGGAAGAGGAGTGAAACAATCGCCTGCATAGTTACATTTTTCTTCAAGTGCCTCCTTGCAAAATCACCCTCTTTTTATTTTTCCTCTTGATTTCTTCTTTTCTCTCCTTCCCGCGGCTGCATCCTTCCCGCCGCTGCACTCTTCCCGCAGCTGCATGCAGCAGCCACGCAACAGTTCTTCCCGTCACTTCTCCCTGCCAACGCCGCTCCCTATAGCTGCAACTCGCACACCCTCTCCCTGCTGCAGCCGGCACGCCACTCTCCCCTCCTTTATAAGTAGCTGCAGCTTCATCCTTGCAGGAGGAGCTGCTGAAAAAACCCGCAGCCATCTTCTCCACCGCTTTCCCCTCCCATACGTCGGCCCTCCGTCAAGGAGGCACCCGGCGAGCAGGAGAACCCACTGTGGTGCACACCACCACAGTGGGAGCACCACCGCCCAGCTCTTCGACGAGCCGGTGGGCGTGGTGCATTCCCTCGCTTCGTTTTTTCTCTTTAACGCCATTGCCGCCGCTCCAAGCATCGAAGCTTGAAGCCACGGCAGCAGCAGCCCAGCAGCAGCAGCAGCAGGTCCTCCCGCCCCTCCGCGACCATCCCCGCAGTCGCTCACCGCCACCGCGCGCGTCTGCAGGGCGTTCCCCGCCTCCGTCTCCGTTCTGTCCGCCTCGCAGTTGCACCTGTAGCCGTCCGCCGCGCGCACTGCAGAGGCCGGCTACGGCCTCGCGCCGCCCCCTGCCCTCCTCCGCGACCCTCCTCGACCACCTGCAGACCTCCTCCACGCTCGCATCTCCACGCCTTCGCCCGCCCGTCGCCTTCGCGCACGCCTGCAGGAACCCTGCGCGAAGGCGCGGTGCACCGCGACGGTCAGACGTCCGCCACCTCTTGCAGACGTCTTAACTCGCGCGTCCGCGATCTCCCTCTCTCTCTGCCGATCTCTCCCGCGCGCGTCCGCTCGATCTCTCCCGCCCGCTCCCGCTCTCTCTCTCTCACGTATTCTCTCTCTCTCTCTTTTATTTAACTCACAGCAACACACACACACACATTCACCGACGCACACACACATTCACCGACACACACACACACACACTTATAGTAACATATATACATATATATATATATATACATACATATATCTATATATATATACTTATATACATAGTATATCTATATAGTTATGTATACATACATATATATATAATATACATACATATATATATAATATATATATATATATATCTACTTATATATACATCTATATACTTATACATATACTTATATATATATAGACATATATACTTATATACATATATATATATATATATACATATATATATACATATATATAGTAATATATATATATATACTTATATACAAATATATACACATATATATCTATATATATATATATCTATACATATATAACTATACATTTATATATATATAGATATATTTACTTATATACATACATAAGTACATATATTTTCACGTTATTTATTATACGCTGTATCGCGGGGATATCTGCACCAGTTGCTGATATTCCCTGATACACGCGTACAAAAAAACCGTGGTCCCATACATCATCCATCCTCCATCCACACTCCACGCGGCACCTAGTCGTGTTGGTTGCGTCTCTCTAGACGTCGACTGACTCGACATAGTGCTACACTCCATCGCCACCTCCACCCCCACCCCTTTATATATATACTACATATAAATATATATCTATAGCTACTATATTTACTTTCTATCTGTTATCTTCCTTCTTAGTAAAAAGATAAAAAAAGGTATAAAAGTGAAAAGATAATCTTTGATTTGCAGGTACCCTGTCTTGCGAGTAGCAAGGCGTGTTTTGGAACTCTATTTTGGCTAAAAGCCAAGGACACAATTTTGAGGGTGTGCCTCAAGAACAAGGATTACCAGAAAAAAAACCTAAATAAGAAAAATACCAAAAACACAATAAACGAATGGAAGAGATGCGTTTTAAGGAAAACGTAGAAACTCGACTTGAACCCCACTTCCCTGAGTTCGACCCTGGGCCTAAAAGCGACAAGATAAAATCAAGTAGGCCAGGTTAAAAATTTCTGTAAAGAGATGGTTAGGTTCAAATTAGGTTAACCACTATATATATTTCAACGATAAAATCATCATATTAACAACCTATCTGTGCCGACCCATCATGACTTTTCTGGCGCCGTTGCCGGGGACGTGCGCTTTCGAGTAAGTTTCTATCCAATTCCTTTAAATTTGTCTCTTCTCTCTTCACGGGTATTGTTGTTTTTGGTGTGCAGGTGAACCTGGTGGAAGGAGAAGAAGGCTGACGAAGTCGAGGACGTGAGCAGATCCAAGGCGGGAACGAGAGCGTGAAGACGTCGACATCGCATTGGAGCTTCGCACACGTTGCCGAACAAGTAGGTTTTCTTTTCTCATCAAATTAGGGTTAACTTGCCACCACAATAAAAAAAAAAAAAAATTTAAAACTAAAAACTAGAAAAACTTCTTGGGATTTCTTGAGGGCAAGTGGATTAAAATTCACTTGATTGATTGGTTGTCTTCACTCCCACTGCCCTGGAATTTCCCGCCTTACTTCGCATAGCGAAAATCCGAGAATCTTGATTCTTAGATTTTTCGCCGTGGGAAGTATTCTTTGAGGCAAAGAAAAAGATTGCTTGTATCCCTCTTTTGCCTCACTTATCTTTAATTCAGGATCACATTTTTGGTGGGGAGACTTGGAATTGAGTTGATTCCAACCCCACCACGACTTTTCAAACTTGCCTGTGATTCGATCCTGAATACTTCAACCCCAACAATTTTATTTTCTTTATCTTTTGGTTGAAGCCTTGTGTGTGGAAATCATTTCTGGTGATTGGGAGCACTTGAATTGAAGTGCTTCGGCTCCCTGTCACATTGATATAAAACTGATTCGTGCATCCACACTTAGAAATCTCCATTTAGGGTAGCCCATTGCATTTTAGCATGCATTAACTAACTGATAATTGAAGAAGGGTTTCTTGGGTTTTAGAAGGAAAACCTGTATTTTTGCAAAAACCCGGAGATTGGTTGAATTGGTAATTCAGCAAAACCCTAAAATTCATACTACTTAAGGCTGAACTCTAAAAACCATTCGCCAATAAAAACTTCAATTCGGGGAGATTTCCCCATTGCATGCTTGTTCTTACACACTCTTAAAATCAATCACTTGGGCATTACCCGTAAACAACGCCCTTCACATTCCAAAAGCACTTGACCCTAAGCCTCTAATTAAAACTGGTAGTAACTTGACCCTTACTAAGGATTGGAGGTCTAACTACCTGTGTGTAGCGACTACGTGCTGGTGAGAGTTCCCGCGTGCTATCGGGTGTCTAAGACTGGGGCAAACGGCCTTTCAATCTGGCCCGGTGGTTCCGCGGTGCTCGCATTCGGTTCCGTAGTTCGTGATAGTAGGTAACTTAGATCTTTAGGTCTAAGGGCACACTGTAGAGGTTAGGAACTTGACTGTATTGATTTGTAATCAAGTGTACCTTTGCGGCGTCATTTCTCTCATCCCTTTTCCCTTCTCATCTCCCCAATTCTTCCTGCGGTAGTGCATGTTTGGGAGGAGGTCACAAAACCCTGAACTATTTGAATTGACTGATAAATCTAGAAAACAAGTCGAATCGTCCTCCTCCTCCACAAACATGGCTGCACGCCCACCCCCAAATCCCGAGGGAGGAAACCGCCCTCAGAACCCACCAGGTGGTGGAGCCTTAGATCCCATAACCCGCCTCCAAGCCCAAATGGAAATGTATAATGAGAAAATCGAAGCCATTCGGGAAACATTGGAGGAAATGCAGAACCCTCCCGAACGGGAGGAGCCTAGGTCTCTTAGCTCTTATCAGAATCCCGCTGCTACAGAGACCATAGGACAAATTCGGGTCCCCATGGGCAGGGACGACTTTGAATTAAAACCAAACATAATTGGCCTAATCAATTTTCACTTTCATGGTCTTGCAAGTGAAGACCCATTTCTCCACTTGGAAGACCTAACCCGACTTGCTGAAACCGTTAAACCAAGAAATGTCGGGTTATCTATAGTCCTCATGAAGATGTTCCCGTTTTCATTACGAGATAAAGCGTCGCAATGGTTACGCACCCTTGGGAGAACCATCCACTCTTGGGAAGAGATGCGAACAGCGTTTCTCAAGAAGTTCTTCCCAATCGGGCGGACCAATGCGCTTCGCCGTGCTATCACTTCATTTACGCAACAAAACGGCGAACAATTTCATGAGGCATGGGAGAGGTATAACGACCTCCTCAGGAAGTGTCCGCACCACGGTCTGCCTAAGTGGCATATAGCCCAGATTTTCTACTATGGGCTAAATGAGACTTTGAAGTAGATTGCAGACGCTTCCTGCGGAGGGAACTTTATGAATAAAGACGAGAATGGAGCATTCGAGCTGTTTGAAAATATGAGTGAAAACTCGATGAACAATGCTTCCATTGTCGCCTTTAATCGTACCAGCCAGCCCCGAAATGTCTACGAAGTTGACACGGGACCCTCCCATTCATCCACTGATCTAAGCCTTATTGCACAAAAACTGGATGAAGTCTCCGTCGTGCACAAGAAGCTGGACGAGCTTCTGGCCAACCCCGCCCGATCTATGGCAAACACCACCTCTTCACCACTTCGTCACAATCCAAGTTCTTCTAATACCAGGCTTATCCCGAGAAACCCCGTTAGACCTTCCTTACCGAGTGTCGCGCCAGGCGACTCGGTAAGTCATGTGGAACTGGTTTCTACGAGCCAGTATTTCGACACGGAGGACCAAGCCTCCATGTGCTCAGACGCATATCTACATGCGGACGCGTCTTCTGGCATAGAAGATGCTTGCGCCCTGGGGAACAACCCGTTCTCTGCCACTTATAACCCAGGGTGGCGTAATCATCCGAACTTTGCATGGTCCAACAACCCGCAGCGCCAAAACCCCGCGGGTGGACCAATGCGACCGTCCGCACCCGTCATCCCAAGGGTCCAGTTTAATCCTATGGCAAATCCGCCATCAGGCCCTTGCGTACCACAAACTGAACACGCATCAAGCCCTCTTGACAAATTGATGCGAATGATGACGGAAATGTCAAAGCGCCATGAAGAGAACATGACCTCTCTTCAGCACCAATTGGCGCAGCAGAATGCCGAGATCAGTCAACTACGCATGGCGACTCGATCTCAGGGCACTCTTCCCGCCCAACCTGTTCCAAACCCGCGAAATTTCGTGCCCCGTGGTTCTCAACCACAGGTACGACCTTCTCAGGGACAGGTTAATCAAGTTCTGCAAGCTCCGAGCATTCCACCGGGATTTCAGGCTAATCCTGCTGCAACACCACACTCTTATATCCCCATTGCAAACCCTCCTGGACCCGCATCGTCCAATGCTATCACTACGAGGAGCGGTAAGCAGACCGTCGATCCGCCTCGACCTGATCCTGGCCCATCTTCTTCTTCGCCCTCTCATTCGGGATGCATACCGCATTCGCGAGAGGATGATGCACCAAAACTTGTGCCAGAATCAGTCCCATTCCCTGAGGCTCTACTAAGGGAGCCAAAAGGCAAAAAGAAAAATACGCAGGCCTTTGACAACCTACGTAATTTGTTCAGGGATGTAGAAATCAAGGTACCCCTGCTCGAGGCAATCGACCACGTACCTACTGTCGCTCGATTTTTCAAAGACTACACGACACCCAGGCGACAGTCAAAGAAGACTAAGAATCCGGTGGTTCTCTCGCCTCATGCGAGTTGTGCTATACTGTCAAACTTACCACCGAAGCAGAAAGATCGGGGCACACCACTGATTTCCTGTAGCATCCAAGGCTGCAGTTTTAACCGTGCCTTGCTTGATCTAGGATCTTCCATCAATCTCATACCGACCATCATGCTCAAAAAATTTTCCTTGGGAAATCTGAAACCCACCCCTGTCACGTTACAGTTGGCAGATCATTCTGTCAAAATCCCGAAGGGTGTGGTGGAAGACGTGGTGGTTAGGGTCAACAGTCTCTGTTTTCCTGTTGACTTTCTTGTTTTAGATATGGAAGTTCCTAGTTCACTTTCTGATTGTCCGATCATCCTCGGTCGACCTTTCTTGGCCACAGCCCGCGCCCACATCGACTGCGAGTCGGGCTGTATTGAGATTGCCGTTGGATCTGAGAAGCTCAAGCTTAACATATTCAAGGCAGCCAAGAACTTTGATTGCGATTGCATTGAGGATGACACGTCTGACGAGGACATGGCCGTCAGCGCGTGTATCGGACTAATTGGGACCTATTCGGACTGCTGCGGATTACCTATAAACACTGATAACTGCCTGACCAACGCATACTGTGACGTTCCCCAATCCCTCCCTTGTCCAGTACCTTCTCCTGGTCAGACTTCTGACGAGGTTTTCTCCGCTTCCCATACCTCGTGGTCTGAGTCATATCCAGGCTACTCACTGTCGGTCCATACTCATGAAGACCGAATTGCCCTTTCTTCCCCGCCAAATCAGGCGGATTTACAAATCCACACTGGGACCTTGAGCCCATATACTTCTCACTGGGGCTATTCATTTTTGGATCCATCTATCCAAGAAGCCCCTCTTCTTGGCCAATCTGAAGGCCAGTTTCTTCCTCCTAACTTGTTCTCCTACCCGTCTGGGACACTCTCGTCCCAAGAAATGCCAGATCCTTCCCCATCCACTCCCGAGCTAAAAGTGCTGCCTAATACACTCAAGTATGTTTTCCTGGGACCAAATGAAACGCTCCCTGTAATCATCAGTTCAAAATTAACCATGGAGCAGGAGTGCAAACTAACTAAGGTCCTCCTAGAACACAAGGCAGCTATTGGATGGTCTTTATCAGACTTATCTGGTATTAGTCCCTCCTACTGCACTCATCGTATATATACGGAGGAGGAGGCTCGACCTTCTCGCGAGATGCAGCGACGTCTCAACCCTAACATGCGGGAGGTCGTTAAGAATGAAATCATTAAGTGGCTGGATGCGGGTATAATCTACCCGATCAGCGATAGCCCCTGGGTGAGTCCGATTCACGTTGTGCCCAAAAAGGCAGGACTCACCATCCGTGTCAATGACAGGGGCGAATCCATCCCTACACGCACTCCTACATCTTGGAGAGTGTGTGTAGATTATAGGAAACTCAATGCTGCAACCAAGAAAGATCACTTCCCGCTACCATTTATTGACCAAATCCTGGAGCGGTTAGCGGGAAATAAATTTTTCTGCTTCCTGGATGGATTCTCAGGATATAACCAGGTGGCAATAGACCCCCGAGACCAAGAGAAAACCAATTTTACCTGCCCTTTCGGCACCTTCACCTTTAGAAGGATGCCGTTCGGACTTTGTAACGCGCCAGCAACTTTCCAGAGATGCATGCTGGCGATATTTCATGACATGGTGGGTGACTTTCTCGAGGTCTTCATGGATGACTTTTCAGTCTTTGGACCATCTTTCGACGAATGTCTTGCCAACCTGACTCGCATCCTTAGGAGATGTATTGATGTAAACCTCGTGCTTTCCTGGGAAAAAAGTCATTTTATGGTGCACGAGGGAATTGTTCTTGGACATATCATCTCCGATAGGGGTATCGAGGTTGACAGAGCTAAGCTCGATATCATTGCTGATTTACCTGTGCCTGGTTCTGTCAAACAAATCCGCTCCTTCTTGGGACACGTCGGTTTCTATAGGAGATTCATCAAAGACTTCTCCAAAATTTCTCGACCCTTAACTCATCTCCTATCAACCGACGTGCCCTTCGACACGGGCCCTGACTGTATACAAGCATTCACGCAGCTGCGTAATGCTGTCACCAAGGCCCCTGTTCTCCAGCCGCCTGATTGGTCCCTCGACTTTGAACTTATGTGTGACGCTTCAGACCTTGCAGTCGGAGCCATCCTGGGACAAAGACGCGATAGACACCCCTTCGTGGTATACTACGCCAGTAAGACGTTGGACGAGGCCCAGCGTAATTATGCTACCACTGAAAAGGAACTACTGGCAGTCATCTTTGGGCTGGAAAAATTCCGTTCTTACCTTCTAGGCTCTCACGTTATTGTTTTCACTGATCACGCGGCCATTCGCCATCTCATGCACAAGAAGGATGCCAAGCCTAGACTGATTCGTTGGATCCTTCTGCTCCAGGAATTTGACATTGAGATTCGTGATAAGGTCGGAGCCTAGAATGTTGTGGCTGATCACCTTTCCAGACTGGACCCTGACCATATTGGACTTACTCTGCCAATTAATGAAGTTTTTCCTGATGAGCACCTATTGGCAATAAATGTGGCAAGTGGACCGTGGTATGCCGACATTGCCAATTACCTTGCTTCTGGATCTCTTCCACGTGGCTGGCCTAAAAACCAGTGCGAGCGTCTCATGGCAGAAGCAAAGTATTATTTCTGGGATAATCCACTTCTTTTTCGGATAGGTGCTGATCAAATCATCCGTCGCTGTATTCCTGACAGTGAGTTCCCCAGTGTGCTATCCTTCTGCCACGATCAGGCCTGTGGAGGCCATTTCTCTGGGAGGAAAACTGCAGCCAAGGTGTTGCAGTGCGGTTTCTTTTGGCCCTCCCTTCACCAGGACACGCACACTTATGCCAAACATTGCACTAGGTGCCAGTCATCAGGGTCAATGGCACGTCGTGACATGATGCCCTTGCAACACATCCTAGCTGCAGAAATCTTCGACATCTGGGGAATTGACTTCATGGGTCCCTTTCCTCCATCCAACGGCTTCGAATTCATCCTCGTGGCCGTCGACTATGTTTCAAAATGGATCGAGGCTATTCCCGCGCGCCGTGCTGACCATGTTATCTCCACCCGATTCGTCAAAGACCATATCTTTGCGTGTTTTGGGATCCCTCGGGCCATTATCTTGGATGGAGGAAGCCACTTTACCCATGCTTCTTTTCGGGCACTTCTGAGGAGGTACGGAGTCCACCATCGTATCGCATCCCCGTATCATCCTCAGACGAACGGCCAGGCGGAAGTGTCGAACCGGCAAATCAAGCAGATTCTCCAGAAAACGGTTCGGCCTTACCGTAAGGATTGGTCCGACAAGCTGACTGACGCACTTTGGGTGTATCGGACCGCCTTCAAGGCTCCCCTTGGTATGTCTCCATATAGAATCGTTTACGGGAAGCCTTGTCATTTGCCTGTGGAGTTGGAGCACCGCGCTTATTGGGCGGTTCGCCAATGTAACCTCGACCCAGACTTGTGTGAACGAGAAAGGAAACTCCAACTCCAAGAGCTGGAAGAGCTCCGTCGTGAAGCCTATGATTCTGCTCTAACCTTTAAACAGCGCACTAAGGCTTTTCACGACAGCCATGTTTGGCGGAAGGAATTTGAGCCATCTCAGCAAGTTTGGCTCTATAATGCCCGACTCAAATTCTTTCCTGGGAAATTAAAGTCCAAATGGACTGGTCCTTTTCTGGTCTCAAGACCATTCCCCAATGGGGCCGTCGAAATCGAAGATCCCAAATCTGGGCGTAAATTTACGGTCAACGGGCAGCGTTTGAAACCCTTTCTGACTCATGAACCTGCCCCCGTTGGAGAAACCGTTGCCCTGCTGGAGGGTAACTAATTCTTTGCCTCATTCTAAGTCCAGCTGGGGACATTAAATTCAGCGCTTGTTGGGAGGCACCCTAACAGCACTCACCATCCACCATCACTTTTCACACCTCTATCGCAATCACTTCACTTTTCTCTTCACCACCCACCATCCACCCACCCTTCCACCCTGATCTATACCCTGAACCTCAGCTCTTGTTACCCGATCTTCCATCCTTCCTCTGCCTTTCCCTGCATGCATATGAGGGCATAACATTGTTTGGCATGGGGGGGTGGATAGGCATCCATAGGATCCGGGTATGTTATGGTATCATACAGTTCCCACCTATTTTTAAATATGCAAAAAAAAAAAAAAAAGAAGAAGAAAAGAAAAGAAAAAAAAAAATATATATATATATTATAATAAATGGTGTTTAATAATGATCTTGAAGTTGAAACAAAAAGGCAATAAGTGTTTATGGATATTCAACCTCTGTTTTGAAGACTTTCCAGGCCACAAAAGCTTGATTCGCTCAGGCTCGGCTTAATTCACTTAAAGCATTGACAAAATAGATCAAGATCTCTCCTAACTAAGGATGTATTCTTGTACCTGAGACACCAGTACAGGATCCGTTGGTTTGCTTTTTCTTGAGAGCTTAAGTAAACTTGGTTCACACTACACATATCAGGAAAGACCAGGTGAACATAAGATCCAACCCTAGTGTTCATTAGGGAAGGTGGAGTCCTTACCTGTGTGCGCAGGTAGACTTTTTATCCCAGGCTTTAGTCTTGTGTTTAGGAGCGACTCTTTCCACCAAAAAGAAACTCTCCCAAAAAAAAAAAAAAAAAAAGTGTGCTTCAAAATGTGTTGTAAGAGATATACTGACACGTGTTTCGAAAAAAAAAAAAATCAGAAAAGAGATGTTTTAAAAGAGTCAGTATATCTCATAAATGTCTGTATACTTTGTTTTTCGGTGAGTCACAAAAAAAAAAAAAATCAGAAAATGGGAGTTGAGTTTTCCGTCATCATCTTAAGGGTCAATTCGAAGACATGAGCTGAAACTGGGACCAACCTGTACTTAAAAATTCGTGAAACCCTGGGATTGAGTCTTAATGTTCATCTGGTCAGTCTTGATCCTTCACTATGCACAAACCATAACCTCTTGAGCTCTCGAGTACGGCAAAAACCTCCTGGGTCCTGGAAATCGTACTTAAGGTTTAAATATCAAGAGTCCTGGTTAGTTGAGAGATGATCTATGTCATGTGAGACTTAAAGTACTGGTAGTCTTCTTTACAATTGGTTCCCACAATATTCCATAGTAAACACACCTGTATCACCTCAGAAGAAAATCTTCAGCTTAAGATCATTTCTAAATACTATTTTGCTAGGGACTAGCAAAAGATAGGCATGGGGGTATATGTTTGCACCTCAAAACACGCCTGTAATAACGCCTTCTTGTGCTATTTTCTAGCATTAACATTGCATAATAGGATCCTGTAATCGCATTTGTAAAAACACTTGCATGCATGCATTTAATCAAGAGAGGAAGAGGAGTGAAACAATCGCCTGCATAGTTACATTTTTCTTCAAGTGCCTCCTTGCAAAATCACCCTCTTTTTATTTTTCCTCTTGATTTCTTCTTTTCTCTCCTTCCCGCGGCTGCATCCTTCCCGCGGCTGCACTCTTCCCGCAGCTGCATGCAGCAGCCACGCAACACTTCTTCCCGTCACTTCTCCCTGCCAACGCCGCTCCCTATAGCTGCAACTCGCACACCCTCTCCCTGCTGCAGCCGGCACGCCACTCTCCCCTCCTCTATAAGTAGCTGCAGCTTCATCCTTGCAGGAGGAGCTGCTGAAAAAACCCGCAGCCATCTTCTCCACCGCTTTCCCCTCCCATACGTCGGCCCTCCGTCGAGGAGGCACCCGGCGAGCAGGAGAACCCACTGTGGTGCACACCACCACAGTGGGAGCACCACCGCCCAGCTCTTCGACGAGCCGGTGGGCGTGGTGCATTCCCTCGCTTCATTTTTTCTCTTTAACGCCATTGCCGCCGCTCCAAGCTTCGAAGCTTGAAGCCACGGCAGCAGCAGCAGCAGGTCCTCCCGCCCCTCCGCGACCGTCCCCGCAGTCGCTCACCACCTCCGCGCGCGTCTGCAGGGCGTTCCCCGCCTCCGTCTCCGTTCTGTCCGCCTCGCAGTTGCACCTGTAGCCGTCCGCCGCGCGCACTGCAGCGGCTGGCTACGGCCTCGCGCCGCCCCCTGCCCTCCTCCGCGACCCTCCTCGACCACCTGCAGACCTCCTCCACGCTCGCTCCTCCACGCCTTCGCCCGCCCGTCGCCTTCGCGCACGCCTGCAGGAACCCTGCGCGAAGGCGCGGTGCACCGCGACGGTCAGACGTCCGCCTTCGCCTTCAGACGACGCAGCGTCAGACGTCCGCCACCTCTTGCAGACGTCTTAACTCGCACGTCTGCGATCTCCCTCTCTCTCTGCCGATCTCTCCCGCGCGCGTCCGCTCGATCTCTCCCGCCCGCTCCCGCTCTCTCTCTCTCACGTATTCTCTCTCTCTCTCTTTTATTTAACTCACAGCAACACACACACACACATTCACCGACGCACACACACATTCACCGACACACACACACACACACTTATAGTAACATATATACATATATATATATATACATACATATATCTATATATATATACTTATATACATAGTATATCTATATAGTTATGTATACATACATATATATATAATATACATACATATATATAATATATATATATATATATATATATATCTACTTATATATACATCTATATACTTATACATATACTTATATATATATAGACATATATACTTATATACATATATATATATATACATATATATAGTAATATATATAGTAATATATATATATACTTATATACATATATATACACATATATATCTATATATATATATCTATACATATATAACTATACATTTATATATATATATAGATATATTTACTTATATACATACATAAGTACATATATTTTCACGTTATTTATTATACGCTGTATCGCGGGGATATCTGCACCAGTTGCTGATATTCCCTGATACACGCGTACAAAAAAAGCGTGGTCCCATACATCATCCATCCTCCATCCACACTCCACGCGGCACCTAGTCGTGTTGGTTGCGTCTCTCTAGACGTCGACTGACTCGACATAGTGCTACACTCCATCGCCACCTCCACCCCCACCCCTTTATATATACTACATATAAATATATATCTATAGCTACTATATTTACTTTCTATCTGTTATCTTCCTTCTTAGTAAAAAGATAAAAAAAGGTATAAAAGTGAAAAGATAATCTTTGATTTGCAGGTACCCCGTCTTGCGAGTAGCAAGGCGTGTTTTGGAACTCTGTTTTGGCTAAAAGCCAAGGAC
The DNA here is from genome assembly GCA_037157565.1 of Thalassia testudinum. NCBI lineage: Eukaryota > Viridiplantae > Streptophyta > Magnoliopsida > Alismatales > Hydrocharitaceae > Thalassia > Thalassia testudinum. Next base: position 179,557,924 of record JAZHRO010000036.1, on the reverse strand, counting down.
ACAATTTTGAGGGTGTGCCTCAAGAACAAGGATTACCAGAAAAAAAACCTAAATAAGAAAAATACCAAAAACACAATAAACGAACGGAAGAGATGCGTTTTAAGGAAAACGTAGAAACTCGACTTGAACCCCACTTCCCTGAGTTCGACCCTGGGCCTAAAAGCGACAAGATAAAATCAAGTAGGCCAGGTTAAAAATTTCTGTAAAGAGATGGTTAGGTTCAAATTAGGTTAACCACTACATATATTTCAACGATAAAATCATCATATTAACAACCTATCTGTGCCGACCCATCAGAAAGGCATCCAACGAAAAGCAAAGGTTCCGTAGGGACAGGTGAAAGTAGTTTTTTCCTGATCCTCGGGATGGATAGGAACTTGGTTGTATCCCGAGTAGCCATCAAGAAAACAGAAGTACTTCTACCTGGCTAATTTTTCCAAAATTTAATCAATGAAGGGTAGGGGAAAATGATCCTTTTTAGTGGCTGTGTTCAGCTTCCTGTAATCAATACAAACTCTCCAAGAGGAAGCTGAACGAGTTGTGACAGATTCTCCTCTCTCATTTGTCACAACAGTAATCCCGTCTTTCTTTGGAACAATCTGAATGGGACTTACCCATGGACTGTCAAAGACTGGATAAATAATTCCTGCATCGAGCCACTTGATGATTTCCTTTTTGACCACTTCTCGCATATTTGGATTCAATCTCCTCTGCATCTAGCGAGAAGGGTGGGATCCATCTTCCAAAAATATTCTATGATTACAATAAGATGGCTCGATCCCCCTGAGGTCATGAATGGTCCAACCAATTGCCTCCTTATGTTCCTTTAGGACCTTAATCAATTTAATCTCTTGCTCCTTTGTCAATTTAGCACTGATAATCACAGGGAGTATATTTTGAGGTCCTAAAAATTGATATTTCAAATTCTCGGGCAATGGTTTCAATTCAAGCTGGGGTGGGGTGATGATTGATGGTAGGGTAAATGCTGAAGATTCAATAAGAGGAAGAGGTTGTGAGTGAACAAAATTAGTAACCTCTTCCGAAGATGTCAGGTCGACTAAAGAGGGTTGCGGGTCAAATTCATCAACCAAAGATGAACTTTCAATTGAAGAAACTGTCAAACAAGTTTCAATATTATCATTATCCTCATCAAGTTCCTCAATAAATCCACAATCTTCAAATTTGTTGATCGCCTTAAAAATATCCAATTTCATTCATTGGTCCCCAAAGGCGATTTCCATGCTACTGCTTTCATAATTAATGTTGGCCTTTGCGGTAGCTAGGAACGGATGCCCCAGAATGATGGGCGTGTTCCTCAGATTATCCGATACATCCATGTCAAGGACAAGGAAATCTACAGGAAAATAGAAATCCTTGACCTTAACTATAACATCTTCAATAACGCCTCACGGGTTTGTAACCGAATGGTCTACTAACTGTAGCGTTACTGAAGTTGGCCGAAGTTCACCTAACCCAAACTTCTCATAGAGAGAAGTCGGAATTAGGTTAATGGATGCATCGAGATCCAAAAGTGCTCTATCACATATGTAATCTCCGATAATGCAAGAAATCAAAGGAGCACCAGGATCTCTCTTTTTCTGAGGGAGGTAGTGCAGGATAACAGAACTAGCCTGCTCAGAGAGTACCAACTTCCTCGGAACAGATTCTCTCGACTTACGCTTTTGTGTACATAATTCCTTTAAAAATCTTGTGTAAGCCGGTATGTGCTTGATATCATCAAGGAGTGGGATATTGATTTCAACATTCTTAAATAAATTCAGAAGCTCCTCATTACTATCAACAAACTTCTTCTTTGATTTGGTTAAGGCTTCAGGAAAAGGAACATGAGTCAGATCTTTGGAATCAGGTTCCTGAGCGTTGATTTCTCCTCTAGAATTCTCCTCTCTCTCCTCAGGTTCTTCAGGATTCAAAAGATAAGAATAGTGTGGTTGTGGATCCTGAGTCTTCTTACCACTCCTCAAAGTTACAGAATTTGCAGAAGCGTAAGAATTTGGGTCTTGGGGAGGGTTAGGAAAGATTGGAGGGGCTTGATTGACTATGAATTGTTGATTCACAGAAGAAGAAGAAGACGAGGAACCCTGCTCAACCACCTTAGCATGTGCGTGCAGGTCCCTCTGATTTCCGTACCCTTGGGCATAATTCCCTGAATTCATAATGTTTCGCGGGTTGGGTACGAGTTGGGATGGTAGAGATCCGGGTTAACAAGAGTTAGCAATGAGCCCGGATTGAAAGTTGTCCAGCGAGTTTTTCATTTGCTGCATGAGCTGGAGCATAGATCCTTGCATCTCTACCATTTGACGGTTCAAATCAGCCTGCCCTGTGGGTTGACGGGAATTCCAAGCTGGCTGATTGACCTGATTCGGAGGCAACTGAGTATACACTTGACCCTGACCCATTGGTCGTTGCGGAGCATAATTACCGGGTCGGAATTGGGTTTGTTGCCCCGGATTTTTCCAAGAGAAGTTAGGGTGGTTTCTCCAACTTGGATTATAGGCATTCAAGTAGGGGTTGGATCTAACATTCTCTTGTACAGCGCAAACATCCTCATAGGGTGAGGATGGAGAGAAAGAAAGGGAAGGATAAGAAAAACTGGGATCAAAGACCCCAGTTTGGAACCCATGGGGCTCCGAAAAATGCTGACTCATAGGTTGAGTCGCATCGAGTTGATTCACGAACTCCTGTCTAGAAGGAGCTCATGAGGAATGGAATCCCGAATTTTGGGATTGAGTGGATTGAGAGTTGTTCATAGAATTACCAGCCATCCACTATTCCATTCTTTTAGCAACCAAGTCCACCTTATCAAGTTTATTACAAATCAATTCCATATTAAATGAATGACAGTCATGGACTTCATTGACATTTGATTTGGGTTGCTGGGACCGGTTAAAAGTATCCATGGAGGCATGATTAATTGAATTCTCACTCATTTCCTCAAATAAATCATGTGCACTATCTGCATCTTTATTGAGGAAATTGCCTCCGCAAGAAGCATCCATATGATTTCTGAGTTGTTCAGTCAACCCATGATAGAAAATCTACATGAGTTGCCATTTCAGCACCTCGTGGTGTGGACACCTCCGCAATAAGTCCTGGAATCGCTCCCAGGCCACATGAAACTGCTCCCCCGGCCGTTGGGTAAAGGTAGTGATTGCCCGTCTCAAAGCATTGGTACGACCGACAGGAAGAATTTCTTCAGAAAGGCTGATTTCAACTCATTCCAAGTTGTAATTGGTCTTCCTACTGTCCTATACCAATGCGCGGCCTTATCCCTAAGAGAGTGGGGGAAGAGTCTCATGATCATTTGCTCCTTGTTTACGTTTCGAGCCTTGGTGGTCTGGACCAAAGTGGTTAAGTCCTCTAAGTACTGAAACGGATCTTCGGAGCCAAGCCCATGATAATGTTTAATCAGGCTTAACACCTGGGGCTTGATTTCTACGTCACCAGCTTGAATCTGGACGTCGGGACGTTCACCGTAATTTGAAGGATCATAAAAATCCTTCAAGGGCTAAGCGCCCTGCATTCTCTGGAACCATTCTTGCATTCTCTGCATTTGTTCCAGCTGCCTTCAAAATTTTTCCTGTGGATTTCCAAGCAGAGGAGGCTGTTGTTCGGTCATGGGATCAAATTGACCAAAATTCAACTTGCACCTCCTAGAATGTTCTAATGGTCCTTCCAATCAGGGATTCAATGACCATATTCCCAGCATAAACTAGGAGAAGGTCGGAAGGACCGGGGATAGGGACCCTGCAGCATAACAAAACAAGGCTGTCCTTAAGTGGGGTAGCCTAAGGATCTACTGACTCCCAAAACCCGCCTTAAGACTGTAAATGATTTACTCTACTTGCGTTTGTTTAATCCAACCAGTTAGAAGGAGGGACTGGGGAGAAGGTTCTTCCTTTGGCTTTCGCCTCCGGTTCCTAGTGTACCCCCCAGTCGCGGTCGTTTGACGCTACTCCCCTAGCTAGACATCAAATTAATCAGTACAAGTAGGTTAATCAAAAACAATCTTAGACTAAGCCCTGAAGAGTGAATCAAACCTTAAGGCCAACATCTACTCAATTTTATTAAGGCCTGGGATTGTGGTGCTTATGGAATGTGATGGGCCCTTAAAATGGGTTGTGCCCTTAATGATTGATTGAGATTTGTGTAAGTGCGTGCACAACCAAGGTTTTCAAGCAAGATTATTTATAATGTGTGAATTTTAACGTTCAAATCTTGCTTAAGTAGCTTTTAGGATTTCAAATTAGGTGAATTGCAATCAAGTTTCTAGGCAAACTAAATTGTAAAACACGGGTGAAGATTGCTTTCCTTTAAAAATCAGAAAGAAAGTGGAGTTCCTGGAATAGACCTAGATTGAAAACCCTAAGGAGGAGCTACTTGATGAGTTGGTTTTAAATAAAGTGGTGCGGCCCAAACAACTCAAACAATTGGCCACAATTGTATCACTAAGTTAGGCACTCAAAAATGGTTAACCAAGAATGATTTCTACTCTATTATGTGTTGCTTTGTGTGTACCAGTTCCACAGATCAGAACCCGATTGAGTAAAAACAAATCAAGTTGATTAAGTGCCTTGAATGTAGGTGTGTGTTGTGCGTTTGTTGAAAATTACCCCACAAGATTATCTTTTTGTTATTTTTTTTTTTATGAATGAGGGTGGGATGAATGTGAGTAGAAATCCAAACAACCAAACTATTCCTAGGATTTATGCAAACACCTAGGTTAATTGGAATTTGGATTTAATGTGGCGAATGAAATCTATGGAGGGGGAAGAATGGGGAAGCACTTACAGTTTTCTTCAACTGCACTTTACTCCAGTTTACCGCTTATTGATTCCTTGATGGAGGTCTCTGCAAAAAAATAGACACAAGAGAAAGCAAATTAGAAAACACTAAAGTACAAGAAATGTGAAGAAAAGATCAAAAATCGTTGCCTCCCCGACAATGGCGCCAAAATGTTGAACGCTCGAATTGCTATGCCAACGTGTTTGGTTTTGGAAAACCTATCGTTGTAGCTTGAAAGTGAAAAATTCGTGTTCAACAAATAAAATTTATACCGAAAAGAATTCCAGGTCGAATACAGGGAGGCTACGTTGATCTATATTCGTAATTATATTTTTTTTTTTAGAATTTTTGAAGAGTGAGGCGATATAATTATAATGGAGCTACCAGACTAAAAGAAAGAGAGAGAGGGAGAGAGAGAGAGAGAGAAAGAACATGCATTCAATATTTCAAACTATTTATACAATCAAACTAAATAAAAGTTACACTAGAAAGTGGGAAATCAGCTACACTATAAAGCAGGAAAATTCTACACTAGAAAAGCTGTAAAGAAGAATGGGAGAGAGAAGTTATCCTCCTCGACGATTGCTTGGAGGACGAGCCGGACGAGACGACGCCTGGACAAAGGAGAACGAAGCAGGACAAAGGAGGACGAAGCAGAAGAGTGGGAATGGAGCAGCACGCCATCGTCGTCACGGGATCCACTTCCAAAGGAGGATGAAAATTTGGACTTTATCTCGTGAGGAGCATCCCGGGCGTGGGAGAAGCTTCTCTTGAGCTTTGGAGAGGTAGAGAAGAGAAGGAAGGGATCAGAATTTCGTATGGAGGGGGTCTCCTTTTATAGTTGCAAGGAGTGAGGGCAAATGGGTCATTACATCTTTAAAATAATAAATGAGGAGTCTTTAGTGACAGATAAAATCGTCACTAAAGCCCCAACGTGGGCGTAGTACCTGCCCCACGCGCGCCTCCTCAGCTGCACTCTTTCTCAACGCCTGCCCATGTTCTTTCATCCACAGTCGTCCGATCGCGAGATCGGACGGCTTAAGATGCATCTTCGCCCGCTGTTGCGTGCTTGCCCAACGTGTACGATGGCGCGTCCTTGCCGCGTGTGCAATAGCGCGTGAACGCTATCGGTGGATTTGAGCCGCCCGATGACGATCCAACGCTCGCCCGCGCAGCCGGGCCTAAAAGCGCCTGCTCGACCATCCACGCCTCATAGCGCAGCAGTCGAGAGCACTTTCGCAAGCTGCAGCCACAAGTTCGAGCCGCAGCGAAGGGGAGAAAGGCACGGGTGAGCGAGCGCTGGCGGGCGTTGGATCGTAATCGGGTGGCTTAGATCCACAGCCGTTGGATTGAGATCCAATGGCAGAGAGGGAGCGGGTGCGGGGACTTCAGAGATTGTATGCTGCCGTTTGGGAGGCCGAGATGGCACCACATGGCGCCATCTTGGCCGTCCATCTTCTGGATGTTGTAGATGGTGCCACAGATGTTGGATTGACTCGATTTTTGTGTCGTTGGGCTGCGATCGTCCATCCGAATTCATCCGTGCCGTCAGATTTGTCATTTGAAGTGCAGATTTACACCATCCTGGCCCTTGATCTTCTAGGGTTCCCTGGTTACTATCTGATGCTACGGATGTCTGATTAGGGTGATCTTGGAGTCGTTGAACTCCAATCGTTGGCCTGATCACATCCATATGATTGGATCTTCGATCCGAGGCCCTAGTAAAATGTTTGCCCTGTCCAAGCACATAAAAGGAGACAATTAACGTTCATTTTATTCAAACTGCTCTAAATGCAAGATGATGCATGTTATGCAATATTTATATCATGAAATGCAATCCTATGCTTAAGAACATGCATAAATAGACATCTTAAGTAGTGTAAATGTGTTTACATTAGCGACAATATATAGGAACGTCGGGCGTGTTTGTCTGAGTCCGAGTCGACCCTAAGAGGTGGCTTGTTGGCCTTAAGAGATGGCATGTCAGCCTTATGAGGGGACAATCCAAGAGAACGTCGGGCGCATCCATCCAGGATTCGACCAACCTTAAGAGGTGGCCTGCCGGCTTTATGAGGCAACAATCCAAGGGAATGTCGGATGCATTCGTTTGGGTTACGGTTGACCTTAAGAGGTGGCTTGCTAGCCTTAAGAGGCGGCATGTTAGCCTTAAGAGGCAACAATCCAAGGGAATGCCTGGCGCATCCGTCCGGGTTCCAACCGACCTTAAGAGGTGGCCTGCCAACTTTAAGAGGCGGCATGTCAACCTTATGAGGCGACAATCCAAGGGATCGCTGGGTACATTTGTCCGGGCTCCGACCGACCTTAAGAGGTGGCCTACCGACCTTAGGAGGCAGCATGTCAACCTTATGAGGAGACAATCCAAGGGAACACCGGGCACGTCCATCCAGGTTCCAGCTGACCTTAAGAGGTGGCCTGCCAGCCTTAGGCGGCGACATGTCGGTCTTAAGAGGTGACAATTCAAGGGAATGCCTAGCGCATCCATCCGAGTTTTGGTCGACCTTAAGAGGTGGCCTACCAACCTTAGGAGGCGATAATCCAAGGGAACACTGGGAGCGTCCGTTCGAGTTTTGGTTGACCTTAAGAGGTGGCCTGTTGGCTTTAGGAGGCAGCAATGAGTGCAGTACGAGCGTCACCGTTCGCCGGCAAAGGTCAGCCGTTGCGGGAAATAAGTCTTTGTCTTTCTCAGGACAAGACTAGCCATCAACTCTTGTGAGGCGAAGGCCTCACGTGTCGAGGCTAGCATTGATGGGGTTCCCCATTCTACGGCGGGGAATACGTGTGTAGGGGGCATCCATTGTGGGTCGACCTTAATAGGTTGCCCTGTAGTCACTGGGACCTCAGAAGACTACGGTTCATCCTTATCTCGACAAGCTTAGTAGGATCGTGAGGAAAAAAGAGGGAGGGGGATCGCCATGATTGGAGAGTCTTGTAACGACCCGGTTCCCGAGTCCCTACGAGACACGAGAACCGGACCGACTCGACTAATCCCAAGACCTAGTCGTCCAACGAGGAAGTAACCAAAAGACAGTAAAATAAACCACATTCAGCATGAATATAACTAACAGTAAGAAAGTACAGCAGTAAGGAAAGAAACTACTACAGTAGGTACCACCACAACAGTAAAACAGCATTTATCATATAACAAGAACAGCAGGTAAAGAAGGTACAGCGGAAACAAAAACTACTCACTAGAAAAGAAACAAAAGGGGTACAAAAGGCTGTGGTAACTCTACTGGACCCTACTCGGCCCAGCGTCCTCTGCAGCCGCCGACCCTGGCTGCTCAACACCTGGTCCTGAAAAAGGTAATGAGTGTAACACGTCAGCAAAACGCTGAGTAGAGTGGCAAACTAACTAAAGGCAACAGTAGAGTGTACAGTAGCTGTTATGTTCTATTACTTCCTTTATTCACATCTTTCAATTTTTCTCACTATTTCATTTATTTCTCAGGTCTTTTACTTGATCTCGAATGTCCTCGTGGGAACGATCTTGATTGCAGTCTTTTCCAAAAGTAGAAGTAGCACGTGGTGCTCTCCTGGCCGGGAGAGTCCCCCGTGGTGATCCTACCCTCAGTCAACCACCCCAAGGTCACTGACAGACGTAACGGTGACTACGGCACGCGCGATAAACGCACAGGTAGCTAGCCCGCACTGGCACGCGGTCAGTCGTTTCCGTTAACGGGTGCGCCAAAAGCACAGCACGGAACCAGGGCAGAGCCCTCTCAGTAACAGGCGTCCAACCCCTCCACAGTAACCAAACCGGGGCCTTGCCCCTCCACAGTCCGCGCACCCTCGCCTGACTACCCTGGTTTGCCCTAGTGGGCCTAACAAGTCGGTGAAGGAGGCTAGCAGAACCCCGGGGCCCGTGGGGTAGCTAGTACTCTCCTAACACTAGTAGCTCTCCTCGGTACTACGTACACGAGGGCCAGCAAGTCGGTACAGAGCGGCCAATCCTAACCCTGGGTCCCTGGGGTGGCTGGCCCCACTCTGCACTAAACAGGTACAGGTACTTCCCTTGGTACTGCGTACCCAAGAGACAGTACGATCAACATCTCAGTTCCATTCCTTTCTCTTTCCAGGAGTTCCACTCCTAATTCCCCGTAGGGTTCCATCCTTTAATCTCAGAACATCTTATGTTTCACTTTCCAGTTTCACGTTCTTACAAACCATGATTTCAGCCATGTTCCTTACTCATAACAGGCAGCTGTTAATTAAATTTACAGGCAGCTTTATATATTCCTTTCCATTTTTCCAAGACTGCAGTAATATACATTCCACTAGTTTTTCCATCCTAGGATTCATGCCATATCCTAGGATCTATCATACAATCTAGTTTTCCGGCCCTAGGATTCATGCAACACCTAGGAGCTATCATTCCATATATTTCTCATTCCTAGGATTCATGAAATGCCCTAGGTTCTAGTTATGGTTCCATACTTTAACAGATTTTATTAATACTTAAAGCCACTCTACCAGGTACAACGGGAGTAGTGGGGGCGTGATCGGGAATCCCGCGTGCCTCCGCGACTCTCAAGACTGCAACCGAACGAGGTCCTATCACAAGGATCAAACACAAGGAGTGTCTCAAAATAGTGTATAGCTACTGTAGGCGGGTAGAGGAATTAATTCTGAAACGAACGCAACTCGAATCGCGGAAAACGGAGCCCAAACGGGCCCTAAACGGGTCGAGAAAGTCGATACTGTGCAAAATCAGACGTCTGGAACTCCTTCCAGACGTCTTAAACAGTGGATCAGAGAATTACCTGTTCAGCTTGGTTTCCCGAACGTCCAGAAGTCTGCGGGGACGTCTGTCCTATACCTCAGACGTCCGATGGTCCACACGGACGTCTGTAGGTCACTCTCGCCGTCTGGTACAACTTCCAGACGTCTGATTCGCAAAGGATGGCGAATCAGCGAACCTGCGCACAGCCAACCCCCTCGCTCAGTACGGTCAGTCGACAAGAAGGAAGAAGAAGGCGGAAACTCACCTTTCAGACGTCTGTATGATCTTACAGACGTTGACCTTGCCGTCTGGCTATCAATCCAGACGTCTCATTCTGGAAATTTTTCCAGAATCAGGGCCCTGCTCGGCCTCCGCTCGCGACGCCGCCCGCGTCGCGCCTCGCGGTCCTGCTGCTCAGACCGCAGCAGGTCCCTCTCCGCGTCGCTCCGCGCCCCCTGCGCCCTCCGCCACCCGGCCAAGCGGCTCCGGCGAGCTCGCCCCCCCACGGCAGAGCTCCGCCCTCGCACGTCGCACCTCCGCGCTCACTGCGGCCGCCGCTGCCGCCCTCGCGTCCGCTCGCTCTCGCGCACAGGAAGGAGAAGAAGGAGGAGACGGTGGAGACGGGAGGGGAGGCGTGCTCCTTTTAACGCCGCGCGGAGAGGAGAGAGAGAAGGCGGCAGGCCGCCTGTAGCCGTAGAGAAAAAAGGGAATATGCGGTCTGCGCGCTCAGGCACGCAGGAGACTCGCGTGTGTCGAAAATAACGGATTTCCAGATGTCTGGAAATGATCCCAGACGTCTTATCAGACGTCTGGTTGTGATCCCAGACATCTTGTCCGACGTCTGAGCCACCTCCCAGACGTTTTAAAAGACGTCTGGGGCACAAATTCGTTACAATATAACAAACTCAAAGGAAGTTTCATTCCCGAAACTTGCGCCAACTAGGGTGCGGGAAAAAGATGTCCAAATAACTATAACAAACTCAAAGAGGACCGAAGCCGGTCTGAAAAGACGTACCCGCGAAAAGCTCCGGGTACCGCTCCCGCATTGCCGCCTCAGGCTCCCAGGTAGCCTCCTCGTACCGCTGGCTCCTCCACAAAACCTTTACCAGGGGTACTTGCTTTCGTCTCAACCTGCGGACGGCTCGGTCTAGGATCTGCACTGGCCGCTCGGGGTAGGTCAGGTCGTCGCTCACCTCGACGCTCTCGTGACTCAGTACGTGGCTGGGATCGGCTACGTACTTCCTGAGGTTGGACACGTGGAACACGCCGTGCACACCAGAAAGTTGCGGGGGAAGGGCAAGTCTGTAAGCAACGGGTCCAACCCGCTCCAGGACCTCAAAGGGCCCCACGAACCTCGACGCGAGCTTCCCTCTCACCCGAAACTGCTGTAAGCCCTTCATGGGCGAAACACGAAGGAAGACGTGGTCCCCAACCTCGAACTGCACCTCTCTGCGTCTGCGATCTGCGTAGCTCTTCTGTCTGCTCCTGACAGTGCGGAGTCGTCTGTGGATCTGCTCAACTACCTCCTGACTCTACCGGATCAACCTGGGGCCAACCTCCCACTTGGTCCCCACCTCAACCCAACTCAAGGGTGCCGTGCATTTCCGTCCGTACAGAGCCTCGTAGGGAGCCATGCCGATGCTCGAGTGATAACTGTTGTTGTATGCAAACTCCGCCAGGGGCAGGTGCTCCTCCCAAGAGCCCCTCCAGTCTAGTATACAGGCACGCAAAAGGTCCTCAAGTGTCTGTATCGTGCGTTCCGACTGTCCGTCCGTCTGGGGGTGGTAAGCCGTGCTAAACCTCAACCTCGTCCCCAAAGCCTGCTGAAACTCAGCCCAAAACTGGGACGTAAAGAGGGTATCCCGGTCGGATACGATCTCCCGCGGAACTCCGTGTAGTCGCACCACATCACGGATATACCTCTCTGCCAAAACTCGCGTCTCAAGTCATGGTACATTTTCGTGTTTCCGGGATGTATGGTGAATCTGGAACCGTGTGCCTCAGTCAGGAGCTCTCTCAACAGCTCCTCGTCTCTGGGGACGCACAACCGTCCCCTCAAGCGTAACACCTGGTCTGTGAAAGAGAAGTCCCCTGGGTCCCCTGATAGTACTCTGTCGCGCAAAGACTGCAAGTACGGATCGGCCATCTGTCCCGTGATGATGCGGTCTATCAACTCTGGCCTGGTCTGCCGTGTCACCGTCACTGCCCCACAGTACCCTCGTAACTCTAGAGGTCACCAACTGCCCACCTCCTCCAAAGGGCTCCAACTCTGTAACTGTAGACTGGCCAAGCGTGCGGGCGCCTTACGGCTTAAGGCGTCAGCCACCACATTGGCCTTTCCCGGGTGGTAGGAGATGCTGCAGTCGTAGTCCTTCAGGAGCTCCAACCAACGTCTCTGTCTCATGTTGAGCTCCTTCTAGTCAAAAAGATATCTGAGGCTCTTGTGATCTGTAAAAATCTCGAAGGTCTCACCGTACAAGTAGTGCCACCATGTCTTCAGCGCGAAGACAACAGCTGCCAACTCTAGATCGTGGGTAGGGTAGGTATGCTCATGGGGCTTCAGTTGCCGCGAAGCGTAAGCGACCACGTGACCCCTCTGCATGAGCACACCTCCTAACCCCTGCAAGGAAGCGTCCGTGTACACAACGAACCCGCCACTACTGTCAGGGATGGTGAGCACGGGAGCCGAGGTCAACCTCTCCTTCAGCTCCAGAAAACACGCCTCACAGGCATCTGTCCAAGAGAAAGGCACATCCTTCCGGGTCAACTGTGTCATAGGACGCGCAATCTGTGAAAATCCTCTGATGAACCGTCTGTAGTAACCTGCCAGTCCCAGGAAACTGCGAATCTCAGTGACTGAACGCGGTCTCTCCAACCTGAGCACTGCCTCGACCTTGGCGGGATCCACCGCCAGGCCGTCTCCAGAGATCACATGACCCAAAAAGGTCACCTCCCTCAACCAGAACTCGCACTTGCTGTATTTGGCGTACAGCCTGCGTCGTCTCAGAGTGCCCAGAATCATCCGCAAGTGCTGTCCGTGCTGCGTCCGATCTCTAGAATAGATGAGTACATCATCTATGAAAACCACCACAAGCTGGTCCAAGTACGGTCTAAACACCCGGTTCATCAGGTCCATGAAAGCAGCGGGGGCATTGGTCAGCCCAAACGGCATGACCAAAAACTCATAGTGTCCGTACCGGGTGCGGAAAGCTATCTTGGAGACGTCGGTCTCCCTGATCCTCAACTGGTGGTATCCAGACCTCAAGTCGATCTTGGAAAACACCGTGGCACCCCGCAACTGGTCAAACAAATCGTCGATCCTCGGCAGCGGATATCTGTTCTTGATGGTGACCCTATTCAGCTGTCGGTAGTCCACACAAAGGCATAGGGTCCCATCCTTCTTCTTCACAAACAGTACCGGGGCTCCCCAGGGAGACGCACTGGGCCTCACGAAACCTTTCTCCAAAAGGTCCTGCAACTGAGACTTGAGCTCTCGCAGCTCAAGCGGTGCCATCCTGTATGGCGCGGTGGAGATGGGGCTGGTCCCTGGTACTAGTGAGATCTCAAACTCGATCTCACGCTCGGGCGGTAGTCCTGGTAACTCGTCTGGAAACACGTCGGGGTACTCTGACCACCGGGATGCTCTGGAAGTCTGCCACGGGGCTGTGCTCTGCCACCACACAAGCTAGGAAGCCCTCACACCCCTGGCTCAAAAGTCTCGCCGCCCGAAGTGCCGAAATGCACCTGAAACCTCCGTCCACTGGCTGCCCGTGAAACTCGAAGGAAGGCAACTCCGGAATGGAGAAGACAATCTTCCTCTCAAAACAGTCTACCAAGGCGTGGTAAGCGGACAGCCAATCCATCCCCAGAATCACTCGAAAGTCCTCCATCTGTATCATAATCAGGTCAGCTGGCAGGCTATGTCCCCCGATGCTGACCCCGCAACCCGTGTACACCTCCTCAGCTACAAACAGCTGACCACTCGGACCTCTGATTACGAACGGATTCTCTAACAGTGTATAATCCTAGTCCAAACTAACTGCGAAACTGGCTGCGACAAACGAGTGCGTAGCGCCGGAATCGAAAAGCGTGTAAACGAGTCTGCCAGAAACTGAAACCATACCTGCTACCACGGATCCCGATGCTCTGGCGTCCCTGTGTGTTAGGGCGTTGATACGCCCCTCAGCTCTAGGTGCGGACGAAGCATCCACACTCTGCGTCGGACGGGTAGGTGCTGGTCGGTACCCTCCTCGCGACTGTTGTCCTCCTCCTCGTGCCTGGGAACTGCGGCCTCCTGCGTGCCCTCCAGTGCTCTGCGCGGGAAGTATCTACTGACCTCCTGCCCTAGATGGGCAGTCCCTCCTGACGTGGCCCGGCTGGCCACACTGGTAGCAGAGGGGAACCCGACTCCCGCCCTCAGTGAGTCCCTGCTGTCGGCTAGGCGGGGGTCCGGTGCTGGCAACTGGCCCCTGTCGAGGGCCCCCAAAGGCCACTGATGGCCCTGCACAACGTGACGGCTCTCCTGCGGATGCCACGTGTCTCCGTTGAGTTCTCCTAACACGCCTGGTGTGGCGGCGGAAATCTCGTTCCACCACTAACTCCCCTGTCGTACGCTCGGAAGGGGGAGGGGGTGGCGACGTGGGTGGAAGCTGAAATTCTTCTCCAACCACCTACCGAATCAGTTGGACGAGGTCCCGAGACGATATACTCAGGAGAAGAGGAGGGGTAGTATGTATTCCAAGCCCAACACATCTGTCCCCCGGGCCCTGACCTCGGCCGCGCCTGCGGCCCACCCTCCTAGCTCCACGACGCGGCATCTCCTACAATGGAGACGCGAAACAAAACGGAAACGTCAAAACAGACGGTACCTAACAAAACTTCTAAGAGCTCATGTCAAGAGATATGTTGTGGTGGCTACTCTAGCTATAAACATGTGAATTGGTTATTTTCCAGTCAGTTGATTCACTTCTCGGGACGACCTTGCTCTGATACCATCTTGTAACGACCCGGTTCCCGAGTCCCTACGAGACACGAGAACCGGACCGACTCGACTAATCCCAAGACCTAGTCGTCCAACGAGGAAGTAACCAAAAGACAGTAAAATAAACCACATTCAGCATGAATATAACTAACAGTAAGAAAGTACAGCAGTAAGGAAAGAAACTACTACAGTAGGTACCACCACAACAGTAAAACAGCATTTATCATATAACAAGAACTGCAGGTAAAGAAGGTACAGCGGAAACAAAAACTACTCACTAGAAAAGAAACAAAAGGGGTACAAAAGGCTGTGGTAACTCTACTGGACCCTACTCGGCCCAGCGTCCTCTGCAGCCGCCGACCCTGGCTGCTCAACACCTGGTCCTGAAAAAGGTAATGAGTGTAACACGTCAGCAAAACGCTGAGTAGAGTGGCAAACTAACTAAAGGCAACAGTAGAGTGTACAGTAGCTGTTATGTTCTATTACTTCCTTTATTCACATCTTTCAATTTTTCTCACTATTTCATTTATTTCTCAGGTCTTTTACTTGATCTCGAATGTCCTTGTGGGAACGATCTTGATTGCAGTCTTTTCCAAAAGTAGAAGTAGCACGTGGTGCTCTCCTGGCCGGGAGAGTCCCCCGTGGTGATCCTACCCTCAGTCAACCACCCCAAGGTCACTGACAAATGTAACGGTGACTACGGCACGCGCGATAAACGCACAGGTAGCTAGCCCGCACTGGCACGCGGTCAGTCGTTTCCGTTAACGGGTGCGCCCAAAGCACAGCACGGAACCAGGGCAGAGCCCTCTCAGTAACAGGGGTCCAACCCCTCCACAGTAACCAAACCGGGGCCTTGCCCCTCCACAGTCCGCGCACCCTCGCCTGACTACCCTGGTTTGCCCTAGTGGGCCTAACAAGTCGGTGAAGGAGGCTAGCAGAACCCCGGGGCCCGTGGGGTAGCTAGTACTCTCCTAACACTAGTAGCTCTCCTCGGTACTACGTACACGAGGGCCAGCAAGTCGGTACAGAGTGGCCAATCCTAACCCCGGGTCCCTGGGGTGGCTGGCCCCACTCTGCACTAAACAGGTACAGGTACTTCCCTTGGTACTGCGTACCCAAGAGACAGTACGATCAACATCTCAGTTCCATTCCTTTCTCTTTCCAGGAGTTCCACTCCTAATTCCCCGTAGGGTTCCATCCTTTAATCTCAGAACATCTTATGTTTCACTTTCCAGTTTCACGTTCTTACAAACCATGATTTCAGCCATGTTCCTTACTCATAACAGGCAGCTGTTAATTAAATTTACAGGTAGCTTTATATATTCCTTTCCATTTTCCAAGACTGCAGTAATATACATTCCACTAGTTTTTCCATCCTAGGATTCATGCCATATCCTAGGATCTATCATACAATCGAGTTTTCCGACCCTAGGATTCATGCAACACCTAGGAGCTATCATTCCATATATTTCTCATTCCTAGGATTCATGAAATGCCCTAGGTTCTAGTTATGGTTCCATACTTTAACAGATTTTATTAATACTTAAAGCCACTCTACCAGGTACAACGGGAGTAGTGGGGGCGTGATCGGGAATCCCGCGTGCCTCCGCGACTCTCAAGACTGCAACCGAACGAGGTCCTATCACAAGGATCAAACACAAGGAGTGTCTCAAAACAGTGTATAGCTACTGTAGGCGGGTAGAGGAATTAATTCTGAAACGAACGCAACTCGAATCGCGGAAAACGGAGCCCAAACGGGCCCTAAACGGGTCGAGAAAGTCGATACTGTGCAAAATCAGACGTCTGGAACTCCTTCCAGACGTCTTAAACGGTGGATCAGAGAATTACCTGTTCAGCTTGGTTTCTCGGACGTCCAGAAGTCTGCGGGGACGTCTGTCCTATACCCCAGACGTCCGATGGTCCACACGGACGTCTGTAGGTCACTCCCGCCGTCTGGTACAACTTCCAGACGTCTGATTCGCAAAGGATGGCGAATCAGCGAACCTACGCACAGCTAACCCCCTCCCTCAGTACGGTCAGTCGACAAGAAGGAAGAAGAAGGCGGAAACTCACCTTTCAGACGTCTGTATGATCTTACAGACGTCGACCTTGCCGTCTGGCTATCAATCCAGACGTCTGATTCTGGAAATTTTTCCAGAATCAGGGCCCTGCTCGGCCTCCGCTCGCGACGCCGCCCGCGTCGCGCCTCGCGCTCCTGCTGCTCAGACCGCAGCAGGTCCCTCTCCGCGTCGCTCCGCGCCCCCTGCGCCCTCTGCCAGCCGGCCAAGCCGCTCCGGCGAGCTCGCCCCCCCACGGCAGAGCTCCGCCCTCGCACGTCGCACCTCCGCGCTCACTGCGGCCGCCGCTGCCGCCCTCGCGTCCGCTCGCTCTCACGCACAGGAAGGAGAAGAAGGAGGAGACGGTGGAGACGGGAGGGGAGGCGCGCTCCTTTTAACGCTGCGCGGAGAGGAGAGAGAGAAGGCGGCAGGCCGCCTGTAGCCGCAGAGAAAAGAGGGAATATGCGGTCTGCACGCTCAGGCGCGCAGGCGACTCGCGTGTGTCGAAAATAACGGATTTCCAGACGTCTGGAAACGATCCCAGACGTCTTATCAGACGTCTGGTTGTGATCCCAGACGTCTTGTCCGACGTCTGAGCCACCTCCCAGATGTCTTAAAAGACGTCTGGGGCACAAATTCGTTACAGTCTGGCTATGACTTTGAAGTCACCTGGTAGGTCCGTCGGGTTTGCCCCTTGCTGAACTGCGTGAACTTGGTTCCCCTTTTACTCTAACGGGGTTTCCTAGGTCGCCCCGATTCATCCCTGAGGGGTTTTCACCGAGTTGCCTTGCTCTCATGGGTCATCTTCTCCCTTCGAGGAGGCCAGGCACGTATCGAGAGGATCTGGCGAATAGTGTACAGTGGTGGTCAGTCAGTTAGGATGCCCAACTTGCTGTCAACTTGGCGATATTAAGTATGGCCACCTAGTTGAGGTGCCCATCCTCATCATAGTTGGACGCAAGAGGGCTGCTCTCTCCATTTGACCTTTATCCTTTCGATTGTCAAAAGGCCCACGGTAGGAATTGCCGATGGAGGGAGAGCAAGGCACTATCACCGAGGTGGCGAAGGTGCTATAGGTGCATCGACTTGGAAGGGGTGGCTTATTTGCTTTGAAGGCTGGCTCGATCTTTAGGTCCATAGGTGAGCACCCTAGAGTGATATAGGCATTTGCCATTGGAGGCTAAGTGTGCAGGTTGTCGACCTGTTTAGGGTGATGTCGCTCCCGAAGGTTGCCTTGGCCCCGGTACTGATGCACCTAAGCGACCAGGGGCAAGGTCTCGGGTAATGTGAGAGCCATGGCCAAGACTTCTGCTTGGTGCTTGGCCAGGGGAGTGTGCTCTCCAAAGGGTGCAGATTAGAGCTTCCCCGACAGGGGGAGCTTTGCCAAAGCAAGCCCCTGGGGCCTCGGCAGGATTAGGTGGGGAGGTTGTTACCTAGAACGCCATGTGCTTGATTACACACTTCTCACCCTGGTCGAAGATTGAGGGGAGATGCCTGGGAGAGCCAGTTCAGAAGGAATGGCTCATTTTCCTAGGGCAACATCAATCCCAAGGTTACCTTCACCTCTATGTTGATGCGCTCGGGTGGCAGGAGGAGAGGGCCTTGAGTAACGTGAGCGTCACGGTTAGGGTTTGGTGGCGGTGTCCGCTAGACGAGGAGCCAGGGTGGCACGACCCACCTACTTTGGCGGGGGTGTCAATTAGCCCAGTCCTTGGTCCGAAAGGAAGACCGTGTCAGCTACCTACAATTGCCGAAGCTCCTTTTCAAGGTGGTATTCTAGGCCCTCCATAGGCCTTCTATCCTTTTCACTTGGAGGGTCTTGAGGGTAGCGGATCCTTGTCCGTGTACTCGCTCCCTTCAAGCATTTCCTCCTGGTTCACAGCTAGGGAAGCACATTTCCTAAGGGACTTTCACCTCGCATTGCGAGGTCCATAGTGGCAACCTTCAGTGGGTCAGTTTCCCTCAAGCATGTTTGCTTGGTTCGTGGCCAAAGGAGTGTGTTTCCCGAGGAACTTCTTTTTTGTTCGGCGGGACCTGTGATAGTGACCCTCTGTGGGTCGACTGCTATCTTGGGGAAGGTGGCCCTTCGCCTGTGGAAGGAGCCACTCCTGCAGTCGAGCATTGAGACACGCCTACCTAGGGGTCTTCTCGCCTTCTATAAAGCTGACATAGCTGTCGCATCTCTTGGCTGATGTACTGCAGGAATAGGAGGCGTTGTATCGCTCTGCGGTCCTTACGGCTTTGCTTAGAGACCAATGGGTGCTTTGTCACGCAACCAATCACGTCACGCCCATGCTCTCAAGCCAAACGGTCTGGCTTGAAGAGCCAAGGAATCATCACCTCGCCAGGGCCTTCTTCCCCTTGAAGTGTGAAGCCTCAACTTGATCCAAGGTAGGACCAGAGGGCTCAGTCTTCCGCTGCTAGGCTTCTGACAACCTCTCGGGGTTGTCTTTTGCCCTTTGGCACTCGATGAATTGCTCCTGGGATTTACCTGTCACTCCTTGGGGAGGCGATAGGCTAGTCGATGGACTGTTGGCGGGTGAAATGACCATTTCCAAGGACCCTTCGAAGTTTCTCCAGAAAGTTATGGGCGTGAGTGAAAATTTTGACCCTTTGAGTTGAGTGTGTGGGCTTTATGGGAAGAAGAGAGAATGGCAGGGAAGTTTCCACAAATTTTCCCTCTCTCTCCTCTCCCTCACCACAATCACCCACGCACACACTCACCACCCCTCTCCTCCCCAAAACCCTAACCTCCCTCTACTTAAACCCCACCACCCTCTCCATCTCCACACCCTTCACACCACCACCTCCACCTCCATCTCCTTCGCTGGCGAGCCACCAGCCCCCCTCCCATCCCCTTGCAACCATGAAGAGGAAGGAGAAGGGCGAGGCGCGGAGGAGAGGGAGAGCGAGGGAGAGCGAGGGCATGGGAGAGAAGAGAGAGCTCGGGGGAGCTCGTGAGTGCGTGATCAGAGGAGCTCGAGTAGGAGAGCTTGCGCGTGAGGAGTGCCCTTACTGTAGGTGCAGCAGTGAGCGCTCGGAGTGCGAGGGGAGTAGTCACGGTCAGAGGAGCCGCAAGAGCCATGGGAGCTCTAAGGAGTTCGTGCGAGAAGAGACGAGGACGTGCACGAGGAGGAGGAGCTCGTGGAGAAGAGTTCCCGACCTCCTGCAGCCGTTGGAGCGACTGCTGCTGTGCTGCGGGCGGAGCTGGTGAGAAGATGTGTGTCCGCGAGGAGTTTCTGTGTACTGGATTTTTATAGTGTCAAACATTTGTAGCATCTGCCAGATGTATGGAGTAGTAGCAGACGTCCAAAGCTGAAGTCAGACATCTAAAACTCGTAGAGTGCCGAGGTAAGCATCCTGAATGCTCATGCATATGCGCATACGTGAAGTACATGGTGTGTGTTGTCGTGGTTTTGAACCTGCGAACGTATGCACAGATACAAGCCTTGAAAAGGCTTGCAAGCATGCTCTTCGAGGTACTTTAGGATGTCTGGATGTTTCTACAGATGTCTGATAGACATATCAGACATCCGGGAGTGCTGACAGACATCTGGAAAGACCCAAGATGACTGTAAAGGGGTTCTAGACATTCGTTAGCAATGCAAGGAAGCAAGGTGAGTTTCTGACGTCGTTTAAGACATCTGGGCCTAGTCCTAGACATCTGATTTTGGTCTGTATGCATGTTTTTGACCCGTTCGGAGCTCAAATGGAATCGGATTTACGCAAACAAAGTATCGTTGTGTTCTACTCGAGTTTCTCTATGTGTTAGTGTCAATTATATGCTGTTCTGAACTTGTTTGATGTGACTTGGTCACTGGTATAGGTTTCCAACCTGTAGCGTGTTCGAGGTCTGCGGAAATGACAAGACCTGCGTTCTAAACCCCACTCCTCCTGTGTTTCTCGATAGAGTGGTTTACTTTAATGTTAAGATTTAAATGAGTAAAATGCATGTTTAGAATAACTTGATTGAACCCTAGGGCAGAAATGAATGAAGAATGCTTGAGCTACACTGTTTACTTGAGATGCATGTTAAAAGCTTAATTGCTAACAAATGTATAGATACATGATGTGATGTTTCTTCAAACACAAGCTGCCTGTTATATGAATGAGAATCGAAATGTGAACAACGAGATATGCATGTTGACAAACTAAATGAAATGAATACATGAACCCTGCGGAGAACTAGGAGGAGAACTCCTGTATACGGAAAGAATCTCGTATGTAGACAAGAAGTGAGCTGGTCCTTGTGTACGCAGTATCATGGAGAGCAGCTGCCCTTTTAGTGTAGAGGGGAGATAGCCACCCCTTGGGTTGAGACCTGGGGTTAGGACTAGTCACTCTACATCGACTCCTGTTCGACCCTCACGTACGTGGTACCGAGGTGAGCTACCTAGTGTAGGGAGGGAGCTAGCCGCCCCTCGGGACCCAAGGTTAGGACTAGTCACCCTACATCGACTCTTGTTAGTCCTACTGGGCAAATTGGAATAATCGGACGAGGGTACGTGGACTGTGGAGGGGTGAGACCCCTGTTCTGTTCTGAGAGGTGAGACTCCTGTTTTGAGAGGCGAGACCTTGTATTGTTCCGTGCTGTACGCTTGGGCGTACCCACTAGCAGAAACGACTGACCGCGTGCCGGTGTGAGGTAGCTACCTGTGCACTTATCACGCATGCCGTAGTCATTGCTATGTCGCGACCGTGACCTTAGGGTGATTGACTGGGTGTAGGACTACCACAGGGAACTCTCTCGGTTAGGAGAGCATCACGTGTACATCCTACATCACGGGAAAGACTGCAATCAAGATCGTTCCCTTGAGGGACAGACAAGATCAAGAAATGATCGGTTTCTCAAGAGAATAAGCAAATTAGAAACACTTAGTTCCGCTAAATGGGAATGAATAATTAATTAGTTGCTTGTCATTTGTTAATTACATGAAAATTGCTTAACCACCACTCCATTCAGCGTTAGCTGACCACGGATTTTATAACCTTGTTCATGTCTGGGAGTTAAGCTGCCAGTGCCACCGGCTACAGAGGGAGCTAGGTCCAGTTGAGCCTAGCCTTAGCTGTTGTCACCTTTTTGTTTTCAAGCTTTCAGTTGTAGTAGTGAGTACTCTAGTATGTAATACTGTTTTTGTTACATTTCCGCTTTATTTTCTGTTGTAGTTGTGATGGCATATGTAATATTGTGAGACATTTTGTTCTGTTTCCTTTACTGTCTTTTGGTTATCTCTGCTTAATTACATTGCATGTGTGGTTGTGTAATATTTTCTGCTTTTGGTTATTTCTCGTTGGACAACTAGGTCTTGGGATTAGTCAAAGCGAGTCAGTCTCGGGTCTTGTAGGGATCTGGGATAGGGTCGTAATAGCGGACCTGTGCCAGGCAGGCGCGTTCGAAAGCGCCTAGCGGGGTTTTCTAATAGAGCAGCTATGTGCTGTCCTTAACCAGGGGTGGCTCCCAAGAGCACGATTGGGGTTTGCCTCCCCTTTGCGTAGGACCTCGACTGACTCCTTGGCCGGCTCCTTAAGTGCTTCTGGCGGGAGGCTGCCATCACCCCTTTCTTGAGTGGGCAGGCAGTGTGCACAAGGGTGTATGTCCAAGGCCGTTGGCCTCAGCTTTATATCTCCCCTCCTTGGCCTTCACTACGGGGAGAGGGGTTCACTTTGGGACCTCAAGCCATCGGCTGAGGCGCACTTGCTTCCCTTTATTGGGATTAGCATGCCGAGAGTGTTATCGTGGCGTGGAGACGACGAATCCCGATCGGACTCTCCCCTGAGGAGGGAGGTGCCGCGAGTGGGGACGCGGGTGGTTAGGACCACCATAGAAGTTCTTGCTTAGGGAGGTTTAGGTGGGGTGCCTCCTCCCAGCAACGGGATGCTCAAGAGCGGTGGCATTTTTGTTGACGCTTCCCACAGACGGCGCCATTTGATGGGTCTCGAATGGCCACCAAAAGATTTGTAAGGGATGGAAATGCTACATACCCATGAGTGAAACGACCCTTCCCAAGGGTCATTGGACCATTTTGGGAGTTTGTGAGGGGTTTGTTGCAGCTTGCAACCCCCTGGAACTTGTCTAGGGGCCCTACAGGTAAAATAGGACTAGTGGGGGGGTATTCTTACAATTTACCCCTGGCCCACACCCTTCCAACGCACACCCTAAACCCTAGCCCTAGGCTAAAACCTATAAAACCTCCCCTTTCCCTTGGAACTCGAGTCCTACCGCTCCCCATGTTTCCCCCTTTGTGGTTACACCTTCCTCTCCCTTCTCCATGTCTCCTCTGCAGTACAAGGAGCTGAGCTGCTCGAGCTTGAGCTCGGGCCGAGGAGCTGCTGGAGCTTGACCACGAGGAGTTCGTGAGGAGCTGGGTGCTTGTTGGGAGCTAGCTACTGTGGCTCTTGCGCGAAGAGGAGTGGAGTTGTTGCAAGGAAAAGGCTCACAAATGGTTCTGCGGAGTCATTTTTCCGTAGAACCGGACGTTTAGGGAGTCCAACAGACGTTTGATTGGATGTCCAGAGCTTCCACCAGACGTCTGATACTGCACAAAATCTGAGGTAACGCCCTGCTCGAGACTTGTGCACAAGTTTTGGTGTTTTCCTTCTCTTCACTGTAGGCGAAGGACTGATTGCCTCGGTCTATGTGTGCTGACAGGGTGCGGGCTTTTTCCTGCGAGGAGAAGGCTCGGGAAGGGCCGTGGGAGAGCTGTCTCTGCAGATCAGATGTCTGTATCACTCAACAGACGTCTGGAGGTAGCACCCGATGTCTGATAAAGCAGATTTAAACGGTAAGGTCCTAACCGCTTGTTTTCTTTTCGTACGTATTGTCTGCGAGTGCCTGAACATCTGTGTGCGCCTGCAGAGTCGTTGGGAAGAGGCACAGGCGCAGCTTTCCAGATGCTTTAGGACGTCTGGATGCATCTACAGACGTCTGATAGCTACTTCGGTCATTTGGGTGAGTTGACAGATGTCTAGAAGGGCCCCAGGATGACCGTGAGGGGTTCCAGATGTTTGTTATCAGCAAAGAACACAAGGTGAGCTTCCTGTTACCATTTAAGATGTTTGGGACCTCTCTCAGACATCTGATTTTAGTCTGATTTGATGGATTCAGGCACTAGGCGGCCAGTCCAGCTGAACTAGCCTGCCGGTCCGATTCAAGTGAATCGGGAAGGGTGTTTGGTCGGTTTAGGGCCCAAACAAAGTCAATTTTTCGTAAATAAGGTACCGTTGGGTCCCTATTGGAAATCCCCATGCGAGGAAGCCTTGTTCTAGCTATTTTGAACTCTTTTTCCTATCTCGAGAAATATTGAAATGGCTAACTTTACTGTTCGTGTTAATAGGACTCCCATTCGTGGTGTGCACGGGACCCGCAGAGGCTACGTGGTCATCCATTCGTGCCCTCACCCCTCTCGGTTACTCTGGTAGAGTGGTCCTTACTATCCCTTGTGAATTAAATGATGAAAGTGCATGTTAGTTAAAACTAATTGGTTGAACCCTAGGATGTACAATGAACCTTAGGGCTGAGATAGAAAAATGAATAATTATACATGCCGTGAATGTTAAATTGTGGTATTGTTTTTGAATATGCTAAATTACGAGCTACTTGTCTACATTCGTTGAATCATGGCTTGAATTGAAATACATGTTGTATCCTGCTTAGCTTGATTGATGAGATAATTGTCGAATTGTGAAACCATGAGCTACTTGTTATACCCTAAATTTATTATGATATGAATAGAGGCATGTGTACTGTACGGAAGTAAGAAATTACCATGCTCGAACCCTACGGGGAGCCAGAAGAGGAACTCACATGTACGAAATAAATGTTGATGGAAAGTAGCTGGCCCTCGGGTACACGGTACCGAGGAGAGCTACTATACTTAGTGTAGGGAGGGAGCTAGCCGCCTCACGGGGCTCGGGGTTAAGATTGGCCCCCCGACATCGACTCTTGTTAGGCCCACTGGGCAAATCGGGATAGTCGAATGGGGTTACGTGGACTGTGGAGGGACGAGACCCCTGTTCTGAGAGGGCAAGACCTTGTACTATTCCGTGTTGTACTTTTAAGCGTACCCGCTAGCAGAAACAACTGACCGCGTGCCAGTGCGAGGTAGCTATTCGTGCGCTTATCGCGCGTGCTGTAGTCACCGCTACATCACGACCGTGACCTTAGGGTGGTAGATCGGGTGTAGGACTACCATGGGATGCTCTCCCAGCTAGGAGAGTGCCACATGTACATCGTACATCGTGAAAAAACTGCAATCAAGATCTTTTCCTTAGGGAATAGTAAGATTGAGAGACATTGTGGACCTTTTGCTAGAAAAATACTAATTGTTAAATTAACTGTTGTTCAGATAATTAGATGATTACATGTAAATATGTGATTTTCTTTATTGCGTAAATGATATAACTGTTGTAAATGCCACTTTACTCAGCGTAAACTGACTCCCCGTTATATATAACCATGTACAGGTCAGAGAGTCGAGCAACCAACACCATCGGCTGCAGAGGGCGCTGGGCCCAGTCGAGCCCAACCTTAGTTTCCAATACTAGTCCTTTTTCAGCCTTTTTTATTATAGTGAGTGTTTCTATTTCATGTTAGACTTGATGGTGTGAACTTTTATTGTCGTGATGGCTAGTTTTAGATTATGTTTACTGTCTTTTTAAGCTTCAATTACTTTCACTGCTTCCTTTAATTATTCTAGCTACTTACATGTGTGGTTTGTGTTGGTTACGTGTATATGGGTTAGTTTCTCGTTGGACTACTAGGTCTTGGGGTTAGTCGAGGTTAGCCGTTTCCGGGTTCCTAGAGGGGCCGGATTAGGGTCGTAACAATGAGCATCCATCGTTAGGTGGGAGTATTCGAGTCTCCATCGCAATGGGAGGACTCAACCCAATGAACATCAAACAATTGCAAGGGGGACAAGTGGATTTGGTGACCTAGTTCCACCACAAGGGGTATATGTCTGTGGGGAGGGTAATACTCCAAACTATGCACTAGAATCCGAGAGGTTACAAGATTTTCTCTCTTGCCCCAAGCTTGCGTGAGAGCTCACTCGAGGGTCTCTCCTCACTATTTATAGAATGGGGGAAGCTTGACGAGCAAGATCCCTCCCGTGATCTTTAGTACATCACTTGTAAGGGTGCCTATCCGTTGTCAGGTCGTAGACCTTCCTGCATCACTATCAGTAGTCAACACCAGGTCCCTAGGCCGGTTGACCCTTTGGACTCGTTTGTATTCGAGGCTTGACCGGTGTAGGTAGGTTGGATCCCCGATTTATGGCAACGTTAATAAATATTTTTGTATATTTTTTCTCTTATACCATAATCGGTTCCTATCCCCATATTTTTATCCTAAAATATTAAATGTACATAAAGGCATCAACTAGGCTGCATGTAACTTATATGCAAGTAAACTGCACACTCTCCTCCGTGATATTTATGCATAATATGAAATATACCTAAATTAGGCATCTAAGTTCATTAGTTGGGCTAAGATCATTGTTACTACTACTGTTGATGAGCATGGTCCATGAAGAACCACCAACTTGGTTCTATGTGCAGTCCTCCACCAAAAGGAAAATCCTATCCGAGGTTGGATTTAGATTGTAACGTGAGGATCGGCAATCACACAAGAAGACATAGGAGTTGATTACTGAGTTTGATTCCTCAACAGTGGAGGTTTTCTTTTTGCAACTTAGAAACATTCATTAACAGCCTTGAAGATTACAAGGAAACAAAAGGGACACCTAGTAACCATACAAATCATTTTTAAGACATTAGCGAGCTAATATATGAGTCGGAGAGACCATCACCCTGTCTACTTTAGAAAGAGAAAACCCTCAATTCAACTGAAGCATTGAAACACTCAATTGAAGTAGGTGTCTTACCTTCCAGAAAGGCTGTTGTTGGGCATTAATCTGATTCACTGGGTTGATGGCATCAGAGTAAATTGTCACCTCCAGCAATCCAGCTTAAATGGCCAATTTGAGACCATAGAAAATAGCCCACGTTTCCGCAGACATACTGTAATTTGTATCAACCAAATTTGTTGTAGCAGCAGCATGGCTCCCATCAGCCTCCATAAGAACAGCAGCAACTGCTGAAACCTTTTCTCCAGCTGCTGCATCTACCATTATCTTCGGCCTATCATCAGCATTTCCTTCATTCACATTCAAGCTCCCAGAAGGAATGCCCAAAGCATTCCACAGACTGCTCGAATGAGTTTCCACCCGTAGAGAATAATAATTTGCCATATTTAAAGTAGCTTCAATCACCGCAAATGGATTAGGTTGATCACCATTCATTACCACTTTGCAACGTTGAATCCATAATGCATGAATCACATAATAAACCAAGTTTTCATGAAAGCCTGCATGAACGAAATTATTTTTAAATATCCTCACTTGGTCCCACCACTAGCCATCATTATGACACATTCTAATGCCCCAGTAAAACCATATTGCTCTAGTGAATGGGCAACCCCATAGAAGATGCTGCCAAGTCTCACATTCCAACTGACAGAAAGGGCAGGATGACTTCGTAACTGGAATTCTAGCAGCTAGAGTTGCTTTTAAAGGAAGAACATTAACTATTGCTTTCTATAAAAAGATTGTTGTTTTAGGAGCTAATTTCTTAATTGCCCAAAGCTCCCTACAGCATCTTAACTGCCACTCATCCATATTCTCATTAAAATGAGCCTCCTTGATTAAAGTGAGATATGCTGATCTGATCGAAAATTTACCATTAGGATTGGGCTTCTACACCAATAGATTAGTACCATCATATATATGTGTATCCGCAGCCAACTGAGCAACCAATGGCTGCAAACAGTCTGTTAAAATATCAGTCCTCTACTGACCAGTACAATGATCAATTAATTCAGCCACCTTGGAAAGTTGATATGCTGTGGGATTTTGAGGAATAAGGGCTTCATTCCAATTTTGTAATCAAGGATCAGATCAAATATTGATTTTTTCCCATCTCCAACCTGCCACAAAATGTTTTCATAGCGAATCTCTTTAACAGTAGCAAGAACTTTCATCAAAGAAGAGTCATTTGGCTTGGGGAGATATTCGTGAAAAGACCCTTCTTGAAAATATTTATCCTTTAACCTTTGTTGCCACATTCCATCCTGTTGCTGACAGAGAGACCAACCCACCTTTAACAAAAATGCTAAGTTCATCAATCTTGTAAGTCTAAAACCAAGACCACCCAAAGGTTTTGGAACACAAATATTCTTCCAAGCTCTCATATAAGAGTATTTTTTGCCAGTAGGAATCCCCCATCAAAAATCTCTAATCATTCCATCCAATTTTGTACAAAGTTTTTTAGAAAATAAATTCGTAGTCATAAGATAACAAGGCAATAAAGATAGAGCAGCTTGTATCAGTATACCTCTTCCGGCCTAGGATAGCGATTTTCCCTTCCACCCAGCGAACCTCATAGCATATTTTGATATAACAAGTTCATTCAATTTTGTCTGATCGGCTCTGTCCATAATGGGACATCCCAAATACAACTCATTTGGGGACATAGGACCAACAACTAGAATATTTTGAATTGGTTCCTGCTACTCCAAACCCAATCCTTTCACTAAAAAAAAATTTTGACTTATCATAATTAACCTTTTGGCCTGAACAACATTCATATTCATCAAGAATAGCTACCAAGATCTTTGCTTCCCCTTCCAAGGCTTTCGCAAACAGTATTGTATCATCTGCAAACATCAAATGAGTTAAGGGAACACCATTTCTATGCAGTCTGAAACCTGAAATTACCCTGCCATGTAAAGCCACATCCAAACTTCTTGAAAGGTATGCAGAGCATAATATGAATAAGTAAAGGGATAACAGACATCCTTGTCTAATTCCTGGAGAAGGAACAATTGTATCTGTTGGAATACCATTAACCAACGCTTGAAAGATAGCACTAGTTATACATGACATAATCAAGTTTACAAGTGGTAGCGGCACCTTTATTTGGCACAAGCAAAAATGCAGAAAGTTCCAGTCCATTCTGTCAAACGCCTTTTCCATATCTAGTTTAATGACCACAGATCCATGCTTTCTGGGCACCTTTTTCATAGTATGAATAACTTCCTTAACAAGAAGAATGTTATCTGCTCTCTGCCTTTCAGATAGAAAACCAGATTGATTGGAAGAAATAATTCTTTTCAAAATAGGCTTAAGTCATTTTGCTGCCATCTTTGCCACTAACTTGTACATGGTATTTGTAAGACTAATAGGCCTGAAGTCTTTTAAATTCTTAAGGGATTGTAACTTTGGAGTAAGAACCAAATAAGTGTGACTCATGGGAGCAGTCATAATCTGATTGTTAAAACAATTCTGCGCAAAGGTAATAACATCCCGCTTAACAATTTCCCAGCTATTCTGATAAAATAATGTAGGTAGACCATCTGGACCTGGACTGTTACAAGATGACACAGCAAAAAGCATATTGCAAATTTCTTCTTCATTAGGAACTTCTAAACATCATCGTTCCTCAATTCCAGTGGCTGATCCTGCACTGTAAAGATCTGCTCTGTTCTGAGCCAGACGTCTGATTTGGTTCTGCAGTCCTAGTTTTGACCCATTTAGGGTCCGTTTGGGGTTCGTTTTATGCAAACAAGATATCTATGGTTTACTTGTGAGTTCCTCTACATGTTAGAAATCCTTATATACTATTCTGAACATTCCATTGCATTATGTTCCTTGGTATAGGACTTCGATTTGTTGCGTGTTCGGGACTTGCAGAAGCACGTGAGTCTGCCGTTCGACTCCCAGTACTCCCGGATTGTCTGGTAGAGTGGTTTCCCCCTGTTTTAATTATAAAACATGAACGCATATATGAAATTAGATAACTAGAAACCTAGGATGTGACATGAATCGTAGGACGAGAAATACTTGCACTGGTTGTATGCGTGTTTGAGATTGCAGTCATAAGTGAATGAATAGAACTGTAAACAATTACCTGTAAATAAATACGAGCTGCCTGTAGAACATAAAATACCTGTGCTAGTTAAACAGTTACCTGTGATATTAGTTGTTGTATATGTTAACTTGTGGAAATATGAGCTTCCTGTGGAATATGAAATGCATGTGCTAGTTAAACAGTTACCTGTGATATTACTTGCTGTATATGTAACTTGTGGAAATACGAGCTGCATGTGTATAATACAAGAATGGAACTGTGAATGATGAAACCTGGTGTGGAATAATATTGTGAATATGAGCATGAACCCTACGGGGAGTTAGGAGTAGAGCTCCTGTGAATGAATGGAGAGGTTTGGAATTGTGAGTGGGAAGTGTGCTGGCCCTTGAGTACTTGGTACCAAGGGGGAGCGACTGTCCCCTTTTTAGTGTAGAGCGGAGCTAGCCGCCCTTGGGTTAGGACCTGGGGTTAGGAATAGCCACTCTACACAGGCTTCTATTGGCCCTCACGTACACAGTAATGGGGAGAGCTATTAGTGTAGGGAGGGAGCTAGTTACCCCACGAGACCCGGGGTTAAGCTAGCCAACTTACACTGACTTTTTTTGGCCCTCTGGGCAAACCGGGGTAGTAAGACGAGGGTGTGCGGACTATGGAGAGGCAAGACCCCTATTTGGTTCTGAGGGGCTAGACCCCTGTTGCTGAGAGGGCTAGGCCATATACTGTTTCGTGCTGTACTTTGGGCGTACCCGCTAGCGGAAACGACTGACCGCGTGCCAGTGCGAGGTAGCTACCCGTGCGTTTATCATGCGTGCCGTAGTCACCGTTACATCTAGACAATGACCTCAGGGTGGTTGACTGGGTGTAGGATTACCACGGGGGACTCTCCCGACCAGAAGAGCACCACGTGTGCCTTCTACTCTTGGAAAAGACTGCACTCAAGATCGTTCCCACGAGAAACATACAAGATTAAGAGATCTAAAAGTAAACCAATGGGTGAAGAGAAATGACTTATAAATAAATAATTGGAAAAGATAAATTTACCTGTTAGCCTTTACTGCTTTAGTTAGTTTGGTTACCACTCTACTCAGCGTTCGCTGACTTCATTTTACTCGTAACCCTTTACAGGTCCAGGAGTTGAGCAGCCCGAATCATCGGCTGTAGAGGGTGCTGGGCCCAGTTGAACCTAGCAGTAGTTTCCTATTTTTATTGTACTCTCTATTCTACTTGTGAGTTTAGACTGTTGTTTCCATTTCTGTTTCTGTACTTTGTTCTACTTTACTATTGTGGTGATGATATGTACTGTTAGTAGCTTTTACTTCCTTTACTGCTTGTACTATTTTACTGTTAGTTACTTTGCATAGTGAATGTGGGTTACTTTCCTGCTTTTTGGTTATTTCTTGTTGGACGACTGGGTCTTGGGATTAGTCGAGTCGAACCAGTCTCGGGTCCTGTAGGCATTCGAGAATTGGGTCGTAACAAGATGGTATTAGAGCAAGGTCGTCCCGAGAAATGAACCAACTAGCTTCAGAATAACCAATTCACATGCTTGTAACTAGAGTAACCATCACAACGTACCGCTTGACATCTGTTCTGAATTCCTTTCGCTGAAGTCCGTTAGAGTTGACTTCTTTTATTCTGTCTTTCGCATCCCTTTGCAGGAGATGCCTCGTCGGAGAGTTCTCGAGATAGGCCGTGGACGAGGCCGAAGGGGTAGACGTGTCAGGCTTGGATTTTGTGCTACCCCTTCTCTCCTCCTGAGCATCCAGTCCCAGGACCTCGTCCAGTTGATTCGAGAGGTCGTTCAAGAAGAATTTCAGCTTCCGCCTACTCCGCCACCCCCACATCTTCCTTCTGAGGGTACGGAGGGGGAGTTTTCTATGGGACGGCAGAGTCATCGTAGCACCAGGCAAGTTAGAGGAGCTCAAAGGAGGCACGCGACACCTGCGGGAGAGCTGTCTCGTTTCGCGGGGCTGTCAGTGGCCTTTGAGGGCCCCCGATAGGGGCCAACTATTAGCACTGGACCCTCGCCCAGCCGTCAGTAGGGACCTACCGAGGGAGGGAGCTGAGTCCCCCTTTGCTACCAGTGTGGCCAGCCGGGTCACTTCAGGAGGGACTGCCCGTTTAGGGCTGGAGCACAGCAGATGCTCCCCGCACCAAGCACTGGAGGCCTAGTAGGTGGTCGTGGTTCCCAGGCGCATAAGGGAGGACAGCAGTCACAGGGAGGATACCGGCCATCTGTCACTCGCTCATCCTCGGGCTTGGCTGTTTTGTCTACACCCAGGACTAAGAGGCATCGCAACATCTTGACTCACGGAGACGCCATAGCTCTAGTTTCTACGGTAACAGGTATGGTTACGATTTCTGGTCTTTTTAGAGTACGTATTTTCTTATTTCTGGCACAACGTACTTTCCTGCTCCACAAGTTTATCTCTAGTTTGGGGTCCGTTAGCACTTTATTAGGGGATCCGTTTGTGATCAAAGACGCAGGTGGCCAGCTGTTTGTAGCTGGGGAGGTCTACACAGATTGTGAGGTCAGTGTTGGGGGACACAGCCTCCCTGCTGACCTGATTGTGATACCAATGGAGGATTTTGGCGTAATTCTGGGGATGGATTGGTTGTCCACTTACCCTGCCTTGGTGGACTATTTCAGGAGGAAGATTGTCTTCTCCATACCGGAGATGCCTTCCTTTGAGTTTCACGGACAGCCGGTGGATGGAGGTTTTAGGTGCATTTCTGTGCTTCGGGCAACGAGACTTTTGGGCCAAAGGTGTGAGGGCTTTCTAGCATGTGTGGTGGCAAAGCCTGATCTCGTGGCAGACTTTCAGAGCATCCCAGTGGTTAGAGAGTACCCCGACGAGTTTCCAGAGGAGCTGCCAGGACTACCGCCTGACCGTTAGATCGAGTTTGAGATCTCACTGGTACTAGGGACCAGCCCCATTTCTACGGCACCATACCGGATGGCACCACTTGAGCTGCGAGAGCTCAAGTCACAGCTACAGGACTTGTTGGAGGACTTTGTGAGGCCTAGTGCGCCCCCGTGGGGAGCCCCTGTGTTATTTATGAAGAAGAAGGATGGTACCCTACGCCTTTGTGTTGACTACAGATAGCTGAATAGGGTCACCATCAAGAATAGGTACCCGTTGCCGAGGATTGATGATCTGTCTGACCAGTTACGAGGTGCCACGGTATTCTCCAAGATAGATCTGAGATCAGGCTACCACCAGTTGAGGATCAGGGAAATCGACGTCTCCAAGACCGCTTTCCGCACCTGGTGTGGACACTACGAGTTTTTGGTCATGCCGTTTGGGTTGACCAACGCCCCCGCTACCTTCATGGATCCGATGAACCAAGTGTTCAGACCGTTTCTAGATTAGTTTGTGGTGGTATTTATTGATGATGTGCTTGTTTACTCGCGGGATCAGGCACAGCACGGACAACACTTGCGGGTGGTTCTGGACACTTTAAGACGACGTAGGCTATATGCCAAATACAGCAAGTGCGAGTTTTGGTTGAGACAGGTAACTTTCTTGGGCCATGTGATCTCAGGGGTTGGTTTGGCTGTGGATCCAGCCAAGGTTGAGGCCGTACTCAGGTGGGAGAGGCCACGTATAGTGACAGAGATACACAGCTTCTTGGGACTGGCAGGTTACTACCGACGATTTATCAGGGGTTTCTCGCAGATTGCAGGTTGTATGACTCAGTTGACTCGGAAGGATGTGCCCTTTGCTTGGACAGACGCTTGTGAGGCATGTTTTCAGGAGTTGAAGGAGAGGCTGACTTCAGCTCCTGTACTTACCATCCCAAATAGTAGTGGCAGGTTTTGTGGTATACACGGACACTTCGTTGCAGGGGTAGGGGGTGTGCTCATGCAGCGGGGTCACGTTGTCGGTTACGCTTCATAGCAA
The DNA here is from genome assembly GCA_037157565.1 of Thalassia testudinum. Taxonomy (NCBI): domain Eukaryota; kingdom Viridiplantae; phylum Streptophyta; class Magnoliopsida; order Alismatales; family Hydrocharitaceae; genus Thalassia; species Thalassia testudinum. Next base: position 179,524,513 of record JAZHRO010000036.1, on the reverse strand, counting down.
CTGAAGCCCCATGAGCATAGCTACCCTACCCATGACTTAGAGCTGGCAGCTGTTGTCTTCACGCTGAAGACATGAAGGCACTACCTTTACGGTGAGACCTTTGAGATTTTCACGGATCATAAGAGTCTCAGGTACTTGTTTGATCAGAAGGAGCTTAACATGAGGTAGAGACGTTGGTTAGAGCTCCTAAAGGACTATGACTACAGCATCTCCTACCATCCAGGAAGGCCAACGTGGTGGCTGACGCCTTGAGCTGAAAGGCGTCTACTCACTTAGCTGGTTTATAGGCACAGAGTTGGAGACTTGTGGAGGAGTTGGGCAGTTGGCGACCCCTAGAGTTACAGGGGTATTATGGGGAAGTGACGGTGACACGGCAGATGAGACCAGAGTTGATAGACCGCATCATCACAGGGCAGATGATAGATCTGTACCTGCAGTCGTTACGAGACAGAGTGCTGTCAGGGGACGTTTGTGCATTCCCAGGGATGAGGAGTTGTTGAGAGAGCTCCTAACTGAGGTGCATGGGTCCAGGTTCACCATACATCCCGGGAACATGAAGATGTACCATGATCTGAGACGTGACTTTTGGTGGAGAAGGATGAAGCGGGATGTGGGTGAGTTCGTGCAGCTGTGTTTGGTGTGCTAGCAGGTGAAGGTCGAGCATCAGAGGCCTGTAGGGCTGTTGCAGCCACTTCTTGTGCCAGAGTGGAAGTGGGAGAGCATCACCATGGACTTGGTGGTGGGCTTACCCGTTACCCAGTGGGGACACGACATAGTCTGGGTGATAGTGGACAGGTTAACGAAGACGGCACGTTTCCTGCCGATCCGAGTCACCTTGGGACCAGCATAGTTGGCAGAGAGGTATGTTCGTGACATGGTACGTCTTCACGGAGTTCCGCGTGAGATTGTATCCGGCCGGGATACCCATTTTACTTCCCAGTTTTGGGCTGAGTTTAGCAGGCTTTGGGGGACACGGTTGAGCTTCAATACGGCATACCACCCCCAGACGGATGGACAGTCAGAGTGCACTATACAGACACTCGAGGACCTTTTACGTGCCTACGTCCTAGACTGGAGGGGCTCTTGGGAGGAGCACTTACCCCTGGCTGAGTTTGCATTTAATAATAGCTATCACTCGAGTATCGGCATGTCACCTTACGAGGCTCTGTACAGACGGAGGTGTACTGCACCCTTGAGTTGGGTTGAGGTGGGGATCAAGTGAGAGATTGGCCCCAGGCTGATCCGGCAGAGTCAGGAGGTGATAGAGCAGAATCACAGACGACTTCGCATTGTCAGGAGCAGACAGAAGAGCTATGCTGATCGGAAACGCAGAGAGGTGTAGTTCGAGGTTGGGGATCACGTCTTTCTTCGCGTTACGCCCATGAAGGCCCTGCAGCATTTTGGGGTGAAAGGGAAGCTTGCGCTGAGATTTGTGAGGCCCTTTGAGGTCTTGGAACGGGTAGGACCCGTTGCTTACGGCTTGCCCGTCCTCTCCAGCTTTCTGGTGTGCATGACGTGTTCCACGTGTCCAACCTCAGGAAGTACATCATCGATCCCAGTCACGTTTTAAGCCACGAGAATGTCGAGGTGGGTGACGACCTGACCTACCCCGAGAGACTAGTGCAGATACTGGACAGAGTCTTCCAAAGTTTGAGACGGAAGCAGGTACCCCTTGTGAAGGTCTTGTGGAGGAGCCAGCGGTACGAGGAGGCTACTTGGGAGCTTGAGGCAGGGATGCAAGAGTGGTACCCGGAGCTTTTTGTGGATACTTCTTTTTAGACCGGCTTTAGTCCTCTTTAAGTTTGTTATGCGTGTATATTTACTTTTCTGCGCCCTAGCTAACCTAATTTTCGAGGATGAAACTTCCATTAAGTTTGTTATGATGTAAAGACCTACTCTGTTTTGAGCCTTTTAAGACGTCTGGACCTTGTGCCAGACGTCTGATTTGGTCCTGCAGTCCTATTTTTGACCTGTTTAGGGTTCATTTGGGGTCAGTTTTATGCAAATAAGATATCTATGGTTTACTTGTGAGTTCCTCTACATGTTAGAAATCCTTATAAACTATTTTGAACATTCCATTGCATTATGTTCCTTGGTATAGGACTTCGATTTGTTGCATTTTCGGGACTTGCAGAGGCACGTGAGTCTGTCGTTCGACCCCCAGTACTCTCGGATTGTCTGGTAGAGTGGTTTCCCCTTGTTTTAATTATAAAACATGAACGCATATATGAAATTAGATAACTAGAAACCTAGGATGTGACATGAATCGTAGGACGAGAAATACTTGCACTGGTTGTATGCGTGTTTGAAATTGCAGTCATAAGTGAATGAATAGAACTGTAAACAATTACCTGTAAATAAATACGAGCTGCCTGTAGAACATAAAATGCCTGTGCTAGTTAAACAGTTACCTGTGATATTAGTTGTTGTATATGTTAACTTGTGGAAATATGAGCTTCCTGTGGAATATGAAATGCATGTGCTAGTTAAACAGTTACCTGTGATATTACTTGTATATGTAACTTGTGGAAATACGAGCTGCATGTGTATAATACAAGAATGGAACTGTGAATGATGAAACCTGGTATGGAATAATATTGTGAATATGAGCATGAACCCTACAGGGAGTTAGGAGTAGAGCTCCTGTGAATGAATGGAGAGGTTTGGAATTGTGAGTGGGAAGTGTGCTGGCCCTTGAGTACTTGGTACCAAGGGGGAGCGACTGTCCCCTTTTTAGTGTAGAGCGGAGCTAGCCGCCCTTGGGTTGGGACCAGGGGTTAGGAATAGCCACTCTACACTGACTTCTTTTGGCCCTCGCATACACAGTACCAGGGAGAGCTATTAGTGTAGAGAGGGAGCTAGCTACCCCACGGGGCCCAGGGTTAACCTAGCCAACCTACACCGACCTTTTTTGGCCCTCTAGGCAAACTAGGGTAGTAAGACGAGGGTGCACGGACTGTGGAGGGGCAAGACCCCTGTTTGGTTCTGAGGGGCTAGACCCCTGTTGCTGAGAGGGCTAGGCCCTATATTGTTCCGTGCTGTACTTTGGGCGTACCTGCTAGCGGAAACAACTGACCGCGTCCCAGTGCGGGGTAGCTACCCGTGCGCTTATCACGCGTGCCGTAGTCACCGCTACGTCTAGACAATAACCTCGGGGTGGTTGACTGGGTGTAGGATTACCACGGGGGACTCTCCCGACCAGGAGAGCACCACGTGTGCCTTCTACTCTTGGAAAAGACTGCAATCAAGGTCGTTCCCACGAGGAATATAAGAGATCGAGAAAGAGATCTGAAAGTAAACCAATGGGTGAAGAGAAATGACTTGTGAATAAATAATTGGAAAAGATAAATTTACCTGTTAGCCTTTACTGCTTTAGTTAGTTTGGCTACCACTCTACTCAGCGTTCGCTGACTTCGTTTTACTCGTAACCCTTTACAGGTCTAGGAGTTGAGGAGCCCAAGTCACCGACTGCAGAGGGTGCTAGGCCTAGTCGAACCCAGCAGTAGTTTCCTGTTTTTGTTGTACTCTCTATTCTACTTGTGAGTTTAGATTGTTGTTACCATTTCTATTTTTGTACTTTGTTCTATTTTACTGTTGTGGTGGTGATATGTACTGTTAGTAGCTTTTACTTCCTTTACTGCTTGTACTCTTTTACTGTTAGTTACTTTGCATAGTGAATGTGGGTTACTTTTCTGCTTTTTGGTTATTTCTTGTTGGACGACTGGGTCTTGGGATTAGTTGAGTCGAGTCGGTCTTGGATCCTGTAGGGATTTGGGAACCGGGTCGTAACATGCACTGAGAATAAATTCTTAGGACTATGATGGTTGGAATCAGAAGTAAATAACTTCACATAGAAATTATAAAATACCTTCGTAATTTTCTGATGATCCCCCGTTTGCTCCCCATTCGGGAGAGCAATCCAATCTATGGTATTTTTCCTCTTTCAATTCTAAGCATATATATGATAAAATTTTGTATTCCTGTCGCCACTTTGTATCCAAGCTTTCCTTGATCTTTGAAACCAATGGATTTCTTCATGAAGCATGATAAACTCATATTGCCTCAATAGTAGCTGCTCATTTTCCCAATCATGGCAAAAAGGAAGGCTGTTTTGAATTTTTGACAGTTGAGATTCAATTTCAGTTTTTCTAGTCTTCCAATTAACTTCAGACTTGCCATTCCATATCTTTAGTTCATTTGCCACACGAGCTCCTTTCTCCCATATTTGACTGCCATCTTCAAAACCTCCACCCGTTGTTGAACGTTGGGTTGCTGCGCTAACGTGTTTGGTTTTGAAAAACCTGTCGTCGTAGTATGAAAGTGAAGAACTCGTGTTAAACAAATAAAATTTATACCGAAATGGAAATTCCGGGTCGAACACAGGGAGGCGGACGTTTGATTTAAAAAAATTGCGTTTATTTTATTTGTCACGAAGTAATTCAATTGATTAAAAATATCTAACTATTTACAATAAATAGAAGAGAGAGAGAGTAAGAGAGAGAGAATATTACAAACATAAATCAAAACGAGATGTAGAATGAATAGAAAATTCATCATTAAAGAGATTGTTTGTTTCACTAAACATTACAACTAGAAAGCAGAAAATAATTACACTAGAAAGCAGTAAATCTATTCTAGAAAGCAGTAAATCTACTTTAGAAAGCATTAAATCTACTCTAGAAAGCATTAAAAGAATGGAGAGAGAAATATCCTCCTCGACGGTCGCTTGGAGGATGAAATGGTCGGTGACAACTATGACTAGGTTTTGCTATAGCGTTGTAGTATAGCTAGTTATTGCCATCATTTCAAATATATATATTTTTTTTACTCGGGAATAACAATTCTGCCGAGGTCGAACTCAGGGAGCAAGTCGTATTCTAGAGATATACATGTTCTATTACAAAAATAAAGAGAGAGAGAGAGAGAGATGAAAGTTTGGCTTCTTCTTCTTCTTCTTCTTCTTCTGCTTTCTTCCTCTTTGTCTTCTCTCCTCTTTGGCTTTTGTTCTTCCTGTTCTTCTTCTTCTTCTTTTCTTGCTTCTTGCTTCTCTTCTTCTGCTTTCTGTTTCTTCACTTGGCTGCTCCTCTCTTCTTTTCTTCTTCTTCCTTGCCTTTCAAACGTCGTCTGAATTTGCAATCAGACGACTTAACCCGCGGATGCTACAGTGTCGCTTCAGTTCTTCTTCCACAGTCCTTCTTCTTCTTCACCTGTGCCTGCACACTTCACGGTTTACACGTCAGAGGGCAAAACCTACTCTACCCTCCCCCTCGCGTCTCTCTCTCTCAGAATTCGCTCTTAGGACAGCTCTCCCAGAGCAACCGGGTAATCGGGTACGCAAGTCGTGCCCGGGTCCAGGCCCACCAGCGTGCGGTGGTGGGCGAGGAGTGCAGGTCGGGCTTAGTCGGGTCGGGCCAGGTCCGCGAGGCGTGAGCGCGGACGGAGCCGGGTAATCAGGCGGGTGAAGGGGACCTCACCCCGTGAACTGAGGCGAATAGACTATGTCACTTTTCCAATTTATTTCTCGGCGCTCACTCACAATCTTCCGAAGAGGGACTAAATGTCCCACCCCAATGTGAGTGCCCGTGCGGAGAAGGCAGCGAGCAGTCGAGGGCCAATGCGAGGGCTTCGCGCGAGGACTTCGCCTCAGCTGCAGCCTGGCACTTCGCGAAGTCACCCAACGCAGCCTGGGAGCCTGATCTAGGCGTGGCGTGCCTGGAGCAGCAGGTAGGCGGAGCTTCTTCACTCGTCAATGGCGGCGGCGAGCACAGATCCTGTTTACAACAACACGGCCTCTCGGCCTAATCAGATATGCGGAGGACCTTCGCCGTGGCACAGCGAAGGTGGTCGAAGGGTCTGCAGGGGGCGTGGTGGAGCAAAAGGGTCACCCTAGGTGAAACTGCGGGCAGAGAAGAAATTGCCCAGAGGAAGGGGCGGCGGCGAGGAGAGGGCCGGAGAGGCGCCAGCTGGGTGCGGCGTGACGCGGAAAGATCGAGGGAAGGTAACCCTGCTGCTGGTAGTGTGGCAGGGCGACGAGGAGGAGGAGGAGAGGCCGCCGGAGCAAGGGGGTGTCTGTCGGAGTGGGAAGGGAGAAAGTGAGGGGGTGTCTCCGTCAGATCTGAGTTGGGAAGAACGGCGGAGCGACAGGGGTATTTATAGGGGCAGAACCAGAGAGGAGGACGGAGGGAGACGACGTGTCTCCCTCGCCAGAGGACGCCGGAGGAAGGATACCCATACCGTCCATGCGTTCGCACGGCCGGTATGGGTGGGTGCAGCGCTCAGGGGGGTGTCCCTGCGGTGGCTGACGACGTAGGGTACCCCCCATTGACTTGCGAGGGCCCCTCCCTCACCCTGCGCGGCGCCATGCTCCGTGCAAGGTCGCCGGAGCATGGCGCTGCTCAGGTTTTGCAGGAGGGACCTAAACGTAAAGAACGAAGGAAAGTTAGGGGCCAAAATGTGAGGGTTCAAAAGTTGAGGGCAAAAAAGTAAATATATGAGGACCAAAGTGTAAAGTTGGTCAAGAAGGTTTCTTCTTAGGCCCAAGTTTTTATACATGACTAATTAGGACCTAAGGATTCTGATGGTGAATTTTATTTCTAGATTAAACCTTGTTTGATCGGTCAATTTACGCAAAAATCTAAATTAAGTTGTTAATTGGGCATGGTTCTCAATGTAGGTCAAAATGGGTTCCTAAGGCCAAATTGAAAGTCCTAAACCCTAGAAATTATTTTTCTATGAATTTTAGAGGGTTTAGTTGATTTTTACCTTGCCTCGAACCACATGAATTGAAGTGGGTTTATTTTTAGGGTTATAGGATGTCATTTAATTCCTTGGAGTTGCTGTAGCCCTTATTGAGTCATCTCATCCCACTTTTCTTCTTATTAGGTTGTTTTGACCTATGTTTGGACCTTGAGTTACCCTATTTTCAGATCGGATTGGTGAAATTGCATTTTTACCCCTTAGTTTCTATTTTCTTTGCAAACTCAGAATCTCTCTGAGCCAAGCCTTTCTAGAGTTATGTAGGAGCTTTTTCTTGCATATCAGGGTTAAATGGTGCTAGTTTAGGATTTGTGACGAGGTTCTCATCACACCCCCATGCTTAGCTTTTTCAACACGGTCTGTATCAGATTCATTGCTCCCATCATCAATCCTCAAGGGTTCCTGGCGATCGATGCTTCGAGATAGCACCGCCCATGGCAACCCCCAGAACCCTAGCTATTGAGATTTCGAGATAATCCCATCCATGGTGTTCCGTGGCCGAGTTCAGACCCTGGCAGTTGACACCTCGTGATAATGCCATCCATGGAATCTGAACCAGCAGGGTGCTTACATGCCCCCAGTAAGATATGTGAATATCCTAAGAGACAAGCACCGAGGAGATGATATTTTGTTACGCATCTTTGAGGGGATTTCCCGCCTCTCTGCGTTGGGAACTCGTCCAAATCAACTTGTGTTGATCGGCCGTTCCTATTCTAGGTGTATTTTCAGAATTTTTGCGACGCTCCTGCGTGATTTTGAATTTTTTATGCTTACTGAACCACGCAGTGTGTGGGGTTGGGGTGCTTAGGTTACTGAGTCCCGTAAACCAGAAGTTAGTTAGCGAGGTCAAATACTCCCTAAGCCTTGGACCTAGTACTTAAGCTTTTCATTTTCCTCAACCTCTTGAGGATTGTCTAGATCTTAATGGGTACTAAGAGTCTATCAGGAATGCCTAAGGTTTGCGTTCTTACTAATCTTACCAAGCACTTTTCATTTCTTTTCTTGAAAAATGGTCTAGACTAAGGTTAATTCCTTAGCTTCTTACTAATGACTATTGCTCTTTTCTTTCATCTTTTTGTGCTCCTTTTCATTTTGTTTCTTTTCCTTCTCCACAAAATTTCCTTTCTCCTCTTATTCTTTTTATTTTGAAAAATTTTTAATTTTTATGTTGTTTTTGGCATATGTGAATTTTTTGTTTAAAACCTTTTTTTCTACAAGTTTTGCACTTATACCCCCCCATGCCTAAGACTTGCAATGTCCTCATTGTGATTTAGGGGTCTTTATTTACTTAATTTATTCCTTAAGACAGATATTTTTGTGAGTGAATGGGTCGGGATGAATTCTGCGGACGATTTCTAATCTCAGATGCAAGCATCTGAGGTGGAGTCGGCTGTCTTAAAGGGTGAACCTTAAGTGCACAATGGTGTCAGAAAAAGGTTTTAGATTTTCAAGAAATGACGGGCTGCCTCCCGTTAAGCGCTGAGTTTTACGCCATCGGCCGGGCGCAGTAAGCTCAAGGGGAATGGAGGATGAGGGATGATTCAGCCGAATCAGTAGAAGTCACATCAATGAACGGTTTGAGTCTCTGACCGTTCACGATGAAAGGTTCGGAATCATGGCTGAGTGGACTGATTTCAATTGCTCCATTTCCAAAAACCTGTCGGACTAAATACAGTCCGACCCACTTGGACCTCAGTTTCCCCGGGAAAAGTTTGAGTCGGGCATCAAAGAGTAGGACCTTTTGACCAGGATGAAAGATCTTTCTCGAGATGTGCTTGTCGTGGAAGGCTTTAACCCGCTCCTTGTAGATTCGCGAGTTCTCGTACGCGTCTAGGAGTAATTCATCGATCTTGCTGATTTGGAGTTTTCTGTGGGTTCCAGCCTTGGAAAGATCTAGATTACAGTTCCGTATTGCCCAATAGGCTTTATGCTCCAGTTCTACGGGAAGGTGACATGCCTTTCCGTACACCAGTCTAAAGGGAGACATGCCCAATTGGGTCTTGTGGGCGGTCCTATAGGCCCACAATGCTTCCGGAAGTTGGGACGACCAGTCCTTCCTGTCAGGCCGAACAGTGACTTGCAGGATTTTCTTGATCTCCCGATTTGACAGCTCAGCTAGGCCATTTGTTTGGGGGTGATAAGGAGTAGAGATTCGATGAGACACCCCAAATTTGGCCATCAGTGACCTAAACTGAGCATTTGTAAAATGGGTCCCCCCATCAGAGATTATAGCACGGGGAATCCCGAACCTTGAGAAAATGTTTTGATGTATGAACTTAAGAACAATCTTGTGATTGCAGGTTCGGGTCGGTATGGCTTCGATCCATTTGGACACGTAGTCCACCGCAAGCAGAATGTACTCGAAACCATCCGAAACAGGAAAGGGGCCCATAAAATCAATCCCCCATACATCGAAGATTTCGCATACGAGAATCGGCTGCAAAGGCATCATGTCGCGATGGTTCATGTTGCCCAAAGTCTTGCAACGACTGCATGCCTTGTAGTGACTGTATGAGTCTTTGAAAAGTGTAGGCCAGTAGAAGCCATACTGGAGGACTTTGGATGCGGTTTTATGCCCTGAGAAATGGCCACCGCATGCCTGGTCATGGCAGAAAGATAGGATATTGCTGATTTCCTCTTCCGGGACGCATCTCCGAATAATTTGATCAGCACCTATGCGGAAAAGGTACGGGTCTTCCCAAATGTAATACTTGGAATTAGAATGCAATTTGTCTTTCTTGGCCTTCGGCCAATCAGACGGTGTCTGATGAGATGCCAAGTAGTTTACTATATCAGCAAACCATGGAAGTTTAGTACCAACAGAAAGCAGGTGCTCATCAGGAAAATGTTCCGTGATGGGTCCGGAAGGGTCGATGATCTCAGAAGGAAGACGGGACAGATGGTCGGCTACCACATTCTGCCTTCCCGCCTTGTCACGAATCTCAAGATCGAATTCTTGCAACAGCAAGATCCAACAGATTAGTCGGGGCTTCGCGTCCTTCTTGGCAAGGAGATGCCTTACAGCCGTGTGATCCGAGTAAATGATGACATGGGAACCCAGAAGATACGATCGGAATTTTTCAAGGGCAAATACTACGGTTAGCAGCTCTTTTTTCCGTAACTGTATAGTTACGCTGAGCCTCGTCAAGTTTCTTGCTAGCATAGTAGATGACCACGGGTTTCCCGTCAGCTTTCTGCCCCAGGACCGCTCCTACAGCGAAATCAGATGCATCGCACATGATCTCAAAGGGTTGAGACCAATCAGGGGATTGTAGGATAGGTGCCTGGGTGACTTGGTCATGCAGGTTTTCAAAGGCTAGCGTGCATTCCTTGGAGATTTCAAAAGTTACATCCTTAGAGAGAAGAGAAGTCAAGGGGTGCGCGATCTTCGAGAAATCTGGAATGAAACGGCGGTAAAAACCGACGTGCCCTAAAAAGGAGCGGATGTCCCTGATCGAGCTAGGTACAGGAAGGCGAGAAATCATATCAACCTTAGCTCGATCCACCTGGATGGCTTTTTTCGAAATTGAGTGTCCCAGGACAATTCCCTCAGGCACCATGAAATGGCTCTTTTCCCGGGAAAGAACCAAATTCACCTCAATGCAACGCCTGAGTATCCGGACCAAGTGTTGGAGGCAATCATCAAGAGATTCTCCAAAGACTGAAAAGTCATCCATGAAGACTTCCAGAAAATCTCCTACCATATCGGAGAATATGGCAAGCATGCACCGCTGAAAAGTAGCGGGTGCATTGCAAATACCGAAAGGCATCCTTCGGAAAGCATACGTTCCGAAGGGGCAGGTGAATGTGGTCTTTTCTTGGTCCTCAGGATGGATTGCCACCTGATTATAACCGGAGTACCCGTCAAGAAAGCAGAAGAACCTATTTCCCGCTAGTTTCTCGAGAATTTGATCAATGAAGGGTAGTGGGAAATGATCCTTCTTCGTGGAGGAATTGAGTCGGCGGTAATCTATACAGACTCTCCACGCATTGGTTAATCGGGTAGGAATGATTTCTCCGGTTTCAGTCGTTATGGTGGTGAGTCCTGCCTTCTTAGGCACAACCTGAATTGGGCTCACCCAACGACTATCGGAGATCGGGTAGATGATCCCGGCATCTGACCACTTGATGATCTCCTTTTTCATGACCTCCTGCAGATTAGGGTTTAAACGTCTCTGCATTTCACGAGAAGGTCGTGCGCCCTCTTCTGAATAGATATGATGAGTACATTAAGAGGGACTTATTCCAGTCAAATCATCGAGAGTCCACCCGATGGCTTTGCGATGTTGCTGGAGGACAGCAATCAGACGGGATTCCTGTTCGGGATTGAGGTTGGAATTGATAATCACAGGGAGGGTCTGATTGGAACCCAAAAAGATGTATTTCAAGTGAGCAGGAAGAGGCTTTAACTTGAGGATAGGGTTATCAGCAACAGCGGGTGGTTCAGTATAGATGTGAGGTTCAAGGGTAGGAGTTACTGGGTTGTTTCTATCTGGATTCAACTCCTCCGTTTGCGGGTCAAGATCCTTCTGTGGTTGATGAGGCATAATCGAGTCATTCTGGAGGTGTGATTCATCAACCAAAATCCTAACGTCACAAATCTGTTCAATGACACCGCAATTAATTCCTTGTTGGGCCTTAAATATATCAATTTTTAAGGTTTGATCTCCAAATTTAATCTCTATTTGGCCCTCCTCACAGCTGATGTTGGCTCTAGCAGTAGCCAAGAAAGGTCTCCCTAGAATGATTGGTGTATCCCTAGGATTTTTAGGCGCATCCATATCTAAGACTATAAAGTCCACTGGGAAATAGAAATCCCGCACTCTTACGATAACATCCTCGAGAATCCCTTTTGGTGACTTTATAGATCGATCTGCTAATTGTAATGTCACCTCGGTTGGTTTTAGCTCAGATTCTTCTAGATGGTCAAGTAAGGATGTGGGTATCAGGTTTATGGATGCACCTAAGTCTAGCAAAGCTCTATCAAATTGGGTATCACCTATCTTGCAGGAAATCAGGGGAGTACCAGGATCTTTTGCCTTGGGTGGGAGTTTACTGAGGATTACAGAGCTGGCTTGCTCTGACAGAACAATTGGGCTCCCACCCTTGGTTCGCGACTTACGCTGGGGTGTACACACATTCTTTAAAAATCGTGCGTAAGCTGGTACGTGGCGGATTGCATCCATCAAGGGGATGTTTATGTGGACCTGCTCAAAGAGCTTGACCAGGTCCTCCTCAGGTGCCACGGGCTTGGTGGTCTTCTTTCCTTTGGTCAAGGCCTCGGGAAACGGGATCTTGGTTGGTTCTTCTAGGATAGGTTCAGGTTGTGTATCTGGGATAGGGGTTGGGATGTCCTGGATTACTGTCCTAGGCTCGGGATCACTACTGGGCTTGGAGTGGTTCGGATGAGGTGGGTCTTGGGTTTCCTTACCACTACAGGTTGTTACGGAATTAAGTCCTGCCTGGTTTTGGTTGGGATTGGGTAAGATAGCTTGCTGCTGGTAACCTGCAAAGGAAGTGGAGGCCTCTATCCCGTCGGGTGAAGGAACAGAGGGGGCCTGATAAATCATATGGGCATGGCCCGGGTTTGGGTTCATAACGCGCCGCTGGGTTGGCACGTTATTAGGATTAGGCAGAGGTTAGGAAGGAAGAGTACCTGGCTGGCGAGAGTTTGCCAACTGGGTCAATTGGTTTCGGACCTCTGTAAGTTCGTCCTTATGTTGTTTTTGGATAGCCGCATTCGTTCTTTGAATGTCAGCCAGGGTCTGAAGGATAAGGGACATTTGATCTTGATTTGGCCAGATGGGTAAGTAGGGTTCGGCCGAGGCTGAGGCGGCTGGTAAGGACGAGGAGGTTGTGGGCGGGGTTGGAAGGATGGTCTTTGGGTTTGGGAATTTCCCGCCCACTGAAAGTTAGGATGGTTTCGCCATCCAGGATTATAGGTGTTGGAGAACGGGTCGTTCTGGATGGCGTTGAGGTCCTCGCAGGTCTGAGGAACCTCCAGAGGGTTAGAGAAAGAGGGAATGGAATTCCCCTGGCAGGTGTAGAAGGAATCGGAAGGACCTCCGGGCAAAGATTCGAATGATGGGTCCATCCTAGGAGAAGATCGATGGAGAATGTTTCGCACAGTTTCCCTTGTGGAAGGAGGCTATGCGAAAGGGTTATGCGCAGAGGTGGCTCGCTGCAGATGCTGAGTCAGCTCATCCACCTTTTTTTCGATAATCGAGACCTTGTCCAATCGACTGGCCATTAACTCCAAGTCGACTGATGCGGACAGGCCCTGCGTCTCGTGTGCTCCCCTGAGATTCGTCGCTGCGCGGGTATTCGTCCTGTCGAATAATCCTATGGAGTCATTGTTGATGGAGTTCTCGCACATGTTTTCGAGAATCTCCCACACGGTGTCTTCATGTTGACCCATGATATTTCCTCCGCAGGTTTCATTGACGAAAAGACGGATGTCCTCACGGAGTCCCTGGTAAAAAGATTGGACCTGTTCCCATTTAGGAACTCCGTGATGGGGGCACTTTCTCATGAGATCCTGAAAACGATCCCATGCCTCATGGAGAGGTTCCCCTGTTTGTTGGGTGAAATGTGTAATCTGATGGCGCAAGGCGTTGGTCCGTCCAACAGGGAAGAACTTTTTCAGGAACTCGGACTGAAGTTCTTTCCAATTGTTGATCGACCGGGTCTGAGTTTGATACCAATGGGCGGCCTTGTCCATAAGAGAAAAGGAGAACATCTTCATGAGAAGAATATCCCGATTTTGCACATCTGACCCAAAAGTTTGGGCCAGGTGCTTTAGCTGTTTGATGTGTTGGAAGGGATCTTCAGAATTAAGCCCATGGAATTTAGGTATAGCATGAATCATAAAGGGCTTTAATTCAGAGTCAGGTCCCCAGTCGGGATTCTGACTCGAGGCTCGATGGCCACCGCAGCAGGATTATAATGGTCCCGCATCATGGGACGCTGCGGTGGGTGCACAAAGTTTTGGAAGAGGTCGTTGAGTCGCTGGAGCTGGTGCTCCAGATTGTTTTCTTCCTCAAATGGCTGAGCCATGATAGAAGAAGAGTTTGATTCGGAATCAGAAGAGAGAATGATGGGGTTAGGTTGCTGCTCAAACACGGGAGTCAAGGCTGGGCCTTGACGAGAGTGAAATTTTAAAGGAGATCTTAAGGGTGGTCTTAAGGATCTCCTATCGTTCATGCACTGTTGGAGTGGAAGAGGTTAGAAGGTGCTGAACCTAATCGAGACACCCAAAAATGTGTTGGGTGACTATAGAGGTGCGGGGCAGATGGACCCCTTGATCAGAAAGATCGTCCACCTGAGAATTACCTGGGTAGCTAGAGAGGGTGAGTCCCGCGAAGACCCCTACATGGTAGAGCGTCCCCACGGGTTACAGGGTTTCCCCCACCCGACCTCTCTTGTCACTGCGGTTCCAGGTAGACCAGAGTGGGGATCTTGACCTCTTAAGTCTACCAATTTTTAATTCAAGAGCAAGGTGCTTAGGTTTCACTTGAACTTCTTAGGTGTTTTGAGTGCAACGAGTGACCTAAGTTGAAGGTTAGTTGACCCAAATGGTCAACTTTACCTGCTAGTTTTGCTTATTAGGTCTTGTCTTTTCGGGTTCAAGTGTTTAGAGAGCCAATCTTATTTTAGGGTTTCTTTGGATAGGTATTTTCAGATAATGGCTTGGGCACACTTCTTTTAGGGTTTCTCATTTCTTGCTTAAAAGTGTGTGTCTAAATCCCTAATGTTGAATCTTATGTTGGCTCTACTTGGTCCAGTTAGTTCTTTGTTGGGTAATTAGGGCTCAAGCAAGAATGTGTTAGCCCTTGAATACCCTTAATAGTGTGCAGGAATAATAGGTTGAAAACATGCAATTTTTTTTTGTTATGGTTTACTAAGTAGAGAAGATAGGTTAGACCTATATTGCTTGTTCTTTTCTTTTCTTCCTCTTTAGAATTTAAAGGTTGAGAGGATAGAAAATTACCTGTCCTCGGAGTGGTTGTCGTACGGTTGCTTGTCTTCTCGATTTTCCTGTATCTACACAAAAGAGGAGATTATTAGAAATTAAAAAACAGGAATTTAATTACCTCTAGAATAGCCGTTGTTCCCCGGCAACGGCACCAAAAATGAAACGGTCGGCGACAACTATGACTAGGTTTTGCTATAGCGTTGTAGTATAGCTAGTTATTGCCATCATTTCAAATATATATATTTTTTACTCGGGAATAACAATTCTGCCGAGGTCGAACTCAGGGAGCAAGTCGTATTCTAGAGATATACATGTTCTATTACAAAAATAAAGAGAGAGAAAGAGAGAGAGGGATGAAAGTTTGGCTTCTTCTTCTTCTTCTTCTTCTTCTTCTTCTGCTTTCTTCCTCTTTGTCTTCTCTCCTCTTTGGCTTTTGTTCTTCCTGTTCTTCTTCTTCTTCTTTTCTTGCTTCTTGCTTCTCTTCTTCTTCTGCTTTCTGTTTCTTCACTTGGCTGCTCCTTCTCTCTTCTTTTCTTCTTCTTCCTTGCCTTTCAGACATCGTCTGAATTTGCAATCAAACGACTTAACCTGCGGATGCTACAGTGTCGATTCAGTTCTTCTTCCGCAGTCCTTCTTCTTCTTCACCTGTGCCTGCACACTTCATGGTTTACACGTCAGAGGGCAAAACCTACTCTACCCTCCCCCCCGCGTCTCTCTCTCTCAGAATTCGCTCTTAGGACAGCTCTCCCAGAGCAACCGGGTAATCGGGTACGCGAGTCGCGCCCGGGTCCAGGCCCACCGGCATGCGGTGGTGGGCGAGGAGTGCAGGTCGGGCTTAGTCGGGTCGGGCCAGGTCTGCGAGGCGTGAGCGCGGACGGAGCCGGGTAATCGGGAGGGTGAAGGGGACCTCACCCCGTGAACTGAGGCGAATAGACTATGTCACTTTTCCAATTTATTTCTCGGCGCTCGCTCACAATCTTCCGAGGTGGGACTAAATGTCCCACCCCAATGTGAGCGCCCGTGCGGAGAAGGCAGCGAGCAGTCGAGGGCCAATGAGAGGGCTTCGCGCGAGGACTTCGCCTCAGCTGCAGCCTGGCACTTCGCGAAGTCACCCCACGTAGCCTGGGAGCCTGATCTAGGCGTGGCGTGCCTGGAGCAGCAGGTAGGCGGAGCTTCTTCACTCGTCAATGGCGGCGGCGAGCACAGACCCTGTTTACAACAACACGGCCTCTCAGCCTAATCAGATATGCGGAGGACCTTCGCCGTGGCACGGCGAAGGTGGTCGGAGGGTCTGCAGGGGGCGTGGTGGAGCAAAAGGGTCGCCCTAGGTCAAACTGCGGGCGGAGAAGTGGGTGTGTTCGGTGGATCTGCAGAGGGCGTTTGGTGGGAAGTGGAGGGGTGGAAGAGGATCAGGGTGAGGAGGCGGAGGTTATGCACAGGTCAGCGAGCCGTGTGGGGTGTTGGAGCGATGGGAGCGGTTCGCCGGAGTTTGGCCGGAGGTGGAGAAGGTGAGGGTGATCGGTGGGAAATCGGTGGCGACAGTAAGGGCTTTCAGTATGGAAAAGAAAGAGGGGAGGAAGAGGAGAAGTTTTACCTACTAAGCTGGACGAGGAGGGGTTGGCGCAGGCGACAGTCGTATCGACTGTCGCTGGAGAAGAAATTGCCCAGAGGAAGGGGCGGCGGCAAGGAGAGGGCCGGAGAGGCGCCAGCTGGGTGCGGCGTGACGCGGAAAGATCGAGGGAAGGTAACCCTGCTGCTGGTAGTGCGGCTGGGCGATGAGGAGGAGGAGAGGCCACCGGAGCAAGGGGGCGTCTGTCAGAGTGGGAAGGGAGGAATTGAGGGGGTGTCTCCGTCAGATCCGAGCTGGGAAGAACGGCGGAGCGACGGGGGTATTTATAGGGGTAGAACCAGAGAGGAGGGAGGAGGGAGACGACGTGTCTCCCTCGCCGGAGGACGCCGGAGGAAGGATACCCATACCGTCCGTGCGTTCGCACGGCCGGTATGGGTGGGTGCAGCGCTCATGGGGGTGTCCCTGCGGTGGCTGACGACGCAGGGTACCCCCCATTGACTTGCGAGGGCCCCTCCCTCACCCTGTGCGGCTCAGGTTTTGCAGGAGGGACCTAAACGCAAAGAACGAAGGCGAGTTAGGGGCCAAAATGTGAGGGTTCAAAAGTTGAGGGCCAAAAAGTAAATATATGAGGACCAAAGTGTAAAGTTGGTCAAGAAGGTTTCTTCTTAGGCCCAAGTTTTTAAACATGACTAATTAGGATCTAAGGATTCTGATGGTGAATTTTATTTCTAGATTAAACCTTGTTTGACCAATCAATTTACGCAAAAATCCAAATTAAGTTGTTAATTGGGCATGGTTCTCAATGTAGGTCAAAATGGGTTCCTAAGGCCAAATTGAAAGTCCTAAACCCTAGAGATTATTTTTCTATGAATTTTAGAGGGTTTAGTTGATTTTTAACTTACCTCGAACCACGTGAATTGAAGTGGATTTGTTTTTAGGGTTATAGGATGTCATTTAATTCCTTGGAGTTGCTGTAGCCCTTATTGAGTCATCTCATCCCACTTTTCTTCTTATTAGGTTGTTTTGACCTATGTTTGGATCCTGAGTTACCCTATTTTCATATCGAATTGGTGAAATTACATTTTTACCCCTTAGTTTCTATTTTCTTTGCAAACTCAGAATCTCTCTAAGCCAAGCCTTTCTAGAGTTATGTAGGAGATTTTTCTTGCATATCAGGGTTAAATGGTGCTAGTTTAGGGTTTGTGATGAGGTTCTCATCAGAGGACGAGTCGGACGGGATGACGCCTGGACAAAGGAGGACGAAGCAGGACAAAGGAGGACGAAGCAGAAGAACGGGAACGGGGCAGCACGTCGTCATCGTCGAGGGATCCACTTCCGAAAGGGGGACGAAAAATTGACTTTATCTCGCGAGAAGCATCTCGGGTGTGGGACAAGCTTCTCTTGAGCTTTGGAGAGGGAGAGAAGAGAAGGAAGGGATGAGAATTTCATGTGGGGGGTCTCCTTTTATAGTTGCAAGGAGTATGGGCAATTTGGTCATTACAACTCTTAAAACATTAATTCAAGACCTTTAGTGATGGATAAAACCGTCGCTAAAGGTCTGAATGTGGGGGTAGTGGGTGACGCGCGTGCGCCTGCTCGCTTGCCTGCACTTGCAATGCACGCGCATGTCCAGACGATCCCAGCCGTCCGATCATGAGATCGGACGGCTTAAATCGTGCCTTCACCCGCCTATGCTGCGTGCCCGCCCGCGTGCGATCCCACGTTACGTGCGGGCGTGCGTGGGCCTGTCATCTTGATTGAGCGCGCGCGGCCGTTGGATCGTGATCGGAGGCGCGCCACCGCTCCAATTTCAGCGTGGCGAGGCTCGAACGCGCGCTCTCACTTCGCGTTAGAGTGCTCGACCAACGCGCTGGGGCGCGTTTGTGTCGAGATCCTGACTTCAGCGTGGGCATGTCGCAGCCGTTGGATCTTAATCCAATGGCGGGGAAGGGTGGATGCTGTGGCTTCAGTGGGTGCGTGCGAACGATTGGGCGGTTGAGATGGCACCACGTGGAGCCATCTTGGCCGTCCATCTTCTGGATGATGTAGATGGTGCCACGGGTGTCGGATTGACTCGATTTTTGCGTCGTTAGGCTACGATCATCAATTCGAATCCATTCGTAGGTCGGATTTTTCGTTTGAATTGTGGATTTACACCATCTTGGCCCTTGATCTTCTAGGGTTCCACGGTCACTATCTGATGCTATAGATGCCTGATTAGGGCGATCTTGGAGTCGTTGAACTCCAATCGTCGCCCTGATCACATCTGTACGGTTGGATCTTCGATCCGAGGCCCCGATAAAAGGTTTTCCCTGTCTAAGCACATAAAAGGAGACAATTAACCTCCATTTTATTCAAACTACTCTAAATGCAAGATGATTCATGTTATGCAATATTTATAGCATGCAATACAATCCTATGCTTAAGAACATGCATAAATAGACATCTTAAGTAGTGTAAACGTGTTTACATCACCCGTCCACCCTTTATATACCACCAAGGGATAATCATCTCTTCAGCAACATTTTGCATCCAATCTCCATGGCTCACTAGCCTTTTTACGGTTCCTTTGAAGTCTAAGAAAAATGGGGCTATGATCACTGCAAATAGTAGGGAGGTGTAAGACTCCAGCATTAGGAAATACCAATGACCAATCACCAGATACAAACACCCTGTCCAATCTTTCTCTTATAAAAAATTATGGTCTATGTTTGTTTGACCAAGTGTAAGCCTGACCTGAGAACCCCAAATCTATTAACCCCAGCCCTGCAATGACTGTCTTTAAGTAATGAAATTGTCTGGATGGGATGGCAGAACCCCCACATTTATCA
Organism: Thalassia testudinum; assembly: GCA_037157565.1. NCBI lineage: Eukaryota > Viridiplantae > Streptophyta > Magnoliopsida > Alismatales > Hydrocharitaceae > Thalassia > Thalassia testudinum. Next base: position 179,505,381 of record JAZHRO010000036.1, on the reverse strand, counting down.
GCAGTAGAAATAATTGCATTGAAATCACCAATACAAACCAGATTTTCTGAATATCTTCTCATCAACCTTCCTAGTCTGAGCCAAAAGCTTTTCCTACCATTCTGCTTAGGCGTGCCGTATATACAAGCCAAGTACCAAGAGGAATGCTGAGAATATATATTAAGCAATGCAAGTCTCTTGATTCACTATTTTAATTTAGCAAGAGTACGTATAAAGGTTACATAGGATTTGATGATGACTATTTTGGGTGATTAATCAATGGATCCATTGATTCATGCCTTTCACTTGGGGGTTTGATAGGCCTTATATACCCGGTCATTGGCCTCCCATAAGATGGGAAATTAACATTTAATTATCCCTATAATTGTAATGGCTATTAGTCTTCTAAGATAGGTTGGTTAGGGATTACCATATTAGTCCATTTAATCCTCTCACAAGTTGATGAGGGGCAAAAAGCATCCTCAGACTTAATCCTCTCACAAGGGGTTTGGTTACCTGAATAATAGGTAAGCAGGCAGGTCCGAGTAAACTCGACCCGCCCTAGAACCCAGCACCAACCGAGGGTAGGAAGATGGTGAAAAAGTCCAACCCGACCATACCAACAAAAAAGGATGACATTGCCACCGTAATTAATATCTGACAACATACATGCCCCGACGACAGACGTATCGGTTAGAACATCCTCTTATCATTATAAATACCAGAGAGAGGCCCTCAACGCCTTCTCTTAGGCAATCCGAGAGAAAAGAGAGATTGTATTATCACTTCTTACTAGAGAATAATTGGGAGCATCGCTCTCCCCCCAGACGTACACCCCTCATGGTGGAATTGGGTAATCAACTCTCTCGTCTCATTGTGATTGTTTGTTCTTGATTCGTTGAATTAGACCCTCCAATCCCTTAGGAGGTCCGATTAAATTCGTCCTTACTTCTAAATCCCTTCCATGGCTCCCACAACCCACGGAGTCAATCGTCTCGGTGCTTGTGAGACACCTCCTGGCCAGCAAGGGAGAGCTCCCTCCAGGAAATCTCCCCGCCTACCTTCGTTGGAGGAGCATCCAGGGACTCGATCTTTGGTGGCTAGCGATGGAGGCTTGATCCTCGCGGTCGCCCGCCTGGTCACCCAAATACTACGGGGCATATGCTCACACACGCACGTCACCACCTGCTCTTGGAGGCTGGCAGGCGAACCCCGTTGGAACGAGGTTAGAAACAGCTCTGGGGTGCAGCCCTAGGGTTCGTAAAGCAGGACTACGCCTTCCACTATTGTAGCTGGGCAACAAGAGGATATGGTAACAACGCCAATCCCATCGAAGAAAGAAGAACCTCAGGGGAGACCATTCGTGTATCCCTCTAGGGGTGCAGCAGCCCCAATAAGCAGAAGGCTACCTCCCCTGACCAAAGGGGAAGATTGACCCATAAGGGACTGGAGCAACGAACCCCACTGACCTAGGCAAGCGTTCTTCATGGAATACACTCCCTTGACCGTGAACCAGGAAGGCATGTTGGTGGAGGCTTAGCTCATGTGAAACGACCCTTTTTCAGGGTTCCTACGGATATTTCTAAGGAACTTAGGAGATTCCCTGCAAAATACGCCACCCACTATGCCCTGCTCTAAAAACCTCTATAAAAGCCCCCCCAACACCTCACCCTCTCCCATTTCTCCCCATTTCCATCAGGGATTCTCCACTCTCGTCCAGGTTGGGAGGGAGAGAGGGGAGTGAGAAAAGGAGAGGAGGGGTGCCACTAAACTTCAATGCTGTGTTGGTGCACAGTGGGACCGTGGAGGAGCTGTGGCCGCATGAGGGCGAGAGCAAGGGCCGGAGCTGGAGCTATGTTTGGGCTCTTGGAGCTGTATGTGAGCTCCTGGAGCTGTATCAAGCTTCTGGAGGTGGTGCGTGGGTAGAAGCAGCTGGGTGGAGGAGAGTGTAGAGTTGGTGCACAGAGAAGAAGGGTGTGTTAGATGTTCGGAAGTGTCGACAGACGTCTGAGGTAGGCTTAAGGCGTCTGGGACAAGCTCTGGACGTCTTAAGGGAGCGAGACTCGAGGCACATTCTGTCGATGTGACAGCCTCGTGGGTGCACTTCACGAGGAAAAATGTTGGGTGCTGTGTGCACAGGCGGGATCGGGGCTCCCAGATGTTCGACTGATTGGGCAGATGTTTGGAGGTCCAGGTGGATGTCCGGGAGGGCTGCTAGATGCCCGGGACACTCTTCGCACGGCTAGGGTAGCCACCTAACAAATAGGCGGAAGTGTGGATGAGCTAAGACGTCTGGAGGGCACGCCAGGCGTCTGATACAAGATAGGCGGGTTGGTTAGGCAGACAGCTAGGTCAGACGAGAATTCTGTTTGATTTAAGCGGATTAGAGAGGCTTTAGGCTGACTCAGGGCCTAAACAAAGTCTATTTTCTATTCGACAGGTATCAATGGAAAGCTCTTGTTTTTCCCCACCCTCCTAGAACATTTCTACACTATTTTAAGCCTATCTTAGTGCATTGAAGGCTCAGCCGGATTATCTAAGGTTCGTCCTTGGTCTTGATTTGGCATAGGCCTTGAGTTCGGGGCATAAGCAAGACTTGCAGGGACATCCGGGTCAACCCCTCGTGCCCCCATATTCCCTGTGTACCTAGGTAGAGTGGTTTCTTTCTGATTCTACTATAAATTCCAGAAATAAATGTATGCTATATGTAATGAATGGGAATGTGCTATTGAGTTTGAAATGCTAACTATAAAGAAGTAATTTGATACTTGTTTCCAAAAATAGGACGAATTTAGAATTGAAAATAAAGATTTGCTGCATGTTGTACTCCCAAATTAAATCTGCTTGTTAATGAAATTTAAGTACATGAGGAAATGTTCATTACTTGTTATGCCTGATATGGAACTAAATTGGATAGGGAATGTGCATGAATCTTAGGGTGGATAAATGGTAGACCCTGTACTACGATGAAATACTGAGCATAATGGGTTGATATGTACATCTTGAGACATGACCGTTAATGGAGAAATGAAATGACCCTTCCCAAGCGTCGTTCGAAGTTTTCCAGAAAGATACGGGCGTGAATGCAATTTTAAACCCCCTTGGTTTTGGTGTGTGGGCCTTGCAGGGAAGAGAAAGGCTTTGCGGGGGAGATTCCGCAATTTTCACTCTCTCTCTCTTCTCACATAGCACACCCCCACGCACACACCCACGCACACACCCCCTCACAAACCCTCACCTCTCCCTATTTAACACCCCCACCACCCTTACCATCTCCTTCACCTTTCCAAACCACTACCACCTCCACCTTCATCCTCCACCACCGGCCGGTGACCTCTTCCCCTTTCTCGTCCCCTTGCAGCCACGAGTAGGGGAAGGAGGGAGAAGCGTGGGAGAGGGAGAGCGAGAGCGAGGAGCTCGGAGGAGCTTGGGAGAGAGAGGGAGAAGCGTGGGTGAGGGAGAGCGAGGAGCTCGAAGGAGCTTGGGAGAGAGAGGGCGAGGGGAGGAGCTCAGAGGAGCTCGAGAGAGGAGGTGCGACCTCCTGCAGCCACTGGAGGAGCTGCTGCGGTCCTGTCGGTAGAGAATCGCGCGAGGAGAAGGTTCGCAGGGCTCACTGCGGAAACATTTTTTCACAGTATCTGATGTCTGGGACGTAATCTAGATGTTTGGACGAGCCTCAGGACGTCCAGAGCTGGCGCCGGACATCTGACAGCATGCAGAGTGACGAGGTATGTCCTTTGTACGTACCTGCATACACGTACTTATGTTTTTACGTGTCGTGTTTTTAAACCTGTGTGCATGTGCAAGTACGAGACGTGGGAAAGGTGTGTGGCGTGCCCTTCGAGGTGCTTTAGGACGTCTGGAGACAGTGTCAGACGTCTGATTGCACTCCTAGATGATCAGAGGGAGTGTCAAACGTCTGGGATCTCCCTTAGACAGTTGCGAAGGGGTTCGGACATCTGAGGAAGCCGCAGGGAAGTAATGTGAGATTTTGAGATCGTTTAAGATGTCTGGGTCTAGCCCCAGACGTCTGATTTTAGTCAATATGTGTGTTTTTGGCCCATTTAAGGCCCAAACGAAGTTGGTTTTGCGTAAACGAAGTATCGTTAGTTTCCGTTCGAGTTTCTCTACGTGTTAGTATCACTCGTATATTGTTTCGAACTTATTTGATCTGTTTGGTCAATTGTATAGGTCTCCAGCCAATAGAGTATATAAGGCCCGCGGAGACGACGGGACCTGCAATTCGAGCCCCCATTCCACTCATGTATCCTGGTAGAGTGGTTCTCTCTCCAATCGCAGAATTAATAATTAAATTACATGCTTTAGAAATATTCGATTGAACCCTAGGTTGTGAGATGAACCATAGAGCTGAAAGAGATAAATGCGTTTCTAGGTTGTGAAATGAACCCTAGGGTTGAAAGTGATGAATGCATGCTACTTTAGAAATATTCGATTGAACCCTAGGTTGTGAAATGAACACTAGGGATGAAAAGAGATGAATGCGCATGTATTGAATGATTAAATTGTTGTGATGCTTACGGAAAGTAGTAAACCAAGAGCTGCTTGCACCACATTTAATGAACCATGACATGAATGAAAATATCTACGGTGTGCTGAATAATCAATTGTGAAATCTTGAGCTTCCTGTTATGCATTTAATGAATTGGATATGGAAATGAGAAAATTGATGAATGAACCCTACGAGGAACTAGAAAGGAACTCGTGTGTATGGAACGAATATCGTATGTAGGAGGGAAGTGAGCTGGCCCTCGAGTACACGATACCGAGGAGAGCAACTGTCCCTTTGTATGGAAAGTAAGCTAGTCGTCGTATACGCGGTACTGAGGAGAGCTACCGTTACATTAGTGTAGGGGGAGCTAGTCACCTTGGGTTGAGACCCGGGGTTAGGAATGGCCCCTTACACTGACTCTGGTTACTTTAGTGTAGGGGGTGAGCCGACCGCCCCATGGGGTATAGGGTTAGGATTGGCCATCCTACACTGACTCTTGTTAGGCCCATTGGGCAAACCAGGATAGTCGGGCGAGGGTGCGCAGACTGTTGAGGAGCGAGACCCCTGTTCTATTCTGTACTATACGTTTGGGCGTACCCGCTAGCGGAAATGACTGACTGCGTATCAATGCAAGGTAGCTACCCGTGCGCTTATTGCACGTGCCGTAGTCACCGCTACGTCATGACCGTGACCTTGAGGTGGTAGACCAGGTGTAGAACTACCACAGGGGCTCTCTCGGCCAGGAAAGTGCCACGTGTACATCCTACATCGCGAAATAAACTGCAATCAAGATTGTTCCCTTAGGGAACAAGAGGATTAAGAAATGTTGTGGACCTTTATTAGAATAATCGAATCAGAAACACCTGGTTGAGATAAATGGAAATGAATGAATAGTTATTTGCTTGTTTCCTTTAGTAAAATTGCATATAAATGACTTAACCACCACTCTACTTAGCGTTAGTTGACCACGGATTATATAACCATGTTCAGGTTAGAGAGTTGAGTAGCCAACGTCATCGGCTGCTGAGGGTGCTAGGCCCAGCTGAGCCCAGTCATAGTGTTTTTCTCCTTTCTGTTTCGGAGCTCTTTGTAGTAGTGACTACCTTTAGCATGTATTAGATGTTTCTACTTTATTTCTGTTCATTTTATATTTCCCTCTGTTGTAATTGTGATGGCTATGTATGTTGGAGTACTCTTCCGCTTGTGGCATGTAATAGTTTCGAGACTTCTCGTTCTATTTTCCATTACTGCCTCTTATTTATTTCTCCTTAGTTACTTTGCATGTGTGGTTGTGGAATATTTTCTGCTTTTGGTTATTTTTCATTGGATGACTGGGTCTTAGGATTAGTTGAGGCGAGCTGATCTTGGGTCCTGTAGGGAGCTGGGATTGGGTCATAACAAAGATGGTATCAGAGCAAGGTCGTCCTGAGAAATGAACCAAATTGTGTGAAAGTAACCACTTATGTACATGTAACTAGGATAGACATCACAACGTATTGCCTTAATCTTCACTTCCGAGTCTCATTTCTTTATGTATCCTAATATCGTTGACAGTTCCTGTTCTTTCTCTTTTATCTCCTTGTAGGAGATGCCTCGTCGAGGAGTTCTTGAGGCGGGTCACAGACGTGGTCGTAGGGGCAGACATGTCGAACCTGAGGCACCAGTTGACACACCCCTCCTTCCAGGAATCCAGGCCCAGGATCTTGCCTAGCTGATTCGGGACAGTGCGAGAGGAGCTCCAGTAGCCTCCTCCTCAGCCACCCCTACTTGAGGATGTAGAGGGAGAGTCCTCTGTGAGATAGGGGAGCCACCGCAATGTTAGACTAGCTGGAGGGTGAGCGGGTGATCCTCCACCACCCCTACCACTCTTGGACACTTCTGAGCACGAGCCCTCCTTGCCTGGCGGCGTGCCTGTTCCCTCGTTGCAACTCCACCACGAGCTATTTGGTTAATTCCGAAAGCTGAAGCTCCCCACCTTCAAAGGGGATGAGAGCTCGTCTGAGGCAGAGGATTGGATGGAGCAGATAGAGAAGGTTTTTGACACACTCCACCCTCCTGCAGAGTGTCACATGGCCTTTGCCACATACCAGTTGGAGAGTGCAGCCCATCGGTGGTGGAGGGCAATCAGGGGACAGGTGGGGAGAATGCCATTGTGGGACTGGTTCGTGGCACTCTTCTGTGAGTAGTACTTCCCACAAACCTGGCAGGACCAGAGGAGGCGGAAGTTCCACACTCTCCGCCAGGGAGCGATGACAGTTAGCGCATACCGTACGTGTTTCCTGGAGCTGTCACGCTTCGCCCCGACAGTTGCGTCTATAAAGGAGGAGTGCCTGTGGAGGTTTACTGAGGGCCTTTGTCCTGCTATTCAGGGGTATATGAAACCCCTGAAGTTACCTACTTTCTCTCGTGTGGTCGAGGCGGCCATGACCTACGAGGAGACCAACCTAACCGTGCGAGACACACACAAAGGACATAAGAGGCCCTACCAGCCAGAGTACTCACAGGATCTTCGGGAAAGGAGGTACACGGCACTTGCAGGAGAGTCGTCTCATTCTGTGGGGCCACCAATGGACTTTGGGGGCCCTAGACAGGGGCCAGCTGACAGCACCGGACCCCCACCCTATCCCCAATAGGGATCGACTGAGGGAGGAGGTCGTGCCCCTCTCCGTTACTAGTGTGGCAAGCCGGGACATATAAGGAAGAACTACCCATCTAGGGCTAGAGCACAGCAGATGCGCCTAGCACTGAGCATTGGAGGCCGATCTGGTGACCGCGGTTACCAGGCACGAGGATGGGGACAGCAGTCACGAGGAGGGTACCGACCAGCGGCTGCTTGCCTGACCCAGAGCGTGGCCGCTTCTTCTACACCTAGGGCTAAGGGGCGTATCAATGCCCTGACTCATAGAGACGCCAGAGCTTCAGGCTCCGTGGTGGCAAGTATGGTTCCAGTTTCCGGTAGACTTATTTACATACTTTTTGATTCTAGTGCCATACATTCTTTTATCGCCACGAGTTTTGCCGTCAGTTTGGGGTTAAGCTGTGTACTATTAAAGGTTCCGTTCCTGATTAGAGGCCCAGGTGGACAGTTCTTTGTCGCAGAGGAGGTCTTCACAGACTGCGAGATCGCTATAGGGGGACAAGTCTTCCCGTCGACCTGATCATGATCCCGATGGAGGACTTTGGCGTGATCCTAGGGATGGACTGGCTATCTACCTATCATGCCCTGGTGGACTATTTTAGGAGGAAGATCATCTTCTCTATACCAGAGCTGCCTTCCTTTGAGTTTTACAGCCAGCCGTTAGACAGAGGTTTCAGGTGCATCTCCGTGCTTCGGGCAGTGAAGCTTCTGAGCCAGGGTGTGAGGGCTTCCTAGCTTGTGTTGTAGAAGAGCCTAGCCCCGTGGCCGACTGACAGAGTATTCTGGTGGTCTGCGAGTACCCCGACGTCTTCCCAAAGGAGCTGCCAGGATTATTGCCTGAGCGTGAGATCGAGTTTGAGATCTCACCAGTACTAGGGACCAGCCCCATCTCTACTGCACCACACTGGATAGCCCTGCTTGAGCTGCGAGAGCTCAAGTCTCAGTTACAGGATCTGTTGGAGAAAGGCTTTGTCAGGCCCAGTGCATCCTCGTTGGGAGCCCTGTGCTATTCGTGAGGAAAAACGACGGTACCCTTCGGCTTTGTGTCGACTACAGGCAGCTGAATCGAGTCACCATCAAGAACAAGTATTCGCTACCTCGTATCGATGACCTCCTTGACCAATTGAGAGACGCCATGGTGTTCTCCAAGATAGACTTGAGGTCAGGTTACCATCAGCTGAGAATTAGGGAGACTAATATCTCAAAGACAGCCTTCCGTACTTAGTATGGACACTATGAGTTCTTGGTCATGCACTTTGGGTTGACTAACGTCCCCGCTGCTTTCATGGATCTGATGAACCGTGTTTTTAGGCCATACCTAGACCAATTTGTGGTGGTGTTCATCGATGACGTAGTAGTCTACTCTCGGGATCAGGCACAACATGGACAACATCTACGTATGGTCCTGGGTACATTGAGATGATGTAGGCTGTATGCTAAGTGCAGTAAGTGCGAGTTCTAGTTGAGATAGGTAACCTTCTTGGGCTACGTGATTTCAAGAGACAGATTGGCTGTGGATCCAGGCAAGGTCGAGGCCGTACTCAGGTGGGAGAGGCCACGCACAGTGACAGAGATACGCAGCTTTCTGGGACTAGCAGGTTACTACTGGCGGTTTATCAGGGGGTTCTCTCAGATCGCATGCCCTATGACCCAACTGACCCGGAAGGACGTGCCATTCACCTGGACAGATGAGTGTCAGTCATGCTTTCAAGAGTTGAAGGGGAGACTGACTTCAGCTCCTGTATTCACCATCCCAGACAGCAGTGGCGGGTTCGTGGTTTACACTGACGCCTCGTTGCAGGGGTTGGATGGTGTGCTCATGCAGCGGGGCCACGTTGTCCCTTACACTTCGCTGCAACTAAAGCCCTATGAGCATAACTACTCCACCCATGACTTGGACCTGGCAGCAGTTGTTTTCGCGCTGAAGACATGGAGGCACTACTTGTACGGTGAGACGTTCGAGATCTTTACAGATCATAAGAGCCTCAGGTACCTATTCGATTAGAAGGAGCTCAACATGAGACAGAGACGTTGGTTAGAGCTCTTGAAGGACTATGATTGCAACATCTCCTACCACCCAGGGAAGTCCAATGTGGTGGCCGATGCCTTGAGTCAGAAGGCACCCGCCCACTTGGCTAGCTTGTAGGCATAGGTTGGAGACTCATGGAGGAGGTGGGCAATTGGTGATCCTAGGTGTCATGAGGGTATTGCGGGGCGGTGATAGTGACGTGGAAGGCACGACCAGAGTTGATAGATTGTATCATTATAGGATAGATGGTCGATCCATATTTGCAGACACTGCAGGATAGGGTGTTGACAGGGGACCCAGGAGATTTTTCTTTCTTTGACGAGATATTACGTATAAGGGGACATCTGTGCATTCCTAAAGACGAGGAGCTGTTGAGAGAGCTCCGGATTGAGGCACATGCGTCCAGGTTCACCATACATCCCAGGAACACAAAGATATACCACGATCTACGACATGACTTCTAGTGGAGGGGAATGAAGCAGGATGTTGGTGAGTTCGTTCAGCAGTGCTTAGTATGCCAGCAGGTGAAGGTCGAGCACCAGAGGCCTACAGGGCCACTATAGCCACTTCCCATGCCAGAGTGGAAGTGGGAGAGTATCACCATGGACCTGGTAGTGGGGCTACCGGTTACACAGCGAGGACACGATGTAGTTTGGGTGATAATAGACAGGGTGACGAAGACGACGTGGTTCCTGCTGATCTGAGTCACTTTTGGGCCAGCATAGCTAGTAGAGTGATATATCATAGATGTGGTGCGCCTTCACGAAGTCCCTCCCGAGATCGTATCCGACAGGGATACTCGCTTTACTTCCAAGTTTTGGATAGAGTTTCAGCAGGTCTTGGGGACTCGTTTGAGGTTCAGTACCGCCTACCACCCCCAAATCGATAGACAGTCGGAGCTCACCATACAGACACTAGAGGACCTCCACGTGCTTATGTACTAGACTGGAGAGGCTCCTAGGAGGAGCAATTGCCCCTGGCAGAGTTTGCATACAATAACAGCTACCATTTGAGCATCGGCATGGCACCTTATGAGGCTCTGTATGGGAGGAAGTGTACTGCACCCTTGAGTTGGGTCGAAGTGGGGACCAAGTGGGAGGTTGCTCCCAAGCTGATCCGTCAGAGCCAGGAGGTGATAGAGCAGATTCACAGACGACTCCGTACTGTCAGAAGCAGGCAGAAGAGCTATGTTGATAAGAAGCGCAAAGAGGTGCAGTTTGAGGTTGGGGATCACGTCTTCCTCCGTGTTTCGCCCATGAAGGGCTTACAGCATTTTGGGGTGAAAGAGAAGCTTGCGTTGAGGTTTGTGGGGCACTTTGAGGTTTTGGAGTGGGTAGGACCCATTGCCTACCGGCTTGCCCTTCCTCCCCAGCTTTTGAGAGTACACGACGTGTTCCATTTGTCCAACCTTAGGAAATACATCGCTGATCCCAGCTATGTTCTGAGCCACGAGAGCATCGAGATGGGAGATGACTTGACCTATCTTGAGAGGCCAGTGCAAATACTAGACAGAGCCATCTGGAGTCTGAGATGGAAAAGGTGCCACTGGCGAAGGTCCTATGGAGAAGCTAGTGGTACGAGGAGGTGACTTGGGAGCCCGAGGCAGGGATGCGAGAATAGTACCCAAAGATATTTTAGGGTACGTCGCTTCTAACCTACTTTGATCCTCTTTAAATTTGTTATACGCTTTTACGTTCCTTTCCGCACCCTAGTTAGCTCAAGTTTCGGGGATGAAACTTCCTTTAAGTTTGTTATGTTGAAATGACCCTTCCCAAGGGTCGTTCGAAGTATTCTAGAAAGATAGGGGCATGAGCGCAATTTTAAACCCCTTGGGTTTAGGTGTGTGGGTCTTGCAGGGAAGAGAAAGGTTCTGTGGAGGAGATTCCACAATTTTCTCTCTCTCTCTCTTCCTACACAACACACCCCTACACACACACCCACGCACACACCCCCCTCACAAACCCTCATCTCTCCCTATTTAACACCCCCACCACCCTCGCCATCTCCTTCACCTCTCAAAACCACCACCACCTCAACCTTCGTCCTCCACCACCTGCTGGCGACCTCTTCCCTTTTCTCGTCCCCTTGCAGCCACGAGTAGGGGAATGAGGGAAGTTTGAGATGGAAGAGAAGGAGAGAAGGAGAAGCGTGGGCAAGGGAGAGGGGGAGCGAAGAGCTCAGAGGAGCTTGGGAGAGAGAGGAAGAGAGGGCGAGGGGAGGAGCTCAGAGGAGCTCAGGAGAGGAGGTACGACCTCCTGCAGCTGCTGGAGGAGCTGCTGCGGCCTTGCAGGTGGAGGATCGCGGGAGGAGAAGGTTTGCAGGGCGCACTGCAGAAACATTTTTCCCTAGTATCAGATGTCTGGGATGCTATCCAGACGTCTGGAGGAGCCTTAGGACATCCGGAGTTGACACCGGACATCTGACATCATGCAGAGTGCCGAGGTATGTTCTTTGTACGCGCCTGCATGCACGTACTTATGTTTTTACATGTCGTGTTTTTAAACCCACGTGCATGTGCAGGTATGGGACGTGGGAAAGGCGCGTGGCATGCCCTTCGATGTGCTTTAGGACATTTGCAGACAGTGCCAAACGTCTGACTGCACTCCCAAACAATCGGAGGGAGTATCAGACGTCTGGGATCTCCCTTAGACGGTTGCGGAGGGTTTCAGACGTCTGAGGAAGCTGTAGGGAAGCAAGGTGAGATTCTGAGATCGTTTAAGACGTCTGGGTCTTGCCCCAGACGTCTGATTTTAGTCGGTATGTGCATTTTTGGCCTATTTAGGGCCTAAGTGGAGTCGATTTTATGAAAACGTAATATCGTTGGTTTTCGTTTGAGTTTCTCTATGTGTTAGTGTCACTCGTATATTGTTTTAAACTCATTTGATGTGTTTGGTCAATTGTATAGGTCTCCAGCCAATAGAGTATACAGGGCCCACGGAGACGACAGGATCTGCAATTCGAGCATCCATTCCACCCATTATCTCGGTAGAGTGGTTCTCTCTATAATCCTAGAATTAATAGTTAAATTGCATGCTTTAGAAATATTCGATTGAACCCTACGATGTGAGATGAACCCTAGGGCTGAAAGAGATGAATGCATGCTACTTTAGAAATATTTGATTGAACCCTAAGTTGTGAGATGAACCCTAGGGCTGAAAGTGATGAATGCATGCTACTTTAGAAATATTCGATTGAACCCTAGGTTGTGAAATGAACACTAGGGATGAAAAGAGATGAATGCGCATGTATTGAATGATTAAATTTCTTTGATGCTTACGGAAAGTAGTAAACCAAGAGTTGCCTGTACCACATTTAATGAACCATGACATGAATGAAAATATCTATGGTGTACTGAATAATCGATTGTGAAATCTTGAGCTTCCTGTTATGCATTTAATGAATTGGATATGGAAATAAGAAAGTCTATGAATGAACCCTATGGGGAACTAGAAAGGAACTCGCATGTATGGAATGAATATCGTATGTAGGAGGGAAGTGAGCTGGCCCTCGAGTACACGGTATCGAAGAGAGTTACCGTCATTTTAGTGTAGGAGGGAGCTAGCCGCCCTTGGGTTGAGACCTGAGGTTAGGAATGACCCCTTACACCGACTCTGGTTACTTTAGTGTGGGGGGAGCTAGCTGCCCCATGGGACCCAGGGTTAGGACTGGCCACCCTACACCAACTCTTGTTAGGTTCGCTGGGCAAACCGGGATAGTCGGGCTAGGGTGTGAGGGGCGAGACCCTGTTCTGTTTTGTGTTGTACGTTTGGGCGTACTCGCTAGCGGAAACGACTGACCCCGTGTCAGTGCGGGGTAGCTACTGATGAGACACTCATCATGATCTCTAATTACCCCTAATTAACTAGTCTTCCTAGTTAATTAGCTAGGGTTATGAATATATAAGGGTTAATTATAGAATAAGGGATATTTAGTTAAGGACCTTAAAATAAGTTAAAAATGACATTTTATCATTCAATTAACATTATTAATAATTTAGATAATAATTGGACTCGAAATCCTATTATTCATTCCCTTAATTAATAAGATAAGTAACTTAAGTATAATGTATACCTAAGTATGTAATAACTTAAGTGATTTTACTTAATCTAATAAATTAATCTAAAAAGGTCAAAAATGTAAATTCAAGGTGTAAACATAATATTTACCTTATTTAATAACATATATAAAAAGTTGAAAAAGATCTAAATTAAAATAAACCTTCAAAACCTGGGTTTACATTTTAGTCCTTAATATTCATTACAGTCGGGTCCTTATTTCTCACATAGGTCCTTAAGTTTTATTAGTTCTAAGTCCCTCTTTGTCTTCTTCTTCTTCTCCTCCAGCCAAACGAACGGCTGGCGGCAGAGAGTCATCCCACCGCGCGATCACCGCCCTGCCGACATCATTCCTCCTTGTCCAAACTCTTGCAGCTTGCGCTCACCACCTCCACTTCATCCATCGGTCTGGATTAACCGAGAATCCTATTTTTCAATGGGAGATAACCTCACCGTCGTCGGAGACGACGACGGAGGTTAAGCTCCTCAAGCTTCTTCTTCGGCCAGACCCTGCCTCTCTCTTCGCTGCAGACTGCTATAAATACCCCCTCACACCTCCGATTTTAGGCAAGTTGGCTCCCTTCCCTCTTCTAACACTGCAGCCGACCCAATAGGCTATTCTTCCAAACCTCCGGCGATTCCCCATTCCATCTTTCGACTTCCTCCGTTCATCTTAAGTAGCCGAGGAGATTCGCCGTGGTCTTCCGCACCTCTGACAAAGGCACCGACCCTAGGATTCCTCCGCTCCACCTCAAATCTGCTCGCAGGAGATCTTTCTTCAACCCTCTGATTTCGTCGTTTGCCATGAGACTTCGGCGGAACCCTATTGACCCCTTCGTCCAGGTAATAGTAGACTAGGAGTAGGAGTAGGTTAGCTTAGTTAATTAGTTTAGTTAGTTAGGTTAGAGTAATTTTAGAATTTAGCTTCATCTCCTCCAACTCCGACGAGGTCCTTGAGCTCGCCAGAGACTTCAATCTTGTCTTTTTACTCACTGTACACCTTCCTATATCTTCCATGTTCATTTCTAATTCACTTAATCATTTAATTAAATCACCTAAATGCCTAATTCAAATCTCACCTTCACCGACTACTTCACTGTCTATGGTGACAGTAATTGACCTAATTCCACCTTCATTGGGTTCTTTCATCACCTATCACCACTAATGAACCCTAATTGACATTTATTACCTATTATTATCATCTATAATTAAACGCCTAATTCTTAATTTAGCTCCTGAGTCACTGTCCATGACGGCTCAGGAACATTTCAAACTATAAATTAAATATATATTTATGAATAATAACATCTGTTGACTTAATTTAACTTCTCAATCGAGTAGTTAAATCAAGTCCTGAGCGTTAACCATTCAAATCTTTAAGAAACAAACTTACTGTCAAATCTTTCATTTTAATGAACAAATGAAGAATTTAAAGTGATAATGAGGTTCCTTGTAACCTCAGGATCATTTTTGGATTAAAAATGGTTAATTTTGTCAATCTGTGCAAACATTTTACATTTTCTGGACTCATCGGAGCTCCGATGAGCTCCGGCGAGCCAAAGTTGTGTTACAGCCTCTAAAATTTGCTAAGTGGCTCTAGAACAATAAAATAAGGATTACTGATTCTTTTAAAGAAATTTTTTTGAGGTTTTAATCACTGGAGCTAAAGATGTAACTTCATCTTCCCCAACTCTGGCGAGTTGGAGAAATCTGTTATGAAGGATTTGAGAAACACTTAAGGAGCTCACAAGCTTCAGTGCATCGAACACATACCTATTTCAGTTCAGGCACTTTATCGAACTTGTTGAAATCTGTAAATCAACCTCTGAAGTTTTCAGAGAAGAGAAAAGCTTCTCTGCAGGTTCTGAAGGTCTCAAGAACTTAAAATCTACTCTAATAGAAGCGAAATTACTTATATAATATATACAGACCTTTTAATAGATGAGAGAAGTCCATCTGAGGACTCTCCTGAGTTAAAATACTCTCCAGGCTTTTTATAAAACCCATAGAAATCCCTGATTTCATCTCTTAAATCGAAGAGCCAAACATCATTAAAACAATAAATTAACCCTAAAATTGTGTAGATTACCCTTAGAGCTTTCCAACAAACTTGAAATCATCCAATTTGGAGCTCTAGGTAGAAAGTTATGATCGATTGAATTTGGGTCTGGAAGGGTTTAGTTTGTCCCACCTCGAATATTCACGAGCGCGCACCTGGGAATAAAACTGATTTTTTCCCTTGGCTATGCAGTCGTCAGCTCTCGGCGCACCGATTTCGATTCCTTCTGATCTGATCTGAGCATTGTGTGGTTTGTGTGTGTGGGCTTATGCCTGTGGGTGTGTGCGCCCTTGGGGGCATGCAGATGTGAATGTGCCTTGGGATGGCAAGTGTGGCCTGGGAGGCTGGGTTGAGCCGATGCGGCTTGAGACTGTGAACCGATTAACAATTGAACTGAAACAAACCTAACTGAGATTAGGTGAGGACCGAGTAGGGTCTGGTCCCACCCTGGTCTCAGGGTGCTGTGTATCCTCGAAAGGACCTCGCCGCAAATAAAAAAATTTTGGTTAAAAAAAGTAAAAAAGCCCAGTTTAGCTGAAAGCTTAAGGAAAAGAGAAGCTGCTGAAGGATGCTAAGTGCTAAAGGAGAAGGCACAGGCACTGAGAAGTGTTAAGGAAAAAGACTAAGGAACAAAGGAGAAAAACTAAGGGAAGAAGAGAAGGTAGGAGAAGATTAAAGGGAAAAAGAAGAAGAGAAGGAAGATAAGAAGGTAGGAACAACACAAGAAAGGAAAGAAGAAAGAGAGCTCGAGAGAAGAAAATAAAAGAAAGAAAGAGAAGAAGATTAGAGGCTGTAGAGAGATGAAAATAAATAAATTTCCCTTGCATCAGTATCTTTTTGTTCTTAAATGTAAAAAGGCATGCTTTAATTAGATAAACTTTTGCCTTAATTTCTTAGAATGAAATAAAATTGAAAAAACTAGCATGTTTACTTGTTAATAAAGTATAACATTTTGAGTAAATATGTTTCATATGGAATTTTGTATATCCTTTATAGTTAAATATTTTGACAAAATTCATGTTTTGAAAATTAAATTAGTTTTACCTCCTAAACTTAAAGAGATAAAAGAAAATTGGTGAATTTGGAGAAAATTATTATGCCTCCCAGTGAACAACCTGGACTCAACCAGTAAAATTTTTTAAAATGTTAGGTTAATTCGACCCTATACTACACAATCGACACAACTTCGAGTTAACCTAAGTGATTTCTTCTACTCTTAATTAAGTGAAATTAACTTAATTACTGAGTTGAGTTGAAAAACACGCATCACCTGTGCGCTTATCACGCATGTCGTAGTCACCACTACGTCGCGACCGTAGCCTTGGGATGGTTGACTGGGTGTAGGACTACCATGGGGGCTCCCCCGACCAAGAGAGTGCCACGTGTACATCTTACATTGCGAAATAAACTACAATCAAGATTGTTCCCTTAGGGAACAAGAGGATTAAGAAATGTTGTGGATCCTTATTAGAATAACAAAATCAGAAACACCTAGTTAAGATAAATGGAAATGAATGAATAGTTATTTGCTTATTTCTTTTAGTTAAATTGCATATAAAGGGCTTAACCACCACTCTACTCAGCGTTAGCTGACCACGGATTATATAAACATGTTTAGGTCAGGGAGTTGAGAAGCCAGCCCCACCAGCTACTGTGGGTGCTAGGTTGATAAACGCCAGTTTATCATCATTCTTATGCATTAAAACAAACCTAGCTCTTAGGATTTTACTCCGCAAATGGGTTTTTGGGCTGCATTTAGGCATAAATTAGGTTAGGCATGCATTGCATTTATTATTATCTTTTTAATATGTTTTTGTGAGTGTTAGGGATGCACAGATATACAGATCCCTAAAACCCTAGCACTCAAGAAGGCAAATGGTGAAGGAGAAGCCCAGACTAGCTGGAACTCAGCTTGATCCAGCTCACCACAGCTGGAACCTAGCTTACTTGAAATAGGGTTAGCTCATCCTAGCTCCATTCAGCTAATCTCAGCTGAATGGCAGCTCAAGAGAGTTCATCTTAGCTCACCCTAGCTCAAGTCAGCTCAGATCCAGCTCAACTTAGCTGAGTCTAGCTCATCTCAGCTCCCACTAGTCCACAGGGAGCTCTAGCTAGCTCAGCTGAGCTGACACGAGTTCACCCCAGCTCAGATCCAGCTACATCTAGCTCCACTCAACTCCAGCCAGCTGAAGAAGAACTCATCCCAGCTCAGGAAGCTCAAGTCCAGCTCCCGGGGACTTAGCTTAGCTCAACTCAGTTGAGCTAAGCTACCTTAGCTACCTCAACCAGCTTGATTCTCCTCGGGAGCACCAGACCTAGCTCACCACAGCTCATTATGGTAGAAGCTAGCTTACTTTAGCTTGGCTTAGCAACTAGCAAAGAACTAGCAAGCTAAGCCAGCTAGAGTAGCCCCATGCCAGCCTCTTCAGCAGCAGCCAGCTCCAGCTCTAGCTCCAGACTTCTCCTCCTCAGCTCCTCCCTCCAAACCCTAGCTCCAACACCTTCTCCTCTACTCCACCTTTAGCTAAGCTAGCTTAGCTTAGCTTAGCTAGCAACCAGCTCCTTGGCCATCCACCACTTTCAAATTCAACCCTAGCTAGCTCCACCAACTTAAGCCTACCTAAGCTAACTACCCTACTCAAGTTGGCGCCACCTCCTAGCCATCCCTTCACCCCATTATCACCACCAAAAGACACCTTAAGTTGGCACCAAAAACTACCCCTAACCACCTCTATATTGGCACCAACTTTCAGCCCTTAATCCACCCTACACCTACCCACATAAGCCATCCTAGCCATCCACCTACCCATCCTTCTAGAACCCTTCTTGGCGCCAACTTAGACCACCTTCTAGAATCCTTTTTGGAGCCAACATCAAGGGGTGTCAACACCCATAACCACCCCCTTGGTGTCCCTTAAGGTGGAGCCAACTCACCTTGGCCATGGGATCTTTAACCACCTCCATCTCTTCATCTTGGCCCTCCATTTCAAGGGTCACCTTAGCCCCCTTCCTATTCTATAAAAACCCACCACCTACCACCATTTTGGGGCATCATCCATTAGAGTATTTTGCTACCTAAACCACCTATACCTATGGCCAAGAAGGAGTAGAGAAGGAGATTAAAGGGGCACATCACCAGCCCTTTTGGTGCCTTCTTCTCCCCATTCTCTTCAACTTGGGCCACGCCAAGGAGGAGGACTCTTCCACTTCAAGGAGGACGGCCAGGCAAGGGAGAAGGACCTAGGGTGGACGTCCACCCTTGGAGAGAAGCTTAGGGCATGCCCCCTTAGGGCTTGCCTTGGAGGACATCACCTTGGCGGAGCATAGCAAGGAAGGAGTTGAAGGATTCTTTTCAAGCTTGGGAGCCACCAACATTGGAGCAAGAAGCCCTCTTCTTCACCATCTATCTAGAGGATTTGTGTTTGCATTTCTTTATTTTAATTTTCTAGTAGTAGAAGCATTCCTCTACTAGGCTTTTTTGTAAAACACTTTTCATCAATCTAAGTTGCCTTCTTTGTAGTTTTCTATTTTGCATTTCTACGTGCTTGTTTTTAGCATTCTTCACTCCCTCTCCCTAATTATTCTAGGCCTGCACTTGCCTAGAGTGAGCTTAGGGAGAGGCTCTACTTGCCACTTAGAAATAGTATTTTAAATTGAAATGTAAATCACCTTCCCGCCACCATTTCGCATGTTGTCTTAATTTAAAAACAAAAAAAATGATATATTGAAAAATACCAAAAAGAAAGTTGAGATTTATTCCAAGCAAGAGAATCACTATTGCAAACATTTGGCCTCCTTGGATGACCCTAGATACTCCCCTATCTAGGAATATAAATTTAAGAGTTGATCGGTTTTACATGTTACAACGGCCTAATTAACAAACCACATGAAATCCGCTATCATAGGCCCAGTCGAACCTAGCCGTAGTGTTTTTCTCCTTTCTGTTTCGGAGCTCTTTGTAGTAGTGAGTACCTTTAGCGTGTATAAGATGTTTGTGCTATATTTCTGTTCATGTTATATTTCCTCTGTTGTAATTGTGATGGCTATGCATGTTGTAGTACTTTTCCGCTTGTAGCATGTAATAGTTTGTAGACTTCTCGTTCTGTTTTTCATTACTGCCTCTTATTTATTTCTACTTAGTTACATTGTATGTGTGGTTGTGGAATATTTTCTGCTTTTGGTTATTTCTTGTTGGATGACTGGGTCTTGGGAGTAGTCGAGGCGAGCCGATCTCAAGTCCTGTAGGGAGCTGGGATCGGGTCGTAACAAGAAATGAGCTCACCCTCGAGTACATAAGTACCGAGGAGAGCTAACCCTTCCTGAGCTAGCCCTCAAGTACATATGTACTGAGGAGAGCTAATCTTTCATGTGGGAAGGAAGTGAGCTGGCCCTCGTGTACAAGGAAAGCTACTGCCACTTTTGTGTTGGGGGAGAGCTGACCACCCTCGGGTTGGGACCTAGGGTAGGCATGGCCTCCCTACACCGACTCCTGTTGGGCCCAAAGGGCCAATCGGGATAGTCAGGAAAGGGTACGCAGACTGGTGAGGGCACGATCTTGTTCTATTCTGTGTTGTACAACTTTGGGCGTATCCGTTAGTGGAAAGGACTGACCACATGCCAGTATGGGATAGCCCCCTGTGAGTTTATCCCGTGTGCCGTAGTCATCGCTATGTTGTGACCGTGACCCTGAAGTGGTAGACCAGGTGTAGGACAAACACGGGGTGATCTCTCGGCTAGGAGATGCACCATGTGCACGTTCCCCACTACGAGAGTCCTGCGGCAAGATCGTTCCTTTAGGGAACATGTGAATAAGAGAAAATAGGACCCTTTACTAGAATACTTGGAATCAAGATAACAAATAACAAGAAAGAATTAAAACACATTTGATGCCTATATATTTATTGCTTTTCCCTTAAATATTATTATATACATACCACTCTACTCAGCTGTTGCTGACCTCTACTACTTGTACCTAGGTCAAGGAAGTGAGCAGCCAGTCTCACAAGCTGCAGAGGGAGTTGGACCCAGTCAAGTCCAACCCTAGGTTTTTCCGTCCTTTCTTCTGTAGGATGTTTCTTTCTGTTGTAGTGAGTACTTAGTTGCTTAGAACTACTTGTTTCCTTTTGTACTTATCTATTTTGATTTTGATGGCTACATCTAGACTGTGGTGTGTTTCTTGAGTTGACTCTAGTGTGCGGTACATTGTTTCTTTCCTTTCATTCTTGCTATGATTGCATGAGTTGAATGTTGACATTTTGATTATTACTTGTTGGATGACTAGATCTTGGGGTATTCATGCAAACCGTCTGGGTTCCAAAGAGGAAACGAATTTGGGTCGAGGCACCATGAATAAGGACTTGCTATCCCCGCCTAAAGCTGCGAAGGGGAAGGCTGACTCTGGACCCTGCTTCAAGCATCGAAGGGCTCAGAAGTCACGCCATTGAAAACCCCTAGGATCTCTGCAACCAGGTTGGATCCCGAATCTGACAGAAGAACTTGACTCATCTGATCAGGTGAGATTAATGGTCAAGGAAAAAAAAAAGTCCTAACAGTCCTGAGGGGCAGCCTAGTCTTCATCATGGACCAGAAGCAAAGATAGGCGTTGGTCCCATCAGTTCAAGTAGGCAGCGCCACTCTTGGGCTTCCACGACAAGATACTGCTGTTGGGTCTTGGTGGCGATGTCGACTGTTGAAGCGACACTGGCTCGATCGTGTTTTAACTGTTATTGCGTCATAGTATAGGTGATCAAGCGTCATCAACAAATAAAGATTTTATTACTCGAAAACTAGAGTATCCGAGGTCGAACACAGGGAGCAATCGAAATTTACTACTAATCTCAAATGTGATTGAACACTCTAATTTACTCAAAACTTGAATTCAAATATGAATGTATGCGGTTAAAAAGTAATTATGACAAAAGAGTGAAATTGGACGTCTGATCACAAGATCAGACGTCTTAAAAGTGTTTTGCCTTTTTCTTTTGCTTTCTTTCTTCTGCAGTCTTCACTTTGCCTTTCTTCTTCTTTCTCTGCAGTCTCTCTTCTTTCCTTCTCTTCTCTCTTCTGCAAAGGCTTCTTCTTCCTTGGTCTTCTGTCTCTTCTCTTCAACCTTTCTTCTCCTTCTTCTCTTTTCTGCGAAGGCTTCTTCTTCCTTGGTCTCTTCTCTTCTTCCTGCCTTTGCTTCTTTTTTCTCTGCAGTCTCTCTTCTTCCTTCAGATCTCTGCCTCGCTCAGCCTCTTTCTCTTCTGCTTCTTTTTCTTCTTTGGCTAAGTTTCTTCCCTTCAACACCCGGCCTGCCTGCACAGAGAGCAAAACCTACCGCTTTCTGTCTACCCGCATGTCTCTCTCTCTCTGTAATTCACTCAAAGGACACTCCCCCAGAGCCACGGGTAATCGGGTCGGATTTCGCACCCGGGACCAGGCGCACTGGCGTGAGGGTGATGCGCGAGGTGTGCTCAGATTGGGTCGGGTCGGAGCCCACCAGATCCGCGAGGTGAAACCGCGGACGAGGCGAGCGTGCGTTAGGTGAGGGACCTCACCCCTATGCGTTCGGAGGCGAAGAGCTAATAACACAAAATCACTTTATACCTCTTCAATCGCTTGTAACTTCACGATGTGGGACTATTAGTCCCGCCTTGCTCTCGCGCGCACCCGCAGAAGACCTTTGATTGCCAAGGCTGCGGACTTCGCTGTGCTCCTTGCTGGATCAGATGACTTCGCACTGCTCGCCCGAGTCTGCTACACCTGAAGCTTGGACGCCCTGAAGCCTGGAGCTGCTTCACATCACCGTCAATGGCGGCAGTAGCTCCGATCCAGTCATGCATGAATACGGCCTATCGGCCTAATTAAACCACCTGTAGACCTTCGCCGTGGCACGGAGAAGGTGGTGAGCCATGCAGCAGGTCGCGAGACGGCCTAGGCGTGCGTGCCTGGGTCGTCCTGTGACCTGAGGTGTGGGTGTGTTCTGGGGGTTGTGGTGGAGGCGTAGAGAGATGGTGGATGGGCGGAGGTTGTTCGGTGAGGTGAGGCGGAGCCTCTGAGTTGGTCGGCGAGGTGTGTGGGGGAGTGGAATGATGGGGGCGACTCGCCGGAGGTCGACCGGTGACGTGGAAGATGAGGGTGGTCAGGTGGTGTCGAGGGGCAATCAATTGAAATAAAATCGGGAAAAGAAAGAGGGGAGGTTGTGGAACAATTCTAACCTACTTACAGGAACGAAGGGGACGGAGAGGCAGACAGCAGTACCTGTTGTCGCCGGAGAAGAAGCTGCCCAGTGGAGGAAGACGGCGGCGACGACGGGGCTGAGGTGGCGTGCGCGGGTATTGCGCGACGTGGAGGAGAATCAGGAAGATGACTCTGCCACTGGTTTTGTGGCCGAGCAAAGAGGGAGGGGAGGGGGGCTCGCCGGAGCTCGCTGGACCCTTGGCCGGAGAAGAAAGAGAAGAATTTGAGGTGGAAGTCCAGCCAAGTCAAGCTGAAAATGAGCGGCCAGGTTTGGGGGTTCTTTTATAGGCACAGGCCGTGTGTTCAGAGCTTGGAGGGAACGCCTTTGTCTCCGACGGCTCGCCGGAGAAGGAAGTGGATGGATACCCAAATCCCTCGTGCGTTCGCACGAGAGATTGGGTTCACACCAGGGATCAAGACTGGCCTCAGATGGAAGGGAATTCCTTAGAGAATCTCCCTTCCATTTCTGGGAGGGGATCTCTGAGGAATCAGAGAGTATTCCCTCTCTAATCCTCGTCAGAGAAGGATTCTGCCCCAATAATGGCAGAAGGACCTGATTGTAAGGTTGGCGAGGAAGTTAGGGGCCTCTCTGCGATGATTTTCAAAAGATAGGGACCAAATTATGATTTGGGTGTACTAAATTGCAAAGTAGGTCAAGATGACCTCCCCTTAGGTCCAAATTTTGGTACAAACCTAATTTGGACCTAAGGAATCCAATGGTGAAGTTGGATTTTAGGTTTGACCCTGTTTGACTAGATATTTTGCGTAAAAATCTAAATTAGGTCAATTGATGAGCTAGGACCCTATTCTAGGTCAAACTAGGTTCCAAAGGCCAAATTAAGTGTTCTAAACCCTAGGGGATATTTTTCCATGATTTTTAGAGGGTTTACTTGATTTTTATCCTGATCGAAACCTTGTTGATTTAAGCGGGTCTGTTTTAGGGTTACCAAATGTCATTTAATTCCTGGATTGCACATAAACCCATTTCTGATTGACTCAACTCATTTTTTATCTCTTTTAGACCTTTTGACCTATGTTTTGCCTCTGAGAAATCCCGTTTATATACTGCAATGGTAAAATTACAGTTTTAACCTTTATTTCATATTTTCTTCCCAGAATACTTATTCCTTCTATTAAGCCTTCTTCTCGATTATGTAGGAGCTTTTACTCTCTTTATTAGGTCAAAATGAGCTAGTTATGGCTCATGATGAGGTTCTCATCATTGACCATGCCCCAGAAACTTGTGCCACAGGCGCGAAGGTCGACGTGGCCTTCGGGGTTGACCCTACCCCAGGCTAGTGAGTCGCTCTCCCTGGGTAGATATACCATGCTACTTCTTAAGGCTAGTAGAAACTCAAGCTTCCACGCCCTACGTTTCACTTTATATAATGCCGCCTCTTAAGGCTGGTAGGAACTCGGGCTCTTACGCCTCACGTTCCACTTGATATAATGCTGCCTCTTAAGGCCGGTAGGAACTTGGGCTCTTATGCCCCATGTTCTATTTTATACAATGCTGCCTCTTAAGGCCGGCAGGAACTCAAGCTTCCACGCTCCACGTTCCATTTTATACAATGCCGTCTCTTAAGGTTGGCAAGAACTTGAGCTTCCATGCCCCACATTGCCCTTGATATAATGCTGCCTCTTAAGGCTGACGGGAACTGAGGCTCTTACACCCCATATTCCACTTGATATATTGCCGCCTCTTAAGGCTAGCAGGAACTCGGGCTTCCAAGCCCCACATTCTATTTTATACTGTTGGGATTTCCAGAAGATCATGTGGACAGTGCCACGTGGCAGCAGTAGCCAACTGGACACCCAACAATGCTATAGGCAAGGGTCCTTTGGATCAAATTTGGTGCACCAATATGGTGCTTATCTATTTTTAGTAAAAGAGTTTTTAGGAATTACGTTAGGACTTGGTTTTGTTAAAAGATGAAATCTTTCCAAATGCGAAAAGATTTTATCTCTTTAAGAAACAAGTTTTAGGATTTGTTTCAGGATTTGAATTATGATTGTTTTCCTATTTTTAGCATTTGCTATATTTAGCTTTTTTCTATTTTTAGAGTCCATGCTCTCTATAAAAGAGATGGACCTCTTCCATTGTATTTACGGCAGTGTAAATATAGTTTCAGGATTTCTCCACATGATATCAGAGCCACCATTTCTTCGAGGCTAAGAGAAGAAACTCTAAGGGGGGAGGCGGCCCTCTGACGGTTGGTCAGCTAGCCACCGATGATCTTCGAAGAGGCCCTCTCCCCTTCCGCTCACTTCTTTGATCCAGCATTGTCGTCATCTCTTCTCCAAGAGCGAGGCAGCTATCACCGTTGTCTTCTATGATGTGAGGTAGGCATCGCTGCCATTGTCCTTTTCTGTAGCAGCTTTGCAGCCGGTCTCCTCCCCTTTTGCCAGCCTCCTTTGCCGGACTGTAGGGCCTCTATCGACCTTTAATGGTGGGCTGTCGACCTCTAACAGGGCCAACTAGCACCTGCGCCACCTCCTTTGGAGTCACTGTTTATCTCTTCTATTGACCCAGCATTGTCACCTCCTCTACAAGGGCACGGGCACAGGGCTGCCGCTGCTGCTGCCGCCACCAACTCTTTGATGTGGGTACTTCTTCTCCAGCTCTGAGGGTGCGGGGCTATCACCGCCACATCCAAGTCTTCCTTTTCTTTGACGTGAGGTGGGAGGATGTCACCGTCGTCTTCTATGACGCAAGGCGGGTGGATTCCATCGTTGCCATCTACTTCGTCATTGTTGTCTTCTTATCCAATTCTGCAACCTCCCCGGTCTTGACTTGTGGGGGGGTATTGGGATTTCCAAAAGACCACGTGGACAGTGCCACATGGCAATAACAGCGGCAACCATCTGGACACCTAACAGGGCTGCCGGTAAGGGTCCTTTGGACCAAATTTGGTGCACCAATATGGTGGTTATCTATTTTTAGTAAAAAACTTTTTACGAATTTAGTTTAGGATTTGGTTTTCTTAAGAGATAAAATCTTTCCAAATGAGAAAATATTTTATCTCTTTAAGAAACAAGTTTTAGGATTTGTTGTAGGATTTTGAATTAGGATTGTTTTCCTATTTTTAGCATTTGCTATATTTAGCTTTTTTCTATTTTTAGAGTGCATGCTCTCTATAAAAGAGATGGACCTTTTCCATTGTATTTACGGCAGTGTGAATATAGTTTCAAGATTTCTCCACATATACAATGCTGCCTCTTAAGGTTGGTAGGAACTTGGTCTTCCACACCCCATGTTCCATTTTATAGAATGTCGCCTCTTAAGGCCAGGAACTCAGGCTTCCACGTTGCACATTCCGTTTTATATATCCAATGCTGCTTCTTAAGGTTGACAGTAACTTGAGCTTCCACGCCCCATGTTCCACTTAATATAATGCCACCTCTTACGGCTGGTAAGAACTCGGGCTTCCACACCCCATGTTCCACTTGCTATAATGCCACCTCTTAAGGTAGGCGGGAACTTGGGCTCTTACGCCCTACGTTCTACTTGATATAATGCTTCCTCTTAAGGTCGACAGGATCTCGGGCTCTTACGCCCCATGTTCCACTTGATATAATGTCGCCTCTTAAGGCCAATAGGAACTTGGGCTTTTACTCCTCACGTTCCATTTTATATGATGTGGCATCTTAAGGTCGGTAGGAATTCGGGCTCCTATGCTCCAAGTTCCATTTGATATAACGTCGCCCTTTAAGGTCGGTAAAGCTGGGACTTCCAACGATGGAAATCTAGGCGCTCGTGCTCACCTTCGTTGCCACCTCCCAAGGACAACCCTAACATGGGCAACCACTCCGAAATTCGGGACAGATGTCCTCTTGCACTTTCCTTGTTCCTCTTGCATAGTTAAGTAAGCCAACGTGCGGCGGTGTCACACCTTACGGCAACCTTCCTTTGTCCGCCTACGACAAGGACATGCCTCGCAATAGAATAACCACATTCATAATGGCCGGGTCGACGGTGGCCTTTGTTGGCATAATTGGTCGCCCAGCAACCGACCCCGTGCTACTTCCAGTCACTATCTCTCCAAAGAATCGGGGTAATACACGAGGCATAGACGGCCAAGCCCTAGTCCCTAAGGGAAGGAAAATCTGGTCTACCCCTGTAATGACCTGTCACACTTTAGCCTTTTAAGAAGTCTGGAGTCTCAGTCAGATGTCTGTCCAGACATCTGGACCCTTTCCCAGATGTCTAAAAATGAAATTTTTGTACGCACCCTGTGCTCTGCGCATGGGCAGCATGTAAAACCTTCTTCTGCTCTCTCTCCCTTCCTTCCTTCCCCAAACCCTAAACCCTCCACGCTGTTTATATAAGCCCCCCTCCTCTCCTATCCACTCCACACACCACCACCACCACCTTCAGAGCTGTACGGGAGCGACGAGAGGAGGCGAGCAAGGGAGAGTGAGGGGGAGGAGGAGAGTGTGGGAGGAGGAGGAGGCCGGGGTCGAAGAGCTTCGGTGGAAGCTTGGCGGAGCTCGTATGGCCACCACGGGCACGTGCGGGTGGAGGAGAGAACTCGGGGAGGCAGCCTCCCGACCATCTGTAGTGGCTAGAGCTGTGGCGACGCGAGGTGGAGTGCAGCTGAGAGTGCTGGGAGGAGGTCCTGATACTGAAAGTTTTCCAGTATCAGATGTCTGGAGTGGAGTTCAGACGGCTGATGGAGTACCTGGACGTCTGGAGTTAAGGCCAGATGTCTGAAAGCTCATTTATCGCGAAGGTACGTAATCTCCCTGCTCCATGCATATCGTAGCACAGGGATATGTGTCAGCTGACCGTGCCTGCATTGTTGTACGCAGGTGCAGCCTTGGGAAGGAGCGCAGACGCCACACTTTTGGACCTCTAATTAGATCACCAGAAGTCCGGAGGTGCATCCAGACGACCGGAGGCATCGACCGACGTTTGGAACTACCTTCAGACGATCGTAGAGAAGGCCTGGACATCTGGGGACACCGCAGGGACTTAAGGTAAGGTTTTGGTACCTTTTAAGATGTCTGGACTCATTCCCAGATGTCTGATTTTGAGCAGTAGGCACATTTTTGACCTATTTGGGGTCCGTTTTACGCAAATGAAATACCTGTGCTTTCTTCATGAATTCCTCTACGTACTAGAGTCCCTTGTACACTATTCTCAACTCTCCTTTTGTGATGTATTCCCTGGTATAAGGTTTCAGCCTACTGCATGTTTGGGGCTTGCAGAGATGCTTGGGTCTGCAGTTCGAGCCCCCATTACTCCCAAATTGCCTGGTAGAGTGGTTTAATTCTGTTAATAATATTTAATAAGAATGTGCTTGTGAAAATAGCTGAATGGATCTCTAGGATGTGGCATGAATTTTAGGATAGAGGAATGAATGAACTGTTGGAACTGTATGATGTATTTGTATGCATAATTGAGTTAAATTGCTAGCAATTGCTTGTAATATAGTTGTGAGCTGCCTGTTAGAATATGAGCTGCCTGTAATTAATGAACAATTACCTGTGAAATCATCAGTTGCATGTATCGAATTATGGAAACACGAGCTGCCTGTATATGGATGAGAAATGAATTTTGAATGGTGAAATCTGAATCGGAATAAATGGGGTGAACGTGAGCATGAACCCTACAGGGAATTAGAAGTAGAACACCTGCAGTTAGATGGAAACCTGGAATGTAGATGGGGAGTGTGCTGGCTCTTGAGTACGTGGTACCAAGGAGAGCAACTGTCCCCTTTTCATGTAGAGTGGAGCTAGCTGCCCTTGGGTTGAGACCTGGGGTTAGGATTGGCCACTCTACACCGACTCCTGTTGGCCCTCGTGTACGCGGTACTGAGGTGAGCTACTAGTGTAGGGAGAGAGATAGCCACCCCATGGGGCCCAGGGTTCAGCTAGCCACCCTACACCGACTTGTTAGGCCCTCTAGGAAAACCGGGGTAGTCAGATGAGGGTGCACGGACTGTGGAGGGGCGAGACCCCTGTTTTGAGAGGGCAAGGCCCTATACTGTTCCGTGTTGTACTTTGGCCGTACCTGCTAGCGGAAACGACTGACCGCGTGTCAGTGCGAGATAGCTACCCGTGCGCTTATCACATGTGCCGTAGTCACTGCTACATCTTGACAGTGACCTTAGGGTGGTTGACTGGGTGTAGGACTACCACGGGGGACTCTCCCGACCAGGAGAGCACCACGTGTACCTTCTACTCTTCGGAAAAGACTACAATCAAGATCGTACACATGCAAGATCAAGAATATCTGGATGTTTAAGAGCAATGGGTGAAAAGGAAGTACACATAAAATAGATAAATAGAAAAGAGAATTAAACCTGTTGCTTTTACTATTTCAGATAGTATAAATACCACTCTACTCAGCATTCGCTGACTCTATCTTTTCATAATACTGTTCAAGACCAGGGGTTGAGCAGCTCGAGCTTCTGGCTGCGGAGGGTGCTGGGCCCAGTCGAGCCCAGCCGTAGTTTTCAGCACTTCCTTTTTGTTCCTTACTGTTGTAGTAAGTATTAGACCTTTAGTTACTAGTTGTCTCTACTGTTTACTTCTGTTTCCGTTGTTTTTGTTGTTGTTGTGGTGGTATGTAATGGAACAGTAGATTTACTTTCCTTTACTGCTTTGTACGTTTCTTCTGCTTAGTTATATTGCATATGTGAATGTGGTTTACTTTCCTGCTTTTTGGTTATTTCTTGTTGGACGACTGGGTCTTGGGATTAGTCAAGGTGAGCCGGTCTCAGGTCCTATAGGGATCCAGGAATTGGGTCGTAACAAGATGGTATTAGAGCAAGGTCGTCCTGAGAAATGAACCAATTGGGTTGAGAATAACCATTCACGTGCATATAACTAGGATAGTCACCACCACGTATCACCTTAATGTTTGTTTCGAGTCTTTTCTTGAGGTAATTCAATATCATTGACCCTCTTGTTCTGTCTTTCTCGTCTCCTTGTAGGAGATGCCTAGTTGGGGAGTTCTTGAGGCGGGCCATGGTTGCAGCTGTGGACAAGGTCGGAGGGGCGAATGTGCTGGGCCTGAGGTATCAGTCGACCCACCTCTTCTCTCGGGCATTTGGGCCCAGGATCTCGCCCAACTGATCAGAGATATTGTGCGAGAGGAGCTCCACCAGCCTCCACGAGCACCTCTCCCTGAGGATGTGGAGGGGGAGTCCTCGGTGGGATAGAGAGACCACTGCAGCGTTGGACGAGCAGGAGGGGGAGGGGGTGGTCCTCGACTGCCCCCACCGCACTCTGACACTTCCGAGCACGAGCCCTCCTTGCCTGGAGGCTTGCCCGTTCCCCCACTGTAGCTGCACCACGAGCTTTTTGGACAGTTCCGAAAGTTGAAGCCCCCCTCCTTCAAGGGGGATGAGGACCCGTTTGAGGCAGAGGATAGCCTGGAGTAGATAGAGAAGGTGTTCGACACCCTTCGCCCTCCCACAGAGTACCACATGGCCTTTGCCATGCACCAGCTAGAGAGCGTTGCACACAAGTGGTGGAGGGCAGTCAGAGGCCAGGAGAGGAGAGAGCCGACATGGGACCAATTCGTGAATCTCTTCTGTGAGCAGTACTTTCGGTAGGTGTTCGTACGCTTTTGTGGGGTTTTAAAAAGATGTCACGTTGCAATATAGCTGACAGAGCATTCAAAACAAATAAAGATTTTTTTGTTACTCGAAAATCGGAGTATCCGAGGTCGAACACAGGGAGCAATCTCAGTACTTCTAAACCAAAGAATACAACTTTTAAATGAAAGTAATTAATTAAGAGAGAGAGAGTTATATAAAAAGAATTTCTAAAAGAAAACGGAATTGGACGTCTGATTTCTATATCAGACGTCTTAAATGTAATCTTCTTTCTCTCTTCTGCCTTCTTCTTCTTTGTCTTCTCTGCTTCTTTTCTTGCGAAGGCTTCTTCTTCCTGCCTTTGTTCCTCTCCTGTCTTCCTTTTCTTTTTGGCTTCTCTGCAGTCCTTCCTTCTCTCAGATCTCTGCCTTGCTCAGCTTCCTTCAGAGTTCCTTCTTCTTCTGCTCCTGTTCCTTCTATTTCTTCAGTTCTTCTTTGTGCTTTCCTTCAAAGTTTTCTCCTTCCTTGTCTTCTCTGTGAGGGCTTCTCCTTCTTTCTCTGCTACACTCAGCCTCTTCTTCCTTCTTTTCTTCCCTTGCTGCAGTGGCTAAGTGTTCGCTTCTTCCTCTGCTCCTTTCCTGCGCAAACCACAGCCAATGCAAAACCTACCCCCGTCCCTCTACCCAAACGTCTCTCTCTTTCTCTGTAATTCGCTCAAGGATGCTCTCCCAGAGCCACACGGGTAATCGGGTTGGATTCGCACTTGGGACCAGGCGCACCGGCAGGTGGGTGATGCGTGAGGAGTGCGTAGGTTAGGGTTGGGTCGGATCCCGCCAGATCCGCGAGGTGAAACCGCGGACGAGGCGGGCGCTAGGGTAGGTGAGGGACCTCACCCCTGTGCTTTCGGAGGCGGTAAGCATAAAACACAAAAATAATTTATACTATACCTGCGTTTTGCGTTTCAACGATGTGGGACTATCCAGTCTGTGCCCTGCCCTCGCGTGCGCCCGCAGACCTTCGTGCAATTCCCCAGCTGTAGACTTCTCAGCACCCCAAACTGGACTCGAGGGCTTCGCACTGCTCGCGCTATCCTGCTGCACCTGAAGCCTGGAAGATCTGCCACCTGGAGCTACTGCGAAGCTGCTTCAAATGTCACCAATGGCGGCAGGAGCTGAAACCCTGTCAATCACCAATACGGCCTATTGGCCTAATCAGACCAGCTGGGCACCTTCGCCGTGGCACGGCGAAGGCGGTGGACGGTGCTGCAGGCCGCAAGATGGCCTAGGCATGCGTTCCTAGGTCAACCTATGGCCGGAAGTGTGGGGTTGTTCGGGGGACTGTGGTGGAGGTGTAGAAGGATGATGGTTGGGCGGAAGTTGCTCCTGGTGGTGAGGCGGAGCTTACGAGAGGGTTGGTGAGCTGTGTGGAGGGGCGGATTGGTGGGAGCGGCTCGCCGGAGGTCGGTCGGAGGCGAGGAAGGTGGAGGTGGTCAGGCACTGTCGGGGGGCAATTAACTAAAATAACAGGGGGAAAAGAGAGAGGGGAAGATGGAGAAGATATCTGGAGTGGTCTGGAAGGAAGGGAGGCAGCAGAGTGGACGACGCGTAACTGCCGTCGTCGGGGAAGAAGCACCCTGAGGGAGGGAGCGACGACGAAGACGAGGTCAGGGGCACGCGCGCTGGGTATGACGCAACGCGGGAGGAAGAGGCGGAGTTGACTCTACTGCTGGTATGGCAGCAGAGCGACGAGAAGGAGGGGAGGAGGTCGCCGGAGCTTGTAGGTCTCTTAGCCGGAGATGGGAGAGAGGGAAATTTGGGGGAATCTCCGTCAAAATCAAGCTGAGGATCTGCGGCCGGGTTAGGGGAGCCTTTTATAGGTGTTGGCCAAACCTTCTAGCGCGTGGAGATCGCGCAATCAACTCTGCCGGCTCGTCGGAGATGGAAAGAGGGTGGATACCCAAATCTCTCGTGCGTTCGCACGAGAGATTGGGTTCACACCAGAGATTGTAATTGGCTTTAGAAGGAAGGGAATTCCTCAGAGAATCTCTCTTCCATTTCTGGGAGGGAATCTCTGAGGGATTAGAGAGGAATCCCTCTCTAAACCTCGCCGGAGATTGGTTCTTCCCTAACAATGGCGGTAGGACCTAATTGCAAAGGTGGCGAGAAACTTAGGGGGCTCTCTGCAAAGATATTCAAAAGATAGGGACCAAATTGTGATTTGGGTGTACTAAATTGCAAAGTAGGTCAAGATGACCTCACCTTAGGTCCAAATTTTGGTATAAACCTAATTTGGACCTAAGGAATCCAATGGTAAAGTTGGATTTTAGGTTTGACCACGTTTGACTAGACATTTTACGTAAAAACCCAAATTAGGTCAATTAATGTGCTCGGACCCTAATCTAGGTCAAACTGGATTCCAAAGGCCAAATTGAGTGTTCTAAACCCTAGAGGATATTTTTCCATGATTTTTAGAGGGTTTACTTGATTTTTATCCTGACCGAAACCTTGTTAATTTAAGTGGGTCGATTTTAGGGTTAACAAGTGTCATTTAATTCCTAGATTGCACATAAACCCATATCTGATTGATTCAACCCACTTTTTATCTCATTTAGACCATTTGACCTATGTTTTGTCTCTGAGAAATCCCGTTTATGTACTGCAATGGTAAAATTGCAGTTTTAACCTTTATTTCATGTTTTCTTCTTAGAGCACTTATTCCTTCAGTTAAGCCTTCTTCTAGGTTATGTAGGAGCTTTTATCTTCTTTATTGGGTCAAAATGAGCTAGTTGTGGCTCATGATGAGGTCCTCATCATACCCCCATGCCTAGCTTTTGCTAGTCTCTTAACAAAATTTCAAAGTTTTAACTTCCGTTCTAGACCCTGAGTGTCTGTCAACCATCATGATAAGTGCTTCTCCTTTTCTTTTGTGATTAGGTAGGAATGCCGACAATAGGCCTAGAGGTACTCAAGTACCAACCAAAATCCGGACCTGTTCCGCTTTAGCCTCAGTCCTCCGCAAAGGTTTCTACGGCCCACAGAAACTAACCTTGGGTTTATTGGACTCTGCGGTTAAAGCACCTGTGCTTGAGACATTTTTAGCCTAAGTTCAGTTTGCAGTGCATTTTTGTAAGAGAGAGCTAGAAGATTTATTTTTTTGGAGAGATTTTTCTCTCTCTTTTCTTTTTATTTCTAGCTTCGGATTAGCTTCTCAACACGGTCTGTATCGGATTCCTCGTTCCCATCATCAATCCTCAAGGGTCCCTGGCTTTCGAGATTTCGGGATAATCCCGCCCATGGCAACCCCCAGAACCCTGGCTTTCGAGATTTCGAGATAATCCCACCCATGGTGTTCCGTGGCCGAATTCAGACCCTGGCGATCGACATTTCGGGATAATGCTACCCATGGTATCTGAACCAGCAGAGTGCTTACATGCCCCCAGTAGGATATTTAAATATCCTAAGAGACAAGCACCGAGGAGACGATATGTTGTTACGCATCTTCGAGGGGAATTTCCCGCCTCTCCACGCTGGGAACTCGTCCAAATCAACTTATGTTGATTGGCCGCTCCTAATGTAGATGACTTTTTCAGAACATTAAACGCTTTTTGCGTGATTTGGATGTTTATGCGCACTGAACCAGACTGTGTGTGAATGTGGGGTGCTTAGGTTACCGAATCCCGCAAATCGGAAGTCTGTTAACGTGGTCGAATACTTCCTAAGCCTTAGACCTAATACTCAAACTTCGCATTTTCCTCACTCAACCTCTTGAGGATTATCCGGATTTTAATGGATACGTGAATTTTTAAGCTAAAGATTCTAGCCCAAGAGGCCTAAGACCAGCGTTCCCGCTAATCTCTTGTTGTATTTTCGTAGCACTTTTCTTTTCTTTTTCTTGATTCGGTTTAGAACTTTAGTTAACCCCTTAATCTTTTACTAATGACTATTTCTTTTCATTTTCATTTTGTGCTCCTTTTTGTCATTTTACTCTTTTCCTTCTCTCATTTGTATGACCCTGAATTGTTCCTCCCCTCTATCAAGTCTCTATTTTTTTTTTTGATGAAACCCTTTCTTGATATGAATTTCCTGACATTTTGCACTTTCATACCCCCCCATGCCTAAGATTTGCAATGTCCCCATTGTAAATTAGGTGGGTTCGAATTCAGCTTAGTTCATTCATTAGGACAGGTGTGTGGTGAGTGAATGGGTTGAAATGACTTGTTGCGAACGATTTCTAGTCTCAGGTAGGGATACCTAAGGTGAAGTCGGCTGTTCTAATGGATGAACCCTAAAGTGCAATATGAATTCCGCATAGAGATGTCAGAAAAGGTTTCGGGTTTTTCAAAAAATGACGGGTTGCCTTCCGTTAAGCGCTGAGTTTTATGCCATCGGCTGGGCGCAATGAGCTCAAGAGGAATGGAGGGTAAAGGATGACTCAGCCAAATCTATATCGGTCATGTCAATGAATGGCTTGAGTCTCTGACTGTTCACGACAAAGGGTTCAGAATCGTGGCTGAGTGGGCTGATTTCAATGGCTCCATTTCCGAAGATTTGTCTGTCTAGGTAAGGTCCGACCCACTTGGATCTTAGCTTTCCTGGGAATAATTTGAGTCGGGCATCAAAGAGTAAAACCTTTTGACCAGGATGTAAGACCTTTCTAGAAATGTGTTTGTCGTGAAAAGCTTTAACCCGTTCTTTGTAAATTCGCGAGTTCTCATACACGTCGTGGTGTAATTCATCGATCTCGCTCATTTGAAGTCTTCTGTGGGTTCTAGCCTTAGAAAGGTCAAGATTACAGGTCCGTACTGCCCAATAGGCTTTATGCACCAACTCGACGGGGAGGTGACATGCCTTCCTGTACACTAGTTTGAAGGGAGACATTCCTAATTGGGTCTTGTGGGCGGTCCTATAGGCCCACAATGCTTCCGGAAGCCGAGAAGACCAATCTTTTCTGTCAGGTCGAACAATAACCTGAAGGATCTTCTTGATCTCTCGGTTAGATAGCTCAGCTAGACCATTTGTTTGGGGGTGGTAAGGAGTAGAGATTCGGTGTGACACCCCGTATTTGGTCATCAGTGACCTGAACTGAGCATTTGTAAAATGAGTCCCTCCGTCGGAAATTATAGCACGTGGAATCCCGAACCTTGAGAAAATATTTTGATGAAGGAATTTTATAACGACTTTATGATTGTTGGTTCGGGTCGGAATGGCTTCTATCCACTTGGAAACATAGTCAACTGCAAGTAAGATGTATTCGAAGCCATCCGAGATCGGGAAGGGTCCTATGAAATCAATCCCCCAAATATCAAAAATTTCGCATACCAAGATCGGCTGTAGAGGCATCATGTCTCTATGGCTCATGTTGCCCAGAGTCTGGCAACGGGAACATGCCTTACAGTGATCGTATGCATCCTTGAAAATTGTGGGCCAGTAAAAGCCGCACTGGAGGACTTTTGATGTGGTTTTATGTCCTGAAAAATGTCCACCGCATGCCTGGTCATGGCAGAAAAGTCATCCATGAAGACTTCCAGATAATCACCCACCATATCTGAGAATATGGCAAGCATGCACCGCTGAAAAGTTGTAGGTGCATTGCAGAGACCGAATGGCATCCTTCGAAACGCGTACGTCCCGAAGGGGCAGGTGAATGTGGTATTTTCTTGGTCCTCTGGATGGATTGCCACCTGATTGTA
Organism: Thalassia testudinum; assembly: GCA_037157565.1. Classification (NCBI taxonomy): domain Eukaryota; kingdom Viridiplantae; phylum Streptophyta; class Magnoliopsida; order Alismatales; family Hydrocharitaceae; genus Thalassia; species Thalassia testudinum. The sequence goes on along the minus strand of JAZHRO010000036.1, from coordinate 179,469,654 downwards.
ACTGGAGTACCCGTCAAGAAAGCAGAAGAACCTATTTTCCACTAGTTTTTCGAGGATCTGATTAATAAACGGTAGTGGGAAATGATCCTTCTTTGTGGAGGAATTGAGTCTTCGGTAATCAATGTAGACTCTCCACGAGTTAGCTATTTGGGTTGGAATGACTTCTCCGGTTTCAGTCGTGATAATGGTAAGTCCTGCCTTTTTAGGCACCACTTGTATTGGACTCACCCAACAACTGTCGGAGATCAGGTAGATGATCCCTTCATCTAACCACTTTATGATCTCCTTTTTCACGACCTCTTGTAGATTAGGGTTTAGGCGTCTTTACATTTCTCTTGAAGGTCGTGCGCCTTCTTCTGTGTAGATTCGATGTGTGCAGTATGAAGGGCTTATACCAGTCAAATCATCGAGAGTCCATCCAATGGCTCTTCGATGTTGCTGAAGAACAGAAATCAAACGGAGTTCCTGGTCAGGTGTGAGTTGAGAATTGATAATCACAGGAAACGTCTGATTTGAATCCAAAAAGACGTACTTCAGATGTTCGGGAAGGGGCTTGAGTTCCATGACAGGATTTTCAGCAGCAGCGTGCGGTTCGGGGTTTGTATCAGGAGCAATGGTAGGAGTCATAGGTGTGTCTAGATCACGTTCGCACTTCTCTGTTAGCAGGTTTTGATTCTCAAGTGGTTGATCAGGGATAATCAGGTTGTCTTCTATATGCAATTCATCAACCACGGCTCTGACATCACATATTTCCTCTAAACCCCGCAATTAATCCCTTGTTGGGCCTTAAAAATGTCAATTTTCAGGTTTTGGTTCCCAAATTTTAATTCTATCTGGCCCTCTTCGCAGTTTATGTTGGCCCTAGCAGTGGCCAAAAAGGGTCTCCCTAATATGATTGGTGTGTCCCTTGGGTTCTTAGGTGCATCCATGTCTAGTACTATGAAGTCCACCGGGAAATAGAAATCTCGTACCCTAACAATGACATCCTCGAGTATTCCTCTAGGTGACTTGATGGATCGATCGGCTAACTGCAATGTCACCTCAGTGGTTTAAGTTCAGATTCTTCAAGGTGGTCAAGGAGGGATGTAGGTATTAAATTTATAGAGGCACCTAGGTCTAGTAAGGCTCTATCAAATTGGGTTGCACCAATTTTACAGGAAATCAAGGGAGTTCCTGGGTCTTTAGCCTTGGGTGGGAGTTTGCTCAAGATAATAAAGCTGGCTTGCTCTGACAGTACGATTGGATTCCCATCCTTGGTTCGCGGCTTACGTTTAGTGGTACATATGTCTTTCAAGAATCTCGCGTAAGCCGGTATGTGGCGAATTGCATCCATCAATGGGATGTTTATCTGGACCTTTTCAAAGAGCTTGATCAGATCCTCCTCAGGAGCCAAGGGTTTAGTTATCCTTTTTCCTTTGGTCAAGGCCTTAGGAAATGGGATCCTGGTTGGTTCCTCTAGGATAGGTCCAGGTTCATGATCTGGGACAGTGGTATCTTGGATAATTATCCTAGGGTCTTGGCTATTATGAGGCTTGGAGTGGTTTGGATAATGTGGGTCTTGGGTTGTTCTACCACTACGTGTTGTTACAGAGTTTAATCCGGCCTGATTTTGGTTTGGGTTTGGTAGGAGGGGTGGCTGCTGCTGAAATCCCGCATACGATGTTGAAGCTTCCATCCCATCTGGTGATGGAGCAGTAGGGGCCTGATAAATCACATGTGTTTGGCCTGAATTTGGATTCATAACGCGCTTCTGGGTTAGCACGTTATTTGGGTTGGGCAGAGGTTGCGAGGGAAGGGTACCAGGTTGGCAGGAATTTGCCATTTGGGCCAGTTGGTTGCGAACCTCTGTGATCTCGTCCTTGTGCTGTTTTTGCATTGCCGCATTCGTCTTTTGAAAGTCAGCCAGCGCTTGAAGGATAAGAGTCATTTGATCCTGGTTTTGCCCGGATTGGTAGGTGGGATTGGGTCGAGGCTAAGGCGGCTGATATGGATGAGAGGCTTGTGGACGGGGTTGATATGGTGGTCTTTGAGAATTTCCCGCCCACTGAAAGTTAGGATGATTTCACCGTCCAGGGTTGTAGGTATTGGAGAATGGGTCATTCTGGATGGCGTTGAGGTCCTCGCAGTTCTGAGGAACCTCAGGAAAGTCAGAATACGAGGGTTCAGAGTTCCCCCAACTTGAGTAGAATGGATCGGAGGTTACTCTGGTCCGAGAGGTAGACGGGGGTGGATATGGGTCCATCCCCTTGGTAGATTGGTGATAGATGTTTTGCACAGTTTCCCTTGCCAGAGGAGGTCGTGCAAAAGAGTTTTGTGCAGAGGTGGCTTGCTGCAAATGTCAAGTTAGCTCGTCCACCTTCTTTTCTATGATAGAAACCTTGTCCAACCGACTGGCCATCAGTTCCAAGTCGACAGAATTGGACAGGTCCTGCATCTCATGTGTCCCTCTCAGATTCGTCGATGCACCGGCATTCGTCCTGTCGAATAAGCCCATGGAGTCATTATTTATGGAGTTCTCGCACATGTTTTCGAGAATCTCCCACATCGTGTCCTCGTGTTGACCCATGATGTTTCCTCCGCACGTTGCATTGACGAATAAACGAATGTCTTCACGGAGTCCCTGGTAAAAAGACTGGACTTGTTCCCACTTAGGAACTCCGTGATGAGGGCACTTTCGCATGAGATCTAAGAATCGATCCCATGCTTCGTGAAGAGGTTCTCCCGGTTGTTGCGTCAAATGAGTGATCTGGTGGCGTAAGGCATTCGTCTGGCCAACAGGGAAGAATTTTTTCAAAAATTCAGACTGCAGTTCCTCCCATGTGTTGATCGGATGGGTCTAAGTCTGATACCAGTGTGCGGCCTTGTCCATGAGGGAGAATGAAAACATTTTCATGAGTAGGATATCCCGATTTTGTACATCTGACCCAAAGGTCTGGGCCAGATGCTTGAGTTGTTTAATGTGTTGGAATGGATCCTCAGAGTTAAGCCCATGGAACTTTGGTATGGCATGAATCATATTGGGCTTCAATTCAGAATCAGGACCTCCAATCGGGATTCGTACTCGAGGTTCGATCGCCACCGCAGTGGGATTATAGTGATCTCGCATCATAGGTCGTTGCGGTGGGTTTACAAAGTTCTGAATGAGATCATTAAGGCGTTGAAGTTGGTGTTCAAGGTTGTTCTCCTCTTCAATGGGTTATGCCATGATGGAAGAAGGAGAACCTTGTTAATTTTTATCCTGACCGGAACCTAGAGGATATTTTTCCATGATTTTTAGAGGGTTTACTTGATTTTTATCCTGACCGGAACCTTGTTAATTTAAGTGGGTCTGTTTTAGGGTTACCAAGTGTCATTTAATTCTTAGATTGCACATAAACCCATTTCTGATTGACTCAACCCACTTTTTATCTCATTTAGACCATTTGACCTATGTTTTGTCTATGAGAAATCCCGTTTATGTACTGCAATGGTAAAATTGCAGTTTTAACCTTTATTTCATGTTTTCTTCTCAGAGCACTTATTCCTTCAGTTAAGCCTTCTTCTAGGTTATGTAGGAGCTTTTATCTTCTTTATTGGGTCAAAATGAGCTAGTTATGGCTTATGATGAGGTCCTCATCAGTAGGCCTGGCAAGACTAGAGGAGGCGGGAGTTCCACACTCTCCGCCAGGGGACGATGACTGTTAGCACGTATCACACGCGTTTCCTGGAGTTATCATGTTTTGCCTTGATAGCTGTGGCTATGGAGGAGTGCTTGTGGAGGTTTACTGAGGGGCTCTGACCTGCTATTCGGGGGTATGTCAAACCCCTGAAGCTGCCCCCTTCTCACGAGTGGTTGAGGCAGCCATGACCTATGAGGAGACCAACCCGACCGCACGAGATACCGACAGCGGACAGAAGAGGCCCTATCAGCTAGAGTACTCTCAGGGCCGTCGAGAGAGGAGGCACACAGCACCTGCAGGGGAGCCATCTCATTTTGCGGGGCCGTCAGTGGCCTTTGGGGGCCCCAGACAGGGGCCAGCAGCCAACACTAGACCCTCGCCCAACTGCTAGTAGGGACCTATTAAGGGAGGAGGTCAAGTTCCCTTCTGCTACCAGTGTGGCTAGCCAGGGCACATCAGGAGGGACTGCCCATCTCGGATCGGAGCATAGCAGATGCTTCCCTCACCAAGAGTTGGAGGCCGAGTTGGTGGTTTTGGTCCCCAGGCACGTGGGGGAGGGCAGGAGTCACGAGGAGGGTTCCAGCCAGTGGCTGCTCACCCGACCCAGAGTGTAAACACTTCATCTACACTGAGGACTGAGGGACGTATCATTGCCCTGACACACAAAGACGCCACGGCTTCCGGTTTAGTGGTGGCAGGTATGGTTACTGTATCTGGCAGATTAGTGTACGTACTTTTTGATTCCGACGCCACACACTCTTTTGTTGTTGCGAGTTTTGCCACTAGTTTGGGATAGGGCAATGTACTGTTAGAGGATCCATTTGTGATCATAGGCTCAGGTGGCCAGTTGTTTGTAGCTGAGGAGGTCTACACAGACTGCGAGGTTAGTATAGGGGGGCACAGCCTCCCCGCTGACCTGATTGTGATACCGATGGAGGATTTTGGCGTGATTCTAGGGATGGACTGGCTGTCCACCTATCACGCCCTAGTGAACTGCTTTGGGAGGAAGATCGTCTTCTCCATACTGGAGTTGCCTCCCTTTGAGTTTCACGGACAGCCGATGGATGGAGGTTTCAGATGCATCTCTGCACTTCGGGCAGTGAGGCTATTGAGCCAGGGCTGTGAGGGCTTTTTAGCCTGTGTAGTGGCAGAGCCTAGCCCCATGGTTGACTTTCAGAGTATTCCAGTGGTTTGCGAGTACCCTGATATGTTTCCAGAGGAGCTACCAGGACTACCGCCCGAGCGTGAGATTGAGTTTGAGATCTCACCGGTACCGGGACCAGCTCCATTTCTACTGCACCGTACCTGATGGTACCACTTGAGCTGTGAGAGCTCAAGTCACATCTACAGGACCTGTTGGAGAAGAGCTTTGTGAGGCCCAATGCATCCCCGTGGGGAACCCCTATGTTGTTTGTGAAGAAGGATGGTACCCTGCGACTTTGTGTCGACTATCGACAGCTGAATAGGGTCACCATCAGGAACAAGTATTCGCTGCCGAGGATTGACGACCTTTTTGACCACTTGCGAGATGCCACTGTGTTCTCCAAGATAGATCTGAGGTCAGGTTACCACCAGTTGAGGATCAGGGAGACCGACGTGTCCAAGACAGCTTTCCGTACCTGGTATGGGCAGTATGAGTTCTTGGTCATGCCGTTTGGGTTGACCAATGCCCCCGCTGCTTTTGTGGATTTGATCAACCAGGTTTTAAGACCACACATGGGGCAGTTTGTGATGGTGTTCATCGACGACGTACTCGTTTACTCGCGGGATCAGGCGCAGCACAGACAGCATCTACGGATGATTCTGGACACTTGAGGCGACGCAGGCTGTATGCCAAGTACAACAACTGCAAGTTCTGGTTGAGGCAGGTGACTTTCTTAGGCCACGTGATCTCAAGGGATGGTTTGTTTATGGACCCAGATAAGGTTGAGGCCGTGCCCAGGTGGGACAGGCCACGTACAGTGACAGAGATATGCAGCTTTTTGGGATTGGCGGGTTACTATTGGTGATTTATCAGAGGATTCTCTATGATTGCGCGTCCTACGTGTAAATTCCCTACTTGGAGGGGGTGAGATTAGCGTGACGTAAAATAATGCGGAATTATAAATATAATAATCTCACAGAAATAGAAATTGCATAATGTACACAATTATTTTTAGGTGGAAACCCAAACCAGGTGAAAACCACCACCTAACCCTCTCGAGTTAGGATTTTCCGATCAACCAAGTTGATCAAAGCCACTAAACGAATCACTTAAACGAGGGTGATTCAACCTTAATTACAACTACGCTACAAGTGCGAGGGTAGCGTTCCTCAACCCTTTCTCTTCACGAGAAGGATTTTGTCCCTCGATGGAGACGGGAATTCGCAACGCAAGTACCCAACCAAATAACAAAGTAAAATACAACAATAATCCTATAGAGCCAGCAAAGTAATTCTTAAACTGAGATTCTATAGGAGTTAGGATGCTTTCCTTTGCTGGAAGTGCGTCAACGACGCAAATGCGTGAACTACTAGACTGCGTAACGGTGCTCTCATGGACTTTGGCGGGAGAGCGGGTGTGCAAATGATTGATGCTCTCTAGATGTAGAACTTAAGCTTGGAGAGCTAGAGCTTCAACTTCTTCTCTTGGACACAAAAGATGTGGAAAGTGGTTTGATTAGTGTGTCTTGGTGTGTTTGATTGGTAAAGGTTCTCCTCTATTTATAGAGGCCCAAGGAAGGCTTTGGAAGGCCTTGGAAGGCTTCCAGAGCCATTGGGTGCAAAGTCCAAGAAAATCAAGCCGAAATCAAGATTAATCATTACACTGACAGGGTTATCAGACGTTTGATCCTAGCATCGGATGTCTGGAAAACTAGTTTAAGACATCTAGGAACAAAGTCAGACATCTGATTATAGGCGGGTTTCCTTCCTGACTTGAATCAGATCGAAACAGGGTTCTAGTGGAAGTGCATCAGACGACACACAGGATGTCTGGAATGATGTCTGGACGTCTGGAAACCTACTTTTCTACGGAAATGGATTCCTAAGGGAGTGCAACGACTATAAAATCTCTGAGAAGAGATTTTGAGTCAGCCGAGGTAAAACAGTCATGTATCAGATGTGTGGGGTCCTCTACGGACGTCTAATACGAGGCTAACGGCCATTTCCTTCATTGTTTATTCAGGGAGCCAATGGTCCACTAATTGGATGTCTGGCAAAAGCATCAGACGTCTTCTAAGACGTCTGGACTAAGTTCTAGATTTCTGATTTCATCAGACAGAATTAACTAAGTCTAGCCTAAACATAATCGGATGTCTAAGTCAACAATCAGACGTCTTAAAAGTATTTATCAGATGTCTGATTTTCAGATTAGACGTCTGAAAATGTTGTTTGAACCCTAGTTTGATTTTCTAAGTTCTCTACAGAAAACCTAAGTATCCTAGGGTTGTGCAGGTGTTTCTAGGACTACTGTTAAGGTTCTTTGAGGCTCTTTAACATGAATCTAAGTAACAAAATAAAGAGCAACAAAAGAAATAAGAATACATAGATTACAAGGAAAGGAAATCTATCATATTCTTCATCTCCTTCCTTCTTCAGGCCCTCGCTCCTCGCGAAGCTCCTCTGTTCTCCATTAAGCTCCTCCAATCCATCCTGGATGCGAGCTCGAACTCTGTTTAACCACGTCTCCATTTGCAATTGACCTGAAATCTAAGACTCTAAGTGCAAATGTTAAATGACAAGTGCTTTGTTATCATCAAAATAAACGATCGCGATGCTCTAGCACCAATAATCTCCCCCTTTTTGATGATGACAAAACTATAAATAATAACACAAAAAAAAAATTCTCCCCCTTTTTGACATTGTCAAAAAGGTTTAATTAATTTTAAATTACCTATAACTCCCCCTTAAAACATGCTCTTCTATGAATTTCTTTTAACAAGAGTAATGTCCTCTCCCTTTTTGTAACAACAAGATAGCTATTATTTTTTTCCCCCTTAGTAAAGGAAATTTGGCTAACTTACATCTTCCCCTTAATAATTGACAATTAGCTCATAATTTTAACTCCCCCTATCTATATGCTAATGATAAAATGATAGGGTAAAGGGTTTTACCTCACCTACCATGGCCAATAAAATGACCCAAATGGAGGTGGTGGATGCCACATTGGATGGGGCTCCCATCTGTGGCTTGGAGGCCCGGGCATCGGCATTGGTCTCCAGTTTGGCAGTTGAAGTGCAGCGGGTCCATCGTTTGTTCGCCGTCTCGTCGGTCTTTTCATTCTCCTCCTTGGTCTACTCCCTGGTTCTCCCAACTCGAGTTGACCAGCTTTGAGCTTGTAGGTCCATTCTCTTGTATTATAGTCACCCTTGAATCCTACAAAACAAGATTCCAAATCTTTCTTCGGTATCCAGGTGAGCTTGGATCTGGATTTGTTAGTGGGTCTCCTTGACGGAGATCCTTTCTCAACCTTAGGGCTATGCAAATTTTCTACTTTATTGATTAATTTATTAGAATTTTCCTTAATACATGCGATTTCTTTTTCTATAACATTTATCTTGGTCTTTAAATCAGAAATTTCTAATTTTAGACTAATATTTTCCTTAATCAATTTAGTATTTTCATTGATTAAGTCATCATTTTTAGGACTAGCTTATAGATCCTTAAGTTATTTTTCTAACCTTTTATTTTCATTTTTAAGAAGTTAAGGTTCTTTTTAATATTTTTATTTTCTACCTTAAGTGATTTACTAACTTCAAAAAGCTCATTAAAAGCATTTTGTAAATCGGAATTTACCTCGTTGTAGGATTCGCTTCCGCTTTCGCTGTCACTTTCTTCTAAGGCCATGAAACCAAAGCAAGCGATTTCATCCTTCATAGACATTTCTTCTTCCTCTTTCTCCGAGCTTGAGTCATCCCCAGTTGCTTGGAACGCCTTCTTCTTAGACTTATCTTTTTCCTTCTTCTTCTCCTTCTTGAGAAGTGGGCATTTTGGCTGTAGATGCCCTTTCTCGTTGTAGTGGTAGCAACGTCTTGGGCTTTCCTTCTTCTCCTTTTCTTTCTTTGATTCCCTACAAAATTTGGAAAACTTTTTAAGTAAAATCTTAAAGTCTTCGTTGTCGGAACTTACCTCGCTGTCTAACACAATTCTGAATGCAAGGGTCTTCTTCGGCTTTGGCTCTGATGTATCCTTCTTCTTCTGATTCAACTGTCTCGTGGGCCATTAGATTGCCTAGGAGATCTTCCATGTTAAGCTCCTCCACCTCATTTGCTTCCTCAATCACGGTAACCTTCTGCTCCCATTCTGGTCCAAGGGAATGGAGTAGCTTTCCTTGAAGCTCCCCCTTGATGAAGGTCTTCCCTAAAGCTTTCAAATTATTTACAATGAGAGTGAACCTAGTGTTCATCTCACTTAAAGATTTGTTAGACTTCATAGAAAAAGACTCAAATTCTTAAGAAAGTAAATTTATTTGAGAAGTCTTTACCTTAGAGGTACCTTCGTGAGTTACCTCAAGTGTGTGCCAAATCTCGTATGCGGTGGCGCATTGCGAGATTCTGTTGAACTCCTCCGGGCTGAGCGCGCAGTAGAGGGCATTCATGGTCTTCATGTTCAAAGAGAGTTCATGAATTTGTTGTTGCGAGTAGCCTCCCGTGGGTTTCTCTGGGATGTCAAATGGCGTATCGCACCTGGCCCAAATCGTGAAGTCATTGGCTTGAAGCCAAGTCTTCATCCGCATCTTCCAGTAAGGGTAGTTGCTCCCGTCGAAGAATGGTGGATGGGTTGTGGACTGCTCCTCGGAGATCTGGATTACGGAACTGCTCCCCTCCATGATCTTCTTGCCAGATGTTACTTCGATTTTGCAAGAACCTACTCTGATACCAATTGTAAATTCCCTACTTGGAGGAGTTGAGATCAGCGTGACGTAAAAATAATGCGAAATTATAAATGTAACAATCTCACAGAAATAGAAATTGCACAATGTACACAATTATTTTTAGGTGAAAACCCAAATCGAGTGAAAACCACCACCTAACCTTCTCGAGTTAGGATTTTCCGATCAATTAAGTTGATCAAATCCACTAAACGAATCACTTAAATGAGGGTGATTCAACCTCAATTACAACCATGCTACAAGTGCGAGGGTAGCGTTCCTCAACCCTTTCTCTTCACGAGAAGGATTTTGTTCCTCGATGGAGACGGGAATTCGCAACGCGAATACCCAACCAAATAACAAAGTAAAATACAACAATAATCCTATAGAGCCAACAAAGTAATTCTTAAACTAAGCTTCTATAGGAGTTAGGATGCTTCCCTTGGATGGAAGTGTGTCGACGACGCGGATGCGTGAACTACGCGACGGCGCAACGGTGCTCTCGTGGACTATGGCAGGAGAGCGGGTGCACAAATGATCGATGCTCTCTAGATGTAGAACTTAAGCTTGGAGAGCTAGAGCTTCAACTTCTTCTCTTGGACACAAAAGATGTGGAAAGTGGTTTGCTTAGTGTGTCTTGGTGTGTTTGAGTGGCAAAGGTTCTCCTCTATTTATAGAGGCCCTAGGAAGGCTTTGGAAGGCCTTAGAAGGCTTCCATAGCCATTGGGTGCAAGGTCCAAGAAAATCAGGTCGAAATCAGGATTAATCATTACACTGACAGGGTTATCAGACGTCTGATCCTGGCATCGGATGTCTGGAAAACCAGTTTAAGACATCTGGGAACAAAGTCAGACGTTTGATTATAGGCGGGTTTCCTTCCTGACTTGAATCAGATCGAAACAGGGTTCTAGTGGAAGTGCATCAGACGACACACAGGACGTCTGGAAACCTACTTTTCTGCAGAAATGGATTCCCAAGGGAGTGTAATGGCTATAAAATTACTGAGAAGAGATTTTGGGTCAACCGAGGCAAAATGGTCATGTATCAGACGTCTAGGGTCCTCTATGGATGTCTGATACAAGGCTAACGGTCATTTTCTTCATTGTTTATTCAGGGAGCCAACGGTCCACTAATTGGATGTCTGGCAAAGGCATCAGACGTCTAGACTAAGGTATGGATGTCAAATTTCATCAGACAAAACTAATTAAGTCCAGCCTAAACATAATCGGACGTCTGAGTCAACAGTCAAACGTCTTAAAAGTATTTATCTGACGTCTGATTTTTAGATTAGACGTCTGAAAAGGCTGTTTGAATCCTAGTTTGATTTTCTAAGTTCTCTACAGAAAACCTAAGTATCCTAGGGTTGTGCAGGTGTTCCTAGGACTACTGTTAGGGTTCTTTGAGGCCCTTTACCATGAATCTAAGTAAAAAAATAAAGAGCAGCAAAAGAAATAAGAATACATAGATTACAAGGAAAGGAAATCTATCTTATTCTTCATCTCCTTCCTTCTTCAAGCCATCGCTCCTCGTGAAGCTCCTCTGTTCTCCGTCAAGCTCCTCCAATTCGTCCTGGATGCGAGCGCGAACTCCGTCTAACCGCGTCTCCATTTGCAATTGACCTGAAATCTAAGACTCCAAGTGCAAATGTTAAATGACACGTGTTTTGTTATCATCAAAATAAACGATCGCGGTGCTCTAGCACCAACACTATGACCCAGCTGATTCAGAAGGACGTGCCTTTTGCCTGGACAGATGAGTGTGAGGCGTGTTTTCAGGAGTTGAAGGAGAGACTGACTTCAGCTCCTGTGCTTACCATCCCAGACAGCAGTGGCGGTTTTGTGGTTTACATAGACGCTTCATTGTAGGGGTTAGGGGGCGTGCTCATGCAGCGGGATCACGTTGTCGCTTACGCTTCGCTGCAACTGAAGCCCCATGAGCATAGCTACCCTACCCATGACTTAGAGCTGGCAGCTGTTGTCTTTGTGCTGAATACATGGAGGCACTACCTTTACGGTGAGAATTTTGAGATTTTCACAGATCATAAGAGCCTCAGGTACTTGTTTGACCAGAAGGAGCTTAACATGAGACAGAGACGTTAGTTAGAGCTCCTGAAGGACTACGACTGCAGCATCTCCTACCATCCAGGGAAGGCCAATGTGGTGGCTGACGCCTTGAGCCAGAAGGTGCCCTCCCGCTTAGCCAGTCTACAGGTACAGAGTTGGAGACTTATGGAGGAGTTGGGCAGTTGGCGACCCCGGGAGTCACAGGGGTATTGTGGGGTAGTGATCGTGATGCGGCAGATGCAACCAGAGCTGATAGACTGCATCATTGAAGGACAGATGACAGATTCGTACTTTCAGACACTGTGAGACAGGGTGCTGACAAGAGACCCAGGAGACTTTTCATTTACAGATGAGATACTACTTATGAGGGGACGCTTGTGTGTTCCTAGGGACAAGGAGTTGTTGAGAGAGCTCTTAGCTGAGGCGTACGGGTCCAGGTTCACCATACATCCTGGGAACACAAAGATGTATCATGATCTGAGACGTGAGTTTTGGTGGAGAGGGATGAAGCTGGATGTTGGTGAGTTTATACAGTAGTGTTTAGTGTGCCAGCAGGCGAAGGCCGAGCACCAGAGGCCTGCAGGGTCGTTGCAGCCACTTCCTGTGCTAGAGTGGAAGTGGGAGAGCATCACCATGGACTTGGTGGTGGGTCTACCTGTTACCCAACGGGGACACGATGCAGTCTGGGTGATAGTAGACAAGTTGATGAAGATGCGTTTCCTGCCGATTCGAGTCACCTTGGAACTAGCACTGTTGGTAGAGAGATACATTCACGATGTGGTACGCCTGCATGGAGTTCCGCGTGAGATTGTATCCGACAGGGATACTCAGTTTACTTCCCAGTTCTGGGCTGAGTTTCAGCAGGCTTTGGGGACACGTTTGAGGTTCGGTACCACATACCACCCCCAGACGGACGGACAGTAAGAGTGCACCATACAGACACATAAGGACCTTTTACGTGCTTGTGTACTAGACTGGAGAGGATCTTGGGAGGAGCATTTACCCCTGGTAGAGTTTGCATATAATAACAGTTACCACTCGAGCATCGGCATGGCACCTTATGAGTCTCTGTACGAACGGAGGTGTACTGCACCCTTGAGTTGGGTCAAGGAGGGTGATGAGAGCCTCATCATGAGCCATAACTAGCTCATTTTGACCCAATAAAGAAGATAAAAGCTCCTACATAACCTAGAAGAAGGCCTAACTGAAGAAACAAGTGCTCTGAGAAGAAAACATGAAATAAAGGTTAAAACTGCAATTTTACCATTGCAGTAGATAAATAGGATTTCTTAGAGGCAAAACATAGGTCAAATGATCTAAATGAGATAAAAAGTGGGTTGAGTCAATCAGAAATGGGTTCATGTGCAATCTAAGAACTAAAAGACACTTGGTAACCCTAAAACAGACCCGCTTAAATTAACAAGGTTCCGGTCAGAACAAAAAGCAATTAAACCCTCTACAAATCATGGAAAACCATACTCTAGGGTTTAGAACACTTAATTTGGCCTTTGGAACCTAGTTTGACCTAGATTAGGGTCCTAGCTCTTCAATTAACCTAATTTGGGTTTTTACGCAAAATATCCAGTCAAACGAGGTCAAACCTGAAATCCAACTTCTCCATTGGTTTCCTTAGGTCCAAATTAGGTTTATACCAAAATTTGGACCTAAGGAGAGGTCATCTTGACCTACTTTGCAAGTTAGTACACCCAAATCACAAAGAGGTCCCTATCTTTTGAATATCCTTGCAGAGAGCCCCCTAGGTTCCTCGCCTTCTTTGCAAACCGGTCCTGCCGCCATTGCTAGGGCAGAACCGAACTCCGGCGAGGTTCGGAGAGGGATTGCTCTCTAATCCCTCAGAGATTCCCTCCCAGAAATGGAAGGAGGATTCTCTGAGGAATTCCCTTCCTCATAAAGTCAATCACAATCGTTGGTGTGAACCCAATCTCTCGTGCGAACGCACGAGAGATTTGGGTATCCTAACTCCTTTCCATCTCCGGCGACCAACCTCAGGCAATTACGTGCCCTTCACACCCTGCACACCAAGTCCAGCACCTATAAAACACCCCTCGGACCCGGCCACTCATCTTGAGCTTGATTTGGCCGAGTTTCCCCCTTCAATTCCTCTCCTCCTGCTCGGCCAAATACCCCAGCTAGCTCCGGCGAGCCCCCCTCCCCTACTTCTTCGCTCTGCCACAAAACCAGTGGCAGAGTTAGCTTCCTGACCTCCCTCCGCGTCGCGCAGTACCAGCGCACGCCGCCTCAGCCCCGTCGTCGCCGCCGTTCTCCCCCACTGGGCGTCATCTTCTCCGGCGACAGCAAGTACTGCTGTCCGCCTTCTGTCCCCTTTCGTCCTTACAATTAGGTTAGAACTCCTCTCCATCCTATCCTCTCTCTTTTCCCCCTGTTATCTCATCTGATTACCCCTCGACCGACGCTGACCACCCTCATCTTCCACATCACCGACCGAACTCCGGCGAGCCGCCCACACCACTCCGCCACTCCACACGGCTCGCCAACCACCTCGTGAGCTCCGCCTCACCACCAGGAACTCGCTCCACCCCACAACTGCCACTCCAGACCTCCATAACCACCCCCCGAACAACCCACCATCTCCGGCCACAGGTTAACCTAGGCGGGCACGCCTAGGCCGACCGGCAACCTGCAGCATCACCCCCCGCCTTCGCCGTGCTACGGCGAAGGTTTCCAACTATTCTAATTGGGCCAATAGGCCGTTCTGTGGAAGTTCAGGTAAACGCTCCGGCCGCCATTAACAGTCGAAGCAGCAGGAAGCTTGGAGCAGCAGCAGGCGTCAGGCTTCCCAGGCGGCAGGTGCAGCAGACTCTCGCAAGTGTTGCGAGGTGACTGAGTTCAGCAAGGAACACCAGCAGGGCCTTCAGCGTGGGCAATTGCACACGAGAGTCTGCGGGCGCACGCAAAGGAAGGGCGGAACGTTTAGTCCCACATCGTGGAATCTCAAGGCACAGGTATGGTATAAAGAGTTTTTGTGATATACGTTTACTGCCTCGAAAGCACAGGGGTGAGGTCCCTCACTGACCCCACCCGCCTCGTCCGCGGCCTGACCACGCGGACCTGGCGGATCCGACCCGACCTAGACCTACGCACTCCTCGCGCATCACACACCTGCAGGTGCGCCTGGTCCCGGGTACGATCCGACCCGATTGAGACTGTGGCTCTGGTAGAGCGGTTAGAGTGAATTGCTTGAGAGAGAGACACGCGCGGGTAGAGGGAGAAGGGTTAGGTTTTGTTCCCTGTGCAGGCAAGCTGATCGCAGGAGAAGGACTTGGCCGCGAGAAGGAAAAGAAAGAAAGAAGAAGGAACGGCAGAGAAGAATAGAAAGAAGAAGAAACAAGGCAGAGAAGAAGCAGCAAGAAAGAAGCCTTCGCAGGGGAAGAAAGAAAAGAGCAAGCCAGAAGCAAAGGCACAGAGAAGCCAAGTGAAGAACTTTGTAGAGATCAGAAGAAGAAAAGACAGAGCAAAGACTGCAGCAGAAGAAGAAGAAGAATAATCAAGAAGAAAAGGAGAGATGCTTTTAAGACGTCTGATCTTGTGATCAGACGTCCAATTTCATATTTTTTTGCCCTAACTCCTTTTAATCGCATACATTCATACCTGAATTGATATTTTGAGTAAATTAGAGTGTTCAATTACATTTTGATTTAGTGGTAAGTTCCATTTGCTCCCTGTGTTCGACCTCGGATACTCCGGTCTTCGAGTAATAAAAACTTTGTATCTGTTCGAACGTTTTGTCAGTTATACTACAACATAATACGCTTTAAATCCGCACAAAACGCCCTTGAACATTTTGGCGCCGTTGCCGGGGAGCACTGCACAATTTACCACTAATCTCTACATTCTTTTTATCATATTGAACACTAACTTGCCCTACTTTTCTTTGATGTGATCTTGCAGGTACTTCATGAGAAAATCTCTCCCGCAAGTCAACCACTCCAGGGCAGGTAATTTCTTTTCTTCCTTAATCATCCCCTAATCTTTGAAAGACAAAAGGAAGAAAATCAAGTTAGGAATCAATTGCCTTCTTTATATAGTAATCACCATCTCTAAGGCAAAACATTTCTTGATTTTGCGAAAATTTCTGCAAATATTCTTGAAGTTGGAGTGATTTTTTTTTTTTTCCCATCCCACAAATTCTTGTGCCTAATTGAAAATAAACGCTTAATCTCGGCGGACCACACACTTCTTGTTTATAAGTCCAAAGAGAACTTTTGAAAAAGAAAAAGAGGATTGGAAATAGAACCAAATTAGGGTTTCCACATTAGGGCCTTGAAGCGCTAGTCACACATGCCTGTGTAAAAGGAAATAAACCCTCCCGCATCAGTGTGCTACCCAAGCCCTTGATTGAAGAAAGTTAAATAAGACAAACCCTAAAATTGAGCTCTAAAATCACTTGAATCTTAAAATTTTCTTTTGACCTAATAACCTGGGAGTCAAATCAGGGTGATCTCTAGGCTCCGAGCTTAGAATCATTCTGCCATCTATAGGACAGGTCAGGTGAAGTTGACCCCTTGGGTCAACCAACCTCTAAATTAGGTCACAATACCAAAAACATCTAAAGTTCAAGTGAGAACCCTAAAAGCACCTTTGAAATAAACAGTGATAGACTTAAGAGGTCAAGGTCCCCATTCTGGTTTACCTGGAATCTCAGTGACAAGAGAGGTCGGGTGGGGGAAACCCTGTAACCCGTAGGGACGCTCTACCGTGTAGGGGTCTTTGCGGGACTCTCCCTCTCTGGCTGCCCAGGTAATTCTCAGGTGGATGACTTTCTGATCCAGGGGTCCATCCGCCCCAAACCTCCATAGTCATCCAAACATCTTTTGGGTGTCTTGATTGGGTCAAGAACATCTCCAGTCCTGCATCTTTTCTCTATAGAGCACACACACTCATTTTCAGTGGGACTCGTTATTCAGATCTGATCGCTTCATAACACATCTTGAGTCAAACTCTGATCGTGATTCCACCACCTGATCCAAATATGCAGCCGAACCACCTAGGACTACCAGTCGAGAAACCTGAATACCGGAGATCCATGAGAGATAAAATGATTGAGGATGCCATGAGATTTTATGAAAATGAAGAAACCTCAACAACAGTAGGAAACATTCAGGTTGATGTCCCAACAACCACAACCTTTGTCATAACTTGTGCCCAAGTACTATTAGCAGAAGCCAACAAAGGATCAACCCGTGACTTGCTCATTACTGCATACATTGAGATAGAAAAATTGCATAATAGTGAATACCTTCAATGTATGACAAATCCTCGACTTTGGAAGCAACACCAAGATAGTCTTGAAAAACGGGAAGAGATAATGAGATTAATAAAACAAGTGATTGATCAGAAATACCCGTACATACCGCCAACAGAGGATGAACTATCTTGGGACAACATCGAGGATAAATCTGATCTCGGGTTTGGGGCACAAAATGGTTGTGGATTACAAACCCAGATGGAGTATAATGCACCTGATATTGAAGAAGGTTGGGAAGCTCCAAATGCAGGAAAAGACCATGATGAACCCATTTTAGAATCCCAAGACTCCTGCAAGTATGAGAGTAGAACTGAACCTCTCGAGGGTGTAAATTCCATCCCTTATTCTGATAAGGTGGCCCTCGAAGGTTATTCAGACCTAGATTCTAGTAATTCCACCCACATCCTAAGCCTAGAACCTAGATCTGAAACCTATATTGAAGATTTCAAGGCCCCATATGAAGAAAATCAATCTCTTAATGAAGAATATGATTCTGGGCCTCGATTTGATGAATATCCCTCGTCAACCTCCTCAGAAGAACTAATCGAGTTTTCGGAAGTCATGCCAATCTACGATACAGAAACTGAGGACTTGGACGAGCGGGGTTTCGATTGGCTCTGCCCTACTAACCTTGAACCTGAGCCTCTACTAGATAGGGACACCTTTGTAAGCTCAGAATTAACATTTAGGCTAGATCCCAGTCAGGCTGCTGAATATACAACATATGATTTATTCTATGGTGGAACTCATGATCTAGAATCTCATTCAAACTTTGATTTTCGCAAACTCTCCGACGATCTCGAATCTGACCATAACATCGGAGAAAATCTGCCTCCTAATTATAACCTGTCAATCTTCTTTGAAGCCACCTGCTCCACATATACAGAACCAATCAAAACCCGTTCCCCATCCCGACCTGCAACCGGACTCAATTTCTATTCTGATTCACCTCTCACTGAGCCGATTGCAGATGATTCAACTCCGTATCTATACCGGGTATCGGACACTGATCAGACCACAAATCAGGAGCCTCCATCCTTTGACCGTCCCTGTAGGGATTCCACACCTTACATTGATTATTTTTCGGAACCCTACCCCCACCAGGCTGATTCGACTGAGCCCGAACTCGAGTTTTCACTTCCATATCTATCAGAACATCACTGCATTTGGTGGGTCCCACATCTGCTAATCTACATCTATCAACCCACCAGACTTATTGGGTTTGGGCTGCATCATCAGCCCACTGATTTGAACAAGTACCTGGTTGGACCAACCAGGCTCTTAATCAAGGTGCTTGTTTTCCAAAACTCCATTGATTTGACCACTCCCTCTCCACCCCATTTTTCGCTCGGCTGAAGGCATTAAATTTAGCGCTTAACGGGAGGCAACCCGTCATCTCAAAAATAGAGACCCGTCTGATTAGCCGTCTGTACTCCACGTCTATTGCACCTTGAGTTCAGCCTTAGACAGTTGATCCCACCTCTGGTACACGTATCAGAGCTTAAAATCATTCGCATCACTCATTCCCGACCCATTCACCCACCCGATATATCCTGTTCTAAGCCCCTGACCTCAACACTAATTCCCACCCTCTGTTTACAATGAGGACATTGCAAAACTTAGGCATGGGGGGGGTGATAAAGTGCATACATACAAAACCAAGAAAAAAATTAGAAGGATTCTCACAAAAAATTCGCATATGTCAAAAACACAAAAAATTGAAAAATTACGAAAAAGAACAAAAAAAAATGGGGAGGGAGGAAATGTTGTGAGCCATATAATCATAAGGAGGAGAAAAAGAGCAAAAATGAAGAAAGGAGCACAAAAGGAAAAGAAAAAGAAAAAGTCATTAGTAAAAGATTAAGGGGTTAACTGAAGTTCTAGACCGAGTCAAGAAAAAGAAAAGAAAAGTGCTACGGAGATATAACAAGAGATTAGCGGGAACGCTGGTCTTAGGCCTTTTGGGCTAGTATCTTTAGCTTAAAAATTCACGTATCCGTTAAAATCTGGATAATCCTCAAGAGGTTGAGGAAAATGCGAAGCTTGAGTATTAGGTCTAAGGCTTAGGAAGTATTCAGCCTCGTTAACTGACCTCCGGTTTGCGGGATTCGGTAACCTAAGCACCCCAAATTCACACACAGTCTGGTTCAGTGCGCATAAAACATCCAAAACACGCAAGAGCGTTTAATATTCTGAAAAAGTCACCTAGATTAGGAGCGGCCAATCAACACAAGTTGATTTGGACGAGTTCCCAGCGCGGAGAGGCGGGAAATTCCCCTCGAAGATGCGTAACAACATATCATCTCCTCGGTGCTTGTCTCTTAGGATATTTAAATATCCTACTGGAGGCATGTAAGCACTCTGTTGGTTCAGACACCATGGGTGGCATTATCACGAAATGTCAATCGCCAGGGTCTGAATTCAGCCACGGAACGCCATGGGCGGGATTATCTCTAAATCTCGAAAGCCAGGGTTCCGGGGGTTGCCGTAGGCGGGATTATCTCGAAATCTCGAAAGCCAGGGACCTTTGAGGATTGATGATGGGGACGAGGAATCCGATACAGACCGTGTTGAGAAGCTAATCCGAAGCTAGAAATAAAAAAGAAAAGAGAGAGAAAAGCTCTCCAAAGAAATAAATCTTCTATCTCTCTCTTACAGAAAACGCACTGCAAACTGAACTTAGGCTAAAAATATCTCAAGCACGGGTGCTTTAACCGCGGAGTCCAACAAACCCTAGGTTAGGTTCTGTGGGCCGTAGAAACCTTTGCAGAAGACTGAGGCTAAAGCGGAACAGGTCCGGATTTTGGTTGGTACTTGAGTACCTCTAGGCCTATTGTCGGCATTCCCACCTAATCACAAAAGAAAAGGAGAAGCACTTATCATTGTTGACAACATTCAGGGTCTAGAACGGAAGTTAAAACTTTGAAATTTTGCTAAGGGACTAGCAAAAGCTAGGCATGGGGGTATGATGAGAGCCTCATCATGAGCCATAACTAGCTCATTTTGACCCAATAAAGAAGATAAAAGCTCCTACATAACCTAGAAGAAGGCCTAACTGAAGAAACAAGTGCTCTGAGAAGAAAACATGAAATAAAGGTTAAAACTGCAATTTTACCATTGCAGTAGATAAATAGGATTTCTTAGAGGCAAAACATAGGTCAAATGGTCTAAATGAGATAAAAAGTGGGTTGAGTCAATCAGAAATGGGTTCATGTGCAATCTAAGAACTAAAAGACACTTGGTAACCCTAAAACAGATCCGCTTAAATTAACAAGGTTCCGGTCAGAACAAAAAGCAAGTAAACCCTCTACAAATCATGGAAAACCATACTCTAGGGTTTAGAACACTTAATTTGGCCTTTGGAACCTAGTTTGACCTAGATTAGGGTCCTAGCTCTTCAATTAACCTAATTTGGGTTTTTACGCAAAATATCCAGTCAAACGAGGTCAAACCTGAAATCCAACTTCTCCATTGGTTTCCTTAGGTCCAAATTAGGTTTATACCAAAATTTGGACCTAAGGAGAGGTCATCTTGACCTACTTTGCAAGTTAGTACACCCAAATCACAAAGAGGTCCCTATCTTTTGAATATCCTTGCAGAGAGCCCCCTAGGTTCCTCGCCTTCTTTGCAAACCGGTCCTGCCGCCATTGCTAGGGCAGAACCGAACTCCGGCGAGGTTCGGAGAGGGATTGCTCTCTAATCCCTCAGAGATTCCCTCCCAGAAATGGAAGGAGGATTCTCTGAGGAATTCCCTTCCTCATAAAGTCAATCACAATCGTTGGTGTGAACCCAATCTCTCGTGCGAACGCACGAGAGATTTGGGTATCCTAACTCCTTTCCATCTCCGGCGACCAACCTCAGGCAATTACGTGCCCTTCACACCCTGCACACCAAGTCCAGCACCTATAAAACACCCCTCGGACCCGGCCACTCATCTTGAGCTTGATTTGGCCGAGTTTCCCCCTTCAATTCCTCTCCTCCTGCTCGGCCAAATACCCCAGCTAGCTCCGGCGAGCCCCCCTCCCCTACTTCTTCGCTCTGCCACAAAACCAGTGGCAGAGTTAGCTTCCTGACCTCCCTCCGCGTCGCGCAGTACCAGCGCACGCCGCCTCAGCCCCGTCGTCGCCGCCGTTCTCCCCCACTGGGCGTCATCTTCTCCGGCGACAGCAAGTACTGCTGTCCGCCTTCTGTCCCCTTTCGTCCTTACAATTAGGTTAGAACTCCTCTCCATCCTATCCTCTCTCTTTTCCCCCTGTTATCTCATCTGATTACCCCTCGACCGACGCTGACCACCCTCATCTTCCACATCACCGACCGAACTCCGGCGAGCCGCCCACACCACTC
The DNA here is from genome assembly GCA_037157565.1 of Thalassia testudinum. Taxonomy (NCBI): domain Eukaryota; kingdom Viridiplantae; phylum Streptophyta; class Magnoliopsida; order Alismatales; family Hydrocharitaceae; genus Thalassia; species Thalassia testudinum. Next base: position 179,448,450 of record JAZHRO010000036.1, on the reverse strand, counting down.
CGCCACTCCACACGGCTCGCCAACCACCTCGTGAGCTCCGCCTCACCACCAGGAACTCGCTCCACCCCACAACTGCCACTCCAGACCTCCATAACCACCCCCCGAACAACCCACCATCTCCGGCCACAGGTTAACCTAGGCGGGCACGCCTAGGCCGACCGGCAACCTGCAGCATCACCCCCCGCCTTCGCCGTGCTACGGCGAAGGTTTCCAACTATTCTAATTGGGCCAATAGGCCGTTCTGTGGAAGTTCAGGTAAACGCTCCGGCCGCCATTAACAGTCGAAGCAGCAGGAAGCTTGGAGCAGCAGCAGGCGTCAGGCTTCCCAGGCGGCAGGTGCAGCAGACTCTCGCAAGTGTTGCGAGGTGACTGAGTTCAGCAAGGAACACCAGCAGGGCCTTCAGCGTGGGCAATTGCACACGAGAGTCTGCGGGCGCACGCAAAGGAAGGGCGGAACGTTTAGTCCCACATCGTGGAATCTCAAGGCACAGGTATGGTATAAAGAGTTTTTGTGATATACGTTTACTGCCTCGAAAGCACAGGGGTGAGGTCCCTCACTGACCCCACCCGCCTCGTCCGCGGCCTGACCACGCGGACCTGGCGGATCCGACCCGACCTAGACCTACGCACTCCTCGCGCATCACACACCTGCAGGTGCGCCTGGTCCCGGGTACGATCCGACCCGATTGAGACTGTGGCTCTGGTAGAGCGGTTAGAGTGAATTGCTTGAGAGAGAGACACGCGCGGGTAGAGGGAGAAGGGTTAGGTTTTGTTCCCTGTGCAGGCAAGCTGATCGCAGGAGAAGGACTTGGCCGCGAGAAGGAAAAGAAAGAAAGAAGAAGGAACGGCAGAGAAGAATAGAAAGAAGAAGAAACAAGGCAGAGAAGAAGCAGCAAGAAAGAAGCCTTCGCAGGGGAAGAAAGAAAAGAGCAAGCCAGAAGCAAAGGCACAGAGAAGCCAAGTGAAGAACTTTGTAGAGATCAGAAGAAGAAAAGACAGAGCAAAGACTGCAGCAGAAGAAGAAGAAGAATAATCAAGAAGAAAAGGAGAGATGCTTTTAAGACGTCTGATCTTGTGATCAGACGTCCAATTTCATATTTTTTTGCCCTAACTCCTTTTAATCGCATACATTCATACCTGAATTGATATTTTGAGTAAATTAGAGTGTTCAATTACATTTTGATTTAGTGGTAAGTTCCATTTGCTCCCTGTGTTCGACCTCGGATACTCCGGTCTTCGAGTAATAAAAACTTTGTATCTGTTCGAACGTTTTGTCAGTTATACTACAACATAATACGCTTTAAATCCGCACAAAACGCCCTTGAACATTTTGGCGCCGTTGCCGGGGAGCACTGCACAATTTACCACTAATCTCTACATTCTTTTTATCATATTGAACACTAACTTGCCCTACTTTTCTTTGATGTGATCTTGCAGGTACTTCATGAGAAAATCTCTCCCGCAAGTCAACCACTCCAGGGCAGGTAATTTCTTTTCTTCCTTAATCATCCCCTAATCTTTGAAAGACAAAAGGAAGAAAATCAAGTTAGGAATCAATTGCCTTCTTTATATAGTAATCACCATCTCTAAGGCAAAACATTTCTTGATTTTGCGAAAATTTCTGCAAATATTCTTGAAGTTGGAGTGATTTTTTTTTTTTTCCCATCCCACAAATTCTTGTGCCTAATTGAAAATAAACGCTTAATCTCGGCGGACCACACACTTCTTGTTTATAAGTCCAAAGAGAACTTTTGAAAAAGAAAAAGAGGATTGGAAATAGAACCAAATTAGGGTTTCCACATTAGGGCCTTGAAGCGCTAGTCACACATGCCTGTGTAAAAGGAAATAAACCCTCCCGCATCAGTGTGCTACCCAAGCCCTTGATTGAAGAAAGTTAAATAAGACAAACCCTAAAATTGAGCTCTAAAATCACTTGAATCTTAAAATTTTCTTTTGACCTAATAACCTGGGAGTCAAATCAGGGTGATCTCTAGGCTCCGAGCTTAGAATCATTCTGCCATCTATAGGACAGGTCAGGTGAAGTTGACCCCTTGGGTCAACCAACCTCTAAATTAGGTCACAATACCAAAAACATCTAAAGTTCAAGTGAGAACCCTAAAAGCACCTTTGAAATAAATAGTGATAGACTTAAGAGGTCAAGGTCCCCATTCTGGTTTACCTGGAATCTCAGTGACAAGAGAGGTCGGGTGGGGGAAACCCTGTAACCCGTAGGGACGCTCTACCGTGTAGGGGTCTTTGCGGGACTCTCCCTCTCTGGCTGCCCAGGTAATTCTCAGGTGGATGACTTTCTGATCCAGGGGTCCATCCGCCCCAAACCTCCATAGTCATCCAAACATCTTTTGGGTGTCTTGATTGGGTCAAGAACATCTCCAGTCCTGCATCTTTTCTCTATAGAGCACACACACTCATTTTCAGTGGGACTCGTTATTCAGATCTGATCGCTTCATAACACATCTTGAGTCAAACTCTGATCGTGATTCCACCACCTGATCCAAATATGCAGCCGAACCACCTAGGACTACCAGTCGAGAAACCTGAATACCGGAGATCCATGAGAGATAAAATGATTGAGGATGCCATGAGATTTTATGAAAATGAAGAAACCTCAACAACAGTAGGAAACATTCAGGTTGATGTCCCAACAACCACAACCTTTGTCATAACTTGTGCCCAAGTACTATTAGCAGAAGCCAACAAAGGATCAACCCGTGACTTGCTCATTACTGCATACATTGAGATAGAAAAATTGCATAATAGTGAATACCTTCAATGTATGACAAATCCTCGACTTTGGAAGCAACACCAAGATAGTCTTGAAAAACGGGAAGAGATAATGAGATTAATAAAACAAGTGATTGATCAGAAATACCCGTACATACCGCCAACAGAGGATGAACTATCTTGGGACAACATCGAGGATAAATCTGATCTCGGGTTTGGGGCACAAAATGGTTGTGGATTACAAACCCAGATGGAGTATAATGCACCTGATATTGAAGAAGGTTGGGAAGCTCCAAATGCAGGAAAAGACCATGATGAACCCATTTTAGAATCCCAAGACTCCTGCAAGTATGAGAGTAGAACTGAACCTCTCGAGGGTGTAAATTCCATCCCTTATTCTGATAAGGTGGCCCTCGAAGGTTATTCAGACCTAGATTCTAGTAATTCCACCCACATCCTAAGCCTAGAACCTAGATCTGAAACCTATATTGAAGATTTCAAGGCCCCATATGAAGAAAATCAATCTCTTAATGAAGAATATGATTCTGGGCCTCGATTTGATGAATATCCCTCGTCAACCTCCTCAGAAGAACTAATCGAGTTTTCGGAAGTCATGCCAATCTACGATACAGAAACTGAGGACTTGGACGAGCGGGGTTTCGATTGGCTCTGCCCTACTAACCTTGAACCTGAGCCTCTACTAGATAGGGACACCTTTGTAAGCTCAGAATTAACATTTAGGCTAGATCCCAGTCAGGCTGCTGAATATACAACATATGATTTATTCTATGGTGGAACTCATGATCTAGAATCTCATTCAAACTTTGATTTTCGCAAACTCTCCGACGATCTCGAATCTGACCATAACATCGGAGAAAATCTGCCTCCTAATTATAACCTGTCAATCTTCTTTGAAGCCACCTGCTCCACATATACAGAACCAATCAAAACCCGTTCCCCATCCCGACCTGCAACCGGACTCAATTTCTATTCTGATTCACCTCTCACTGAGCCGATTGCAGATGATTCAACTCCGTATCTATACCGGGTATCGGACACTGATCAGACCACAAATCAGGAGCCTCCATCCTTTGACCGTCCCTGTAGGGATTCCACACCTTACATTGATTATTTTTCGGAACCCTACCCCCACCAGGCTGATTCGACTGAGCCCGAACTCGAGTTTTCACTTCCATATCTATCAGAACATCACTGCATTTGGTGGGTCCCACATCTGCTAATCTACATCTATCAACCCACCAGACTTATTGGGTTTGGGCTGCATCATCAGCCCACTGATTTGAACAAGTACCTGGTTGGACCAACCAGGCTCTTAATCAAGGTGCTTGTTTTCCAAAACTCCATTGATTTGACCACTCCCTCTCCACCCCATTTTTCGCTCGGCTGAAGGCATTAAATTTAGCGCTTAACGGGAGGCAACCCGTCATCTCAAAAATAGAGACCCGTCTGATTAGCCGTCTGTACTCCACGTCTATTGCACCTTGAGTTCAGCCTTAGACAGTTGATCCCACCTCTGGTACACGTATCAGAGCTTAAAATCATTCGCATCACTCATTCCCGACCCATTCACCCACCCGATATATCCTGTTCTAAGCCCCTGACCTCAACACTAATTCCCACCCTCTGTTTACAATGAGGACATTGCAAAACTTAGGCATGGGGGGGGTGATAAAGTGCATACATACAAAACCAAGAAAAAAATTAGAAGGATTCTCACAAAAAATTCGCATATGTCAAAAACACAAAAAATTGAAAAATTACGAAAAAGAACAAAAAAAAATGGGGAGGGAGGAAATGTTGTGAGCCATATAATCATAAGGAGGAGAAAAAGAGCAAAAATGAAGAAAGGAGCACAAAAGGAAAAGAAAAAGAAAAAGTCATTAGTAAAAGATTAAGGGGTTAACTGAAGTTCTAGACCGAGTCAAGAAAAAGAAAAGAAAAGTGCTACGGAGATATAACAAGAGATTAGCGGGAACGCTGGTCTTAGGCCTTTTGGGCTAGTATCTTTAGCTTAAAAATTCACGTATCCGTTAAAATCTGGATAATCCTCAAGAGGTTGAGGAAAATGCGAAGCTTGAGTATTAGGTCTAAGGCTTAGGAAGTATTCAGCCTCGTTAACTGACCTCCGGTTTGCGGGATTCGGTAACCTAAGCACCCCAAATTCACACACAGTCTGGTTCAGTGCGCATAAAACATCCAAAACACGCAAGAGCGTTTAATATTCTGAAAAAGTCACCTAGATTAGGAGCGGCCAATCAACACAAGTTGATTTGGACGAGTTCCCAGCGCGGAGAGGCGGGAAATTCCCCTCGAAGATGCGTAACAACATATCATCTCCTCGGTGCTTGTCTCTTAGGATATTTAAATATCCTACTGGAGGCATGTAAGCACTCTGTTGGTTCAGACACCATGGGTGGCATTATCACGAAATGTCAATCGCCAGGGTCTGAATTCAGCCACGGAACGCCATGGGCGGGATTATCTCTAAATCTCGAAAGCCAGGGTTCCGGGGGTTGCCGTAGGCGGGATTATCTCGAAATCTCGAAAGCCAGGGACCTTTGAGGATTGATGATGGGGACGAGGAATCCGATACAGACCGTGTTGAGAAGCTAATCCGAAGCTAGAAATAAAAAAGAAAAGAGAGAGAAAAGCTCTCCAAAGAAATAAATCTTCTATCTCTCTCTTACAGAAAACGCACTGCAAACTGAACTTAGGCTAAAAATATCTCAAGCACGGGTGCTTTAACCGCGGAGTCCAACAAACCCTAGGTTAGGTTCTGTGGGCCGTAGAAACCTTTGCAGAAGACTGAGGCTAAAGCGGAACAGGTCCGGATTTTGGTTGGTACTTGAGTACCTCTAGGCCTATTGTCGGCATTCCCACCTAATCACAAAAGAAAAGGAGAAGCACTTATCATTGTTGACAACATTCAGGGTCTAGAACGGAAGTTAAAACTTTGAAATTTTGCTAAGGGACTAGCAAAAGCTAGGCATGGGGGTATGATGAGAGCCTCATCATGAGCCATAACTAGCTCATTTTGACCCAATAAAGAAGATAAAAGCTCCTACATAACCTAGAAGAAGGCCTAACTGAAGAAACAAGTGCTCTGAGAAGAAAACATGAAATAAAGGTTAAAACTGCAATTTTACCATTGCAGTAGATAAATAGGATTTCTTAGAGGCAAAACATAGGTCAAATGGTCTAAATGAGATAAAAAGTGGGTTGAGTCAATCAGAAATGGGTTCATGTGCAATCTAAGAACTAAAAGACACTTGGTAACCCTAAAACAGACCCGCTTAAATTAACAAGGTTCCGGTCAGAACAAAAAGCAAGTAAACCCTCTACAAATCATGGAAAACCATACTCTAGGGTTTAGAACACTTAATTTGGCCTTTGGAACCTAGTTTGACCTAGATTAGGGTCCTAGCTCTTCAATTAACCTAATTTGGGTTTTTACGCAAAATATCCAGTCAAACGAGGTCAAACCTGAAATCCAACTTCTCCATTGGTTTCCTTAGGTCCAAATTAGGTTTATACCAAAATTTGGACCTAAGGAGAGGTCATCTTGACCTACTTTGCAAGTTAGTACACCCAAATCACAAAGAGGTCCCTATCTTTTGAATATCCTTGCAGAGAGCCCCCTAGGTTCCTCGCCTTCTTTGCAAACCGGTCCTGCCGCCATTGCTAGGGCAGAACCGAACTCCGGCGAGGTTCGGAGAGGGATTGCTCTCTAATCCCTCAGAGATTCCCTCCCAGAAATGGAAGGAGGATTCTCTGAGGAATTCCCTTCCTCATAAAGTCAATCACAATCGTTGGTGTGAACCCAATCTCTCGTGCGAACGCACGAGAGATTTGGGTATCCTAACTCCTTTCCATCTCCGGCGACCAACCTCAGGCAATTACGTGCCCTTCACGCCCTGCACACCAAGTCCAGCACCTATAAAACACCCCTCGGACCCGGCCACTCATCTTGAGCTTGATTTGGCCGAGTTTCCCCCTTCAATTCCTCTCCTCCTGCTCGGCCAAATACCCCAGCTAGCTCCGGCGAGCCCCCCTCCCCTACTTCTTCGCTCTGCCACAAAACCAGTGGCAGAGTTAGCTTCCTGACCTCCCTCCGCGTCGCGCAGTACCAGCGCACGCCGCCTCAGCCCCGTCGTCGCCGCCGTTCTCCCCCACTGGGCGTCATCTTCTCCGGCGACAGCAAGTACTGCTGTCCGCCTTCTGTCCCCTTTCGTCCTTACAATTAGGTTAGAACTCCTCTCCATCCTATCCTCTCTCTTTTCCCCCTGTTATCTCATCTGATTACCCCTCGACCGACGCTGACCACCCTCATCTTCCACATCACCGACCGAACTCCGGCGAGCCGCCCACACCACTCCGCCACTCCACACGGCTCGCCAACCACCTCGTGAGCTCCGCCTCACCACCAGGAACTCGCTCCACCCCACAACTGCCACTCCAGACCTCCATAACCACCCCCCGAACAACCCACCATCTCCGGCCACAGGTTAACCTAGGCGGGCACGCCTAGGCCGACCGGCAACCTGCAGCATCACCCCCCGCCTTCGCCGTGCTACGGCGAAGGTTTCCAACTATTCTAATTGGGCCAATAGGCCGTTCTGTGGAAGTTCAGGTAAACGCTCCGGCCGCCATTAACAGTCGAAGCAGCAGGAAGCTTGGAGCAGCAGCAGGCGTCAGGCTTCCCAGGCGGCAGGTGCAGCAGACTCTCGCAAGTGTTGCGAGGTGACTGAGTTCAGCAAGGAACACCAGCAGGGCCTTCAGCGTGGGCAATTGCACACGAGAGTCTGCGGGCGCACGCAAAGGAAGGGCGGAACGTTTAGTCCCACATCGTGGAATCTCAAGGCACAGGTATGGTATAAAGAGTTTTTGTGATATACGTTTACTGCCTCGAAAGCACAGGGGTGAGGTCCCTCACTGACCCCACCCGCCTCGTCCGCGGCCTGACCACGCGGACCTGGCGGATCCGACCCGACCTAGACCTACGCACTCCTCGCGCATCACACACCTGCAGGTGCGCCTGGTCCCGGGTACGATCCGACCCGATTGAGACTGTGGCTCTGGTAGAGCGGTTAGAGTGAATTGCTTGAGAGAGAGACACGCGCGGGTAGAGGGAGAAGGGTTAGGTTTTGTTCCCTGTGCAGGCAAGCTGATCGCAGGAGAAGGACTTGGCCGCGAGAAGGAAAAGAAAGAAAGAAGAAGGAACGGCAGAGAAGAATAGAAAGAAGAAGAAACAAGGCAGAGAAGAAGCAGCAAGAAAGAAGCCTTCGCAGGGGAAGAAAGAAAAGAGCAAGCCAGAAGCAAAGGCACAGAGAAGCCAAGTGAAGAACTTTGCAGAGATCAGAAGAAGAAAAGACAGAGCAAAGACTGCAGCAGAAGAAGAAGAAGAATAATCAAGAAGAAAAGGAGAGATGCTTTTAAGACGTCTGATCTTGTGATCAGACGTCCAATTTCATATTTTTTTGCCCTAACTCCTTTTAATCGCATACATTCATACCTGAATTGATATTTTGAGTAAATTAGAGTGTTCAATTACATTTTGATTTAGTGGTAAGTTCCATTTGCTCCCTGTGTTCGACCTCGGATACTCCGGTCTTCGAGTAATAAAAACTTTGTATCTGTTCGAACGTTTTGTCAGTTATACTACAACATAATACGCTTTAAATCCGCACAAAACGCCCTTGAACAGAGGGGACCAGTGGAGGTTGGCCCCAGGCTGATCTGGCAGAGTCAGGAGGTGATAAAGTAGATTCACAGACGACTCCGCACAGTCAGGAGCAAGCAGAAGAGTTACACTGACCGAAAATGCAGAGAGGTGCAGTTCGACGTTGGGGATCACGTCTTTCTCTGCGTTTCACCTATGAAGGGCTTGTAGTGTTTTGGGGTGAAAGGGAAGCTTGAGTTGAGGTTTGTGGGGCCCTTTGAGATCCTGGAGTGGGTAGGACCCGTTGCTTACCGGCTTGCCCTTCCTCCCCAACTTTCTGGAGTGCACGACGTGTTCCACGTGTCCAACCTCGGGAGGTATGTCGCTGATCCCAGTCACGTTTTGAGCCACGAGAATGTCGAGGTGGGTGACGACCTGTTAAGACCCGTGCCATCAAGGCTCTTTAAGACGTCTGGGACTTGAGTCAGACGTCTGGACGCCTTCCCAAACGTCTAGAAATCAATTTTTGTGTGCGTAAGACCGCGAATCTGCGCGCGTACCGTGCGTAGATTGAGCCCAGCCGCCTTCTTCTCTTTCTTCTTCCCACGCTAACTTGCAGAGCCTCCCCCCCGCCTACATATATCCCCTCCTCTCCCTCACGCCACCCCACATCCATCCGTCCACCTTCTTCCTCCAGCGAGAGCGAGAGTGAGAGTAAGAGTAGCGAGCTGCTGCCAAGTGCAGCGGTGGAGAGGAGAGGGGCAGCGAGAGAAGGGAAGAGAGGAGAGCACACTAGCCGTGAGGGAGCTCGCTAGAGAGGCTCGCGGCCGGTCGGGCGTGCATGAGGCAAAGTGTTGTGTTGGGGAAGTCCTCCCCGACGCTGCTGCAGTTAGGGCAGCGGACGGGCGGCTGCGCGGCGTGGTCGCACGCAGCAGGAAGAACACGAAGGAGGTTCCGATTCTGGGATTTTTCCCAGAATTAGACGTCTAGACCTACATCCAGATGACGCAGACGATGTCTGGAGGAAGCTCCAGACGACTGAGAGGTACGTACTGCGCCCTTTGCTTCCCTTTGTGGATACGGCCATGTCGGCCGTTCCGCCGAGGCTCTGTTGCGTGCCATGTTAAGAGATTCTGCGTGCATGTGTAGGATTCACTTCGGGAAGGTGCGGGATAGCCCTCCCACGCGGTTCAGACGTTTGGATGAGTCATCAAATGGCGGAGAGCGTCTCCAGACGTCCGGAGAGGTGGTCGGACGTCTGGAACTAGGTCCAGATGGTTCAGCAGGATCTTTGGACGTCTGAGGAGCAGCGCAGAGTGAGGTATGGATCCGGACCCCTTTTAAGACATCTGGAAGATGTTCCAGACGTTTGATTTAAGTCAGAGTTGTCGTTTTTGACCCATTTAGTGTGCATTTGAGGTCCGATTTCCACGTTTAAGATTTCGTTCTTCTTCGTATAAGCTCCTCTACTTGTTGGAATGCTTTTTATCATGTTATGAGTGGTTTCTTGTGGTTGATCCTTGTGTTAGGACCTCGTTTCGTTGTGGATTTGGGGGTTGCGGAGGCACGTGGACCTACCGATCAAGCCCCCATTACTCCCGGTTCTGCGGGTAGAGTGGCTTCCCTTAGTTAATTACAAACATAAATGCATATCTGGAATAAATGATAGATCCTACGGTATGGCATGAATCCTAGGACCAGAAACACTAGATTGAATGATAAATCTTAAGATATGGCATAAATCCTAGGACTAGAAACACTGGAACGCTTGTATTGAATTCTTGAATTGCAGTCTTGGATGAATAATAATAATTACCTGTAATTGGATAACAGTTGCCTATGAAATGTAGAGTATTGTTGTTAGTAACTGTTACATGTAATTCCTGTTGTTGAAGTTAAATACGATTTGCTTGTATATAAATTGGAAAAGAAAGATTGAATGTTGGAAACACATGCTATATGCGAATAAACCTGAATGATGAAACCTAATATGGCTTGGCCTGAGAAACATGAGCATGAACCCTACGGGGAATTAGGAGTAGAGCTCCTAGAAATAAATAGAATGGAACTGGAGAAGTGAATGGGAAAGTGTGTTGTCTCTTGGGTACGTGGTACCAAGGGGAGCACATATTACCTCTCAGTGCAGAGCGGAGCTAGCCGCCCTAGGGTTAGGACCCGGGGTTAGGACTGGCCACTTTGTACCGACTTTTTGGCCCTCGCGTACACAGTACCGGGGAGAGCTACTAGCGTAGGGAGAGAGTTAGCCACCCCACGGGGCCCGGGGTTCAGCTAGCCCTCCTACACTGACTTGTTAGGCCCACTGGGCAAACCAGGGTATCAGGCGAGGGTGCGCGGATTATGGAGGGGCGAGACCCCTGTTTGGTTACTGTGGAGGGGCTAGACCCCTGTTACTGAGAGGGCTCTGCCCTATATTGGTTCCGTGCTGTGCTTTGGGCGCACCCGTTAACGGAAACGACTGACCGCGTGCCAGTGCGACGTGGCTACCCGTGCGTTTATCACGCGTGCCGTAGTCACCGTTACGTCTGTCAGCGACCTTGGGGTGGTTGACTGAGGGTAGGACCACCACGGGGGACTCTCCCGGCCAGGAGAGCACCACGTGCTACTTCTACTTTTCGGAAAAGACTGCAATCAAGATCGTTCCCACGAGGAACATTCGAGATCAAGAGAAAGACCTGATAAATAAACCAAGTGATGAAAGAAAAAGTAAATAGATAAATAAAGAAAGAAATTAAAAAGAACAGCTACCTGTCCACCTTTATTGTTTTTCTTAGCTAGCTAGTTGCCACTCTACTCAGCGTTCGCTGACGTGTTGTACTCATAACCCTTTTCAGGTCCAGGAGTTGAGCAACCAGAGCCTACGGCTGCAAAGGTGCTAGGCCCAGTACAGCCCAGTAGTTGTACTTTTCTTTGTTGTACCTGTTCCGTTGTAGTGAGTAATTTGTTACTTCTGTACCCTTTCATTTTAACTTTATATTCCTGTACTCGTTTAAATTCTCTACTGTTGTGGTGGTGTGTACTATAGTAGTTTACTTCTTTACTGCTGCACTTTTGTTACTTTTCGTTGCTTGCATTGTGAATGTAGTTTGTTTTACTGCCTTTTGGTTACTCTCTCGTTGGACTACTAGGTCTTGGGATCAGTCGAGTCGGTCCGATTCTCGTGTCCTGTAGGGATTCAGGAACCAGGTCGTAACAAGATGGTATCAAGGCAAGGTCATCCCGAGAAGTGAATCAACTAGCTGGAAAATAACCAATTCACGTTCTTGTAACTAGAGTAACCACCACAACGTACCTTTTGACCTCTGTTCTGGGGTTCTTTCGTTGAACGACAGTTAGGTTTGACGTCTTTTCTGTTCTGTGTTCTCATCTCCTGCAAGGAGATGCCTCGACGAGGAGGTAGCGAGGCAGGCCGCGGACGCGATTGAGGACGAGGTCAAAGGGGCTGGCGAGTTGAGCTCGACGCCTCAGTGGACCAGCCACTACACCCGGGCATTCAGGTCCAGGACCTCGCCCAACTGATATGGGAGATCGTACAAGAGGAGCTTCACCCGCCGCCACGAGCGCCTCTCCCTGGGGTTGCGGACGGCGCCAATGATAATGGCGAAGTTTGTGCTCGACAGAACCGTGGCTAGTCTTTGTTTGTTTTAGTGCTTATTACAGAAATATCGTTGTGGTATAGATACAATAGCTACGGTTGTCGTCGCCATTACAATTTTTACTCAGAAATATTTTTCCAGAGGTCGAACTCAGGGAGCTACTGGAATCTAGAAGTACAATGTTTCTTTATTACAAAAATAATAGAGAGAGAGAGGGAGAAATAGATCTCTGTCTCTTGACTTTTTCTTCTTCTCTTCTTTCTCTCTTTGCTTGTCTTCTTCTTTTGTCTTCTTCTTCTTCTTTGGCCTTCTACCTTGCTCGACTGCAGGGCTTCTTCTCCCTCTTCTTCTTCTTTGCTTTGTCTTCTATTTTCTTTGTATCTTCTTTCTTTCTTCTTATCTTTTCTCTTCAACTGCAGAACCTTCTCTTTTCTTTTTCTCCTTCTCTTCTTTCTCTTCTTTGGAGCTTCATCCGCCGTCTGATATCTCAGTCAGACGGCTTAAACAGTGGTCTGCTACAGTGCTTCCCCTCTCTTCCTTTGCTGCTTCTCCTTCTTCTTCCTTGGCCTTCTACCTTGCTTAGCTGCAAGGCTTCTTCTTCTTCTGCTCCTCTTCTTCTTCTTCTTGCGGCCAAGTGTGAATCTTCTTCCCTCGCACCCTGTTCCTGCACAAGGCAAAACCTAACCTTTCCCTCTACCCGCGCATCTCTCTCTCTCTCTGAGAACCGCTCATAGGAAGCTCTCCCAGAGCCAGGTTATCGGGTCGAGTAGCGTACTCGGGACCAGGCGTACCGACGTGTATGGTACGCGAGGAGTGCGCAGGTGGTGTCGGGTCGGGTTCGCCGGATTCGCGTGGTGAACTCGTGGGCCAGGCGGGTGAGTGGGGTGCGGGACCTCACCGTGTGTGTCTCGAGGCGCTTAAGAGAAAACACAAAATCAATTTAAGTCGGTGCGGCATTTCGAAATCCCACGATGTGGGACTAAACTCTGTCCCTTGCTCGCGCGCACCCGCAGGAGAGCCACAACCTGGCCTCAGCAGCTGCGTCCTCGCCTCTCTTCGCAGACCTGCTCGTTGCCTTCGCCCAAGTCCCTGCAGCTCGTCTCAGCTGGGATCCTGTTGCTGCAGGGCCTGGAGCTCACGTAGAAGCTCCTTCAATTGTCGTCAATGGCGGCTGGGGCTCCGACCCTGTCAACAGAAAGACGGCCTCTCGGCCTAATCAGACTATAGGGTGACCTTCGCCGTGGCACGGCGAAGGTGATGCGGGGTGTAGCAAGTTGTGGGGCGGTGTCTGGCGGCGGGGCCAGGTCGAACTGCGACCGGAAAAATGGGTCTGATTGGGGGAGTGTTGTGGGGGTGTGGAGTGGCAGTGGAGGGGCGGAAGTGGTTCAGTGTGATGAGGCGAAGGTTTTGGGTCGGTCGGCGAGTCGTGTGGAGTGGTGGAATGATGGGGGTGACTCGCTGGAGAGTGGCCGGAGATGGAGAAGGTGAGGGCGATCAGGCACGGTCGAGGGGTAGTTGAACAAATTGAGTTGGGGAAAAGAAAGAGGGGGGGAAGGGAGATAACTGTTACCTACTTATTGGGACGAGGGGGGCTGGAGCAGGGCGACAGTCGTACCGACTGTCGCCGGAGAAGAAATACCCAGAGGGGGAGGGCGGCGGCGAGGAAGAGAGCAGGAGGGCGCGCGTTGGGTACGGCGCGACGCGGGAAGAGCAGGCGAAGGTGGCTCTGCTGCTGGTATTGCAGCAGAGCGACGAGACGGAGGAGGAGGAGCCGCCGGTGTTGGTGGGTTTCTGCCGGAGTGGGAAGAGAGGAATGGTAGGGGTTTTCTCCGTTAGGACCGAGCTATTAGAATCGACTGGCGACGCCGGTCCTTATAAAGGCGGTGGCGGAGGGGTGGGCGCAGGGAGGCGACGTGCCTCCCTTGCCGGAGAATGGCCGGGATTTTGACCCATACTTTCCGCGCGTTCGCACGGAAGGTGTGGGCGAGGTCAGAAGGCATGGCGGTGTCCCTGCGACAGCAGACGTCGTAGGGAACACCGGGTTCAACCTGCAGGACGCCTCCCTCACCCTGCGCGGAGCATGGCGCTGCACAGAGACTTGCAGGAGGGACCTGTATGCAAAGAACGAAGAAGAACCTAGGGGCCAAAATGCAAGGGTTTCGAAAGTTGAGGGTCAAAATGTAATAGATGAGGACCAAATTGCAAAGTCGGTCAAGAAGGTCTCTTCTTAGGCTCAAGTTTTTATGCATGACTAAATGGGACCTAAGGATTCTAATGGTGAGTTTTATTTCTAGGTCAGACCTTGTTTGATCGGCCAATTTATGTAAAAATCCAAATTAAATCATTAATTGGGCATGGTTCTCAATGTAGGTCAAAATGGGTTCCCAAGGCCAAATTGAAGGTCCTAAACCCTAGAGATTATTTTTCTATGAATTTTAGCGGGTTTATTCGATTTTTACCCTACCTCGAACCTCGTGAATTGAGGTGGGTTTGTTTTAGGGTTACAGAATGTCATTTAATTCCTTGGAGTTGCTGTAGCCCTTATTGGATCAGATCATCCCACTTTCCTTCTTATTAGGTTGGCTTGACCTATGTTTGGACCCTGAGTTACCCTGTTTACAGATTGTGTTGGTGAAATTGCATTTTTATCCCTTATGACTTATTTTCTTGTTAAACTCAAAATTCTCTGAGTCAAGCCTTTCTTTGAGTTATGTAGGAGCTTTTTCTTGCATATTTAGGTTAGATTGTGCTAGTTAGGGTTCATGATGAGGTTCTCATCATACCCCCAAGCCTAGCTTTTGCTAGTCCCTTAGCAAAAACTTAAGGTTTTAACTTTTGTTCTAGACCATGATGTTTTTAATAACTTCAGATAAGTGCTTTTTCATTTGAACTTAGATTAGGTTATAATGCTGACCATAGGCCTAAAAGGTACTCTAGTACCAACCAAGATCCAGTTCTATCCAGCCTCAGCCTCAGTCCTTAGCAAAGGTTTTTATGGCCCACAATAACTAACCTAAGGTCTATTGGACTTTTGTGGTTAAAGCACCCGTGCTTGAAATGATTTTAGCCCTGGCTCAGTTCGCAGTGCATTTTGTAAGAGAGAGAGATAGAAATTTTTTCTGTTTGGAGAGTTTTCTCTCTCTTTTTTTTTTAATTCTAGCTTAGGATTGGCTTTTCAACACGGTCTGTATCAGATTCCTTGCTCTCATCATCAATCCTCAAGGGTTCCTAGCAATCGATGCTTCGAGATAGCACCGCCCATCCATGGTGTTCCGTGGCCGAATCTAGACCCTGGCAATTGACACTTCGTGATAATGCCATCCATGGAATCTGAACCAACAGAGTGCTTACATGCCCCTAGTAGGATATGTAAATATCCTAAGAGACAAGCACCGAGGAGATGATATTTTGTTACGCATCTTCGAGGGAAATTTCCCACCTCTCTGAGCTGGGAACTCGTCCAAATCAACTTATGTTGATCAGCCGCTCCTACTCTAGGTGTACTTTTCAGAATTTTGTGACGCTTCTACGTGATTTTGATTTTTACGCTTACTGAACCAGGCTGTGTGTGAGGTTAGGGTGCTTAGGTTACTGAGTCCCATAAACCAAAAGTTAGTTAATGAGGTCAAATACTCCCTAAGCCTTGGACCTAATACTTAAGCTTTTCATTTTCCTCAACCTCTTGAGGAATGTCTAGATCTTAATGGGTACTAAGAGTCTATCCAAGAATGCCTAAAGTTTGCGTTCTTACTAATCTCACCATGCACTTTTCATTTCTTTTCCTCAATAAGGTCTAGAACTTAGGTCAATTCCTTAGTTTCTTACTAATGACTATCACTCTTTTCTTTCATTTTTGCACTCCTTTTTCATTTTGTTTCTTTTCCTTATCCCACAAAATTTCCTTTCTCCTCTTATTCTTTTATTCTTTTTTTTTTTTGAATTTTTTTTTAATTTTTATGGTATTTTTGGCATATGTGAATTTTTTGTTTAAAACCTTTTTTTACAAGTTTTGCACTTTTATACCCCCCATGCCTAAGGTTTACAATGTCCTCATTGTGACTTAGGGGGTTTTTATTTATTTAGTTCATTCCTTAAGACAGATGTTTTGATGAGTGAATGGGTCAGGATGATTGTTGTGGACGATTTCTAATCTCAGATGCAAGCATCTGAGGTAGAGTCGGCTGTCTATAAGGGTGAACCTTAAGTGCACAAAGGTGTCAAAAAGGTTTTAGGTTTTCAAGGAAAATGACGGGCTGCCTCCCGTTAAGCGCTGAGTTTTACGCCATCGGCTGGGCGCAATAAGCTCAAGGGGAATGGAGGATATAAGATGATTCAGCCAAATCAGTAGAAGTTACATCAATGAATGGCTTCAGTCTCTGACTGTTCACGATGAAAGGTTCGGAATCGTGGCTGAGCGGACTGATTTCGATGGCTCCATTTCCAGAAACCTGTCGGACTAAGTATGGTTCGACCCACTTGGATCGCAACTTTCCAGGGAAAAGTTTGAGTCGGGCATCAAAGAGTAGGACCTTCTGACCAGGATGAAAGATCTTTCTCGAGATATGCTTGTCATGGAAGGCTTTAACCTGCTCCTTGTAGATTCGCGAGTTCTCATACGTGTCTAGTCATAATTCATCGATCTCGCTGATTTGAAGTTTTCTGTGGGTTCCAGCCTTCGAAAGATCTAGATTACAGTTCCGTACTGCCCAATAGGCTTTATGCTCCAGTTCGACGGGAAGGTGACACGGCTTCCCATACACCAATCTAAAGGGAGACATGCCTAATTGGGTTTTGTGGGCGGTCCTATAGGCCCACAAGGCTTCCGGAAGTCGGGACGACTAGTCCTTCCTGTCAGGCTGAACAGTGACCTGCAGGATTTTCTTGATCTCCTGATTTGACAGCTCAGCTAAACCATTAGTTTGGGGGTGGTAAGGAATAGAGATTCGGTGAGACACCCCGTATTTGGTCATCAGTGACCTAAACTGAGCGTTTGTGAAATGGGTCCCCCCATCAGAGATTATAGCACGAGGAATCCCGAACCTTGAGAAAATGTTTTGATGAATGAATTTAAGAATGATTTTGTGATCACAGGTTCGGGTTGGTATGGCTTCGATCCATTTGGACACGTAGTCCACAGCAAGCAGAATGTATTCGAAACCATCCGAAACAGGAAAGGGACCCATAAAATCAATCCCCCAAACATCAAAGATTTCGCATACGAGAATCGGCTGCAAAGGCATCATGTCGGGACGGCTCATGTTGCCCAAAGTCTGGCAACGACTGCATGCCTTGCAGTGACTGTATGCGTCTTTGAATAGCGTGGGCCAATAAAAGCCGCACTGGAGGACTTTTGATGTGGTTTTATGCCCAGAGACATGGCCACCGCATGCCTGGTCATGGCAGAAAGAGAGAATATTGTTGATTTCCTCTTCCAGGACACATCTCTGGATGACTTGATCAGCACCTATGCGAAAAAGGTACGGGTCTTTCCAGATGTAATACTTAGCATCAGAACGCAATTTGTATTTTTTGGCCTTCGGCCAATCAGACGGGATCTGATGAGATGCCAAGTAGTTTACTATATCAGCAAACCATGGAAGTCTAGTACCAATAGTTAGCAGGTGCTCATCAGGAAAATGTTCCGTGATGGGGCCGGAAGGGTTGATAATCTCAGAAGGAAGACGGGACAAATGGTCGGCTACCACATTCTGCCTTTCCGCCTTGTCATGAATCTCGAGATCGAATTCTTGTAACAGCAAGATCCATCGGATTAGTCGAGGCTTCGCGTCCTTCTTGGCAAGGAGATGCCTTACAGCCGTGTGATCCGAGTAGATGATGACGTGGGAACCCAGGAGATACGATTAGAATTTTTCAAGGGCAAATACTATGGCTAGCAACTCTTTCTCCGTAACCATGTAGTTACGCTAAGCCTCGTCAAGTGTCTTGCTAGCGTAGTAGATGACCACGGGTTTCCCGTCAACTTTCTGCCCCAGGACCGCTCCTACAGCGAAATCAGACGCGTCGCACATGATCTCAAAGGGTTGAGACTAGTCAGGGGATTGTAGGATAGGTGCATGGGTGACTCGGTCACGAAGGTTTTCAAAGGCTAGTGTGCATTCCTTGGAGATTTCAAAGGGTACATCCTTAGAGAGGAGAAGTCAAGGGGCACGTGATTTTCGAGAAATCAGGAATGAAACGACGGTAAAAATCGACGTGCCCCAGAAAAGGACGGATGTCCCTGATCGAGCTAGGCATAGGAAGGCAAGAGATCAGATCAACCTTAGCTCGATCCACTTGGATGCCCTTTTCCGAAATTAAATGTCTCAGGACAATTCCCTCAGGCACCATGAAATGGCTCTTTTCTCAGGAAAGAACCAAATTCACATCGATGCACCGCCTGAGTATCTGGACCAAGTGTTGGAGGCAATCGTCAAATGATGCTCCAAAAACTGAAAAGTCATCCATGAAGACTTCCAGATAGTCACCTTCCATATCTGAGAATATGGCAAGCATGCACCGCTGAAAAGTAGCGGGTGCATTGCAAAGACCGAAAGGCATCCTTCGGAATGCGTATGTTTCGAAGGGGCAGGTGAACGTGGTCTATTCTTGGTCCTCATGATGGATTGCCACTTGGTTGTAACCGGAGTACCCGTCAAGAAAGTAGAAGAACCTATTTCCCACTACTTTCTCGAGAATCTGATCAATGAAAGGTTGTGGGAAATGATCCTTCTTCGTGGAGGAATTGAGTCGACGGTAATCTATACAGACTCTCCACGAGTTGGCTAATCGGGTAGGAATGACTTCTCCGATTTCAGTCGTTATAGTGGTGAGTCCTGCCTTTTTAGGCACAACCTGAATTGGCCTCACCCAACGACTATCGGAGATTGGGTAGATGATCCCGGCATCTAACCACTTAATGATCTACCTCCTGCAGATTAGGGTTCAAACATCTCTGCATTTCACGAGAAGGTCGTGCGCCCTCTTCTGAATAAATATGATGAGTGCAATACGAGGGACTTATTCCAGTCAGATCATCAAGAGTCCACCTGATGGCTCTGCGATGTTGCTGGAGGACAACAATCAGACGGGATTCCTATTCGGGATTGAGGTTGGAATTGATAATCACAGGAAGGGTCTGATTAGAACCCAAAAAGATGTATTTCAAGTGAGCAGGAAGGGGCTTTAGTTCGAGGACGGGGTTATCAGCAGCGGCAGGTGGTTCAGAATAGACGTGAGGTTCAAGGGTAGGAGCTACTGGGTTGTCCAAATCTGGATTCGACTCCTCTGTTTGCGAGTCAAGATCTTTCTGCGGTTGATGAGGTATAATCAGGTCATTCTGGAAGTGTGTTTCATCAACCAAAGCCCTAATATCACAAATCTGTCCGATGACACTGCAATTGATTCCTTGTTGGGCCTTAAATATATCAATTTTCAGGGTTTGGTTCCCAAATTTGAGCTCTATTTGGCCCTCCTCACAACTAATGTTGGCTCTAGTAGTAGCTAAGAAAGGTCTCCCTAAAATGATTGGCGTATCCCTAGGGTTCTCAGGTGCATCCATGTCTAAGACTATAAAGTCTACAGGGAAGTAAAAATCTCGCACCCTCACAATAACATCCTCGAGAATTCCTTTTGGTGACTTTATAGATCGATCTACTAATTGTAATGTCACCTTAGTGGGTTTTAGCTCAGATTCTTCTAGATGGTCAAGTAAGGATGTGGGTATCAGATTTATGGAAGCACCCAAGTCTAGCAATGCTCTATCAAATTGGGTATCACCTATCTTGTAGGAAATCAGGGGAGTACCAGGATCTTTAACCTTGGGTGGGAGTCTGCTTAGGATTACAGAGCTGGCTTGTTCTGACAGAACAATTGGACTCCCACTCTTGGTTCGTGGCTTAAGCTGGGGTGTACACACATTCTTTAAGAATCGTGCGTAAGCCGGTACGTGGTGAATTGCATCCATCAAGGGGATGTTTATGTGGACCTGCTCAAAGAGCTTGACCAGGTCCTCCTCAGGTGCCACGGGCTTGGTAGTCTTCTTTCCCTTGGTCAAGGCCTCGGGAAACGGAATCTTGGTTGGTTCTTCAAGGATAGGTCCAGGTCTTTGATCTGGGACAGGGATAGGAATGTCCTGGATTACCGTCCTAGGCTTGGGATCACTACCAGGCTTGGCTTGGTTTGGATAAAGTGGATCTTTGGTTTCCTTACCACTATGGGTTGTCACGGAATTAAGTCCTGCCTGGTTTTAGTTGGGATTGGGTAAGATGGGTTGCTGCTGATAGCCCGCAAAAGAAGTGGAAGCCTCCATCCCGTCGGGTGAAGGAACAGAGGGAGCCTGATAAATCATATGGGCTTGGCCCGGGTTTGGGTTCATAACGCGCCGCTGGGTTGGCACGTTATTCGGGTTAGGAAGAGGTTGGGAAGGAAGAGTGCCCGGCTGGCGAGAATTTGCCAACTGGGCCAGTTGATTTCGGACCTCTGTAAGCTCGTCCGTGTATTGTTTTTGGATAGCCGCATTCGTTCTCTGAATGTCAGCCAAAGTCTGAAGGATAAGGGACATTTGATCCTGATTTGGCCCTGATGGATTAGTAGGGTTGGGCCGAGGCTGAGGTGGCTGGTACGGACGAGGGGGTTGTGGGCGGGGCTGAAAGGGTGGTCTTTGGGTTTGGGAATTTCCCGCCCACTCAAAGTTGGGATGGTTTCGCCATCCAGGGTATAGGTATTGGAGAATGGGTCATTCTGGATGGCGTTGAGGTCCTCGCAGGTCTGAGGAACCTCCAGAGAGTCAGAGAAAGGGGGAATGGAATTCCTCGGGCTGGTGTAGAAGGGATCGGATGGCCCTCCGATCCGAGAATCAGATGATGGATATGGATCCATCCCAGGAGAAGATCGATGGAGAATGTTTTGCACAGTCTCCCGCGTGGAAGGAAGCTATGCAAAAGAGCTATGCGCAGAGGTGGCTTGCTGCAGGTGCTGAGTCAGCTCATCCACCTTCTTTTCAATGATTGAGACCTTGTCCAATCGACTGGCCATTAATTCTAGGTTGACTGATGTGGACAGGCCCTGCGTCTCATGTGCTCCCCTAAGATTCGTCGATGCGCGGGTATTCGTCCTGTCGAATAATCCCATGGAGTCATTGTTGATGGAGTTCTCGCACATGTTTTCAAGAATCTCCCACACGGTGTCCTCATGTTGACCCATGATATTCCCTTCGCAGGTTGCATTGACGAAAAGACGGATGTCCTCACAGAGTCCCTGGTAAAAAGATTGGACTTGTTCCCATTTAGGAACTCCGTGATGGGGGTACTTTCTCATGAGATCCTGAAAGCGATCCCATGCCTCATGGAGAGGTTCCCCTGTTTGCTGAGTGAAGTGAGTAATCTGATGGCGCAAGGCATTGGTCCGACCAACGGGAAAGAACTTTTTCAAAAATTCGGGCTGAAGTTCTTCCCAAGTGTTGATTGGCTGGGTCTAGGTTTGATACCAATGAGCGGCCTTGTCCATAAGAGAGAAGGAGAACATCTTCATGAGAAGAATATCCCGATTTTGTGCATTTGACCCAAAATTTTGAGCCAGATGCTTTAGCTGTTTGATGTGCTGGAAGGGATCTTCGGAATTAAGCCCATGGAATTTAGGTATAGCATGAATCATATTGGGCTTCAATTCGGAATCAGGTCCACCAGTCGGGATTCTGACTCGAGGCTCAATGGCCACCGCAGTAGGATTATAATGGTCCCGCATCATAAGACGCTGCGGTGGGTGCATAAAGTTTTGGAAGAGGTCATTGAGTCGCTGGAGCTGGTGCTCCAGATTGTTTTCTTCCTCAACTAGCTGAGCCATGATGGGGGAAGAAAGAAGAGCTTGGTTCAGAATCAGATGAGAGAATAATGGGGTGGGGTTGCTGCGCAAACATGGGCGTCGAGGCTTGGCCTTGACGAGAGTGAATTCCTAAAGGAGGTCTTAAGGGTGGTCTTAAGGACCTCCTACCGTACATGCACTGTTGGAATAGATGAGTTTAGAAGGTGCTGGACCCAATCAAGACACCCAAAAATTGTTGGGTGACTACAGAGGTGCGGGGCAAATGGACCCCTTGATCAAAAAGATCGTCCACCTGAGAATTACCTGGGTAGTCAGAGAGGGTGAGTCCCGCGAAGACCCCTACACGGTAGAGCGTCCCCACGGGTTACAGGGTTTCCCCCACCCGACCTCTCTTGTCACTGTGGTTCCAGGTAGACCAGAATGGGGATCTTGACCTCTTAAGTCTACCTCTTTTACTTTAAGATCAAGGTGCTTAAGGTTCCACTTGAACTCTTAGGTATGTTTTTGTGAAAAAGGTGACCTAATTTGAAGGTTGGTTGACCCTAAGGGTCAACTTCACCTAGTGATTTTGAGAACTTATTAGGTCTTGTTTTTTTAGGGTTCAAGTGTTTAGAGAGCCAATTTGTTTAGGGTTTTTCTTAATAGGTATTTTCAACCAATGGCTTAGGCACACCTCTTTTTGGGGAGATCTTTTCTTTGTTAATAGGTGTGTCTCTAGAAACCCTAGATTTTCAATCCTTGGATTGGCTCTAGTTGGTCCATTTTAGTTGCCTCAAAATGTTAGTATCTAGGGCTCAATCAAGAAGGTTTTAGCCCTAGTTACCTTAGTTGGATGGATAGTTAAGCATGTGTCGAAATGAAAATTAGGCAACTCTGATGAATTACTATGTATGTTGCAAGTAGCCCTAAGTTGATTTTTCTTTTTGTGCCTTTTCAGATTTTAAGGGAGTTAAGAAAGGGCTAATGAAGATTACCTGGTTGTTGGAGTGTTTGTTGTGCGGCTGCTCTTCTCATTCTTTCACCTGCACATAGGAGAGAGAAAAAGATTAGCAATCTCTTAAAAGAAATTCAAAGCTTCTAGAATAGCCGTTGCTCCCCGGCAACGGCGCCAATGATAATGGCGAAGTTTGTGCTCGACAGAACCGTGGCTAGTCTTTGTTTGTTTTAGTGCTTATTACAGAAATATCGTTGTGGTATAGATACAATAGCTACGGTTGTCGTCGCCATTACAATTTTTACTCAGAAATATTTTTCCAGAGGTCGAACTCAGGGAGCTACTGGAATCTAGAAGTACAATGTTTCTTTATTACAAAAATAAGAGAGAGAGAGAGGGAGAAATAGATCTCTGTCTCTTGACTTTTTCTTCTTCTCTTCTTTCTCTCTTTGCTTGTCTTCTTCTTTTGTCTTCTTCTTCTTCTTTGGCCTTTTGCCTTGCTCGACTGCAGGGCTTCTTCTCCCTCTTCTTCTTCTTTGCTTTGTCTTCTATTTTCTTTGTATCTTCTTTCTTTCTTCTTATCTTTTCTCTTCAACTGCAGAACCTTCTCTTTTCTTTTTCTCCTTCGCTTCTTTCTCTTCTTTGGAGCTTCATCCGCCGTCTGATATCTCAGTCAGACGGCTTAAACAGTGGTCTGCTACAGTGCTTCCCCTCTCTTCCTTTGCTGCTTCTCCTTCTTCTTCCTTGGCCTTCTACCTTACTTAGCTGCAAGGCTTCTTCTTCTTCTGCTCCTCTTCTTCTTCTTCTTGCGGCCAAGTGTGAATCTTCTTCCCTCGCACCCTGTTCCTGCACAAGGCAAAACCTAACCTTTCCCTCTACCCGCGCATCTCTCTCTCTCTCTGAGAACCGCTCATAGGAAGCTCTCCCAGAGCCAGGTTATCGGGTCGAGTAGCGTACCCGGGACCAGGCGTACCGACGTGTATGGTACGCGAGGAGTGCGCAGGTGGTGTCGGGTCGGGTTCGCCGGATTCGCGTGGTGAACTCGTGGACCAGGCGGGTGAGTGGGGTGCGGGACCTCACCCCGTGTGTCTCGAGGCGCTTAAGAGAAAACACAAAATCAATTTAAGTCGGTGCGGTGTTTCGAAATCCCACGATGTGGGACTAAACTCTGTCCCTTGCTCGTGCGCACCCGCAGGAGAGCCATGACCTAGCCTCAGCAGCTGCGTCCTCGCCTCTCTTCGCAGACCTGCTCGTCGCCTTCGCCCAAGTCCCTGCAGCTCGGCTCAGCTGGGATCCTGCTGCTGCAGGGCCTGGAGCTCGTGTAGAAGCTCCTTCAGTCGTTGTCAATGGCGGCTGGGGCTCCGACCCTGTCAGACAGAAACATGGCCTCTTGGCCTAATCAGACTGCAGGGTGACCTTCGCCGTGGCACGGCGAAGGTGATGCAGGGTGTAGCAAGTTGTGGGACGGTGTCTGGCGGTGGGGCTATGTCGAACTGCGACCGGAAAAATGGGTCTGATTGGGGGAGTGTTGTGGGGGTGTGGAGTGGAAGTGGAGGGGCGGAAGTGGTTCAGTGTGATGAGGCGGAGGTTTTGGGTCGGTCGGCGAGTCGTGTGGAGTGGTGGAATGATGGGGGCGACTCGCCGGAGAGTGGCCGGAGATGGAGAAGGTGAGGGCGATCAGGCACGGTCGAGGGGTAGTTGAACAAATTGAGTTGGGGAAAAGAAAGAGGGGAGGAAGGGAGATAACTGTTACCAACTTATAGGGACAAGGGGGCCGGAGCAGGGCGGCAGTCGTACCGACTATCGCCGGAGAAGAAATACCCAGAGGGGGAGGGGGGCGGCAAGGAAGAGAGTAGGAGGGCGCGTGCTGGGTACGGCGTGATGCGGGAAGAGCAGGCAAAGGTGGCTTTACTGCTGGTATTACAGCAGAGCGACGAGACGGAGGAGGAGGAGTCGCCGGAGCTGGTGGGTTTCGTCGGAGTGGGAAGAGAGGAATGGTAGGGGTTTTCTCCGTCAGGACCGAGCTATCAGAATCGGCTGGCGACGCCGGTCCTTATAAAGGCTGTGGCGGAGGGGTGGGCGCAGGGAGGCGACGTGCCTCCCTCGCTGGAGAATGGCCGGGATTTTGACCCATACTTTCCACGCGTTCGCACGGAAGGTGTGGGCGAGGTCAGAAGGGATGGCGGTGTCCCTGCGACAGCAGACGTCGCAGGGAACACCGGGTTCAACCTGTAGGACGCCTCCCTCACCCTGTGCGGCGCCATGCTCCGCGCAAAGTCACCGGAGCATGGCGCTGTGTAGAGACTTGCAGGAGGGACCTGTATGCAAAGAATGACGAAGAATCTAGGGGCCAAAATGCAAGGGTTTCGAAAGTTGAGGGTCAAAAAGTAATAGATGAGGACCAAATTGCGAAGTCGGTCAAGAAGGTCTCTTCTTAGGCTCAAGTTTTTATGCATCACTAAATGGGACTTAAGGATTCTAATGGTGAATTTTATTTCTAGGTCAGACCTTGTTTGACCAGCCAATTTACGTAAAAATCCAAATTAAATCATTAATTGGGCATGGTTCTCAATGTAGGTCAAAATGGGTTCCCAAGGCCAAATTGAAGGTTCTAAACCCTAGAGATTATTTTTCTATGAATTTTAGAGGGTTTAGTCGATTTTTACCCTACCACGAACCTCTTGAATTGAGGTGGGTTTGTTTTAGGGTTACAGAATGTCATTTAATTCCTTGGAGTTGCTGTAACCCTTGTTGGATCATATCATCCCACTTTCCTTCTTATTAGGTTCGCTTGACCTATGTTTGGACCCTGAGTTACCCTGTTTACAGATTGTGTTGGTGAAATTCATTTTTACCCCTTATGACTTATTTTCTTGTTAAACTCAGAATTCTCTGAGTCAAGCCTTTCTTTGAGTTATGTAGGAGCTTTTTCTCGCATATTTAGGTTAAATTGTGCTAGTTAGGGTTCATGATGAGGTTCTCATTAAGAAGTCCTCTGTGGGACCACGAGACGGTCACTGTGCTGGACGTGGGGGAGGGGGTGTCCCTCCACTGCCCCCACCTTCGTCCGGCACTTCCGAGCACGAGGCCTCCTTATCTGGAGGCGTACCAGCTTCTCCACTTCAGCGCCATTACGAGCTTTTCGGACAGTTCCGGAAGCTGAAGCCCCCCTCCTTCAAGGGGGATGAGGACCCGACCGAGGCGGAGGACTGGCTCGAGCAGATTGAGAAGGTGTTTGACTCCCTTCGCCCCCTTGTGGAGTGCTGCGTGGTCTTTGCCACGTACCAGTTGGAGAGCGTGGCACACAGGTGGTGGAGGGTAGTCAGAGGTTAGGAGAGGGCCGAGCTGACTTGGGACCAGTTTATCACCCTCTTCTACGAGCAGTACTTCCCTCAGACGTGGCAGGACCAGAGGAGGTGAGAGTTCCACACTCTCCGCCAGGGGACGATGGCCATGAGCACGTACTGCATGCGTTTTCTGGAGCTATCTCATTTCGTCGTGATAGAAGTGGCTACCGAGGAGGAGTGCCTTTAGAGGTTCACCGAGGGGCTCCAGCCTGCTATTCGGGGGTATGTCAAACCCTTGAAGCTGCCTACATTCTCGAGGGTAGTGGAGGCAGCCATGATGTATGAGGAGACCAACTCATCCACACGTGACACTGACAGCGGGCGAAAGAGGCCCTACCAGCCAGACTTCTCACAGGGCCGACGAGAGAGGAGGCACGTGGCACCCGCAGGAGAGCCGTCACGTTTTGCGGGGCCATCTATGGCCTTTGGGTGCCCCCGATAGGGGCCAACCGCCAACACCGGACCCCCGCCCAGCCGTCAGTAGGGACCCACTGAGGGCAGGAGTCAAGTCCCCCTTTGCAACCAGTGTGGCAAACCGAGCCACATCAGGAGGGATTGCCTGTCTAGGGCTGGAGGTCAGCAGATGCTCCCCGCGCCAAGCACTGGAGGACGAGTAAGAGGCCACGGATTCCAGGCGCAAGGAGGAGGACAGCAGTCGAGGGGTGGGTACCGGCCAGGGGTTACCCGTCCAACATAGAGTGTGGCTGCTTTGTCCGCACCTAGGGATGAGGGGCATATCAACGCCTTGACACATAGGGATGCCAGAGCTTCAGGATCAGTGGTGGCAGGTATGGTTACAGTTTCTGGCAGATTAGTTTACACGCTTTTCGATTCCGACGCCATGCACTCGTTTGTTGCTGCTAGTTTTGCTGTTAGTTTGGGGCAGGACTATGTGTTGTTAGAGGATCTGATTGTGATTAGAGGTCCAGGTGGTCAGCTGTTTGTAGCTGAGGAGGTTTACACAGGTTGTGAGGTTAGTGTTGGGGGACACAGCCTTCCCGCTGACTTGATTGTGATACAGATGGAGGACTTTGGCGTGATTTTGGGGATGGACTGGCTGTCCGCTTACCATGCCTTGGTGGACTATTTTGAGGGGAAGATCATCTTCTCCATACCAGAGTTTCCCTCTTTCGAGTTTCACGGGCAGCCAGTGGACGGAAGCTTCAGGTGCATTTCTGCACTTCGGGCGGGGAGACTTTTGGGCCAGGGGTGTGAGGGCTTCCTGGCTTGTGTGGTGGCAGAGCCCATCCCTGTGGCAGACCTTCAGAGTATCCCGGTGGTCAGAGAGTACCCCGACGTATTCCCAGATGAGTTGCCAGGACTACCACCCAAGCATGAGATAGAGTTTGAGATCTCACTGGTACCGGGGACCAGCCCCATTTCTACAGCGCCTTACAGGATGGCACCACTTGAGCTGCGAGAGCTCAAGTCCCAATTGCAGGACCTTCTGGAGAAAGGCTTTGTGAGACCTAGTGCGTTTCCGTGGGGAGCCTCGATATTGTTCATGAAGAAGGATGGTACCCTATGCCTTTGTGTGGACTACAAACAACTGAATAGGGTTACCATCAAGAACAAATATCCGCTGTCGAGGATTGACGACTTGTTTGACTAGCTAGAGGTGCCACGGTATTCTCCAAGATAGACTTGAGGTCTGAGTACCACCAGTTGAGGATCAAGGAGGCAGACGTCTCCAAGATAGCTTTCCGCACCCGGTACGGACACTACGAGTTTTTGGTCATGCCATTTGGGCTGACTAACGCCCCTGCTACCTTCATGGATTTGATGAACCGGGTGTTCAGACCGTACTTGGACCAGTTTGTGGCGGTATTTATTGATGATGTGCTCATCTACTCTCGAGATCAGGCGCAACACGGACAGCACTTACGGATGGTTTTGGACACACTGAGGCGACGTAGGCTGTACGCTAAATACAGCAAGTGTGAGTTCTAGTTGAGGGAGGTGACCTTCTTGGGTCATGTGATCTCCGAGGATGGCTTGGCTGTGGACCCAGCCTAGGTTGAGGCAGTGCTCAGGTGGGAGAGACCGTGTACAGTTACAGAGATCCATAGTTTCTTGGGACTGGTAGGCTACTACAGGTGGTTTATTAGGGGCTTCTCGCAGATTGCACATCCTATGACACGGCTGACCCAGAAGGACATGCCCTTTTCTTGGACAGACGCTTGTGAGGTATGTTTTCAGGAGCTGAAGGAGAGGTTGACTTCGGCTCCCGTGCTCACCATTCTGGACAGTAGTGGCGGGTTCGTTGTGTACACGGATGCCTCTTTGCAGGGGTTAGGGGGTGTGCTCATGCAGATGGGTCACGTTGTCGCTTACGCTTCGCGGCAACTGAAGCCCCATGAGCATAGCTACCTTACCCACGACCTGGAGCTGGCAGCTGTCGTCTTCGCGCTGAAGACTTGGAGGCACTACTTCTACGGTGAGACCTTTGAGATTTTCACAGATCATAAGAGCCTCAGATACTTGTTCGATCAGAAGGAGCTCAACATGAGATAGAGATGTTGGTTAGAGCTCTTGAAGGACTATGACTGCAGCATATCCTACCATCCGAGGAAGGCTAATGTGGTGGTTGATGCCTTGAGCCGGAAGGTGCCCGCCCACTTGGCCAGTTTACAGGCGTAGAGTTGTAGTGGGTTGGACCTGTTGATGCATGCGTTTCACTCAACTCAGTAATTAAGTTAATTTTACTTAATTAAGAGTAGAAGAAATCACTTAGGTTAACTCGAAGTAGTGTCGATTGTGTAGTATAGGGTCGAATTAACCTAACATTTTGGAAATTTTTTCTGGTTGAGTCCAGGTATTTCACTGGGAGGCATAATAATTTTCTCCAAATTCACCAATTTTCTTTTATCTCTTTAAGTTTAGGAGGTATAACTAGTTTCATTTTAAAAACATGAATTTTATCAAAATATTTAATTATAAAGGATATACAAAATTCCATATGCAAACATATTTACTCAAAATATTGTACTTTATTAACAAGTAAACATGCTAGTTTTTCAATTTTATTTCATTCTAAGAAATTAATGCAATTAAAAGTATTATATTAAAACATGCCTTTTTACAATTAAGAACAAAAAGTAATTATGCAAGAAAAATTCATTTATTTTCATCAACAAAGTATTGATGCCTTTTTATTTTCTTCAACCTCTCATCTTCTTCTTTCTTTCTTTCTTTCTTCGTTCTCTCTTTTATTTTCTTCTCTCGAGCTCTCTTTCTTCTTACCTTTCTTGTGTTGTTCCTGCCTTCTTATCCTCCTTCTCTTCTTCTTTTTCCCTTTAATCTTCTCCTGCCTTCTCTTCTTCCCTAAGTTTTCTCCTTAACACTCCTTAGCACCTGTGCCTTATTTTTTAGCACTTAGCATCCTTCAGTGGCTTCTCTTTTCCTTAAGCTTTCAGCTGAACCGGGTTTTTTTTACTTTTTTAACCAAAAGTTTCTTTTATTTGCGGCGAGGTCCTTTCGAGAATACATAGCACCCTGAGACCAAGGTGGGACCAGACCTTACTCGGTCCTCGCCTAATCTCAGTTAGGTTCGTTTCGGTTCATTTGTTAATCGGTTCACAGTCTCGAGCCACGTCGGCTCAACCCAGCCTCCCAGGCCACACTTGCCCTCCCAGGGCACAACCACATTCGCACGCCCCCAAGGGCGCACACCCGCAGGCATAAGCTTGCACACATAGACATGTAATGCTTAGATCAGATCAGAAGGAATCAGAACCGGTGCGCCGAGCGCTGACGACTGCATAGCCAAGGGAACAAATTGGTTTTATCCCCAGGCGTGCGCTCATGAATAACCAAGGTGGGACTATCCTACCCCTTCCAGACCTGAATTCAAACGTTCATAACTTTCTACCCATAGCTCCAAATTGAATGATTTCAAGTTTGTTGGAAAGCTCTAAGGGTAATCTACACAATTTCAGGGTCAATTTAATGTTTTAATGATGTTTTGCTCTTCAATTTAAAAGATGAAATCAGGGGTTCCTACGGGTTTTAAAAGCCTGGAAAGTGAAATTAAAGTTAGGAGAGTCTTTAGATGGACTTCTCTCTTCTATTAAAAGGT
The DNA here is from genome assembly GCA_037157565.1 of Thalassia testudinum. Lineage (NCBI taxonomy): Eukaryota > Viridiplantae > Streptophyta > Magnoliopsida > Alismatales > Hydrocharitaceae > Thalassia > Thalassia testudinum. Next base: position 179,418,236 of record JAZHRO010000036.1, on the reverse strand, counting down.
CTGTACATGTTTTATAAGTAATTCCGCTTCTGTTAGAATAGGTTTTAAGTTCTTAAGACCTTCAGAACATGCAGAGAAGCTCTTCACTTCTCTGAAAGCTTTAGAGTTTGATTTTCAGACATCAATAAGTGCAACAGACACTTTAAAGTGTTCCTAATCTCTTTAGATTAATTCTAAGGGTTATAATAGATCAATCTGGGCAGGATTTAAGTTCAAATTTCATCAGAATAGTACTCCTGTTGGTTTGGGTTCGAAAGTAACCTAAATTGGCAGAAACTAAATTCTCACACATTCATTCATCTGAGCTTACTTTAATCACTTTCAAATCATCAAATAAGATCCCAGAAATAGTTTTCACATCTCAATTCCTCAATTCAAGCTTAGAACTCCATTATCAAACTCATGTTTGACTGTGGAAGCTCGAAAATTTGACTTTCTGTTCAAAGCTTCCTCCCAAGAAATTAATGCCTAAAATAGAGTCTTCTCATCATCTAGAACTTATTCAGATCTTCAGAAAGTTGTTTCAACCTTAATTCCTAGGGTTTTAGGCTCGCCGCCTGAACTGAAATAGGTGTTTGTTCGACAGAGTCATGGAAAGATTGCTACATTGTTTTGAGGGTTAAAATAGCTTCAGTGCATCTCACTGAAGCTTCTGAGCTCCTTAAATGCTTCTCAAATCCTTCCTAACAGACTTCTCCAACTCATCGGAGTTGGGGAAGATGAAGTCAAATCTATAGCTCCAGTGGTTAAATCCTTAAATAAATTTCTTTAAAACAATCAGTAATCCTTATTAAACTATTCTGGAGCTACTTAGCAAGTTCTAGAGGCTGCAACACAACTTTGGCTCGCCAGAGCTCCGGTGAGTCCAGAAAATGTAGAATTGTATGTACAGATTGACAAAATTATCCATTTTTAATCCAAAAATGATCCTGAGGTTGCAAGGAACCTCATTATCACTTTAAATTCTTCATTTGTTCATTAAAATGTAAGATTTGACAGTAAGTTTATTTCCTTAAAAATTTGAGTGATTAAAGCTCAGGACTTGATTTAACCACTCGATTGAGAGGTTAAATCAAGTCAACAGATGTTATTATTCATAAATATGTATTTAATTTATAGTTTGAACTATTCTTGAGCTGCCATGGACAGCGAGCTCAGGAACTAAATTAAGATTGGGTGTTTAATTATAGATGATAATAATAGGTATTATAATGTCGATTAGGGTTCATTAGTGGTGATAGGTGATGAAAGAACCCAGTGAAGGTGAAATTAAATCAACTACTGTCACCATGGATAGTGATAATAGTTGGAGAAGGTGAGATTTGAATTAGGCGTTTAGGTGATTTAATTAAACGATTAAGTGAATTAGAAGTGAACATGGAAGATATAGGAAGGCGAACAATGAGTTAAAAGACAAGATTGAAGTCTCTGGCGAGCTCAAGGAACTCGTCAGAGTCGGAGGAGATGAAGCTAAATTCTGAAATTACTCTAACCTAACTAACTAAACTAACTAACTAAGCTAGCCTACTCCTACTCCTACTCCTAATCTACTGTTACCTGGACGAAGGGGTCAATAGGGTTCCACCGAAGGTTCATAGCAGACAACGAAATCAGAGAGTGGAAGAAAGATCTCCGGGGGGTGGATTTGAGGTGGAGCGGAGGAATACTTGGGTCGGCGCCTTTGTCAGAGGTGCGGAAGACCACAGCGGATCTCCTCGGCTGATTAAGATGGACGGAGGAAGTCGGAAGATGGAATGGGAAATTGCCAGAGTTTTGGACGAATAGCCTATCAAAGTCGGCTACAGTGTTAGAAGAGGGAAGGGAACCAACTTCAATAAAATTAGAGGTGTGAGGGGGTATTTATAGCAGTTTGCAGCGAAGAAAGTGGCGGGGTCTGGCCGAAGAAGGAGCTCGAGGAGCTTAACCTCCGTCGTCGTCTCTGACGACGGTGAGGTTATCTCCCACTAAAAAATAGGATTCTCGGTTAATCCAGACCGATGGATCAAGTGAAAGTGGTGAGTGCAAGCTGCAAGAGCTTGGGCAAAGAGGAATGATGTCGGCAGGGCGGTAATCGCGCGGTGGGATGACTCTCTGCTGCCAGCCGTTCATTCGGCTGGAGAAGAAGAAGAAGAAGACGAAGAGGGACATAAAAGTAATAAAACTTAAGGACCTGTGTGAGAAATAAGAACCCGACTGTAATGAAAAGTAAGGACTAAAATGTAAACCCAGGTTTTGAATGTTTATTTTAGTTTAGATCTTTTTCAACTTTTTATATATGTTAGTAAATAAGGTAAATATTATGTTTACACCTTGAATTTACATTTTTGACCTTTTTAGGTTAATTTATTAAATTAGGTAAAATCACTTAAGTTATTACATACTTAGGTATACATTATATTTAAGTTACTTATCTTATTAATTAAGGGAATGATTAATAGGATTTCGAGTCCAATTATTATCTAAATTATTAATAATGTTAACTGAATGATAAAATGTCATTTTTAACTTATTTTAAGGTCCTTAACTAAATATCCCTTATTCTATAATTAACCCTTATATATTCATAACCCTAGCTAATTAACTAGGAAGACTAGTTAATTAGGGGTAATTAGAGATCATGATGAGTGTCTCATCACCCGTTGCTTACAGGCTTGCCATTCCTCCCCAACTTTCTGGTGTGCATGACATATTCCACGTGTCCAACCTCAGGAAGTACGTCGCCAATCCCAGTCACGTTCTGAGCCATGAGAGCGTCGAGATAGGTGACGACCTGACCTACCTACAGCAGCCAGTGCAGATACTCGATAGAGCCATCCGGAGTCTGAGACGGAAGCAGGTACCCTGGTGAAAGTCTTGTGGAGGAACCAGCAGTACGAGGAGGCTACCTGGGAGCTTGAGGCGGCGATGCGGGAGCGGTACTTGGAGCTCTTTGAGGGTACGTCTTTTCGGACTGGCTTTGGTCCTCTTTGAGTTTGTTATGCCTATGTTGTTCTTTTTTTGCACCCTAGTTAGCGCAAGTTTCGGGGACGAAACTTCCTTTGAGTTTGTTATGTTGTTAAAACCCGTGCCATCAAGGCTCTTTAAGATGTCTGACACTTGGGTCAGTCGTTTGGTCAGACGTCTGGACGCCTTCCTAGATGTCTGGAAATCAATTTTTGTGTGTGTATGACCACGAGTCTGCGCACGTGCCGTGCACAGACTGAGCCTAGCTACCTTCTTCTCTTTCTTCTTCCCTCGTCGACTTGCAAAGCCTCCCCCCCCCCCCCCCCACGCCTACATATATCCCTCCTCTCCCTCACGCCACCCCACATCCATCCATCCACCTTCTTCCTCCTGCGAGAGAGAGAGTGAGAGCAGTGAGCTACTACCAAGTGCAGCGGTGGAGAGGAGAGGGGTAGCGAGAGAAGGGAAGAGAGGAGAGTACACTAGTTGTGAGGGAGCTCGCCGGAGAGGCTCGCGGCCGGTCAGGCGTGCGCGAGGCGAAGTGTTGTGTTGGGGAAGTCCTCATCGACACTGCTGCAGCTAGAGCAGCGGACGAGCGGCTGCGCGGCATGGTCATGCGCAGTAGGAAGAAGACGAAGGAGGTTTCGATTCTGGGATTTTTCCCAGAATCAAACGTCTGGACCTACATCCAGACGACGCGGACGACGTCTGGAGGAAGCTCCAGATGACTGAGAGGTACGTACTCCGCCCTTTGCTTCCCTTTAAGGATACGGCCATGCCGGTCGTTCCACTGAGGCTCTGTTGAGTGCCGTGTTAAGAGATTCTGTGTGCGCGTGCAGGATTCGCTTCGGGAAGGCGTGGGACATGCCCTCCCATGCGGTTCAGACATCTAGACAACTCACCAGACGGCGGAGAGCGTCTCCAGATGTCCGGAGAGGTGGTTAGACGTTTGGAACTAGGTCCCGACAGTTCAGCAGCATCTCTGGACATTTGAGGAGCAACGCAGAGTGAGGTTTGGATCCAGACCCCTTTTAAGACGTCTGAAAGATGTTCCAGACATCTAATTTGAGTCAGAGTTGTCGTTTTTGACCCGTTTAGGATCCGTTTGAGGTCTGATTTCCGCATTTAAGATTCCATTCTTCTTCGTATAAGCTCCTCTACTTGTTGGAATGCTTTTTATCATGTTATGAGTGGTTTCTTGTGGTTGATCCTTGTGTTAGGACCTCGTTCCATTGTGGATTTAGGGGTTGCGGAGGCACGTGGACCTACCGATCAAGCCCGCATTACTTCCGGTTCTGCAGGTAGAGTGGCTTCCCTTAGTTAATTACAAACATAAATGCATATCTGGAATAAATGATAGATCCTAGGGTATGACATGAATCCTATGACCAGAAACACTAGATTGAATGATAGATCCTAGGGTATGGCATGAATCCTAAGACTAGAAACACTGGAACGCTTGTATTGAATGCCTGAATTGCAGTCTTGGATGCATAATAATAATTGCCTGTAATTGGATAACAGTTTCCTGTGAAATGTAGAGTACTGTTGTTAGTAATTGCTACATGTAATTCCTATTATTGAAGTTAAATACGATCTGCTTGTATATAAATTGGAAAAGAAAGATTGAATGTTGGAAACACATGCTATATGCAAATAAACCTGAATAATGAAACCTAGTATGGCTTGGCCTGAGAAACATGAGCATGAATCCTACGGGGAATTAGGAGTAGAGCTCCTGGAAATAAATAGAATGGAACTTGAGAAGTGAATGGGAAAGTGTGTTGTCTCTTGGGTATGTGGTACCAAGGGGAGCACATATTACCTCTTAGTGCAGAGCAGAGCTAGCCGCCCTAGGGTTGGGACCCGGGGTTAGGATTGGCCACTTTGTATCGACTTTTTGGCCCTCGTGTACATAGTACCGGGGAGAGCTACTAGCGTAGGGAGAGAGATAGCCACCCCACAGGGCCTGGGGTTCAGCTAGCCCTCCTACACCGACTTGTTAGGTCCATTGGGTAAACCAGGGCAGTCAGGCGAGGGTGCACGGACTGTGGAGGGGCGAGACCCCTGTTTGGTTATTGTGGAGGGGCTAGATCCCTGTTAGTGAGAGGGCTCTGCCCTATATTGGTTCCGTGCTGTGCTTTGGGTGCACCCGTTAACGAAAACGATTGATCGCGTGCCAGTGCGGGGTAGCTACCCATGCGTTTATCGCGCGTGTTGTAGTCACCATTACGTCTGTCAGTGACCTTGGGGTGGTTGACTGAGGGTAGGACCACCACGGGGGACTCTCCCGGCCAGGAGAGCACCACGTGCAACTTCTACTTTTCGGAAAAGACTGCAATCAAGATCGTTCCCACAAGGAACATTCGAGATCAAGAGAAAGACCTGATAAATAAACCAAGTGATGAAAGAAAAGGTAAATAGATAAATAAAGAAAGAAATTAAAAACAACAGCTACCTGTCCACCTTTATTATTTTTCTTAGCTAGCTAGTTGCCACTCTACTCAGCGTTTGCTAACGTGTTGTACTCATAACCTTTTTCTGGTCCAGGTGTTGAGCAGCTAGAGGCTACAACTGCAAAGGGTGATGGGCCCAGTACAGCCCAGTATTTGTACTTTTCTTTGTTGTACCCGTTCCGTTGTAGTGAGTAATTTGTTACTTCTATACCCTTTCATTGTAACTTTATATTCCTGTACTCGTTTAAATTCTCTACTGTTGTGGTGGTGTGTACTGTAGTAGTTTACTTCTTTACTGCTGCACTTTTGTTACTTTTCGTTGCTTGCATGGTGAATGTGGTTTATTTTACTGCTTTTTGGTTACTCTCTCGTTGGACGACTGGGTCTTGGGATCAGTCGAGTCGGTCCGATTCTCGTGTCCTGTAGGGATTCAGGAACTGGGTTGTAACACGACCTGACCTACCCCGAGAGACCAGTGCATATACTAGGCAGAGCCGTCCAGAGTCTGAGACAGAAGCAGGTACCACTGGTGAAGGTCCTATGGAGAAGGCAGCGATACGAGAAGGCGACCTGGGAGCCTGAGGCGGTGATGCGAGAGCGGTATCTGGAGCATTTTGAGGGTACGTCTTTTCGGACCTACTTCGGTCCTCTTTAAGTTTGTTATGCGTTTTTGTTCCTTTATCCACACCCTAGCTAGTTCAAGTTTCGGGGATGAAACTTCCTTTAAGTTTGTTATGATGTAATGACCCGTCACACTTTTAACCTTTTAAAACATCTGGAGTCTCAGTTAGACGTCTGTCCAGACGTTTGGACCCTTTCTCGGACATCAGAAAATGAAATTTTTGTACGCACACTGTGCTCTGCGCGCGGGCGGTGCGCAAAACCTTCTTCTTCTCTCTCTCCCTTCCTTCCTTCCGCAAACCCTAAACCCTCCACGCCATCTATATAAAACCCCCCTCCTCTCCTATCCACTCCACGCACCTCCACCACCACCTTCAGAGCTGTGCAGGAGCGGCGAGAGGAGGCGAGAGAGGGGGAGAAGGATGAGAGTGCAGGATGAGGAGGAGGAGGTCGAGGTCAGAGAGCTTCGGTGGAAGCTCAGCGGAGCTCGCATGGCCACCGCGAGCGTGTGCGGGAGAAGGAGAGAACTCGGGGAGGCAGCCTCTCGACCATCTGCAGCGGCTGGAGCTACGGCGGCGCGAGGCAGAGCGCAGCGGAAAGTGCTGGGAGGAGGTCCTGATACGGGAAGATTTCCAGTATCAGACGTCTGAAGTGGAGTCCAAATGGCTGACGGAGCACCTGGACGTCTGGAGTTAAGGCTAGACGTCTGAAAGCTCATTTATCACGAAGGTATGTAATCTCCCTACTCCATGCATACCGCAGTGCAGGGATATGTGTCGGTTGACCGTGCCTGCGTTGTCGTACGCAGGTGCAGCCTTGGGAAGGAGCATGGACGTCTCACTTTTGGACATCTGATCAGATCACCAGACGTCCAGAGGTGCATCTAGACGACCGAAGGCATCGACCGACGTCTGGAACTACCTTCAGATGATCGCAGAGAAGGTCTGGACATTTGAGGACACCGCAAGGACTTAACGTAAGGTTCTGGTACCTTTTAAGACGTCTGGACTCGTTCCCAGACATTTGATTTTGAGTAGTAGGCACTTTTTTGACCCATTTGGGGTCCAATCGAAGTCCGTTTTATGCAAACGGAATACCTGTACTTTCCTCATGAACTCCTCTACGTACTAGAGTCCTTTGTATACTGTTCTGAACTATCCATTTGTGATATATTCCCTGCCATAGGGTTTCAGCCTACTGCATGTTTGGGGCTCGCAGAGATGCTTGGGTCTGCGGTTCGAGCCCCCATTACTCCCAAATTGCCTGGTAGAGTGGTTTAATTCTATTAATAATATTTAATAAGAATGTACTTGTGGAAATAACCGAATGGAACCCTAGGATTTGGCATGAATCCTAGGATAGAGGAATGAATGAACCGTTGGAACTGTATGATGTATTTGTATGCATGATTGAGTTAGATTGCTAGCAATTGCCTGTAATATAGTTGTGAGCTGCCTGTAATTAATGAACAATTACCTGTGAAATCATCAGTTGCATGTATCGAATTATAGAAACACGAGCTGCCTGTATATGGATGAGAAATGAATTGTGAATGGTGAAATCTAGATTGGAATAAATGGGGTGAACATGAGCGTGAACCCTACGGGGAATTAGGAGTCGAACTCCTTTGGTTAAATGGAAACCTGGAATGTAGACGGGGAGTGTGCTGGCCCTTGAGCACATGGTATCAAGGAGAGCAACTTGGTGTGAAAAATCGTGTGATTTGTAATTAGGGTTTTTAACGTCGCTGTAACATGCGAAATTGCATACGCTTTTAAAATTTATAACCTAGATAGTGCGGTATCTAGGGTCGTCCAAGGAGGCAAAATGTTTGCAAAATTAAATCCCTTGCTTGGAAATCGAACTCAACTTTCTTTTTGGTGTTTTATATATATGATTTTTATAGGTTTTGAAATAACAGCAATACGAATTTTGTTGATAGCGGGAAAACAACTAATACCTAATTCAATAAAGCTAACCTAAGGTGACAGATAGAGCCTCTCCCTAAGCACGTGAAGGCCTAGAATAATTAGGGAGAGGGAGTGAAACAAATGCTAGGCAAAAATTGTAAAAATCTATGCAACAAAAATTGAAAGAAGGCAATTTGAATTAAAGCAAAATTGTTTACACAAAACCTATAGAGGAATGCTTCTACTCTACTTGAAAATACAAGAAAAAAAACAAAAATGCTCTAGATAGATGGTGAAAAAGAGGGCTTCTTTCTCCAAGCCAAGTAGCTCCTTGACTTGAAAAGACAACTCCTCCTTCTTGAGATGCTCCTCCAAATGATGTCCTCTAAGGTGGTAGCTCCCACCTTTAATTCTCCTCCAAGGGTGGGTGTGAACCACCCTTCTTCTCTCTGCCTGGCCATCCTCCTAGTGGGGGAGTGCTCCTCCTCCTTGGCGTGGCACAAGGGAGAAGAAAAAGAGGAAGAAGGCACCAAGGGGGTGGGTAGAATGCCCCCTTAATCTTCTTCTCTTCCTCTTCCTCCTTGGCGGTGGATATGGTGGTTATAGGGTGGAATTATACTAAAGGGAGGATGCCCCAAAATGGTGGTAGGTGATGGGTTTATATAGAGTAGGAAGGGGGCATAGGTGGCTCTTGGAATGGATGTCTAGGATAGGATATGGGGGGTAGTTGGGGATCCTAGGGCTAAGGATGAATGGCACCACCTAAGCGATGCTTAGGGGGGGTAGTTATGGCTTTGGTGCCCTTTAGAATTGGTGCCAAAATGGGCCTTCTAGAAGGCTATTAGGTGGCGCCACCTTAGGGTTCTAGAAGGGGGGTATGTGGATGGCTAGGATGGGTTATGTGGGTAGGTGTAGGGTGGATAAAAGGGCTGAAAGTTGGCGCCAAAAGGTGTGTGGTTAGGGTTACTTTTGGCACCAACTTTTGGTGTCTTTTGGTGGTTAGTTGAGGGGTGAAAGGTGGTGAAGTGGTGGCACCAACTTGGAGTAGGATAGCTAACTTAGGTGAGCTTAGGTAGGGCTTTAGTTAGTGGAGCTAGCTAGGGTTGAGTTGAAGGTGGTGGATGGCCAAGGAGCTGGTTGCTAGCTAAGCTAAGCTAAGCTAAGCTAGCTTAGCTAGCTATGGAGTAGAGGAGTAGGCATGTGGAGCTTAGGGTTTGAGGAGAGGAGCTAGACAGAAGAGGTTTAGAGCTGAACTGGAGCTGGCAGCTACTGAAGAGGGTTGCATGGAGCTACTCTAGTTGGCTTAGCTTGCTAGTTCTTTGCTAGCTGCTAAGCCAAGCTAAAGTGAGCTGGCTTCTACCATAAGGAGCTGAGGTGAGCTGGGTCTGGTGCTCCCAGGGAGGATCAAGCTGGTTGAGGCAGCTAAGGTAGCTTAGCTCAACTAAGTTGAGCTAAGCTAAGTCCCCGGGAGCTGGACTTGAGCTTCTTGAGCTGAAATGAAATCATCTTCAGCTGGTTGGAGTTGAGTGGAGCTGGATGTAGCTGGACTTGAGCTGGGGTGAACTCCAATGAACTCAGCTAAGCTAGCTAGAGCTCCCTGTGGACTCATGGGAGCTGAGATGAGCTAGACTCAGCTAAGTTGAGTTGGATCTGAGATGAGTATCCTTGTTAGATACGATCTCACGTGGGACTCCGTGTAGGCGCACCCCATCTCTGATGTATCTCTCTGCTAACTGTGCTGGCCCAAAGGTGACTCGGATTGGCAGGAAGAGCGTCGTCTTTGTCAACCTGTCTACTATCACCCAGATTGCGTCATGTCCCTACTGGGTAACTGGTAGACCCACCACCAAGTCCATGGTGATGCTCTCCCACTTCCACTCTGGCATAAGAAGTGGCTGTAATGGTCTTGCAGGCCTCTGGTGCTCAGCCTTCACCTGCTGGCATACTAAGCACTGCTAGACAAACTCACCAACATCCTGCTTCATCCCTCTCCACTAGAAGTCGCATCACAAATCATGGTATATCTTCGTGTTCCTGGGATGTATGGTGAATTTGGAACCATGTGCCTCACTCAAAAGCTCTCTCAGTAGCTCCTCGTCTCGAGAAACGTACAAACGTCCCCTCATACGCAAGATCTCGTCAGTGTACATGAAATCTCCTAGGTCCCTTGTCAAAGCTCTATCTTGTAGCTTTTGCAGATACGGGTCGGCCATCTATCCGACAATGATGCGGTCTACTAGCTCTGGTCATGCCTGCCTCGTCACTGTCACAGCCCCGCAGTACCCTTATGACTCTAGAGGTCGCCAACTACCCACCTCCTCCATGAGTCTCCAACTTCGTGCCTGTAAACTGGCCAAGTGGGCGAGCACCTTCCAGCTTAAGGTGTCGGCCACCACGTTGGCCTTCCCTGGGTGGTAGGAGATGCTGCAGTTGTAGTCCTTCAGGAGCTTCAACCATCGCCTCTGTCTCTTGTTGAGCTCCTTTTGATCAAACGGGTACTTGAGGCTCTTATGATCCGTGAAAATCTCAAAGGTCTCACCATACAAGTAGTGCCTCCAGATCTTCAGTGCAAAAATCACTGCTGCCAGCTCTAAGTTGTGGGTGGGGTAGTTATGCTCATGGGGCTTTAGTTGCCGCGAGGCGTAAGCGACAACGCGGCCCCGCTGCTTGAGCACACCCTCTAATCCCTGTAACGAAGCATCGGTGTAGACCAAAAACCCGCCACTGCTGCCTGGTATGGGGAGAATAGGAGCTGAAGTCAATCTCTCCTTCAACTCCTCAAAACACGTCTTACACTCATCTGTCCAGGCAAAAGGCATGTCCTTCAGGGTCAACTGGGTCATAGGACGCACAATCTGGGAGAATCCCCTGATAAACAGCCGGTAGTAGCCTGCTAGTCCCAAGAAGCTACGTATCTCTGTCACTGTACGTGGTCTCTCCCACCTGAGTACTACCTCAACCTTGGCTGGATCTACAGCTAATCCATCCCCTGAGATCACATGGCCCAAGAAAGCGACCCATCTCAGCCAGAACTCGCACTTACTATATTTGGCATACAACTTGTACCATCTCAAAGTATCCAAAACCATGTGTAGATGCTGCTCATGCTGCACCAAATTCCAAGAATATATGAGTACGTCGTCGATGAACACTACCACAAATTGGTCCAGGTACGGGCTGAAAACGTGGTTCATCAAATCCATGAAGGCAGCAGGGGTGTTGGTCAGCCCAAACGGCATGACCAAGAAATCGTAGTGATGAGAACCTCATCATGAACCCTAACTAGCACAATCAAACCGAGATATGCAAGAAAAAGCTTCTACATAACTCAAAGAAAGGCTTAACTCAGAGAATTCTGAGTTCAAAAAGAAAACAAGTCATAAGGGGTAAAAATGCAATTTCACCAGCACAATTTGCAAATAGGGTAACTCAAGGTCCAAACACAGGTCAAACAAACCAAATAAGAAGGAAAGTGGGATGATCTGATCCAACAAGGGCTATAACAACTCCAAGGAATTAAATGACATTCTGTAATCTTAAAATAAATCCACTTCAATTCATAAGGTCGAGGCAGGGTAAAAATCAACTAAACCCTCTAAAATTCATAGAAAAATAATCTCTAGGGTTTAGAACCTTCAATTTGACCTTAGAAACTCATTTTGACCTACATTGAGAACCATGCCCAATTAATGATTTAATTTGGGTTTTTACGTAAATTGGTCGGTCAAACATGGTCTGACCTAGAAAAAAAATTCACCATTAAAATCCTTAGGTCCAATTTAGTCATGCATAAAAACTTAAGCCTAAGAAGAGACCTCCTTGACCGACTTTGCAATTTGGTCCTCATCATTTACTTTTTGACCCTCAACTTTCGAAACCCTCATATTTTGGCCCCTAATTTCCTCGTCGTTCTTTGCATTTTGGTCCCTCCTGCAAGTCTCTACGTAGCGCCATGCTCCGGCAACTTTGCGCGGAGCATGGCGCCGCGCAGGGTGAGGGGGGCATCCTGCAAAGAGAACGCGGAGTTCCCTGCGACGTCTACAGTCATAGGAACTCCGCCATGTTGCCTGACGACACCCACACCTTCCGTGCGAATGCGTGGAAGGTATGGGTCTCGTCTCTGACCATACTCCGGCGAGGGACGCACGTCGCCAGCGTACGTCCACCCCTCCACCACCGCCTTTATAAAGGCCAGCATCGCCAACCGGTTCTCCGAGCCTGGTCTTGACGGAGAATCCCTCGACCCTTCCTCTCTCCCCACTCCGACAGGAACCCACCAGCTCCAGCGGCCCCTCCTCCTCCTTCTTGTTGCTCTGCTGCAATACCAGCAGCAGAGCCACCTTCGCCAGATCTCCCCGCGTCGCGCCATACCAAGCGCGTGCCTCCCTACCCCCTTCCTCGCCGCCGCTCTCTCCCTCAGGGTGCTTCTTCTCCGGCGATAGTCGGTACGCCTGCCCACCGCTCCGGCCCCCTTCGTCCCCGTAGGTAGGTTACAGTTACTTCCCTTCCTCCCCTCTTTCTTTTCCCCTAACTATTTTGCTCGATTACCCTACGACCACGCCTGACCACCCTCATCTTCCCCACCTCTGGTCACTCTCCGACGAGTCATCCCCGTCATCCCACAACCCCACAAGACTCACCAAATGTCCCAAAAGCTCCGCCTCACTTCACCAAACACCCTCCACCCCTCCACTGCCACTCCACACCTCCACAACACACCCCCGATCAAACCCACTTTTTCGGTTGTAGTCCGACCTAGGGCTGCCGCCATACACCGCCCCACGACCTGCTGCACCCCGCACTACCTTCGCCGTGCCATAGCGAAGGTTCCCCTGTAGTCTGATTAGGCCGAGAGGCCCTTTTTATGTTAGACAGACCTGCTGCCCCGGCTGCCATTGGCGACAACTCGAGGAGCTTCCAAGCGAGCTCCAGGCCTCAGAGCGTCAGATCTCCAGCTGAGACGAATTGGGGAGACCCGGGTGAAGGCAGGCAGCTGGTTTGCAAAGGGAAACGAGGACGCAGCTGCTGAAGCGAGGTCGCGATCTTCCTGCGGGCGCATGCGAGAAGGAGCATCAATTTAGTCCCACATCGTGAGTCTTCAAATCGCCGCACCACTTTAAGTTGTTTTTGTGTATACGGCTGGTTGCCTCCGAACGCACCTAGGGTGAGGTCCCTCGCCCATCACCCGCCTCATCCGCGGATTCATTTCGCGGACCTGGCGGATCCAACCCGACACTACCCTACACTCCTCGCGCACCACCCACGCCGGTGCGCCTGGTCCCAGATACGCAACTCGACCCGTTAACCCGGCTCTGGGAGAGCTTCCTGTGAGCGGTTTACAGAGAGGGAGAGATGTGCGGGTAGAGGGAAGGGCTAGGTTTTGCTGTGCCCTGTGCAGGAACAGGGCGCGAAGGAAGAAGGCTGCAGCACTTAGCCGCAGGAAGGAGAAGAAGAGGAGCAGAAGAAGAAGAAACTCTGAAGAAGCCTTGCAGCTGAGAAAGACCAAGGAAGAAGAAGTAGAGGAAGAAGAAGGCTCGCCAAAGAAGTGAAGAAGAAGAAGCAACGAAGGAAGAAAAAGAGGAGAAGCACTGTAGTAGACCGCAGTTTAAGTCGTCTGACTGCGGTATCTGACGACGGATGAAGCTTCAGAAGAGATAAAGCAAAGAAGAAGAAGAAGAAAAGAGAAGGCCCCGCAGCTGAAGAGAAAGAAAAGAGCAGAAGGAAGAAAGAGAAGACTTAGCAGAGGAGATAAAGAAAGAAGAGGAATTGAAGGCAAACAGAGCCAAGGAAGAAGAAGACCCGTAGAGAGAGATACTGCAACTAAAGAAAAGAGAAAGAAGAAAAGAAGACAAGAAAAGAGAGAAAGAAGAGAAGTAGAAGGAGCCAAAAGACAGAAATCTATTTCTCCCGCTCTCTCTCTTATTTTTGTAATAAAGAAACTTTGTACTTCTAGAATTCCAGTAGCTCCCTTAGTTCGACCTCGGGAAACTATTTCTGATTAAAATTTCTATAGTAACGACAACCGTAGCTGTCTTATTTTATACTATAACAACATTACTATAATAAGCATTAAAACGCATGAAGACGAGCCGCGGAAGAGCCATCCACTACGTATTGTCCGTACCGAGTACGGAAAGCTGTCTTGGAGACGTCGGTCTCCCTGATCCTCAACAGATGATAACCCTACCTCAAATCTATCTTGGAGAACACTGTGGCGTCTCTCAGTTAGTTGAAGAGGTCATCAATCTATGGTAGTGGATACGTATTCTTGACAGTGACCCTTTTCAGCTACCTGTAGTCGACGCACAGCCGAAGGATACTGTCCTTCTTCTTCACAAACAATACAGGAGCTCCCCATGGGGATGCACTGGGCCTCACAAAACCCTTCTCCAACAGATCCTGTAGCTGTGACTTGAGCTCTCGCAGCTCAAGTGGGGCCATTCTGTACAATGTAGTAGAGATGGGGCTGGTCCCGGTACTAGTGAGATCTCGAACTCGATCTTACGCTCTGGAGGGAGGCCTGGCAACCCTCCGGGAAGACGTCAGGGTACTCGCAGACCACTGGGATACTTTGAAGATCAGCCACAGGGCTAGGCTCTTATAAAGACCCATTCTGTTTTGAGCCTTTTAAGACGTCTGGATTGTCAGTCAGACGTCTGGACCCCTTCCCAGACATCTGGAAATTGAAAAATCTATACGCAATGTTGGTTCTGCGCACAGCCAGCACATAAACCTTTTCCTTCTCTCTCTTCTTCGCTTTTTCCCCCCGTCGAACCCTAACCCTCCCGCCTATATAAGAAGCCCCCTTCCTCTCCTCTCCACTCCACCACCACCACCTTCCTTCTCACTCCACTGCCGTGAGTGAGGCGCGTGAGAGAGAGGGAGCGAGAACGAGGAGGAGGAGAGGGAGTGAAGAGAAGGAGAAGGTCGAGCTTGCGAGCTTCATGGGAGCTCATCGGAGGTTGCACGGCCACCGCGGCGCGTGTGGGAGGAGGAGACCATTGGGGTGTTGTCCCTGACTTCCTACAGCTGTCGGAGTTGTAGCAGAGTAGGAGGAGTCACGGCGGAGCACGGCGAGAGAAGTGGGATCGCAGTCTAATACTGGAGTTTTTCCAGTATCAGACGTCCGAAGTGCCTTCCGGACAATGGGCTGGACGTCTGGCGATGACATCGGACGTCTGAAAGTGGGTATTTTCATAGGTACGTCTTCCTTACAGTTACGGCCATGTAGGCCACACTGCAGAGGTGATTTGCTTGGCTAAAAAGAGGTGTGCTACTCTGTCGCGGGCAGGAGCAGCTTTGGGAAGGTGCGTGGCACTCCCTCCCATGCTTTTCAGATGTCTAGACAACTTACCAGATGATTGGAGGCATTCCCAGACAACCGAAGGATAGATCAGACGTCTAGAACTAAGTCCAGTTGGTTGCGGAGGAGACCTGGACGTCTGAGGTCATCATAGGAACTTGAGGTGAGTCCCTGATGACTTTTAAGACATTTGGACTTGGTTCCAGACATCTGATTTGGGTCTGCAAACACGTTTTTGACCCGTTTAGGGTCCAACCGAGATCCGTTTTACGCAAATGAAATATCTGTGGTTTCCTTGTGAGTTCCTCTACATGTTAGAAACCTTTATATACTATTTTGAATGTTCTGCTGTGATGTGTTCCTTGGTATAGGATTTCGATCTGTTGCGTGCCTGGGGCTTGCAGAGGCATGTAGGCTTGCAATTCGAGTCCCCAGTACTCTCGGATTGTCTAGTAGAGTGGTTTCCCTTATTCTATTTATAAAACATGATTGCATCTATGATAATTAGATAACTGGAAACCTAGGATGTGGCATGAATCCTAGGATGAGAAATAGTTGCACTGTTTGTGTGCATGATTGAGATTGTATTTATAAATGAATGAGCTGAATTGTTAGCAACTACCTGTTAATGAATACGAGATGCCTGTTAGAATAAGAACTGCCTGAGATAATTAAATTGTTACCTGTGATATCGCTTGTTGCATGTGTTTAATTGTGGAAATATGAGCTGCATGTGTATAATACGAGAAAGGAATTGTGAATGGTGAAACCTGGTATGGAATAATATGGTGAATATGAGCATGAACCCTACGGAGAGTTAGGAGTAGAGCTCCTGTGTATGAAAGGAAAGGCCTGGAAATGTGGATGGGAAGTGTGCTGGCCTTAGAGTACGTGGTACCAAGGAGAGCGACTGTCCCCTTTTTAGTGTAGAGCGAAGCTACCCGCCCTTGGGTTGGGACCCGGGGTTAGGATTGGCCACTCTACACAGACTTCTATTGGCCCTCGCGTACACGGTAAAGAGGAGAGCTACTAGTCTAGGGAGGGAGCTAGCCACCCCACGGGGCCCGGGGTTCAGGTAGCCACCTTACACCGACTTGTTAGGCCCACTGGGCAAACCAGGGTAGTCAGATGAGGGTGTGCGGACTATGGAGGGGCGAGACCCCTGTTTCTGAGAGGGCTAAGCCCTATACTGTTCTGTACTGTACTTTGGGCGTACCCGCTAGCGGAAACAACTGACCGCGTGCCAGTGCGAGGTAGCTACCTGTGCACTTATTGTGCGTGCTGTAGTCACCGCTACGTCTATCTGTAACCTCGGGGTGGTTGATTGGGTGTAGGATTACCATAGGGGACTCTAACGGCCAGGAGAGCACCACGTGTGCCTTCTACTCTTCGGAAAAGACTGCAATCAAGATCGTTCCCACGAGGAACATGCGAGATTAAGAAAGAAATCTAAAAGTAAACCAATGGGGTGAAAAAGAATTACTTATAAAATAAAATAACTGGAAAAGGTAAATTTACCTGCTAGCTTTTACTGCTTTAGATAGTCTGGTTACCACTCTACTCAATGTTCGCTGACTTCATTTTCTCATAACCCTTTACAGGTCCAGGAGTTGAGCAGCCTGAGTTACCAGCTGCAGAGGGTGCTGGGCCCAGTCGAACCCAGCAGTAGTTTTCTTACTGTTATTGTACTCTCTTTCTGCTAGTAAGTTTCAGACTTTGTTTACTGTTTCTGTTACTGTACTTTTGCTCTACTTTCCTGTTGTTGTAGTGGTATGTACTGACCAGCAGCTTTTATTTCCTTTACTACTTGTATGCTTTTACTGTTAGTTACATTGCATAGTGAATGTGGTTTATTTTCCTGCTTTTCGATTATTTCTTGTTGGACGACTGGGTCTTGGGATTAGTCGAGTCGAGCCAGTCTCAAGTCCTGTAAGGATTCGGGAACCGGGTCGTAATAGCTCTGCTACCACAGAGGCCAAGAAGCCCTCACACCCCCAGCTCAAAGGCTTCGCTGCCCAAAGCACGGAGATGCCCCTGAAACCTCCATCCACCGGCTGGCCGTGAAACTCAAAAGGAGGTAGCTCAGGTACAGAGAACACGATCTTCCTTCTGAAACAGTCGACCAGGGCGTGATAGGCGGACAACCAGTCCATCTCCAGAATCACGCCGAAATCCTCCATCTGGATCACAATCAGGTCAGCGGGAAGGCTGTGTCCCCCGATACTAACCTCGCAGTCCATGTAGACCTCCTCGGCTACAAACGACTGGCCTCCTAGGCCTTTAATCATAAACGGATCCTCTAACAATACACTGCCCTATCCCAAACTGACGGTGAAACTCGTGGAAACAAAAGAGTGTGTGGTGCCGGAATCAAAAAGTACATAAAATAATCTACCAGAAATAGTAACCAAACTTGCCACCACAGAGCCTGAAGCCCTGGCATCTCTATGTGTCAGGGCGTTGATACGCCCCTCAGTCCTGGGTGTAGAAGAAGCGGCCACGCTCTGGGTCGGGCGAGCAGCAGTTGGCCGATACCCTCCTTGTGACTACTGTCCTCCTTCGCATGCCTGGTAACCACGACCTCCAGATCGGCCCCCAGTCTTTGGTGCGGGAGCATCTGCTATGCTCCGGCCCTGGATGGGCAGTCCTCCTGATGTGGCCCGGCTGGCCACACTTGTAGCAGAGAGGGGCATGACCTCCTCCCTCAGTCGGTCCCTGCTGACGGCTGGGCAGGGGTCCGATGCTGGCAGTTGGCCCTTGTCTAGGGCCCCCAAAGGTCACTGGTGGCCCAGCAGAATGGGACGACTCTCCTGCAGGCGCTGTGTGCCTCCTCTCCCGATGGCCCTAAGAGTACTCTGGCTGGTAGGGCCTCTTCCGTCCTCAGTTAGCATCTCGCACGGTCGGGTTGGTCTTCTCGTAGGTCATGGCCGCGTCAACCACGCGAGAAAAGGTAGGCAGCTTCAGGGGCTTCACATACCCCCGTATCGCCAGTCGGAGCCCCTCAGTAAACCTCCATAGGCACTCCTCCGTAGATGCTGCTGTCGAGGCGAAGCATGACAGCTCCAGAAAATGCGTGCGATATGCGCTAACTATCATCATCCCCTGGCGGATAGTTTGGAACTCCAACCTCCTCTGGTCTTTCCAGGTCCGCGGAAAGTACTGCTCGTAGAAGAGAGCTACGAACTGGTCCCACGTCGGCTCTCTCCCCTCCTGTCCTATGACTGCCCTCCACTACCGGTGGGCTACACTCTCCAGCTGGTACATGGCAAAGGCCGCGCGGCAATCTATAAGGGGGCAGAGGGTGTCAAACACCTTCTCTATCTGCTCCAGCCAGTCCTCTGCCTCAGACAGGCTCTCATCCCCCTTGAAGGGGGGGGGGGGCTTCAGCTTCCGGAACTATCCGAAAAGCTCGTGGTGAAGTTGCAGCAGGGTGATAGGTACGCCTCCAGGCAAGGAGGACTCGCACCTAGAAGTGTCTAAGGGTGGTAGGGTGGTGGAGGATCACCCCCTCCCCCTCCAGCTCATCCAGCCCCACGGCGGCTCCCCTATCTCACTGAGGACTCTCCCTCCATATCCTCAGGGAGGGGTGGCTCAAGAGAAGGCTGTCGAATCTCTTCCCGAACGATATCTCTGATTAGCTGGGTGAGGTCCTGGGCCTGGACGCCCAGGAGAAGGGGTGGACCGGCTGCTGCCTCTGGTCCATCACGTTCGCCCTTGAGACCATGCCCATGGCCGCGATCACGGCCAGCCTCGGAAACTACTCGGCGAGGCATCTCCTATAAGGAGATCAAAAGAAGGAACGAAAATTGTCAGTGATTTCGGGCTAACTCTGGAAGAAAGATGACTCAAAACGAATAACAAGGAAACATGTTGTGTTGGCTATCCTGGCTATATGCACGTGTGTGGTTACTTCCAGATCATTTGGCTCATTTCTCAGGATGACCTTGCTCTAATACATCTTGTTACGACCGAGTTCCCGGATCCCTACAGGACCCGAGACCGGCTCGCCTCGACTAAACCCAAGACCTAGTCGTCCAACAAGAAATAACCAAAAGTAGGAAATAAACTACAACCATGCATGCAATAGAGCTAAGCAGAAGAAAAATGAGATAGTAGAAGTACAGCAAGCTGAAAGTCTCAACGAAACCTGCCATCACAACATAAACAGCGGAAAGGAAAGTCAAATATAACATGCTAGTAGATATGCTAAGTACTCACTACAGAGGTACAAAAAACAAAGTGCAAGGAACAATAGAAAAGAGCTCTGGTGCACTCCGGTTGGGCTCGACTGGGCCCAGCACCCTCAGCAGCCGGGAACTCGGGCTACTCACCTCCCTGACCTGAACAAGGGTACAACAAGAGACAGTGTTAGCGAACGCTGAGTAGAGTGGTGGATATACAAGTTACATGCAACTGATTTTAAAACAAGCAACTAAGTTTATTTCTTATTTCCATTTATCTCAATTAGGTATTTCATATTATTTATTTCACACAGGTGATGTGCGAAAGACGCATATGTTTAAAAGGGTTGTTATAGTTTGCTCTCGCAACGTCGGTTTTAAATGAAGAAACGGACGTGAGTCCGAGTGTTTATCTCAGGGAGGCGTGAAAACCATATTTTTCTTATCACTTAATGTCACGGAAATGACGGGTTTTTGCTTGCGAGAAGACGTGGGTGAAAAGCGAGTGAGAGAGAGAAAAAAAGAGAGAGAGAGAATAGTGTTAGAATCTTTCATTCACAACATGCAACTTAAACACAAAAGAGGGCAAGTAACTAAATAGGAAACAACTTCATTTGACATGCAACTTTGGTTTTACAATTACAACACTAGATAAATGCTTAAACACAACTAAAGTAAAGCTTAAGATAAAGAGGGAAAGAGAGAGAGAAGACGGCGAGGCTACCACGGCGGAGGAGAGGGGCTCCGTCGACGGCTCGTCGGCTTTGGTGATTACAAAGAGAGCTAATGGTGGCTAGGAGTGGGGTAGAGCACTTGCAAGTGAATTTAATGCCCTTCCATGAGTGGTTGGATGGAGTTTATATAGCAAAAGGGTTTTCTAATTTAAGTATGGGCTTTAGCGACGTCCGGGACGACGCTAAACCCATACCAAATCCGTCGGTGTAGCCTCCTACCCAATAGTCTCGCGCACTCACTGTGCTTCTTCACGCATGATCCGTGCGTGTGCATTGTGAGCCGTCTGATCAAAGATTGGACGGTTGAGATCTCGCGAAGGGTGCTCTCACGGATCACTACTGAGGCGCGCACCGCTCGTGCGTCATCGCTCACGTTTGGCCGAACGTACCTGATTGGGCCGTGTGGCACTGCCGCGGCCGCTCGATGGTGATCGGGCGATCCAATTTAGTCGCACCGTCAATTTCTGCGCTTAATTCCTCTGCGGCGCTTCGAACGTGCGCTTTGAGGGTGTGTTGCGGGGGCGCGACCGCTGCGCTACCCTTACATTTTGTTGCGCGGAGAAGGCTGCTGCCGACCGTTGGATGGGGATCCAACAGTCGGATCTTCGTGTGAGGTCAGGTGAGTGGATGCGGAGGGCGCGGTGAGCGTGATTTCCAGCTGTCCGATCGAAGATCGACGGCTGAGGTTTATCCTCTGGTTGAAGGTAGAGATGTGGCGGTGGTGTGGATGCAACGAGCAGGCATCATGTTGCGCGTTATGGACCGTTGATCATCATGTCAATAGTCAGAACTTCTCGGGCCCATTGCGGGAGCTCCGGATGTCGGATTTGGCCGATTTTGAGTCCGTTGGACTCCGTTCGTCGCTTTGAATCCATCCGTGTGGTCCAATCACTCATCTGAGGCTTATTTTGACATGTTCTTGTATACATGGTCATTAATAATGCGCTATAAGCAAACTTGATGTGCAATGCATGCGATGCTCCTATTCCTATTTATGATGTATCCTCAGCACATTTTACCTTTAAGATCATCCCCTTTTGGCAGAGTTAGCATTGTATAATGCAGTGTTATCATACCCCCATACTTACACCTTGCTAGTCCCTAGCAAGGTTTATTCTAGCCATTATTTCCAGTCAGAATTTAAGAAGTAATTACTTGGACATTTCATCACTTGTCAATAGGAGGAAATATACTAAGATCTTGATCTACAGAGACTAAGAAGCACCCAGGTGTCTGCCAAAATATGAATCGCCTAAATCCTTGCTTTAAGGCATGTATATATATATATATATATATATATTTTTTTTTTTTCATCTTTTCTTCTTCCCTTTTTTTTAGATTTTTGGAGTTAAGAGTGTGTTGGTAACTTCTACGGCTACCCAACCCACCCAAAACTCGGAAAAAGCTCTAAGTGCTAAGCATCTTGGTGTGAAGATCGTGATAGACTCACTCAACAGTAATTCAAACAGACTTCAGGTTTCTATGCCCCTAGGTGACCGGGAAAGGAAGTGTTTTGCCTGAAGGTGTATTTGTCCGATCAGTAGCTTTCTCCCTACTTTATTTTTTTTGGTGTCAACACAAGGATTTTTCTAGTGTATATCTCCCTGGATTACTCTACTTCCCGCTTCTTCCTTAAGTGTTTTGGGTATTTTTGTGCATTTAATGAGCTGGGTTTTAGACAACCGACCAATAGGCTGTTACCCACGATCACTTGCCAGCCATACTCATGCTGTGAAGTGTGGCTTATTTTGTTCTCTTTTTTTTTCTTCTTTTCTATATCTCTTTTTCTTTTTCTTTCTTTTTCTTCTTTTCTTTTTTTGTTTAGTAGGTGACTTCCCTGATCTCAAATTTACCTAAAGGCAATAAAAAGAAAGTGGTCCAGTGGTTGGGCTCTAGACAACCGACCAATGGGCTGTTACCCACGATCACTTGCAAGCCATACCACCCTAGAAGGTTCATTAGCTACCCAATTTCTGTCAGAATCTTCGAGGAGTGAGTCAGTGCAACAATATATGTAGATGCTTAGACTAAAAGTCCTTCCGAACCAGAGGGTGAGTTGATAAGTCGTATACTTATCACCCTAATTTATTGGTGGATTAGAATAGATTAAGGTTGCAAGGATTTGAAGCTAAATCCATATTTTAATGAACACCAGGGCTGATTAAGCCTGAAGGCCTGAAAAGTTTAAGTGTTCAGGTTCTTGTTGTATTATTTTCGACTGTTGACAAGTTCCTAGTGCCTAAGTTTTCTTCCTAAATTCAAAATTTTATTATTATTATTATTTAGACTGATTAAATGAACTCAGAATCATGCAATTTACCTCCCCCCCATGCTTAAGTTGGACAATGTCCTCATTGACAAATACATGGATGCAATAGGGGTTCGAAAAGATATTACCTGAGTGAAGTAGAATACCTGATCAGTCTGAATCTTCTGGGTTGCCTCCCAAGAAGCGCTGAGTTTAATGCCTTCAGCTAGGCGGTGCTTCGTGTCATCCCTCAATGAGGGTGACAATCTCCTTTGGGGGAACCTAGGCTAGGAAGTGTTTCAATCTCTAGCCATTGACTGTGAAAGTGTGCCCAGTATTCGGATCAGCGATTTCAACCGCCCCATTGGAGTGGGGCTTGACTACCCTGAATGGTCCTGTCCACTTGGACTTGAGCTTCCCTGGAAAGAGTTTTAGATGGGCATCAAAAAGCCAAACTTGCTGGTTAGGCTCGAAGGTCTTTCTATGGATGAGTTGGTCATGGATGGCTATTATTTTCTCCTTATACAGTCGACTGTTCTCAAAGGCGTCTCGACAAATTTCTTCAAGCTCATAGAGTTGGAGCATCCTCTACGCACCGGCTAACTGGGAATCCATGTTACACTGCTTGACAGCCCAGTAAGCCCAGTGTTCCAACTCGACAGGAAGGTGGCAGGCTTTGTTAAAGACCAGGTGATAAGGTGACATGCCTATCGGGGTCTTGAAAGCTGTTCTGTATGCCCACAAGGCATCATCCAGTCGTGTGGACCAGTCTTTCCTATCAGGTCTCACAGTTTTCTGTAGAATGTTCTTGATTTGTCTATTTGAGGCCTCGGTCTGCCCATTTATTTGCGAATGATACGGGGTAGCGATGCGGTGGTTAACCCCGTATTTTCTAAGTAGGGCATGAAACTGGGCATGGATAAAGTGACTTTTGCCTTCACTGATCATAGCCTTTGGTATTCCAAACCGAGAAAAGATATTTTGTTTAACAAAGTCCATGATAACCTTATGATCGCAACGACGGGTGGCAACAACTTCAATCCATTTGGAGACATAGTCTACAGAGACTAAGATGTACTCAAAGCTGTTGGATGGTGGAAAGGGGCCCATGAAATCAATTCCCCAAATGTCGAAGATCTCGACGATCAAAATGGGCTGGAGGGGCATCATGTCTTTCCGGGTGATGGTCCCCAGAGTCTGGCAGCAGGAGCAAGTCTTTGTAAAGTTGTGTGTATCCTTGAATAATGAAGGTCAATAAAATCCGGATTGCAAAACTTTTGCAACCATTTTCTTCCCCGAAAAGTGGCCTCCACACTCTTGGTCATAACAAAAGGAGAGCACACTCTGAACTTTGTCCTCAGGGATACACCTCCTGATGATCTGGTCGGCACAGAGGTGAAACAACATGGGATCATCCCAAAAATAGTGCTTGGCCTCAGCCAAGAACTTGTCCCGTTACTATCTGGACCAGCTATGTGGGTCTGCCCTATTACCAGGTAGTTGACATAGTCGGCATACCAAGGTAGTTTCTTATCTTGCACAGCCAGAATTTATTCATCGGGAAAGATGTCGGATAAAGGTAGGGAGGGCCCAATGTGGTCTAGGTGGAGTCTGGATAGGTGGTCGGCCACTACATTCTTTGATCCGGCTTTGTTGCGGATTTCCAGGTCAAATTCCTGCAAGAGTAGGATCCATCTGATGAGCCTGGGCTTAGCATCTTTCTTGGCCAACAAATGCTGGATGGTCGAATGGTCTATATAGATGGTCACGTGGGATCCCAGAAGGTAAGATCGGAATTTTTTGAGTCCAAAAACTACGGTGAGCAGTTCTTTCTCTGTGACCGTATAATTTCATTGGGCCTCGTCCAACGTCTTGCTCGCGTAGTAGATCACCACGGGTTTCTTGTCTTGTTTCTATCCTAGGATGGCGCCTATGGCAAAGTTTGATGCATCACACATGATCTCAAAATCCTAGGACCAGTCCGGGGGCTGAAGTACAAGTGCTGTGGAGACTAAGTCCCTGAGGGTGTGGTAAGCCTGGATGCACTCAGAGGTCATGTGGAATAGGGCGTCATTGACCAGAAGGTCGGTCAAGGGTTTTGAGAGCTTAGAAAAGTCTTTGATGAACCTTCTATAAAAGCCAACATGTCCAAGGAACGAGCGAATCTGTTGAACCGAGCTAGGTGGGGGAAGTTTGGAAATTAATTCAACTTTAGCTCGATCCACCTCGATGCCCCTATGCGATACGATGTGACCAAGGACGATTCCTTCTTGAACCATGAAATGGCTCTTTTCCTAGCTTAACACCAAATTGACCTCGATACATCGTTTCAAGATTTTCTCTAAGTTGCTCAAATAGTGGTCGAATGAGTTCTTAAATACTGAGAAATCATCCATAAAAACCTCTAAGTATTCACCCACCATCTCTGAAAAGATGGCTAGCATGCAACGCTGAAAGGTAGCAGGTGCGTTGCATAACCCGAACGGCATATGACGGAATGCGAACATGCCATACAGGCAACTGAACGTGGTCTTCTCTTGATCTTCAGGAGCAATTGCGACTTGGTTATATCCTGAATATCCATCCAGGAAGCAAAAATACTTCTGCCCTGCCAATCTTTCAAGAATCTGGTCGATGAATGGTAGGGGGAAATGATCTTTCTTGGTTGCCTCATTGAGCTTCTTGTAATCAATACACACCTGCCATGAGGTGGTGGTATAGGTGGGGATGGATTCGCCATGCTCATTGGTGACAACGATGAGCCCGAATTTCTTCGGAACTACTTGAGTGGGGCTCACCCAGGGGCTATCAGATATGGGGTAAATGATGTCGGCGTCAAGCCATTTGATAATTTCCTTCTTAACAACCTCCCACATATTCGGGTTTAACCGTCTCTGCATCTGACGGGAAGGTCGAGCTCCATCTTCCAGGTAAATCTTATTAGCGCAATAGGTGGGGCTAATTCCTCTCAAGTCTGAAATGGTCCATCCAATGGCGGCTCAATGTTCCGAAAGTGTCGCGGTCAACCTGAGTTCCTGATCCTTGGTTAGATGAGAGTTAATAATTATAGGCAAGGTCCAATCAGGTCCCAGGAAGACATACTTGAGATTCTCAGGTAGCAGCTTTAGTTTGGGTGCGGGTGGAACAACAGTTGAAGGAAAAGGGAAAGGCGGGAGTTGATCAACATCAATCTCCTCAAATGGTGTTGTTTGATGGTAATCAGCCCTATAGAGGTCCATGGGTAGAGATGGCGACGGGTCAGAACAGTTGTTACAGGATTGGTGGTCCAAGATAGAACTAAGGGTGAGGCATTCCTCGACCAAAGGTTCTATGGGATCGTGTTCCTTGATACAGTCGCAATCAAAAGACTTGGTCGCCCGAAAGATATCCAACTGCATTTTCTTATCTCCGAAGGTGATTTCCATACATCCCGTGTCATAATCGATGTTTGCCTTAGCCGTAGCTAGGAAAGGTCTGCCTAAGATTATGATTGTGTTCTGTAGTTTTTCAAGGACTTCCATGTTGAGCACCAAGAAGTCGATCGAAAAATAGAAGTCCTTGACCTGCACAATCACGTCCGCAACAACTCCCTTCGGGGTCTTCACAGATCTATTAGCCAAATGATAGTGACAAGTGTGGGTGTCAACTCTCCGAAACCAAATTGGTGGTACAGGGTTGTCGGAATCAGATTGATGGAAGCACTTAAGTCTAGGAGCGCTCTATCAAATGTCATGTCCCCAATATTGCAGGATATCAAGGGTGCTCCTAGGTCAGTTCGTTTGAGTGGAAGGTTCTTAATATCATGGAACTTGCTTGCTCTGAGAGCACAACCTTCCTAGGTGCTTGAGGGCTTGGCTTACGCTTTGGTGTACAGGCATCCTTCAGGAACTTAGTGTAAGTCGGAATATGCTTGACGGCCTCAAGAAGCGGGATATTAATCTGGACCTGCTTAAAAATCTCCAAAAGCTCCTCAGTTTCCACAACACTTTTCTTCTTGATTGTCTCCAAGGCCTCGGGATAAGGTGTCTGAATGTGGATAGGATCTATTTTTGGGTCCTTGGGTTTTTCCAGTGCCTCTTCTGAGTTGGGTGTTTCAGAAGGTGAAGTCTCGGGAAGAGTCGACCATTTGGGATCCTGGGTTTTGGTGCCGCTTCTCAAGGTTACCGCATTTGTAGAGGTATTGGGACCATGGGTTGATCCTTGAGAAGACGAGGGCGAAGAAGCACCAAACCCAAGGGGTGTTTATGGGGTAGGCTGGACCATGTGAGCCTACCCAGGATTGCCTTGGAACCCTTACGAATTGGGGCCTCTGTTAATCATGTTTCGTGAGTTTGGTTGTGGCTGGGAAGGCAGGGATCCTTGTTGTTTATAGTCCAATAGCTGGCTTAACTGTCCCTTTACTAAAGCCATTTCCTCCTGGTGTTTTTAGTTCATTTCAGCCATCATTTTTATCAGGGTGCCCATTTGGTTTTGTGGGGGAGGGACTACCCTATTCGGATTGTATGGGGGTCTAACTGGTGGTCCTTACTGATTGGGGGGCAAGTTTGGTTGTTGGTTTGGCCTGGGCTGGTTTTGGAATTGAGGCAGTTTCTGGTTTGTCCAAGCAAAGTTTGGGTGATTACGCCAGCTGGTGTTGTAAGTGTTGGAGAAGGGGTCAGGTTTGGAATAGCCTTGGATAGCCTGTACATCTTCAAGGATAACAGATGTCGAGGGGGAGGGAAGAGAGTAATCAAGGGTTAAGGGCGCAAAGGTCCCTCCCTAGAACGTGGTCAGGGGTTGTTCCAGGTTCATTTGGCTTAGGGGCTGGACCAAGTCAACATTGTGAGCTCCCTTTGCTAGGGAGAAGGTCTATAATGGGTTCCTGGACTAGTTCAGTAGCTCATCTATCTTTTTATCCACCAACTCCACTCGATCCAATTTCTTAGCAATGATATCCATGTCAACCATTCCAGAATTTGCTTGTACCTCATAAATCCCACCACGGGGTTGATTAGATCGGCTAAACTGGGTCATGGAGGCATTGTTGAGCGAATTTTCGCTCATAGACTCAAAGAGCTCAAACACTCTCTCCTCATCTTTGTTTAGGAAGTTCATCCCGCATGAGGCATCGACGAAGTTCCATAGGTTGTTGTCTAGACCGTGGTAGAAGATCTGGGCCAATTGCCACCTTGGTACTTCTTGGTGTGGGCATTTCCTTAATAGTTCATTAAATCTTTCCCACGCCTCATGGAACTATTCCCCGCTCTGGAGTGTAAAGGTAGTAATGGCTCTTCTGAGGGCATTGGTTTTTCCTATAGGGAAGAATTTCTTTAAGAATGCATGTCTCAGTTCCTCCCAGGTGGTGATGGGTATACCTAAGGTTCTAAGCCAGTGAGATGCTTTATCTCTCAGCAAGAAGGGGAACATCTTAATCAAAACAATGTCAAGGCTAATGTTCCTAGGTTTCACAGTTCGGGCGATCTGGTCAAGATCCTCTAGGTGTTGGAAGGGGTCCTCATTTGAGCTTCCATGGAAATGGCTTTGAATTAGACTTAGGACATTTGGTTTTAGCTCAAAATCATCTCCCCCTTCGGGGATCCTAAGGTGCGGCTTGACTCGAATAGCGGAAGGATTGTAGAAGTCGCGGAGGGGTCTAGGTTGGTCCTGGAATGGTGGTGGATCAAATGGTGGTTGCCCTTGTGGGCCTTGGAAAGGTAGTGGTGGTTGCCCCTTTAGGTTCTGCAATCGGTGTATGGCTTGCATGATGGTGTGGATTTGTTGCTGCTGAAGCCGGTGGTTTGCGTTGATCTGGGCTTGGATGATGGCCATTGTGTCTGGTGGGGGTTGGTCCTCAACCTCATCTACTCTAGGTTCAGCCATGTCTCTAGCAGAATCAGGTCTCCTGGATTCCCATCCCAAACAAACAACTCAGGATGAAATGATCGTCACCCATGCATACACTAGAGAAGAACAAGAGGGGATGCAGAGAGCGATAGATGCGAGCAGTGTGTGTGCACAACCAAGCAAACAAGCCTAGTCCTTATGGTGTATTCCTTAGGGGACCTAGAAATCTCCAAAGGGGTGATCAAGTCCATAAGCACTGGACTTCCCTTCCTAAAGGTAATCTGGCTAGGTTGATTATGAGGGGATTGTAGGGAAGGTTCTTCCTTTGGCTTGCATCGTCGATTCCATAAACCCCACAACCGCGGTCGTTTGACACTTCCCCGCATCCTACCCACCAGATTCTACTAAGGGAATGAAGCCAAGTGCCCAGCGAACAAAACCACACCTCTTGAGATTTAACCCAGTCCTACCTAAGGCACGTCTACTCTATTTTAAAAAGGGCTAGGACAGTGCTTGTGCTAGGGTTATGTGATGAGGCGTTGATTGGGGTGGTGCCTCTTAGTTTTCCAATTCTAGTGTGTGTGCTTCTATCAAAACATGGTTTTCAAGCAAGGATTTTTTAAGATGTGGTATCTTTAAATGTTTTGTCCTTACTTTTGTGTCTTTTAGGGTTGACGTGTCTTAATGCTTTCAGACAAGTTTCAAGTGGGCACGCCAAGTTTTGCACACAATCGGTGATAGTAGATTTCCTTTGATATGAAGAGGCTCTAAAACCCTAATGTACTCATCCTAGTGATCATGCAGCTTCTATTCGATGAGTTGATTTTAGGGGTGAGTAGTGCGGCTCAAGTCAAGTCATGGTGGCTTCGTAGACACCACTCAAAAAGAAAGATAAACACTCCAAAAAGATTAGGTCTTAAGAATGTTAGAGTGTATTTTTTTTTGTTGGGTGATGAGTGAAGGATGTGGATTAGGCAATCATACACCATGCCAAAATTTTTTTTCGATTTTACAATTTTTTTTAGATTTCTTTTTAGGCAAGTAAACAACCACGGGTGAAGAATTACTCATAATCGGTCCTTACTGAGCTTACTGCATCTCTACCATCACGAGTTGCGCTGCTTCACCGTCCAAGCGCTTCGGATGTAAAATGGAAGTGACAAAATAAATCCGTAGCCTCCCTGACAACGGTGCCAAAAACTAACGTGCGAAAGACATGTAAGCTTAAAAGGGTCGTTATAGCTTGCACTCGTAATGTCGGTTTTAAATGAAAAAACGGACGTGAGTCCGAGTGTCTATCTCAAGGAGGCGTGAAAATCATATTTTTCTTGTCACTTAATGTCACAGAAATAACGGGTTTTGCTTGCGAGAAGACGTGGGTGAAAAGCGAGTGAGAGAGAGAAAGAGAGAGAGAGAGAGAGAATAGTGTTAGAATCTTTCATTCACAACATACAACTTAAACACAAAAGAGGGCAAGTAACTAGATAGGAAACAACTTCATTTGACATGCAACTTTGGTTTTACAATTACAACACTAGATAAATGCTTAAATACAAGTAAAGTAAAGCTTAAGATAAAGAGGGAAAGAGAGAGAGAAGACGGCGAGGCGGCCATGGCGGTGGAGAGGGGCTCCGTCGGCAGCTCGTCGGCTCTGGTGATTACAAAGAGAGCTAATTGTGGCTAGGAGTGGGGTAGAGCACTTGCAAATGAATTCAATGCCCTTCCATGAGTGGCTGAATGCAGTTTATATAGGCAAAAGGGTTTTCTAATTTAAGTATGGGCTTTAACGAAGTCCAGGACGTCGCTAAACCCTTACCAAATCCATTGGTGTAGCCCCCTACCCAACGGTCTCGCATGTGTGCTGTGCTTCTTTATGCGCGATCCATGTGCATGCATTATGAGCGGACGGCTGAGATCTCGCAAAGGGTGCTCTCATGGATCGCTGCTGAGGCGTGCGCCGCTCATGTGTCATTGTGCGCGTTTGGCCGAACACGCCTGATTGCGCCATGTGGCACTGTCGCGGCCACTCGATGGTGATTGGGCAGTCCAATTTAGTCATGCGGTCGATTTCCACGCTTAATTCCTTTGCGGCGCTGCGAACGCGCGCCTTGAGGGTGTGTTGTGGGGGCACGACCGCTGCACTGCCCTCGCATTTTGTTGCATGGAGAAGGCTGCTGCCGACCGTTGGATGGGGATCCAACGGTCGAGTCTTCGTGTGAGGTCGGGTGCGGCAAGCGTGATTTCCAGCCATCCGATCGAAGATCGACGGCTGAGGTTTATCCTCTGGTTGAAGGCAGAGATGTGGTGGTGGTGAGGATGCAACAAGCGGGCGCCACGTGGCATGTTGTGGACTGTTGATCATTAGATCAACGATCAGAACTTCTCGGGCCCACTGCGGGAGCTCCGGATGTCGGATTTGGCCGATTTCAAGTCCATTGGACTCCGTTCGTCGCTCTAAATCCATCCGTGCGGTCTGATCGCTCATCTGAGGCCT
Organism: Thalassia testudinum; assembly: GCA_037157565.1. NCBI lineage: Eukaryota > Viridiplantae > Streptophyta > Magnoliopsida > Alismatales > Hydrocharitaceae > Thalassia > Thalassia testudinum. The sequence continues at coordinate 179,387,523 of JAZHRO010000036.1, read as the reverse complement.
ATTTTGACATGTTCTTGTACACATGGTCATTAATAATGCACTATAAGCAAACTTGATGTGCAATGCATGCAATGCTCCTATTCCTATTTATGATGTATCCTCAGCGCATTTTACCTTTAAGATCATCCCCTTTTGGAAGAGTTAGCATTGTACAATGCAGTGTTATCAACAGGATCCATGTATTTCTTGATCTTGCCTGTTCCTCGTGGGAATGATCTTGATTGCAGTCTTTTCCGTGGTGTAGGAGGTACCCGTGGTGCTCTCCTGGCCGGGAGAGTCCCCCACAATAGTCCTACACCCAATCAACCACCCTGAGGTCACGATCGCGACGTAGCGGTGACTACAACACGCGCGATAAGCGCACGGGTAGCTATCCCACACTGGCACGCGGTCAGTCGTTTCCGCTAGCTGGTATGCCCAAAGGTACAGCACGGAACAGCATAGGATCTTGCCTTCTCAGAACAGGGGTCTTGCCCCTCAGAATCAACCAGGGGTCTCGCCCCTCCACAGTCTGCGTACCCTCGTCCGACAACCCTGGTTTACCCAGAGGGCCTAAAAAGTCGGTGTAGGTCGGCTAGTCCTAACCCTGGGCCCCATGGGGCGGCTAGCTCCCTCCCTACACTAGTAGCACACCTCGATACCATGTACAGGAGGGCCGACAGGAGTCGGTGTAGAGTGGTCAATCCAAACCCCGGGCCTTAACCCAAGGGCGACTAGCTCCTCTCTACACTAAAAACACCACTGCGCTCCTTGGTACTGCATACACAAGGGCCAGCTCTCTTCCCATCCACACACGGGATTCCTTTCCATAACCAGGAGTTCTCCTAATTCCCCGTAGGGTTCATGCACTGTATTTGTTCCATTGATCAGTATTCAAATCTCATGGTTCATAACTCGTTTCTCATCCATATACAGGCAGCTCGTGTTTTCACAATTCAATTTTCAATCATATGCAGGCAACTTGTGGTTTCACATTTCAATTCTCATTCACATACAGGCAACTCGTGTTTTAACATGCATCTCAAATAAATAGAGTAGCTCAACCATTCTCATCTATTTCTACCCTAGGGTTCATTCTCATCCTAAGGTTCATTCAAGTTATTCTAAGCATACAATTTATTTATTTAAATCATAATATTATGTAAACCACTCTACCAGGAAACACGGGAGTAATGGGGGCTCAAACCGCAGACCCAGGCATCTTTGCGAGCCCCAAACACGTAGCAGGCTGAAACCCTATACCAGGGAATACATCACAAAAGAAGAGTTTAGAATAGTGTATAACAGACTCTAATACGTAGAGGAACTCGAGAGGAAAGTACAGGTATTTCGTTGGCGTAAAACGGACCCCGATCGGACCCTAAATATGTCAAAAGCATGCATACTGTTCAAAATCGGATGTCTGGGAATAATGCCAGACGTCTTAAAAGACATCAGATCTTACCTTATGTCTCCTGCGGTATCCTTAGATGTCCGGAGCCCTCTGCGATCATCTGAGGTGAGTTCCAGACTTCGGATCCTCCTTCCAGTCTTTTGGAAGGACTTTCGGAAGTCTAGCGACGTGATCAGGCATCCAAAAGTGCCTAGAAAAGCACACCGTGTGCCTTTCCAATGCCCTTCACCTGCGTACGAAAGCCGCAAACCCAAATCAGGCCAAACAGATCTCTGCGGTGAGGCCTGCATGGCCGTAATCGTGCAAAAGCACATACCTTAGCACTGTGCATGCTTTCAGACGTCCGGCTCTAGACCTAGACGTCCTGCTACCGCCACGGACGTCTGGTCGATGATCTAGATGTCTGATACTGAAAAAATCCCAGTACCAAAACCTCTCCCGTGAGCTGTCTTCTTCGAGATCACCCTCAGGAGCTTCCGCAGTCCCTCCCGCGGTTGCAGAGGGATGGGAGACTACCTCCCCGAGCCCCTCCTCGCTTGCGTGGCCACCGCCGGCTATGCGAGCTCCGCTAAGCTTTTGTCGAAGTTTCCCTAAGCTTCCGACGAAACTCCCGCCAAAGCTCCTCCTAGCTTTGTGCGAGGCTCCCCGACCCCACACGAGCTCCCTGGAGGTCCACCGACCTTGGTCCTCCTCCTCTCACACTCTTCCTCTCTCTCCCTCTCATTTTCTCTCACTCACCCTCTCCCTCTCTCTCTCCCTCGCCGACCCTTGCTCGGCCTCGCTCCTCCTCGCCGCAGCTGCAAGGAAGAGAGGGGGGAAAGGATGGAGGTGGTGGCTGGTGGTGAGGGGTGAGGGTGGTGAGAAGGGGGTTTAAATAGAAGGGGGATTAGGGTTTAAGGGTGAGGGGTGCGGAGAAGAGAGAAGAGCTGCTTGCTGCCCGCACACAGAGCGCAAAGGCATGTACGAAATTTTCCACTTTTAGACGTCCGAGCCTGTGTCCAGATGTCTGGATAGACGTCTGACCTAAACTCCAGACGTCTTGTCCGACAAAAAAGGTCATTTCACAAATTGACTTGAAAAGGAAATCAAATTGGTCGATCAATTAAGGTAGATTGGTCGATCAAAATGATGTTTGGTTAATCAATCTAGTTATTTTATTGATCAGTCATTGGTTGATTAATTAACTTAAATGGTCGATCAAAAGTGAATTAATCAACTTCCTAAAATGGGTTGATTTGATCGATTAATTAAGTTGGTTGGTCGATCAATATCTTTGGTCTATCAGTTAGTCTATTTGGTCTATCAATATTCCTAAAAACTTATTTTTTAATAGAAGCACGAAAATCCGTTTAAGACTTATTTTGAGATTCGTTACAAAATATTCTAAACTCAATAAAAGATAAAAAGACACTAAGATACGGATTAGCATTCTTTCAACTTAATCCATGAGAGAAGCTTTATTCCATGAGATAAAGTCTTGAAATATTAGTTTAGCAAATAACATGATTTTGGTGCATCAAAATAGAGGTACTTACATTCTCCTCCTTTTTGATGACAACAAAATTATAATTATGTATAAAATATGAATTCAAATTGATATGCATAATATCTCCCCATTTTTGTTTCAGCAAAAAATAAAACATGATGTTAATTTTAATTATCTCTCCCTTAAGCATGTAAATGAAGCATTAATAATTCTAACATGCAAATTAAAGAGAGAAATATTTAACTGAGAGAGATAATAACCATGCATAGAATAACAATATAAATGAGTCCAGATAAGCATAAAAAGATAAAAAATAGTTTGCAAGAAATATAGAGTTCTACAAACCATAAAGCTAATCAAAATAGAAACTAAGCTAAAGCTACTCCTCTAAAGAAGCCATGAATGCATCCATCGTGGACCGGAGGTCGGAGTCTAACTCAAGATCCATCGAGTCAAATCTCTCTAAAGAAGCAAGCTAGCAAAGACATAGGCATCTCAGAATTGATGATCTAGGGGTTGGCTACCTAGATGTTCGACGAGGAGGTGTCACCTACTAATCTGCTAGTGCCACTGCAGTATGAGGAGGAGCTATTGAGGATGGAGGCACGGTAGTAGATCGGCGAGGACGTGGAGGCCTATGAAGCTACTACTGAATCCCATGAATAGACTCTCTAAGTCCATCCAAAAACTGGCCTTGACCATTTAGGTATTAGGATACCTGATGCCCATGTCTCATCATCACCATATCAGTCTCTCTCTGTTGATGGATCATCAACGAAATGCCATCAATGACATCTTGAATGCTGACAAAATCCCTACCAGTAAGCGATCTGTTCAAAACGTCCCACTCCTGCTCATAGAAGGATGAAGAGGGTCGCACTGGAGGAGAACAGGTCATAGTAAAGTGCAGATACGGAGGGATAGGAGGAGGTACAGCTAAGGACTCCTGAGTCTGCTGCTGCTCCTGGGCTGCTTCCTCACCACGGGCTCCCTGAGCTTGTTCCATCTTTGTATAAGTGAGCTTATCAAATATGGAGACTCTCATAATGAACTGTTTATGATTGATATCCATTGGAACACTAAAATGTAGGAAGATATGAGAAAGAAGTGTCCCAAATTGAAAGGAGTTGGTGGGTTGCTTGCTCATCAAATAGAGAATCAAGTGGTTCCAATTGAACTGCTTGTTCTTAAGAAAAGCATAAAGGGTAATGAGTATAATGCCAGGGCAGTTCCCAAATGAAGTAGATTTAGACATAAAATTCCAAAGAAAGACACGATTAAGAAATCATGGAAGACGATGAAAGTAAGGAGACTTGGCAGGATGACCCAAGTAATAGTGAGAGGGAGTGAGTAGGTTCTCCCTAATGGCATCCGTCTGTGCCTGCTGGTCAAGATCCAGAAAGGTAGGACCAACAGATAGACAACCAAGAAACTCAGAAATCATGTTCGCATTGACCAGAACCTCTATGCTATAGACGCTCGAGGTCAACTCGATGTTGAAGCCCTCATCTATGTTCTTCAGATTGGCATAAAATAGGTGACAAGCCATTGGATCAACACCAGGTATGCAGCTATTCTTGAAACCCGTGAAAATGTTCCTCTCAAAAAGACGTAAAATCTGGCGATATGCAAATTTTTCGTAGATCCCAGGAAATATAGACTTGAAGTAGGCAAAGTCTACCAGACAACCGACATGCGGGGAACGTTTGGTAAGATGGAAAAACGCTCACGAGCAACCTCAATGATAAAAAAGCGATCAAAAGTGTCATCACAATGTGCAGAAGAGGAGACACGTGTGCGTTTTAGAGCCATAATAGATCAGAAAAAACACATTGGTCGATCAATTAAGCAAGACTGGTCGATCAAAAGCAAGTCAAACATGGGTTTGGAGAAACTGTCTTTTGGTTGGTCAACCAACAATTTTGGTCGACCAAAAGTGATTAGACGTGAAAAAAATGAGATGTACACAGATGATTTGCTCACATACACTACAAGATTTCACAAACAAACACAAGATTAATCAAGAAAATCATCAGATATACTCATAGTACATCTAATACTTAAGAAAATCCAAATGAAACAGATTTAATCTAAGTTTAGAGTGTACCATGATCGATCAAAGATTGGTTGATCAAGGGATCATGCATGAGCGGTGAAGGCAACAAGCACAGCCGGGGAGAAAGAGGGTGCGCACGATTGGAAGATCTCGCGCGAGGAGGTCGTGCGAGGAGGACGCACGGAGAGAAGGTCTCGCGGCACTGCACACATGGTCGCAGCGTTGCACACATGATCGTTCAATTCTCAACATAGTTAATTAAGGTTATTATTCTTAATTAATCATGCAAAGAATGGACTTAGGCTAACTTGAATCATTAGGTTGTCGTTTATTGTAGTATAGGGTTAAGTTAACCTAACATTTTAGATTTTATTTCTTTTAACTGGTTGAGTCTAGGTCATTCACTGGAAGGTATAATTGTAATTTTAATTCACCATTCTTATTATTTAAGATACGATTAACTTATTAATTTAATAATTACAAAATATATTAAACACATGAATAATTGCACATAAAATTGAATGTAAAATCAAACAACTATTCCATTAATAAGAATCAGGTACATGAAAGATTTTCAATGAATAACAAGAGTAGAGGAATGATTATTACAATTAAAAGCAAAGGAATGTCAATTACAACATTTGTTACACAAGATAAGGCATAAAGTAATTTACAATGAATATAAATGCCTTTTAACATTATACACGAAGCACTTCATTTCTTCTTACTTAGCTCTTAGCCTTCTCTCTTCTCCATTAGACATCTTTTAAGAAAATTAGACGTCCCATGAGTATATCAGTCTTCTGTCTCCTTCTCTCTTCTTTATTTCTTTTATTATTCCCTCTCTTTTCACCTAATTATCTTCTTTTGCCTCATTATCTTTTCCTTCATTCTTCTCTCTCTCTTTATCTTTCTCTTGTTCTTTAATTTCTCATCCCATTCTTGCACCTCTCTTTCTTATATCTCTTCTTCACTCTCTTTACTTAAGTCAATTTAACACTCTCAGCCTTTTCCCTTTATTGTGCATGTTTATTTCACACTTAGCCATCTTTTTTAATTCAAATCCACACTCACACTTAACAAAAATTGTTTTAGTGGGTGGTTCAAGCCTTTTGGGGATATGCAACACCCATAGGGTGGGACCAGACCCTACTTGGCTCAAGCCTAGCTTTTATTAGGTGCATTTTTAACCATTTAGGAAATGCACCATACCAGGCCCATCAGGCCCACACGCTTACGCTCACCTGGGCCCACTCACACATAGGTGTGCACATGCACGCTTGCACATGCACATGCATGTGTGCATGCAAGAACACTCAGATTAGAATGCTCAAAGGATATAGGGGATATGTGCGTCCAACGCTGATGACTAAAGCGCTGGGTGCACAAATTCCTTAAATACCAAGTCACGCACTCACTCACCCCCTATGTGGGACTATCAACAGCGGGTCCTTCCTTTGTGCAGCTGCATTTTGGTGAGATCATGATTCCAAGTGGCACAGAAGATCAAATCGAGCAGACAAGGGCTCGATCAAAAGCCCTAGTGATCTAGTTTCTAATTTCAATACCAATTCAGTGTTTGGATCATGATTGATCCACCGATTTGAAGAAGGAACATGGCTTTGTCTCCATGACTAGAAACGAGCTCAGAGAAGAGTTTACAGGTCAATGGACCTATAGGATAAGGTGATACCCTTGATTGAGGGTCCAGATAGATTTAGGAGATACTTTCGTAGGGTTTGAGAGAGATTTTGAGGTCTGAGGAGCTCTATAAAGCTTAGAAGCATGAAATCTTTGAATCTCAGGATCAGAGCTTCTGATTTAGAGTTGAATCAGTCCAAGAGATGGATTACACTAGTTGGAAAGGATTTGGATCGAATTGAGAGGTCAATTAGAACTGATCTAATCGAAAATAAATTCCAAATCTCAACAAAAACCTCAAGAATAGCCTTGGGTTCAGTAAACTACCCAAAATGTGTAGATCTCAAAATCTCTAACATTCCTCAATAAAATCCTATCAAATCAGTTCTAAACACTTCTAAATCATCATAGGAACTTAATTATTCCATTAAATCAAAGATTTAAGTAATCAACCATCAAATTGGACTTCAGTTTGACCAAAATCAAGTCAAGAATTGACTTTCAGATTTAGAGCTCCTTAGATCAAGTTAATTGCCTAGAAAGACTGAAATCATCCTCAGGAATTGTTTGCGCACCTCAAATTAGTGTTTTGAGAGCTTCCATAGTGCTCTCAAGCTCCGCTGCCTGGACGAAGATGATGGGTTGTTCAACAAACCAAATTAGGCGTTCTAAGACCTATTTAAAGCCTAAAATAGGTTCTAGAGCTTTTGAACCTAAATCCAAGCTCTTATCCTTAAAGGAATTGCCTACTCAACTCTGCTGGAGTTGAGGAAGATGATGTCCAATAGAGAATACTTCTCATTAAAACACAAATTTAATCATTGATTCCTGATCCCATGATCACAGAGAAGTAGTCTGGAGCTTCTTAAAGAGTTCTAGAGGCTGAGGCTCAAGTTTAGTTCGCCGGAGCTCCGATGAACGTCGAGATTGGTGATTGAAGGTCTAAACTCCATGAAACTGATTAGGAATGGTTTTAAAAGGTTCTTGAGGTTACAAGGAACCTCAAGAACACTACAATTAATGCAATTATTGAACATATGCATAATTTAATCAATGATTGCAGTAAAATTATATTTTGAGTTCGTTTGAACTCAAAATAAATCCTCTCACTCAATTGAGTGAGGGGAAATGGTTAGCGAAGTGAGACGATGGTGTATGTGTGTGTGATTAAGTGATAGAATGCCTCTGAGCTCGCCATTGACAGCAACTTAGAGGTTCAAGGTGGAATTAGGCATTTCTTGTGTAATTACATTTGTCTAATTAAGGGGTAGAGTAAGATCCTGAAGTGGTGAAGACATGATGGAGGACCTCTTGTGAGTGTGGAATAGCTCTGGGATCGCCATAGATAGCGGAGGTCCTCAGTTGAAGGTAAGGTGGTTTAGGCGAAATAAGTGATAAATCATGCATGTGAGAAGGGGGAATGGAGACATGGTGAGATAGAGATGATGTACAGGTGATTAGATTGATGAATGAATGATGAGAGCCTCATTATGAACCATAACTAGCTCATTTTGACCTAATAAAGAGAATAAAAGCTCCTACATAACTTAGAAGAGGACTTAATTGAAGGAATAAGTGTTCTGAGAAGAAAATATGAAATAAAGGTTAAAACTATAATTTTACCATTGCAGTACATAAACGGGATTTGTCAGAGACAAAACATAGGTCAAATGGTCTAAATAAGATAAGAAGTGGGTTGATTCAATCAGAAATGGGTTCATGTGCAATCCAAGAATTAAATGACATCTTGTAACCCTAAAACTGACCCACTTAATTCAACAAGGTTTCGATCAGGATAAAAATCAAGTAAACCCTCTAAAATTCATCAAAAACATCCCTTAGGGTTTAGAACATTCAATTTGGCCTTTGGAACCTAGTTTGACCTAGATTGGGGTCCTAACTCATTAATTGACCTAATTTAAGTTTTTACGCAAAATATCCAGTCAAACGTGGTCAAACCTAAAATCCAACTTCACCATTGGATTCCTTAGGTCCAAATTAGGTTTGTATCAAAATTTTGACCTAAGGGAAGGTCATCTTGACCTACTTTTCAATTTAGTACACCCAATCACATTTTGGTCCCTATCTTTTGAAAACCATCACATAAACCCCCCTAGCTTCCTCGCCAATCTTACAATCAGGTCCCTTCACCATTAATGGGGAGGAATCCTTCTCCGGTGAGGAAGGCAGGGGGATACTCTCTGATCCCTCAGAGATCTCCTCTCAGAATTGGAAGGGAGATTCTCTGAGGAATCCCCTTCCATCTGAGCTCGATCACAATCTCTGATTCCTGTCCAATCTCTCGTGCGAATGCACGAAAGATTTGGGATCCCAACCACCTTCCTTCTCCGGCGAGACGACGGTGGCTAAAGGCTTGCCCTCCACGCACAAGAAGCTCGGCCAGCACCTATAAAAGGACCTCTGACCCTATGTGAATCTCCCAGACTTGTTTTGGCCATAGAACCCTCCAAATTTCATCTCTCTTGTCTCCAGCCAAGAAACCCGCAAGCTCCGGCGATTACCTCTCCTCCCACTCGTCACTCTGCTGCCATACCAGCAGCAGAGTCCACTCCGCCTCATGTTCCTGCATCGCGCCGCACCAAGCGCATGCCTCCCTGACCTCCTCCTCATTGCCGTTATCTCCCTCAGGGTTGTCTTCTCCGACAACGGTGCAAATGAGCCGTCTGACTCCGCTGCCCCCTTTCACTCCCAACAATCCAGATAAGTTCCCCATCTTTCACTCTTTCATTTCCCTTACTTTATTTCACACAACCACTCCTCGACCGTCACTGTCCACCGCCACCTTCCTCATCTCCAGCCACCCTCCAACGAGACACTCCCGTCACTCCGCAGCCCCACACATCTCGCCGACCATCGCATAACCTCCGCCTCATCTCACTGAGTACCCTCCACTCATCCACAGTCCCTCTACACCGCCACAACAGTCCCCCGATCACACCCATCCATCCGGCCACAGAGCGACCTAGGCACGCACGCCTAAGCTGCCCCGCGGCTTGCCACCTAGCGCCTCACCTTCGCCGTGACACGACGAAGGTCCCCCTGTGATCTGATTGAACCGCAAGGCCCTTGTTGTGTCAGGCAGGTTTTGAGCTCTGTTCACCATTAGCGGTGATTCGAGGAAGCTGCTTGCTTGCTCCAGGTTGCGAGACTTCAAGGTTCCAGGTGCAGCAAACTTGGGAAGGTCTTGCGAATCCAGTCGTCCCAGCAAGTGACACCGCAAAGCCTGCAGTTGTGGCAATTGAAAGCATGGTCTGCTGCGGGCGCGCGAGAAAGAGTGGTGGGCATTAGTCCCACCTTGGTAAGTCACAAGGCACGTGAGTCCTTTATATTATTTTTGTGTTATTGCCTCGTTGCCTCCGATTACACTTGGGGTGAGGTCCCTCACCTAATCACTGTGCCTCATCTGTGAGCTCATCACACGGATCTGGCGTGACCCGACCTGAACCAACCTGAGCACTCCTCGCGCACCACACCCATGCCGGTGCGCCTGGACCCGAGCGTGCGACCCAACCCGTTTACCTGGCTCTGGGAGAGCGTGTTGAAGAGTGATACACAAAGAGAGAGAGAGACACACGGGAAGGGTAGGGGAGTAGGTTTTGCTATGTGTGCTTGTGTGCAGGAAGCAGGGACTTAGCCACTGCAAGTGAAGGAGAAGAAGAAGGAAGGAGGCTCTGTAGAGGAAAAAGAAAAGGCAAGGTAGAGAAGAAAAAGCGAGGCCAAAGAGAACAAAACTGAAGAAGGAAGAAGAAAGAGACAAGGGGCAGACAAAGAATCAAGAAAGCAAAGGAAAAGAAAAGGAAGAAGAAAGAGAAGACCACTTAAGAAGAGGCAAGCCAGACCTTGGCCGTAAATCAAGAAGAGAAGAAGAAAAAAAAGAGGAACAGAAGTAGCAAAGGAAGAAAGGAAAAGGAGCTGAAAGAGCAAATCACATAAAGAAGAGACTGAGAAATACTTTAAGATGTCTGATATTGCATCAGACGTCCATTTTTTCCTTGAGCAATTTCTTTCTATATCACTCTCATTGAACTAGTCATTTCTTCTCATTTAAAAAGTTGTGTTATCAAGTTTTGGAATACATAGATTGCTCCCTATGTTCGACCTCGGATACTTTGATTTTCGAGTTATAAATCTTTATTTTTTTTCACGGAAAGTTTGTCTATGTTACAACGCAATATTTTTTAAAAACGATCTAGCCGCATCAACAATGAAGGTCTTGCAAATTGGAATTAGCTCGCCAGAGTCGAGGAAGATAACATGAAAGATGCATATTATACTACTCTAATTACCTATTTAACTAACTAGAATTAAGGTAAACTAAATTCTATGCTAATCTGTGATTACCTGGACGAATGGGGAAGGGGATCTCCGTCAATGGCATGTAACGGAGGAAGAACTCCGACAAAGTTGGAGTAGTTCTCCGGCGAGAAAGGAAGGCGATGAGATAGAAGAGATGGCACTCCTAGACTCTGTCACAGCCACTAGAAAGGAAGAGGAGGTGAAGGAGATGAATGCATCCACCGAAGGCGCTCCAAAGGAGAGGTGAGAGGTCGCCAGAGGGGGAGGAATAACCTATCATCAGTCTTAGTTGGGGGAAGAGGGAAGGGAGCCAACCCTTAGGTAGGGGAGTATTTATAGGTGGAGGAGGTAGCTAGGGGGGCTGTACCTGGACGGGAATGGGTCAAGATGCATTGTGCTCACCGGTGTCGTCTTCGACGCCGGTGAGCTTCATCACCTAGAAAAAATAGGATTAGAGGAACATCCGGTCCGTTGGATGGAAAGGTGGAGGTGAGTGTAGTGATGGCGGCTACGGCGAAGGCTATCAGACGTGAGACGAGAGGTGAGCGGATGAACGACGACAACGGCGATGGAGTTCTGATGTTGATTCAACGATGATTAGAGAGTGTGGAGACTGGACATCGTCATTTGTCCAAGACTGAAGATGAAGATGAAGATGAAGACGAAGAAGAAGGTGTTCAAAGGGGTATTTATGTAAGAAAAAGGACTCACTTGAAATAAAAGCTAAAGACCTAAACGGAAATAGTGAGTTTTAAGGCTTATTTTAATTTATTTATTTTTCAAATTTTTATATATAATTATAAATTAGGTGAATATTGTATTTATGCCTTGAAATTATATTTTTTTCCCTTTTTATCTATTTTTATTTAAATGATTAATTTACTTAAGTTAATTACATACTTAGGACTTAAAATTAATTAAGTTAAATAAAATACTTTTTATGTAGCCAATTATTATTATTTTGAGTCTAAATTATTAATTAAGTTATTATTAAGATTAATTGATATTTAATTTAGCATTTTAAACTTATTTTGGAGGTCCTTAGTATTTTATCCCCTATAACATAATTAACCCTATAATTGATGTATTCTTAGTTAATTAACTAGGGAAACTAGTTAATTTAGGATAATTAGGAGCCATGATGAGTCTCTCATCAACACACTCGTGGGGAGCGGTGGTGGTCGGTGGCACAGGGAGATTGGTCAATCAGGGTGGTCGGAGGAGGAGAGGTGGGGTCAGGTGAAGGAGGTTTTGTCGGTGGTGGAGTTGTTGTGGGACCAAAAGTGGGGTATGGGTAGTAAAAGATAGGTTTTGGGGTAAAAACATTGGTGCTTTAAACAAACTCAAGTTAGCAAAATAGGTAAAAATGTTTAAGGTAGGTAATCGGATAGATTATGTTCGGTTGAGTAGATTGGGAGCAAGATTAAAGGTGATTTAGATCGCAACCTCGAAAAGTGAATTCGCCCAGTTTTGGTCGATCAAAATGGAAAATGATTGATCAATGAAGCTAATTGGTCGATCAAGGTTCAAAAGATTGGAGGGAAAATTCTCGCCCAACCAGATTGGTCAATGTAACGAGCGCGTCTCCCAGACGTCTTTTAAGACGTCTGGGAGGTGGCCCAGACGTCTGTAAAGACGTCTGGGATCACATCCGGACGTCTGACCAGACGTCCGGGATAGTTTACAGACGTCTGGCGAACAGTTATGCTCTCACGGGATATTCGTCTGCGCGCCTGTGCGCGCAGACCTGCGATCCCGCATCTTCTCTGCGGCTGCAGGCGACTGCGGCCGTCTCTCCCTCCTCTCCGCGCGGCGTTAAAAGGGGGAGGGGGCGCGCCTCCCCTCCCGTCTCCACCATCTTCCTCCTTCTCTCCTGCCTGTGCGCGAGAGCGAGCGGACGCGAGGGCGCAGCGGCAGCGGCGGCCGCAGTAGGCGCGGAGGAGCTGCGGCGTGCGAGGGCGGGGCTCTGCCGTGAGGGCGAGCTCGCCGGGAGCGGCTTGGCCGGCCGGCGGAGGGCGCAGGGGCGCAGAGCGTCGTGGAGAGGGACCTGCTGCGGGCGGAGCAGCGGACGCGCGAGGTGCGACGCGGGCGGCGTCGCGAGTGGAGGCCGAGCGAGGTTCTGATTCTGGAAAAATCTCCAGAATCAGACGTCTGGACTGATATCCAGACGACAAGGTCGACGTCTGTGAGATCATACAGACGTCTGAAAGGTGAGTTCCGCTTTCTCCTTCTTTTTGTCGACTGACCGTACTGAGGGAGGAGGGTTGGCTGTGCGCAAGTGTTCGGATTCGTCATCCTTTGCGAATCAGACGTCTGGAAGTTGTACCAGACGGCGGGAGTGACCTCCAGACGTCCGGAGAGACCATCGGACGTCTGGGATCTAGGAGAGACGTCCCCACAGACTTCTGGACGTCCGGGGAACCAAGCCGAACAGGTAATTCTCTGATCCACCGTTTAAGACGTCTGGAAGGAGTTCCAGACGTCTGATTTTGCACAGTATTGTCTTTCTCGACCCGTTAGAGCCCGTTTGGGCTCCGTTTTCCGCGATTCGAGTTGCGTTCGTTTCAGAATTTATTCCTCTACCCGCCTACAGTAGCTATACACTGTTTTGAGACACTCCTTGTGTTTGATCCTTGTGATAGGACCTCGTTCGGTTGCCGTCTTGAGAGTCGCGGAGGCGCGCGGGATTCCCGACCACGCCCCCATTACTCCCGTTGTACCTGGTAGAGTGGTTTTAAGTATTAATAAAATCTGTTAAAGTATGGAACCATAACTAGAACCTAGGGCATTGCATGAATCCTAGGAATGAGAAATATATGGAATGATAGCTCCTAGGTGTTGCATGAATCCTAGGGCCGGAAAACTAGATTGTATGATAGATCCTAGGATATGGCATGAATCCTAGGATGGAAAAACTAGTGGAATGTATATTACTGCAGTCTTGGAAAAATGGAAAGGAATATATAAGCTGCCTGTGAAATTAATTAACAGCTGCCTGTTATGAACAAAGAAACATGTTTGAGATCATGGAAATTGAGAACGTGAATCTGGAAAGTGAAACATATGATGTTCTGAGATAAAGGGCTGGAACCCTACGGGGAATTAGGAGTGGAACTCCTGGAAAGAAAAGGAATGGAACCGAGATGTAGTTTGTACTGTCTCTTGGGTACGCAGTACCAAGGGAAGTACCTGTACTTGTTTTAGTGCAGAGTGGGGCCAGCCGCCCCAGGGACCCGGGGTTAGGCTTGGCCGCTCTGTACCGACTTGTTGGCCCTCGTGTACGTAGTACCGAGGAGAGCTAGTAGTGTTAGGAGAGTACTAGCTACCCCACGGGCCCCGGGGTTCTGCTAGCCTCCTTCACCGACTTGTTAGGCCCACTAGGGCAAACCAGGGTAGTCAGGCGAGGGTGCGCGGACTGTGGAGGGGCAAGGCCCCGGTTTGGTTACTGTGGAGGGGTTGGACCCCTGTTACTGAGAGGGCTCTGCCCTGGTTCCGTGCTGTGCTTTGGGCGCACCCATTAACGGAAACGACTGACCGCGTGCCAGTACGGGCTAGCTACCTGTGCGTTTATCGCGCGTGCCGTAGTCACCGTTACGTCTGTCAGTGACCTTGGGGTGGTTGACTGAGGGTAGGATCACCACGGGGGACTCTCCCGGCCAGGAGAGCACCACGTGCTACTTCTACTGTTGGAAAAGACTGCAATCAAGATCGTCCCACGAGGACATTCGAGATCAAGTAAAGGATCTGAGAAGTAAATGAAATAGTGAGAAAAATTGAAAGATGTAAATAAAGGAAGTAATAGAACATAACAGCTACTGTACACTCTACTGTTGCCTTTAGTTAGTTTGCCACTCTACTCAGCGTTTTGCTGACGTGTTACACTCGTTACCTTTTTCAGGACCAGGTGTTGAGCAGCCAGGGTCGGCGGCTGCAGAGGACGCTGGGCCGAGTAGGGTCCAGTAGAGTTGCCACAGCTTTGTACCTTCTTTTGTTTCTGTTCTAGTGAGTAGTTTTGTTTCCGCTGTACCTTCTTTACCTGCAGTTTTGTTATATGATAAATGTTGTTTTACTGTTGTGGTGGTGCCTACTGTAGTAGTTTCTTTCCTTACTGCTGTACTTTCTTACTGTTAGTTATATTCATGCTGAATGTGGTTTATTTTACTGTCTTTTGGTTACTTCCTCGTTGGACGACTGGGTCTTGGGATTAGTCGAGTCGGTCCGGTTCTCGTGTCTCGTAGGGACTCGGGAACCGGGTCGTTACAGTCAATCAAACAAATAAGTTGATCAATCAAAACTCAAATTTTTGGAGGGATATTTCCCGCCAAAGAATTTGGTTGATCAAAAAAGGATTTTGATCGATCAAAGGTTGAAAACATAGCAATCAAAATTATCAATTAAGCTCTTTTAACCTAGATAAACATAGTGAATGGCAAATCAGGTTAAATCTTTTCTTTGGCAAAGGTTTTGAAAAGATATCAACTAATTGATTTTTTGTTTGAACAAATTCTAAGTTGATTTCACCTTTTAGAACATAATCTCTTAGAAAATGATTCCTAACATCAATATGTTTAGTTCTGGAGTGTTGAACTAGATTTCTAATAGATTTATGGCACTACTGTTGTCACAGAGTATTTTGTTATTCTTGTAGGACAGGCCAAAATCTTCTAGGATTTGTTTCATCCATAATAGTTATGAGCAAGCTAAAGATGCAGCTACATATTCATCTTCTGTTGTTGATAGTGATGAGTAGCTACTCATCATAGCTAAATAGCTGAAGTTAAGTTAGAAACTAGGTTAAACAATGTCAAATTAACACATAAAAAGAGTTAAGTGTGGAAATCAAAGAAAAAGACCTAAAACATTAATTTTGTGTTAAAAATTCATAATTAGGTCATTAAACGAGATAGTCATGTGAAAAAGGTTAAATGGTAATTCAAGTGTAAATTGAACATACAAACGAATTTAAAAGTTCAAATCAATAATATAATTAACTTCTTAAATGTTCAATTAAGCTTATATAAAAACTTGGATGCATTTGGACATCATTAAGGCCTTAAAATTAAGGATTTACATTTAGGTCCTTAGTGCATTACATTTCATTCATTAGAAAACTTCCTAGGACCTACTTGTAACCTGTAGGGACCTATTTGTAAGCCTTAAAGGGTCTCTCTGTAACCATTCTTTATCACTTATGGGCATGCCTACAATTATTCTACCCCTTCGCAGAAGGGCTTACCATGCAAATCCACCAATAGAAGTCCCGCCCACCTGCTGCCCGCGCGAACATTGTTCACGCGAGGAACTCCCGTGATCTTGGCCGTCCATTCTCTTGATCGTTTGATCTGCGGCTCGATTTGATTGAAACCTTCACGCGATTCGACGCGTGCAGTAACCTTCTCACCCAGATCCCATCCAACAGTGCTTTTTGATTTGGCAGCCGCGCGCACTCTCTCCTCTCATCCTCGCCGCCCATGCCTTTAAAGCCTAACTTCACCTGTGCAGTGAGGAGATTCACTCTTCAATCTACTTAAGATGATCCACAGTCGCGTGTGCGAGGGATCTCTCCCTCCACATCTCTTAGTGGTCATTCATCCACTCCAGCTACCTCTCCCCGCAATTCCCCATTTTTCACGGCCACCAGCTGTGAAAAACCACCACCTCTCTGACTCTCCTCGCCGCTAAGGACTCCGTAGCACCTAAGGGCGACCCTAAACTCCACTAGAGAGTTTTCACTCCGTTGGAGCATCTCCTCCCTCCCTTCTTCCTCTCCATCCTCCGGGTAGAGATCCAAAGGTCCCATTCTTCCTGTTAGAGTAGATTTAATGCTTTTTAGATTAGCTGTAGCATTAGTTAGATAGCTTAGTAGTAGAATTAGATGTAGAATCAGTCCTGATATGTTGTGCGTGCCTTTAGTTTAGTTTAGGAGTAGATTTAGCCTAAATCCCTACCTTCACCTCCTCTGATCACTTTAGATCAGAGGGAACGAATTCACCCAATCACTATTCATGATTTGTCACCATCTACATATTTTCATCTCGATTCTAATTTTCTCGATTTGTATTTTGTAACTCACTCCTTCATGAGATCCAATTTCAGATCTGAAATTAGCATCAAAATCCATTTCAGGGGCTTCTCATTCACTCCATTTTGTTTACAAAAGCTCCTGATTCAAGATAAAAATGGAATCAGTTTGCTTGATTTATTTTAAGTTTGGATTGCAAAGATTTTGAATCGATTGAGCTTTGAACGATTTTGATTAAGAAAACTGAGGCATTTTGATTTTGATTCACTAAATGGCTGTGAATCTAAGATGATTCTGATGTCAGAATTCATCTCAGATGAGCCATGATCTGATCTGTCTTTTTGAAGATTTTAATGCCTTGAATGCATGGTAGAGCCAAGGAGAATCAACCTTGTTGGTTGGAGGCTCTACCAAGGAATTTTATATATGGATTTGATTGTGAGATTCTGATTTCTACCTAAGGGATTCTCAATATCCCTTAAGGTTTTTAACATGCTGGGATTAAAATTGAATTTAATGGACTGATTTCAACACCTCCTACATGTTGTCTATAGCATTAGGAAGGTGTTAAGTCAGTAGATTTATCTTTGATTTGGAAAGAAAAATGATTGACAGGAAACTTGGATTTAGAGTTGAACTTCTGAGCATGATTTCTATGCAGTTTTAACCCTTGTCAGAATATGCTTAGAGATTTTCTGTTTTGTGTTTTGAATCCCAGCTAGTCATAGCAAATTGCTGCAAAAGCAGCTACATGTTAACTGCTTTCAGCAGCTGATTCCTTGATCGGAATAATTTGTATTCCTGCTCAGATGTCTTTTAGTCTGATCTGGAATATGAATGTCTGATTCAAGCTATCAGGTTGCTGAATTGGAGGTCCAATATTACTGCAGTATTTATATCAGCTGTCTGGAATTGCTGTTGCTGTTCAGTAGCTTCTGCTGCTGTTTGCAGCAGTGTTGTGCTGGTTTTATGATAGCTGCAGTTCTGCTGAGATTCCATCAGCTGTCTTGCTGCTGTTCCTGCTGTTGTGTCTCTATTGTTGTTGCAGCAGATGATGACTGAAGAATCCTGTGGACCGTAGACCTAGTTAAATTGTAGTTATAGCTGACATATGTTTAAGGGTGTGTAAAGAATTGAATGCAAGCTTTCATGTACATCTAAATGACTTTAAATCTTATTTTGAATGCTTGTAAATTGATTAGAACTCTTTTGTCAGCTAGCTTTTATGCCTAACTGTCCAATAATCACAATTAATTGAAATCTACACTGACTTTTGTGCTTAATTGCTTATATCTTTTCTATATATTGTGTTGAGTTAGTTTGAGGCAGTTTACTGCCTTTCAAATCTTTAAGTTCCATTCTAGAGCCTTAACTCACCTAGAAAACCCCTTTAAAGGCTTAGAATGAGTTAACTGTGTAAATAAATAAAAATGATATAAAAAATATAAAAAAATAAAATAAATCTGTCTTAGTGAAGATTAGATAAATTTTTATATATATACAAAGTTTCATGGTATTCTAAACCCTCGGCATGGTAGAACATACGAGCCGACGGTTCAGTCTACCTTAAAACTTAATAAAAACCCCTTAATATAAAAACATCAAAAACACTCCCTTTTTCTCATCTATTTCTTTCTTTCTCACCTCCTAACTCCACAAAATACATAAAAACCATAAAAAGTTGAAAAAACCATAAAAATACCTAAAAATCCATTGTATACTATGTATATATATATATATGTAATTAGAAGCTATATAGTAAGCACATATACTATAGTGTAAATTAGACATATATAGGGTATAAATAACTTGTATATTATATAATGTAACTTAATCATTTAAACTAACTTAGATTGTACATAGCTTATTTATTTAATTATTTATCAATTATACTAATTTATATGTACTAATAAGCTATATAAATTAATAAACACTATAAATAAACATATTTAGTAATGATACTATATATACGTATTTATATGTATATAATAAACATAATGAACCTTGTACCATAATTTAAATATATATACAGAATAAATAATTAATTTATTAAGTTACTACTTAATTTATTAGATTAAATTAAAATAAATTAGTAGTTTAAGTTAAAACTAAGCTAACTTATATTTTGTATTTATACTAAGGTATTTTAAGTAAATTAAGCTAATTTAAGTATATTTATAATGTATTATACTACTTAAACATAATTTATATATAAAATAGTCCAAAATAAGTTATTTAAATATAAATAAAATCAAAATAAAAATTGTAAAATACAATAAAAATCTTTATTAAATACCTGAACATGTATACTAACTCTGAATAAGGTCAATTAGACCATATATTAACTAATTTATATGTAATTAAGGAATAAAACTCAAAATTAAGTATGTATAAACTGTATATTTTACTGAATTTATTTATATAGTAAATATAATTAAATTTCTAAAATAACTGTACAATTATATAGTATTATGTAAATACCTTAAATTCCCATAATTTAATTTTAATTTATAATAAATTATGGCCCTCGAATTGAGGGCCAAAATCCCTAAATCAACACAGCTGCTTGGAATTCCAGCGCTGCGCTCCCGCTAACATAGTACATATCGGTAAGTGAAAAGTGTTTTGAGTGCTATAAGACGAGAAACTTCCAATGGATAACTAATCGTCATGGGCGCCAAGTGCCCGAAACAACACATAACCTATCCCTTTTGAGCATTATACTGAGCATTGATTTGGCATGAGTGTGCGGTGTAGGCTGGGGGCCTGACATTGTGCGAGGGCTTGATTAAGCCTAAATCTGAGCATAATACATGATTAACCGACCTAATTAAATAATTAAGGCAGTATTAAGTAAAGGTTTGGTCCCACTCGATCTCAGGTGCTGTGTATCCCTCGAACAGAGTTACCTGCCAATTATAACACTAATTTTTGATTAAGTGAAGGCCGTAAAGTGGAAAAGAAGAAGAAGATTTAAAAGAAAACGGTTAAGTGTTGAGCCGTAGAAAGGAGAAGAGTCGAAAAATCAACTAAGTATGGAAGACTCACAGAAGAGAGAGACTGTAAAGAGAGTTAAACGAAAAAATGGCTAAGTGTCATAAAGAAGAGAAGAGAGGACTTAGACTTACAAAAAAGAGAGATAAAAGAGTTAACAGAAGAGAAAGTTAAGTGTTAGAGAATGAGTAAAGCAGAACACAGAAGAAGCTAAGTATATATGTATCTATATAGTGTATATATATAAATGTAAATAAAGTATACCGTAAATAATAAATACATGTATAGTAAGTATACGTATTATAGAAGTGTTTAAGCTATATATGTATATAAATAACTTCATAGCTTTATTGACAGAATAAACCGTCACTATAGATAAAATAAGTGTCGCTATAGACCCTAGTTTCTACTTTAGAGTCTGTACATAGTTTCTCTGGGATTTAGCGACATTTATATCTGTCGCTGTAAATATTATATATGTTATTGTATGTATTTGTACATTAAGTTAAGTTAGTATAGTTTGTATTATTACTTATTATCGTATATATATAAGTATTAGTAATATAAGTTATAAATAGATAGTATAGAGTATATATTAGTAGTGTTTGGTACTTGTTTGCAATTAAGTGTTTGTAAGCATTTTTATAGAATCTTTTTGTATATAGTTAAGTTATTAATTCATTCATCCTTGATTGTACATAAAATTGATCTTTTTGGAATTAAAGAATAATATTAGACTTAAAGAGTGATGTATATCAATAAATGCCTCATAGTGAATGACTTGGAATAAACCAGTAAAAATTATGTAAATTAAATAAAATTGATGCGATAATGGTTTGTATTTGTGACATATACTACAATACTGACAATTTTTTTATACGAACCGCGATCGCACTCCCTATTAGATAGTGAAACAGTGTGTTGTTTCTAGAGAACCAAGAGGCTAGGAAGTTTTCGAGAAATTGACACATTTCACTGGTACTCTTTTGGTTTGTAAAGCTACCCTTATAATTAGCATCACAAAAGGAATAAAGTTCCAATGTGTCTGACTTCGGATAAAAAAGTCCTAGGTCTAGTATGTAGTTTAAGTACCTAAGTATTCTTTTAACAGCATTTAGGTGTACTTCTTCAAGGTTTACCTAAAAGCGAGCACATAAGCAAGTGCTAAAGAGAATATTAGGTCTACTAGCAGTTAAGTGTAATGAAGATCCTATCATGCTTCTATACAATTTCTGATCTACAGTCTTACTTGTGTCATCAAATTTTAGCTGTGTAGAAGCTATCATAGGTGTTTCCTTTCCTTTTACCTTATCCATGGAGAATTTCTTCAAGATCTTCGTGGTGTATTTGATTTGAGATATGAAAATGCCAAAGAATAGTTGGTCAATTTGAAGTCTGAGAAAGAACCGAAGTTTTCCCATCATACTCATCTCAAACTGATCATGCATTACCTTTGCGAATTCCTGACATAAAAGATCATTAGTAGCACTGAAAATGATATTTCTACATAAATTTGTATTATTAATAGATCATTTTCTTTTCATTTTGTGAATAAGGTTGGATCTACCTTACCAATTTTAAAGTCATTTTTAATTAGATAAGCTTTTAATCTGTCATACCAAGCTCGGGGAGCTTGTTTTAGATCATATAATGCTTTGTTTAATTTGTATACGTATTATGGATGATTAACGTCTTCAAAACCTGGAGATTGTTTAACATAGATTTCCTCCTTGATAAATTCGTTTAGAAAGGCACTTTTAACGTCCATTTGAAAGAGTTTAAACTCCATATGGGTGGCAAAGGTCAGCAACATTCTAATGAATTCTAACCGAGCTACAGGCTCATATGTTTCATCAAAATCTATTCCTTCTTCTTGATTGTACCCTTGGGCCGCAAGTCTAGTTTTGTTCTTAACAACTTCTCCTGATTCATTCATTTTATTCCTAAAGACCCATTTGGTTCCTAGAATTGTTTGAGAGTCAGGTTTTGAAATAAGTTCCCGTACTTGATTTATTTTGAATTGATTCAACTCATCTTCCATTGCAATAATCCATCAATTGTCCGAATAAGCTTCCTTAACATTTTTAGGCTCTAACTGAGAAACAAAAGCTGTGAAAGCTAAAGTGTTGATAGAAGATCTAGTTTGAACTCCTTCGAATAGTTTTCCTATCACCAATTCTTTTGGATGATCCTTCATATAGGATATATCACCAATTCATCTGAAATGTTTTCCTATGGTATGTTTGAAAGATCTTCTATTTGATCATCATCATCATTCACAGAAGTTTGAGGGTAAACTAATGTTTTATCAAAAGATATATGCATAGTCTCCTCAACAACATATTTCTTCTTGTTGAAAACTTTATACGCTTTATTTCTGGTTGAATAACCTAAGAAGATTCCTTCTGAGCTATTAGCATCAAATTTATCAAGATTATCGTTAGTGTTAAGTATAAAACATCTACAACCAAATATTTTGAAATAAGAAATTCGAGGTGTTCTTCGATGATAAAGTTTAAAAGGTATTTTGTTTAGGATTGGACTAATTAAGGATCTATTTTGGATGTAGGAAGCGGTGTTTACAGCCTCTACCCAAAAATATCGAGACAGCTTTAACTCACATAGTATATGCAGGTACACTCTTGCAGGGTCCTATTTTTCCTTTCAACTACACCATTCTGAGGTGCAGCTCTAGGGAAAGCAAATTTATGTTTTATCTCATAATGATCACAAAAATTAGAAAAAGATTCATCCTCAAATTCTCTACCGTGATCACTTCTAATCCTAATCACTTCAGATTCTTTCTCATTCTATAGTCTTCTTACAATCATACTAAAAACATCAATAGTTAGATCCTTACTTTTTAAGAAGGATACCCAAGTAAATTTAGAAAAATCATCGATTATGACTAAATAATATTTGCACCCACTTAAACTTTTGGATTTGGTTGGTTCGAACAAGTCTAAGTGAAGTAGCTCCAGGGGTCGGGAGGTGCTAACAATCCTTTTTGGTTTAAAAGGATTTTTGGTTTGTTTACAAACTTGAGAAGAATCGCAGACTTTGCTTTTCTTGAAGTTGATCTTTGGTAGACCTTTGACAAGCTCATGTTTCACAAGTTTACTGATATTTCTCATGTGAACATGACCTAGTCATCTGTGCCAAAGTTTGCCTCTTCGTCAGATGCGACAAGACATTCAAGACTGTAACGACCCGGTTCCCGAGTCCCTACGAGACACGAGAACCGGACCGACTCGACTAATCCCAAGACCTAGTCGTCCAACGAGGAAGTAACCAAAAGACAGTAAAATAAACCACATTCAGCATGAATATAACTAACAGTAAGAAAGTACAGCAGTAAGGAAAGAAACTACTACAGTAGGTACCACCACAACAGTAAAACAGCATTTATCATATAACAAGAACTGCAGGTAAAGAAGGTACAGCGGAAACAAAAACTACTCACTAGAACAGAAACAAAAGGGGTACAAAAGGCTGTGGTAACTCTACTGGACCCTACTCGGCCCAGCGTCCTCTGCAGCCGCCGACCCTGGCTGCTCAACACCTGATCCTGAAAAAGGTAACGAGTGTAACACGTCAGCAAAACGCTGAGTAGAGTGGCAAACTAACTAAAGGCAACAGTAGAGTGTACAGTAGCTGTTATGTTCTATTACTTCCTTTATTCACATCTTTCAATTTTTCTCACTATTTCATTTATTTCTCAGATCCTTGATCTCGAATGTCCTCGTGGGAACGATCTTGATTGCAGTCTTTTCCAAAAGTAGAAGTAGCACGTGGTGCTCTCCTGGCCGGGAGAGTCCCCCGTGGTGATCCTACCCTCAGTCAACCACCCTAAGGTCACTGACAGACGTAACGGTGACTACGGCACGCGCGATAAACGCACAGGTAGCTAGCCCGCACTGGCACGCGGTAAGTCGTTTCCGTTAACGGGTGCGCCCAAAGCACAGCACGGAACCAGGGCAGAGCCCTCTCAGTAACAGGGGTCCAACCCCTCCACAGTAACCAAACCGGGGCCTTGCCCCTCCACAGTCCGCGCACCCTCGCCTGACTACCCTGGTTTGCCCCAGTGGGCCTAACAAGTCGGTGAAGGAGGCTAGCAGAACCCCGGGGCCCGTGGGGTAGCTAGTACTCTCTTAACACTAGTAGCTCTCCTCGGTACTACGTACACGAGGGCCAGCAAGTCGGTACAGAGCGGCCAATCCTAACCCCGGGTCCCTGGGGTGGCTAGCCCCACTCTGCACTAAACAGGTACAGGTACTTCCCTTGGTACTGCGTACCCAAGAGACAATACGAACAACATCTCAGTTCCATTCCTTTCTCTTTCCAGGAGTTCCACTCCTAATTCCCCGTAGGGTTCCATCCTTTAATCTCAGGACATCTTATGTTTCACTTTCCAGTTCCACGTTCTTACAAACCATGATCTCAGTCATGTTCCTTATTCATAACAGGCAGCTGTTAATTCAATTTACAGGCAGCTTTATATATTCCTTTCCATTTTTCCAAGACTGCAGTATTATACATTCCACTAGTTTTTCCATCCTAGGATTCATGCCATATCCTAGGATCTATCATACAATCTAGTTTTCCGGCCCTAGGATTCATGCAACACCTAGGAGCTATCATTCCATATATTTCTCATTCCTAGGATTCATGCAATGTCCTAGGTTCTAGTTATGGTTCCATACTTTAACAGATTTTAATAATAACTTAAGCCACTCTACCAGGTACAACGGGAGTAATGGGGGCGTGATCGGGAATCCCGCGCGCCTCCGCGACTCTCAAGACTGCAACCGAACGAGGTCCTATCACAAGGATCAAACACAAGGAGTGTCTCAAAACAATGTATAGCTACTGTAGACGGGTAGAGGAATCACTTCTGAAAAGAATGCAACTCGAATTGCGGAAAACGGAGCCCGAACGGGCCCTAAACGGGTCGAAAAAGACGATACTGTGCAAAATCAGACGTCTGGAACTCCTTCCAGACGTCTTAAAAAGTGGATCAGAGAATTACCTGTTTAGCGTGGTTTCCCAGACGTCCAGAAGTCTGTAGGGACGTCTGCCCTAGATCCCAGACGTCCGATGGTACATCAGGACGTTTGGAGGTCACTCCCGCCGTCTGGTACAACTTACAGACGTCTGATTCGCAAAGGATGGCGAATCAGCGAACCTGCGCACAGCCAACCCCCTCCCTCAGTACGGTCAGTCGACAAGAAGGAAGAAGAAGGCGGAAACTCACCTTTCAGACGTCTGTATGATCTTACAGACGTCGACCTTGCCGTCTGGCTATCAATCCAGACGTCTGATTCTGGAAATTTTTCCAGAATCAGGACCCTGCTCGGCCTCCGCTCGCGACGCCGCCCGCGTCGCACCTCGCGCTCCTGCTGCTCAGACCGCAGCAGGTCCCTCTCCGCGTCGCTCCGCGCCCCCTGCGCCCTCCGCCAGCCGGCCAAGCCGCTCCGGCGAGCTCGCCCTCACGGCAGAGCTTCGCCCTCGCACGCCGCACCTCCGCGCTCACTGCGGCCGCCGCTGCCGCCCTCGCGTCCGCTCGCTCTCGCGCACAGGAAGGAGAAGAAGAAGGAGACGGTGGAGACGGGAGGGGAGGCGTGGCCCTTTTAAGGCCGCGCGAGGAGGAGAGAGAAGGTGGTTGCAGCGCGCCTGCAGCCGCAGAGAGAGAGAGGGAAAAAGAGAGAGAGAGAGAGGAATCGCAGGTCTGCGTGCACAGGCGCGCAGACGAATCTCCCGTGAGAACATAACTGTTCTCCAGACGTCTGGAAACGATCCCGGACGTCTGGTCAGACGTCTGGATGTGATCCCAGACGTCTGGTCCGACGTCTGGGCCACCTCCCAGACGTCTTAAAAGGCGTCTGGGGCACGCGTTCGTTACAAAGACTGTCGCATTTGTTAAAGTTGACAGTATAAATATTTTTATGTTTGTTTTCTTTAAGAAGAATTTGTTTTATTTTTTTATCTCGTATTTTAAAACCATTTGATGTGAAAGTGATTTTATATCTTTTATCACATATTTGACTTACATTAAGAAGATTATGCTTTAATCCACTAACTAGATGCACATTATCAAAAGATGTGGAAGAGTTACCAATTTGGTCAGTACCAATAATACGGCTCTTGTGGTTGTTCCCAAATGTGACCGTACCACCCTCCTGGTGGTGGAGTTGTAGGAACAGGCCTTCATCTTCGGTCATATGCTTGGAACATCTGTTGTCCATGATCCACCTTCTTTTTTCTCGATCCTGTCATTTGTTTGCATTTGTGAGGTCTTGGGTTGATGGATCTATGAAGTGGCTTCAGGTTTTCATTTGTTTCTTGATATGTCCACCTTTTATAGTCTACTTGACCTACAAAATAGGATTGTAAAAGTGCTTGTGGTACCCATTTTTGTTTGAGTCCACGGTGGTTAGCTGGTGTAGCCTATTTAGACAGGCTACCTTTCTCCTTCCTATGTCTAGAACTAGATGCTTCAAAATCAATTTTGGGTATATAACCTAACCCAAATTTTGTGGTGCTCTGGGTTTGTGTACCTAAAAGTTTATGCAATTTTTTATTACCTTTAGTGAATTTAGCTAGATCATTTAAGAGTATAGCAGAATTTTCTTTTAGCTTATCTATATCCACTTTTAGATTATCTACTTGTGATTTTAGTGAAGTAATTTCAGCAGATAATTCTTTATTTTGTGAAGCAAACATATCTTTCTGTGCTTTCTCTTCTCCTAAGGCTTTTGCTAAGTTTTTATTTTCTACTTTTAGTGATTTAGCTATGTCATGCATCTTAAAAAATGCTTCTAATAATTCATCTTATGAAAAGGAGGTTACCTCATCTTCTAGAGTCATAAGTCTTAGAAGAGCTTCTTCTCCAGAGGTCTCTTCTTCTTCTGAATTTGAATCTGACTCATCCCATGTTGCTTAAAAAGCCTTTTTCTTCCCATCCTTTTTTGGGGAATCTCTTCTTCATTTCTGAGTCCTTCTTGAGAAGTGGACAATCCTTCTTGATGTGTCCCTTCCGTTTGTAGTTGTAACAAATAATAGTGTCTACTTTAGACTCTTCTTTCTTCTTTCTCCAACTCTTATTTTTGAGTAACTTTCTAAACTTTCTGGATAGGAGGGCTATGTCTTCCTCTTCATCTTCACTTGAGGAATCTTCTGAGTGATGGTTGGCTTTGAGAGCCACAGTCCTCTTCTGGACTCCTTCATCTTCATGCTCCTTCATGTGGTGGAGCTGGACCTCGTAAGCCATCAAACTTCCAATAAGATTGTCCAGTTTTAGAGTGGACATCTTTTGATTCCTGTATGGCTATTGTCTGTCTCCCAATCACTGGTGAGAGATCGGAGGATCTTACTCACTAGAGCTTCATTTTTGATATCCTGGTCTAGATTCCGTAGGGAGTTTATGATGTCCATGAATCGTGTAAACATCTCTTTGATTGACTCTCCCTTATTCATCCTGAAAAGTTCATAATTTTGTGTTAGTAGATTACCTCTAGTTTCTTTTACCTTTGATGTTCCCTCGTGAGTGACTTCGAAGATGCTCCAGATCTAGTGGGTTGTCTTGCAGGCTGAGACTTAGTTGAATTCCGCTCAGGAAAGCCTGCAAAAGATTGTGTTTATGGCCTTCGCGTTATTTATTGCCATTTTATTCTGATCCGGAGTAGCTACCACACCCTCCTTAATCTCAGGGGGTGTGTATTTTGAGGCAATGATGTCCCATACCTCAAAATCAATTGATTCCAGGAAGATCTGCATCATGTTCTTCCAGTATCCGTAGTTTGTTCCATCAAATAATGGATGTTGTACTACTGACTATCCCTCTGCATATGTGTCAACAAACGACTTTGACATCTTTTGGACAATGAAGCCTGATACCAAATGAGGGTGTCTGTGGATCAAAATAATATACTATAGAGGGGAGGGGTGAATAGTATCGCTCAAAAATATATTCGAATAAAAAATAAATCCACAAAAGAATCAAGCACAGATTACTCCTGGATTTATAATGGAAACCCAAACAGGGTGAAAACTACTACCTAAGTCTCTTAGCTTAGGATTTTCCCAACTAGACGAAGCTAGTCAATCTACTAACATACCACTTGAACGAGGGTGGCATGGCCTCTTTACAATAAACCTTTCTCTTACTAACTTAAAGAGAAGTAAATAACAACGGATTTCTCCTAACAAGTTGGGATCCGTTAATCAAAAGCAACAGTATATATATAAAAACAATGAAGAACCTATGGAATCTCAATAAAAGTCAAACCAAAATTTTAACGGATGTTTGAATCATTGTGCTTTAAAAGGCGTGAAAACAAGAACGCAGAAGCACTTGGAGTAGCATGAGAAGCTCTTAGCTTTTGAGTAGTTTTTCTACTTGAGAGTGTGTGTTAAAAAGAGTGCGTATGACTTCTATTTATACTAGTAAATTAACCTGAAAAGGAAATCAAATTGGTCGATCAAAATGATGTTTGGTCGATCAATCTAGTTATTTAATCGATCAGTCATTGGTCGATTAATTAACCTAAATAGTCGATCAAAAGTGTATTAATCAACTGCTTAAAATGAACTAATTTGATTGATTAATTAAGTTGGTTGGTGGAAAAATTAGTCTATTTGGTCTATCAATATCCCTAAAAACTTGCTTTTTAATGGAAGCGTGAAAATATGTTTGAGACTTATTTTGAGGTTCTTTACAAAATATTCTAGACTTAATAAAAGATAAAAAGATACTGAGATATCGATCAACATTCTTCCAGGTTGATCCATGAGAAAAAGTCATGAAATATTAGTTTAGTAAATAGCAAAATTTTAGTACATCAAAACAGAGGTACTTACAATTCACGCCTCCTTGCTTTGCAAAACGTGTCATCTCTTGCATTCTCCTTCATTTTGGCTATATATATACACACACAGTCCAACATAATATATTATTTAAAAAATATTTGATATATTACATCAATCCACTCATATTTATATTATTGTAAGGGCTTAGATTTTTAATGTACCTAATGGGTTAATTAAAACTTTAATTGGCTGCCTAGAAACCTCTTGAAATTTATAACAAAGTTTAACAAAAGCTTATGTAATAAATAGATGAGGGCCTTTTTGAGAGGAAATAATGTTAATGGCCTTTCTTGGAGCTCAAGAATGTAAGTGGAGGACCTTGGTGCAATTCTTCTACCCCTTTAAAAGTTAACGTAAATTAAAATTTTAAGTGAAAACCTCTCATGTGGCTTCTTCCTCTGGTCTCTCCTCCCCTCTCCCACCGGTGCACCTCCTCTCCACTTTGCTCCACCAGCCAATCACCCTCGCCAGTCGTCCTCATCGCTGCCATCGTCAGAGGAGGTTATAACTCAATTAGTTACAACAGAGAAGTAGAGTGTTCACACTGGTTGTACAACTATTACATAAATCTAACTTACATGCTTAACACTAAAAGGGATTTTTCTTACCTCTTTCTTAACAAGTTATCATTGGTGTGAAGGTGATTGGGAGGACATAATGCATCCAATAAGGGGAACACCATGGCTTTGGAGGGGATTGAAATGAGTTATGTTGCTAGTGTTGCATCCCTCTGATATCAAGTTGGGGAATGGGAGTCTATTTCTAGCTTCATGATCGGACGAAAAGATGTGGATTGCTTTTTGATCGGACCTCCTAGTCAATCGGAGGGTTTGACTCAAGAAATCAGAAGCATGTAATCCCCAAGAAGACAAGGAGATTGGTGACTCCTTGCATCCCACTACGAATGTATGTTTCAGGGGAGTGTTGTGCTCCAGAGTATTCACTAATAAGCAACAATGGTAATACAATCTCTCCTCCCGGAATGCTTGAAGAGAGACCTCGAGGGCCTCTCCTCACTATTTATAGTGCTAGAAACAGATCTCATTGTGGGGATCTTGCCGTAAGGTCTTTTGTCAGGACGTGTCCATCGTTAGATTATTAATGGCGTTGGTAATGCCATCATTACTGTCAATGTGAGCATCGTGGACTTTCGCCAATTGACCGGAGCTTGGGCAAATCAGGCCCTTTGGCGGGTAGGGCGTGATCGGATCTACCTGCTCGCCTTGCGTCCGGGTAGCTAGATCCACATGGTCAGATCCGCTTGTTAACATGGTATTCGGGTAGCCGGATCTATTCTCGGGCATTCTGCGGAGTTTTAGATCTGAGGGTGCTTTTTGCCCCTCATCACTTTCAAAGACCTTTTGCCTTGGCAATTGATCTCAAAGCTTTAGTAGCAAATTATTGATATGGTGGCTCATGGTATACACTTCTTTCAAACACTTTATTAGAGCAACGGATGGAGGAAATTTCAATCTTGCAGCAAGAGTTGGGTGGTATTCAGCCAAGTCAGGAGGAAAGGGATGGCCGAGATTGGTTGGATAATAAGTTCTTTATGAATTCTACCTACAAATTCTTGCTTGGAGGTAGTCGTGGAACATGATGCTAGTTTCCTCAATAATTTGGATGGCAATGGCTCCCTTGAAGGAGAAAGTTTTTGCATGGATTATGAGGGAAAGGATCATGACAAAGGCCTACCATAATGAGTTCATTCTTGACTCAGGCCCAAGTGTTCAATTTGAAATGGTGTTTTGGATGATTACTCTTATCTTTATTTAGGATATCTCTTGTCTAGGGAGGTTTGGGTATACGCTAATATCAGTTGGATAGATTGCTCTCTTCATCGAATTTTGGAGATCAATTTGGAGTAGCACATTCAGATGGATACCCTTTGGCAGCTTTGTGAGCTATGTGGTAGAGGAATGGGATCATATTTACATGGGATCGTTTCCTTGTTGATAATATCTCGTTGGAGGCATTTTCTTTTAGAGAGATGTAATCATCTTTTAGTGAAGGATATGCACTTCTTTATTGATTTATCAACAAAAACATCACGTGCCTGGAGTGATCCTCCTCTTACCAACATGAAAAATGTGATTATCTTGTATGCTTACATTTATGGTCATTAGGTTAATTCCTATATGCTCAATTTAAAACTGATGGTGTGAAGGATAATCCTCCCATCTCATAAACGGCTCACATTTTCATGGCCGTTACCCATGACATCATTCAGGGCACCCGACTGGCACATAGAACTACAGAATAGAAATATATATGCTTCGTGTTCTAGTTGTTTTCATGGTATGGTTATCCGAGCCTGCTGGAAAAAGTTGCGGCTATGGTTCCATAACCATGCATTTCTAGAGGTTGAGGAAAAGCTCACCGCACAAAGAAAAACTGTCGTGACATTTTTTATTAAATAAATTGAAACTTCGTACACTCAATTTTTTCCCTCTAGTTGTCTGAACATTTGATCACTGGTCCCACGCACACCTCGTGGTTGGATGGAGGATGGCATTAATTATAGATAGTTAACCATACAAAGAGAAACTGGCCTGACATGTTTTGTTGATGATCTGAAACTTCGTAACCTGCTCACTTTTTATTACTACCAAAAAAAATAAAAAAAGCTTCTCTTTTTTTGCTTAAGTTGTTTGAATATTTGATCATCGGGTGTCCATAGCCAGTGCATGGGAAAAGTGATGGGTCCTTCCACTCTATTTTTGGCTGATACGGGTGGGTGTCACAACGATTCCAGCTGCTGGTTAATAAAAGAGTTCTTGGAGGATGCTGAGCACCTTGGAAAACATATATTCTCTAATAAAGGACCTAATGCTTTCCTAACAGACTAGGTGAAACCTTGATGGGAATTATCTCCCTCACTTTATCTTGGTAGTGGTACCATGTGTAACGTAGTAGAACAATTAGTACGTTGCTTTTATTCTAATCAGAAGGGAACTAGTACATTCTTTTAGCTGTCTTCTTTTTTTAGGGTGTGCGTTTGTGTGGGGGTGTGGGGGTGTGTGTGTGTGTGCATGTGCCTCTTTCAAAAAAAGTATAAAATCATCACCCAATTGCTGACAGAATCACTTTGTAATTAGCTCTAGATTAAATATATTTATCATGCATAACAGTAACATGGAAGTAAAATAAATTGGATGTTGAATCAAGCAAGCTTGGGTACTGCTATTGATAAAATAATATCAAGCCAAGCACCTAGTCTTGCTTCTTTGCCCCACTATCGGTTATTTTCTGCTGCAATGATAGCTTACTTGTAATGAGGGCGGTGAAATCCCTACTGTAAACACTAATCAGCATCCTGTTGGGTATGTCAATTCTTGTCTATTGAAAAAACAAATTTGAAAATTTCAGGTTACATCGTTTGGTTTAGTTGCCTTTACCTTCCTCTGCTTGACTTTATGGTTAAAGAACAATGTCTAGACCTCCTTATTTCAACCTAATCATTATACGAGTTCTCATCATAGTCAAGCACATGGCATTTGTGCTTATATATCGTTTCTGCAATTCCTGATCACCAGGCTATTTTACTTCCTATCTTTTGTTCTCTTTGGGTGTTCTGGCTATCTGTTTGGTATGCATTTGCTTACATTTGCTTCTGGTAGTTTTCTAACTTTCTTGTTTGAAATATCAAAGCTTGAGATTGGACAGAATATATATGTATCTTCCTGGTCAGGGTTGCTGCATTCGACACTTTACCGGTGATCTTACATTCATCTACTAGCAAAATGGGTGCTATTTTCCTAGAAATATGATTTTTGAACTATGTCAATTCAAATATCGAGTTTGATTGCACCTTTTTCTTTTGGAGCGATCTCCCCTAAAGTTCTAATTAAGGTTTTTGCTTTAGACTGCACAGAAATCTGGTTAGAGGATTCTTTGACAGTGCCAGGCACTTGCTAAGGGTTTGTGGGGAAGTTCATATAAGTCATAAGACTGGAGGTCCATTCTGCCTTTGGAATCTTGAGGAGCTTGCTTCCAAGAACTCTCTTGGGCTGCTGGAAGAAGTCACTTTCAGCATTGATGATTATCCGGGGTACAATAACAAAAGAGGTGATGGAAAAAGGTGCGACGACCCCTTCCCTTTGGGAGAATGCAGCACCTTCAAGTTCACATTACGCAAACCAACCAAAAAGAAGGCTATGAAAGGTAAAATCGTTCCCGAAAGAGAAAAGAGGATTCACATTTCTGACAATGCTCAAGCGAGACCAGACTTGCGCATTCGGGAGTATCACACTCTTTCTAGGAGTGTCATGACTGTTGAGCCTGAGTTTGATTATGTTATCAGCGTGAATAACAAAGAGTTTGGTGATATTCATCCTTCCAGAAGTTCCTTTGTAAGTTCCAAAGGTGCGTTTGGCACAATTGGAAGTATTGGTGATCCATACAGGAGGTACGTCGATGATCACTTAAATTCAGATGCTGGAAGAGCGCTTGATAATGGTAGACCGCTATCAAGATTGCACCCATTTGCTATCCAGAGAGAGCCTTACATGACAGACGCTGCAAGAACAACCTCAATGCTTGAGAACTGCAGACCTGGGGAATTTCAGCATCATAGCACATTTCGCGAGCCATGTATGGACGGGTTTCTGGTGCAAGCACTGGTGGGTAGCAGCTCAGAGCAGCACGTATTTTCTCGTCGTGAATCCTTAGCTTGGACATGGCCCACTATATATTCGCTGCCCACATGAAAATACAGGTAAGGATTTTAGGATTCATCACGGCCACTTGCTTGAAGTCTGCATCTTTTGCAATGGAGTATTTGACTGATTGTGGCTCTGCTAAATTTTGAATTGCTTGTCTTCTCTTGATCTCCTTTTTGGGCATCTTTCTTGCTGTTGTTTGAGCCTGTTAGCTATTGGTTCATCAAGAGTTTGTTTCTTCTTTTTTTGCAAATGTAGATGCCTGAATGATGTATTGGCGTCAAACTTTCTGTCTCGAGAAACGGATCTGACATGTGAATGTGAGTGTGGTAAAAGGACTTTTTTTGAAAGTAGATGATGGTCTGTGCCAATTTACATGTGGTTGTGACAGGAAGCAATTTAAAATTTAATCAAGCAATAATTGTTGAATTGAATGTGCTATAATGTTTGTTCATAAGATGCACGGAGATGCTATTTGTTTTCATTATGTAAATTATGTAATTTTATTTGAGATTTTTATATTCATATTCCTAAAAACATTCCTAATTACGTTCAGATTTCTGTATATTTTATTATTACAACCGTTATATATATATGTCCCAGCTGCTACGTCTAATGATAAATAGTGGTATAATTATGATTAATATGTAGATTTCCATCATATTTAATAAAAAAATTAAGATTTTTTATATTTATCTCTCTTAAAATTTTTCTAATTACATTTAAATCTCTTAAAAATAATTTTTTTTTTCTTAAAATGAAGAGGGTGGTGAAGAGGAGGGAGGAGGGTGATTGGTTGGGGACGAGAGGGAAGATGGGGGTGGCAATGGCTATTGAGGAGGGGCGGCGACTGGGGAGGAGGGGTGATGCACGGTGATTGGTAAGGAGGATGGCCTTCGGGGATGATCTCGATGTTGCTACAGCTCTTGTTCCTTCCGATGAGATGTGGGATTTGAGCTTGAGAGGAAGAAGGAAAAAATGTCGATAGGGTATTGATGTAATTTATAAATTTTATTTTAAGAACCGATTCAGGAGCCATTATGCTCCGCATGAAAAACTAAGATGGTGGTAATGCTTCATATTGGGCACCTTTGTTTTGTTTAGATGCTTTCACAACTCTCAGGTGTGAGACACCCATGCATGTTGCACAGGTTAAAACTTGAAGGCTGCCTCGGAGATTCACTCTGGGGATTAAGCTTGCAGATGTATGTGGAATTGACTTGGTTGCATTCCGTGTGGAATGTAGAGCTATGTCAGTAGATGAGTAGCAAAACAGTTGTAGTTGAAGACATATTCTCATAGTTGTATGTAATTAGATTGAATAGCGTCCTATAGCGCTTTGCCTTATTGCTGATAAAATTGCTCTTTTCATCGAAAAAAGCATGTGATTTTTGTTTCTTTGCTTTTCTTGTGCGTATAAACCTAATTGTTATCGCTTGTATCGACGAAGCTGCATTTTAGGTGCATTACTTCTAGAGTTTGTTAACTTGGAGGGGTATCCATTAACGTATGAGGATAATGAATCTCATGTTTACACCTAATCCCAGGTTTTGCCAATCCTGTACATGGGCTTGGGATTATTTATCCCATGTTTTGATCCTGCATAGGCCCCCTACCACCACACTTGAGAGATACTTTAATTGCCTAGTTCATTCCAAACTCTCTCGCGTCTCGACCCTTGAGCGCCTAAATCTTGTATCATTGGCAATGGTAAAATGATACTGCAAATAATATCATCTATAATGCAAAGATCATAACTAATCATCAATATATACAAAGAAATGCCTCCAACTTTAATGATAAAAATAATAAGATTATTGGTAGAATAATATTTTCAAATAATTTTAATTAATTAATTAAAAGTAATTTCAAGAATTATATAATTTACATAACTAACCATCACTATTTTATAAAAAAATTACAATTTTTTTAAAAGAATTCAGTGACCAACCTAACCATTAAGTTACAGTAAAATTATCTTTTAACAACTTATCTCTTTTCTTATTCTATATTTTCAAATAAATACTTCACTTCTCCATCTCTAACTTATCTTTGTTCATAGAAATTATATCGGATTATAGATAAACTAGAGATATCTCCTATTTAAAAACTTTTATCCCATTAAATACATCCCATGACATTAACCAGTGCGTAGGAAAGCACATGCATGCCTGTGCCCAACGACCGCCTTTGCTAATGTTAGCATGTCCTCTTTAATTAATTAATGAGAAACGATTTTCTCAAGTTAAATTCTACGATAAAATCCACGCTCTCACCTCACCAACTTCCCACGCAACTGCAGGAGCATGATTGCATTGCTTCCAACCGCAAACAATGTGATTTTTTCTCGGGGTAACTGTTGACAATGTTTCCTCCAGGCAGAAGCAGCACATGATATCTACTTCAAATTAAGTTCAAATTAGAACTACCTGGGCAAATCCTAATCCACAACAATAGAGCTTAGATTGGGGTGTTAAGCCACAATAAAATAGACAGTTTTGCGAGCTAATTCCAACAAGGAAAAGAAGCATCTCAATTCTTCGCCTTAGACATGATAAAAGCCACTAATCTACGACATACATACTCCATACATCATTCACTAACCATTATCACAGTCATTAACATAGGCATTTTCAAATTCTTTCAACATGTTATGCTTTGGCGTTGGCTCTTTAGTGGGTGGATCTGCAACCATAGAGTTGGTCTCAATATATTCAATAGACACCTATCCACTTTAAATTTTTTCTTTGACTGCTAAATACTTGATATCAATGTGTTTCGACCTGAAAGAAATTTTTTTACCATTAGAGTACATCACTGTTGAATTATTGTCACAATAAAGTCGAAATGATTTTTCGACACCATTGATTTGTAGTGCTGTGATAAAATTTCTAAGCCATACTCCATGATTTGAGGCCTTGAAACACGTTATGAATTCTGCTTCCATAGTGAAGGTGACTATCAAGGTTTGATTTACACTCCTCTACGAGATAGCCCCTCTAGCTAGCAGAAAAATGTATCCCGAAGTAGATTTTCGAGTATCCTGACATCCCGCAAAGTTAGAGTCAGAATATCCGAGGACTTTCAAATGATCTAATCTCCTGTATGTGAACATGAAATCCTTTGTTTTTTGTAGGTAGCGCATGACCCGTTGGTCGGACTTGGATAGGTTGTGTTAATATGGTGATTTAATCATTGAAATGAGTATAGTGGTTAACCTAAGTCGAGCCTAACCATCTTTTTACAAAATTTTTAACTTGGCTTACTTAATTTTATCTTGGTCACTTTTAGGCCGAGGGTTGAACTTAGGGAAGCAGGATTAGAGGTGAATAAGTTTCTACGCCTTTCCTACAACGAATCTTTTCCGTTCGTTTATTATGTTTTTGGTGTTTTTTTTCTATTTAAGATTTTTTTTCTGATAATTTTTTTATCCTTAAGGTACAACCTCAAAATCAGGTCATTGGCTTAAAGCCAAATTGTTCTTGGTTTTGAGCCAAATTAGGGTTCCAAAACTAGTCTTACTATTTGCAAGACCGAGTACCTGCAAGACAAAGATTATCTTTTCCCTTTTACTATTTCTTTTATCTTTTTAATAGCAGGAAAGAGAAATAGAAATAAGATAAATATAGTATATACATATATATAGAGATATATATATAATATATATATATATATATATATATATATATATATATATAGGGGTGGGGGTGGAGGTGGAATGGCGTGTAGCACGGTGTCGATTTGATCATCGTTTAGGAAGATGCAACCAACAGGACGAAGTGCCGCATGGAGTGTAGGATGGATGGGTGGAAGGTGTGTCCGGAGACACTTTCTATACTTGTGTATCGGGGAATATCAGCAACTAGTGCAGATATTCCCGTGATACGTGTGGTAGGTGATATGAAAATATATATATATATATATATATATATATATATGTATCTATATAAATATATATTTATATGTATATATATATATAGATATGGTTATAATTATATAGGTGTATATGTAGTTATATATATATATATATATATATAGATGCATAGGTATATATATATATATGTATGTATGTATGTATATATACTTATACTTAGTTGTATAGGTAATAATATATGTATAGATATATGTATATATATATAAATATATATATGTACATATATATATATAAGTATATAGTCGTGTACAAGTGGGTGAGTGTGTGTACGAGAGTGTGTGTGTATGTGTCTGCGGGAGGGAGTGAGAGAGAGAGAGAGAGAGAGCGTCTGCTGGAAGAAGATGGCGCGGCGAGTTAAGTCGCCCGGAGGCTTCAGTCGACGCCTGGTGGTGCGCACAGGAGTGTGCACGTGCAGGCGCAAGAGTGCGCAATCGCAGGCGCGCACAGGAGGGAGTGGTGTGAGGGTGCAGCGCACCGCGCTACGCGCTGAGGGGAACGTGGGAGAAGAAGCGGGCGCTGGGAGAGATGCGGGCGCAAGCGCTGGAGCGTGCGTGGGGAGAGACGCGAGCGCAGGCTGGAGGTGGTTGCGGCGCGGAGAGAGAGTGCATGGTGACCGGATAAGTGAGAAACTTTCCTGTCACCGCACTGTAGCTATAGTGTCGCGCTCTCTAGCGTGAACAGTAGCTACAGTGCGCGCTTGGCTCGGGCGACCGGCTGCGCCTGGTTCAGCGTGCGCAGGCGCTGTGGAGCGGGCTGGTGCGCGTGCAGAAGGAGCTGCGCCGGCTGCTAGCATGCGCGGTGGCCTGCGCGCGGGTGAGAGGCTGCTGCGCCGTGCTACTGCTGCGGTTGAGCTTCAAAGCTCGACTCTGTGGCAATGGTGGAAGAACGTTGAGCGGGTGAAACAGCGAAGTGAACCACCACGCCCACCGGCTCTTGGATGAGCTGGGCGGTGGTGGGACTCACAGTGGTGGTTGTCGACCACTGTGAGCTACTCCTGCCCGCAGCGTTTCTCCTCAGGAGGAAGAGATGCTGCATATGGAGGGGAGAGGGGAGGAGACGGCCTGGAGGAAGGAAGGGTGTTGTGTGTGTTGTGTGGACCAGCCTCCCTGCGCAAGGAAGCGAGGAGGGCTTTTTAAAGAGGATGGAGGCAAGCTCAGCCATGCCCTGGGCTGTGCATGGCTGAGCATGCAGCTGGCAGGGCATGCTATGGTAGAGATTGGCACAAAGAAGAAGAAGCCATGCCCTACAGCCACGCGGAGAAGAAGAAATTCAAAGCCAAATAAAAATAAAGATGGTGAATTTGCGAGGCAGCACTTGAAGAATTTGTTAATTACAAGGCCAATTTATTCACTCTCCTCCCCTCTCAAATAAATGCATGCATGCGTTTATTTTTACAAATGCAACTATGGCTACCTAATATGCACTGCAATGCTAGGAAATAGCACAAGATGGCACAATTGTTGGTATATTTTTGCTGTGCAATCATATCCCCATGCCTATCTTTTGCTAGTCCCTAGCAAAACATTTTTGTATTGTATTTAGAAATGATCTTAAGCTGAAGATCTTCTTCTGAGGTGGCATAGGTGTGTTTATTTGTTGGATATTGTGAGAACAAATTGCAGAGAAGACTACCAGTACTTTAAGTCTTATGTGACATAAACCATCTCTCGACTAACCAGGACTCTTGATATTTAAACCTTAAGTACGATTCCCAAGATTTAGGAGGTTTTTGCCGTACTCGAGAGCTCAAGATATTATGGCTTGTGCTTAGTGAAGGATCAAGACTGACAAGATGAACATTAAAGCTCAAGCCCAGGGTTTCACGAATTTTTAAGTGCAGGTTAGTCCCAACTTCAGCTCATGTCTTCGGATTGACCCTTAAAAAGATGACGGAAAACTCAACTCCCATTTTATGACATTTGTGGCTCAAAGAAAATAGGGTATTTGTAACTTGCCCTGAAGAACTTTTGTAGGGTGAAGACTTTACAGACATTTGCGAGATATACTGACTTATTTGCAGGTTTTTTTTTTTTGAAACACGTATCAGTATATCTCTTAAAACATTATTTGGAGGAGCACACTTTTCTTTTGGTGGGAGAGTTCCTTTTTGGTGGAAAGAGTCTCTCCTAAATATAAGATTAAAGCCTGGGATAAAAAGTCTACCTGTGCGCACAGGTAAGGACTCCACCTTCCCTAATGAACACTAGGGTTGGATCTTATGTTCACCTGGTCTTTCTTGATATGTGTAGTGTGAACCAAGATTACTTAGGTTCTCAAGTAGAAGCAAACCAACGAATCCTGTACTGGTGTCTCAGGTACAAGAATACGTCCTTAGTTGGGAGAGATTACGATCTATCTTATCAATGCTCAAGTGAATTAAGCCGAGCTTGAGCGAATCAAGATTCTGTGGCCTGGAAAGTCTTCAAAACAGTGGTTGAATATCCATAAACACTTATTGTGTTTTTGTTTCAGCCTTCAGATCATTACTAAACATCATTTTTTTTTTTTATAGATAGATGAAGACTGCATGATACCCTTAAAATACCCAGATCCTATGGATGCCTATCCATCCCCCCATGCCAAACGATGTTATGTCCTCATATGCATGCAGTGTAGGGTAGAGGAAGGACCAAAGATCGGGTAACGAGAGATGAGGTGCAGGGTAAACAGCGGGGTGGTAGGGTGGGTGGATGGTGGGTGGTGAAGTGAAAAGTGAAGTAAGCGTGACAGTGGCGGTGTGTTGTTGGGGTGCCTCCCAACGAGCACTGAATTTAACGTCCCTAGCTGGACTCAGAATGAGGCACGACATTAGTTACCCTCCAGCAGGGCAACAGTTTCTCCAACGGGGGCAGGTTCATGAGTAAGATAGGGTTTCAAACGCTGCCCATTGACCATAAATTTATGCCCAGATTTGGGATCTTCAATCTCAACGGCCCTGTTGGGAAATGGTCTCGAGACCAGGAAAGGACCAGTCCATTTGGACTTCAATTTCCCAGGAAAGAATTTGAGCCAGGCATTGTAGAGTCAAACTTACTGAGATGGCTCAAATTCCTTCCGCCGAATACGGCTGTCGTGAAAAGCCTTAGTGCGTTGCTTGAAAGTTAAGGCAGAATCATAGGCTTCACGACGGAGCTCTTCCAGCTCCTAGAGTTGGAGTTTCCTTTCTCGACCACATAGGTCTGAGTCGAGGTTACATTGGCGAATCGCCCAATAAGCGCGGTGCTCCAGCTCCACGGGCAAATGACAAGGCTTCCCGTAAACGATTCTATAAGGAGACATACCAAGGGGAGCCTTGAAGGCGGTCCGATACGCCCAAAGTGCGTCAATCAGCTTGTCGGACCAATCCTTACGGTCAGGCCGAACCGTTTTCTGGAGAATTTGCTTGATTTGCCGATTCGACACCTCTGCCTGGCCATTCGTCTGAGGATGATACGGGGATGCGATACGATGGTGGACTCCGTATTTCCTCAGAAGTGCCCGAAAAGAAGCATGGGTAAAGTGGCTTCCTCCATTCGAGATAATGGCTCGAGGGATCCCAAAGCACGCAAAGATGTGGTCTTTGACAAATCGAGTGGATATAACATGGTCAGCACGGCACGTGGGAATAGCCTCGATCCATTTCGAAACTTAATCAACGGCCACGAGGATAAATTCGAAGCCGTTGGAAGGAGGAAAGGGACCCATGAAATCAATTCTCCAAATGTCGAAGATTTCTGCAGCTAGGATAGGTTGCAAGGGCATCATGTCACGACGTGACATTGATCCTAACGACTGGTACCTAGTGCAATGTTTGGCATAATTGTGTGCATCCTGGTGGAGGGAGGGCCAAAAGAAACCGCACTGCAACACCTTGGCTACAGTTTTCCTCCCAGAGAAATGGCCTCCGCAGGCCTGATCGTGGCAGAAGGATAGCACATTGGGGAATTTGCTGTCAGGAATACAGCGACGGATGATTTGATCAGCACCTATTCGAAAAAGAAGTGGATTATCCCAGAAATAATACTTTGCTTCTCCCATGAGACACTCGCGTTGGTTTTTAGGCCAGCCACGTGGAAGGGATCCAGAAGCAAGGTAATTGGCAATGTCGGCATATCAAGGTCCACTTGCCACATTAATTGCCAATAGGTGCTCATCGAGAAAAATCTCATTAATCGGTAGAGTAAGTCCAATATGGTCAGGGTCCAGTCTAGAAAGATGATCAGCCACAACATTCTGGGCTCCGGCCTTATCGCGGATCTCAATGTCAAATTCTTGGAGCAGAAGGATCCAACAAATCAGTCTAGGCTTGGCATCCTTCTTATGCATGAGATGGCGAATGGTCGCGTGATCAGTGAAAACAATAACATGTGAGCCCAGAAGGTAAGAGCGGAATTTCTCCAGCCCAAAGACGATCGCCAGAAGTTCTTTTTCAGTGGTAGTATAATTATGTTGGGCCTCGTCCAACGTCTTACTGGCGTAGTACACCACGAAGGGGTGTCTATCGCGTCTTTGTCCCAGGATGGCTCTGACTGCAAGGTTGGAAGCGTCACACATGAGTTCAAAGTCGAGGGACCAATCAGGTGGTTGGAGAACAGGGGCCTTGGTGACAGCATTACACAGCTGCGTGAATGCTTGTATGCAATCGGGGCCCATATCGAAGGGTACGTCGGTCGATAGGAGATGAGTTAAAGGTCGAGAAATCTTTGATGAATCTCCTATAGAAACCGACGTGTCCCAGGAAGGAGCGGATTTGTTTGACAAAGCCAAGCATAGGTAAATCAGCAATGACATCAAGCTTATCTTTGTCAACCTCGATATCCCTATCGGAGATGATATGCCCGAGAACAATTCCCTCGTGTACCATAAAATGACTTTTTTCCCAGGAAAGCACGAGGTTTACATCAATACATCTCCTAAGGATACGGGTCAGGTTGGTAAGACAGTCATCAAAAGAGGGTCCAAAGACCGAAAAGTCATCCATGAAGACCTCGAGAAAGTCACCCACCATGTCATGAAATATTACCAGCATACATCTCTAGAAAGTTGCTGGCACGTTACAAAGTTCGAACGGCATCCTTCTATATGCAAAGGTGCCGAAGGGGCAGGTAAAGGTGGTTTTCTCTTGGTCCCGGGGGTCAATTGCCTCCTGGTTATATCCTGAGAATCCATCCAGGAAAGAGAAAAATTTATTTCCCGCTAACCGCTCCAGGATTTGGTCAATGAAAGGTAGCAGAAAGTGATCTTTCTTAGTTGCAACATTGAGTTTCCTATAATCTACACATACTCTCCAGGATGTAGGAGTGCTTGTAGGGATGGATTCACCCCTGTCATTGACACAGATGGTGAGTCCCGCCTTTGTGGGCACGACGTGAATCGGACTCACCTAGGGGTTATCGCTGATCGAGTAGATTATACCTGCATCCAGCCACTTAATAATTTCCTTTTTAACGACCTCCCGCATGTTAGGGTTGAGATGTCATTGCATCTCGTGGGAAAGTTGAGCCTCCTCCTCCGTATATATACGGTGAGTGCAGTAGGAGGGGCTAATGCCAGTTAAGTCTGATAAAGACCATCCAATGGCTGCCTTGTGTTCCATAAGGACCTTCGTTAGTTTGAACTCTTGCTCCCTGGTCAATTTTGAACTAATGATTACGGGGAGCGTTTCATTTGGTCCCAAGAAAACATACTTAAGTGTACTAGGCAGCTCTTTTAGCTCGGGAATGGATGGTGAAAGATCTGGCATCTCATGGGACGAGAGTATCCCAGGCGGATTAGAAAACAAGTCAGGAGGAAGAAGTTGGCCCTCAGATTGGCCAAGAAGAGGGGCTTCTTGGATAGATGGATCCAAAAAGGAATAGCCCTAGTGAGTAGTATATGGGCTCAAGGTCCCAGTGTAGAGTTGCAACTCCGCCTGATTTGGCGGAAAAGAAAGGGCAATCCGGTCTTCAAGAGTGTGGATCGGCGGTGAGTAGCCCGGATATGACTCAGACCACGAGGTATGGGAAGCGGAGAAAACCTTGTCAAAAGTCTGGTCAGGAGAAGGTACGGGAATAGGGAGGGATGGGGGAATGTCACAATATGTGTCGGTCAGGCAAGCGTTAGTGTTTAAAGGCAATCTGCAGCAGTCAGAATAAGTCCCAATTAGTCCGATACACGCACTGACGGCCATGTCCTCGTCAGACATGTCATCCTCGATGTAATTGCAATCAAAGTTCTTAGCTGCCTTGAAGATGTTAAGCTTGAGCTTCTCAGATCCAACGCCAATCTCAATACAGCCTGACTCGCAGTTGATATGAGCGTGGGCTGTGGCCAAGAAAGGTCGACCAAGGATGATCGGACAATCAGAAAGTGAGCTAGGAACTTCCATATCTAAAATAAGAAAGTCAACAGGAAAACAGAGACTGTTGACCCTAACCACCACGTCTTCCACCACACCCTTTGGAATTTTGACAGAACGATCTACCAACTGTAATGTGACAGGGGTGGGTTTTAGATTTCCCAAGGAAAATTTTTCGAGCATGATGGTTGGTATAAGATTGATGGAAGATCCTAGATCAAGCAGGGCACGGTTAAAATTGCAGCCTTGGATGCTACAGGAAATAAGCGGTGTGCCCGGATCTTTCTGCTTCGGTGGTGGATTTGATAGTATAACACAACTCGCATGAGGCGAGAGAACCACTGGATTCTTAGTTTTCTTTGACTGTCGCCTGGGTGTTGTGTAGTCTTTGAAAAATCAGGCGACAGTAGGTATGTGGTCAATAGCCTCGAGCAGGGGTACCTTGATTTCAACATCCCTGAATAAATTACGCAGGTTATCAAAGGCCTGCGTATCCTTCTTCTTGCCTTTTGGCTCCCTCAATAGAGCCTCAGGGAATGGGACTGATTCTGGAACCAATTTGGGTGTATTGTCCTCTCGCGAATGCGGCGCGCATCTCGAATGAGAGGGCGATGAAGAAGACGGGCCAGGATCAGGTCGAGGCGGATCGACAGTCTGCTTACCGCTCCTCGTAGTGATCGCATTGGACGATGCGGGTCTAGTGGGATCATATGGCGGAGGAGGGTTTGCAATAGGGACATAAGAGTGAGGTGCTGCAGCGAGATTAGCCTGAAATCCCGGTGGAATGCTTAGAGCTTGCAGAATCTGATGAACCTGGCCCTGAGAAGGTCGTACCTGTGGTTGAGGACCACGGGGTACGAAATTTCGCGGGTTTGGAATAGGTTGGGCTGGAAGAGTGCCCTGAGATCGAGTCGCTATGCATAGTTGACTGATCTCAGCATTCTGCTGCGCCAATTGGTGCTGAAGAGAGGTCATGTTCTCTTCA
The DNA here is from genome assembly GCA_037157565.1 of Thalassia testudinum. Taxonomy (NCBI): domain Eukaryota; kingdom Viridiplantae; phylum Streptophyta; class Magnoliopsida; order Alismatales; family Hydrocharitaceae; genus Thalassia; species Thalassia testudinum. Next base: position 179,342,850 of record JAZHRO010000036.1, on the reverse strand, counting down.
TGGTGCTTTGACATTTCCGTCATCATTCGCATCAATTTATCAAGAGGACTTGATGCGTGTTCTGTTTGCGGTAAGCAAGGACCCGATGGCGGATTCGCCATAGGATTAGACTGGGCCCTTGGGATGATGGGTAAGGACGGTCGCATTAGTCCACCCGCAGGGTTTTGACGCTGCAGGTTGTTGGACCATGCGAAGTTCGGATGATTTCGCCACCCTGGGTTATAAGTGGCAGAGAACGGGTTGTTCCCTATGGCGCAAACGTCTTCTATGCCAGAAGACGCATCCGCATGTAAATATGCTTCCGAGCATACGGAAGCTTGGTCCTCCGTGTCAAGATACTGGCTTGCAGAAGCCAGATCCACATGACTTACTGAATCGCTCGGCGCAACACTCGATAAGGAAGGTCTTACGGGGTTTCTAGGGATAAGCCTGGTGTTGGAATTGTGACGAAGTGGTGAGGTGGGGGTGTTTGCCACAGAACTGGCGAGGTTGGCTAGAAGCTCGTCCAGTTTCTTGTGCACGGCGGAGACTTCATCCAATTTCTGTGCGATAAGGCTGAGATCTGTGGATGAATGGGAGGGTTCCGTGTCAACTTCGTGGTCATTACGGGGCAGGCTGGTACGATTAAAGGCGACAATGGAAGCATTATTCATTGAGTTTTCACTCATATTTTCAAATAATTCAAATGCTCCATTCTTGTCTTTATTCATGAAATTCCCTCCGCAGGAAGCATCTGCAATCTGCTTCAAAGTCTCATTTAGCCCATAGTAGAAAATTTGGGCTATATGCCACTTAGGTAGACCGTGGTGTGGACATTTCCTGAGGAGGACATTATATCTCTCTCATGCCTCATGAAACTGTTCGTCGTTTTGTTGTGTAAAGGAAGTGATAGCACGGCGAAGCGCATTGATTCGCCCGATTGGGAAGAATTTCTTGAGAAACGCTGTTCGCATCTCTTCCCAAGAGTGGATGTCTCCCAAGGGTGCGTAACCACTACGATGCTTTATCCTGCAATGAAAACAGGAACATTTTCATGAGGACTATTGGTAACCCGACATTTCTCGGTTTAACTGTTTCAGCCAATCGAGTTAGGTCTTCCAATTGGAGAAAAGGATTTTCATTTGGAAGACCATGAAAGTGAAAATTTATCAGGCCAATTACATTAGGTTTCAATTCAAAGTCGTCCCCGCCCATGGGGACCCGAATTTGTCCTATGGTCTCTGTAGCAGCGGGATTCTGATAGGAGCTAAGAGACCTAGGCTCCTCCCGTTCGGGAGGGTTCTGCATTTCCTCCAATGTTTTCCTAATGGCTTCAATTTGTTCATTATACATTTCCATTTGGGCTTGGAGGCGGGTTATGGGATCCAAGGCTCCACCACCTGGTGGGTTTTGAGGGTGCTTTCCTCCCTCGGGATTTGGGGGTGGGTGTGTAGCCATGTTTGTGGAGGAGGAGGATGATTCGGCTTCTTTTCTAAAATTATCAGACAATTCAAACAGTTCAGGGTTTTGTAACCTCCTCCCAAACATGCACTACCGCAGGAAGAATTGGGGGGATACGAAGGAAAAAGGAGATGAGAGAAATGACGCGGCAAAGGTACACTTGATGACAAATCAATACAATCAAATTCCTAACCTCTACTATGTGCCCTTAGACCTAAAGATCTAAGTTACCTACTATCACGACCTACGGAATCGAATGCGAGCACCGCGGAACCACCGGGCCAGATTGAAAGGCCGTTTGCCCCAGTCTTAGACACCCGATAGCACGCGGGAACCCTCACTAGCACGTAGGCGCTACACGCAGGTAGTTAGACCTCCAATCTTTAATAAGGGTCAAGCTACTACCAGTTTTAGTTAGAGGCTTAGGATCAAGTGCTTCTGGAATGTGAAGGGCGTTATTTACGGGTAATGCCCAAGTGATTGATTTTGTAAAGTGTGTAAACCAAGCATGCAACGGGGAAATCTTCCTGAATTGAAGTTTTAATTGGTGAATGTTTTTAGAGTTTCAGCCTTAAGTAGTATGGATTTTAGGATTTCTCTGAATTACCAATTCAACCAATCTTCGAGTTTTAAGAGAATACAAGTTTTCTTCTAAGCCCAACAAACCCTTCTTCAATGTTAGTTGGTAATGCATGCTAAAATGCGATGGGCTTCCCTAGATGGAGATTTCTATGTGTGGATGCACGAATCAATTTTAGATTAGTGTGAAAGGGAGCCAAAGTACTTCAATTCAAGTTTTCCCAATCACCAGAATGTTGTCCCACACACAAGGCTCAACCATAAGATAAAGAAAATCAAATTGCTGGGGTTGAAGTATTCGGGATCATATCTTAGGCACGTGAAAGGTCGTGGTGGGGTTGGAATCAACTTAATTCCAAGTCTCCCCACCAAAAAGGTGATCCCAAATTGCAGATAAACGAGGCAAAGAGGGATGGCAATCAATCTATTTATCTTTGCCTCAAAGAATACTTCACACGATGAAAGATTCAAGAATCAAGATTCTTGGATCTTCGCTATGCGAAGTTTGGCGGGAAATCCCGGGGCAATGGGAGTGATGGCAAACAATTAAACAAGTGATTTTTAATCCACTTGCCCCAAGAGATCCCAAGAAGTGTTTTTTGATTTTTGTTTTTTTTTTTTTATTAAGGTGACAAGTTGACCTAAGTTGCTAAGAAAGAGAGACCTACCTGTTCAGCAACGTGGGCGAAGCTCAAGTGCGGTGCCGACGACTTCACGCTCTCGTTCCCACCTTGGATCTGCCCACGTCTCCGACTTCGTCTGCCTGCCTTCTCCTTGCAACTGGTTCACCTGCACACCAACAAACAGAAACACCCGTGAAGAGAAGGGTGTGAGAAGAGAAAAATTAAAGGAAAGGAGTAGAAACTTACCTGAATGCGCACCTCCCCGACAACGGCGCCAGAAAAAAGTGTGGTCGGGCTCGGATAGGTTGTGTTAATATGCTGATTTAATCATTGAAATGAGTATAGTGGTTAACCTAAGTCGAGCCTAACCATCTTTTTACAAAATTTTTAACCTGGCCTACTTGATTTTATCTTGGTCACTTTTAGGCCCAGGGTCGAACTCAGGGAAGCGGGATTAGAGGTGAATAAGTTTCTACGCCTTTCCTACAACGAATCTTTTTTGTTCGTTTATTATGTTTTTAGTGTTTTCTTTCTATTTAAGATTTTTTTTCTGATAATTTTTTTGTCCTTGAGGTACAACCTCAAAATCAGGTCATTGGCTTATAGCCAAATTGTTCTTGGCTTTGAGCCAAATTAAGGTTCCAAAACTAGTCTTGCTATCCGCAAGATCGAGTACCTGCAAGACAAAGATTATCTTTTCTCTTTTACTATTTTTTTTATCTTTTTAATAGTAGGAAAGAGAAATAGAAATAAGATATATATATATATATATATATATATCGGGGTGGGGGTGGAAATGGCGTGTAGCACGGTGTCGAGTTGATCGTCGTCTAGGAAGATGCAACCAGTAGGACGAAGTGCTGCATAGAGTGTAGGATGGATGGGTGGAAGGTGTGCGAAGACGCTTTCTGTACTCGTGTATCAGGGAATATCAACAATTGGTGCAGATATTCCCGCGATACGTGTGGTAGGTGATATGAAAAAAAAAAAAAAATATATATATATATATATATGTTTATAATTAGATGCATAGGTATGTATATATAACTATATAGATATAGATATAGATATATATATATATATAGTAATATATGTACATAGATATATATATATATGTATATATGTATATAGATATATATTAGTATAAGTATCTATGTAGATATATATATATATATATATGTGTGTATATATATATGTATATATATATATGTATGTATATATACTTATACTTAGTTGTATAGGTAATAATATATGTATAGATATATGTATATATATATACGTATATAAATATATATATATAAATATATATATGTATATATATATAAGTATATAGTCGTGTACAAGTGGGTGAGTGTGTGTACGAGAGTGTGTATGTGTCTGCGGGAGGGAGTGAGAGAGAGAGAGAGAGAGAGAGCGTCTGCTGGAAGAAGAGGGCGCGGCGAGTTAAGTCGTCCGGAGGCTTCAGCTGACATTTTGGTGGTGCGCATAGGAGCGTGCACGCACAGGCGCACAGGAGGGAGCGGTGTAAGGGGAATGCGGGCGAAGAAGCGGGTGCTGGGAGAGACGCGGGCGCGGGGAGAGACGCGGACGCGGGCTGGAGGCAGTTGCAGTGCGGAGAGAGTGCGCGATGACCGGATAAGTGAGAAACTTTCCGATCACCGCACTGCAGCTACAGTGTCGCGCTCTCTAGCGTGAACAGTAGCTACAATGCGCGCTCGGCTCGGGCGACTGGCTGCGCCCGGTTCAGCGTGCGTGGGTGTTGTGGAGCGGGTTGGCGCGCACGCAGAAGGAGCTACGCCAGCTGCTGGTGTGCACGGTGGCCTACGCGCGGGCGAGAGGCTGCTGCGCCATGCTGCTGCTGCGGTTGAGCTTCAAAGCTCGACTCTGTGGCAATGGCGGAAGAACGTTTAGCGGGTGAAACAGTGAAGTGAGCCACCACGCCCATCGGCTCTTGGATGAGCTGGGCGGTGGTGGGACTCACAGTGGTGGTTGTCGACCACTGTGAGCTGCTCCTGCCCGCAGCGTGTTTCCTCAGGAGGAAGAGATGCTGCGTATGGAGGGGAGAGGGAAGGAGACGGCCTGGAGGAAGGAAGGGTGCTGTGTGTGTTGTGTGGACCAGCCTCCCTGTGCAAGGAAGCGAGGAGGGCTTTTTAAAGAGGATGGAGGCAAGCTCAGCCATGCCCTGGGCTGTGCATGGCTGAGCATGCAGCTGGCAGGGCATGCTATGGTAGAGATTGGCACGAAGAAGAAGAAGCCATGCCCTGCAGCCACGCAGAGAAGAAGAAATTCAAAGCCAAATAAAAATAAAGATGGTGAATTTGCGAGGCAGCACTTGAAGAATTTGTTAATTACAAGGCCAATTTATTCACTCTCCTCCCCTCTCAAATAAATGCATGCATGCGTTTATTTTTACAAATGCAATTATGGCTACCTAATATGCACTGGCAATGCTAGGAAATAGCACAATATGGCACAATTGTTGGTGTATTTTTGTTGTGCAATCACCCGTTTGGCTGCCTTCCGGTGGTCGGATCCAGGCTTGCTTAAATATCTGTCCAACATGCCAAGAATGTATACTAAGTTTGGTCGTGTGCAGACTTAGGCATACATCAAACTTTCCACTGTCGATGCATATGGAATATTTTCCATCTCTTTAGCTTCAAATTCATTCCTAGGGCATTGGTTAAGAGAGAATTTATCTCCCTTAGCCACTGGAGTATCTCCTGGTTTGCAATTCTCCATGTCAAAATGCCTTTGAATGGTTTCAATGTATCTCCTTTGTGATAATCCAAGGATACCTTGAGAACGATCTCATTGTATCTAGATTCCTAATACAAAAGAGGCTTCACCAAGATCCTTCATTTCAAAGTTACCAAAGAGAAATTTCTTGGTTTCCTGAAGCAAACCATTATCATTACAGGCAAGAAGGATGTCATCCACATACAAAACCAGGAAAATATATTTTCCCCTACAAAATTTGTGGTTTACACAATCATCAACCGGATTTGTTTCAAAATCAAATGAGACAATTATTTGATGTAAATTGTAATACCACTGTATTAAAGCTTGCTTTAGTCCATAAATGACTTTATTTAGTTTGCAAATCGTTTTCTTTGCATCTCTCAATGCAAAGTTTTCTGGTTGCACCATGTAAATTGTTTCATTAATGTTTCCATTAAGAAACATTGTCTTTACATCCATCTGATGTAACTCCAAATCAAAATGAGCTACTAAAGCTATTATAGTTCTAAATGAATCCTTAGATGAAACTGGTGAAAATGTCTCTTTATAGTTTATGCCTTCCTTTTGAGTGAATCCCTTAGCAATAAGACGAGCCTTATATTTGTCTACATTGCCTTGTGAATCCCTTTTGGTTTTAAAAATCCACTTACAACCAATGGGCATCACACCTTCAGGCAATGAGATAGCATTCCAAACCTCATTGTCACTCATGGATTTCACCTCTTCCTTCACGCCATTGATCCAGTCCTGAGAATGGGAACTCCTCATCGTATGAGTGATCGAAATGGGATTCGTATTCATCTGGTCTACCTCTAGTTCCTGAAGAAATACAACGTAATCATTAGATATTACACTTCTTCTTTCTCTACTGGACCTCCTAATGGGTGCAAGATCTGAAATGTTTTGAGGTTGTTCAGTTTGATTGATGGAAAGATTATCCACATTACTGTATTCCCCTGATGTTGTTGGAACAACATTTGGAATAAGAACTTGACCCAGTTCAATGATTTCCTTATGAATAGGATCTGGTTTTTCAAATGCAATGTGGCGACTATCACCTCTCAAACCAACATCCTCAAAAAGTGGGCATTCTTGGTCTTAGAGCGAGTCATTGGATCATAAAATTTATAACCCTTCAACCTCTCATAGTACCCTACAAAATAACAAGTGACCATCTTAAAATCCAATTTCCTTTCGGTAGGCCTGTATGGCATAGCCTCAACTGAACACTCCTAAATATGAAAATATTTTAGACTAGGTATCTTATTAGTCCACATTTCATATGGGGTTTTAGGCACTACTTTAGTTGGTACTCGATTGAGAACATATACAGTTGTTTTCAACACTTCTCCCCATAGAGACTCAAGTAAAGAAATCTGACTAATCATACCCCGTACCATATACTAAAGAGTTCTGTTGCGGCGTTCAGCAACACCATTCATGCTTGGTGTCCAAAGCATGGTGTACTAAGGTATTATGCCGCACTCATCTAGAAAAGAAGCAAATGGTCCTGAACGCTGTTCACCTGATTCATCATATCTGCAGTAGTACTCACCACCACAATCAGATCTGTAATCATTTTCCCGAGTTGGTTTTCCACCTCGGCTTTATAGGACTTCAATGCATCCAAAGACTGTGACTTTTCGTGAAGGAGAAATAGATACCCGTATCTAGAGTAGTCGTCTATGAACATAATAAAGTACTGTTGTTCATTCCAAGAAGCCATAGGGAATGGACCACAGATGTAATGACCCATTACTTTAAAGCCATTTAAGACATTTGGAATTTCCAGTCAGACGTCTGAACACGTTCCCGGACGTCTAAAAGTGGATTTTTTTCACACTGCACTTGCGCTCTGCGCGTGAGCGGCTCGCAAAGGACGTCTCTCTTTCTCTCTCTCCCATTCCCCCCGAACCCTAAACCCTACACCCCTCCTATTTATACCCCTCCTTTCTCCTCTCCCCTCCTCACACCACCAGCCACCACCACCTTCAAATCTCTGTGCGGTAGTGGCGAGGGCGGACGAGAGAGGCGAGTGGAGGGCGAGCGAGGGAGAGCGAGAGGGAAGGAGGAGAGCGTGGAAGGTTGGAGGACCTTCGGGAGCTCGACGAAGCTCGCACGACTGGCGGCGAGTGCGTGCGTGTGTGGAGGACGTCGGCGAGGAGCTGTCCAAACTCCTGCAGTGGTTGGAGCTGCCGCCGCGAGCGGAGCAAGCTGCGAGAAGGTTCTGGTACTGGAAGTTTTCCAGTATCAGACGTCTGGCGTGACATCCAGACGACTGGCGAGGGACCTGGACATCTAGAGCTAAGGTCGAACGTCTGAGGGCACGTATTGCGTGAGGTAAGTACGTTCCTACGGTGATTTCTCCCATGCAGAGGATCTTAACGCAAGAGGCGTTGTCGGCTGACCGCGCCTGCATTTGTGTACGCAGGAGCAGCTTTGGGAAGGCACGCGGGATGCTTTTCCCACGCGCTTTTGGACGTCTAATTATATCACCAGACGTCCAGAGGTTCTTCCATACGATCGGAGATGTTGTTAGAAGTCTGGAACTACCCTTAGATGGTCGCAGAAAAGGTCTGGATGTCTTATCAACTGCGGGAAACACAAGGTGAGTGTTGGACGTCTTTTAGACGTCTGGGATTATTCCCAGACGTCTGATTTTGATCAGAAACCGTGCTTTTGGCCTGTTTAAGGCCCAAACGGAATTAGATTTCTGCAAACGAAGTACCGTTGTTTCCTACTCGAGCTTTTTCTATGTGTTCATGTTGAGTATCTACTGTTTTGAGCCCATTTGATGTCATTTAGTCACTGGTATAAGTTACCAGCCAATGACGTGCTCGGGGCCCACGGAGACGACAAGATCTACGGTGCAGGCCCCCATTCCTCCCGTGATACTCGGTAGAGTAGTTTAATGCATTATTGAGATATAAATAAAGAATATGCCTGCTTGGATTAAATTGGTTGAAACTCTAGGATGTGGAATGAACCCTAGGGTAGAAATGAATAAGCTTGGTTTGAGCTGTATTGTTTACTTGAATGCATGGTTAAGATAAATGGCTAACAAATGTCTTTAGTATAATTATGAGATGCATGTTAAAATATGAGCTGCCTGTATGTAAATGAGGATTGAACTATAAAACCACACATTGCATGTTATGATTGAGAACTGAATTATGAAAATATGAGCTACCTGTATGTAAATGAGGATTGAACTATGAAACCACACGTTGCATGTTATGATTGAGAACTGAATTATGAAAACTCTAGCTGCCTGTATAAGGATGAGGAACAGGATATGAACCATGAGATTCAGACCTGGATAAATGGGACGAATACAGTGTATGAACCCTACGGGGAGTTAGGAAGAGAACTCCTGGTTATGGATAGGAATCCCGTGTGAGGCAGGAGGTGAGTTGGCCCTTGTGTATGCGGTACCAAGGAGTGCAGTGTTTCTTTTAGTGTAGAGTGAAGCTAGTCGCCTTGGGTTGAGACCCAGGGTTAGGAATGGCCACTCTACACCGACTCTTTCGACCCTCGCGTACGTGGTATCGGGGAGTGCTATTAGTGTAGGGAGGGAGCTAGCCAACTTACACCGACTTTGTTAGGCCCGCTGGCTAAACTGGGATAGTCAGACGAGGGTACGCAAACTGTGGAGGGGTGAGACCCCTGGTTGGTTCTGAGGGGCGAGACTCCTGTTCAGAGAGGGCAAGGCCCTGTGCAGTTCCGTGCTGTACCTTTAGGCATACCCGTTAGCGGAAACGACTGATCGCATGCCAGTATGGGGTAGCTACCCATGCACTTATCATGCGTGCCGTAGTCACCGCTGCATCGTGGTAGTGACCTCGGGGTGGTTGACTGGGAGTAGGACTACCGCGGGGAACTCTCCCGGCCAGGAGAGCACCACATATGCCTTCTACTCTACGGAAAAGACTGCAATCAAGATCGTTCCCACGAGGAACACGTAAGATCAAGAAATACCTGGATACTTTGAGAAATAGATGAACCAGAAACACATAAATGAGATAAATAGAAATGAGAAATAAACTTGTTGTTGTTCTTACTGTACTTGTACTTAAATAATGTGAACACCACTCTACTCAGCGTTCGCTGACTCTATCTTTTCGTAACCCTGTTCAGGACCAGGAGTTGGGCAACCTGAGTTTCCGGCTGCAAAGGGTGCTAGGCCCAGTCGAGTCCAGCCGTAGTCTTCCTTTAGTGCTTTCTTGTTCTCTACTGTTGTAGTAAGTGATGGACACTTAGTTTACTGTTTCCGCTACTTTTGTTTCCTATCCGCTTTCAGTTGATGTTGTTGTCGTGGTGGCATACACTGAGACAGTTGTTCTACTTTCCTTACTACTTAGTACTTTTCTTCTGCTTAGTTATATTGCATGCATGAATGTGGTTTATTTTCTTACTTTTGGTTATTTCTTGATGGACGACTGGGTCTTGGGATTAGTCTAAGCGAGCTGGTCTCGGGTCCCGTAGGGGTCCAGGAACTGGGTCGTAACAACAAATATCCGTATGTATTAGTTCTAAGACATCTGTAGCTCTAGTGGCACCTACACCTCTCTTGTTTGTTCTTTTCCCTTTTAGACAGTCTACACAAATATCCAAATTCGTGTAATCTAGAGAATTAAGAATTCCATTTGAAATAAGCCTATCCATTCTTTGTTTAGAGATATAGCCTAAACGCTTATGCCACAGTAAAGCGAAATTCTCCTGAGTTATTTTACGCTTTGTACCACTCAAAGTTGCATTGAAGGTTTCTAAATTGGAGGAAAACGTATGCAGCATATATAATTTATCACTAACATATAAAGAACCAAAACCAACTAAATTTGAATTAAGAAGCAACTGAAATTGTCTATCTCCAGATAAACAAGAATAACCAAATTTGTTCAATAGATAAATAGAAACTAAATTCCATCTAAATGACGGTACAATAAATGTTTCTCTCAAATCTAGCTGGTGATCGATAGTCAGTGATAGCCTGCCTGCAATGGCTTCTACCTTCCCCTTCTTGCTATCGCCCACATAGATGTATCTTTCACCATCACTTAGCATTCGGTAGCTTAGGCAACCTTACGTAGTCATACTAATGTGAATAGTAGTTCCCGAATCTATCCACCAAATGTCTAAGGATACAGAAGCATAATTAACTTCTGAACAAACCAAATAGAGTGATGTACCTTTCTTTTCACGCTAACCGTAATATTTGGTACAATCCTTCTTCACGTGTCCTTCTCCCTTGCAGAAGAAGTAGGATGTCTTAGGCTTCTTCTGACTCCCTTTGAAGGAGGATGAACTGGTAGCAGCTATATCCTTAGCCCGCTTCCTTTTGGGCCTAAAAACCAGATGAGCACTTTCTGGTTTGTCCTTTTTTAGCCTTTCTTCCTCTTGCACACAATGAGAAATGAGCTCGTTAAGAGTCCACTTCTCCCTTTGGCAGTTATAGCTGACATTAAACTGCCCATATTATGCAGAGGAGATCAAAACTAAATACACGATGAGGTCATTTGACAACTCCAACTTAAGTGCCTTTAGTTTCGAGGCTAAATGGGACATTTCCATAATATGCTCCCTAATGTTTTCAATGCCCCTGTACTTAAGTGAGATAAGTTTGCAAGGAGATTTCTTATCTTAGCTTTCTCATTCTTAACAAATCTTTTCTCAATCTCATAAAGGAATTTCTTAGCATTTAATTCCTCTGAGATAGCACCCCTAAAGTTTTCTGGGATAGCATGCTTCATGATCATCAGACACATGCAATTTGATCACTCCCACCTCTCAAAGTTTTTTATTTCCTCAGGAGAACTCTTATTTGTAAGAAGGGAGGGAAGGTCAATCTGAAGTGTATAGTCCAGATCCATGAATCCCAGAACAATAAAGACACTTTCCTTCCAGAATTTAAAATTAGATCCATTTAACTCTGGAATAGAATTTAAATTGGCAGTTATGGTAGATGTAGAGGAGTTAATTGAAAAATAAAGGAAATAAACCAAATACATGCTCAGAATGAAGTAAACTAAACAATATAATCATTAATATTTAGTCTTAGGACAATAAACATTAATATTGTAAATGACAGTCTTAAGAATGATAAATAACTATTGAAAATAATCATGTAAGTAATCAAGGCATCTTTGGATTAGCTTAAATACCCACATGAAACTTAATAATTCAATAGAAAATTTATCATTAAATGTGTACATATGCATTCAGTCATGAGGTGACTCACTTTTGGGTTAAGCTCCCCACACAGGAATACAACATACACTGTTGCTTTAATGTTTTAAATAAACTGGCACAAGAAGCAACCCACTTTGGCAAGAATTATTAAATGCCACAGAGTACTTAATACATTAAAACCTATTACTAATGTTCGTACCATAATGATCATGATCAATGTATCCCAATGAACACATTAGTACCGGTACTCAGGATGAGTACCGATACCAATAGCAGTAACCAAGTACCGATACTAGTCTTTCTGTATCGGTACCAGAGTGATGTGTACCTGTACTGGTCTTATGTACTGGTACTACATCAGTACTGGATCGATTCAAGGACCATGTCTAGTATTATACATGTACTGGTACTCATGATGAGTACCGATACTCTATCGATACTGGACTGTTCCTTGGTGTGGCCTGTTTCCCTCATGTATCGGTACTTATCATGAATACCGGTACTCCTTCAGTATTGGCAGTGCTTCTAGGCATGGCCAGTATCCTACATGTACCGGTACTCGTGATGAGTACTGGTACTCTAACAATACTGGTGGCGTCCCTTGGAGCCTGACAAGTATCCCACATGTACTGGTACTCGTGATGAGTATCGGTACTCCATTGATACTGGCGATGCTCTGGGAAGCGCCCGATGGGTTCCCGTGCCCAGCTAGTACCGATACTCACCATGAGTACTGGTACCAGACTGATCACGACCCGATTCCAGGGCGGCGATCTGAAATCGAGATTTGGGGAAAACACTCCAAATCACTTCAGATCATAAAACTTGATTTGATTATCAAATATGGGTTACAAGTGAACATGAAAATCCAAAAACAAACATTAGTTGGCATCAATTCATCGAGATGGGATTAAAACTGAATCAAACACCAAACTCAACAATATTCCCAAAAAAAATAATGGATTGTTCTTCAAAACAATCGAAAAGGCAATGATTCAACGAATATGAATGTCTCTGATACCACTTGTTGGATTTTATAACATGTAAAATCAAAATTGAATGATTGTTCTATCAAATTCCAAGACCAATCCCAATCATCAAAACATCAACCCATATCGATTGAAAAGAGAAATGATGAAGAGATACCTAAATCCATCACAACAGAAGTGAAGAGGAAATCACGGAGATCCTCTGGAGCCATGGGCTTGCTTGTCCAATGAGAGGCGATGGCAATGGTTCTTTCAAAGGGTTGAGAGAGTGAGAAAGGAAAAGAACTTAATGGGAGAGTCATACCTCTTGGGTTCTGTTTGGGCTCTGTTTATAACTTTTCTGCGATGGGATGTAGAAAATCAAATGCCTATTTTTCCCTCACCTCTCTAGGGACCATAACCGCTTAAAATAAAATGTCAATTCCACCTATTACGGAATTGTATTTTTCTCTTAAGGTTTCTATGCATTAAATCACATATCCTAATGAGATACGAATGGATAATTTACATAATTAGATCACTTTAATGATTGTAAATGTGATGTCTCAATATATGTACATATTTAAACTATAATTCCATAATAATAATATATGTAGATTCACATAATGATTCTAACAGAAGAATCCACGGCTAATGATGCACTCGCATCTTGCTTCTATCCAGGTTAAATCTCATGATCTAATCACTTTCTGTTGCATTGCTACTTGCTCTCTTTTATCCACCATCCTCCCTCTATATATATATATATATATATATATATATGGACATGGATAGGAGGTTGTTGAGGAGATCATCCAAGTTCGATTGGATCGTCTTCAACTTCCCTCACGCCTCAGCGAGAGCCACGAGGTGCTCATTAAGTAACCATTATTTGTCTTTCTAAATAATAGTAGTCAACGTAGCACTTCCACACGAATTAAGCCCTGACTCATAGCTAGTCAAATTGCCAAATATTATAATTTTGCATGCAGAAGGCACAAAGAGGTGCTAAAGGGTTTCTTCCAAAGATACAGAGAGCTGATCGGTGATGATGGGGAGATAACATGTTGCGCACTGTAACGATGAGCCCTACAAGAGGTGGGACTTGGTCGAGCTCGCCGAGGAAGCGGGCCTTATTTTGGTTGGTATGGTTGAGTTCTCGAAGGAGAATTATCCAGGATATCCCGACAAGAGGGGTGGGGATATCCAAGGTCGCAAGTCCTTCCCAATCAAGGAGGCATTCACCTCAAGTTCTCTAAGAAAAAGGTGCATCTGGATGGTCATAAAATTCACCTAAAATAGCTAATTAAATGTCTTGGCACAATTTGTTCCTTAAGATGTAATGCAATTCCCTCTCTCCTCAAATTGTGGTCCCCTTAATCAGATTACCTTCTATCTTACACAAGTGATCTTGGCCATTAGACAAAGAAGAAATGGGGCAAAAGCGAGAGGAAGTGACACCATAGGGATACGCTCTTTTTTGACTGAAGGGGGTAAGAGGTGGTGGTTTTTTCTTGTGTGGATCTTTTTGTGTACGGCTTGATTATACGTATCAATTGCGACTTTAGTTATGATGCACCCATTTTTATATATTTATCGAGGTATACAAACGAAGTGGTGGTTTTCTGGAATACGAGGGTGAAATCATGAGCGACTTAACCGTTTTTCTTCTATATATGTATTCCTTGACGTACCGGTCAAAAGTATATGACTTCAGCAGCTTCATTAATTATTTGAAGGATGTGAGGCGGCTCGCATGACTTCGCAAGCAGCTGGTGATGATCACATTGGTCGGATGGTGTGTACGTAACTTCCTAATAATTTAGGCTTTTATAGCTTTATGTATGCGATGCCGAGATTATTGAGAATGTATGATACTTAAGTTGTTAAATGAGTTTAGTGAACAACACATGAATATACTGAAACCGCAATCACGTGCATAATCATGAGCCTCCTTGAATGTGAGAATCATGTGCTCCTGATGGTTTTCCAACGTTACTTCAATTTCATTTTGATATCTACATCCTACCTCTGCTTGGATCGCAGGCAGAGGGTTTTATATATATCATGTTCATTCATTCGTGCTCGAGCCTTACCCAAACTAATATTGTGCTTGAGCTGGGTGGAACCTTTTTAAGTTGGGCTTTAATTGTGTTTGGTCCATTGGCCCGGCCCAACGAAACAAAGGGTTTGGAGTCTTCTCCTGGACAAGGATCGTCTTTCGAACTCCGTGAAAGAAAGACGATTATGTGGTTTGTCCTTTTTTGTACTAATGCAGAGAGACTTGTATGGATCGTGGATGATTATTGATTTAATCGAGGGAATCTATTGTAGTCAAGTCAGGTATGTGGCTTATGCGAAATCTACTGTCACTATGTGAGATCATCTTTGAGATCTTCTCAACAAAGTAATAGCAAGATTTGATGTTCACAACGGTGATCTCGTCTTAATCTGGTCGATCAGGAAGATGATGCCGGATTAGATTGCATAAACTCTAATGTCGTCATTCTACTGAACCACCAACAAATTTTCCGGTCAATTGTTGTTCCAGAACATCCATATTGTCAAGATTAATACTAGATAGGACGCTGACCACTACATACGATATTAATAATGAAAAGGGATATATGGATCGCTTTGAAGTAAGATTAATTTTCGTTTGAGAACTTTGAAACATGGCAAGGCAAACTTTAGGATATTTTTAGTTAGCCGTTTTGCATCGTACAGTTATTGCAATCAAAGCCTTGGGTCTACGTGTAAAATCCCCCACTTCGCGGTTCAGTTATACAACCAAGCCAGCTGGATGGGGTTGTATCTGAGAGGGGAACAAGTCGGGAATTAAGGGCTATGGAGCAAAGGGTTCGGTGGGGAGATGATTGGGAGGTGAGTGTAGTTGTGCTCTCGATTATATGGTTTAAACTATATAATCTCATCATGAAGTCCGCATCGGAAACAAATGCCATAGCCAATCGTTAGATCTGATCACGATCTAAACCTCTCTCAACTCATCCATCGTAGCTTTGTGTCATTAATTAATTGTCTCGCCACTTGCCCCATCTTCTAATCAGCCTTCTCTCTCCATGTACCTGTGCTGCTGAGCTCTTCAGTGCTTTGCTGTTTGATGGTTCATGGATGGCAAACATGATGCAAGATTTCCCTCCTGTAGTAAAAAAAGTTGGGATTTGTGTTCTCATTCTTTTTGGGAGGCTTTTAAAAGGAAAGGTGGTATGGTATGGATCCTCTTTTGGGTTGTACTTGATTTTAAAAGATCAAATCTAGAAGTGGGAAGTGCCACTCTCCTCCCATTTAGTAACAAGCTTAATTTTTGTGGTAGATGAATTAGATATTGCATTTGGAAACAAGAACGGTTCGAGTTTCCCATCGCTTCTCCAAGGATTGTCATGGATGTGCTGGAATCAGTTACGGTGCATCAGAATTTGTTTGTTTCCTGACGGGGGTTATCTTTGTCACGATGTAGGGTTCTTCTTAGACCATTAGTGTGGTATGTTCTTATTTGATGAAGGTTGTATTAATTGTTCTTTTTGAAGCGAATGGAAAATTTACCAACACTCGGAAAAAAAAAACAAATAAAATGGACATATATTATTTTAATATCACGCAAATGAAAAGAGAACATTTTCTATCCACCCTCGCCTTTTTATTTTTTTGATTGCTTCTTCCTCTGCTCTCCCAATATTAATTACGTTGATTGAAGCGAGGGAGAAACATGTCACATCATGCATCGAAGCGCACATTCACAACCATCTTATAGATTTAAAAATACAATTATCTACGGGTTTAAGAATCTTCTTGTAACTACAAATCTACGGCTCAAGAATATTCTCGTAAATGCCAATTATCAAAGGGGACATCACTTGCCTCGTAGTATTGGTCATCATCGTCATCCTCCTCTACTTGAGGAGGGTTGCTGGATGGCCAATCTGTAGGATCCTCAGCGACCACGGGACTTACCGAGATGAGTTCGGCAAACCATTTTTTCCGAAGTATGACTAATAGCGCTTCAGGGTCCAACATGCCTGCTGTTACCAAGATTGTGAGCATGTCTTCTCTATCTAACCAAGAAGCCCCCTCCACACCTATAGCATGGTAAGTCAGGCGTCATGACATGGAAATGGAAGCATAAAAGTCCTAGTTACCATCACAAGGGGGGAAAAAAAAAACAAAATAAGTTTTTATTGGCAAACGACTCCCAAGATTACCCTTTTATTCTTTCTTTCTTAATTATACGTGGTAAATTAATTGACCTACTGGCTAGCCAAAGAGAAACCTACCGACGCGTAGATGGCGTGTTTTTGGGTTGTAATTGCTTAGAAAGAAATTAATGATAATTTTTTCCTTATTTTTTTTTAGAAACACGAGTAGAGTACTCCTTCCATACACATCCTCCTAATTGTTGAGATCAGATAAAAAAGGGTCATTTCTGCAACTCATGATTGCTAGGTTTAATTGAACTTCCATCTCGTCGAAGAAATTATTTGTTGAGAAATGGGATTGGTTAATTTGTAGCTTTGGTTATTATGGCAGCTTTCAGCAGCTTCCGCACCATACTATGTCGGGGAGATCCGTTGTGATAACATTTGACGGTCATTCTTAACAAACTGATAACGAAAGAAACTTCAGTTGATGGGTTTGAGCAAAAAAGCGCGATGGGAAGAGCAAAGAACAGAAGAGGATTATACTGATAGTTAGCAGCAAATATACCGTATACCTCATTTTGGGACGATCTCTGAAGATATCCATGCGAAGGTCGCTTGGCTCTCGGCTAAGGGCCATTTCTTCTCAAATATTTTCTTCTCTTTCTTTCTTCTCTTCTCTTTCTTTTCTGTTATGGTTTGGTTGAATGCACAGGAGATCGGGGGATGGATTACGCTCCCACCTATACAAATATGAGAATAGCATAGGAACTTTCAACGCATGTTCGTCCATCCCTCATGCTCACATGGTGGGTCCCCAGGGAATCTTTGACAAATTGAGTGCACGCGGATCGGCCAAAATCACACAATCCGTTTCTATTGAAGGCTACAAATGTAAGTTGGCTGGGTTGATAGGAACCTATAGCTTGATTAGCTCTGTTGAATGGAGCACTTGGGAAATTGCATGGTAGAGGCTAATCCTTGGTCAAAGAAACGTCCAAGGAATGAAATATAAAGTTTAGAGGATATGATTTATGCGGATGGGACCATGAAGTTGAGTTGCATATTTGTTGGATGTAAGTTTTTCAAATTAAGGATCCAGATAAAAGACTTAGGGGGGTTATTTGGTTGGCGAAATAGAGGGTGAATTAGGGTCGAATTTTGCATTTAGTAGCTTTTATTTTGGAGTCGATGGATTTCGAAATTGAGGGGTGGATTCTAGAATAAATGAATTGTGTCAAAGATGTGAAATTCGTTTATTCTACTAGTTTATTCTGCCTCTCTCATTTCCCTCTTTCAACTTCATTACATAAAATTTATTTATTTCTCCTATCAAATATCTCAGGTAAAATAAATGCTTCTAACTTTTTGATGTGACAACAAATACAATCAAACATTTAGATAAAATAAAAATCCCTTATTCCTCTTCTTTTACATTTTTTTATCTCTTCTAATTATTTCTCTAACCAAACTGCCCCAAGTATTTTGGTTGCATAGAAATGGAAGGGTTCCAGGCAGGAGCACCTTTAAGTTAAGGAGCCATGTGTAGTGTACAGGTTTATTTTTCCTTTTTTTTTTGAAAGAGATGAAAATCAGTAGTCATCCGAATATAATGTACATTCTTATTTCAGCTTGTGGTTGAATGTTGTACAATTGCTCTCCTTTCATGCTATAATAAAATTTTTAGGATAGTCACCTTCCTTGTGTGACCCTCGTATTGCCCTTAAAAAACGTTTATTAATGTCCGGATTTCCTTGCGTCGAATTATTAGAGTAATGGGATTCAATGTACTCCAAATCATCCATCTAAGGTGTGTTTTTGCTCTTGCAGTATTTTTGTGCTCCAAAGTTTCCCCATCTTTTTCCATGATCAACCAACAGATCATGAAATTACTAGTATTTAAGTTCATACATAGCTATGGTCATCTTACTAAGGCTCACTCATTCTCGTAATGACATAGATCAAGATCCATCTACAATCCTCTCAAGAGCCAAGGTTTGGGTGAGTTGGGTAACTTCTCTTTAGAAAGAGCTTGATGTTTGATAAACTGTTGGTCAGATGCCCTTTCAAAAGAAAACCGTCAGACGCAAGTCTGACTCAATTAAGTCATGATCTACCTATAGTGCCCCCATGAACTAAGACCAAGGTTACCCATTGATTTGTATGCTCAATGGACCCACGCTGTAGTTTACTTTAGGTAATTACATGAGGCTATTTTTGCACCTTTTTTCCATGGTTGTTGTATCCAGTGAGAAGCTAAACTAATTTTTCGCTCAACAACTAGCATCTTTTCAGATGCAACTCTGTACCCATATACATATTCCATCGGTTGTGTCCTTTCATTTTTCAGCTTCTGATAATTTTTTTGAGAAGCACTGATCCTAACATGACAGACTATCAGCAATTGCTCTTGCTTAACACGCTTGTTGTTATCGTGATGGTGATTGCCAAGTTTCCAACCATGCACAGGGTGCGAATCTTTGGATCAGTTCTAACATTTGAAGTTGGTGCATCCTCCACTTGATTTTGTCCATGGTCAAGTCTTCACAGGAGCTGGTTGTTCTAAGCGTCTATGCTAAAAATTTCTTTTTGGGATTCAAATAGGATGTTGGTTATGTAACTTCTGTATTTAACGAGGATGTTTTACCATTTTGGTTATGTAACTTCTGCAAGAAACGACGATGTTTTACCATGGTAGCACAGAAGTTTCATGTAAATTGAATATCAATGTCTTAACAATGCATTCTTGATGTTAATATTATTTATTGTTGTTATGGGAACAAACTAGAGTACTCGATTTTCTGAGGAAAGAAGACACCTATTTGGCAAAGAAAAAAAAGGAATAGGGAAATTTTAACTTTGTCGTTGTCCCCAAGTCAAATAAAAACTGTTGTCCAAAATTGTACACATTACCTATGGCCTATTTGATAGAATGGGACCATTGACACGCAAAGCTACCAAGAATTCTTTATTGGAAGAAAACATTTAGTTCGGCGGCATTAACATGAGCCTAACATCTACTCATACATTGAATGTGACTGGAATAACTGACTATGACAAATACAAGTCCAAAACCTTCCTCTCCACCTCCTCTCGACCTTCACCCCCTTTTGTCGACCCCCATCTACAATCTACTGATGCAAGAGCATTGTTGTGAGCACTTCCGTTCTTAGACTGTCTCCTACAACAAAAAGAGAATCCAGCTCATACGATTAAACACAATTACAATAAAGTAACAAAATCAAGTATTATGAAATGATGAGTGGAAAGCTCTCGCATCATCAATGTTTGAAGAATGCATCATTTCTCTTACAAATAGCTCTACCCAATTAACACTAGAGGCCTAGAGGTTGTCCAAACCAAGCAACTTACAAGTTGAGCTATCACCATTTGGTGCAATACCTGATGGCATGTTTCACTGACAACAAATGGCATTCTGCATGTTTCACCTAACTTTTTAGATATTAAATGCTTCTATATTGAAGTACTTGAACTATAATCCATGTACCATGCTGGCATGCACATTTACATATCCCAGGTTTGTGCCTTTCACTCTGTGGCCTTCTTATGATTCAAATTCTATAGGACTGTATAGTATCAAAATCCAACCAAAGTAATTGGTACTACTAGATGGATTGGCAAATAAGATTCCATTTGTTCAGGTAAATATATTCATATGAACAAAACCAAGTCATTGAGAAACAAAGTTGATTGGTTGTATTCTCATGTGTGTTATAAGGAACTGAAAAATAAGGTTGGAAGGAAACAGTAATAACATACTTGCAACTTGCAACCTGATGGAAACAGCATCATGAGTCATAATTAGCTCAGTTTGATTTAATTAAGTCAATAAAAGCTCTTACATATCTTTCAGAAGGTCTTACGGGCATAAAACATTGATTTAAGAAGAAGATAAGAATACAGGGTTATTTCTGCAAATTTACCATTCTATCATAGAAACAGGATAACCACAAGTTTTCTCAGGGGTTAAATAAAGGTCAAATGTGCTTTAAAGTCTATTAAGAGGGTTCACACAGAACGAAATGGGTTTTCACGCGTTACGGGAATTAATAGATATTTGAAACCCTAAAAATAAACCTGCTTAATCTATTGAGGTTCTGGTCAGGATAAAATTCTCCTAAACCCTCTAAAATTCATAGAAAAATATTCTCTAGGATTTGGTACTTTCAATTTGACCATCAGAACCCATCTTGACCTAAAACAGACTTTTGCCTTAATTTGGATTTTTGCATAAATTACCAAGTAAAACTAGGTCAAAACCAAAATCCAACTTCACCATTGGATTCCTTAGGTCCAAATTAGATTTGTATCAAAATTTGGGCCCAATCTGAGATTTTTTTGACCTAGTTTGCACTTTGATCTAAGTCTGACTTTCTTTATCTCCGATAACCCTTCAGCTTTTGAATTTCTTACAAAAAGCCCCCAACTTCTTTGTTTTCTTCACAGAAAGGTCCCTGCCACACCGAAATCCTACTCCTACAACTTCGAAGACGTTTAATCAAGGATTTCTCCTTAATTGATTGATGAAACTTCCTCAAAATTGAACCGGAGATTCCTCTTGAAATCCTTATTCAATCAAACAACTTCTTACGTGCCAAATCTTTCTCAATCTCTCATGCGAACGCATGAGAGATTTGGGTTTCCTACTCTAGCGAACCTTCCATGCTTGGAAGCTTGGTTTCCAAGCCTCAAACCTCCCTCTAAGGCCTATATAAGGACGCCCAATGCAAGGACGTGCTTCTCATGCTCGATTTCAATCGGATTCCCTTTGAATTCATCTCTCCTCCTCCGGCCGAAGCACTCCTCAACGTTCGGCGACCTCCTCCAACTCTTCTCTTCCTCCATTCGCAATACCGGCAATAGAGTCACATCCCTCTCGTTCTTCCGCTCTTGGCTGTACCAGCAGGAGCCTCTCCCTCGTCCTCATCACCGTTATCCACTTCATTGGAGCACATTTCCTCCCCGACGCTGACATACCACTGGCCATGTCATTTCCACTCTCTCTTCTGTCTATCTTAGGTTAGATTAGTTTCTCTCCGTTCTTAGGTTAGATTCCCCTCTTCGTATCACCATTTTGACCCCTCGACGACGTGAACACCCCCGTCTTCCCCATCTCCAGCCACTCCTCCGGCAAAGTGCCTCCACCGCTCCACACCTCCATCCGCTTCGCTGACTAGCTCACAACCTTCACCGCACTCAATCCACCAAAAACCCTCTCCCAATTCATTCGATTACTCGCCCACATCTCACCCCAAACAAACCCACTTTCGCACACCTCCTTCGACCCTCGCAGACCTCACCCACTCTCACACCATGCTACACCCACCACCATGTTCGCCGTTACACGGCGAAGCTGTTGAACTATCTGACGCAGCCGTAAGGCCCTTTTTTTTTCAATTTCAGGTGTTGAGCCCCAGTGCCATTAACAGCAAGCTTTGAGCGAGCTCTAACCTCGCTCTTCAGCCGTTGAAGCCCCAGGCGACACTCCAGGTGCAATGGAATTCATCCAGGAATGCAACCAAGGGATCAATTTGGTCCTTTGATCGATCCTTTGACAGGAATTAGTTCGATACTGTCGCTGTGCCACGCGAAGAAGGGAGCTGAGAGGACTAGTCCCACATCGGAAGTGGGCAAGTAGAAGCAGCGTAATAAGTTGTTTTCTGTATAGGGCTCTTTGCCTCAATACACACAGGGGGGTGAGGTCCCCCGCTACCCTCACACGCCTTGCCCATGACACTCTACAAGCCGGTCTAGTCTGATCCATTTACCCGCCTACACCTACGCACACCTCGGCTGCTACCCACTGCAGGTAGCCTTGGTCCTGGGTGCACTCTGATCCGATACCTGACTACTTGGTTATCCCTGAGAGAGGGAAGATGAGAGAAAGGAAAGTGAGAGAGCACGGCGGTAGGGGGGTCTTACTATAGCAAACAGCTATGCGACACTAAGTCGCGAGAAGAGAAGAGACAGAGGCAAGAAGAAGAAGAAGAAGACCGTAGAGAAGCCAAGGAAGATCTAAGGTAGAGAGAAGAAGAGAAGGAGCTGAAGAAGGAGAAAAACAAGAAGAGCATGTTAGTTCAACTACTCGTATATAATATTTTGATGATTTTACAAAATGAAGAAAATGAAATAAAAAATAAAGCGTAGCATATTATTTTCTCTCTGTAATAACATATTTGCAGGATTTCAAAAAGCTTTCCAAGACGGGAGATTAAAAGCGTAAAGACGAGTAGCATAAGTATTAGGTCTTAGGCTTTTTCATGTAAACTTTCAAAGGTTGTAATTTTCATTTTATTTGAGTCTAGAAATATTGTAAAGAGCCCCCGAACAAAACCTATAAATAGCTAACTTAGGCTC
This sequence comes from Thalassia testudinum, assembly GCA_037157565.1. Classification (NCBI taxonomy): domain Eukaryota; kingdom Viridiplantae; phylum Streptophyta; class Magnoliopsida; order Alismatales; family Hydrocharitaceae; genus Thalassia; species Thalassia testudinum. The sequence goes on along the minus strand of JAZHRO010000036.1, from coordinate 179,319,777 downwards.
TCTACACTTAGGATAAATTAGAAACAAAAACCCAACACTTATACTTTTATCAGACGTCCAGGACAAATTCCAGACGTCTGATTTTCCACTTTAAGACGTCTGACATGTGTATCAGACGTCTAATTTCAAAGATTTCTGCCTTTGTTATCTCCTCATAAACATCAGTCGAAGGACTTCACTTTCAGACGACGATAACCTTTCACAGACGTCTGATTCTTTACCCAGACGTCCTCATACTAACCGTTAGACCTTGTGTAGGAAAAAGAATTTCCAGACGTCTGGACACATTTACAAACGTCTTCCTTTGAACCGTTAGCCATGATTTTCTGTGCGTATCTCTCTACGGCCACATAATCTTTTGGCAGAAGGAGGAAGGAAGAGTATTTAGGTTTCCAGATGTCTGGTAATGTTATCAGACGTCCATAACGACGTCCGATCCTCTAAACCTAGAACCCTGTTTGGATCTGATGATAACAGGAACGAATGCACCATTCATTAGACGTCCAATGAAATAATCAGACGTCTTATGAGATAATATCAGACGTCCTTCTTTTGATCCAATAGAGTCAGTTAAGGATGTCCTGCAATATTAGACGACCATAGGAAAAATCAGACGTCATGTAAGACGTCTGATACTATAATTAGACGTCTGATGTTGCTGTCAGACTCATCATTACCCTGATTTTGTGTGGATTTCGTCCTAAACTCTTGGGATTTGTTTCCAATGGCTAGTAGAGCTCTCCCAAGTGTTCTTGAAGGTTCCAAACTTGCCTATAAATAGACTACAACTCCTCTTAGGCAATACACACCTCTTGAGATACAATTCCATTAGAAAAATCTCTTGCTCACTACTTTAAGCTCCATCTTGCCCTTGTGCTGTGCTAATACTCTGATCAAAGGGCAAATCCATACTCCCGGCTCACTCCGTTCTGCAAATCATCAGGGAGTTCTTTTCATGCTTAGTAGATAAGAAAGCAACTAAATTATTGGGGTGCTCTATAGGTGTTATTTTTACTTCTTAATTTCTGTATTTTGGGTATCCGGCCTGTCGGGTCCCCGTCTCTTCATTTTGAAGAGAGAAACCTCCGTTTAGGGATCGGAGGTGGGAATTGTAATTGAGGTACACTACCCTTGTTTAAGTAGTGTGGTTAGTGGATTGATCACCTTGTGATCGAAAATCCTAAGTCAAGAGATTGGCTTAGGTGGTGGTTTTCACCCATCTTGGGTTTCCACCTAAAAATAATTGAGTATATTGTGTGATTGAATTTTTTGTATTACAATACAATAAAATTTCACTATTCACCCCCCCTCTAGTGCAATTTCATTTGGTATCAGAGCAGGTTTTCCGCCTACAGGAGTAACATCCGCGGAAAGATCACATGGAGGGGAAGGCCATTTCCACAAGCAGATTGGAGGGGCAATCCACCACTCGACCACCACTCTTTGAAGGAACCAACTACACTTACTGGAAGCTGAGAATGAAGATGTGGCTTCAAGCCAACGATTTCTCCATTTGGGAGAAATGCGTATCCGCATACGTCATTCCTGAGAAACCAGAAACAGGTTACATAGTGGAGCAAATCCATCACCTTGGACTGAATGCCAAGGCAATGAACTCACTCTACTGCGCTCTCAGCTCGGAGGAATTCAACCGCATCAGCCAATGCGAAATCGCCCACGAGATCTGGAGAACCTTGGAGGTAACTCACGAAGGTACATCTAAAGTTAAATCCTCAAAGATAAACTTGTTATTGCAGGAATTCGAAGCTTTCTCTATGAAGGAGAATGAAAAACTTGGGGACATGTACACCCGATTCACGTTAATCGTGAATAACCTCAAGTCTTTAGGAAAGACATTTATAAAGGGGGAGCTTCAAGGGAAACTCCTTCGCTCCCTTGGACCCGAGTGGGAGCAAAAGGTAACGGCAATAGAAGAAGCCAACCAAGTAGAGGATCTAGACATGGAAAATCTACTTGGAAATCTCATGGCTTACGAATCAAAAATGGATCAAAAGAAGAAATCAATCTCATCGGAGACAAAGAAGAAGACCTTAGCCTTCAAAGCCACTTCGGATGATGAGGTAAGTACCGATGACGAAGAATTTGTTTTATTAGCTAAAAAGTTTAAAAAGTTTCTCAGAAATAGAAGAGAGATCAAGGGAAGGAAAAGAGAGGATGAACCTCTAATTTGCTATAATTGCAAAAAAAGAGGTCACATAAGGAAAGATTATCCCTTACTCAAAAGGGATGAGGAGAAGAAACCCAAGAAGCCTTCCGACTACAAGAAGATCTCCAAGCTGAAAGGATTCAAGAAGAAGGCATTTCAAGCAACTTGGGATGACTCCACCTCCGAAGAAGAAGAGGAGGAGGAAACAAATGAAGAAACGGCATGCTTGGGACTAATGACAACAAATGATGGTTCCGAGTCTGAATCTGAGGAACCTGAGGTAAACCCCTACTCTTTAGATGAATTACAAGATGCCTTTGATTCATTATATATAGATCTTAAGAAAACTAAAACCCAAAGCAAGGCTTTAAAAGAAGAAAAGTTAGAAAATAAGAGATTAATCAATGATCTTGAAGAAAAGAATCTAATTCTTACAAAAGAAACCACTGCTTTAAATATGCAAATAAGAAATCTAATGATTGAGAAAGAGTCATTAACAAATGATTTGTATACAGCAATGAGTGAACAAAAATTTTTAGATAGAGAAGAATTACTCGACAAAATCCATGTGCTTGAAAAATCAAACTCTTTTAAAAAGGATGAAAATGGCTTACTTAGAGTAGAGATTAGGGCATTAGAAGATAAACTAGATATAATGAAAATAGAGATAAATCATCTCAAAGAAAAGTCAAACCAACTTCTTGAGGACCTAGCCAAATTTACAAAGGGGAAAGATAACTTGGACAAACTCATTGCCCATCAAAAACCTTCCTCAAGTAAATTTGGATTAGGCTTTTATGAGCCTAGTCAAAGTGAGCTGAAAAAGAACCCTCCTCTAAAGGAGACCACTAACAAATACGGATCCACTTTACAATGGATACCGAAAAGACAACTCTCACTTTGTTTTGTAGGGATGAAAGGACATCATAATGTCAAAAATTGGATATACAAAATGAAGGATGGACGACTCAAATTAGAAAGACCTATAGAAACACCAAGTCACCATCAAAGATCTTTTGTAGGAGGAAGAAGGTCTACAAGGAGGAAGACAAGGAGACCACCACCACCAAGGAGGCCGATGGGTGATGGACTCCGGATGCTCCAAAACATATGACAGGAGATAAGCGCCTATTTTTGGACCTTCAACCTACGGATGGAGGAACAGTTACACTTGGCAACAACCACAAGGGCCATATTATTGGCCTTGGTAAAATAGGTAACTGAAACGCTGTGGGCAACCGTGTTTTATTGTTATAGCGTTGTAGTATAGCCAGTTATTGCCAACATTTCAAATATAATTTTTTTACTCGGAAAATAAAAGAGTTCCCGAGGTCGAACTCAGGGAGCAAGTTGTATTCTAGAGATATACATGTTTCTTTTACAAAAATAAAGAAAGAGAGAGAGAAAGAATTTGTTGTCTTCTTTTCTCTTTGTTTTCTCCTTGTCTCAGATCTTCTTCTTCTTTGTCTGCAGAGGTGATGTTCTTCTTCTACAGTGGTGATGCTCTTCTTCTTCTTCCAGCTGTTCCTGCTCTTCCTTTTTCTTCTGTCTTTCTTCAGATCTTCTTCTTTCTTCTTTGTTTTTCTTCTTTCAGTTCTTCCCTTGTTCTTTTGTGTTCTCCTCTGCCTCGCCTTCTTCTGTTGTTCTTCAGATCTCCTTCTTTCTTCTTTTCTTTTTCCAGTCAGGACGTCGCCCCTCCTTCTTTCTTCTTTTCCCTTCAGGACGTCGTCTGATTTCCAAATCAGACGACTTAAACTACCTGTTGCTACAGTGTCTCCCTCAGCTTCCTTCTTCTTCCGCGGTTCTTCTTCTTCACCTGTGCCTGCACACTTCAGAGCTTACGTCAGAGGACAAAACCTACTCTACCCTCTCCCCCCGCGTCTCTCTCTCTCTGAAACCACTCTTGGGAAAGCTCTCCCAGAGCTGCCGGGTAATCGGGTTCGGGTCGCGCCCGGGTCCAGGCCCACCGGCGTGCGTGGTGGGCGAGGAGTGCAGGTCAGTCTAAGTCGGGTCGGGTCAGGTCCGCGGGGCGTGAGCGCGGACGAGACAGGGTAACCGGGCGGGTGAAGGGGACCTCACCCCGTGTGCTGAGGCAGTAAGGCTAATGCACAAAATCAATTTAAATAGTGAAAAGGTTGTGAGGCTTACCGATGTGGGACTAAACGGAGACCTCTCCTCGCGTGCGCCTGCTGGGAGACCGCGTTTCTCTTTCCCACGCGGGCACAAAATCAAGAGGCAAAACCTACTCTACCCCCCCCCCCCCCCCCCCCCCCCCCCCCGCGTCTCTCTTTCTCTCTGAAACCACTCTTGGGAAAGCTCTCCCAGAGCTATCGGGTAATCGGGTTCGGGTCACACCCGGGTCCAGGCCCACCGGCGTGCGTGGTGGGCGAGGAGTGCAGGTCAGTCTAAGTCGGGTCGGGTCAGGTCCGCGAGGCGTGAGCGCGGAACGAGACCGGGTAACCGGGCGGGTGTAAGGGGACCTCACCCCGTGCACTGAGGCAATAGGGCTGGTGCACGAAATCAATTTAAACAGTGGAATGGGTGTGAGGCTTACCGATGTGGGACTAAACGCAGACCGTTCCTCGCGTGCGCCTGCTGGGAGACCGCGGCCTGGCTTCTGCAGCTGCGGCTTCTATTTGCATAAGTTGCTGGCTGGCTGCCTTCGCAAGACTCCCTGTACTCCGCAGCAGCTGGAGACCTGGAGTCCTCAAGCCTGGAGCGCGGGAGAAGCTGCTTCAATGTGCGTCAATGGCGGTCGAACCTCAAAACCTGTCGGACACGAATATGGCCTTGCGGCCTGATCAAACCACTGGGGAACCTTCGCCGTGGCACGGCGAAGGTGAGGAGCTGCGCGGCAGGCCGCAAGGAGGTGTCTGGCGGCAGCCCTGGGTCGGACTGCAACCGGAGGAATGGGTTTGTTCGAGGGAGTGTTACGGAGGTGTGGAGTGGCAGTGGAGGGGTGGGGGGTGCTCAGTGTGATGAGGCGGAGGTTCGGTGAGGGTCGGCGAGCCGTGTGGGTTGCTGAGGTGATGGGAGCGGCTCGCCGGAGGGTGGTCGGAGGCGAAGGGGGTGAAGGTGGTCAGGGTCGGTAGAGGGCTTAATTGAATAAATTGAAAGCGGGGAAAGAAAGAGGAGGAGAAGGGGAGTAACTCTAGCTTACTTGCAGGGACGAAGGGGGAGGAACAGGGCGACAGTCGTATCGACTGTCGCCGGAGAAGACGATGCTCAGGGAAAGGGGCGGCGGCGAGCAGAGAGCTGGAGAGGCGCCAGCTGGGTGCGGCTTGGCGCGGGAAGAGCAGGGGAGGAAGTCTCTGCTGCTGGTATTGCGGCAGAGCGAAGAGGTGGAGGGGGAGGGAACCGCCGGAGCTGGTGAGCGTCTGCCGGAGGAAGAAGAGAAGAAAGTTGGGGATTTTCTCCGTCAGATCCAGGCTGCTCTGGTCGGTGGAGTAGCGGGGGGTATTTATAGGGAGCAAACAGGGAGGAAGGCGGAGGGAGACGACGTGTCTCCCTCGCCGGAGGATGGTCGGAAACAAGAACCCATACCGTCCGTGCGTTCGCACGGCCGGTATGGTGGGTTACGATGACCAGGGGGGTGTCCCTGCGACGGCTGACGACGCAGGACACCCCCGGTTTACTTGCCAGGTCCCCCACCTCGCCCTGCGCGGCGCCATGCTCCGCGCAAGGTCGCCGGAGCATGGTGCTGGCAGGTTTTGCAGGAGGGACCTGGTTGCAAAGAACGAAGGAGAGTTAGGGGCCAAAATGCGAGGGTTCAAAAGTTGAGGGCCAAAGAGTAAATATATGAGGACCAAAGTGTAAAGTCGGTCAAGGAGGTTTCTTCTTAGGCTCAAGTTTTTATACATGACTAATTAGGACCTAAGGAATCTGATGGTGAATTTCATTTCCATATTAAACCTTGTTTGACCAGTCAATTTGCGCAAAAACCCAAATTAAGTTATTAATTGGGCATGGTTCTCAATGTAGGTCAAAATGGGTTCTAAAGGCCAAATTGAAGGTTCTAAACCCTAGAGATTATTTTTCTATGAATTTTAGAGGGTTTATTCTATTTTTACTTTGCCTCGAACCTTGTGAATTGAAGTGGGTTGTTTTAGGGTTACAGATTATCATTTGGTTTCTTGGAAGTGCTGTACCCCTTGCTAGATCATTTCATCCCACTTTTATTCTTATTAAGCTGCTTTGACCTATGTTTGGGCCCTGAATTACCCTGTATGCAGATTATACTGGTAAAATTGCACTTTTACCCCTTATGACTTGTTTTCTTCTCAAACTCAGAATTCTCTGAGTTAAGCCTTTCCTTGAGATATGTAGGAGCTTTTATCCTTTATATTAGGTCAAAATGAGCTAGTTATGGCTCATGATGAGGTTCTCATCATACCCCCATGCCTAGCTTTTGCTAGTCCCTTAGCAAAAACTTAAGGTTTCAACCCTTGTTCTAGACCATGAAGTTTTTAATAGTTTTAGATAAGTGCCTTTTTTATTTGAGCATAGATTAGGTTAGAATGCTGACCATAGGCCTAAAAGGTACTCTAGTACCAATCAAGATCCAAATCTGTCTAGCCTTAGCCTCAGTCTTTTAGCAAAGGTTTTTAAGGCCCACAAGAACTAATCCTAAGGTTTATTGGACCTCGTGGTTAAAGCACCCGTGCTTGAAATGATTTTAGCCCTGGCTCAGTTCGCAGTGCGTTTTGTAAGAGAGAGATAGAAAGTTTTTCCGTTTGGAGAGTTTTCTCTCTCTTTTTCTTTTTAGTTCTAGCCTAGGATTGGCTTTTCAACACGGTCTGTATCAGATTCCTTGCTCCCATCATCAATCCTCAAGGGTTCCTGGCGATCGATGCTTCGAGATAGCACCGCCCATGGCAACCCCAGGAACCCTGGCTATTGAGATTTCGAGATAATCCCATCCATGGCATTCCGTGGCCGAATCCAGACCCTGGCAATTGACACTTCGAGATAATGCCATCCATGGAATCTGAACCAGCAGAGTGCTTACATGCCCCCAGTAGGATATGTAAATATCCTAAGAGACAAGCACCGAGGAGATGATATTTTGTTACGCATCTTCGAGGGGATTTCCCTGCCTCTCTGCGCTGGGAACTCGTCCAAATCAACTTGTGTTGATCGGCCGCTCCTATTCTAGGTATTCTTTTCAGATTTTTGCGACGCTTCTGCGTGATTCTGATTTTTACGCTTACTGAACCAGGCTGTGTGTGAGATTAGGGTGCTTAGGTTACTGAGTCCCGTAAACCAAAAATTAGTTAACGAGGCCGAATACTCCCTAAGCCTTAGACCTAATACTTCAGCTTTTCATTTTCCTCAACCTCTTGAGGAGTGTCCAGATCTTAATGGGTACTAAGAGTCTATTCAAGAATGCCTAAGGTTTGCATTCTTTACTAATCTTATTGTGCACTTTTCTTGAATGAGGTCTAGAACTTAGGTTAATTCCTTAGTTCCTTACTAATGACTATCACTTTTTCTCATAATTTTGTGCTCCTTTTTCCTTTTGTTTCTTTTCTCCTTCGCAAAATTTCCTTCTCCTCTTTTCCTCTTGTTCTTTTTCGAAATTTTTTTTTTTTTTTTTTAATTTTTATGGTGTTTTTGGCATATGTGAAATTTTTTTTTTTTTTTTTTTGTTTGAAACCTTTTCTTACGAGTTTTTGTACTTTCATACCCCCCCATGCCTAAGATTGGCAATGTCCTCATTGTAACCTAGGGGGTCTTAGTTCATTCCTTAAGACAGAAATTTGGGTGAGTGGATGGGTCGGGTTGAATTTTTGCGGACGATTTCAAATCTCAGATGCGAACATCTGAGTTGGGGTCGGCTGTCTATAAGGGTGAACTTCGAGTGCTGAAAGGTGTCAGAACAAGTTTCAGGTTTTCAAAGAGAATGACGGGCTGCCTCCCGTTAAGCGCTGAGTTTTACGCCATCGGCTGGGCGCAATAAGCTCAAGGGGAAAGGAGGATATAAGATGCCTCAGCCAAATCAGTAGAAGTTACATCAATGAACGGCTTGAGTCTCTGACCGTTCACGATGAAAGGTTCAGAATCGTGGCTGAGTGGACTGATTTCGATTGCTCCATTTCCAAAAACCTGTCGGACCAAATATGGTCCGACCCACTTAGATCTCAGTTTTCCTGGGAAGAGTTAGAGTCGGGCATCAAAGAGTAGGACCTTTTGACCAGGATGAAAGATCTTTCTCGAGATGTGTTTGTCGTGGAAGGCTTTAACCCGCTCCTTGTAGATTTGCGAGTTCTCGTACGCGTCTCTGCGTAATTCATCGATCTCGCTGATTTGGAGTTTTCTGTGGGTCCCAGCCTTAGAAAGATCCAGATTACAGTTCCGTACTGCCCAATAGGCTTTATGCTCCAGTTCGACGGGAAGGTGGCATGCCTTTCCGTACACCAATCTAAAGGGAGACATGCCCAATTGGGTCTTGTGGGCGGTCCTATAGGCCCACAATGCTTCCGGAAGTCGGGACGACCAGTCCTTCCTGTCAGGTCGAACAGTGACTTGCAGGATTTTCTTGATCTCCCGATTGGACAGCTCAGCTAGACCATTAGTTTGGGGGTGGTAAGGAGTAGAGATTCGGTGAGACACCCCGTATTTGGTCATCAATGACCTAAACTGAGCATTTGTGAAATGGGTCCCCCCATCAGAGATTATTGCACGAGGAATCCTGAACCTTGAGAAAATGTGTTGATGAATGAATTTGAGGATGATTTTGTGATCACAGGTTCGGGTCGGTATGGCTTCGATCCATTTGGACACGTAGTCCACAGCCAACAGAATGTATTCGAAACCATCCGAAACAGGAAAGGGGCCCATAAAATCAATCCCCCAAACATCAAAGATTTCGCATACTAGAATCGGTTGCATAGGCATCATGTCGCGACGGCTCATGTTGCCCAAAGTCTGGCAACGACTGCATGCCTTGCAATGACTGTATGCGTCTTTGAACAGTGTGGGCCAGTAAAAGCCGCACTGGAGGACTTTTGCTGCGGTTTTATGCTCGGCAAAATGGCCACCGCATGCCTGGTCATGGCAGAAAGAGAGGATATTGTTGACTTCCCCTTCCGGGACACATCTCCGGATGATCTGATCGGCACCTATGCGGAAGAGGTACGGGTCTTCCCAAATGTAATACTTGGCATCGGAGCGTAATTTGTCTCTCTTGGCCTTCGGCCAATCGGACGGGGTCTGATGAGATGCCAAGTAATTTACAATATTAGCGAACCATGGAAGGCTAGTACCAATAGTCAGCAGGTGCTCATCGGGAAAATGCTCCGTGATGGGTCCGGAGGGGTCAATTATTTCAGAAGGAAGACGGGACAAGTGATCAGCTACCACGTTTTGTTTTCCCGCTTTATCGCGAATCTCGAGGTCAAATTCTTGCAACAGCAAGATCCATCGGATCAATCGAGGTTTCGCGTCCTTCTTCGCAAGGAGATGCCTCACAGCTGTGTGATCCGAGTATATGATGACATGGGAACCCAGAAGGTACGATCTGAACTTCTCTAGGGCAAATACTACAGCTAGCAGCTCTTTCTCAGTAACTGTATAGTTACGCTGAGCCTCATCGAGTGTTTTGCTGGCGTAGTAAATGACCACAGGTTTCTTGTCATTTTTCTACCCCAAAACCGCTCCTACAGCGAAGTCGGATGCATCACACATGATCTCAAAGGGTTGAGACCAATCAGGGGACTGTAGGATCGGGGCTTGGGTGACTCGGTAACGCAGGATTTCAAATGCTTGAGTGCATTCCTTGGAGATTTCGAAGGGAACATCCTTGGAGAGAAGAGTGGTCAGGGGGCGTGCGATTTTTGAAAAATCAGGGATAAATCGTCGATAAAAACCGACATGCCCTAAAAAGGATCGGATGTCCCTGATCGAGCTAGGCATAGGAAGGTGAGAAATCAGATTAACCTTAGCTCGATCCACTTGGATACCTTTCTCCGAAATTGAGTGCCCCAGGACAATTCCCTCAGGCACCATGAAATGGCTCTTTTCCCAGGAAAGAACCAAATTCACATCGATGCACCGCCTGAGTATCTGGACCAAGTGTTGGAGGCAATCGTCGAATGATGCTCCGAAAACTGAAAAGTCATCCATGAAGACTTCCAGATAATCACCTACCATATCTGAGAATATGGCAAGCATGCATCGCTGAAAAGTAGCGGGTGCATTGCAAAGACCGAAAGGCATCCTTCGGAAAGCGTATGTTCCGAAGGGGCAGGTGAACGTGGTCTTTTCTTGGTCCTCAGGATGGATTGCCACCTGGTTATAACCGGAGTACCCGTCAAGAAAGCAGAAGAACCTATTTCCCGCTAGTTTTTCGAGAATTTGATCAATGAAGGGTAGTGGGAAGTGATCCTTCTTCGTGGAGGAATTGAGTCGGCGGTAATCTATACAGACTCTCCATGAGTTGGCTAATCGGGTAGGAATGATTTCTCCGGTCTCAGTCGTTATAGTGGTGAGTCCTGCCTTCTTGGGCACGACCTGAATTGGGCTCACCCAACGACTATCGGAGATCGGGTAGATGATTCCGGCATCTAACCACTTGATGATCTCCTTTTTCACGACCTCCTGCAGATTGGGGTTTAAGCGTCTCTGCATTTCACGAGAAGGTCGTGTGCCCTCTTCTGAATAGATATGATGAGTACAATAAGAGGGACTTATTCCAGTCAAATCATCGAGAGTCCATCCGATGGCTCTGCGATGTTGCTGGAGGACAACAATCAGACGGGATTCCTGTTCAGGACTGAGGTTGGAATTGATGATCACAGGAAGGGTCTGATTAGAACCCAAAAAGATGTATTTTAAGTGCAGGAAGGGGTTTCAGTTCGAGGATGGGGCTTTCAGCAGCAGCGGGTGGTTCAGTATAGATGTGAGGTTCAAGGGTGGAAGTTACTGGGTTGTTAACATCTGGATTTGACTCCTCTGTTTGCGGGTCAAGATCCTTCTGTGGTTGTTGAGGCATACTCAAGTCCTTCTGGAGGTGTGATTCATCAACCAAAGTCTTGATGTCACAAATTTGCTCGATGACGCCGCAATTAATTCCTTGTTGGGCCTTAAATATATCAATTTTCAGTGTTTGATCTCCAAACTTAAGCTCTATTTGGCCCTCCTCACAGCTGATGTTGGCTCTAGCCGTAGCCAAGAAAGGTCTCCCTAGAATGATTGGTGTATCCCTAGGGTTCTCAGGTGCATCCATGTCTAAGACTATAAAGTCCACTGGAAAATAGAAATCCCGCACTCTCACAATAACATCCTCGAGAATCCCTTTTGGTGACTTTATAGATCGATCTGCTAATTGTAATGTCACCTCGGTTGGTTTCAGCTCAGATTCCTCTAGATGGTCAAGTAAGGATGTGGGTATCAGATTTATAGATGCACCTAAGTCTAACAATGCTCTATCAAATTGGGTACCACCTATCTTACAGGAGATCAGGGGAGTTCCAGGATCTTTTGCCTTGGGTGGGAGTCTACTAAGGATTACAGAGCTGGCTTGCTCTGACAAAACAATTGGGCTCCCTCCCTTGGTTCGCGGCTTACGCTGGGGTGTACATATATTCTTTAGAAATCGTGCGTAAGCTGGTACGTGGCGAATTGCATCCATCAAGGGGATGTTTATGTGGACCTGCTCAAAGAGCTTGACCAGGTCCTCCTCAGGGGCCACGGGTTTGGTGGTCTTCTCTCCCTTGGTCAGGGCCTCGGGAAACGGGATCTTGGTTGGTTCTTCTAGGATAGGTCCAGGTTGTGGGTCTGGAACAGCGGTACCTTGGATAACTATCCTAGGGTCATGGTTATCAGGCTGGGAGTGGTTTGGATAATGCGGGTCTTGAGTTGTCTTACCACTACGTGTTGTTACAGAATTTAATCCAGCCTGATTTTGGTTTGGGTTTGGTAGGAGGGGTGGCTGCTGCTGAAATCCCGCACGAGAAGTTGAGGCTTCCATCTCGTCTGGAGGTGGAGCAGTAGGGGCCTGATAAATCCATTGAGCGTGGCCTAAATTTGGATTCATAACGCGCTTCTGGGTTGGCACGTTATTTGGGTTAGGAAGAGGTTGGGAAGGGAGTGTGCCTGGCTGGCAAGAATTTGCCAACTGGGCCAGTTGAGTTTTAACTTCAGTAAGCTCGTCCTTGTGCTGTTTTTGAATAGCCGCATTCGTTTTTTGAATGTCAGCCAGAGTCTGAAGGATTAAGGACATTTGATCTTGATTTGGCCCTGATGGATAAGTAGGATTGGGCCGAGGCTGAGGCGGCTGGTAGTGATGAGAGGGCTGTGGGCGGGACTGAAAAGGTGGTCTTTGGGTTTGGGAATTTCCCGCCCACTGAAAATTGGGATGGTTTCGCCATCCAGGGTTGTAAGTGTTGGAGAATGGGTCGTTCTGGATGGCGTTGAGGTCCTCACAGGTCTGAGGAACCTCCTGAGAGTCAGGGAAAGGAGGAATGGAGTTCCCCCGGCTGGTGAAGAAAGGATCGGATGATCTCCCAGTCCAAGAATCAGATGGGGATGGATATGGATCCATCCCAGGGGAGGATCGGTGGAGGATGTTTTGCACAGTCTCCTGTGTGGAAGGAGGTTGTACAAAGGAGTTACGCGCAGAGGTGGCTCGCTGCAAGTGCTGAGTCAGCTCATCCACCTTCTTTTCAATGATTGAGACCTTGTCCAATCGACTGGCCATTAATTCCAGGTCGACTGATGCGGACAGGTCCTGCGTCTCATGTGCCCCCTTAAGATTCGTCGCTGCGCGGGTATTCGTCCTGTCGAATAATCCCATGGAGTCATTGTTGATGGAGTTCTCGCACATATTTTCGAGAATCTCCCATACGGTGTTTTCATGTTGACCCATGATGTTTCCTCCGCAAGTTGCATTGACGAAAAGGTGGATGTCCTCACGGAGTCCCTGGTAAAAAGATTGGACTTGTTCCCATTTAGGAACTCCGTGATGGGGGCACTTTCTCATGAGATCCTGAAAACGATCCCATGCCTCATGGAGAGGTTCTCCTGATTGTTGAGTGAAGTGTGTAATCTGATGGCGCAAGGCGTTGGTCCGACCAACGGGAAAAAACTTTTTCAAAAATTCGGATTGAAGTTCTTCCCAAGTGTTGATCGGCCGGGTCTGAGTTTGATACCAATGGACGGCCTTGTCCATAAGAGAAAAGGAGAACATCTTCATGAGAAGAATATCCCGATTTTGCGCATCTGATCCAAAAGTGTGGGCCAGATGCTTTAGCTGTTTGATGTGCTGGAAGGGATCTTCAGAATTAAGCCCATGGAATTTAGGTATAGCATGAATCATGTTGGGCTTTAGTTCGGAATCAGGTCCTCCAGTCGGGATTCTGACTCGAGGCTCAATGGCCACCGCAGCAGGATTGTAGTGGTCCCGCATCATAGGACGCTGTGGTGGGTGCACGAAGTTTTGGAAGAGGTCATTGAGTCGCTGGAGCTGGTGTTCCAGATTATTTTCTTCCTCAACTGGCTGAGCCATGATGGGGGAAGAAGAAGAAGAACTTGGTTCTGAATCAGAAGAGAGAATAATGTGAGGGTGTTGCTGCACAAACACGGGCGTCGAGGCTTGGCCTTGACGAGAGTGGATTTCTAATGGAGGTCTTAAGGGTGGTCCTAGGGACCTCCTTCCGTACATGCACAGTTGGAAGAGGTAAGTTTAGAAGGTGCTGGACCCAATCAAGGCACCCAAAAAATGTGTTGGGTGACTATAGAGGTGCGGGGCAGATGGACCCCTTGATCAGAAAGATCGTCCACCTGAGAATTACCTGGGCAGCCAGAGAGGGAGAGTCCCGCGAAGACCCCTACACGGTAGAGCGTCCCCACGGGTTACAGGGTTTCCCCCACCCGACCTCTCTTGTCACTGCGGTTCCAGGTAGACCAGAATGGGGATCTTGACCTCTTAAGTCTACCAATTTTAAGATCAGGGTGCTTAAGGTTTCACTTGAACTTTAGTCTTTTTAAGTGCAAAGAGTGACCTAATTTAAGGTTGGTTAACCCAAAGGGGTCAACTTTACCTCTTGTTTTCTTTGAGAGCTTTTTGGGTCCTTTCTTTTAGGGTTCAAGTGTTTAGAGAGAGCCAATTGTTTAGGATTTTTCTTGTTAATTATTTTCAATCAATGGTTTGGGCACACCTCTTTTGGATTTCCTCAATTCTTGATTAAGGGGTGTGTCTCAACTGAAATCCTATTGTTTAACCTTATGTTGGCTCTACTTGGTCCATTTAACTCTTTGTTGGGCAATTAGGGCTCAAGCAAGAATGTGTTAGCCCTTAAATACCCTTAATAGTGTGCAGGAGTGATGAGTTGAAAACATGAAACTCTTTATGGTTACTAAGTATGGAAGACAGGTTAGCCCTATATTGCTTGTTCTTTTCTTTTCTTCCTTTTTAGAGTTTAGGGGTTAATAGTGAGAGGAAATATTTACCTGTCTTCGGAGTGGTTGTCGTGTGGTTGCTTGTCTTCTCGAGTTCCTGTAGCTGCACAAAAGAGGAGATTATCAGAAATTAAAAGAAACAGGAATGTTTACCTCTAGAATAGCCGTTGCTCCCCGGCAGCGGCGCCAAAAATGAAATCGTCGGATCGTTTCAACCGGGTTTTAGTTATAACGTTGTAGTAAAGCCGGTTATTACCAACACTTCAAATAAAAATTTTTTTACTCGGAAAATAAAAGAGTTCCCGAGGTCGAACTCAGGGAGCAAGTTGTATTCTAGAGATATACATGTTTCTTTTACAAAAAGAAAGAGAGAGGGAAAGAATTTGTTGTTTTCTCTTTGTTCTGCAGGGGGGATGCTCTTCTTTCTCTCTTTCTTTAGATCTCCTTCTCTCTCTGTTCTGCAGAGGTGATATTCTTCTTCTGCAATGGTGATGCTCTTCTTTTTCTTCCTGCTGTTCCTGCTTTGGTGATGTTCTTCTTTCTTCAGAGCTCCTTGTTCTTCTTCCTTGGTTTCTGCCTTGACCTCTCTTCTTCTTCTTTATGGCTGCAGAGCTTCTGCCTTCAGCTACTAAGTCTTCCTTTCTTCTTCTGCTTTGGCCGTTGCTCTTCCTTCTTCTTCAGCCTGCCTTCTTTCCTGCTCTGGCTGCTGACCTTCCGTCGTCTGACCCGGTGCTTAGACGACTTAACTATGCATTTGCTACAGTGCAGCTCCTTCTTCTTCCGCGGGTCTTCTTCTTCGCCTGTGCCTGCACACTTCAGGGTTTTTCGTCAAGAGGCAAAACCTACTCTACCCCCCCCCCCCCCCCCCCCCGTGTCTCTCTTTCTCTCTGAAACCACTCTTGGGAAAGCTCTCCCAGAGCTATCGGGTAATCGGGTTCGGGTCACACCCGGGTCCAGGCCCACCGGCGTGCGTGGTGGGCGAGGAGTGCAAGTCAGTCTAAGTCGGGTCGGGTCAGGTCCGCGAGGCGTGAGCGCGGAACGAGACCGGGTAACCGGGCGGGTGTAAGGGGACCTCACCCCGTGTACTGAGGCAATAGGGCTGGTGCACGAAATCAATTTAAACAGTGGAACGGGTGTGAGGCTTACCGATGTGGGACTAAACGCAGACCGTTCCTCGCGTGCGCCTGCTGGGAGACCGCGGCCTGGCTTCTGCAGCTGCGGCTTCTATTTGCATAAGTTGCTGGCTGGCTGCCTTCGCAAGACTCCCTATACTCCGCAGCAGCTGGAGACCTGGAGTCCTCAAGCCTGGAGCGCGGGAGAAGCTGCTTCAATGTGCGTCAATGGCGGTCGAACCTCAAAACCTGTCGGACACGAATATGGCCTTGCGGCCTGATCAAACCACTGGGGAACCTTCGCCATGGCACGGCGAAGGTGAGGAGCTGCGCGGCAGGCCGCAAGGAGGTGTCTGGCGGCAGCCCTGGGTCGGACTGCAACCGGAGGAATGGGTTTGTTCGGGGGAGTGTTACGGAGGTGTGGAGTGGCAGTGGAGGGGTGGGGGGTGCTCAGTGTGATGAGGCGGAGGTTCGGTGAGGGTCGGCGAGCCGTGTGGGTTGCTGAGGTGATGGGAGCGGCTCGCCGGAGGGTGGTCGGAGGCGAAGGGGGTGAAGGTGGTCAGGGTCGGTAGAGGGCTTAATTGAATAAATTGAAAGCGGGGAAAGAAAGAGGAGGAGAAGGGGAGTAACTCTAGCTTACTTGCAGGGACGAAGGGGGAGGAACAGGGCGACAGTCGTATCGACTGTCGCCGGAGAAGACGATGCTCAGGGAAAGGGGCGGCGGCGAGCAGAGAGCCGGAGAGGCGCCAGCTGGGTGCGGCTTGGCGCGGGAAGAGCAGGGGAGGAAGTCTCTGCTGCTGGTATTGCGGCAGAGCGAAGAGGTGGAGGGGGAGGGAACCGCCGGAGCTGGTGAGCGTCTGCCGGAGGAAGAAGAGAAGAAAGTTGGGGATTTTCTCCGTCAGATCCAGGCTGCTCTGGTCGGTGGAGCAGCGGAGGGTATTTATCGGGAGCAAACAGGGAGGAAGGCGGAGGGAGACGACGTGTCTCCCTCACCGGAGGATGGTCGGAAACAAGAACCCATACCGTCCGTGCGTTCGCACGGCCGGTATGGTGGGTTACGATGACCAGGGGGGTGTCCCTGCGACGGCTGACGACGCAGGACACCCCCGGTTTACTTGCCAGGTCCCCCACCTCACCCTGCGCGGCGCCATGCTCCGCGCAAGGTCGCCGGAGCATGGTGCTGGCAGGTTTTGCAGGAGGGACCTGGTTGCAAAGAACGAAGGAGAGTTAGGGGCCAAAATGCGAGGGTTCAAAAGTTGAGGGCCAAAGAGTAAATATATGAGGACCAAAGTGTAAAGTCGGTCAAGGAGGTTTCTTCTTAGGCTCAAGTTTTTATACATGACTAATTAGGACCTAAGGAATCTGATGGTGAATTTCATTTCCATATTAAACCTTGTTTGACCGGTCAATTTGCGCAAAAACCCAAATTAAGTTATTAATTGGGCATGGTTCTCAATGTAGGTCAAAATGGGTTCTAAAGGCCAAATTGAAGGTTCTAAACCCTAGAGATTATTTTTCTATGAATTTTAGAGGGTTTATTCTATTTTTACTTTGCCTCGAACCTTGTGAATTGAAGTGGGTTGTTTTAGGGTTACAGATTATCATTTGGTTTCTTGGAAGTGCTGTAGCCCTTGCTAGATCATTTCATCCCACTTTTATTCTTATTAAGCTGCTTTGACCTATGTTTGGGCCCTGAATTACCCTGTATGCAGATTATACTGGTAAAATTGCACTTTTACCCCTTATGACTTGTTTTCTTCTCAAACTCAGAATTCTCTGAGTTAAGCCTTTCCTTGAGATATGTAGGAGCTTTTATCCTTTATATTAGGTCAAAATGAGCTAGTTATGGCTCATGATGAGGTTCTCATCAATAGAGCATGGTATGTAGTCTGATCAATGTTCGAAACCCGATGTGGAAATGCAATCGGCTCGGTGAGAGGTGAATCTGAATAGAACTTGAGTCCGGTTGCGGGTCGGGGTTTGGGAGAGGTTTTGATCCGTTCTGTGTGTGCGGCCGAGGTGGCCATTGTGTATGAGGGCTCTTCTAGAAACAGATGATAGGTGGTTTTCTGTAGAGAGTCCTCTGGGTAACTATCAAATGCCGGAAGAGTGTCTGTAGGATGAAAGGAATCGGATTTGAGAAAAAAATTGGATTCTTGGTTGTAATCACTCTTGGCATTTTCTATTTTTGGTTCCTGAGGATCGAAAAGGAGTGATTCTGTGTTATTAGTGATCTCGGGAATCAGAACCTCAGAGTCAGAGTCAGAGTCATGTGAACTGAGGTCGTAGATAGGCCTGGCGTGTTCAGGAAGGGGAATCTCTCCGCAATTATAGTCAGATCTGAAATTGTCGGAGAGTTGGCGAAAATGATCATGAATTCCACCACAACAAAAATCATCAGATGTGGAATCAGCAGCCTGACTGGGTTCTAGCCTATATGTCACTTCTGGGCTCAAAAAGATGTTCTGTTCAAGCTCTAAGCTGGTAGGATAGACCCCATTAAAACCTTGCTCATCCAACTCCTCAGTTTCTGTATCATAAATTGGCATGTTTTCTGAAAAATCGATCAGATTTCCTGAGGATGTTGGAGAGGGATATTCATCAAATAGAGGCCCGGAATCATATTCTGTAAAAATTTGATCTTTCTCATAAGGGGCCTCATAATCTTCCCAATAAGTTTCAGATCTAGGTTCTAGGCTTAGGATGTGGGTAGAATTATTAGAACCTAAGTCCGAATAACCTTCGAGGGTTACCTTATCAAAACAAGGGGCGGAATTTATACCCTCCAGAGGTTCAATTCTAATCTTGTTATTGCAGGAGTCTTGGAGTTCTAAGCTTGGTGATTTATGGCCTAGGGTTGGCTCAGCATTGTGTTCTCCTGCAACTTCCCAACCTATTTTAATGCTACCTTCTATTTGGGTTGGGAGTCGACAACCACCTTGTGCCTCAGTCCCGAGATCTGGGAAACTGGATTGTTCCTTAATACTGTTCCAAGATGGTTCATCCTCTGTTTCTGGTATATACGGGTATTTCTGGTTGATAATTTGTTCTACTGATTTCATCATTTCTACCCGTTTCATAAGGGCATCTTGGTGTTGTTCCCAAAGTACAGGATTTGTCAAGCATTGAAGGTATTCAGATTGGTGTAATTTTTCCATCTCAATGTATCCTGTCATGAGCATATCTCGGGTTGATCCTTTTGAAATTTCAGTCAATAGAATTTGGGCACAGTTTATGATGAAAGCTGTGGTTGTTGGAACATCAACCTGAATGTTTCCTATTGGTGTTGAGGGTTTATATTTGATTTCATAGATTTCAAGGGCATCCTCAATCATTTTATCTTTCATGGATCTCATATATTCAGGTTTTTTGAATGGTAGTCTTGCTAGGTAATTAGGCTGCATAATTGAATCAGGTGGTGGAATCAAGATATAGACTCAAGGTTTGAATCAAGATGGAAGAAGGGGATTTTGTTCAGAATCAGAGGAAAGAAGGGCTGTGTGAATGATTTTTGAAAAAAGAAAACAAAGGAGCCGAGGCTTAGCCTCGGGGAGAGTGAATTTCTATAGGAGGTTTCAAGGACCTCCTGAAAAATACTGAAGGACTGGATGAGATAAGCAGGTGCTGGACCCAATCAAGACACCCAAAAATTTGTTGGGTGACTATAGAGGTGCGGGGCAGATGGACCCCTTGATCAGAAAGATTGTCCACCTGAGAATTACCTGGGCAGCCAGAGAGGGAGAGTCCAGCAAAGACCCCTACACGGTAGAGCGTCCCCACGGGTTACAGGGTTTCCCCCACCCGACCTCTCTTGTCACTGCGGTTCCAGGTAGACCAGAATGGGGATCTTGACCTCTTAAGTCTACCAATTTTAAGATCAGGGTGCTTAAGGTTTCACTTGAACTTTAGGTGTTTTTGTGAACAAAGTGGCCTAGTTTGAAGGTTGGTTGACCCCAGGGGTCAACTTCACCTAGTGGTTTCCTTGAGAAGTTAGGCCTTGTTTTAGGGTTCAAGTGTTTAGAGAGAGCCAATTGTTTAGGATTTTTCTTATTAATTATTTTCAATCAATGGCTTGGGCACACCTCTTTTGGATTTCCTCAATTCTTGATTAAGGGGTGTGTCTCTACTGAAATCCTAATGTTTGACTTTATGTTGGCTCTACTTGGTCCATTTAACTCTTTGTTGGGTAATTAGGGCTCAAGCAAGAATGTGTTAGCCCTTAAATACCCTTAATAGTGTGCAGGAGTGATGAGTTGAAAACATGCAACTCTTTATGGTTACTAAGTATGGAAGACAGGTTAGCCCTATATTGCTTGTTCTTTTCTTTTCTTCCTCTTTAGAGTTTAGGGGTTAATAGCGAGAGGAAAAATTTACCTGTCCTCGGAGTGGTTGTCGTGCGGTTGCTTGTCTTCTTGATTTCCTGTAGTTTTCTGCACAAAAGAGAGGAGATTATCAGAAATTAAAAAGAAACAGGAATGTTTACCTCTAGAATAGGTCCTCATATATTTACTTTTTGGCCCTCAACTTTTGAACCCTCGCATTTCAGCCCCTAACTCTCCTTCGTTCTTTGCGATCAGGTCCCCCCTGCAAAACCTGCCAGCACCATGCTCCGGCGACCTTGCGCGGAGCATGGCGCCGCGCAGGGTGAGGGGGAAAGCCTAGCAAGTAAATCGGGGGTGCCCTGCGTCGTCAGCCGTCGCAGGGACACCCCCCTGGTCGCTGTAGCCCACCATACCGGCCGTGCGAACACACGGACGGTATGGGTTTTCGTCTCCGGCCATCATCCGGCGAGGGAGACACGTCGTCTCCCTCCGCCTCCCTCCCTGTTTTGATCCCTATAAATACCCCCCGTTGCTCCACCGACCGGGGCAACTCGGATCTGACGGAGAAAACCCCCAACTTTCCTCTCTTCTCTCTCCGGCAGACGCTCACCAGCTCCGGCGGTTCCTCCCCCTCCTCCTCTTCGCTCTGCCGCAATACCAGCAGCAGAGACTTCCTCCCCTGCTCTTCCCGCGCCACGCCGCACCCAGCTGGCGCCTCTCCGGCTCTCTGCTCGCCGCCGCCCCTTTCCCTGAGCATCTTTTTCTCCGGCGACAGTCGATACGATTGTCGCCCTACTGCTCCCCCTTCGTCCCTGCAAGTAAGTTAGAACTACTTCCCTTCCTCTCCTCTTTCTTTCCCCGGTTTCAATTTGTTCAATTAAGCCCTCGACCGACCCTGACCATCGTCACCCCCTTCGTCTCCGGCCACCCTCCGGCGAGATGTTCCCATCGCTCCACAGCCTCACACACCTCGCCGACCCTCACCGAACCTCCGCCTCATCACACTGAGCACCCCCCACCCCTCCACTGCCACTCCACACCTCCATAACGCTCCCCCGAACAAACCCATTCCTCCGGTTGCAGTCCAACCTAGGGCTGCCGCCAGACACCACCTTGCGGCTTGCCGCGCAGCTCCACACCTTCGCCGTGCCACGACGAAGGTTCCCCAGTGGTTTGATCAGGCCGAGAGGCCATATTCGTGTCCGACAGGTTTTGAGGTTCGACCGCCATTAACGCACATTGAAGCAGCTTCTCCCGCGCTCCAGGCTTGAGGACTCCAGGTCTCCAGCTGCTGCGGATTACGGGGAGTCTTGCGAAGGCAGCCAGCCAGCAACCTACGCAAATCGAAGCCGCAGCTGCAGAAGCTAGGCCGCGGTCTCCCAGCAGGCGCACGCGAGGAGAGGTCTCCGTTTAGTCCCACATCGGTAAGCCTCACAACCTTTTCACTGTTTAAATTGATTTTGTGCATTAGCCTTACTGCCTCAGCACACGGGGTGAGGTCCCCTTCACCCGCCCGGTTACCCGGTCTCGTCCGCGCTCACGCCCCGCGGACCTGACCCGACCCGACTTAGACTGACCCGCACTCCTCGCCCACCACACACGCCGGTGGGCCTGGACCCAGGCGCGACCCGAACCCGATTCCCCGGCAGCTGCGCCAAAAATGAAACGCTGTGGGCAACCGGGTTTTATTGTTATAGCGTTGTAGTATAGCCAGTTATTGCCAACATTTCAAATATAATTTTTTTACTCGGAAAATAAAAGAGTTCCCGAGGTCGAACTCAGGGAGCAAGTTGTATTCTAGAGATATACATGTTTCTTTTACAAAAATAAAGAAAGAGAGAGAGAAAGAATTTGTTGTCTTCTTTTCTCTTTGTTTTCTCCTCGTCTCAGATCTTCTTCTTCTTTGTCTGCAGAGGTGATGTTCTTCTGCAGTGGTGATGCTCTTCTTCTTCTTCCAGCTGTTCCTGCTCTTCCTTTTTCTTCTGTCTTTCTTCAGATCTTCTTCTTTCTTCTTTGTTTTTCTTCTTTCAGTTCTTCCCTTGTTCTTTTGTGTTCTCCTCTGCCTCGCCTTCTTCTGTTGTTCTTCAGATCTCCTTCTTTCTTCTTTTCTTTTTCCAGTCAGGACGTCGCCCCTCCTTCTTTCTTCTTTTCCCTTCAGGACGTCGTCTGATTTCCAAATCAGACGACTTAAACTGCCTGTTGCTACAGTGTCTCCCTCAGCTTCCTTCTTCTTCCGCGGTTCTTCTTCTTCACCTGTGCCTGCACACTTCAGAGCTTACGTCAGAGGACAAAACCTACTCTACCCTCTCCCCCCGCGTCTCTCTCTCTCTGAAACCACTCTTGGGAAAGCTCTCCCAGAGCTGCCGGGTAATCGGGTTCGGGTCGCGCCCGGGTCCAGGCCCACCGGCGTGCGTGGTGGGCGAGGAGTGCAGGTCAGTCTAAGTCGGGTCGGGTCAGGTCCGCGGGGCGTGAGCGCGGACGAGACCGGGTAACCGGGCGGGTGAAGGGGACCTCACCCCGTGTGCTGAGGCAGTAAGGCTAATGCACAAAATCAATTTAAACAGTGAAAAGGTTGTGAGGCTTACCGATGTGGGACTAAACGGAGACCTCTCCTCGCGTGCGCCTGCTGGGAGACTGCGGCCTAGCTTCTGCAGCTGCGGCTTCGATTTGCGTAGGTTGCTGGCTGGCTGCCTTCGCAAGACTCCCCGTAATCCGCAGCAGCTGGAGACCTGGAGTCCTCAAGCCTGGAGCGCGGGAGAAGCTGCTTCAATGTGCGTTAATGGCGGTCGAACCTCAAAACCTGTCGGACACGAATATGGCCTCTCGGCCTGATCAAACCACTGGGGAACCTTCGCCGTGGCACGGCGAAGGTGTGGAGCTGCGCGGTAAGCCGCAAGGTGGTGTCTGGCGGCAGCCCTAGGTTGGACTACAACCGGAGGAATGGGTTTGTTCGGGGGAGCGTTATGGAGGTGTGGAGTGGCAGTGGAGGGGTGGGGGGTGCTCAGTGTGATGAGGCGGAGGTTCGGTGAGGGTCGGCGAGATGTGTGAGGCTGTGGAGCGATGGGAACATCTCGCCGGAGGGTGGCCGGAGACGAAGGGGGTGACGATGGTCAGGGTCGGTCGAGGGCTTAATTGAACAAATTGAAACCAGGGAAAGAAAGAGGAGAGGAAGGGAAGTAGTTCTAACTTACTTGCAGGGACGAAGGGGGAGCAGTAGGGCGACAGTCGTATCGACTGTCGCCGGAGAAGAAGATGCTCAGGGAAAGGGGCGGCGACGAGCAGAGAGCCGGAGAGGCGCCAGCTGGGTGCGGCGTGGCGTGGGAAGAGCAGGGGAGGAAGTCTCTGCTGCTGGTATTGCGGCAGAGCGAAGAGGAGGAGGGGGAGGAACCGCCGGAGCTGGTGAGCGTCTGCCGGAGAGAGAAGAGAGGAAAGTTGGGGGTTTTCTCCGTCAGATCCGAGCTGCCCCGGTCGGTGGAGCAACGGGGGGTATTTATAGGGATCAAAACAGGGAGGGAGGCGGAGGGAGACGACGTGTCTCCCTCGCCGGATGATGGCCGGAGACGAAAACCCATACCGTCCGTGCGTTCGCACGGCCGGTATGGTGGGCTACAGCGACCAGGGGGGTGTCCCTGCGACGGCTGACGACGCAGGGCACCCCCGGTTTACTTGCCAGGCTTTCCCCCTCACCCTGCGCGGCACCATGCTCCGCGCAAGGTCGCCGGAGCATGGTGCTGGCAGGTTTTGCAGGGGGGACCTGATCGCAAAGAACGAAGGAGAGTTAGGGGCTGAAATGCGAGGGTTCAAAAGTTGAGGGCCAAAAAGTAAATATATGAGGACCAAAGTGTAAAGTCGGTCAAGGAGGTTTCTTCTTAGGCTCAAGTTTTTATACATGATTAATTAGGACCTAAGGAATCTGATGGTGAATTTCATTTCTATATTAAACCTTGTTTGACCGGTCAATTTATGCGAAAACCCAGATTAAGTTATTAATTGGGCATGGTTCTCAATGTAGGTCAAAATGGGTTCTGAAGGCCAAATTGAAGGTTCTAAACCCTAGAGATTATTTTTCTATGAATTTTAGAGGGTTTATTCTATTTTTACTTTGCCTCGAACCTCGTGAATTGAAGTGGGTTGTTTTGGGGTTACAGATTATCATTTAGTTCCTTGGAATTGCTGTAGCCCTTGCTAGATCATCTCATCCCACTTTTATTCTTATTAAGTTGCTTTGACCTATGTTTGAACCCTGAATTACCCTGTATGCAGATTATACTGGTAAAATTACATTTTTACCCCTTATGACTTGTTTTCTCCTTAAACTTAGAATTCTCTGAGTTAAGCCTTTCCTTGAGTTATGTAGGAGCTTTTATCCTTTGTATTGGGTCAAAATGAGCTAGTTATGGCTCATGATGAGGTTCTCATCAGTAACCCACTCTCTCCCATCTCAAATGTTTCTCTAGTTAAAGGACTAAAACATAATCTTTTAAGTGTAAGTCAAATATGTGATAAGGGCTTTAAAGTAGTGTTTACTTCTAAAATGTTTGAAATTATGCATGCATTAACCAATGAAACCCTTCTTAAGGGAACTAGATTTAAAGACATTTATGTCGTAGAATTTGATAAAAATGGCACTTATGAATGTCTTGTAGCAAATGATGAGTTAAGTATATGGCATAAAAGACTAGGACATGTTCATATGAAGCTGGTTCAAAAATTAGCTAAACATGAACTAGTCCGAGGTCTTCCTAAAAGAAAATTTTTAAATGAGCTTATTTGTGATTCATGTAAATTAGGTAAGATTATAAAATCTAGTTTTAAAAGCAAAGAAGTTATATCTACATCAAGACCTTTAGAACTACTTCACCTAGATCTGTTTGGACCAACAAAATATGAGAGCCTCAGTGGATGCAAATATTGCCTTGTAATTGTAGATGATTTTTCGAGGTTTTCATGGGTCTCCTTCTTGAGATCTAAAGAAGGAGTGTTTTCCGTCTTTTCTGTTTTTTGTAGGAAAATTCAAACTGAAAAAGGCTACCAAATCACTCGTATCCGTAGTGATCATGGGGGCGAGTTTGAAAATTCCTTGTTTGATGATTTTTGTCAAGAGCATGGTATTGCTCATGAGTTCTCTTTTCCTCGAACACCTCAACAAAATGGGGTGGTTGAGAGAAAGAACCGTACTCTTCAAGAGTGTGCTCGAACATTGCTCATAGACTCGGGGTTACCGAAGTACTTTTGGGCTGAGGCGGTTAACACAGCTTGTTACGTGTTAAATCGCACCTTAATTCGATCTGGATTGCGAAAAACTTGTTTTGAACTATACTATGGGAAAATACCCAAAATTAGTTATTTTAAAGTTTTTGGATGTCGATGTTTTGTCTTGAATACCCGCTCTAATTTAGATAAATTTGATGCCAAAGGTGAAGAAGCCATCTTTATTGGTTATTCCTCACGTAGTAAGGCATATCGGGTTTTTAACAAGACCACATTAATAGTGGAGGAAACCCTTCATGTCTCCTTCAATGAATCTCCTCATTCCTCCATTGACCGAGTCAATATGGATGATGAAGATGATTCTACTATTGATGTGTCTAACATTCCAAACTCCAATATCCATAATCTTCCAAAAGATTGGATATATCAAATGGATCATCCCGAAAGTCAAGTCATTGGAAGTGTTTCTGATGGCGTTAAAACCCGATCTCGCTTTAGTTGCTCCTTTGGTCTCTCCGCCTTTGTATCTCAAGTTGAACCGAAGAGTGTCGAGGAAGCGTGCTCCGAAGAAACTTGGATGATGGCCATGCAGGAGGAACTCAACCAATTCCAAAGGAATGAAGTTTGGGATCTAGTACCTAAGCCTGAAGGGCAAACGGTAATAGGTACCAAATGGGTATTCCGGAACAAGTTGAATGAATCTGGTATAGTTATTCGAAACAAGGCTCGGTTGGTAGCACAAGGGTACAACCAAGAAGAAGGAATTGATTTTGATGAGACCTACGCTCCCGTTGCTCGACTCGAATCAATTCGCATGTTTCTTGCTTATGCCGCCTTTCTTGGCTTTAAACTATTTCAAATGGACGTTAAGAGCGCATTTCTTAACGGATTCATTAAGGAGGAAGTTTTTGTAAAACAACCTCCTGGTTTTGAGTCTCATGATAAGCCTCATTTTGTCTACAAATTAAACAAGGCACTATATGGTCTAAAGCAAGCTCCTAGAGCTTGGTATGAAAGGCTCAAAGACTACTTGTTAAATGCAAAATTCTCAATAGGGGAAGCTGATTCCACATTATTCATTAAAAGAAAAGGAAAAGACATTTTATTAGTTCAAATATATGTAGATGATATTATATTTGGTGCTACTAATGAATCTATGTGTAGAAAGTTTTCAGAAATTATGCAGGAAGAATTCGAAATGAGTTTGATGGGTGAGCTCAAGTTTTTCTTGGGCTTGCAAATCACTCAGCTCAAAATTGGAACCTTTGTGTATCAATCAAAATACACAAAGGAGATGCTGAAGAGATTTGATATGAACAAAAGTAAAGGGAAGAACACTCCTATGAGTGTCACAACTTCCTTAGACTTGGACGAATCAGGTACGCCCATAGATCAAAAGCTCTATCGTAGCATGATTGGATCTTTACTGTATTTAACTTCCAGTAGACCTGATATTTTGTTTAGTACCTGCTTATGCGCTAGGTTTCAATCAAACCCTAAACAATCACACCTAAATGCTATAAAACGAATATTTAGATATCTAGTTGACACATCTGATTATGGCTTATTCTACCCTAGGAGTCCACAATTCAACTTAGTTACATATAGCGATGCGGACTACGCAGGTAGCCGCACCGATAGGAAGAGTACTAGTGGGACGTGCCAATTCTTAGGCGAATCACTAGTCTCTTGGTTCTCAAAGAAACAATCTAGTGTAGCTTTATCAACTACAGAAGCTGAATACATAGCCGCCGCACTAGCATGTTCCCAAGTGCTTTGGATGAAAAATACTTTGAAGGATTTTAACTTGATATTTAATAAGATAAAAATATTATGTGACAATACTAGTGCTATCAACCTCTCAAAAAACCCCATACATCACTCTCGCACAAAACATACTGATGTTCGACATCACTTCTTGAGAGATAATGTACTTAAGGGAGAAATCGAAGTTTAATTTATTTGTACTGAACTGCAATTAGCTGATATTTTCACTAAACCTTTGAATTATGATCGCTTTAATTATATACGTAGGAAACTAGGCATATGTAAGCTAAGTGATATTTGAAGAATTTAGTGATTTAATGGAACCTCTTTTGTCATGAGCATAGATAGAACCTTGATTTCACTAAGTTAGAAGCCTTCATTCTCAGTTCAAACATCTAAATGCACATTCTGTCCAATAGCAGACGTCTGATTAAATCATCAGACGTCTTACACATTAAATTTCGTCGTCTAAACATCTGGGACAGACGACAATTTTATCTACCAAAACAGTCAAATCAGACGTCTGGTACACCACACAGACGTCTGAAATGTCGTCCAAATGTGTTGACAGACGTCTACCTCGGAGACAGAACATGTACTACCTGTCGGACGTCTGAATCTGTGGTTAGACGTCGTAGAGGTCGTCTGACAGGAAAAGCGGACGACCCTGTAACTTTAGGCGAAAATCCAGGAAGGTCTGTCTGCAGAAATCAGACGTCTAATATTATATTTAGACGTCTTCATTGTCGTCTGAGGAAGAAATCAGACGACAACCTGGAGAATAAATCATTTTCCTGGGGAGATTCCTGCAGAAATCAGACGTCTATTTATATAATTAGTCATCTCATTTGTCGTTTGATGAATAAAACAGACGTCTCCCTGAAATGGGCTAAAATCCCTCTGGCAAATCCAGACGTCTGACGTCTTTGCCAGATGTCTGATCGGGGGAAAAATCTGCGCATCGTGGCTTTTCTCTGGACGGTTTGAAATGCAAATCTCGCCAACTTCAGGGGTAGACTTGCTACGTGACCTTGGGATATAAGATCCCCTTCGCAAAGGTCCCACTCTCCTGTCCGAAATCCCTACCCCACACAAAATCTGTGCGCCGCTCTCCCTCACACCCGATGGCCCACAGCAGCAGTTGGCGAAGTTCTGCTCGCCGCCAAACGACCGTCGCGCCTCTTCGACGACTGACGGAACTGCTGCTCCTCTGCGCGCGTCCTCCCTGCCTCTCGACCGCGCATTTGGAGGCTTCCCTCCTCCCGTGGGTATATCCTCTCCACTCCTAGGGCGTCTCCATGATCTTTTACCCACGACCTTGTAGCATCTTGTAGCATCTAGTTCTCCTTCTTGATTCACTTGACCTACATGTGCATTTCATATCATTATCAGCCTTAGAACCCTAACCCTCGGTCAAGAAAACCCTGTTAGCCCTAGCTGCATCTTCCATGGCAAGGGTATTACCTCATGAGGTTCAAGCCGACATTTTAGTGGCTTGCATCCAAAGGTATATTGCCAGAACTACATGGCAGGTTGTATTGCCTCAAGGCATACTGCCACATATTTTTTCAATGATGATTGCAGTGTTTGAAACTATGTTTTGGGTGAACGTTGTTTGGTTGGTTGAATGTTCTTGCATGGCTGTTTCTTTTTTACAGGTATTCTATCCTCAAAACATCACTCATTTTTTTCCTAAACCTAACCGCCCATTCCACCAAATATGCCTCCCCGTAGGAAGCAAGTTGAGGGATCTTCCAGTTCCTCTTCCACTTATTTGGCAGATCAATTGCGGGTGACATCGCTGGGCAGCGATTTCGTCGTTTCGCGAATGCCAAAGTTAAATGCCCTCGTTTTATTGTTTGGAATGATTTTGCCCATTTGAACCTTCGGGAACACTTCCAAACTCTCCATCTTTTCCAATATTTTGACCGTCAATTCCACTCCGGCATTGGAACTCTTGGTGTGTTCCCTGATCTTTGCCGTCTCTTTTATGCCAACATCGTTGAGGACTATAGCAACGATGAACTTGAACTCCATACCTGCCTGTTTGGTCGTGAAATACACATCACATCCGAAACTATCTCCGACCTTCTAGCCATCCCCAATGAGGGAAATGATTTCAATGACATTCTGAGGCAATACGACCCAGAAATCATCAATCAAGAGTTAGTTCTCCCGGAAAAATATGTTGAAAACCTTGGCACTCTACCGTGCAAAAATCTCAAACCCCTTCCACGTCTACTCTCTCGCATTTTTGGGTGGGACCTCCTAAACAAATCGGGAGGTTTTGATTACATCTCACGCCAACACAAGGCGCTCCTTTTTGC
Source organism: Thalassia testudinum (assembly GCA_037157565.1). NCBI lineage: Eukaryota > Viridiplantae > Streptophyta > Magnoliopsida > Alismatales > Hydrocharitaceae > Thalassia > Thalassia testudinum. The sequence goes on along the minus strand of JAZHRO010000036.1, from coordinate 179,290,472 downwards.
TGCCGTTCATCATATTCCTTTCAATTATTGCCGCCTCATTGTTCGCGTCATGAATGAGGACCATGGGGCATCACTTCCATTTGGGTCTATTCTATCCAAAATCTTTTCATCCCGTCGGATTTCCATAACTGACCAAGCAGTTGACAAGAAAATTGAGCCTTACAACCGGGCCACAGCTGCCAAGATGCATATACTTAGAGAGCATCTTGAGCCCGCCGACGAACCCATGGAAGAAGAGCCCCTTCCACCCTTTCCAGACTTCCATGAACCACGGCCCCTTCAAATAGAAGCTCCCCGCTCGAGCTTTGATGAAGCATGGGATCCAGCCACAGATTCCCTCTCCTCCGGCATCTCCCTCCTGCTGCGTCGAACCGGCGAGATGTACACCTATATGGGAAGCATGCGCCGCGACATCGACGAACTTAGATCAGATGTTCAAAATTTGCAGATAGGACAAGGACCCGCTCGTCGCCGCCGCCGCCAAGATCAAGAAGAATAGTTTTAGTGCTTCTATTTTTCTGTCTTTTATTCTAAGTTTGTATTAAGGGGCCTTGACCCCATACTTAATATTTTTGGGAACAAATAGCTAGTCCATGCTTAAATATTTCTATTCCTAATCAATTTTCCTTAATGCCTTGTCATCTTTTAAACATGCAATTTTACTCATGCACTCTACTTTGTAGATATCACTCTTGTAGTTTGGATTTCAACTCCCTTTAACAACCCTTCATGATGATATTCAAAAAGGGAGAGAAGAATGTAGGTAAGAACTTAAGGAATAATATAAAAACTTCCTAAATAGATAAAGACTACCAAGTACAACCTTTAGGGGGAGGAAATAGGAACCTACAGCTATATTTTGAAAATCATCAAAAAGGGGGAGATTGTTAGTTCAACCACTCGTATATAATATTTTGATGATTTTACAAAATGAAGAAAATGAAATAAAAAATAAAGCGTAGCATATTATTTTCTCTCTGTAATAACATATTTGCAGGATTTCAAAAAGCTTTCCAAGACAGGAGATTAAAAGCGTAAAGACGAGTAGCATAAGTATTAGGTCTTAGGCTTTTTCATATAAACTTTCAAAGGTTGTAATTTTCATTTTATTTGAGTCTAGAAATATTGTAAAGAGCCCCCGAACAAAACCTATAAATAGCTTAGGTTCTCTACACTTAGGATAAATTAGAAACAAAAACCCAACACTTATACTTTTATCAGACGTCTAGGATAAATTCCAGACGTCTGATTTTCCACTTTAAGACGTCTGACATGTGTATCAGACGTCTAATTTCAAAGATTTCTGCCTTTGTTATCTCCTCATAAACATCAGTCGAAGGACTTCACTTTCAGACGACGATAACCTTTCACAGACGTCTGATTCTTTACCCAGACGTCCTCATACTAACCGTTAGACCTTGTGTAGGAAAAAGAATTTCCAGACGTCTGGACACATTTACAGACGTCTTCCTTTGAACCATTGGCCATGATTTTCTGTGCGTATCTCTCTACGGCCACATAATCTTTTGGCAGAAGGAGGAAGGAAGAGTATTTAGGTTTTCAGACGTCTGGTAATGTTATCAGACATCCATAACGACGTTCGATCCTCTAAACCTAGAACCCTGTTTGGATCTGATGATAATAGGAACGAATGCACCATTCATTAGACGTCCAATGAAATAATCAGACGTCTTATGAGATAATATCAAACGTCCTTCTTTTGATCCAATAGAGTCAGTTAAGGATGTCCTGCAATATTAGACGACCATAGGAAAAATCAGACGTCCTGTAAGACGTCTGATACTATAATTAGACGTCTGATGTTGCTGTCAGACTCATCATTACCCTGATTTTGTGTGGATTTCGTCCTAAACTCTTGGGATTTGTTTCCAACGGCTAGTAGAGCTCTCCCAAGTGTTCTTGAAGGTTCCAAACTTGCCTATAAATAGACTACAACTCCTCTTAGGCAATACACACCTCTTGAGATACAATTCCATTAGAAAAATCTCTTGCTCACTACTCTAAGCTCCATCTTGCCCTTGTGCTGTGCTAATACTCTGATCAAAGGGCAAATCCATACTCCCGGCTCGCTCCGTTCTGAAAATCATCAGGGAGTTCTTTTCATGCTTAGTATATAAGAAAGCAACTAAATTATTGGGGTGCTCTATAGGTGTTATTTTTACTTCTTAATTTCTGTATTTTGGGTATCCGGCCTGTCGGGTCCCTGTCTCTTCATTTTGAAGAGAGAAACCTCCGTTTAGGGATCGGAGGTAGGAATTGTAATTGAGGTACACTACCCTCGTTTAAGTAGTGTGGTTAGTGGATTGATCACCTTGTGATCGAAAATCCTAAGTCAAGAGATTGGCTTAGGTGGTGGTTTTCACCCATCTTGGGTTTCCACCTAAAAATAATTGAGTATATTGTGTGATTGAATTTTTTGTATTACAATACAATAAAATTTCACTATTCACCCCACTCTAGTGCAATTTCAGAGCAGTGCCTTTGCACTGTAGCAAGAGCGAGTTAAGCCGTCTGATCGATTGAGTAGACGTTTGAGATTCAACAAAAGTGCTGTGCATTTATTGCGTGACATTTGATCATCTGATACTGCTGCTTTATTGAATATCATTGTAAATAGGATAATTTGGTGATTCAGATCACCATTTTATCCTAACATTTTTGCTACATTGATTCTTGCTCTTATATATTCATTTTATTAGTGCTTCAATTTGATATATTCTTATTTAGAATTATGATCTTGAGATTTATATTTGCCACTTGCTCCCAGTGAACGACCTCAGATTTTATTCGAGTATAAATTGTATCTGTTTTTCGCATTGATTCGACTATACTGCAACGCAATGATTTAAAAACCCGTTTCAGAGTGACTAAGACAACCTGACAATAAAACAAAAATGTAAGTTTGGAAGAAATACTCTTTAGGAAAAAGGGGTTGATGATGAAATAGAACAATGTGATTTCTTGACAAATAAAATTTGCATGTATTAGCACTACAACTCCAAAAATTGTGGACAACAAAGCTAATTCCAGACTGTCACAATAGGTTAAAACACATTCCACCTTTCTCTACATGAAAATAGGAATTAAAAAATAATCAAATTTCTCCAACGACCATGTCCCATGACTTGAAAAACATATCTTTTAGCCGGATAGTATTGTCAAAGTGCAACTTACTACAAGGTCATAATTGGATGAAATGATTCAACTCATTATAGAAAACCCTAGGCTCTCTTATATATAGAGAGAGAGACCAAAGGGTGAAATTACAATATTAACCCTCTGGAGCTAGACACCCATAAGCCCATACAAGAAAAGTATAAAACATATAAAAACATTATATGCTAATACTCTCCCTCAAGCTGGAGTATGAATATCTGTCATGCTCAGCTTGGAACAACACACCTTAAAGGCAGATCTCGCTAAGGGTTTTGTGAAGATATTTGCAGCCTGCTCCTCAGAAGTGACACTCGTGGTATGTAATGACCCACGCTGAATGAGATCTTGAGTGTAATGATAGTCAATCTCTACATGCTTTGTCCTCTCGTGAAACATAGGGTTATTGGCAATCTAAGTCACTGCTCTGTTGTCACACCGCATCTCCATAGAGCTATCCAAAGAAACATGAAGATCTGACAAAATTGACTTGACCCAAACCATCTCAGTGGCTGTCTAAGCCATGGCCCTATTCTCTGACTCCGCACTGGATCTAGATACAATCGCTTGCTTCTTGCTCCTCCAAGTAACCAGATTGCCTGCAATAAAGGTGCAAAAACCTGTAGTGGATTTTCTGTCCCCAACATAGCTAGCATAATTAGCGTCAGAGTATGCTACAATCCCCATGAGCGTTCCTTTATGGAACAATAATCTTTGTCCATGTGCTTTCTTCACATGCCTGAGCACCTGCATTGCAGCCTCCCAATGCTGCCTAATTGGCTTATCCATAAACTGGCTATGCCTACCAACTGACAAAGACAAGTTTGGATGAGTGATGGTGAGGTAAAGAAGCTTACCCATCAGCTGCCTGTATGCCCTACTGTTAACCACCTCAGATCTCTTATCGTATAAATGGACCTTGGGATCCATGGGAATACTTGCAGCCTTAGCTGCTAACATGCCAGTCTCCTGGGGAAGATCAAGAGCATACTTCCTCTGTGAGAGCACCACTCCATCCTTGCCACGTGCAACCTCAATGCCTAAGAAATACCTTAACTGTCCCAAATCCTTCATGACAAACTTTTCTGATAGGTGCCTCTTAACTTCGTCTATCCCATCTCTGTCATCTCCGATGATGATAAGATCATCAACATATATCAGGAGTGTCACAGTCCCCCTGTCAGTCTTCCTAGTAATTAAGGAGTGATCTAAAGTAGAGCGACTCAGACCAATCTAGTGGAGCACCTCTGATAGCTTCTGGAACCATGCCTTATGACTCTACTTCAAACCATAGATTGCCTTCCTCAATTTGTATGCACACTCCCCCTGAACCTCAAAACCTGGGGGCTGTTGCATGTAAACCTCCTCTTGAAGATCGCCATAGAGAAAGGCATTCTTCACATCCAACTGGTATAACGGCTAGTCTTTGTGAGCAGCAACAGAAATAAGTATCTGGACAGTGGTAAGCTGTGTAACAGGAGAGAAGATATCAATGAAGTCCACCCCATATGTTTGAGTGAACCCCTTTTCTACTAGCCTGGCTTTATACCTTGAAATAGACCCATCAGTGTTGTATTTCAAGGCAACCATCGGGAGCCAACCAGTTGTGCGCCAGTAGGAAGTGAGATGAGATCCCAAGTCTGTTTACTGCAAAGTGCTGTGATCTCATCTTCCATGGCTTGACGCCACTTTGGATCAAGTATGGCCTGCTAGTAGATAGACGGAATGTGTGATGCTGTAAGGGCCTGACAAAAGCTACTAAACTAAGGAGCAAGACCATCGGTAGCCAAGCTACCTGTGACCCAGTATCTGGACTCACAGGTACGCGGTGCCTGCCTAATGGCAATAAGTAGATCTGAATCATCTAGTACCTCTAACTGAGTAGTTGCAGAAGGAGCCTCGCTACTATAGTGATCTTCATTGTCTGAGGAGTCAGGTCTAACCAAATTGTCACTGGCATCAGGCATCCTCTCAACTACCTATGAACCATCAGCTGCTGGTGAGAGAGGAGGCCTCTGGAAAGTAGTATGATGACGTGATAGGTATGTAATGTCCCTTGCAATTTCTCAAAGTCATCCTGGGAGAAAGAACTCATCTGTCTATCAGCTGGAGGTCTGGATTGAGAAGTAAACATCTGAGTCTCTATACACGGAACAGGTAGGGGAAGAAAGGCAACATCATCACAAGAGCTCCTCTGTCCAGTGATTTAGAAATATGGTGTATCCTCATGGAAAGTCACATCAGCACTAACATAATGTCTATTCTACAAAGGATCATAATAATAGTACCCCTTATGTGTCTTAGAGTATCCCAAAAATACACACTTGATAGCGCGAGGAGCCAGCTTGTTAGACCAAGTGACGGCACATGAACGAATGGAACACATGCAAAGGTCTTGGGAGGCACATGAAATAACTCATCGTCTAGATGTAGAAGAAGAACTAGTATCTGCTCATGAAGAACTGAGCTAGGCATCCTGTTGATAAGATAAGTCGCTGTCAGAACTGCATCCCCCTAGTACCTCTGCGGTACATTATGATGAATCAATAGTGTACGGGAAACATCTAACAAGTGCCTATGCTTCCTCTCTGCAACTCCATTCTGCTGTGAAGTGTGAGGACAGGTGGTTTGGTGGACAATCCGACAGGTCCTATAGACCTCCTAAGTCTAGGAGTGTAGAACTCAAGGGCATTATTAGTCCGCACTATCTTCACTGTGGCTGAATACTGTGTGCTGATCTCTACAAGAAGGGTCTCTACGCATCCTCCAACCTCTGCCTTGCTTTTCAGTAAGAACACTCACGTGGCTCTAGAGAAATCATCTACGACAACCAGGTAGTATCGGTGTCCCATCCGATCTGGGACTCTGCTCGGTCCCTATACATCCATATGGAGTAACTGAAATAATGTCGAAGATCTAGGAGATGTGCTAGCTAAAAAAGAGGATCGATGGTGCTTACCCAATTGGCCAGCATCACACTGTATGGTAGCAGTTGGGGAAATATGTGGTATCACTCTCCTAAGGCGATCCAGAGACAAATGGCCATGATGAACATGCCACTTCAGAATACTCTCGCTACCATATCAAGTAACCCCTACAAATGGCTCTTGTCCCAGACGATAAACACCATTCTCCTCCATACCTCTGATAACAGTCCTCCTAGTGAGCTTGTCCTAAACAACACATCCGACATCATTGAAGATGACTCTACAGTTGAGATCTTTCATGATTTTACTCAATGACAACTGACTTAGTGGGAATTCTGGCACGTGGAACGCACCGGACAACTGCAAACTGGGGGTAATAGACAGCTGCTAACAGTCATCCTACTCTACAACTTTACTAAGCGTGGAGTCTCAATTCAATTCCCAGCATTAAAGTCCCCTCTGAAGAATAGATATCCACAATAATAGCACCAATATACCAAATATTTTAGAGTAGTAAACTCATGATCCATCAAAAGACAACTTACCCCATGTTGAAATACTTAGAAAAAGTTCAACAAGCATCGAGGGATTATTATAGTTTAGTAATGAAAAGTCACAAAGAATTACCAAGACATTGCAGTTTAGTAATATCAATTTAATGATCATCTAGTGACCAAAGCCTCTTACCATCTATTCAAAAATCATCACTTGGTAGTTTTTTCCCTCCAAAGAAAAAGAGATAAAAAAAAGAAAAGAAAAGAAAACAATATGTCATTAGGACCACAAAATTACATAGGAAATCAGAAAATTTCCATTGGCATACAACATTAAATCACAAAAAAATGCAACAATGCGTAAGAAGTGATTTAGCAAGGGAAGGGGGAATAATAAACCTTTAGGTTTTCCATCTAAGATGCTTGATGAATGGTAGAAGGATATTTGTGGAGACGTGAGATCCTCCAGCTGTTGGTGTCGATGGTGGTCACCAATGGTGGAGGTTGGACCACCCAATGTGCCTACTTGCTGGGGGCAAGATTGGGGAGAAGGAGAGGCACGAGCTCATGGTTGAGGGTGCGCAAGCTAAGAGGGGGGAGGGGTAACAGTGTTGGAGAAGGAGGAGGGAAGAGGACGAGGAGGTAGAGGAGGAAAAGGGCGGGGCGGAGGAGAAGCAGGGAAGAGGATGAGGAGGCGGAGAGGGAAGTGGCAGGGGAGGAGAAGGGAGGGGCGGAGGAGGAGGAGGGAAGAGGATGAGGAGGTCGAGGGGGAAGTGGTGGAGGAGAAGGGAGGGGTGGAGGAGGCAGAGGGGCTGAGGAGGATGGGGAGGAGCTGAGCCTACTAGCACCGAGGAGGAGGGAGCGTTGGGTCTCGATTGGGAAGGAAGGTGGGGGAGATTGGGGAGGGATTGAGAAAAGGGTGAAAGTGATGCAACTGTTAGATCAGATTTGATCCAACGGCTTAGATAGGAAACTGCACATAATTAGGTGCAACTTGGCTACACAGTCCTTTTACCCTAATTATTGTACTTTATTAATCAACATTAATATTAAAATATCTTATTACATATTATATATATATGCACACACTTCAACATAATATATTAATTAAAATATATTTGATATATTACACCGATCCACTCATATCTATATTAATTATAATGTTAAAAAATAGGACGTGGGTATAAAACCATAAAAGTGATGAGTTTTAAAACATGTTGACATGACACACTGATGCAAAATCATCAAAATCATTTTGCATCGATGCAAAATCATCATGAATAATTTTACAATGATGCAAAATCATACAAAATCACTTTGTATCGATGTAAAATTACTTCATAACCATTTTGCACAGGTGCAAAATCACTATGAATTATGATGATGCAAAATCACCCGGAATCAATCACCCGGAATCACTTTAAATTGATGCAAAATCACTCCATTACCATTTTACACCTGTGTAAAATCACTTTGCATCATTGTTGCCACGTCATCACATTGCAAAATACGTTGTGTGATTCATTTTTGTACATTTTAATTGAAAAATAAGCTACCAACATCACATTATTATATACCAATTATTTTATTACACCACATATTCCGCCATTCAAACAAGAAAAGGTGTAATGTCCATCAGTGTACCCATTGATGATAACATCATCATGAGTCATAACTAGCTTTAATTAATTAGAATCAAGTGACAAATGCTCCTACATAATCACCTAAGAGTCGTAGTTCCTTGAATATCCTTTCTGAAAAGAATGCATTAAATTATGGTTAATTCTACAATTTTAACATCATATCATGAATGCAGAATAATCATGGGGTTTCCCAGGAGTTAATCTAAGATCTAATAAGCATTAAAGTCTAATAAGAGGGTCTATACAAAGTAATCATGGGGTTTCATGCACTTCAAGAACTAATTCATAACCTAAAACCCTACTTTCATACCCGCTCGAATTACTGAGGTTTTGGTCAAGATAAATTCACCTAAACCTTCTAAAATTTATATAAAAATATTCCATGAGGTTTGGTATCCTTGGTTTAGCCTTTGGAACCTATTTTGACTTTAAACAGAGTCACAGACACAATTCTGCCATAATTTGGGTTTTATGCGTAAATTTCCCAGGTAAATTTGGTCAAAATAGAAATCAAACTTCACCACTAGATTCCTTGGGTCCAAATTAGATTTGCACCAAAATTTGGCTCCAATCAGAGTTCATCTTGACTTAGTTTGCATTTTAGTCCAATTAAACTATATTTTTCACACTTAAGACCCTAGCTTTAGAAATATTTGCATTTAACCCCCTAACTTCTCTTCATTTTCTTCAAATAGGTTCCTACCACCATTAATAGTGTGAACTCATCAAGCACCGACCTTCAATCAAGGATTTCTCCCTAATTGCTCGACCAATCCCTTCTAAAATTGGAAGGGATGAACTCGAGGAAGTCATTAATCGCCTAAACCTAGTCTTGAACTCCAAATCTCTTTATGAAGCTCATACAAATTGTTGGATTTCAGGGATCTCTTTCCCTAAAAATTTGAGCTTCTCAAGCTTAGAAGCTTGCCTGAAGCTCTATAAAAGCACCTCCATTGCAAAGCCGAAGTCCTTGGTTAGTTCTAGGCCCAGAAACCCTTCATCTTCTCTACCTCTGGCCGGCTCTAGACTTGTCTCCGGTGACCTCCTCCCTCCGGTCTCCTCTCCTACTGCCACATAATATAGGTAGTAGGTCCATTGATTGCGCAGCAATCATAGACCTTAATTTGCCTGAATTAAGCTAGAACTTAGCTTAACATGAACATTCTGCATGCATACGCATTGTACTCTGCATCGTAGTTGATATATGTGTTTTATGCATAAAACTATGCTATTTGAGAGGTATCACTCATTGTAGGTAATCAGGGCTGCGGATGACAGATCCAACCGCATGGATCTGTTCAGAACTACGATGGGAAACCAACGCTTCCAAGATCACATCAATCAGACTCCCGTAGCACCCTAGGGAATCCGCAGAAGATCAAGAGCCAAGGGGCAAATTGAAGAAGATCCGAACCTCAGATGATAAATCCAACCACACAAATGGATCCGGATTGACGTTCGCAGTCTAATGATGTAGAAATCAACTTAATCGGAGGCCTACGTCATCAGATACAAGAAGAAAATAGATGGCTACGATGGCTCCACGTGGTGCCATCGTAGCTGCCCCCTCACCGAGCCCCAACTTCTGAAGGCATATCTTTTCGCGTCCTGGGCCGTTGGATAGTCATCTAACGGCCGCGACGCGTCCATGTCGCCCGCCTCCAGCCGCTTCATCAAGCAGAGCTCAAATCTCGACCATTGGATTTCCATCCAACGGTCGAGAATGGATGCACAGAATTGGAAAGCGCAAAAATCTGCACGCGTAGCATAGTGGAGAGAATGCCTAACAACCCACGCAAGATGCAGGTTCAAAGTGCAATTAGGAGTCAGGCGCTTGCGGATTAAATTCCACCACTGGATCTTCATCGAACGAATCGAGGGAGAATGTGTGGCACAACGGATGCGCAGACGAAGCGACCGTGCGTGATGACGAGCGCTTTAGGATTTAAAGGTGAGATCGAGCATGTGTTTAAGCCGTCCGATTGTAAGATCAGACAGCTGATGATTCGGCGCTCAGAAGAGGTGAGCGGCGAAGGAGAAGAGACGAAGGCGCGCGTGCGCGGGTGAGCTGCAGTCGTGCGATCTTCATCTGAGGGCTCTCGGCTGCCACGTGGCAACACCAGATTCAATCGGGGATAAAAGTAGGATTTAGAAGGCTTAATCAGGGCCGTTGATCTCCCGAACAATGGATTCCAAGGCATTTGCACGGATTTAAAAGTCAAATACCTTCTTTACCCCCCACCAAAGCTATAAAAAGAAGCCAAAGGGCCCCCCTTTGGAGGCACTTCTCATAATTCCCTTCTTCTTCCTCCTTCTTCTACCTCTCTCTTCTTCTTCCCGTCTTCTCTACCTTCGTCTTTGCACTTTCGTCTGAAGCATTTGTTGGGCCACCCTGACGGATTGTTGCTGCTCTTCTCAACCTCTCCGGAAGGCCACCACGAACTACTCGTGGTGCCCTCATTCTGTTAGATTATTAGTAGTTTACTTTCATGTTTTCATTCTATTACATATATATATATATATTAGATTCAATCTCTTTGCAAGGTGAATGTTATTGATTGTTTCTACAATTTAGTAATTAAATTTAGAACAAGTGCATGAAATCAAAAGCATTTTTCTGCCTCCCTGTGATCGACCGGGACTCCCAATTCCGTTAATTTTATTTGTCGAGACGTATTTCGCGCTATACTACAATGTATTCATCTTTTACGCGATCTACTCTCTGAACATCCACCTTCCCCAGCTTCGTCCACACCTCGCCATACCTGTGAGGGGCTTCCTCTCCCTTCAGTCGTTGCTGTTCTCCCTCCCGGAGCAACCATTGTCTCCAGCACCGGCTAATCATAGCCGGTGCCATCTCCACATCTCCATCAACAACCACTCCAGTTTGACTCCGCATCTCCCCCTGACCCGATTCACACACCCAACACCTGCTTCAGTGCGCCCTCACGCCCGTGCCACTATCGTCTTCCACGTCTCCGGTGTACCTTCAGCAACCTCGCGAAACCGCCTCATCGCACCAAACAGCTCCCCACCATTCGCAAAAGCTCTGCCGTGTCCTTACGACCAAAACCCCTCAAGTAATTGAGGGGATTGGCCTCTCACATGCTCCACTGGACACTTCTCCATTCACCCCTTCTACCTCTGTCTGGCCACCACACACCATAATTCACCGCAAAACTGCCACTACCACCTTCGCCATCATCCTGCGAAGCCTTTAAGCTTTTTAACCGAGGCTTCTAGCCCGTATTTGTGCTCACAGGTATCTTCACTGGAGACATCAATGCAACCACCATGGCTGACTTCTTCCACCTTCACCTGTGTAACGACCCGATTCCTGAGTCCCTACGAGACACGAGAACCGGACCGACTCGACTAATCCCAAGACCTAGTCGTCCAACGAGGAAGTAACCAAAAAAGCAGTAAAATAAACCACATTCAGCATGAATATAACTAACAGTAAGAAAATACAGCAGTAAGAAAAAAAATCACTACAGTATATACCACCACAACAGTAGAACAACATTCATAACATAATATGAACTGCAGGTAAAGAAAAGTACAGCGGAAACAAGAACTACTCACTATAGTGGAACAAAAAGAGGTACAAGAGAACAGTGGTAACTCTACTGGACCCTACTCGGCCCAGCATCCTCTGCAGCCGCTGACCCTGGCTGCTCAACACCTGGTCCTGAAAGGTAACGAGTGTAACACGTCAGCAAAACGCTGAGTAGAGTGGCAACTAAAACTAGAGAAACAGTAGAGTGTATAGTAGCTGTTATGTTCTGTTACTTTCTTTATTTACATCTTTCAATTGTCTCATGATTTCATTTATTTCTCAGATCCTTTACTTGATCTCGAATGTTCCTCGTGGGAACGATCTTGATTGCAGTCTTTTCCAAAAAGTAGAAGTAGCACGTGGTGCTCTCCTGGCCGGGAGAGTCCCCCGTGGTGATCCTACTCTCAGTCAACCACCCCAAGGTCACGGACAGACGTAACGGTGACTACAGCACGCGCGATAAACGCATAGGTAGCTAACCCACACTGGCATGCGGTCAGTCGTTTCCGTTAACGGGTGCGCCCAAAGCACAGCACGGAACCAGTCCAGGGTAGAGCCCTCTCAGTAACAGGGGTCCAACCCCTCTACAGTAACCAAACAGGGGCCTTGCCCCTCCACAGTCTGCGCACCCTCGCCTGACTACCCTGGTTTGCCCCAGTGGGCCTAACAAGTCGGCGTAGGAGGTTAGCAGAACCCCGGGGCCCGTGGGGTAGCTAGTGCCCTCCCTACACTAGTAGCTCTCCTCGGTACTATGTACACGAGGGCAAGCAAGTCGGTATAAAGCGGCCAGTCCTAACCCCGAGTCCCTGGGGCGGTTGGCCCCGCTCTGCACTAAACAGGTACAGGTACTTCCCTTGGTACTACGTGCCCAAGAGACAGCACACAACTACGTCTTTCTTTCTCAGTTCCATTCCTTTCTCTTTCCAGGAGTTCCACTCCTAATTCCCCGTAGGGTTCCAGCTCTTTTAACTCAGAACATCTAGGTTTCACTTTTCCTTTTCACGTTCTTACAATCCATGTTCTCAATCACGTTTATTTATTCATAACAGGCAGCTGTTAATTCAAATTACAGGCAGCTTTTTGTTCCTTTCCATTTTCCCAAGACTACAGTATTCATATATTCCACTATTTTTCTCGTCCTAGGATTCATGCCATATCCTAGGATCTATCATACAATCTAGTTTTCCAGCCCTAGGATTCATGCAACACGTAGGATCTATCATTTGATCTATTTCTCATTCCTAGGATTCATGCAATGTCCTAGGTTCTATTTATGGTTCCATAATTTAACAGATTATATTAATAACTTAAAAGCCACTCTACTAGGTACAACGGGAGTACTGGGGGCGTGGTCGGGAATCCCGCGTGCCTCCGCAACCCCCGAGACTGCAACGGAACGGGGTCCTATCACAAGGATCAAACACAAGGAGTTTCTCAAAACAGTATATAGCTACTATAGACGGGTAGAGGATTTAATTCCGAAAAGAACGCAACTCGAAACGCGGAAAATGGAACCCGAACGGGCCCTAAACGGGTCGAAAACGATGAAATAGTGTAAAATCAGATGTCTGGAACTTCTTCCTGACGTCTTAAAAAGTGGATCAGGGATTACCTTGCTCTGCGTGGGCTCTCAGACGTCCAGAAGCCTGCGGGGGCGTCTGGCCTAGTTCCCAGACGTCCGATGGTCACCCCGGACGTCTGGATGTCGCTCCCGTCGTCTGGTGCTACAGCCAGACGTCTGATTCGCGTTGGATGGCGAATCACCGAACCTGCGCGTACCCATCTCTCTCTCAGTACGGTCAGTCGAAGAAAAGGAAGAAGACGGAAATAACTCACCTTTCAGACGTCGTGCCTGTCGTCTGGCTAGAAGCCCAGACGTCTGATTCTGGAAAAGTTTCCAGAACCAGGGCGCGACTCGCCCTTCGCTTGAGACGCTCGGCCGCGCCGCGTCTCGTCCGCCTGCTGCTCGAGCTGCAGCAGTCCCCCCACGTTGCTCCACGCCCACTGCGCCCCCCTCGCCGGCCGGCCCTAGCAGCCCCGGCGAGCTCGCCCTCACGGCCGAGCGCCTCTTCCACGCGCAGCACCTCCTCCCACGCTCACCGCGGCTGTCGCTGCCGCCGCTCACTCGCGCTCGCTCTCACGCACTAGCTGGAAGGAGAAGAGGAAGGGGGCGGAGGTGACGGGAGTGAGGGAGAGGGCGTGGCCTTTTAAGGCCATGCGAGGAGGAGAGAGAGAGCGCGACAGAGGGCGCAGGAGGGAGAGGGGAAAAGCATCCGTAGGTCTGCGCGCGCAGACGCAACCACGGGTGCCGCCGAAACCGAATCCCAGACGTCTGGAAGTCCTTCCAGACGTCTGGTCCGACATCTGGAAGGGGTTCCAGACGTCTGGGCCACCTCCCAGACGTCTTAACAGACGTTTGAAGCCGCGCGTTCGTAACAACCTGGTTGCCAAACCCTCTGCATCCAGCATCAGGAGACATGGTTTCACCTCACGACGCTATCCATGTCTCTTGTTGGCTTCCCAGGAGTAGCAGCATCTGCAATCGAAGAGCTTCACCTTTGCTGAAGATGCACGAAGGAGCCGTGAGAAGATAGTCCCACATCGTAGGAATACAGGCCAAATATAGTGCATAAGTGGAATTCCTCCTATAGCCTCGTTGCCTTAGACACTTGGGGGTGAGGTCCCCTTCACTTTACCTTGCACTCCTCGGTCACCATGCATGCCCGGTGACCCTGGTCATATTCGATTACCCGAATCCGAGTACTCGTACATGGATCCGATAATATGCTGGGTTTGAGAGAGAAAAGAGTTCTGAGAGAGAGGGGGGAGGGTTTTGCTGTGTAACCCTTTGCCTCACCCTTGTGCTAAAGGAAGAGAGAGGCAACACTTAGCCTCTAAAGAGAATTTTGTGCTCTGTGCTTGAGAAAGCATTGAAGGCCTTGAGAAGGAAGGAACCCTTGAGAAGAAGAAGAAAGAAGAGAAGGCTCTCTCTTTGAAGAGCCTTGTGCTTGTGACACTTTAGTCGTCTGATGCTATACTCCTGTCATCTAATCTGATTACTCTAAGAACTATTGAATGATTTAAGTACTATAGTTAACATTGAATTCATTTTGTAGATTACTGTTGAATAATTTGAGTAATTGAATGCATGCTTAATTAAAGAGAATAAGTGGTAATTCAAATCACCATTGTTTTTATTCTCTTTCCTTTTTGATTCCATGATCTTTTGAGCTTCTTTGAATAACAATTTGATCATGTTATTCATTGCATATTTATTATTATTTTGCTTATTGATTATGAATGAAGATTAATGTGTGAATTCCATATTTGCTCCCTGCGAACGACCTCGGACTCCTTTTAGATTCTGAGTTTATAAATTTAAATGTTTGTTGTAAGATTTTGTCGATTATACTACAACGCATATATTTAACACTTTACGAAAACCTTAGCAACACCCATCCTAGTTGGCTTCCCTTCACTTCGGATGTGCCCTACTACCACTTTCCCATGTAAGTTTTTGACATTGTCTGCAGTAGAACAAGTACGTTCTGTTACATCATGCAGGTGTGCAGCAGCTAAAGTAACCTGGTCCTTTTAACATTACATTGCTGCCAACGGTAGGTGACCCAACATTCCATCTGATTGCTTGCGTCTGCAGATGTCAAATTTGCATTTTTCTATTTTTATGAAATGACAGATGTACTCCTTACCTAGTTTCCTCCTGTTATGTGTTGGGTAGTAAACTTCCTTGAATATGTTTGATGCTTTCACTTTCTTCATACATTCTCTTTGACTTGTATTGACATTGATCTCTTCAAACCTTCATCGCTCCTATTGCTGCCGATAGTAGGTTAATCTACGAATGCAGATCTCTTGCATCTTAAAGCGACATTGCTATCAATGACAGATTAACATGCATTTCATCTCTTGTATCATAACACTATGATGTTCTTAAGAACGCTGCCAGCAGCAATACGAATTTTAAAATGTTGTCAGCATTATGCTTGGTGCCTCTAGCTAAAGTAACATTATGACGACCCAAGTCTCGCTAATCGATGAAACCCGAGTTGCCGTGCATTAATAATCAGCATAACCCAACCACAAGATCGTAGTCACCCAACATGTAATAATAAAATATAGATATAGCTAAACAAACTAATCATATTGCATTAATTAAAAGAATAGAAACTTAGTACTGACCATAGGGTTTACTGTAGAATATAAGTATATAAGTCAAAGAGATGCACAACGATAATCACCTTATGAGTTGCCAAATACATCTGAGTACGGAACCTAAGAAACACGTTAGTGAAAACTGAGTAGAGTAGAAACAACAATAATAGAGCACAACAGTAATAGAGAGCAAGAGAAAATAGGTACTATAGCTTTAACTAATCAATTTATTAGACGTCTCATTATCTAGTTCTGTTTTGTATATTAGAAGCCCAAGTTATTATAGTCCATAATTTGTTAATCGACATCAAAGGGAATGAGACAATCTCGTGTAACTTCCTGTGGCGCAAGACTGATATAAGTCACCCTACTGGCCAAGAAGATGGCTTATACCCATCAAGCCACCACTCTCCGTCACCTTGGAGTCATTGCGGAAAGGGGTGGTGGCTACGTTGTGTAGCATGAACACGTATAAGCGCTATGTATGCTGAACCATAAATAGCTAATGACCAACCTACCACCCGAGAAAGAAACTACTCTCAAACCTCGAGCCATGCATCCCACTATCTCAGTTGGTCGCTAAGCTTAACCAAAGAGTCGTAGAGAGGTCGGCAACTCCCTAAACCAGTCTAAAATCTGTCTAACAGACCAAAGCTATAGCCAAATCCGACGAGTAGTGGGCTAAAATCAGTTATCCAATTTATTTCCGACCAATTCGTCATCATGAATTTAACAACTTATATCCACATAACTGAGTTCGACAATGTCTTTTAATCAATCTACAAGTCTCATCATTTAAAACCATTGATTGAAAGTTATGAAAGGACTTAGATCTCATTACTTTAAAATTAACTGTTAATCAACTTAGTTTCTAATTTTTTATCGTGGTCCAATTAAATTATTATTTAACAATCACGACGATGTCAGTTTTATGAAAAATAAAGTTCATTTCGTACAAATGATGGTAAGATCACATCCTATATACTAAATGGTTCATAATTCGTTTAATTCATGAAAATTATCTAATAAATTTCAGTTAATCCCTTTGGATCTAGCAGTTAATTATATCAAATTGATTATGCACATTTTAAGTCATCAATCTGATTCATAGCATTAATATTTAATGTTTAAGTACCCAATATAGCAAGAAACACGAAGACAAGTTTTGATCCTAGTAGGAGATAAGTGCACACACTAAACGATGTAATTATGCAAAGAAAACTGTAATATAGACAAATCACATGGGGTAAGAGACTACTCTACCTAACATTGTCAGAGGGTCACAACGACTTCGCGAGAACAAAGTGAAGAGGCATTACCTACATGCCCTTGATCTACACCTCAGAATTCAGGTTGGAATCCATCCAATCTAATCGTACGGATGTGTTCGGCACATTCAAGAATCCCAAGATAGAGTTTTAGATCGTCAAAATCCGATGTTGGATGCTCTCGATCTGCGTAAAATAAGATCGAGCATTAGATTTTAAGCAAAGCACTAATCCTCTTCGCAAAGACCTATAAGCAATATTTAAAAACGTTTATTTCTAATTTACAATGTTTCTACCTCTTAAACTAATCCCTCTTCTTCCCCTCCGCTTCCCCTTCCTCCGTACTTTCATGCGGATACTGTTCACGTGCACGTAACGCATGCACGACCTTCGTCCTTCGGCCATGGTCGGCCACGTCGATCGCTGCCGACCACCTCTGCTACTCTGGCGGTCTCGCGCCGATGTGCCTCCGACCCTTCTACGTCCACCATCACTCGCCATCGATCTTCCTCTCCTCTCCTACTCCTTCACGAACCCATACGGGTACTCATGACTTGCAGCCACGGCGATCACCGATCGACACACTGCCTGGCTCGCCTCTGGCCACAGTCACTCTCGTCGGAGTTCGTCGTACCTCCGGCGACTGCCCCGCCGGTTGAATCTCCACCTTCTTCGTTAGCCTCCTCCTCTTCACGCCTTCACTCTTCTTCCTCACGCTTACACCCATGGCCATGGTTGGACACGACCAACTGCCACCAACCACACCGACCACCGTCGACCGTCGTCAGCCTCCACCTCCATCCGCCGGCGACCAACGACGCCACCTCCCTCTCCTCTGCCCTTCTCTCCTTCCATCTTCAAACTCGCCTCCATGGGTGTAGTTGCACCCATGTACATGGCGTCACCACCTCTACGGCCACGCCGAAGCTCCCCGCGCCGGTGCACAACGCTGCCACCGATTGTTCTTCTCCTCCCTCTTCTCCTCTTCCAATTAACCACCCTTTTCTCCCCCCTGTCTTCTCCCGTCCTCGTCTCTCTTTCTGTCTCGTTCTCTTTCTCTTGCGTGCAACTTGGATGTGGCGGCTCCAGAGATTAGGTTTTAGGTTTAGTTTCGGTGGAAGGGTATAAATAGATAAAAGGGAGAGAGAAAAATATAGGATTTAGAGAATAGGAAAGAGAAGAGATAATGTTTAATCAACTCATTCTCGTGACACGTGCTCATCCTGTTTCCATAACAAAGGCTCATTGATTTTTTTGTAAAAGTGAGAAAGCTTGTGACCGAAGGAAACCAATGGTACCGAAAATGACATCGTCTCCGCAAAAGTTGTAGGGAGTCAACTAAAGTTGATCACTTTGACCAAAAATATGATGTTTTTTTTTTCGAAGTACACAAACCTGATTCGCACCTGACAAGCACCAACGGGTTTGACTCGACGTGTTTAGTTATGAAATAATCTTGGAAAGTCAATTTGAGTCTTTACAAACATGGTCCTTTTAACACTACATTTTACTGCTAACGGCAGGTGAACTTACATTTCTAACTGCAGATGTGCAACAGGTCCTCTTAATGCTGCCAATCTGGCAGATACTAACTTACTGTTGGTATCAATAAAATCTTCCTAGTGGTAGTGCTGTTGGCACAAGTCATCTTAAGGTACATCTCATATCTTCTTGAAGTGAGGAACAAAACACCTTCTTTAGAGTGTTTAAAAATGGAAGATTGTACTTGAAATATGTGAACTTACATTAACACAATTCCTTTGGGATCATAAATTGTAAAATAAAACACAGGTGCCAACAACAGATAAGTGAATGAATTTCATTACAATCCAAACAGATACATTAGCTCATGACCATCTATGATCATTCCTTCAACTGTCAAGTTTCGTATATTTAATTTATACGTTAGTGGAAATTGATCGTAAAATACTTCATTTAGTTAACAGTCTCAAGAAGTCTTATGAATTTCTTAACAATGTTGTCATTGTTAAATAATACAATAAACTTATATAGATAAAGAATGTTAGCAGCACTACTATGAAGTTATTAACGTTGCTGCTACTAGCACTATGAATATGTTAACAAAGCTACCACCAGCACTAGAATACTTCATTCAGTTAACGGTTTCAAGAAATTCTATGAATTTCTTAACAATGTTGTCATTGTTAGAGAATACAATAATCTCAAGCATGTAAAGAATGCTGGCAGCCCCATTATTAAGTTCTTAACATTCCTGCCAGAAGCATTACGAATTTGTCAATAATGTTGCCTACAACACTAAGATACTTCTTTCAATTAACAGCCACAAGAAGTCTTGTTAATTTCTTAACAATATTGTCATTTCGAGAGAGTATAACAACCTTATGCAAATAAAGAATGCTGGTAACAACAATATGAAGTTCTTAGCATTGTTGCTTGTAGCACTACGAACTTGTTAACAATGCTTCCAGCAATACTACGAATTTCATAATGTTCCCAACATTATGGTGGTGCATCTGGCAGATATATTTCTTACCACAACAATAATATTTAGCATACTACTATGAATGATGCCTAGAACATTTTAGATAATGGCTTAAGCATTTTCGAATGCTGTTAACAACAGTATAAATGGTCTATGAAGAATCATCTATATACACTCTACTATGACTATCCAAGATGCTTACTTTAATATACAAATTTTACACCAATTATGCCTACGGCAGATTGAAGAGGTGAATATCATTATACTTATAGCATCTTCAATCACTTTAATTATCTAGCAGACATATTTCTTGCCACAATAGTACTATTTATCATACTTGTTATGACCCGTGCTGTTTGAGTCTTGTAAGATGTCTGGTCAGACGTCTGGACACCTTCCCAGACGTCTGGAAATCGAAAATTTTGAGTACAAGCTCGCATCTGCATGCGTGTTGCGCCCAGACAGTACCCCTCATTTTTCCTCCTTCTCTCTCTTCCCTCGCCTCCAAGCAAACCCTAACCCCAACCTTATA
The DNA here is from genome assembly GCA_037157565.1 of Thalassia testudinum. Classification (NCBI taxonomy): domain Eukaryota; kingdom Viridiplantae; phylum Streptophyta; class Magnoliopsida; order Alismatales; family Hydrocharitaceae; genus Thalassia; species Thalassia testudinum. The sequence goes on along the minus strand of JAZHRO010000036.1, from coordinate 179,270,238 downwards.
TAACCCCCTCCTCCTCTCTCATTCCCCTCACTTCTCAACCACCGGCCACCTTCCTTCTTCTTCCCTCCAGCGAGAGAGCCAGCGCGAGTGAGAGCAGCGTCGAGGAGGAGCGACGTGAGGAGAGGAGGAGGAGAGCAAACTCGCAAGCTCGCATGGGATCTCGCCGGTGAGCGCACTGCCGGAGCAGCGCGTGCACGAGGAGTGCATCGGGGAGGTCCTCCCCGACACTGCTGTAGTCGGAGATGCAGGCGAGAGGGAGCGGCATGGCCACGCGCGGGGCGGAAGAGCGGAAGCATGTTCTAGTTCTGGGTGTTTCCCAGAATCAAACATCTGGAGTGACGTCCAGACGACGGTTCGAAGGTCTAGAGGTGGTTCCAGACGTCTGAGGAGAGGTTTTCGCGAAGGTACGTCTTCTTTGCGGATACGGCCATGCAGGCCGCTCCCCTGATACCTTGTTGCATGCCCTTTTGAGAAGATTGCGTGGTTTTGTGCAGGATTCGCTTCGGGAAGGTGCGGGACACACCCTCCCACGTATTTCAGACGTCTAGGCGAAGTACCAAACAATGGGAAGTGTTTCCAGACGTCCGGAGAGGTGGTCGGACGTCTGGAGCTAGGTCCAGACAGTCCAGAAGAGTTCTTGGACATCTGAGGATTAGCGCAGAGACTTAGGTATGCTACTAGGCACTTTTAAGATGTCTGATTTGAGACATAAACCCTATTCTTGACCCGTTTAGGGTCCATTTGAGTTCTATTTTACGCAAATAAGATACCGATGTGTTCCTTGTGAGTTCCTCTACTTGTTATAAGGGTTTCCATATTGTTCTGATAGTTTTCTTGTGATTGTTCCTTGTGATAGGAATTCGTTCCGTTGAGGGTTCGGGGCTTACTGAGGCACGTGAGCCTGCCATTCAAGCCCCCAATACTCCTAGGTTTACTGGTAGAGTGGCTTCCCCTAATTTAAATACAAACTTGAATGCATGTGTGGAATAAATGATTAGAACCTAGGGTATGGCATGAATCCTAGGACTAGAAATACTGGAATGCCTGTATTGAATGAATGGATTGCAGTCTTGAATGAGTAGATAGAATGATAACAATTACCTGTAAATGAATAACAGCTGCCTATGAAATATATGGTACTTGTGCTAGCTAACTATTGTACACGTGAAATGACATAGTATGAGCTGCATGTATATAATTTGGGAATGGTAATATGAATGTTAGAAATATGAGCTATCTGTGTATAACCTGAGTATGGAAATGTGAATCATAGAATTTCAAGTTGCATGTGTATAACCTGAGAATGAGAATAGAAATGATGAAACTTGGTATGGAATGGCATGAGGAATATAAGCATAAACCCTACAGGGAATTAGGAGTAGAGCTCCTGGAATTAAATGGAATGGATCCGGAAATGAGAGTGGGGAAGTGAGCTGGCCCTTGAGTATGGAGTACCAAGGAGAGCGACTATCCCCCTGTTTAGTGCAGAGTAGAGCTAGCCGCCCTTGGGTTGGGACTCGGGGTTAGGATTGGCCACTCTGTACCGACTTCTTGGTCCTCGCGTACATAGTACCGGGGAGAGCTACTAGTGTAGGGAGAGAGCTAGCCACCCCACGGGGCCCGGGGTTCAGCTAGCTGCCCTACACCAACTTGTTAGGCCCACTGGGCAAACCAGGGTAGTCAGGCGAGGGTGCGCGGACTGTGGAGGGGCGAGACCGCTGTTTGGTTACTGAGAGGGGCTAGACCCCTATTACTGAGAGGGCTAGGCCCTATACTGTTTCGTGCTGTACTTTGGGCGCACCCGTTAGAGGAAACGACTGACCGCGTGCCAGTGCGGGGTAGCTACCCGTACGCTTATCGTGCGTGCTGTAGTCACCGTTACGTCTGTCCGTGACCTTGGGGTGGTTGACTGGGTGTAGGATCACCACGGGAGACTCTCCCAGCCAGGAGAGCCCCACATGTGCCTTCTACTCTTCGGAAAAGACTGCAATCATGATTGTTCCCATGAGGAACATTCGAGATCAAGAAAGAGACCTGATAAATAAACCAACAGGTGAAAAAAAATAATTTGTGAAATAATGTAATTGGAAAACAACAGCTACCTGTCCACTTTTACTGCTTTAGTTAGTTGGTTGCCACTCTACTCAGCATTTACTGATTTCGTGTACTCATAACCTTTTTCAGGTCCAGGTGTTGAGCAGCCCGAGCCTACGGCTGTGGAGGGTGCTGGGCCTAGTAGAGTCCAGTAGTTGTAGCTTCTTGTTGCACTCTTTTGTGGTAGTGAGTAGACTCTTGTACCTTTACGTTTTGTACTCTTATGTTCTATACTTTATATTCTTGTACCTGGTTATTGTTGTATTGTTGTGGTGGTATGTACTGTAGCAGTTTGTACTTCTTTACTGCTGTACCTTTTTACTGTTAGTTGCTTAGCATAATGAATGTGGTTTACTTTCCTACTTTTTGGTTACTTTCTCGTTCGACGATTGGATCTTGGGATCAGTCGAGTCGATCCGGTCTCGTGTCCTGTAGGGATTCGGGAACTGAGTCGTAACAATACTACTATGAATGATGCCTACAACATTTTGGATGATACCTCAAGCATTTTCGAATGTTGCCTATAACAGTACAAATGGTCCAAGAAATAGTATCTACATACTCTACTATGACTATCAAAGATGCTAATTGTAATATACAAATTTTACAACAATTATACCTACAATAGACTGAAGGGATCAATATCATTGTGCTTAGAGCATCTTCAATCACTTTAATTTTATTGCTAACAGCAGCAACAAGTGACATTAAGGAATCAATGGTTACTACACCTTTGCCTACAGTAGAGTGAAGCCAGTAATATCATTGTAGTTACAGTTGTTAAATTTAAATCAGTTAAAATCTCGGTTACAATATATACAACATCGACCTTATGATACACTACATGTATGGTGCAAACAATGAGTAAGTGAATGAATTTTGTTACAATTCAAATAGATACATTAGCTTATTGAACATACTAGATGTATCCAGCACCTACTATGGTAAACAGGCCTACTACTTTATAAAAGGATCATACTCCATAAGTTATATTAACTAATAATTGTGAAATGTAACAAAAAACTCAAGCACATGTTAACAAGCTGCTAATGTCAGTAAGGGCACTCGCAAAAAAAACTCGACACATTCACATATATGACAAAAAATTTGGTCAAGGTCACCGTCCAAGTCGCTGCTGAGGTCAACCTCGTCATCGAGGTCGCTATCGAGGTTGAGTTTGCTGCCAAGGTCACCGTTGAGATTGCTGTCGAGGTTGATGTCACTGTTGAGATCGATGTCGAGGTCACCTCCAAGGTTGAGGTTAAGGTCGAGGTCGAGGTCGAGCTCACCACTGCCATGGTTGAGGTCATCGCCACGGTCATTGTTGACATCGAGGTCGTCATCAAGGTTGAGGTCATCGTCGAGCTCGCTATTGAGGTCGAGGTCTTCAGGCTAGAGCTTGAGGTTGAGGTTGTCAGGCTGGAGCTCGAGGTTGAGGTCGCCGCCAAGGTCGACCTAGCTGCCGAGTGATGGGCCTTGAGCCATCAAAGAATTTATAAGCGTAGGAAACATCACACAGCCATAAGCCATCTGTCGAGGGGAGGTCATGATCGAGCCCCTTACGTGAAGGGAGGACTTGACTTGACAAATTTAGTGCAATCTCAAAGGAGGCACAAGAAGAGGTGTACGTTTGGTGGGAGGATAATGCTCCCAACTATGCATTAGAACTTACAGAATTATAAGATTTCTCTCCCTCTGGGGGCCTCTCCTCACTAGTTATAAGACGGAAAGATTCCTACCCTAGAACTCTTTGGTACATTTGTCAGACTGCACGTCTGCTGTCAGATTGTAAGTAGTAACTTCCGTCCTGTCGTGATTCTGGGCATGGTTGCGTCGAATCCTCTAGTAGTTTAGACGGCTCTAGGACCGGGCTTTGCTATTCGTAGGCAGGTCAGGTAGTACCGGGCCCACCTATTTTACCCTGTAATCGGATAGCTGGATCCTTTACTGGGTTATGCACGGAGTTTTGGATCCGAGTGCGATTTTTGCCTCTCATCACCTAAGTTGCTGTCAATGTCGAGGTCGAGGTTGAAGTCGTCGCCGTGGTTGTTGTCGACGTTGAGGTCCCATCGAGGTTGAGGTCACCGTCGAGCTCGCAACCACCTTCAACTGCTTTGCACCTCCTACAAGCGATACCTGCTGCAAGCAGCGCTCTCCCATCATGGTGGCCAATGGGATGTGCTGGGCAGGAGGGGGTGCTCCTCCTTCTATAGGGAAATATTTGATTGAAATTGTGGGTCCCACCCTTTTGCTGCTGTGTCTACCAATACCTGTGTTGGCTTAGGGGATGGGGGGGAGGGGTGGGGGAGGTGGGGGAATGGGGCTTTACATGTAGGAATGGGTACACTAGTGGATACATAGGAGAATGTATATATCATTACTCTTTAAACAAATATCATATTCTACTTATCCTTGCAATATAACTAACCAGCAACAAACTGCAAGCATCATCCCCCCCCCCCCCCCCCCCCCCCCCCTTCTTCACCACGGAAAAGCCCTAGCTATAGTTGGGGGCCCGATCGGCCACCTGGGGCAAATCGGGCCCCCTTGCCGGAACTCCTCCTCCCTTCGGATCTCTCCATCTTCATCGATCTTAATTGACAGGCACAACCACTTATGACTTGTAGTGGCCGATCGTGGGCATGGCCGCGGTAGGCATACTGGTTGGTGCGCTGCTTTAGTCGACGTGAGTTGTGGTTGGCGTAAGCTTCTCCATCACAGTATGGTCGGCGTGATCGACGGTGTGAGTTGTTGATCTTCGATCAATGACCGTAAGCATCTTCGATCGTCGAATGGCCTATGCAGCGGATCTCCGATCGCGGTGTGGTCGGCGTGAGTTGTGGTGTGTGCGGTGACCGAAGGGAGCACGGTGCGATCTTCGGACGACGTGTGTGGCGGTCATCGGTCGACGTCGAGCAGCGATATTGGGCTGAGATGTGATGGTCGGGAGCTGTTGTTCGATGCGGTTGTCTCGGTTTGCCTTCTGGTCGCGTGTCGCAGCGAGTGCTTGTTCTTGTTTGATGTTGGTGGTTTGATCCTTCTTTTTCTTGTTTGTTTAGGTTGTTTTGTTAGGGACCACGTGTGATCCTGTGCTTATTACGGTCGAGATTCTTAACGCGAATTAGTGATCGATTTATTTGATTTTCTCGTTACCATGATCTTCGAGATTTTTTCTTGTTGACGCTTTTCCATATCTATGAGCATGGGGTCACTTTCCTTCTTGGAGTTCGTCCAATACCCAATCTTAGGGTGCTTCTTTTTCTTTTTCTTTTGTTTTTTATCTGGTTGTTCTTTTGTATTTTGATGTTCTTTCATTTCTACGGGACGTAACCTTCTTCTTTTGAGGGTGTTAGGCTTCTCTTTCTCTCCCTTTCCTTGTAGGGTACATCCTTATGTATCGAATTCTTCCCTTTTTTAATGGAATGTTCGTTCCCGTAAAAAAAAAAGCAACAAACTACGAGCATCAGTGTGAGCTTTAGTGTGAACATCAATGTATGTAACATGGGTTCTTTCACCAGAAAAAAATTCCAAGCTTACATTAATATCTCTCCCTTTATACATCTTAATTTTCCTGCTGTTGCAACCCAGACCGCGTAGGCATCACCTTATCGCCCACCAGGAAGTCGTATTTTTGAAGTACACTCGATCGTACTTATCCTGATAGCAATCTCAATTACAACTCGTTACAAACTCTGAATATCAGCCAACCGTCACATGTGCTGTCATTCAGAAGAAGAAAATTATGGAAGAATTAAGAAGTTGAAATGTAGTCCCATCAAGGAGGAGCAAATATCAGAATAAACTTCTAGGCTTCTTGCAGCCAAGCCTCATCAGCGGCAAACAAAGCAATGAATATTATATGATGTAACTGTAGAGGGTTGGAGACTCCCTCTGTAATTGGACATCTAAAAAATCTCGTCAGGGCTACTTCTCTCACTCTATTCTTCGTATCTGAAACTCATCTGGAAGAGGGTAGTATGGCGGCTGTTGTAAATAGAATAAAAAATTTTGCCAAGTTCAATGTTGCAGTTCAGGGTAAATCAGGTGGTGTATGTCTTATGTGTAGAAATGATTGTGATGTTACTCTACTTCATTCTGAACACCACTGTTTGCTAGTAAGAGTTAAGGACAGGTATGAAAGCTGGTACCTTTTTTGTGTTTATGGCACACCTACGAAGGGGAGAAGGAAAAGATTTTGGGTCAAAATGACAAACATGCTAATGAATTATGTTGACAACTTAGTGTGTATTGCTGATTTTAATTCAATTTTAGAAGCTAAAGATAAGAAGGGGAGATAGCAAATACCTAGAAGGGAGTATAGATATCTGAGAAATTTTGTTGATGGTCTGGGCTTATGGATTTGGGATTTGCACGTCATGCATACACTTGGTCTAACAGAAGGAAGGCAGCCTCTCTGTTAAAGGAACGGTTGGATCGCATATTTGTATCAGGAAATTGGAGGCAACAACACACTTCGGCGGGGGTTCTACATCTTCCTCCAATGGCAAGTGACCACTCTTCTATATTGCTTAGAACTGTCAGGAAGGCTGCATATAGAAATACAATTTGGAGATTGGAAGCATCATGGTACCATAATAGTACATTTTGCAATGCTGTGGCGATTCTTGGGCTAAAAATGAGGCACTTCAACATCCTATATGGGAGAAAACAAAAGGCTTATCAGCGGATCTGAAGAAATGGAGCAAGAAGGATGGAGTTAATTGGAAGATGAAGAAATTGGAATTAGAAAATGCTATGGCTCACCTGCAGTTTTCGCCGAATTCTAACCAGAATTACAGTAAAGAAAATCTTATAAGGGGGCAGTACGAGGACGTACTAAAGCAGGAAGAATTCTATTGGTTCTAAAGGTTTAGACATGACTGGATCCAAAGTGGGGACCGCAATACAAAGTACTATCAACTACATGCTATGAATAAGTGGAAAAAAAATGCTATCTAGCTAATGGCTTAGATTGCCTTCAGGGGAAGAAACATGAGATCAAAAAAAATACTTGATTTCTTCTATAGATTCTATAAATCTCTGTTTACTTCATAAAATGAGAGGTCAGAGGTTCCATTGATTTTTGAGGAACAAGATAGGCTTACGCTTTAAGAATATGATTGTTGTGCATCAATTCCTTCTGATGAAGAAATTAAAAAGGTGCTATTTCATATGGATGCATAAAAAAGCCCCGGACTTGATGGCTTGCCTACATTGTTTTTTCAGAAATCTTGGGAGATAATTGTAACGTCCCAAAATTTGGACTCCGAGTTATTTCAAAGTGATTTGGGTCAATTCGAACCTGGAAACCCTGGTGTTGGTGTCAGCACCTTCTTAAATTATCAAAAAATGTGTATTTCGAGTTAACCCTTAGTCAAACATTACCAAAAGGCTACCATATGTGCTACCATTGTATTCCTCTCGTCTCAAGCTTTCTAGCGACGCTTGTTTCATGTGATTTCAAGGTGTATAGCTCAAGTTATGACCAAAACAAGTTGAAAAGGATTTAAATGTAAGGTGGACCCAACCTTAGGGGTATTTTAGGTATTTCATCCTATTAATCCTAATCCCAACAACCCTTGGGCTTATAAAAGGACCCCCTTGAGTCCTTGGGTCATCATTAGCCTCTAACCCTCTCAAATTAAGAGAGGAAGAGAGCAGGAAAATCTTGGATTTTCCTTTTAAAAATAATTTATTTTTTTGTTTAAGGGCCTTTTCGCGACCAGGATTCTCATCGCAATTTTCGTGGACGCGGAGGAAGCAGCAAGCATGCGTTGTGCGATCCGACGGTGTGCAGCGGATGCACGTCATGTGTTGCGTGCGTAGCGGCACGCAGTGCAGGAGAGTGTGACGTGCGGCACCAATCGAGCAGGCATGTGCTGGCGATTTGCGGGCGAGTGCAGGCGCGAATGGGGGCGCAACACATGGCGGGTTGGGTGGGTCGATGGTCGGCCGAGTAGGCCGGTCGGTTTGGCTCGATTCAGGGACCCTCACGCTATTTCGATTGGTTCGAGGCCTTCTCGATCTCGGATTTCGACAAATAAGATACCGTTGAAATCGTATCGACGCGTACTACGCGTTGGTATAGTTGATTTTTTATTACATTCTCTTTATGAAAAATTAGAAATGTGACTAAGTGTTCCCAACCTTATTAATTTTGGTCCGTGTGAACTAGATCCCACCCCTTGTGCATGCGTGGATTTTGAAGCGGGCGTGAATACTGCTCCCAGGCCCTGTGCAATGGTTCGGAGTTACCGTGTGAAATGACCCGGTTCCCGAGTCCCTACGAGACACGAGAACCGGACCGACTCAACTAGTCCCAAGACCTAGTCGTCCAACGAGGAAGTAACCAAAAGAGCAGTAAAATAAACCACATTCAGCATGAATATAACTAACAGTAAGAAAATACAACAGTAAGGAAAGAAACTACTACAGTATATACCACCACAACAGTAGAACAACATTCATAATATAATATGAACTGCAGGTAAAGAAAAGTACAGCGGAAACAAGAGCTACTCACTATAACGGAACAAAAAGAGGTACAAGAGAACAGTGGTAACTCTACTGGACCCTACTCGGCCCAACGTCCTCTGCAGCCGCTGACCCTGGCTGCTCAACACCTGGTCTTGAAAGGTAATGAGTGTAACACGTCAGCAAAACGCTGAGTAGAGTGGCAACTAAAACTAAAGAAACAGTAGAGTGTACAGTAGCTGTTATGTTCTGTTACTTTCTTTATTTAAGTCTTTCAATTATCTCATGATTTCATTTATTTCTCAGATCCTTCACTTGATCTCGAATGTTCCTCGTGGGAATGATCTTGATTGTAGTCTTTTCCAAAAAGTAGAAGTAGCACGTGGTACTCTCCTGGCCGGGAGAGTCCCCCGTGGTGATCCTACTCTCAGTCAACCACCCCAAGGTCACGGACAGACGTAACGGTGACTACGGCACGCGCGATAAACGTACAGGTAGCTAACCCGCACTAGCACGCTGTCAGTCATTTCCGTTAACGGGTGCGCCCAAAGCAGAGCACGGAACCAGTCCAGGGCAGAGCCCTCTAGTAACAGGGGTCCAACCCCTCCACAGTAACCAAACAGGGGCCTTGCCACTCCACAGTCCACGCACCCTCACCTGACTACCCTGGTTTGCCCCAGTGGGCCTAACAAGTCGGTGTGGGAGGTTAGCAGAACCCCGGGGCCCATGGGGTAGCTAGTGCCCTCCCTACACTAGTAGCTCTCCTCGGTACTACGTACACGAGGGCCAGCAAGTCGGTACAGAGCGGCCGGTCCGAATCCTGGGTCCCTGGGGTGGCTGGCCCCACTCTGCACTAAACAGGTACAGGTACTTCCCTTGGTACTACGTACCCAAGAGACAGTACACAAAACTACATCTTTCTTTCTCAGTTCCATTCCTTTCCCTTTCCAGGAGTTCCACTCCTACTTCCCCGTAGGGTTCCAGCTCAGAACGTCTAAGTTTCACTTTCCAATTTCACGTTATCACAATCCATGTTCTCAAACACGTTTATTTATTCAACAGGCAGCTATTAAATCAATTACAGGCAGGTATTTGTTCCTTTCCATTTTCCACGACTGTAGTATTCATATATTCCACTAGTTTTCCCGTCCTAGGATTCATGCCGTATCCTAGGATCTATCATACAATCTAGTTTTCCAGCCCTAGGATTCATGCAACACCTAGGATCTATCATTCAAACTCTTTCTCGTTCCTAGGATTCGTGCAATTGTCCTAGGTTCTATTTATGGTTCCATAATTTAACAGATTATACTTAAAAGCCACTCTACCAGGTACAACGGGAGTACTGGGGGCGTGGTCGGGAATCCCGCGTGCCTCCGCAACCCCCGAGACTGCAACGGAATGAGGTCCTATCACAAGGATCAAACACAAGGAGTGTCTCAAAACAGTGTATACCTACTGTAGATGGGTAGAGGATTTAATTCCGAAAAGAACGCAACTCGAAACGCGGAAAACGAAACCCGAACGGGCCCTAAACGGGTCGAAAACGACGAAACTGTGCAAAATCAGACGTCTGGAACTTCTTCCAGACGTCTTAAAAAGTGGATAAGAGAATTACCTTGTTATGCGTGGTTTCTCAGACGTCCAGAAGCCTGCGGGGACGTCTGGCCTAGTTCCCAGACGTCCGATGGTCACCCCGGACGTCTGGAGGTCGCTCCCGCCATCTGGTGATACAACCAGACGTCTGATTCGCGTTGGATGGCGAATCACCGAGCCTGCACGCACCCATCTCTCTCTCTCAGTACGGTCAGTCGAAGGGAAGAAGAGAAAGACGGAAGACTCACCTTTCAGACGTCTGGATGATCTTCCAGACGTCGCCCCCACCGTCTGGCTATCAGCCCAGACGTCTGATTCTGGAAGAGTTTCCAGAATCGGATCGCAACTCACCCTCCGCTCGCGACGCCCGGCCGCGCCGCGCCTTGTGCCCCTGCTGCTCGAGCCACAGCAGTCCCCCCCTGCGTCGCCCCCTACCCCCCGCCGGCCGGCCCTAGCAGCCCCGGCGAGCTCGCCCTCACGGTAGAGCACCTCTCCCACGTGCACCGCGGCCGCTGCTGCCGCTGCACCCTTGCGCTCGCTGGCTGAAGGAGAAGAGGAAGGAGGCGGTGGTGCCGGAAGTGAGGGAGAGGCGTGGCCTTTTAAGGCCGCGCGAGGAGGAGAGAGAGAGAGTGGCAGAGAGAATCTGTAGCCGCAGGAGAGAGGGAAAGAGAATATCCGCAGGCCTGCGCGCTGAGACGCGCAGACGAGACTCGTGCCAAGATAACAGATTTCCAGACGTCTGGAAACGATCCCAGACATCTGATCAGACATCTGGATGTGATCCCAGATGTCTGGTACGACGTCTGGGCCACCTCCCAGACGTCTTAAAAGACGTCTGGGGCACGCGTTTGTAACAATATAACAAACTCAAAGGAAGTTTCGTCCCCGAAACTTGCGCTAACTAGGGTACGGAAAAGACGTCCAAATAACCATAACAAACTCAAAGAGGACCGAAGCCGGTCCGAAAAGATGTACCCGATAAAAGCTCCGAGTACCGCTCCCGCATTGCCGCCTCAGGCTCCCAGGTAGTCTCCTCGTACCGCTGGCTCCTCCACAAAACCTTTACCAGGGGTACTTGCTTTCATCTCAAACTGCGGACGGCTTGGTCTAGAATCTGCACTGGTCGCTCGGGGTAGGTCAGGTCGTCGCCCACCTCGACGCTCTCGTGACTCAGGACGTGACTGGAGTCGGCTACGTACTTCCTGAGGTTGGACACGTGGAACACATCGTGCACACTGGAAAGCTGCGGGGGGAGGGCAAGTCTGTAAGCAACGGGTCCAACCCGCTCCAGGACCTCAAAGGGCCCCACGAATCTCGACGCGAGCTTCCCTCTCACCCCAAACCGCTGTAGGCCCTTCATGGGTGAAACACGAAGAAAGACGTGGTCCCCAACCTCAAACTGCACCTCTCTGCGTCTCCGGTCTGCGTAGCTCTTCTGTCTGCTCCTGACAGTGCGGTCCGCCTATGGATCTGCTCGACTACCTCCTGACTCTGCTGGATCAACCTGGGGCCAACCTCCCACTTGGTCCCCACCTCAACCCAACTCAAGGGTGCCATACACCTCCGTCCGTACAGAGCCTCGTAGGGAGCCATGCCGATGCTCGAGTGATAACTATTGTTGTATGCAAACTCCGCCAGGGGCAGGTGCTCCTCCCAAGAGCTCCTCCAGTCCAGTACACAGGCACGCAAAAGATCCTCAAGTGTTTGTATCGTGCGCTCAGACTGTCCGTCCGTCTCAGGGTGGTAAGCCGTACTAAACCTCAACCGCGTCCCCAGGGCCTGCTGAAACTTAGCCCAAAACTGGGACGTAAAGCGGGTATCCCGGTCAGATACGATCTCCCGCGGAACTCCGTGTAGTCGTACTACATCACGGATATACCTCTCTGCCAACTGTGCCGGTCCCAATTGTGACTCGGATCGGCAAGAAACGCGCTGTCTTCGTCAGTCTATCCACTATTACCCAGACTGCGTCGTGTCTCCGCTGGGTAACAGGTAAGCCCACCACCAAGTCCATGGTGATGCTCTCCCACTTCCACTCTGGCACTGGAAGTGGCTGCAGCGGCCTTGCAGGCCTCTGATGTTCGGCTTTCACCTGCTGGCACACTAAGCACTGCTGCACGAACTCACCCACATCCCGCTTCATCCCCCTCAACCAAAACTCGCGTCTCAAGTCGTGGTACATTTTCGTGTTTCCGGGATGTATGGTGAATCTGGAACCGTGTGCCTCAGTCAGGAGCTCTCTCAACAGCTCCTGGTCTCTAGGAACGCACAACCGTCCCCTCAGGCGCAGCACCTGGTTTGTGAAAGAGAAGTCCCCTGGGTCTCTTGACAGTACTCTGTCGCGCAAGGACTGCAAGTACGGATCGGCCATTTGTCCTGTGATGATGCGGTCTATCAGCTCTGGCCTAGTCTGTCGTGTCACAGTCACTGCCCCACAGTATCGCCGTAACTCTAGCGGTCGCCAACTGCCCACCTCCTCCAAAAGGCTCCAACTCTGTAACTGCAGACAGGCCAAGTGTGCGGGTGCCTTACGGCTCAAGGCGTTAGCCACCACATTGGCCTTCCCCGGGTGGTAGGAGATGCTGCAGTCGTAGTCCTTCAGGAGCTCCAACCAACGTCTCTGTCTCATGTTGAGCTCCTTTTGATAAAAAAAGGTATCTGAGGCTCTTGTGATCTGTAAAAATCTCGAAGGTCTCACCGTACAAGTAGTGCCTCCAGGTCTTCAGCGCGAAGACAACAGCTGCCAACTCTAGGTCGTGGGTAGGGTAGGTATGCTCATGGGGCTTCAGTTGCCGCGAAGCGTAAGCGACAACGTGACCCCTCTGCATGAGCACACCTCCTAACCCCTGCAAGGAGGCGTTCGTGTACACAACGAACCTGCCACTACTGTTAGGGATGGTGAGCACGGGAGCCGAGGTCAACCTCTCCTTCAGCTCCAGAAAACACGCCTCACAGGCGTCTGTCCAAGCGAAGGGCACGTCCTTCCGGGTCAACTGTGTCATAGGACGCGCAATCTGTGAAAAACCTCTGATGAATCGTCTGTAGTAGCCTGCCAGTCCCAGGAAACTGTGAATCTCAGTGACTGAACGTGGTCTCTCCCACCTGAGCACTGCCTCGACCTTGGCTGGGTCCACCGCCAAGCCGTCTCCAGAGATCACATGACCTAGGAAGGTCACCTCCCTCAACCAGAACTCGTAGTTGCTGTATTTAGCGTACAACCGGCGTCGTCTCAAAGTGTCCAGTACCATCAGCAAGTGCTGTCCGTGCTGCGTCCGATCTCTAGAATAGATGAGTACATCATCAATGAAAACCACCACGAATTGGTCCAAGTATGGTCTAAACACCCGGTTCATCAGATCCATGAAAGCAGCGGGGGCATTGGTCAACCCAAACGGCATGACCAAAAAACTCGTAGTGTCTGTACCGGGTGCGGAAAGCTGTCTTGGAGACGTCGATCACCCTGATCCTCAACTGGTGGTATCCAGACCTCAAGTCAATCTTGGAAAACACCGTGGCACCCCGCAACTGGTCAAACAAGTCGTCGATCCTCGGCAGCGGATATCTGTTCTTGATGGTGACCCTATTCAGCTGTCGGTAGTCCACACAAAGGCGTAAGGTCCCATCCTTCTTCTTCACAAACAGTACCGGGGCTCCCAGGGAGATGCACTGGGCCTCACGAAACCCTTCTCCAAAAGGTCCTGCAACTGGGACTTGAGCTCTCGCAGCTCAAGCGGTGCCATCCTGTATGGCACGGTGGAGATGGAGCTGGTCCCTGGTACTAGTGAGATCTCAAACTCGATCTCACGCTCGGGCGGTAGTCCTGGTAACTCGTCTGGAAACACGTCAGGGTACTCTCTAACCACCGGGATGCTCTGGAAGTCTGCCACAAGGCTGGGCTCTGCCACCACACAAGCTAGGAAGCCCTCACACCCCTGGCTCAAAAGTCTCGCCCCCCGAAGTGCCAAAATGCACCTGAAACCTCCGTCCACTAGCTGTCCGTGAAACTCGAAAGAAGGCAACTCCGGAATGGAGAAGACGATCTTCCTCTCAAAACAGTCCACCAAGGCGTGGTAAGCGGACAACCAATCCATCCCCAGAATCACTCCAAAGTCCTCCATCTGGATCATAATCAGGTCAGCTGGCAGGCTATGTCCCCCGACGTTGACCTCGCAATCCGTGTACACCTCCTCAACTACAAACAGCTGACCACTCGGACCTCTGATTACGAACGGATTCTCTAACAGTGTATAATCCTGGTCCAAACTAACTGCGAAACTGGCTGCGACAAACGAGTGCGTAGCGCCGGAATCAAAAAGCGTGTAAACGAGTCTGCCAGAAACTGAAACCATACCTGCTACCACCGATCCTGAAGCTCTGGCATCCCTGTGTGTTAGGGCGTTGATACGCCCCTCAGCTCTTGGTGTGGACGAAGCAGCCACACTCTGCGTCGGACGGGTAGGTGCTGCCCGGTACCCTCCTCGCGACTGATGTCCTCCTCCTCGCGCCTGGGAACCGCGACCTCCTGCGCACCCTCCAGTGCTCTGCGCGGGGAGTATCTGCTGACCTCCTGCCCTAGACGAGCAGTCCCTCCTGATGTGGCCCGGCTGACCACACTGGTAACAGAGGGGAACCCGACTCCTGCCCTCAGTGGGTCCCTGCTGTCGGCTGGGCGGGGGTCCGGTGCTGGCGACTGGCCCCTGTCGAGGGCCCCCAAAGGCCACTGATAGCCCTGCAAAACATGACGGCTCTCCTGCGGACGCCACGTGTCTCCGTTCTCGCTGGCCCTGTGAGAAGTCTGGCTGGAAGGGCCTCTTCCTCCCGCCGTCAGTGTCTCGCGCGGACTGGTTGGTCTCCTCGTAAGTCATAGCTGCCTCTACCACCCTCGAAAACGTAGGCAGCTTCAGGGGTTTGACATACCCCCGGATCGCAGGCTGGAGCCCCTCAGTGAACCTCCAAAGGCGCTCCTCCTCAATGGCTACCGCTGTCGCTGCAAAGCGGGACAGCTCCAAGAAACGCGTGCGGTACGCGCTCACAGTCATCGTCCCTTGGTGGAGAGTGTGGAACTCCCGCCTCCTCTGGTCCTGCCACGTCTGGGGAAAGTACTGCTCGCAGAAGAGGGTGACGAATTGGTCCCATGTCGGCTTGTCCCTCTCCTGTCCTCGGACCGCCCTCCACCACCTGTGTGCCGCACTCTCCAGCTGGTACGTGGCAAAGGCCACGCGGCACTCTACCGGGGGGCGAAGGGTGTCGAAGATCTTCTCCAGCTGCTCAAGCCAGTCCTCTGCCTCGGTCGGGTCCTCATCCCCCTTGAAGGAGGGGGGCTTCAGCTTCCGGAACTGTCCGAAAAGCTCGAAGTGGCACTGCAGGGGAGGTGCTGGTGCACCTCCAGGCGAAGGTGCCTCGTGCACAGAAGTGTCTGAGGAAGGTGGGGGCGGTAGCGGCCCATCCCCTCCCTCGTGTCCAGCGTCGTGTCCGTCGCGTGATCCCACAGAGGATCCTCCCTATCATTACATTGGGGGTTCCGTCGGCTATTATATTGGTCGGGACTTTTTTTCCTCGTACCGATCGCCTTGCCTATCCTCTCCTCCCATCCCTCCTCCTCTGTTGGAGGTTGCGACGGTCTCACTGCTTGGTAAGATAGTTGCTGCCTTGACGACATTATCATCTAACGTGGTGACATCGTTATTGAGTGAACCCTTGTGGTGACTATTACGTCTTTGTAATACTTTCGTTCGCTTAATAAATGTACGTTTAACCTTTTAAAAAAATAAAAAACTTAACAATGGTCGGAATAGAAACATTTTCATTTGACACCGTACGTGTATGATAACGATGGAAAGTGAATATTGAGAAATATACCCTGAAGTGGAATATATTTTCGTCGAAGGACTTTGGATATTCATGGCAATGTGGATTTAAATCGATACCAAAGATCAATTGGATCTCGATCCTCGTCGTACCAATAGCAATTGATACAACTTCGTTTACAATGTAGTC
Organism: Thalassia testudinum; assembly: GCA_037157565.1. NCBI lineage: Eukaryota > Viridiplantae > Streptophyta > Magnoliopsida > Alismatales > Hydrocharitaceae > Thalassia > Thalassia testudinum. Next base: position 179,254,077 of record JAZHRO010000036.1, on the reverse strand, counting down.
GTAGATGTGGAGTTACAAAAGTGGCAAGAGCGAACCTGTCTGATCTCTTCGAAAGCGGTCGAGTAATATTGTAATCCTTGTCGCACAAGATTTTCTCTTCAAGTTGGTTTCTTTGCTTGTTCCGGAAGAACGACCAAGTACTCTTGATTTATGATAAGCTACACTTAATTAAGGAAAATAAAATCTCCAACAATAAACGTGCTCTACTCTCATCTGTATTAATTAGGTATGATATTATATATTACAAACCCTTTTCGGAGGAAAACTAATTATCATTTTTCTGAATTTCATTCCTGGCCACCTTCCAAAGTTTTTGTTATTTTCCCCTGAAAAATCTAAAGATACAGACCAATCACCATTTTCTCTTTATATTCACATCATGTTTTGAAGAATCCTAATTTATAACTAGTAGACGAAGAATATCGATTTAATATTTAACCACGTGCATTCTACGAAATTACCAGATATCTTTAGTGCGTAAATATTCATTTCAACCTTTAAAGAGATCGGTTAGTTTTTTCGTGAAAATCCATTTCCAATTTATAATTTTTGGTTCAATTATCACGATACATATTCTTATAGTTATTTTAATTATTATATATACTATAGATTTACACTATAATAAAAAATTGGTTTTGCGATGACTGGAAATCATCGTCAAAACCCAAGAAATTGTCGTCGAGCTTCGTCACAAAACACATTTCGACAAAGATTTTCTTTTGTTTTTTTTTTTTTTATTACCATTGTCGCCAATTAGCTACCTCGACCATCAAAAATTATGCCCAAGGATCAAAATTACCTTTATACACTTGGTAATGGTTATTTTTAAGTCTCCCCTATATTTATTTGGTGACTACGATTTAAATCACCAGAGAAGGTTTCAAAAGCCCTAAAATATAATACTTTGCTTATTTGGCAAGGATGTATTAACTATGGTAAAATTAAATATGCAACGGTTATAACTTATGTGGTCTTAAAAGGATGTTAAATTTAAACAATAATGATTATAAATATAACGATGATTATAAAATCATTGACAAGTTTAGTTCAACGACGATTTTACATGAGTTGTATCTAAATTTGTATGTATATATTTTAAAATTTAATTTTAAAATTTTATAAATAAACTGCAACACATATATAAAAATCATGCATACATTAAAAAAAATCATTTCATAGTACATTAAAATAATTGCGAATACAAGTAAATCACAATACATTTAATACATAACAAATAAATATTGAAACGTAACATTAATATATCAAAGAAGACTATAAATCATATAACAAAAATATAAACATTATGTTGGGCACCTACGTCATCAACCTTAGGTCTACCAAAGTCGTCGTTGTCTAATTGCGGAGCGAAGTGGAAAGAGGTATGATTTGATCGGCTTCCTCACAAGAAAGCGATCAACTCGTAGAACTGCAGATTTTGCTGCTGAATTTGGTTACCCTTATACATGTATGTGCCGTCACGGGGGATGGGGTTGTGCGTGTGTGTGTGCGTGTGGACGTTATAATGAATTTGAGGCTTGAATATCATTTTGAACAATTTAGGACATCTTATAAAAAGTTAACCATGTCGATAGAAAATCTGCTACATAGATGATTGTATGTCACCATGAATAAAAAGATTATGACACTCTATTTATTTATTTTTTCTCTTGCAACAAACGTCAGATAGAGTGACTTCGGTTATACTTTTGTATTGAACTCCCAAATTTAAAGTACAGGAAAAGTCTCCACAGTGAAGTACACGAATGAGATACAAAAGAAAGTAAATATACACTTCAAAACTGTAAATTCATTGTGAGTTGCTACAAACAGAAAGGCTTTTGTAATTCTTTAATAGAGAGGATCTTAATCCTTCATAAATCTCACATCAACCACGGTATAAATCATACAATTTGCATTCAATCTTCAAATCTCCTTTTATCACAAGAAATCAAGAACCAGCAGCCATGAAACAACCAGATCTATCCAAACCCAATCTAAAAGTTAAAAAACAAGCAAACCAACAAGACCACTCTATCTTAAAGGAAAAGAAATACCAGAATATTATTGTAGAATGTTTTTTTTTTTTTACCAAAGAAAAGATCACCGTCAATTGCGGTAGTCATCCATGTTTATTTATTTATAATGAGCTAGCTAATTACAAAGTTTGCTATAATTTAACAATGTCATCTCCTTACAAACTTTTTCATCTACACCTTACTACCATTAAATAAGGAGTTAGAAGTCGCTTTCCACACCACTCACATGATAGCAATAATAAACACATGCGACTTGAAATTGGAGGAGAAATTGCACCACAAGGTGTCCCACGTTGAGATGGAACGTCTACAGAATCTTCGCCAAACTTTATTTGTAAACAGACAACTACTAAAGAGGTGTTTGGTGCCGTCTTCATCATAACCACACAGAGGGCAGGAGATGGCATCTACACTTAGAAATCTTCTTCTCAGCACACCTGTGATCAACCCTTCTCTTCGGGTCAACCAGAGAAAGACCTGCACCTTAAGGGAAACTTCAATTTCTAGAAAGCCGCACAAAAACTTCTATGCTCATCCACCTCCTTGCCATCCAGGATTTTCTCGTACGCCTTTCATGATGTGTACACCCCATGTCTCCACTCAAATCTATCCACCCCATCTCTTGGTTGAAAGGCAGTTACAATCTCCAATAGGCATTGAGACTCCTTTGTGGACCTCAACTCATACGATCCCCCAGAAGGCCTAATGCTCCACATGCTAGTATCCACATGCCAACAATCCTCCACCTTCACCTCCTTAGAACTTGCAGATTTAAAGCCCATGGGAAGAGATCCTGAAAGCAACCAAGCCCACTCTAGTCATCTTTCTAGAACCTGAAGCCTTTGTCGTCACCCAAAGCTGGCGAGAACTGATCCCAGTGCGTCTACACGATCTTGGAGATAGGAGACCAAAAAGGAAAACATTTTGCGAATGTAAAATAGCTTCAGGACCACTGTTGGTGGCATAAGAATCATGAATAGTATCCTGCCAAAGTCCTTCGTCCCCTCTAAGGATGATCACACCCCACTTGAGTAGCAGAGAATCACCAAACTCCCTAAGGTACCGTGTGTTTGACGGGTTTGCAAAGGCAATCCTCCGTTTGCTGGTTTCAATCCTGGGATTGTTCTATGCTTGGATTGAGCCCTAAATCCTGATATAAGATCATCCCACCTTGAATACCGCACTTTATATAGGTTTAGCCCTGGATCGGCATAGTGTAAACCCACTCATAATCCCGCTCCCATTAGGTTGGTTGTTGGGAGAGTAGTGGCGAAGGCAAGCTTTGGTAATGGCAGTGTCGAACTATGATTTCCGAAGAATTGAATATGTAAGAAATCTTGCCTTTGCGGTGAAACATACTCGTTTCTCCTGTAAGGCTATATTATGTTGGCCAGGGTGTACCCATCTTTGCTTTATCTTGAGTGGTACAAGCGGTCCTTCGTTTGATTCCTTCCCCATGTATGGATGAGAGTTGAAGATCTTTTGGAAGATTATCTGACTTCGTAGATCTAGCCATCTGATGGGAACATCGACCAGCTGCTTGTACGCATCTGACATCTCCCTTGGAAGGTAGATGAGATTAATGCAAGAGAGGTCTTCTCCTTCGTATAAAAGGAATGGGCATCTGAAGTATTAGGTGGTGCTTGTCATTGCAGTTTTAAGTTTGCTGATCGAGGAGAGGAATGAGGAGGGAGGTTTTACAGAAGGTATTGACTCTAGTACATGTCAAATTTGTGTTCCTTGTGTTATTTGTTAGTTTTGCATTCATGTTGTGTTGATAATCGATGCTAGGCTCATTGCAAAGGTTGGTCGTTGCCTTAACTTTGTTGGAGTTATTCGTCGTCCATCTCCATTTCAGGTATGTTTTCATGTAGTGAGGTCACTTTATAATAGGAATACACCTGTGTAGGAGTAAAATGCATCGGTGTATTGATATAATACACTGATGTACGAGTATAATGCATAGGTGGATGGTTAGAATATATTGGTGTGCTTTGAAGATACATCGATGGATTGTTGTCGTACACAATGGGTTGTTTATATCCACCGATGTGCTGTATAAATACACCGGTGTGTTGTATAAATACATCGGTGTATTGTGTAATGCTTGTGTGGATTTACGTAATAGATGGATGGTTAGAATACATCGGTGTGTTGTGAAGATCCATCGGTGGATTGAAGTTGTGAACAATGGGTTATCTAAATCCACTGGTGTGCTATAAAAATACACCGATGTGGTTAATAAATACATCGGTGTGTTCAATAAATACACTCATGTATTGGTACAAGCCATCGGTATATTGCAATTATTTAATGTTAGTCGACGTTATTCCCTTGTAGAATGACCTCTTCCATTCCTTCAACTTTCGGTTGTAAGAAGGCTACGAAATGGGATAATGCAACAACGGCCGAGTTGGTGAAGATTCTGAAGGAGCAATACATGAATGGATGTTGGGATAAGGGTTCGTTCATACACATCGCATGGGCGGAGATAGACAAGAAGTTTGTGTTGGCTACGGGATTGCCATACGAGCATAAGAAAATCCTGAATTGATGGAAGGAGTTGAAGAGAAAGCATGGGTTGTATGTCCAACTATACAACAAAAGTGGTTGGGGAATTGATCCTATTAGTGGTTGTCCTAGAGCACCTTCCCCATCTGTCTGGATTGAGGTAATGAATTATTTCCCATAAGTAATTTCTCATTTAAATTTTTGACAATCGATAAAATAAACATCATCTATTTGAATGATATGTAGCTCCCTCCAGAACTTTTAGAATTATATGGAAAACCGTTCATATTCTTTGAGGATGTCCACAAAATCGTTGGTAAGGATACCGCAATCGGTGAGCACGCAATGTCATCAACCAACCCTGTAAATGTGATAGAACATGTTGAAGATTGTCATGAGGATGTCAGTTCTTATGATCAAGGACAAAACACGGTCATTGTTGAAGGGGTACGGAGTCCGCACCATATGACCCGACGGTTGCTGACAAAATGTGGGCGACGTATATGAGTCAACCTTTTGTAGTTAATTCGGTAAACAATATCCCATATGTGTGTAGTAACCCTGCATCGTACACGGATGTCTCAACAGAGATGCATGCAAGTGAACCACCACCTCCATCTTGTGAGCTACAAGTCTCAAAGCGTGCTTCGGAGGGGACTAGTACTAGTGGGGGAAAATGTAGAAAGAAGGGGGCATCAAGTGAAAGTTCATCAGCTTCTATGACGAATGAGTTTACGGAGTTGATGAGGACATTGGTGAAGCACCACATAACCCCAACCCCAAGGGTTGACCACTCCACTGATGAACTTCGTGAGTGCATGAGGATATTGTGCACCTGAGTTGCAAACATCACACCCGACGATTTTCTAGTATTGGCGGATGTTTTCACTCATAGTACGTGAAGAACAATTTTCAAGGATGTTGTGCACTCCGACACTGAGTTAGGTGCATTTCTTCGGAAGCATGTCGGAAGTGATTATGGATTTTGATCACTTCTAATGACTGATGATGTCACTTGCTTGATTAGGTCTTCACTTTGGTAGATTGGTTGTGAGTTTGGTTTCATTTAGTTATTTCATAATGCTTTTACGTTTGGTATATTACTTTCGTGGATTGGTTGTATGTTTCATTTGAACATTTTGTAGTTGTCATTAACACTATTGGGTTATTGTTAAAGTTTCCTATGCAACGATTACTTGTCTTGAACATTATTGGTTATTTGTTTCACTTGTGCTAAATTTTAATGTCATTTAGGTTTCCTAGTTTTCTTTTGTATATGTGGATTATGTATGTGTATAATATTACAATATATATGAATACTGATGACCATCGATCAGTGATAAACGCCAGTTTATCATAATTCTTTTACATTAAAACAATCCTAGATCTTAGGGTTTTTGGGGTTGCATTTAGTTATAAATTAGGATAGGCATGCATTGCATTTTTCTTATCTTTTTAATGTGTTTTTGTGGGTGTTAGGGATGAACAGATATACAGATCCCTAAAACCCTAGTACTCGAGAAGGCAACTGGTGAAGAAGAAGCTCAAACTAGCTGGAACTCAGCTTGATCCAGCTCACCATAGCTGGAATCTAGCTCACTTGGATTAGGGTCAGCTCATCCTAACTCCATTCAGCTTATCTCAGCTGAATGACAGCTCAAGAGAGCTCATCTTAGCTCACCCTAGCTCAGGTCAGCTTAGATCCAGCTCAACTTAGCTGAGTTTAGCTCATCTCAGCTCCCATTAGTCCACAAGGAGCTCTAGCTAGCTCAGCTGAGTTGACTAGAGTTTACCCCAGCTCAGGTCTTGCTACATCTAGCTCCACTCAACTCTAGCTAGCTGAAGATGAATTCATCCCAGCTCAGGAAGCTCAAGTCCAGCTCCCAGGGACTCAGCTTAGCTCAACTTAGTTGGGCTAAGCTACCTTAGTTGCCTCAACCAACTTGATCCTCCCTGGGAGCACCAGACCTAGCTCATCTCAGCTCCATTCAACAGAAGCCAGCTCACTTTAGCTTGGCTTAGCAGCTAGCAAAGAACTAGCAAGCTAAGCCAGTTAGAATAGCCCCATGTTGACCTCTTTAGTAGCTGCCAGCTCCAATTCAACTCCAGACTCTTCATATCCAGCTCCTGTAACGACCCGGTTCCCGAGTCCCTACGAGACACGCGAACCGGACCGACTCGACTAATCCCAAGACCTAGTCGTCCAACGAGGAAGTAACCAAAAGACAGTAAAATAAACCACATTCAGCATGAATATAACTAACAGTAAGAAAGTACAGCAGTAAGGAAAGAAACTACTACAGTAGGTACCACCACAACAGTAAAACAGCATTTATCATATAACAAGAACTGCAGGTAAAGAAGGTACAGCGGAAACAAAAACTACTCACTAGAACAGAAACAAAAGGGGTACAAAAGCTGTGGTAACTCTACTGGACCCTACTCGGCCCAGCGTCCTCTGCAGCCGCCGACCCTGGCTGCTTAACACCTGGTCCTGAAAAAGGTAACGAGTGTAACACGTCAGCAAAACGCTGAGTAGAGTGGCAAACTAACTAAAGGCAACAGTAGAGTGTACAGTAGCTGTTATGTTCTATTACTTCCTTTATTCACATCTTTCAATTTTTTTCTCACTATTTCATTTATTTCTCAGATCCTTTACCTGATCTCGAATGTCCTCGTGGGAACGATCTTGATTGCAGTCTTTTCCAAAAGTAGAAGTAGCACGTGGTGCTCTCCTGGCCGGGAGAGTCCCCCGTGGTGATCCTACCCTCAGTCAACCACCCCAAGGTCACTGACAGACGTAACGGTGACTACGGCATGCGCGATAAACGCACAGGTAGCTAGCCCGCACTGGCACACGGTCAGTCGTTTCCGTTAACGGGTGCGCCCAAGCACAGCACGGGACCAGGGCAGAGCCCCCTCAGTAACAGGGGTCCAACCCCTCCACAGTAACCAAACCGGGGCCTTGCCCCTCCACAGTCCGCCTGACTACCCTGGTTTGCCCTAGTGGGCCTAACAAGTCGGTGAAGGAGGCTAGCAGAACCCCGGGGCCCGTGGGGTAGCTAGTACTCTCCTAACACTACTAGCTCTCCTCGGTACTACGTACACGAGGGCCAACAAGTCGGTACAGAGCGGCCAAGCCTAACCCCGGGTCCCTGGGGCGGCTGGCCCCACTCTGCACTAAACAGGTACAGGTACTTCCCTTGGTACTGCGTACCCAAGAGACAGTACAACTACATCTCAGTTCCATTCCCTTTTCCTTTCTAGGAGTTCCACTCCTAATTCCCCGTAGGGTTCCAGCTCTTTATCTCAGAACATCATATGTTTCACTTTCCAGATTCACGTTCTCAAAATCCATGATCTCAAACATGTTTCTTTATTCATAACAGGCAGCTGTTAATTAAATTTACAGGCAGCTTTATATATTCCTTTCCATTTTTCCAAGACTGCAGTAATATACATTCCACTAGTTTTTCCATCCTAAGATTCATACCATATCCTAGGATCTATCATACAATCTAGTTTTCCGACCCTAGGATTCATGCAACACCTAGGAGCTATCATTCCATATATTTCTCATTCCTAGGATTCATGCAATGCCCTAGGTTCTAGTTATGGTTCCATACTTTAACAGATTTTATTAATACTTAAAGCCACTCTACCAGGTACAACGGGAGTAATGGGGGCGTGATCGGGAATCCCGCGTGCCTCCGTGATTCTCAAGACTGCAACCGAACGAGGTCCTATCACAAGGATCAAACACAAGGAGTATCTCAGAACAGTGTATAGCTACTGTAGGCGGGTAGAGGAATTAATTCTGAAACGAACGCAACTCGAATCGCGGAAAACGGAGCCCAAACGGGCCCTAAACGGGTCGAGAAAGACGATACTGTGCAAAATCAGACGTCTGGAACTCATTCCAGACGTCTTAAACGGTGGATCAGAGAATTACCTGTTCAGCTTGGTTCCCCGGACGTCCAGAAGTCTGCAGGGACGTCTTTCCTATACCCCAGACGTCCGATGGTCCACACGGACGTCTGTAGATCACTCCCGCCGTCTGGTACAACTTCCAGACGTTTGATTCGCAAAGGATGGCGAATCAGCGAACCTGCGCACAGCCAACCCCCCTCCCTCAGTACGGTCAGTCGACAAGAAGGAAGAAGAAAGCGGAAACTCACCTTTCAGACGTCTGTATGATCTTACAGGCGTCGACCTTGCCGTCTGGATATCAACCCAGACGTCTGATTCTGGAAATTTTTCCAGAATCAGAACCCTGCTTGGCCTCCGCTCGCGACGCCGCCCGCGTCGCACCTCGAGCGTCTGCTGCTCAGCCCGCAGCAGGTCCCTCTCCGCGTCGCTCCGCGCCCCCTGCGCCCTCCTCCGGCCGGCCAAGCCGCTCCGGCGAGCTCGCCCTGGCGGCAGAGCCCCGACCTCGCACGCCGCACCTCCTCCGCGCTCACTGCGGCTGCCGCTGCCGCCCTCGCGTCCGCTCGCTCTCGCGCACAGGAAGGAGAAGAAGGAGGAGACGGTGGAGACGGGAGGGGAGGCGCGCCCCCTTTTAACGCCGCGCGGAGAGGAGAGAGAGAAGGCGGCAGGCCGCCTGCAGCCGCAGAGAAAAGAGGGAATATGCGGCCTGCGCGCTCAGGCGCGCAGGCGACTCGCGTGTGTCGAAAATATCGGATTCCCATACGTCTGGAAACGATCCCGGACGTCTTGTCAGACGTCTGGATGTGATCCCAGACGTCTGTTCCGACGTCTGGGCCACCTCCCAGACGTCTTAAAAGGCGTCTGGGGCATGCGTTCGTTACAATATAACAAACTCAAAGGAAGTTTCATCCCCGAAACTTGCGCCAACTAGGGTGCGGGAAAAAGGTGTCCAAATAACCATAACAAACTCAAAGAGGACCGAAGCCGGTCCGAAAAGACGTACCCGCGAAAAGCTCCAGGTACCGCTCCCGCATTGCCGCCTCAGGCTCCCAGGTAGCCTCCTCGTACCGCTGGCTCCTCCACAACCTGTGGACGGCTCGGTCTAGGATCTGCACTGGCCGCTCGGGGTAGGTTAGGTCGTCGCTCACCTCGACGCTCTCGTGACTCAGTACGTGGCTGGGATCGGCTACGTACTTCCTGAGGTTGGACACGTGGAACACGTCGTGCACACCAGAAAGCTGCGGGGGAAGGGCAAGTCTGTAAGCAACGGGTCCAACCCGCTCCAGGACCTCAAAGGGCCCCACGAACCTCGGCGCGAGCTTCCCTCTCACCCCAAACCGCTGTAAGCCCTTCATGGGCGAAACACGAAGGAAGACGTGGTCCCCAACCTCGAACTGCACCTCTCTGCATCTGCGATCTGCGTAGCTCTTCTGTCTGCTCCTGACAGTGCGGAGTCGTCTGTGGATCTGCTCAACTACCTCCTGACTCTGCCGGATCAACCTGGGGCCAACCTCCCACTTGGTCCCCACCTCAACCCAACTCAAGGGTGCCGTGCATTTCCGTCCGTACAGAGCCTCGTAGGGAGCCATGCTGATGCTCGAGTGATAACTGTTGTTGTATGCAAACTCCGCCAGGGGTAGGTGCTCCTCCCAAGAGCCCCTCCAGTCTAGTACACAGGCACGCAAAAGGTCCTTAAGTGTCTGTATCGTGCGTTTCGACTGTCCGTCCGTCTGGGGGTGGTAAGCCGTGCTAAACCTCAACCTCGTCCCCAAAGCCTGCTGAAACTCAGCCCAAAACTGGGACGTAAAGCGGGTATCCCGGTCGGATACGATCTCCCGCGGAACTCCGTGTAGTCGCACCACATCACGGATATACCTCTCTGCCAACTGTGCTGGTCCCAAAGTGACTCGGATCGGCAAGAATCGTGCCGTCTTCATCAATCTATCCACTATTACCCAGACTGCGTCGTGTCCTCGCTGGGTAACAGGTAAGCCCACCACCAAGTCCATGGTGATGCTCTCCCACTTCCACTCTGGCACTGGAAGCGGCTGAAGCGGCCCTGCAGGCCTCTGATGCTCGGCTTTCACCTGCTGGCACACTAAGCACTGCTGCACGAACTCACCCACATCCCGCTTCATCCCTCTCCACCAGAACTCGCGTCTCAAGTCATGGTACATTTTCGTGTTTTCGGGATGTATGGTGAATCTGGAACCGTGTGCCTCAGTCAGGAGCTCTCTCAACAGCTCCTCGTCTTTGGGGACGCACAACCGTCCCCTCAAGCGTAACACCTGGTCTGTGAAAGAGAAGTCCCCTGGGTCCCCTGATAGTACTCTATCGCGCAAAGACTGTAAGTACGGATCGGCCATCTGTCCCGTGATGATGCGGTCTATCAACTCTGGCCTGGTCTGCCGTGTCACCGTCACTGCCCCACAGTACCCTCGTAACTCTAGAGTTCACCAACTGCCCACCTCCTCCAAAAGGCTCCAACTCTGTAACTGTAGACTGGCCAAGCGTGCGGGCGCCTTACGGCTCAAGGCGTCAGCCACCACGTTGGCCTTTCCCGGGTGGTAGGAGATGCTGCAGTCGTAGTCCTTCAGGAGCTCCAACCAACGTCTCTGTCTCATGTTGAGCTCCTTCTGGTCAAAAAGATATCTGAGGCTCTTGTGATCTGTAAAAAAAAATCTCGAAGGTCTCACCGTACAAGTAGTGCCTCCATGTCTTCAGCGCGAAGACAACAGCTGCCAACTCTAGATCGTGGGTAGGGTAGGTATGCTCATGGGGCTTCAGTTGCCGCGAAGCGTAAGCGACCACGTGACCCCTCTGCATGAGCACACCTCCTAACCCCTGCAAGGAAGCATCCGTGTACACAACGAACCCGCCACTACTGTTAGGGATGGTGAGCACGGGAGCCGAGGTCAACCTCTCCTTCAGCTCCAGAAAACACGCCTCACAGGCGTCTGTCCAAGCGAAAGGCACATCCTTCCGGGTCAACTGTGTCATAGGACGTGCAATCTGCGAAAACCCTCTGATGAACCGTTCGTAGTAACCTGCCAGTCCCAGGAAACTGCGAATCTCAGTGACTGAACGCGGTCTCTCCCACCTGAGCACTGCCTCGACCTTGGCGGGATCCACCGCCAGGCCATCCCCAGAGATCACATGACCCAAAAAGGTCACCTCCCTCAACCAGAACTCGCACTTGCTGTATTTGGCGTACAGCCTGCGTCGTCTCAGAGTGTCCAGAACCATCCGCAAGTGCTGTCCGTGCTGCGTCCGATCTCTAGAATAGATGAGTACATCATCTATGAAAACCACCACAAATTGGTCCAAGTACGGTCTAAACACCCGGTTCATCAGGTCCATGAAAGCAGCGGGGGCATTGGTCAGCCCAAACGGCATGACCAAAAACTCGTAGTGTCCGTAGCGGGTGCGGAAAGCTGTCTTGGAGACGTCGGTCTCCCTGATCCTCAACTGGTGGTATCCAGACCTCAAGTCGATCTTGGAAAACACCGTGGCACCCCGCAACTGGTCAAACAAATCGCCAATCCTCGGCAGCGGATATCTGTTCTTGATGGTGACCCTATTCAGCTGTCGGTAGTCCACACAAAGGCGTAGGGTCCCATCCTTCTTCTTCACAAACAGTACCGGGGCTCCCCAGGGAGATGCACTGGGCCTTACGAAACCCTTCTCCAAAAGGTCCTGCAACTGAGACTTGAGCTCTCGTAGCTCAAGCGGTGCCATTCTGTAGGGCGCGGTGGAGATGGGGCTGGTCCCTGGTACTAGTGAGATCTCAAACTCGATCTCACGCTCGGGCGGTAGTCCTGGTAACTCGTCTGGAAACACGTCGGGGTACTCTCTGACCACCGGGATGCTCTGGAAGTCTGCCATGGGGCTGGGCTCTGCCACCACACAAGCTAGGAAGCCCTCACACCCCTGGCTCAAAAGTCTCGCCGCCCGAAGTGCCGATATGCACCTGAACCCTCCGTCCACTGGCTGCCCGTGAAACTCGAAAGAAGGCAACTCCGGAATGGAGAAGACAATCTTCCTCTCAAAACAGTCTACTAAGGCGTGGTAAGCGGACAACCAATCCATCCCCAGAATCACTCCAAAGTCCTCCATCTGTATCATAATCAGGTCAGCTGGCAGGCTATGTCCCCCGATGTTGACCCCGCAACCCGTGTACACCTCCTCAGCTACAAACAGCTGACCACTCGGACCTCTAATTACGAACGAATTCTCTAACAGTGTATAATCTTGGTCCAAACTAACTGCGAAACTGGCTGCGACAAACGAGTGCGTAGCGCCGGAATCGAAAAGCGTGTAAACGAGTCTGCCAGAAATTGAAACCATACCTGCTACCACGGATCCCGATGCTCTGGCGTCCCTGTGTGTTAGGGCGTTGATACGCCCCTCAGCCCTAGGTGCGGACGAAGCAGCCACACTCTGCGTCGGACGGGCAGGTGCTGGCCGGTACCCTCCTCGCGACTGCTGTCTTCCTCCTTGTGCCTGGGGACCGCGGCCTCCTGCGCGCCCTCCAGTGCTCTGCACGGGAAGTATCTGCTGACCTCCTGCCCTAGATGGGCAGTCCCTCCTGACGTGGCCTGGCTGGCCACACTGGTAGCAGAGGGGAACCCGACTCCCGCCCTTAGTGAGTCCCTGCTGTCGGCTAGGCGGGGGTCCGGTGCTGGCGACTGGCCCCTGTCGAGGGCCCCCAAAGGCCACTGATGGCCCTGCACAACGTGACGGCTCTCCTGCGGACGCCACGTGTCTCCGTTGAGTTCTCCTAACACGCCTGGTGTGGCGGCGGAAATCTCGTTCCACCACTAACTCCCCTGTCGTACGCTCGGAAGGGGGAGGGGGTGGCGACGTGGGTGGAAGCTGAAATTCTTCTCGAACCACCTCTCGAATCAGTTGGACGAGGTCCCGAGACGGTATACTCAGGAGAAGAGGAGGGGTTGTATGTATTCCAAGCCCGACACATCCGTCCCCCGGGCCCTGACCTCGGCCGCGCCTGCGGCCCACCCTCCTAGCTCCACGACGCGGCATCTCCTACAATGGAGACGCGAAACAAAACGGAAACGTCAAAACAGACGGTACCTAACAAAACTTCTAAGAGCTCATGTCAAGAGATATGTTGTGGTGGCTACTCTAGCTATAAACATGTGAATTGGTTATTTTCCAGTCAGTTGATTCACTTCTCGGGACGACCATGCTCTGATACCATCTTGTAACGACCCGGTTCCTGAGTCCCTACGAGACACGCGAACCGGACTGACTCGACTAATCCCAAGACCTAGTCGTCCAACGAGGAAGTAACCAAAAGACAGTAAAATAAACCACATTCAACATGAATATAACTAACAGTAAGAAAGTACAGCAGTAAGGAAAGAAACTACTACAGTAGGTACCACCACAACAGTAAAACAGCATTTATCATATAACAAGAACTGCAGGTAAAGAAGGTACAGCGGAAACAAAAACTACTCACTAGAACAGAAACAAAAGGGGTACAAAAGCTGTGGTAACTCTACTGGACCCTACTCGGCCCAGCGTCCTCTGCAGCCGCCGACCCTGGCTGCTCAACACCTGGTCCTGAAAAAGGTAACGAGTGTAACACGTCAGCAAAACGCTGAGTAGAGTGGCAAACTAACTAAAGGCAACAGTAGAGTGTACAGTAGCTGTTATGTTCTATTACTTCCTTTATTCACATCTTTCAATTTTTTTCTCACTATTTCATTTATTTCTCAGATCCTTTACCTGATCTCGAATGTCCTCGTGGGAACGATCTTGATTGCAGTCTTTTCCAAAAGTAGAAGTAGCACGTGGTGCTCTCCTGGCCAGGAGAGTCCCCCGTGGTGATCCTACCCTCAGTCAACCACCCCAAGGTCACTGACAGACGTAACGGTGACTACGGCACGCGCGATAAACGCACAGGTAGCTAGCCCGCACTGGCACGCGGTCAGTCGTTTCCGTTAACGGGTGCGCCCAAGCACAGCACAGAACCAGGGCAGAGCCCTCTCAGTAACAGGGGTCCAACCCCTCCACAGTAACCAAACCGGGGCCTTGCCCCTCCACAGTCCGCGCACCCTCGCCTGACTACCCTGGTTTGCCCTAGTGGGCCTAACAAGTCGGTGAAGGAGGCTAGCAGAACCCCGGGGCCCGTGGGGTAGCTAGTACTCTCCTAACACTACTAGCTCTCCTCGGTACTACGTACACGAGGGCCAACAAGTCGGTACAGAGCGGCCAAGCCTAACCCCGGGTCCCTGGGGCGGCTGGCCCCACTCTGCACTAAACAGGTACAGGTACTTCCCTTGGTACTGCGTACCCAAGAGACAGTACAACTACATCTCAGTTCCATTCCCTTTTCCTTTCCAGGAGTTCCACTCCTAATTCCCCATAGGGTTCCAGCTCTTTATCTCAGAACATCATATGTTTCACTTTCCAGATTCACGTTCTCAAAATCCATGATCTCAAACATGTTTCTTTATTCATAACAGGCAGCTGTTAATTAAATTTACAGGTAGCTTTATATATTCCTTTCCATTTTTCCAAGACTGCAGTAATATACATTCCACTAGTTTTTCCATCCTAGGATTCATACCATATCCTAGGATCTATCATACAATCTAGTTTTCCGGCCCTAGGATTCATGCAACACCTAGGAGCTATCATTCCATATATTTCTCATTCCTAGGATTCATGCAATGCCCTAGGTTCTAGTTATGGTTCCATACTTTAACAGATTTTATTAATACTTAAAGCCACTCTACCAGGTACAACGGGAGTAATGGGGGCGTGATCGGGAATCCCGCGGGCCTCCGTGACTCTCAAGACTTCAACCGAACGAGGTCCTATCACAAGGATCAAACACAAGGAGTGTCTCAGAACAGTGTATAGCTACTGTAGGCGGGTAGAGGAATTAATTCTGAAACGAACGCAACTCGAATCGCGGAAAACGGAGCCCAAACGGGCCCTAAACGGGTCGAGAAAGACGATACTGTGCAAAATCAGACGTCTGGAACTCATTCCAGACGTCTTAAACGGTGGATCAGAGAATTACCTGTTCAGCTTGGTTCCCCGGACGTCCAGAAGTCTGCAGGGACGTCTTTCCTATACCCCAGACGTCCGATGGTCCACACGGACGTCTGTAGATCACTCCCGCCGTCTGGTACAACTTCCAGACGTCTGATTCGCAAAGGATGGCGAATCAGCGAACCTGCGCACAGCCAACCCCCCTCCCTCAGTATGGTCAGTCGACAAGAAGGAAGAAGAAAGCGGAAACTCACCTTTCAGACGTCTGTATGATCTTACATACGTCGACCTTGCCGTCTGGATATCAACCCAGACGTCTGATTCTGGAAATTTTTCCAGAATCAGAACCCTGCTCGGCCTCCGCTCGCGACGCCGCCCGCGTCGCACCTCGAGCGTCTGCTGCTCAGCCCGCAGCAGGTCCCTTTCCGCGTCGCTCCGCGCCCCCTGCGCCCTCCGCCGGCCGGCCAAGCCGCTCCGGCGAGCTCGCCCTGGCGGCAGAGCCCCGACCTCGCACGCCGCACCTCCTCCGCGCTCACTGCGGCTGCCGCTGCCGCCCTCGCGTCCGCTCGCTCTCGCGCACAGGAAGGAGAAGAAGGAGGAGACGGTGGAGACGGGAGGGGAGGCGCGCCCCCTTTTAACGCCGCGCGGAGAGGAGAGAGAGAAGGCGGCAGGCCGCCTGCAGCCGCAGAGAAAAGAGGGAATATGCGGCCTACGCGCTCAGGCGCGCAGGCGACTCGCGTGTGTCGAAAATAACGGATTCCCAGACGTCTGGAAACGATCCCGGACGTCTTGTCAGATGTCTGGATGTGATCCCAGACGTCTGTTCCGACGTCTGGGCCACCTCCCAGACGTCTTAAAAGGCGTCTGGGGCACGCGTTCGTTACAGCTCCTCTCCTCAATCCCTAAGCTCCACATGCATACTCCTCTACTCCATAGCTAGCTAAGCTAGCTTAGCTTAGCTTAGTTTAGCTAACATCCAGCTCCTTGGCCATCCTCCACCTTCAACTTAACCCTAACTAGCTCCACCAACTAAGCTTACCTAGTCCACCTAAGCTATCTAACCTCTACTCTATTTTGGCGCCAAGATGGACACCTCCTAGCCCCTCAACTACACCCAAAAGACACCTTGTTTTGGCTCCAAAATACCCTTCTAGAAGCCCTCCCTTTTGGCGCCAAAACACCCCTACATCATGGCCCTACACATAACCCTACAACCTATCCTAGCCATCCACCTAACCCCCCTTCTAGAAGCCTTCATGGTGGCGCCAAAACCAAGGCACCTCTCCATGGTTGGTGCAACCTTTAGGTGGCCCTTCACCACCATAACAATCACCTTCACACCCCCCTACTTGGCGCCAACTCTCCTTAGCCTTAGGATCACCTAACCACCCCCATCTTCCCATCTTAGCCATCCATCTCAAGAGTCACCTTAACCCTCTCATCCTACCTTATAAAAAGACCAACACCCACCACCTTACAACCCATCCTTGGCTAGCAAAATACCTCTCATATTCTACCTAAAGCTCACGCCCAAGAGAGAAGAAGAAGAAGAAGATTAAGGGGATATTCTGTCCCCTTGGTGCCTTCCCCTCTTCCCTTCCCTCTTGTTTCCACACCAGCCAAAGGAGAAGCCAGGCAAGGAAGGAGGAGGTCTTGAAGGTGGTCCACGCCACCTTGGAGGGGAGTTTGAGGGTGGTGCACGCCCACCCTTGGAGAAAGATAGTTAAGGTGGAAGCTTCCACCTTGGAGGAGCCTTTCAAGGAAGGAGAAGGAGGAGCCCTTTTCAAGCCTAGGAGCCACTAAGCTTGGAGCAAGGAGCTTCCCCTCTTCACCATCACTTCAGGAGGATTTGTGTTTTACTTTATTTATTGCATTTATTCTAGTAGTAGAAGCATTCCTCTACTAGGTTTTTATGTAAAACACTTTTGCATCAATCAAGTTGCCTTAATTCTATTTCATTTTGTTGCAATTTTTTATAATCTAGTTTCTAGCACTTTTCACTCCTTCTCCCTAATTACTGTAGACCTCCATGTGTCTAGAGTGAGCTTAGGGAGAATCTCTACTTGTCACTTTAGTAGTAGTGTAGTGAGTTAGGTGTTAGCCATTTTCCGTTGCCAACAAAATTAGCATTGCCGTTATTTCAAAACCCTAAAAAACTACATATTTAAAAAGACCAGAAAGAAAGTTGATTTCCATTTACGAGTAAGAGACCAATTTTTGCAACCAAATTTCCTCCTTAGAAGACCCTAGATACCCCACTATCTAGGTTATAAATTTAAAAGCGTATGCAATTTCGCGTGTTACGACTTAAAAACCCGCTTTTACAAATCACGTGATTTTTTGCATCAATCAGTTGAGGATGATGACGAGAATAATGTTTTGTCGCTGGCATCAGTTACCATACCTCTAGCATTCACATACTACTCTCTCCACTAGCAAGCTCCGCGACTAAGGCAAAATGACAGGACTTTGTCAGGACATGACTGCGTCCACAAAGTGATCCGTGGCCACCCAAGTCGTTCGAAGAATGCATATAGGATAAGTAAGGAGGGCTTCATTGTGCTCTCTGAATACCTCAAGGATGCAACCGGCCTTAAAGACTCACGAGGTATTATGGTTAACGAGCAGTTAGCAATATTCCTCTATGTTGTTGGTCACAATGCCTCAAATAGAAACCTAGTCGAGTAGCTCCAACACTCTGGTGAGATGATTTCTAGGTATTTTAACTCAGTACTTGATGCCTTGGTTTCTCTAAAGCGGAGGTTCATACGGATGCTAACAATTCATTCTTTTGTACCTACTGAAATTCGATCCAATCGTAAATTATTTCCTTTTTTTCAGGTTGGTTTTTTCTTTTGTACATCATTAATTTATGTATTATTTCCCATTATATCAAATTGATTATTTTGATGTTTTGCGAAGGATGTTGTAGGAGCTATTGATGTGTGCCATGTATGCGCAATAGTTCCATCTAGGGAGTAAGCACGTTTTCATAATCGGAAGTGTTGGATGAGCCAGAACGTCATTGCTGCGGTCGACTATAACTTGGAATTTGTGTTCGTGGTTATAGGTTGGGAGGGTTTAGCCGATGATATGCTGGTGTTGCGGTGGGCTGTAAGAAATGGTCTTAACATCTCGAGTGGCCGTAGGCTCCTTATGGACCTTGACGAGATAATTTTCCACTTTCGATTAAGTTTCGCAAATGAAATAACGCGTTGTTGTAGCATGTAAGTGGTGGAAAAATCGACTAATCAACAATCAAAATAACCACTCAATTAGGAGCGGGTCATATCCACAGGGAGGCAATGGCCTATTAAAACTTTCAAGGGTCAAAAACCAATGTTCACCATTAATTTTGTTAAGAAATCAAGCCAAAATCGCTTTTCAATTAAGATAAAAAGACTTTAACATGCTGATTTTGCATTTATGAGAAAGGAGGTTCTTTGCATAAAATCACCACAATAAAATAATAATAAATCAAAAATCTTTTTGTGCCAATGGCATGAAATGTAAATACTAATACCACCAAAAATAGAAGATTCTACCTTTCTCCTCGCTCACGGGAGAGAGGTTCGTTCGAGGAACCCTTCTGGGAATAGGTTGGCTGGAGTGAGGGCTTCTTGGCGATGGCGATGGCAGGTTGCGAGATGGCCAGAGTCGATCGGATGGAGCTCTGGCGAAGGGTGGTTTCCGGCGGCTCTTACTGCTGGTTGTGCTTGTTGGAGGGATGGAGGCGTGTGTGGGTGCTGCAGGAATGTGTGGGCGCTACAGACCGCACGCAGGGCGCTGGAGGCGGCGCACGCGCGGAGGGGAAGGCACGCTTGCTACTGTGCGTGGGGGCATGCAGATGACGCGTGCGACTGCAAGAGATGGTGTTGCGGGGGTCGATGAGACACTGAAGGGGCGTGCGAAGGTGCTGGCACGCAGAGGGGAGTGGAGGCCACGCACGCTAAAGGGGTGAGTGCTGCAGGCTGCATGGGCGCGCGGAGGGGTATGTGAGCTGCAGGCTCGTGCGGGGGTCTGGTGCGGCGTGCGACTGCAGGTGGTGCGCTGGAGGAGGTGGTTCGTGGGTAGAGCTTGCAGCTGCTGCTGCTACACGCTACAGGCGTGCTGGCCGCGCAAGTGCGTGGAGGGTTCATGAGCTGCTGGTGTGGATGATAATGGGTTTTGTTGAAGTGGAGGGGAAACAAAGCAACAAGAAATAAGAAGACGGAAAAAGATATGGGAAGTCAGACGTCTGGGATCACTCTCATACGTCTTAACTGGTGTGGAGACGAGGAACTGAAGGTGGTTGCTGGCGGTGGTTGCGTGGCCTTCAAGCACACGCTTACGGTGAGTTGCACAAGCCACTGATGGCGTGGCGGTCTATCACCCCGCCTGCCCGCGGTCGTGTGGACTTGCGCTCGCGGTAGGAGGCCGGTGGTGGTGGAATGGAAAAGCTCTAATGCTCTGCATAGTGGTGGATCGGAATGGTGGTGGCCCCCCAGCTAAGGATGCAGGAACCCTTCTTCTATGCTGTAAGAGGAGTGTAGGCGTAGGCAGGCGTTGGTTGAAGAAGCGTCGCAGATCGTGGGAACAGAGATCCACGATTTTTGCTTGTGCATTTAGCTCGTGTACTCTTCTGCATGCAATCGTTAGAGAAGAAACAAATAAAGAAAATAAATAAGGGGTTATTTATGTGCAAACCTTTAAAAGAAATGTGAAATAAAATAATACATGTAATGCAACCTAAAAGATTAACTATTCTAATGCGTGCTATTCTAAATGAATTCTAAGTATGAATGTAATGCATGGAATATGTAAATAAATGAATACCTGGACTAATCTATTTACATCTTATTGTATGCAATTTATATGCCAATATTAATCTAATTCCTAGGCATTTAAGTAACTAATTAGCCCACAAATATGACCTCATCAAATGCCCCCATGCCTAGTTTTTTGCTGGTCCCTAGCAAATTCAAGCAACAACCCAACTCTTCAAGTGGACTAGCCAACCCAACGGTCTTCCTTTAGAACATGTTAAGTTCAGACTTTAGACCTAAGGTTCTCAAGTAATTGCTAAGTTATAGACTAGGTTAGCTAAAGATGAGTTGCAGGCACAGGTTTCTTTGATTTCCAACTCTACCCTAGGGTTTATTGGTCCTAGAGATTAAAGCATCCGTGCATGTGTATTGGTCTGAGTTATTCAAGGTTGGTTTGATTGCCAACCAGGAAAGAGAGTAAGAAAGAGACTTTTTTTTTCTTTTTTTTTAATTAATTTTTTTTTGTTTGATTCCTTTAAGTTTAACCTTGGATAAGCTATCAGCACGGTCAGTGTCGGATTTATTGTCCCCATCACCAAACCTCGAAGGGTGCCTGGCTTTCGATGCTTCGAGATAGCACCGCCCATAGAGACCCCAAGAACTCCTAGCAATCAACACTTTGAGATAGTATCGCCCATGGATTTCTAAAGCGAATTCAGGCCTGTGGCAATCAACTCTTCAAGATAGGGCCGCCAATGGTACCTGAACCTCACAATGAGCTTACATGCCCCCAGTAGGATAGATATCCTAAGAGACAAGCACCAAGGAGGTGACATGTTATCATCGCATCCTCAAGGTGAGTGTGTACTCCACCTCTCTTGCGGCAGAAACTCTTCCAATCAACTTGTGCTTTCAAACTTCTCCTAAGTCAGAACCAAGAGAACCAAAATTTTTTCTCCAAGAAAGAAATTAAGGTGATCACTATTTACACAAGACCAAGTGTGTGTGAATTGTAGATGCTTTGGTTACGAGGACCCGTAAACCAAAAGGTAGAAAAAGACACCAGATACTACCCAGCCTTTAACTCAATCCCTAGCTTTCCTTCCTCAACCTCTAGAGGAATGGTCTGCAACTTAACTCCTACTTGAGTTTTTAAGTCCACAAAGAACCCTAAAGGTCTAGAGCTAGTACTTCATCTTAGCTTCTAAAGTTAGATACCTAGAGTCAACATAGTCTAACCTAAAGTTCAGGTCTACCTAAGAATGCAGGACTCAGCTAGTTAAGCTCAATGATGTAAAATATATATATTTTTTAAGATCATATGTATGCAATGCAGAATATTTAAATTAAATGCATGAATGCACTATGTATAAATGCTATGTATAGATGCCTCAGGTCCTATCCCCCCATGCCTTGTTCAAACAATGTCCTCATTGAAAGTAGAAGGACCAAGGGAAGATATTACCTAAGGCGGAAAAGAAAGGAGCTACGGCTCCTCGAGAGTGACCTCGTCAACCAGCTGGCCATCCAAAGTTACATAAGGTTTTAATCGTTGGCCGTTGATGGTAAAGGGAGGTGCTGAAGAGGAAGGATTCTTGATCTCCACAACCCCATGCGGAAATACTTTGGTGACAATATAAGGCCCATCCCAACGTGATTTCAATTTTCTAGGAAACAACTTAAGTCTGGAATTGAAAAGCCAGACTTGTTGGTTGGGCTCAAAGGTCTTTCTAAGGATGTACTTGTCATGCAAGACCTTAGTTCTCTCTTTATAAGCTTGGGAGGTGTCATAAGCATCATTTCTCAGCTCCTCAAGCTCAATCAACTCTAGTAAACGTGCTTTACCAGCTTGCTCTAAATCTATGTTAACACTTCGGATAGCCTAAAGTGCCCTATGTTGAAGTTCAATGGGTAAGTGGCATGCTTTCCCGTACACAATCCGGAAGGGAGACATACCCAAAGGGGTTTTGTAGGCTGTTCGATAAGCCCATAAAGCGTCATCAAGCTTTTGGGACCAGTCCTTCTGATCTAGCCTAACAGTCTTTTCTGAAATGTTCTTGAGCTCCCTATTTGAGACTTCAACCTGGCCACTTATCTGAGAGTGATAAGGGGTAGCAAGCTTGTGAGTTACTCTCAGACTCCTGAGTAGCTGATTGAAATGATGTTTCCAAAAATGAGGTCCCCTTCTTTCCTTTTTGATCTGTTCTATTTGATTCCGGATTGTGATTGTCCTATCAATCAGCTCTTTCATTTTCATTTCCTTTGAAGAATTTTTCCTGGATGGAATCGGAATGATCGATTCCTAGGTATTCTCCTTATTAGTAATTATGGAATTGGTTTCATTTTCCACTGACTTCTTTTTCTTGTTCTTGAAGTTATCGAAAAAAAATATCCCTCCTTAGGTCAATCCAAAATCGGTTTCACAAATCGGTTTTCTCCTAAATGATGTATATGGGTATACTCGAATTCATTCCATTGGATTGAATGCTACCAAGTGATCGAAATATTTGGATCAATCCTTTAGCCATTGCAATATATTCATATTAGTGATCCCATTGCAATATATAGGAAGGAAATTCCATTTCTTTTTCAATGAAAAAGAAAAGAGGAAGGAAGCTATAAGTCAGATATTTGGTTTAGGAAGGCAGAATGTAATGAATTGAGAGTGATTTTTTGGATTTCATACTATTTGTAATTCCATCCATTTCTTTAGCTACTGAATGACACTTTTTTTTCCAATTATGAAAGGGGAGGATTATGATTCTTCAATGACTCTTTTACCTGCAAATGCAAAGTAGGCAAAAGGTTCAACAAAAATGACATCCCCCAACATACCAAAACTAGCTGTAACCCCACCTGTTGTAGGAGAAGTCAGGATTGAGACATAGAATAGCTTTTTCTTCGATTGATGGTCATATGAAGCAGAAGATATTTTAACCATTTGCATCAAGCTCAAACTTCCTTCTTGCATGCGCGCTCCACCGGAGGCACACACCATAATAAGAGGTAGAGATAGATCAGTAGCACACTTGATCAAACAGGTGATTTTCTCGCCCACGACGAATCCCATACTACCCCCTATGAATTGAAAGTCCATAACCCCAATTGCTACATTAGTAGTATCTAATTGACCTATGCCCATTTGAACAGCTTCAGTGAGACCTATTTTTCTTTCATTTCTACTAATCTTATCCTTATAAGATTCATCCTCTTCGGAATCATATTCATCCGAATCCGATTGGGAAAGAAGAAGTTCATTCGGTTTCTCTAGATTAGGATCAGAAGTAGGATCAGGATCAAAAGGATCCAAATCCGACGACGGTTTTTCCATTTCCAGAGGCTGATCTTTCCCTGGATCAGGATCAGAAAGATCTTGATCCGACAATGGTTTTTCCATTTCCAGAGGCTGATCTCTCTCTGGATCAGGATAAGAAAGATCCAAATCCAACGATTTTTCCATTTCCAGAGGTTGATCCACTGGATCACGATCATAAGGATCCAAATACAATGGTTTTTCCATTTCCAGAGGGTGAAAAACTCTTTTCTCTAGATCAGGATCAGAAGGATCAAAATCCGATAGCTTTTTTTCCAGATTTGACAGAGAGCCATTTTCGCGCATTTGAAAGTCGTCGAAAATCGTAGTATAGTCACGCAAAAATGTTCGTCAAAAATTGATTTCTAAAGATAACGAGACTTGAGTCCCGGTCGTTCGTCTCTGGGAGGCATTATTTTTGGTTTTGAAATCGATCTTAAAGCCGCTCTACTTTATTTAAACGACATGCTGGTGCGTAATATATAGGCGGTTAAAGAACAGGCACTTAAATCACGCAAATATGATAATCATTGAGCTCAAGGTGATTTCAAACTCATAAGAGATATATATATATATATAAAATGAAATTTCATTCATCATGGGAGAGTTGTTGCACAAGGAAATCTAGAGGAAAGCTTATACATGAATGCTTAAAATTAAATCTAACACCAGAAAACGATTGCATACAAGAATCAACGGGGGGATTTCGCATGCATCATTGGGGGAGAAGTAAGACTACACTACTAAGTAGAAAATGAAAGCAATAAAGATTATGAAGAGCATGATCTAGATCTAGAAGAATAGAGGGCATTCAAGGGTGGTCCCCGATGGCCTTGGAGTGGTTGAGAGGAGAATGAGGGGCGGCCAATGTAGCTTAGGCCGACCCTTGGAGAGAAGTAGGGTTGATCCAGCATCCCGACATGGTGTCCTCCATGATGGTGGTAGTGAGCTCGTGGAGGTGGAGTGAGTGGCTAAGTGGAGGTGGCGTGAATGGCACCAATGGAGAGCAATTGCCAAGGCAGTGAATGGGTGCAAATGGCCACCTAAGGGGTCTTTTTATAGACCTAAGGGAAGCTCTCTAGAGAATTATGGAATTCTATAGAGAGGCCTATGGTGGGAGCTCGTGGGAGAGTGAGAAAGAGAGGGTGGAAGGTGATTTTTAGATCCACCAAATGTGGATCTAAAAATTGAATGGCTCTTGGTTGCTATTTTTGGCAACCAAGGCAACCACACATGGTAGAGAGTTCTAGAGAACTCTAGGCTAGATATTTTCGTGTGGATGGTGTGTGTGGGTGTGTGTGGGTCGAAACTTAGGTGGCTAGGTTGATTAGGTTGGGTTCTAGTGGGTTTAGGTCAAGGTAGGTCTCAAATTAGGGTTATAAACCCTAATTCACTAAGGTGAAGTGCAATTAAACTTAATACAAGTTTAATTGGCTGTGTGGAAACTTAATTGAGAGTAAAACAACTCAATTAAGTCAGGTCTAGGTCAATTGGACTCTCACTGAGTCCAATTGGACAGTGTGTGCTGAGATCAAGGCTCAATTGGACTCAATGAGTCCAATTGAATAGGCTGATGGCATTGACTAAGATCCAAGTCAATTAGGTTTAGTGAGGACCTAATTAGGTCCTTAGGGAGGTCTAGAGGTGATGTACTAGGGTTAAGGCACCTTAATTTAGGTTCCTATGGGGTTGGAATTGGGTTTAGGGACCTAGAGATCTAAGATCAAGGCTTAAATCTCAAAACAGGAATTGGAGAGCAGTATCAGACGTCTAATAATATAATAAGACGTCTTATACTCAAAAATCAGAAGTCCAGACTTGTTGTCTGGATGTCCAATCAGAGTCAGGAAGGATTTCGGGTTCTGTTTTGGGTATTTTGCAGAAATTGGACGTCCGACAAAGTGTCTAGACGTCCAATAACACTGCAGAAGTGGGTTTGAAGTGTGCGGGAGTTGGCTAAGGGTCTTGGACATCTTAAAACTTATCTGGACGTCCAGAGAAGGGTTGGAACTAGGGTTTTAGGGCTTCCTAGGGTGTTGTGACCTAATCTAAGGGTGGCTAAGGCTTGGTGAAGTCTCTAGGCTATCCTAGGGCTAGGATGGACCTAGGCTCTTCACATTTTACTGCTTTATTTCTACTTAATAGAATAGAAAACCTTTAACCTCCTTACATTATTATTCCTACATCTAAACTAGGCCTTCTGCTCCAGCTCTGCTACAACTCCCGTTATTCCTGATCCAGCTTCAGATCCTGCTCCAGATCCAGCTCCAGATCTGCTTATTGCCTGCAATCGACATAATACACTTAATCAACACATTATAACATTATTTTATGCATAGCTAAAGGAAAGCAGTAAAGATGCAGATAATGCGTATGCATGCATGAATAACCCTAACTTATGCTAAGTCTTAGCTTAATCTAGGCCAATTAAGACCTATGATTGCTGTGCAATCACCCATCACTTATAATCGTCTTGGGGCAGCCAAAGCAAGATATGATATTGGCCTTGACAAATTTTAAGACCACAAAGTGGTCATTTGTGCGTGTAGGAATGGCCTCTATCCACTTGGAGATGTAATCCACTGCCACCAAGATATATTCAAATCCATGGGATGAAGGGAAGGGACCCATGAAGTCTATCCCCCAAACATCAAAAATTTCCACAGGTTGGATAGGGTGTTGGGGCATCTCATTCCAATTCCCAATCGTTCCAGTCCGTTGACATCTAAGACAGGCCTTAACAAAGTAATGGGAATCCTTAAATAAAGAAGGCCACCAAAAATCGGACTGGAGAACCTTAAAAGCTGTTTTCTTAGCACCAAAGTGTCCTACACAATGAAGCTCATGGCAAAATCTCAACATACTTTGTTGCTCTTCTTTAGGCACACATCGTCTCCAAACTTGGTCTTGTCCAATATGAAATAATTCTGGCTCTTCCCAATGAAAGAATCTAGCATGGGAAATGAATCGCTTTCATTTTTGTGCATCCCAAGAGCCAGGGGTTTCTCTAGTGACCAAGTAGTTAACTGTATCCGCATACCAGGGTGAAGTTGGTGTTATCGCCATAAGGGTTTCATCGGGAAATGTCTCGCGGATGTCTCCAAATTGAGAGTCATCAATGGGAAGGCGAGACAGGTGGTCAGCCACTACATTTTCCACTCCTTTCTTTTCATGAATCTCCAAGTCAAACTCTTGAAGGAGTAGAATCCATCTAATTAAACGTGGCTTAGAATCTTTCTTGGCAATGAGATGTTTCACTGCCGCATGATCAATAAAAATGACCACCTTGGATCCAAGAAGGTAAGACCTAAACTTCTCCAAAGCAAAAACTACAGTAAGTAATTCCTTTTCAGTGACTGTGTAGTTTTGCTGTGGTTTAGTTAAAGTCTTGCTAGCATAATGCAGCACATGTGGTTTTCCCTCAACCCTCTGTCCAAGAACAGCTCCTACTGCATAATCCAAAGCATCACAAATCAACTCAAATGGGAGTGTCCAGTTAGGAGCTCAGAGAACAGGTGTAGAGGTCAAGGCCTCCTTTAGCATATGAAAAGCCTCGGCACACTTTCAATCGAAATTGAAGGAAGATTCTTTCGCCAATAAGTCGTAAAGTGGCCTAGAAATTTTGCTGAAATTCTTAATGAATCGCCTATAAAAACCTGCATGGCCCAGAAAGGATCTAATCTGTTTCACATTTGTGGGCAATGGAAGTTTGGAAGTAGAATCAACTTTAGCCTTATCCACTTCCAAGCCCCTTTTAGACACAACATGCACAAGTACAATGCCTTTCTGTACCATGAAGTGGCTTTTCTCCCAGCTGAGGACTAAACCAGTCTCCTTACATCTCTTCAGCACATTCTCTAAGTGCAGGAGACATTGGTCGAAAGACGAGCCGTAAATGGAGAAGTCATCCATAAAAATCTTGACGCACTCGTCAATCATGTTCGAGAAAATGGACCTCATACACCGCTGGAAAGTTGCAGGTGCATTACATAATCCAAATGGCATATGCCTAAACGCAAAAGTGCCGTAAGGACTAGTGAAAGTTGTCTTATCCTGATCATCAGGGAAGACTGCAACCTGGTTGTATCCAGAATAGCCATCTAAAAAGCAGAAATACTTGTTCCCTACCAATCTCTCAAGGATCTGATCAATAAAGGGCAAGGGAAAGTGATCCTTCTGGGTAGTGGTGTTCAGTTTGTGGTAGTCAATGTAGACCCTCCAACCTGTTGAGGGTCTGGTCACCACTTGTTCACTCTGATCATTTGTTTCTACCGTGAAGCTTGCCTTCTTTGGCACCACATGTATTGGACTAACCCATTTGCTATCTGCGATGAGATAAATGATCCTAGCGTCCAACCACCTCAGAATCTCCTTTTTAACCACTTCCCTCATGTTGGGGTTAAGTCGTCTCTGCATGTCTCGAAAGGGTTTGATGGAATATCAGTATAAATGTGATGCATGTAGAGCATAGAGTCTATACCCTTAATATCAGCAATCGTCCAAGCTATGGCTTCCTTGTGCCTTGATAAGTAGTCTAACAAGGCTCCCTTTTGCACTTCAGATACTGCAGATGAGATGATTAAAGGGAGCGTATCATTTGGCCCAAAGAATACATACTTGAGAGAGTCAGGGAGGGGTTTGGTTGAGGGTTTCATAATAGAAGTCCCCATCTCAGGTAGCAGATCTACCTTAGGCAGACATGATGGGGAAAGAGACTCAGTAGAAACTCCAAACAATTCCTCAAGTTATAGCACATCCCCTTCACATTCCTCCAAGAGATGGGAATGCTCATTTAACATAACATGCTGAAGGGGGTCATCACATAAAATTTCAAGAGTTGTCTCTTCAATCAGATCATCTACCACCTCAACTTGGGAACAATCCTCAAATCTAGCTTGTTTATAAGCATCGAACACATTCAGCCGAATTTTCCTGTTCCCAAAGCCCATTTTTAACTCCCCAATGTGACAATTAATTGAAGCATTAGAAGTCGCATGAAAAGGGCAGCCCAAGATGATGGAGGGCTTGGTTGGTTTGTTGGTAGGGTCAGTGTCCAGTACTAAAAGGTCAACGGGGAAAAAAAAATCCTCCACTCTCACGAGGACATCTTCCAACAGGCCCCGTGGTGTCTTCAAAGAACAGTCTGCAACTTGGAGGATTGTAGGGGAAGGCTTCAGATTGCCACCTCCAAGTTGTTCATATACATAGCTCAGAAGGATGTTCACCCCAGCACCCAGATCAAGCAGAGCCTCGTCTATTTGTAGGTCGCCAACGACCACTAAGATGTATGGGGCTCCTGGGTTCTTAAGTTTCGGGGGTGTCCCATGTTGTATAATTGAGCTAACAGAATCAGGCAGGACAGCCTTTGATTGGACCTATTTCCTTGATTGCCGCTTTTTCGTGCACAAGTCCTTAAGAAAGCGGGCATAGGACGGAATCTACCTGATAGCTTCAAGCAAGGGCAGATTAATTTGCACTTGTTTGAAAGTCTCCATTATTTCATCTATCCTATCTTTGGCTCCAGATGAGCCAGCAGAAGTCTGCCTAGAGTCAGATAAGCGCTCTAGAAAGGGCACTCTCGGTCTCTGGGTGGAAGGGTTGTCATGTCGGGTAAGAGGGGGAACGGGGACAACCTTTTCTGGTGAGGTGATGTCAAGCGGAGAAGAGTTGGGCTGCTCTTCTCCAGTGAGGTCGAAAGTCGGAGTGGATGGTTTTTCAGAAGGTGGGACTATAGGAGCATCAGGTTTGGAAATTTCTTTCCCACTCCTCAGAATAGTCACTGCCTGGGCTTGCTCCCTAAACATAACCCCTTTCCCTTTAGGGTTCTCCTCAGATGAACTGGGAAGCTTCCCAGTCTCTCTTTTACTCATGGCCTCAACAAGGTGTCCAATTCGTGATTTCATCTCATTGATTGCCTTGTCATGAGATTGGATGATCATACTTTGATTCTCCTACATGTCTTTAAGCATAGCTTTAAGCTCATTCATCTCAGAAGTCTTAGATGGTTGGGAAGTCGTAGGAGGTTGATTATACTGTTGAGTCTGAAAGGGTTGGGGTCTGTAATTCCCTAAATTAGAGACATTCCCCTATCTCCATGAAAAATTGGGGTGGTTCCTCCATCCCTCGTTATAAGTGTTTGAAAATGGGTCATTACGAGGTCTGGGTCGGAAGCCTTGGGCAGCATTCAGGTTCACCTGTATAAGGTCAGGGAATTGGGAGGCCAAATGACAATCCATAGTAGCATGCGTATTGCCATTGCAAATGGAGCATTCAGAAGCTTGGGAAGCAGAGGCATTTGGCATGAGTTGGCTAGGGTTTGTCATAAGTCTTTCCATGTTTTAGTTCAACAATTGAATCTGAAAGGCCAAATTCTGGGTATCCCTAGCCTCATTTGCCTCCATCTTTCGCTGCATAAGAGTGTGTTTTCTATCAAAATAGGCAGAATTAAGATGGATAGAATTCTTGCTCAAAGTCTCCAAAAGATCCCAAGCCTCATCTTTAGTTTTTGTGAGAAAGGTTCTTGCACAGGCACCATCCACTGTTTGCCTGTGCTTGTCATTTAATCCAGTGTAGAACCTTTCTACAAGCTACCATCTTGGCACTTGATGATGGGGACATAAGCGTAACAAATCTTTGAAGCACTCCCATGCATCATGAAATTGTTCTTTATCTTGTTG
Source organism: Thalassia testudinum (assembly GCA_037157565.1). Lineage (NCBI taxonomy): Eukaryota > Viridiplantae > Streptophyta > Magnoliopsida > Alismatales > Hydrocharitaceae > Thalassia > Thalassia testudinum. The sequence continues at coordinate 179,223,839 of JAZHRO010000036.1, read as the reverse complement.
AGCAAAACCTATGATTTCCCTCCTGTAGTGATTAGTCTTGCTCATGGGGAAGTATTTTTCAAAAATTCTCCCTTCAAGGCTTCCCAAGTATCTACTCTACCATCTAGAGTGTGATACCAATGCTCTGCCTTATCTTTGAGGGAGAAAGGAAAGAGGGTTCGCATTTGGGCATCATTAGTAACACCCTGCAATCTCACCGTGGAACAGACCTTGGTGAATTCCTCCAGATGCCTGTAGGGGTCCTCCCTAGAAGTACCATAGAATGAGGGAAACAAAGATATGGTACTACTTTTGATTTCATATGGATTATCCCCCCCAGGTCTTCTCAGTGTATGGCCAGGTTGATTGATAGGGATAAAATAATCTCTCAAAGATTGTTGGTTTTCCACAATTCTATTCTCTCTTTCCTCAGCCATCTCTTTTCTCTCTTGGTTGGCTCTCCCAAGGATCCTTTCAGGTTCTGAATTAAACACAAGTTGTCTCCTCAAAGATCGCCTACCAAGCATACACAAATAAACACAATTCCAAAGAACTTTTATGTCTTTAATCAATTAAGGCCTTTGAGATTTAAGTCCAGTTGTAGATGACAATACAAATTGCCCAAACAATTACGTGCCTATTGTCGACCTACGAATGCTTTATTGAAGACCTAATTGGAACTTAGGTACTTTGCCCTAAAGTTCAAATGGTAAAGTACTCCAAGGATGGAAGATCAAGGGATGCAAGTAGGTCTAAGCCTTCCTTTAAAGCTGTGCTTTCGCGGTGCTTCTTAACTACCCTCAAAAATCCGTGACAGGGTATCCCCCTCCTTGGAGTTACAAAACCTTTGAGCTTAAGTTTCAAGTACTTTGGTATCCAATGATAGGAGAGTTCTTTCCTAGTAGCTCAAAAACCTAGGAGTGTCTAAATGCATGCTTAGTGTGCAGTCATGCACGTGTGCATTCACCGTAAAAATTTGATTTTTTTTTTGAATCGCAACACAATATCTCAAATCAACTCCTTGGGTTTTACACGTTCCTCCTTTGATTAGTCCTTTTTCAAAGAATGTGACCACTTGTTAAATCGTTTCAAGACAACTTATGTGGTCTTGTAATTAAGTTCAAAATACAATGTGTGATCGGAATATGAATGCAAAGTAAGAGAATGCGTACCTTGCTTCCAGCAATCAACGATGCGAGAATGCACGCAATGCAGAGAAATAAATCTAGAGGCTACTCATACAAATGCGAATGGTTCGTCCTAAGGGCTGGTAGCTCATTTTTTTTTTTAAACTACTTACACACAATCAAAATAAAATCAATCCACAAAAGTAAAAACCTAAATCTAAAGAAAAAGAGAATAGACTCTCAAAAATTACCCAACACGGGCCTAACAAAATCGAGGAACAAACCCCTAAAACTGTACCCCAGAACAAGGGTGAGAAAACAAACAACTAAACTAAACCTAAAGAGTCTACTCTAAATGCTGAATCAAAAGTTAAGAGGAAGATCCTCCTAGATGGTCCTCCGTGCGTTTCTATGCGTATGGGTCAAAACCCACAAGCTCCTATGATGATCTCAGAGGTGGCCGCAAGATCCACCAAGATGCGAAGCGTAGTTCCTCCTCCAAGTAGTGGAAACAAGGTCCACCACGGCGTTGCTGAGGTTGATGCGACAACCCGTGTGTAATATGCGTACCTCACACCAAATCAAATAAAACAGGTTAAATATGCCTCAATTAAAATGTGAACAAATAAATAGATAAATGAGAGTTTAACAAGCTTGTTGCTTCCCCGGCAATGGCGTCATTTGATGAGACGATTTTCCGCTTTCGATTAAGTTTTGCAAATGAAATAACGCGTTGTTGTAGTATGTAAGTGGTGGAAAAATCGACTAATCAACAATCAAAATAACCACTCAATTAAGAGCGGGTTGTATCCACAGGGAGGTAATGGCCTATTAAAACTTGCAAGGGTCAAAAACCAATGTTCACCATTTATTTTGGCAAGAAATCAAGCCAAAATCGCTCTTCAATTAAGATAAAAAGACTTTAACATGCTGATTTTGCATTTATGAGAAAGGAGTTTCTTTGCATAAAATCACCATAATAAAATAATAATTGATGAGAGCCTCATCATGAGCCATAACTAGCTCATTTTGACCCAATAAAGAAGATAAAAGCTCCTACATAACCTAGAAGAAGGCCTAACTGAAGAAACAAGTGCTCTAAGAAGAAAACATGAAATAAAGGTTAAAACTGCAATTTTACCATTGCAGTAGATAAACGGGATTTCTCAGAGGCAAAACATAGGTCAAATGGTCTAAATGAGATAAAAAGTGGGTTGAGTCAATCAGAAATGGGTTCATGTGCAATCTAAGAACTAAAAGACACTTGGTAACCCTAAAACAAACCCGCTTAAATTAACAAGGTTCCGGTTAGAACAAAAAGCAAGTAAACCCTCTACAAATCATGGAAAACCATACTCTAGGGTTTAGAACACTTAATTTGGCCTTTGGAACCTAGTTTGACCTAGATTAGGGTCCTAGCTCTTCAATTAACCTAATTTGGGTTTTTACGCAAAATATCCAGTCAAACGAGGTCAAACCTGAAATCTAACTTCTCCATTGGTTTCCTTAGGTCCAAATTAGGTTTATACCAAAATTTGGACCTAAGGAGAGGTCATCTTGACCTACTTTGCAAGTTAGTACACCCAAATCACAAAGAGGTCCCTATCTTTTGAATATCCTTGCAGAGAGCCCCCTAGGTTCCTCGCCTTCTTTGCAAACCGGTCCTGCCGCCATTGCTAGGGCAGAACCGAACTCCGGCAAGGTTCGGAGAGGGATTGCTCTCTAATCCCTCAGAGATTCCCTCCCAGAAATGGAAGGAGGATTCTCTGAGGAATTCCCTTCCTCATAAAGTCAATCACAATCGTTGGTGTGAACCCAATCTCTCGTGCGAACGCACGAGAGATTTGGGTATCCTAACTCCTTTCCATCTCCGGCGACCAACCTCAGGCAATTACGTGCCCTTCACGCCCTGCACACCAAGTCCAGCACCTATAAAACACCCCTCGGACCCGGCCACTCACCTAGAGCTTGATTTGGCCGAGTTTCCCCCTTCAATTCCTCTCCTCCTGCTCGGCCAAATACCCCAGCTAGCTCCGGCGAGCCCCCCTCCCCTCCCTCTTCGCTCTGCCACAAAACCAGTGGCAGAGTTAACTTCCTGACCTTCCTCCGCGTCGCGCAGTACCAGCGCACGCCGCCTCAGCCCCATCGTCGCCGCCGTTCTCCCCCACTGGGCGTCATCTTCCCCGGCGACAGCAAGTACTGCTGTCCGCCTTCTGTCCCCTTTCGTCCTTACAATTAGGTTAGAACTCCTCTCCATCCTATCCTCTCTCTTTTCCCCCTGTTATCTCATCTGATTACCCCTCGACCGACGCTGACCACCCTCATCTTCCACATCACCGACCGAACTCCGGCGAGCCGCCCACACCACTCCGCCACTCCACACGGCTCGCCAACCACCTCGTGAGCTCCGCCTCATCACCAGGAACTCGCTCCACCCCACAACTGTCACTCCAGACCTCCATAACCACCCCTCGAACAACCCACCGTCTCCGGCCACAGGTTGACCTAGGCGGGCACGCCTAGGCCGACAGGCAACCTGCAGCATCACCCACCGCCTTCGCCGTGCTACGGCGAAGGTTTCCAGCCATTCTAATTGGGCCAATAGGCCGTTCTGTGGAAGTTCAGGTAAACGCTCCGGCCGCCATTAACAGTCGAAGCAGCAGGAAGCTTGGAGCAGCAGCAGGCGTCAGGCTTCCCAGGCGGCAGGTGCAGCAGACTCTCGCAAGTGTTGTGAGGTGACTGAGTTCAGCAAGGATCAGCAGCAGGGCCTTCAGCGTGGGCAATTGCACACGAGAGTCTGCGGGCACACGCAAAGGAAGGGCGGAACGTTTAGTCCCACATCGTGGAATCTCAAGGCACAGGTATGGTATAAAGGTTTTTTGTGATATACGTTTACTGCCTCGAAAGCACAGGGGTGAGGTCCCTCACTGACCCCACCCGCCTCGTCCGCGGCCTGACCACGCGGACCTGGCGGATCCGACCCGACCTAGACCTACGCACTCCTCGCGCATCACACACCTGCAGGTGCGCCTGGTCCCGGGTACGATCCGACCCGATTGAGACTGTGGCTCTGGGAGAGCGGTTAGAGTGAGTTGCTTGAGAGAGAGACACGCGCGGGTAGAGGGAGAAGGGTTAGGTTTTGTTCCCCTGTGCAGGCAGGTTGATTGCAGGAGAAGGACGTGGCCGCTGCAGAAGAAAGGAGAAGCAAGACAAAGAAGAAGAAGAAAGCAAGACAAAGAACAAGAAGAAGGCAACGAAGAAAGGAGAAGCAAGACAGAAGAAGAAGAAAGAAAGAAGTCTTCGCAGGCGAAGGAGGAAAACAGAAAGGTTAGAGGTCTTCGCAGGAGAAGAAGAAGAAGGACAAGGGAAGATTGCAAAGAGATCTGAAAGGCAAAGCAGAAAAAGAAAAAGAGAAAGAAAGATCACATTTAAGACGTCTGATACATAAATCAGACGTCTAATTCTATTTTTTTTTATATCTTTCTTAAAAACTCTTTGAATCAATTATATTTGCATTTAACAGTTGTATTCTTGGGTTTTACAAAGTACTGAGTTTGCTCCCTGTGTTCGACCTCGGATACTCTAGTTGTTCGAGTAATAAAATTATTTGTTTAAACGTTTTGTCGGTTCTACTACAACGTAATACGCCTTTAAATCCGTACAGAAACGTTGATAACATTTTGGCGCCGTTGCCGGGGAGCAACGGGCACTTGTAAAGCTTTTGAGTACAACTTTTCTATTTAATATCTGACTTAACTTCTCTTTTGTTGTGTTCAAACAGGGAAAGCAAAACAGAAAGGAAAGAATAGCAACTGCACAACAGACTGGAGCAGGTAATCTCCATAAGCCCTCCCCCTTAACCCTCTCACAATCCAAAGGAAAAAAAAAAAAAAAAAAAAAAGGGAGAAGTCAACTTAGGGCTACCTGTCTTATATTTAGTAACTCATCAAGTTGCCTGATTTTCATTTCAACATATTTTTGTCTGTCATCCAACTAAGGCAACTAGGGCTAAAACTTTCTTGATTGAGCCCTAGGTGCTAAATTCTAAGGCAACTAAATTGGACCCATTAGAGCCAAGTTAGGATTGCAAAGCTAGGGTTTTTAGAGACACATCTTCTCTAAAATAAAGAAACAAACTTTCCAAAAAGAAGTGTGCCTAAACCGTGTTTGAAAAAATTTATAAGAGGAACCCTAAGCAAATCAGGCTGATAATTCATTTGAATCATAAAAGGAAGGACCTAAAAGCTCTCAAAGGTGAAGTTGATCCCTCGGGTCAACCAACCTTAATATTAGGTCACTTTTTGCACTCAAAATACTTAAAAGTTCAAGTGGAACATTAAGCACCTTGATCTTAAAATAAAAAAGGTAGACTTAAGAGGTCAAGATCCCCATTCTGGTCTACCTGGAACCGCAGTGACAAGAGAGGTCGGGTGGGGGAAACCCTGTAACCCGTAGGGACGCTCTACCGTGTAGGGGTCTTTGCGGGACTCTCCCTCTCTGGCTGCCCAGGTATTTCTCAGGTGGACGATCTTCTGATCCAGGGGTCCATCTGCCCCGAACCTCTATAGTCACCCAACAATTCTTGGGTGTCTTGATTGGGTCCAGTACCTTCTAATCTCATCACATCTTCCGGTGCATGTTTGGTAGGAGGTCCTTAAGACCACCTTTAAGACCTCCTCTAGAAATTCACTCTCGCCGAGGCCAAGCCTCGACGCCCTTGTTTGTGCAGCAACCCCACCACATAAATCTTTCATCTGATTCAGACCCTGATTCTCCTCCTTCTCCCATCATGGCACAACCCATTGAAGATGAGAATAACCTTGAACACCAACTTCAACGCTTGAACGATCTCTTTCAGAACTTTGTAAACCCACCACAGCGACCTATGATGCGAGATCACTATAATCCCGCTGCGGTGGCAATTGAACCCCGAGTACGAATCCCAATTGGAGGACCCGATTCTGATCTAAAGCCCAATATGATTCATGCCATACCAAAGTTCCATGGGCTTAACTCTGAGGATCCATTCCAACACATTAAACAACTCAAGCATCTGGCCCAGACTTTCGGGTCAGATGTACAAAACCGGGATATCCTACTCATGAAAATGTTTTCGTTCTCCCTCTTGGACAAGGCCGCGCACTGGTATCAGACTCAGACCCGCCCGATCAACACTTGGGAGGAATTACAGTCCGAATTTTTGAAAAAATTCTTCCCTGTTGGCCGGACGAATGCCTTGCGCCACCAGATCACTCATTTCACTCAACAACAGGGAGAACCTCTTCACGAAGCTTGGGATCGATTCCTAGATCTCATGCGAAAATGTCCCCATCACGGAGTTCCTAAGTGGGAACAAGTCCAGTCTTTTTACTAGGGACTCCGTGAGGATATTCGTCTAATCGTCAATGCAACATGTGGAGGAAACATCATGGGCCAACACGAGGACACGGTGTGGGAGATTCTCGAAAACATGTGCGAGAACTCCATAAACAATGACTCCTTGGGCTTATTCGACAGGACGAATGCCCGCGCATCGACGAATCTAAGAGGGACACATGAGACGCAGGACCTGTCCACTTCTGTTGACCTGGAATTGATGGCCAGTCGGTTGGACAAGGTCTCTATCATAGAAAAGAAGGTGGACGAGCTAACTCGACATTTGCAGCAAGCCACCTCTGCACAAAACTCTTTTGCACGACCTCCTCTGGCAAGGGAAACAGTGCAAAACATCTATCACCAACCTGCCAAGGGGATGGGCCCCTATCCACCCCCGTCTACCTCCCAGACCGGAGTGACCTCCGATCCCGTCTACTCGAGTTGGGGGAACTCTGAACCCTCGTATTCTGACTTTCCTGAGGTTTCTCAGAACTGCGAGGACCTCAACGCCATCCAGAACGACCCATACTCCAATACCTACAACCCTGGATGGCGAAATCATCCTAACTTTCAGTGGACGGGAAACTCTCAAAAACCACCATATCAACCCCGCCCACAAGCTCCTCGTCCATATCAGCCGCCTCAACCTCGGCCCAATCCCACCTACCAATCTGGGCAAAATCAGGATCAACTGACTCTTATCCTTCAAACGCTGGCTGACATTCAAAAAACGAATGCGGCAATGCAAAAACAGCACAAGGACGAGATCACAGAGGTTCGCAACCAACTGGCCCAGATGGCAAATTCTCGCCAACCTGGCACCCTTCCTTCGCAACCTCTGCCCAACCCAAATAATGTGCCGACCCAGAGGCGCATTATGAATCCAAATCCAGGCCACGCACATTTGATTTATCAGGCCCCTGCTACTCCATCACCAGACAGGATGGAGGCTTCTACATCTTATGCAGAATTTCAGCAGCAGCCACCTCTCCTACCTAACCCAAACCAAAGTCAGGCTGGATTAAACTCTGTAACAACACGCAGTGGTAAAACAACACAAGACCCACATTATCTGAACCACTCCAAGCCTGATAATCGCCAAGACCCTAGGGTAGTCATCCAAGATACTACTGTCCCAGATCAAGAACCTGGACCTATCCTAGAGGAACCAGCTAGGATCCCATTTCCTGAGGCCTTGACCAAAGGAAAAAGGACAACCAAACCTGTGGCTCCTGAGGAGGATCTGGTCAAGCTCTTTGAACAGGTCCAGATAAACATCCCGTTGATGGATGCAATCCGCCACATACCGGCTTACGCAAGATTCTTGAAAGACATATGTACACCTAAACGTAAGCCGCGAACCAAGGATGGGAATCCGATTGTACTGTCAGAGCAGGCCAGCTCTGTCATCCTGAGCAAACTCCCACCCAAGGCTAAAGACCCAGGAACCCCCTTGATTTCTTGTAAAATTGGTGAAACCCAACTTGATAGAGCCCTACTAGACCTAGGTGCCTCCATAAATTTAATACCTACATCCCTCCTTGACCACCTTGAAGAATCTGAACTTAAACCCACTGAGGTGACATTGCAGTTAGCTGATCGATCCATCAAGTCACCCAAAGGTATACTCGAGGATGTCATTGTTAGGGTACGAGATTTTTATTTCCCAGTGGACTTCATAGTACTGGACATGGATGCACCTAAGAACCCAAGGGACACACCAATCATATTAGGGAGACCCTTTCTGGCCACTGCTAGGGCCAATATAAACTGCGAAGAGGGCCAGATAGAATTAAAATTTGGGAATCAAAATCTGAAGATCGACATTTTCAAAGCCCAACAAGGGATTAATTGCGGGGTTATAGAGGAAATTTGTGATGTCAAAGCCGTGGTTGATGAATTGCACATAGAGGACAACCTGATTATTCCTGATCAACCACTAGAAAGTCAAAAACCGCTAACAGAGGAGTGCGAACACAATCTAGACACACCTATGACTCCTACCATTGCTCCCGATACAAACCCTGAACTACCCGCTGCTGCTGACAATCCTGTCATGGAACTCAAGCCCCTTCCTGAACATCTAAAATATGTCTTTTTGGATTCAAATCAAACGTTTCCTGTGATTATCAATTCTCGACTCACACCTGACCAGGAACTCCGTTTGATTTCTGTTCTCCAGCAACATCGTAGAGCCATTGGATGGACTCTAGATGATTTGACTGGTATAAGCCCTTCATACTGCACGCATCGAATCTATACAGAAGAAGGCTCACGACCTTCAAGAGAAATGCAAAGGCGACTAAACCCTAACCTACAGGAGGTCGTGAAAAAGGAGATCATTAAGTGGTTAGATGCAGGGATCATCTACCCGATCTCCGACAGTCGTTGGGTGAGTCCAACACAAGTGGTACCTAAGAAGGAAGGACTCACCATCATCACGACAGAAACCGGGGAAGTCATTCCTACCCGAATAGCTAATTCGTGGAGAGTCTGCATTGATTACAGAAGACTAAATTCCTCCACGAAGAAGGATCATTTCCCACTACCTTTTATTGATCAGATCCTCGAGAAACTAGCGGGAAATAGATTCTTCTGCTTTCTTGACGGGTACTCCGGTTACAATCAGGTGGCAATCCATCCAGAGGACCAAGAAAAGACCACATTCACCTGCCCCTTCGGGACGTACGCGTTTCGAAGGATGCCATTCGGTCTCTGCAATGCACCTGCAACTTTTCAGCGGTGCATGCTTGCCATATTCTCAGATATGGTAGGTGACTATCTGGAAGTCTTCATGGATGACTTTTCAGTTTTTGGACAATCATTTGACGATTGCCTCCAACACTTGGTCCATATACTCAGGCGGTGCATCGAGGTGAATTTGGTTCTTTCCTGGGAAAAGAGCCATTTCATGGTGCCTGAGGGAATTGTCCTGGGACATTTAATCTCAGAAAAAGGCATCCAAGTGGATCGAGCTAAGGTTAACCTGATTTCCAAGCTCCCTATGCCTAGCTCGATTAAGGACATCCGATCTTTTTTGGGGCACGTCGGTTTCTACCGTCGATTCATCCCTGATTTCTCCAAAATCGCGCGCCCCCTGACCAATCTGCTTTCCAAGGATGTGCCTTTCGGAATTTCCAAGGAATGCACTCAAGCATTTGAGATCTTACGTGACCGAGTCACCCAAGCCCCAATCCTACAGTCCCCTGATTGGTCTCAACCCTTTGAGATCATGTGCGATGCATCTGACTTCGCTGTAGGAGCGGTTTTGGGGCAGAAAATTGATGGGAAACCTGTGGTCATTTACTACGCCAGCAAAACACTGGATGAGGCTCAGCGTAACTATACGGTTACTGAGAAAGAGCTGCTGGCCGTAGTATTTGCCCTGGAAAAATTCAGATCATACCTTCTGGGTTCCCGTGTTATCATATACTCGGATCACACAGCTGTGAGGCATCTCCTAGCCAAGAAGGACGCGAAACCTCGATTAATCCGCTGGATCTTGCTGTTGCAAGAATTTGACATCGAGATTCGCGACAAGGCGGGAAAGCACAATGTGGTAGCTGATCATTTATCCCGCCTTCCTCCTGAAATTATTGATCCGTCCGGACCTATTACAGAACATTTTCCTGATGAGCACCTCCTGACTATCAGTACAAGTCTTCCATGGTTCGCCGATATTGTTAATTACCTGGCATCACATCAGATTCCGCCCGATTGGTCGAAGGCCAAAAAGGACAAATTGCGTTCTGATGCCAAGTATTACCTATGGGAAGACCCGTATCTCTTCCGCATTGGTGCTGATCAGATAATCCGACGATGCGTCACGGAAGTGGAAATCAAAGACATACTCTCATTTTGCCATGACCAGGCATGCGGTGGACATTTTTCGGGACATAAAACCGCATCGAAAGTCCTCCAGTGTGGTTTCTACTGGCCCACAATTTTCAAAGATGCATACAATCACTGTAAGGCATGTTCCCGTTGCCAGACTCTAGGCAACATGAGCCATAGAGACATGATGCCTCTACAGCCGATCTTGGTATGCGAAATTTTTGATATTTGGGGGATTGATTTCATGGGACCCTTTCCTACCTCGGATGGCTTCGAATACATTTTACTCGCAGTTGATTATGTTTCCAAATGGATAGAAGCCATTCCGACTCGAACCAACAATCATAAAGTCGTTATAAAATTCCTTCATCAAAACATTTTCTCAAGGTTCGGGATTCCGCGTGCTATAATTTCCGACGGAGGGACCCATTTTACAAACGCTCAGTTCAGGTCACTAATGATCAAATACGGGGTGTCACACCGAATCTCTACTCCTTACCACCCTCAAACTAATGGTCTAGCTGAGCTATCTAACCGAGAGATCAAGAAGATCCTTCAGGTTACTGTTCGACCTGATAGAAAAGATTGGTCTTCTCGGCTTCCGGAAGCATTGTGGGCCTATAGGACCGCCCACAAGACCCAATTAGGAATGTCTCCCTTTAGACTAGTGTACGGGAAGGCATGTCACCTCCCCGTCGAATTGGAGCATAAAGCCTATTGGGCAGTACGGACCTGTAATCTCGACCTTTCTAAGGCTGGAACCCACAGAAGATTTCAAATGAGCGAGATCGATGAATTACGCCACGACGCATATGAGAACTCGCGAATTTACAAAGAACGGGTTAAAGCTTTTCACGACAAACACATTTCTAGAAAGGTCTTTCATCCTGGTCAAAAAGTTTTACTCTTTGATGCTCGACTCAAACTATTCCCAGGAAAGCTAAGATCCAAGTGGGTCGGACCCTACCTAGTCCGCCAAATCTTCGGAAATGGAGCTATTGAAATCAGCCCACTCAGCCACGATTCTGAACCATTTGTCGTGAATGGGCAGAGACTCAAGCCGTTCATTGACATGACCGATATAGATTTGACTGAGTCATCCTTTACCCTCCTTTCCTCTTGAGCTCATTACGCCCAGCCGATGGCGTAAAACTCAGCGCTTAACGGGAGGCAACCCGTCATTCTTTGAAAAACCTGAAACCGTTTCTGACATCGCTATGCGGAATTCATATTGCACTTTAGGGTTCATCCATTAGAACAGCCGACTTCACCTCAGGTATACCTACCCGAGATTAGAAATCGTTCGCAACAAGTCGCTTCGACCCATTCACTCACCACACACCTGTCCTAACACATGAACTAAGCTGAATTCGAACCCACCTAATTTACAATGGGGACATTGCAAATCTTAGGCATGGGGGGGTATGAAAGTGCAAAATGTCAGAAAAGTCATATCAAGAAAGGGTTTCATTCATAAAAAAAAAAAAAAAAAAAAAAAAAAAAAAAAAAAAAAAAAAGGGGACTTGATAGAGGGGAGGAACAATTCAGGGTCATACAAATGAGAGGAGGAAAAGAAAGAAAAATGACAAAAAAGAGCAAAAATAAAGAAAGGAGCACAAAAGGAAAAGAAAAAGAAAAAGTCATTAGTAAAAGATTAAGGGGTTAACTGAAGTTCTAGACCGAGTCAAGAAAAAGAAAAGAAAAATGCTACAGAGATATAACAAGAGATTAGCGGGAACGCTGGTCTTAGGCCTCTTGGGCTAGATTTTTAGCTTAAAAATTCACGTATCCGTTAAAATCTGGACAATCCTCAAGAGGTTGAGGAAAATGCGAAGCTTAAGTATTAGGTCTAAGGCTTAGGAAGTATTCGGCCTCGTTAACTGACCTCCGGTTTGCGGGATTCGGTAACCTAAGCACCCAAATTCACACACAGTCTGGTTCAGTGCGCATAAATATTCAAAACACGCAAGAGCGTTTAATATTCTGAAAAAGTCACCTAGATTAGGAGCGGCCAATCAACACAAGTTGATTTGGACGAGTTCCCAGCGCGGAGAGGCGGGAAATTCCCCTCGAAGATGCGTAACAACATATCATCTCCTCGGTGCTTGTCTCTTAGGATATTTAAATATCCTACTGGAGGCATGTAAGCACTCTGTTGGTTCAGACACCATGGGTGGCATTATCACGAAATGTCAATCGCCAGGGTCTGAATTCAGCCACGGAACGCCATGGGCGGGATTATCTCGAAATCTCGAAAGCCAGGGTTCCGGGGGTTGCCATGGGCGGGATTATCTCGAAATCTCGAAAGCCAGGGACCTTTGAGGATTGATGATGGGGACGAGGAATCCGATACAGACCGTGTTGAGAAGCTAATCCGAAGCTAGAAATAAAAAAAAAGAAAAGAGAGAGAAAAGCTCTCCAAACAAATAAATCTTCTATCTCTCTCTTACAAAAAATGCACTGCAAACTGAACTTAGGCTAAAAATATCTCAAGCGCGGGTGCTTTAAACCGCGGAGTCCAACAAACCCTAGGTTAGGTTCTGTGGGCCGTAGAAACCTTTGCAGAAGACTGAGGCTAAAGTGGAACAGGTCCGGATTTTGGTTGGTACTTGAGTACCTCTAGGCCTATTGTCGGCATTCCCACCTAATCACAAAAGAAAAGGAGAAGCACTTATCATTGTTGACAACATTCAGGGTCTAGAACGGAAGTTAAAACTTTGAAATTTTGCTAAGGGACTAGCAAAAGCTAGGCATGGGGGTATGATGAGAGCCTCATCATGAGCCATAACTAGCTCATTTTGACCCAATAAAGAAGATAAAAGCTCCTACATAACCTAGAAGAAGGCCTAACTGAAGAAACAAGTGCTCTAAGAAGAAAACATGAAATAAAGGTTAAAACTGCAATTTTACCATTGCAGTAGATAAACGGGATTTCTCAGAGGCAAAACATAGGTCAAATGGTCTAAATGAGATAAAAAGTGGGTTGAGTCAATCAGAAATGGGTTCATGTGCAATCTAAGAACTAAAAGACACTTGGTAACCCTAAAACAAACCCGCTTAAATTAACAAGGTTCCGGTTAGAACAAAAAGCAAGTAAACCCTCTACAAATCATGGAAAACCATACTCTAGGGTTTATAACACTTAATTTGGCCTTTGGAACCTAGTTTGACCTAGATTAGGGTCCTAGCTCTTCAATTAACCTAATTTGGGTTTTTACGCAAAATATCCAGTCAAACGAGGTCAAACCTGAAATCTAACTTCTCCATTGGTTTCCTTAGGTCCAAATTAGGTTTATACCAAAATTTGGACCTAAGGAGAGGTCATCTTGACCTACTTTGCAAGTTAGTACACCCAAATCACAAAGAGGTCCCTATCTTTTGAATATCCTTGCAGAGAGCCCCCTAGGTTCCTCGCCTTCTTTGCAAACCGGTCCTGCCGCCATTGCTAGGGCAGAACCGAACTCCGGCAAGGTTCGGAGAGGGATTGCTCTCTAATCCCTCAGAGATTCCCTCCCAGAAATGGAAGGAGGATTCTCTGAGGAATTCCCTTCCTCATAAAGTCAATCACAATCGTTGGTGTGAACCCAATCTCTCGTGCGAACGCACGAGAGATTTGGGTATCCTAACTCCTTTCCATCTCCGGCGACCAACCTCAGGCAATTACGTGCCCTTCACGCCCTGCACACCAAGTCCAGCACCTATAAAACACCCCTCGGACCCGGCCACTCACCTAGAGCTTGATTTGGCCGAGTTTCCCCCTTCAATTCCTCTCCTCCTGCTCGGCCAAATACCCCAGCTAGCTCCGGCGAGCCCCCCTCCCCTCCCTCTTCGCTCTGCCACAAAACCAGTGGCAGAGTTAACTTCCTGACCTTCCTCCGCGTCGCGCAGTACCAGCGCACGCCGCCTCAGCCCCATCGTCGCCGCCGTTCTCCCCCACTGGGCGTCATCTTCCCCGGCGACAGCAAGTACTGCTGTCCGCCTTCTGTCCCCTTTCGTCCTTACAATTAGGTTAGAACTCCTCTCCATCCTATCCTCTCTCTTTTCCCCCTGTTATCTCATCTGATTACCCCTCGACCGACGCTGACCACCCTCATCTTCCACATCACCGACCGAACTCCGGCGAGCCGCCCACACCACTCCGCCACTCCACACGGCTCGCCAACCACCTCGTGAGCTCCGCCTCATCACCAGGAACTCGCTCCACCCCACAACTGTCACTCCAGACCTCCATAACCACCCCTCGAACAACCCACCGTCTCCGGCCACAGGTTGACCTAGGCGGGCACGCCTAGGCCGACAGGCAACCTGCAGCATCACCCACCGCCTTCGCCGTGCTACGGCGAAGGTTTCCAGCCATTCTAATTGGGCCAATAGGCCGTTCTGTGGAAGTTCAGGTAAACGCTCCGGCCGCCATTAACAGTCGAAGCAGCAGGAAGCTTGGAGCAGCAGCAGGCGTCAGGCTTCCCAGGCGGCAGGTGCAGCAGACTCTCGCAAGTGTTGTGAGGTGACTGAGTTCAGCAAGGATCAGCAGCAGGGCCTTCAGCGTGGGCAATTGCACACGAGAGTCTGCGGGCGCACGCAAAGGAAGGGCGGAACGTTTAGTCCCACATCGTGGAATCTCAAGGCACAGGTATGGTATAAAGGTTTTTTGTGATATACGTTTACTGCCTCGAAAGCACAGGGGTGAGGTCCCTCACTGACCCCACCCGCCTCGTCCGCGGCCTGACCACGCGGACCTGGCGGATCTGACCCGACCTAGACCTACGCACTCCTCGCGCATCACACACCTGCAGGTGCGCCTGGTCCCGGGTACGATCCGACCCGATTGAGACTGTGGCTCTGGGAGAGCGGTTAGAGTGAGTTGCTTGAGAGAGAGACACGCGCGGGTAGAGGGAGAAGGGTTAGGTTTTGTTCCCCTGTGCAGGCAGGTTGATTGCAGGAGAAGGACGTGGCCGCTGCAGAAGAAAGGAGAAGCAAGACAAAGAAGAAGAAGAAAGCAAGACAAAGAACAAGAAGAAGGCAACGAAGAAAGGAGAAGCAAGACAGAAGAAGAAGAAAGAAAGAAGTCTTCGCAGGCGAAGGAGGAAAACAGAAAGGTTAGAGGTCTTCGCAGGAGAAGAAGAAGAAGGACAAGGGAAGATTGCAAAGAGATCTGAAAGGCAAAGCAGAAAAAGAAAAAGAGAAAGAAAGATCACATTTAAGACGTCTGATACATAAATCAGACGTCTAATTCTATTTTTTTTTATATCTTTCTTAAAAACTCTTTGAATCAATTATATTTGCATTTAACAGTTGTATTCTTGGGTTTTACAAAGTACTGAGTTTGCTCCCTGTGTTCGACCTCGGATACTCTAGTTGTTCGAGTAATAAAATTATTTGTTTAAACGTTTTGTCGGTTCTACTACAACGTAATACGCCTTTAAATCCGTACAGAAACGTTGATAACAATAATAAATCAAAAATCTTTTTGTGGCAATGGCATGAAATGTAAATACTAATACCACCAAAAATAGAGGATTCTACCCTCTCCTCCTCGCGCACAGGAGAGAGGTTCGTTCGAGTAACCCTTCTGGGAATAGGTTGGTCGGAGTGAGGGTTTCTCGGCGGTGGTGGCTGTTGAACGTACGAATTGCTACGTTAACGTGTTTGGCTTTTAAAACCTTGTCGTTGTAACTTGAAAGCGAAGAACTCATTTCAACAAATAAAATTTATACCGAAATTAAAATTCCGGGTCGAACACAGGGAGGCTACGTCGATCTATATTCACAATTATATATATATTTTTTAGAATTTTTCTTGAAAAATGAGGCGATGTAATTATAATGAAACTATAACAACAATCAGACTAAAAAGGGAGAGAGAGAGAGAAAACATGCATTCAATATTTTAAAATGTTTATACAATAAAATCAAATAAGAATTACACTAGAAAGCGGAAAATCAGCTACACTAGAAAGCAGGAAAATTCTACACTAGAAAGCTGTAAAGAAGAATGGGAGAGAGAAGTTATCCTCCTCGACAATCGCTTGGAGGACGAGCCGAACGGGACGACGCCTGGACGAAGGAGGACGAAGCAGGATGAAGGAGGACAAAGCAGAAGAACGGGAACGGGGCAGCATGTCGTCGTCGTCGCGGGATCCACTTCCGAATGGGGACGAAAATTTTGACTTTATCTCGCGAGGAGCATCCCGGGTGTGGGACAAGCTTCTCTTGAGCTTTGGAGAGGTAGAGAAGAGAAGGAAGGGATGAGAATTTCGTGTGGAGGGGGTCTCCTTTTATAGTTGCAAGGAGTGGGGGCAAATTGGTCATTACATCTTTAAAAACATTAATTCAGGACCTTTAGTGACGAATAAAACCGTTGCTAAAGGTCTAAACGTGGGCATAGTGGGCGGCGCATGCACACCCGCTCGCCTGCTCGTGCGCGCAACGCTTGCGCACGTTCAGCCGTCCTCAACTGTCCGATCGCGAGATCGGACGGCTTAAATCGCGCCTTCGCCTGCCTCGCTGCGCGTCCGCCTGCGTGCGATGCTGCGTCCTCATCGTGCGTGCAATAGCACGTGGGCGCTATCGGGCGCGTGCAGCCGTTCGATTGCGATCTGACGCTCGCCCGTGCCCGCTCGCCTGCTCGCGAAGACTCGATCGCGCGTCTGAAGGCAGCTGAGTGCCTTATCCACTGCGTTGCGCGCGTGGATGGGGTGGGCGGTTGAAGTTTTGAACGCGCGTGTTGGATTCTCTTTGGAAAGGCAGTGGTGGACCTGAGGGCTGGTTGGACGGTTGAGATGGCGCCACGTGGTGCCATCTTGGCTGTCCATCTTCTGGATGATGTAGATGGTGCCACGGGTGTCGGATTGACTTGATTTTTGCATCGTTAGGCTACAATCGTCGATCCAAATCCATCCGTGCGGTCAAATTTGTCGTTTGAAGTGTGGATTTACACCATCTTAGCCCTGGATCTTCTAGGGTTCCTCGGTCACTATCTGATGCTACAGATGCCTGATTAGGGCGATCTTGGAGTCGTTGAACTCCAATCGTCACCCTGATCACATCTGTACGGTTGGATCTTCGATCTGAGGCCCCGATAAAAAGTTTACCCTGTCCAAGCACATAAAAGGAGACAATTAACCTCCATTTTATCCAAACTACTCTAAATGCAAGATGATGCATGTTATGCACTATTTATAGCATGCAATGCAAACCTATGCTTAAGAACATGCATAAATAGACATCTTAAGTAGTGTAAACGTGTTTACATCACCGGCGGCAGGTTGCGAGATGGCCGGAGTCAGCCGGATGGAGCTTTGGTGAAGGGTGGTTTCTGATAACACCACATAAGGGGGTAATAATTATGTTGAATATGGCCCATCTTTAGAATAAAAGGCACAACATAAGTAGAATAGGAGCATTGCATGCATCAAGTACCAAGATTGCTTATAAACTGTATTAATGGCCATTTGTGTAAGCATTTATCAAAGCAAACCTCAGATGAGCAATCAGACCGCACGGATGGATTCAGAACGACGAACGGAGTCCAACGGACTCAAGATCGGCCAAATCCGACATCCGGAGCTCCCACAATGGGCCCAAGAAATTCTGACCGTTGATCTGGAGATCAACGGCCCAGAGAGCGCCACGTCAGCCCGCCCCCACCGCACGCACATCTTCAGTCGGCCAAGGACAAATCTCTGCCATTGATCTTCGATCGAACGACCGAGATCCGCCCGCTCTCCCGCGGTCGCCGCGACAAAGCGCGGGCGAGGCGCAACGCTCGCATCGCCGCGACGCGCGTTTGAGCCGCACGGAGCGGATTTTGAAGGCGAGCGGAAGGCGTGGAAAAATTGGGCCGCCCGATCAGCAGAGGGTGGCCAGGATCTTTCCACGCGGTGCAACGACAGCCACGCGTGGGCGCACGCCGGGCAGAAACGCGCGCGTGCACGCGCGCTGAAGGCGCGATCTCAGCGTGGGCGAAGAAGGCTCTCAGCCGTCCGATCTTCGATCGGACGGCTCTCGTTCAGCGGCCATGGATCGTGCGAAGAGGAAGACTGGGGCGGGCAGCTGACCGGCGGCAGGAGGGCTACACCGACGTTTGTGGAAGAGATTTTAGCGATGCTCCAGATGTCGCTAAAGCCCATTCTTCTTTTAGGAAGCCCTTAACTCTATTTAAACCCCCTTCTACCATCATTCAATGCATACTCTCCCACTTGCAACCACTCCACTCCTCTCTTAGCTAGCTTTAGGCACTCTTGTAATCGCCGGAGACGACGAGCCGCCGATGGAGCCTCCTCCACCGCCGTGGCTGCCTCGTCGCTCTCCACTCTCTCTCCATTTCTCTCTCTCTCTCTCTTTTAAGCTTTCATTTACTTTTGTTAAAGTATGTATTTAATGTTGTAAGCTATGAACTATGAATGCATGTTTAATGAAATTATTTTCCGTTCAATCGCCATTTTAATTTCTGTTCAAAGTGCATGATCAAAACCAAGAGCTTTCTAACCCTAAACTCTCTCTCTATCTCTCGCTCTCGCTTTTCAAAACCGTCTCTTTCGCAAGCAAAACTCCACCTTTTTCATGACAACAAGTGGTAAACAAAATCCGATTTCCACGCCTCCCTGAGACCGACACTCGGACTCACCTCCGTTTACTTCTTTTAAAACCGACGTATCAAGTACGACTATAACGACACCTCTTAACACACATGCACAAGAGCACGTCAGTTTCCGACGGCTCTTACTGCTGGCTGTGCTTGTTGGAGGGATGGAGGCGCGTGCGGCTGCTGCAGGCGTGCGTGGGTGCTGCAGGCCGCACGCAAGGGTGCTAGAGGCAGCGCGCGTGTGAAAAGGAAGGTGCGCCTACTGCTGTGCATGGGGGCGTGCAGATGACGCCCGCGGCTGTAGGAGAAGGTTCTACGGGGATCGGTGAGGCGCTGAAGGGGTGTGCGAAGGTGCTGGCGTGCAGAGGGGAGTGGAGGTGACGCACGCTGAAGGAGCGGGTGCTGCAGGCTGCACGGATGTGCAAAGGAGTGCGTGACCTGCAGGTGCGCGTGGGGGTCTGGTGCGGTGTGAGACTGTAGGTGGTGCACTGGAGGAGGTGGTTCATGGGCAGAGCTTGTAGCTGCTACTGCTGCATGCTACAGGCGTGTTGGCCGGAGGCGCACTGGCCGCGCGGGTGCGTGGAGGGTTTGCGAGCTGCTGGTGTGGATGGTAATGGGTTTTGTTGAAGTGGAAGGGAAACAAAGCAACAAGAAATAAGAAGATGGAAAAAGATATGGGAAGTCAGACGTCTGGGATCACTCTCAGATGTCTTAACTGGTGCGGAGATGAGGAACTGAAGGTGGTTGCTGGCGATGGTTGTGTGGCCTTCAGGCACACACTCGAGGTGAGTTGCACAAGCCACTGATGGCGCGATGGTCTGTCACCCCGCCTGCTCGTGGTAGGAGGCCGGTGGTGGTGGAATGGAAAAGCTCTAATGCTCTACGCAGTGGTGGATCGGAATGGTGGTGGCCCCCCGGCTAAGGACGCAGAAACCCTTCTTTTATGCTGCAAGAGGAGTGTAGGCGTAGGCAGGCGTTGGTTAAAGAAGAAGCAACGTAGATCATGGGAACAGAGATCCACGATTTTTGCCTGTGTATTTATCTCGTGCACTCTCCTGCATGCAGCCGTTAGAGAAGAAACAAATAAAGAAAATAAATAAGGGGTTATTTATGTGCAAACCCTTAAAAGAAATGTGAAATAAAATAATACATGTAATGTAACCTAAATGATTAACTATTCTAATGCATGCTATTCTAAATGAATTCTAAGTATGAATGCAATGCATGGAATATGTAAATAAATGAATACCTGGACTAATCTATTTACATCTTATTGTATGTAATTTATATGCCAATATTAATCTAATTCCTAGGCATTTAAGTAACTAATTAGCCCAGAAATGTGGGCTCATCAGACCTTGGTTACGCTAACGTAGAATTCTTTATTTCTCCCTTTTGTGGTATACCATATCAATTGTAGGAGTATTGAAATTGAAATAATAGATATCAAAATTAGAAGGAGCTATATAACCATCGCCATGCACAGCTGCGGAATGTTGTGGAACATGCCTTCGGTGTCTTGAAAAGGCGTTTCAAGTTTCTAGATGCAAGGCCATTCTATTGTTTCAAGATGCAGTGCAAAATCATGACGGCATGTTGCATCATCCACACTATGATTATTCGGTGGAAAGTCGACTACGACTTCTTGTCCACAAAACTCAACGATCCTGAAGATATGGGGGATACGGATGTGCGAGATGACCTTGTTGACGACGATACTATAAGAGTTAGGGATTTGATAAGGGATCAAATTGCTCATGCTTTGTGGGTGGATCATCATACTCGATGACCTCTCAGAAATGGTATCGTTGTTGCAAATTCACAATCACCGTTGTATTATTATTATTTTAAGGAAATGGAACTTATAGTGAAATTGAAATTCTCATTTGGGAGGTGTATTCTTCCATGCATTCATTACACTCATTGGGGAAACTTCAAAATAAACATAACACAACATTGCTGTTAACGTGATATACTGTTGTACTTTTATGACACATAGATGTACTTCAGTGACACACTGGTGTGTCACCTTAACACATTGATGTGTTAACGTGACACATCGGTGTATTTTAGTGATACATTGATGTACTTAAGTGGTCCATCGATGTCTTACCTTAACACACCGGTGTGTTAATGTGACACATCGGTGTATTTTAGCGATACATCGATGTACTTGAGTGACACACCAGTGTGTTAATGTCACACACGAGCATATTTGGATGAAATTAAGTACCTTTAAATTGAGAAATAAAAATGGAGTCCATAATATTGACAAGTTCAGTATATTAAAGATGAAAGATATAATTACAACCTTAATGAAAGTGTTCTTTTAGAAGACTTATAAAAAGGATTGTATACGTGTAAAGACTATTCAATAACTACAAAAAATGAAACAAATAACCAAACATCACATTAAATTAACCTTTGCAAACCTATGCATCAAAAGCATAACAACATAAATTGAGCGGTCTTTATGGACATCCTCATTTCGTGAAATGACCATTGGATCCAATCCATGCATGAGACATTCTATCCAACATGTCACAAAGATCCCACAATTGTTGCTTGTGCCACCTTGTTGAGGAGGCCCTATGTAGTGCTATCGATCCCATCCATCAACACTTATCCCCCGGCATGTCAACAATCTCGCCATCACGTCAACCTGAAAACAAAAGCGTATGTTCATTGTTGTCATGCTTATTCATAACAATTTTTCAATTTGAAGTGCAACAAATTAGATGCATACTACTTCATCGCCGTCCTTGTGTGTTCGCTGGGGTAATATCGGGCATTGCTATCGTATTGTATCATTGCTTGATGCCCAATATCGACAACCACAAGGGTCCAATGGGAGACCTCTTGCGTACACAATGGTGTAGCTATATATTTACAAGTGTAGAAGTCCTCACCGGCAATCTCAACGTAGTTGTTGATCCGTTGGTGATTGAAATATTTAACAAAAACACCAAAATTGGTGTCGAAAACAAGCATATCGCACTTCGTATTCTCTTGAGCCATCGCGTTTTGATGGATTCAATTATTTCGTCAATGATCTGCATATAGTGGTAAATAATTACAGAACACTATTGTAAATATAGTTGAAAAGTTATAAAATTAAACGTACCTCCTCATCGCTGAACCCACTTATGTTTAGAAGAGGTAGCATGGACCTTCTCTCAACAATCTTCTATCCGATTCCCAGAGAATATCGACTGGGTTTTTCCTTTTCTAGTTAACTGATCAACAAGCCGTCTATCCAATTCCGAAAGGCAATCGAGGATGCCTTTGTTCGAATCTGGTATCTTTTTGTAGATCTTTGGCTTTTTGAATTGGGTTGTCCTCCTCCCAACCCCTATTGGCCTGTGGGCCACTGATTTTGTTTGTCAACCTCGTTTGGTGATCTTCCTCGTCAAAGGCTTGTCACCCTCCTGTATAGATAACCACACACCATGTCGTGTCAAGTAGGATACACAACTAATATACCAATACACCAAGGAATTATATAAACACACTCGTGTATTATACAAATGCATTGATGTATTATATACACACACCGGTGTATTATTCAAATACATCGATGTATCCTTATAACTCATGGATGTATTACATCAATACATCCATATCTGATATCTCAGATATAATACACCAATGTATTATATCAAGACATCCATGTATTACATCAATACATCGGGTGTATTACATCAATACATCCGTGTATTATAACGCATGGATGTATGATAATAATATACTGATGTATTATTAAAATACACTAATGTACTGAACTAACACACCAATTCTTCATTTAAACATTACCTTCTTCTCGTCCTTCTTCTCCTAATCTGTCTTCTCCTCCTCTGCCTTCTCATCCTTATCTGCCACCTAAGGATGGACATTCTCTACTTTATCCACCTCCACCAGGTTCACCTCCTCTTCTGCCTTCTTCTGCTCTACCATCTTTGATTTCTCCACCTCTGCCTTATTCTCCTCCTCTTCCTTCTCTACCTTCTCCTCCTATTCCTTCTCTGATTTCTCGGCCTCTGCCTCCGCCTTGTTCTCCTCCTCTTCTAAACATGCCTTCTCCTCCTCTTCCATCTTTGGCTTCTCCACCTCTGCCCTCTCCTCTGCCTCCTCCTCATTATTCCTCTCCTCGTCTTCCCCTCAACCCTCCTCTTTCCCCTTCTCCTTCTCGTTCTCCTCTTTCCCCTTGACCTCTTTCTCCTTTTCCTCTTTCCCCTCGACCTCATTCATCTCCTCCTCTTTCTCCTTGACCTCCTTCTCCTCCTCCACCTTAGCCCTTCTTAGTTTTGTTAATTTCATCCTCAATTGATAAATAGTCACTGACAACTTCCTTATTTTCTTTCTCAGGTACTTCAAGTACCTTTCTTCCACCAAATTTTTTTTCCCCCTTTGGCTTTTCCCAATGGCATCCTCCTCCATCTCAACACCACCATCACCTCCCTTACTCACCTCTCCATTTGCCTTCCTCTTCTTCCTCTCACTGTCCTCATCATTTGCATTAGATTTTCGCTTTAAACTCTTCTCCACATAGGGATCTCCAAATGGTGACTCCCTCAAGAGAGCCTTTGTGGCCTGTCAAATTAAGTTTGACATACTTGCCATGTTCTGTTACTGACTTCCCTTGGTTATACTTTTGAACGACAAGCGTGGCCACTAAATCCATTGCGTCACTAATTTTGAACATCTCGGTTGCTTAGATCTGCAATAGAATGGTGCAACCTTTGAGATGTGTTAGCTCCTTCACCTTAGCCTCTTTGAGCCCTTCATGGAGAAAATCGTGAACCACCTCAGCCCAATTGTACTCATGCAACGAATCCAAATCATCTACTGTATCAAAAAGTGAAGTAAGGATGGATTGGTCCCCGTAAGGTAAAAGTAAGGACCCAAGGGTGACGAGAACTAATAGCTTGGTCTCTTTCTCCGCTTCCACACTTCTATCAGATCCCATTTTGCCCTTTGCCTTCCATTTTCCCTTCTTGCCATTGGGATTTAATTCCTGTAATTTTAGCAAAATAGACCTCACTTTAGGTTTCGCAGTGGAGAAGTTTGCTGCCCAAATGTTAGACCTCTCCTTCACATTACTTCTCCCATTGAATAAGGAAATTTTTTGACAAAGTGATTTTCGCGTGCATTTGAAATTGTTGGTGATGTGCATACATCTGAATAGCCAAACATGTCTATCAATGCATGTTGTTAGTACCATATTAGCATCATACATTGTAAATATTGCATAACACATAATCATGCATTTAGGTTAAATTATACAAATTGTATAGTAATTGTCTCCTTTTATGGCTAGGGACAAGGTGGCTTTTAATCAGGGCTTCGGGCCGAGGATCCAACCATACGGATCTGATCAGGGCAATGATGGGAGTTCAACGACTCCAAGATTGCCCTAATCGGACATCCATAGCACCAAATATAGTCCAAGATAGCTCAAAAATCAAGGGCCAAGATGGTATCAATCCGCACTTCAAACAACAAATCCGACCGCACGGATGGGTTCGAATCGACGATCTCATCCTAATGGCGTGAAAATCAGTCCAATTCGACATCCGTGGCACCATCTACAGGACATAGAAGATGGACAGCAAAGATGATGCCACGTGGTGCCATCCCAACCTGCCCAAGGACTCATTGTTGCTCTCCTTCTCTTCAACTGCGCGGACAATCTCAAACGTCGGATGAAGATCCAATGGTTGAGAAAGATCATGCTCAAATCCAAACCATGCTTCAAAGGGCGGCTTGGCTCGTTGGTCTTAACCCCGTGGGTGACGTAGAGGTCGCGGGTTCGAGACCCCACACACTTAAAATCAGAGTGAGAAGCGGGCGCATTTCAATTGCGGCCGTTGGATCGAGGATCAGTGGTGCAGATGCGGGAGACGTGGCAGCACCAAAATGCTCAGATCACCTATGCGCGATCTAATGTGCGTTTGAACACTCCATTGCACGCTTGGGCTCACGGTTACGCTGAAGAAGAGAAAGCGCTCATTGATTCTGAGCTGTCCGATCTTACGATCGGACGGCTAAAAATTGATGAACATGGGTAGTTGAGCAGGCACAGGAGAGGAGTAGATGGCAGGCGCTGGCGCACGTCGCCCATGACTGGGGCTTTAGCGACGCTTAATTCCGTCGCTAAAGGCCCCCCATTTAACATTTTTGAATATGTAAAGACCAAATTGCCCCCAATCCTTGCAACTATAAAAGGTGACCCCTACCCTACGAAATTATCATCCCTTCCTTCACCTCTCTCCCTCTCCAAAGCTCTAGAGAAGCTTGTCCTACACCCAGGACGCTCCTTTAGAGCTAAATCCAAGTTTTCTCGCCCCCGTTCCAGAAGTGGATCCCGTGACGACGACGTCGTGCTGATTCATTCCTACTTCTTCCTGCTTCATCCTCCTTCTTCCTGCCTCGTCCTCCGTCTTCCAGGCGTCGCTATGTTCGACTCGTCCTCCAAGCATTCGTCGAAGAGGATAACTTCTCTCTCCCTTCTTTTATTGCTTTCTAGAGTAGAATTTCTCGCTTTCTAGCTGTAATCATTTCCTACTTTCTAGTTGTAATCTTTTCACACTTTCTAGCTGTAAAAACATATTTTATACATCAAGTGATTATTCTCGCTCTCTCTCTCTTAGTGTTAATATCAGCTCCATTGTGATTATCTCGCTTTTAAACAAGAATACAAAATAAAATATAATCGTGGATTTTAGATCAATGTAGCCTCCCTGTGTTCGACCCGGAACTTCTTAACGAATTTTGGTATAAATTTATCTGTTGACAGATTTCTTCGCGAATCGTACTATGACGACGTGTAATTTTTCGACTTCAACATTTTGGCACTGTTGCCGGGGAGGCAACGATTCTCGATTTCCTTTCCGCATTTCGCGCACTTTATTGTTTTCTAACTTGCTTTATTTCTCATCTATTGTTTTGCAGGTACCTCAACAGGGAATCTTTAAGCAATAGATTGGAGTAAAGTGCTATTGAAGACAACTGTAAGTGCTCCTCATTCTTCCCCCTCCATAGATTTCATTTTACAACACTAATTCAAACCCTAATTAACCTAGGTGTTTCCATAAATCCTAAGGTTAGTTTAGTTGCTTGGATTTCCACCCACATTCATCTCACCCCTATATATATAAAAAAAAATCAACAAAAAGATACTTCTTGTGGGATAAATCAAACATACACACTACATACACCCACATTCAAGGCACATAACCTAATTGATTTTTATCTACTCAACCAGGATTCTGATCTGTGGAACCGGTACATGTAAATCAACATATAAAAGAGTAGAAATCAGTTTAGGTCAATCATTTTGTGTGCCTAACTCAGTGGCGCAATTTTGGCTAATTGTTTGAGTTGTTTAGGCCATACCACTTAACTTAAAATCAACTCATCAAGTAGCTTCCCTATAGGGTTTTCAATTTATGTCAATACCAGGCACTCCACTTTACTTTTGATTACAAAAGGAAAAGATCTTCACCCGTGTTTGAAATTCTGGATTGCCTCGAACTTGATTGAATTAATCTAATTCCAAACCTTAAAAGCTACTTAAGCAAGATTTGAACTTTAGAATCCACTCATCAAAAATAATCTTGCTTGAAAGCCCTGGTTGTGCACACACTCACACATTCTCAATCGATCATTAAGGGCACAACCCATCTTAAGGGCCCACCACATTCCTTAAGTACTACAATCCCATGCCTAAATAAAATCAAGTAGATGTTGGCCATAAGGACCGATTCGCTCTTTGGGGCCTAGTCTAAGATTGTTTATGATTAACCTACTTGTACCAATCAATCTGATGTCTAGCTAGGGGAGTAGCATCAAACGACCGTGGTTGGGGGGTACATTAGGAACTGGAGGTGCAAGCCAAAGGAAGAACCTTCTCCCCATTCCCTCTTTCTAATTGGTTGGATTGATTAGATGCAAGTAGAGGAAATTGCTTACAATCTTAAGATGGATTCTGAGAGTCTGTAGATCATTAGGCTACACCACGTAAGGATAGGCTTGTTTTGTTGTGCTGCAGGATTCTTATCCCCAATCCTCCCGACCTCTTCCTAGTTTATGCCTGGAAGGAGGTCATTGAATCCTCGATTGAAAGGACTACTAGAGTATTCTAGGATGCATAGATTGGATTTTGGCCAAATTGATCTCATGGCCGATCAACAACCTCCTCTGCCTTAGACTCAACAGGAGTTGTTTCAAACGCAGCTGGAACAAATGCAGAGAATGCAGGGTGCTTAGCCCTTGAAGGATTTTTATGATCCTTCAAATTACGGGGAATGTCCCGACATCCAGATTCCTATTGGAGACGTAGAAATCAAGCCCCAGGTGTTAAGCCTGATTAAATGCTTTCATGGGCTTGGTTTTAAAGACCTGTTTCAGCATTTGGAGGACTTGACCACTTTGGTCCAGACCACTAAAGCGCGAACCGTGAATGAAGAGCAGATGATCATGAGGCTCTTTCCCCACTCTCTTAGGGATAAAGCCGCTCATTGGTATAGGACCATAGGAAGGCCGATCGCAACATGGAATGATCTGAAATCGACTTTCCTGAAGAAATTCTTCCCTATCGGACGTACTAATGCTCTGAGACGGGCGATTACTACCTTCGCCCAGTGGCCAGGGGAGTAGTTTCATGTGGCCTGGGAGTGATTCTAGGACCTATTGCGAAAGTGTCCACACCACGAGGTGCCGAAATGATAGCTCGTGCATATCTTTTACCACAGGTTGATTGAGCAACTTAGAAATCACATGGACGCTTCTTGCGGAGGCAATTTCCTCAACAAAGACGCAGATAGCATGCACGATTTGTTTGAGGAGATGAGTGAAAATTCAATCAATTATGCCTCCATGGATACTTTTAACTGGTCCCAACAACCCAGATCGAATGTTAATGAAGTCCATGACTCTCATTCATTCTATATGGAACTGATTTGTAATAAACTAGATAAGGTGGACCTGGTTACCAAGAGGATGGAGGACTGGATGGCTGGAAACTCAATGAACAATTCTAGATCTACTCAATCCCAGAATTTAAGATTCCATTCATCATGAGCTCCTTCTGGATGGGAGTTCGTGAATCAACTGGATGCGGCTCAACCTATGAGCCAGCATTATTCGGAACCCTACGGGTTCCAAATTGGGACCTTTGATCCCAGTTTCTCTGATCCCTCCCTTTCTTTGTCTCCATCCTCGCCTTATGAGGATGTCTATGCTATATAGGAGAACGTTAGGTCTAACCCTTACTCTAATGCTTACGATCTGGGTTGGAGGAACCACCTAACTTCTCCTGGAAAAACCCGAGGCAACGGACCCAATATCGACCCAGCAACTATGCTCTGCAAAGACCAATGGGTCAGGGTCATGTTTACACTCAACTGCCTCCGAATCAGGTTAATTAGCCAGCTTGGAATGCCCGTCAACCTGTAGGGCGAGCTGATTTGAACCAACAGATGGTAGAAATGCAAGGATCTATTCTTGAGCTCATGCAGCAAATGAAAACCTCACTGGGCAACTTGCAAGCCGGGTTCATTGTTAATTCCCGTCAACCCAAATCTCTGCCATCTCAACCTGTACCCAACCTGCATAATATCCAGAATCTGGGTAATCAAGCCCAAGGGTACGGGAATGAGAGGGACCCACATGCACATTCTCAGGTGGTTAAGTAGGGTCCTTCCTCTTCTTCTTCTTCTTCAAATCAAAGGTTTCTGGCTAATGAAGCCCCTCCAATCTTTCCTAACCCTCCCCAAGACCCAAACCCGTATGCATCTGCTAATTATGTTACCTTGAGGAGTGGTAAACAAACTCAAGATCCACAACCACACTGTTCTGATCTACCGAATCCTGGAGAGCCTGAGGAGAGAAAGGAGAACTCTGAAGAAGAAATCAAGGCTCAGGAACCTGATTCTGAAGATCTGGCTCATGTTCCTTTTCCTAAGGCCTTGATTAAACCTAGGAAGAAGAAGACTATTGATAGTAATGAGGAGCTCCTAAATATTTTCAAGAATGTCGAGATCAATATCCCACTCCTCGACGCTATCAAACACATATCGGCTTACGTTGAATTTTTAAAGGATTTATGTACACAGAAGCGTAAGTCGAGGAAATCTATTCTGAGGAAGGTGGTACTCTTCAAGTAGGCCAGTTCTGTTATCCTGCATTACCTTCCTCAGAAAAAGAGAGATCCAGGTGCTCCATTGATTTCTTGTGTCATCGGAGATTACACCTTTGATAGAGCACTTCTAGATCTAGGTGCATTCATTAACCTAATTTTGACTTCTCTTTACGAGAAGTTCGGATTAGGTGAACTTTGGCCGACTTCAGTAATGTTGTAGTTAGCGGATCATTCGATCACAAATCCACGAGGCGTTATTGATGATGTTATTGTCAAGGTTAAGGATTTCTATTTTCCTATAGATTTCCTTGTCCTTGACATGGATGTACCTGAGAATTTAAGGAACACACCCATCATTCTGGGGCATCCGTTCCTAGCTACCGCTAAGACCAATATCAACTGTGAGAGCGATAGCATGGAAATCGCCTTTGGGGATCAGAGATTGAAATTAGATATTTTTAAGGTGATTAACAAATTCGAGGATTGTGGATTTATAGAGGAACTTCAGGATGACAACTTGAATATTGAAACTTGTATGGCGATTTCTGCATTTGAAAGTTCCTCCTATTTTGATG
Source organism: Thalassia testudinum (assembly GCA_037157565.1). Lineage (NCBI taxonomy): Eukaryota > Viridiplantae > Streptophyta > Magnoliopsida > Alismatales > Hydrocharitaceae > Thalassia > Thalassia testudinum. The sequence continues at coordinate 179,194,224 of JAZHRO010000036.1, read as the reverse complement.
AATCTGACTAGCAACCCTTTGTGGCAAACACACCACATTTTGAAGAGGTTATTGATTTTGTTCACTCTCAACCTCTTCCTCTTGAAGAATCTTCATCAGCATCTTCCTTACTTTCAATCATAAACCCGCCCTAGCTCGAACTGAAACCATTGCCTGAGAGTCTGAAATATCAATTTTTGGGACCACAAAAGATGCTCCCTGTGATTATCAGTGCTAGATTAACTAAGGAGTAGGAGATTAAACTGATTAAGGTCCTAAAGGAACACAAGGAGGCAATTGGTTGGACCATTCATGACCTTAGGGGGATCGAGCCATCTTACTGCAATCACAGAATATTTATGGAAGATGGATCTTGCCTTTCTCACCAGATGCAGAGGAGATTAAACCCTAATATGCAAGAAGTGGTCAAGAAGGAAATTATCAAGTGGCTCGATGCATGAATCATTTATCTAATCTCCGATAGCCCTTGGGTAAGTCCTGTGCAAATTATTCCCAAGAAAGTCAGGATTACCATTGTGACTACCGAGAAAGGAGAATCTATCACAACTCATTTAGCTTCCTCTTGAAGGGTCTGTATCGATTATAGGAAGCTGTACACAGCCATGAAAAGGGATCATTTCCCTTTGCCCTTCATCGATCAAATCTTGGAAAGACTAGCCGGGCAAAAATACTTCTGTTTCCTGGACAGTTACTCAGGATACAATCAAGTCCCTATCCATCCTGAGGATTAGGAAAAAATGACTTTCACTTGTCCCTACGGAACCTTTGCTTTCCGTAGGATGCCTTTCGGCTTATGTAATACACTTGTGACTTTTCAAAGGTGTATGCTAGCCATATTCTCTAACATGGTGGGAGAGTTTATGGAAGTCTTCATGTACAATTTCTCTATTTTCAGAGAATCGTTTGATTCTTGCCTAGCTAATCTTGAAACGATCCTTAAAAGATGCATCAAAATAAGACTGGTCCTTAGTTGGGAAAAGAGCCATTTCATGACACAAGAAGGCATCGTCTTGGGTCATGTAATCTCTGAATGGGGAATTGAAGTTGACAAAGCTAAGGTTGGTGCTATCTCTAAACTTCCTCCTCCCACATCTGTCAAACAAATTCGATCATTTCTTGGTCATGTAGGATTCTATAGGAGGTTCATCAAAGACTTCTCTAAGGTTGCTCGACCTCTAAGCAACCTTCTCACCAAAGATATGCCGTTTGATTTCAACGAATCATGCCGTAAGGCATTTGATTTTCTTAAAGCGGCATTCACTTGTGCTTCGGTGTTGCAACCACTGGTTTGGACAGCCCCATCGAGATCATGACTGACGCTTCTGATTACACAGTCGGGGCTATTTTGGGTCAAAAGATCGACAGAAAGCCCTTTGTCATCTACTATGCTAGCAAAACTCTGGACGAGGCCCAGAGGAATTACATGGTTACTGAGAAGGAATTGCTAGCTGTAGTATTTTCTTTGGAGAAATTTAGGGCTTATCTCTTAGGGTCTTATGTCATAGTGTATACCGACCACTCGGCCTTGAGACATCTCTTGGCCAAAAAGGATGCCAAACCTTGGCTTATTCAATGGATTCTTCTGATTCAAGAAGTCAATCTTGAAATCAAAGATAAATTCAAGGCGCAAAATGTGGTGGTAAATCATCTTTCAAGACTTCTACGAGATCCTTCCCGTCCGGATATTCCAATTGCTGATACTTTTCTGGACAAGACTATCCTTACAGTTTCAGGTGTCCAAACCTAAGGTTTATAGACATCGTAAATTATTTGGCCGTTGGTCAAATCCCCCAGGATTGGACCAAGCAACAACGTGATAGACTCAAATCTGGGGCCAAATATTACTTCTAGGAGAGTCCTAAACTGTACCGCATCGGCTCTGATCAGATTATTTGTCGATGTGTTCAGGAAAAAGAATTCAAAAGTATACTCGAGTTCTGCCATGCATCTGCATGTGGTGGACATTTCTCCAGAAAAAAGATGGATGGAAAAATTTTGCTTTCTGGATTCTATTGGCCGTCTTTATTCAAGGATGCCCAAGAATTCTCAAGGTCATGTTCCCGATGCTAGACACTTGCGAGTATAACTAAGAGAGACATGATGCCTCTAAACCTGATTCTTCCCGTCGAAATCTTCAATGTTTGGGGCATTGATTTCATGGGACCCTTCCTCCCTTCATTTGGACACCAATACATTCTCGTCGCTGTTGATTACGTGTCCAAGTGGATCGAGGCTATTCCTACTCAAACCAATGACCACAAGGTGGTCATCGATTTCATTAAGGAGAACATATTCAGTCAGTTCGGGCTTCTGATGTGAACATGTTTACACTACTTAAGAAGTCTATTTATGCATGTTCTTAAGCATAGGATTGCATCGCATGCTATAAATATTGCATAACATGCATCATCTTGCATTTAGAGTAGTTTGAATAAAATGGAGGTTAATTGTCTCCTTTTATGTTCATGGATAGGGCAAATTTTTTATCAGGGCCTCGGATTGAAGATCCAACTGTACAGATGTGATCAGGGTGACGATTGGAGTTCAACGACTCCAAGATCACCCTAATCAGACATCTGTAGCATCAGATAGTGATCGGGGAACCTTAGAAGATCATGGGCCAAGATGGTGTGAATCTGCACTTCAAACGACAAATCCGACCACATGAATGGATTCGGATCGCAGCCCAAAAACACGAAAATCGACTCAATCCGACACCCGTGGCACCATCTACATCATCTAGAAGATGGATGGCTCAGATGGCGCCACATGGCACCATCTTAGTCGCCCAACCGGCCAAAGCACCGCCGCACCTTCTCTTCTTCAATCGGAGCATCACTTCTTCACCGTTGGATCAAGATCCAACGGCTGTGGATGCGCGCGCCTTAAAACATCCGCGCGACACATTCCACAGTGTAGTGCAGCGGTCGTGAGGCGTTGCGCATTCACAGGAAACGAGTTCGACTCACGATCTGCGGCGCATGCGCTATTTAAGGCGACCGTCCGATCGGCTGTGGACGGCCCAGATCACCCAATAGCGCTCACGCGTTATTGCACACGCGGCGAAGACGCGGCATCGCACGCGATGGGGCACGCAGCGCAGGCGGGTGAAGGCACGATCTAAGCCGTTCGATCTCGCGGTCGTACGGTTGAGATCGGCTGGACTTGCGCAAGCGTTGAACGCACGGGCGCGCACGCCACCCACTACGCCCATGTTCTGACCTTTAGCGACGGTTTTATTCGTCACTAAAGGTCCTGAATTAATGTTTTTAAAGTTGTAATGACCAAATTGCCCCCACTCCTTGCAACTATAAAAGGAGACCCCCTCCACATGAAATTCTCATCCCTTCCTTCTCTTCTCTCCCTCTCCAAAGCTCAAGAGAAGCTTGTCCTACACCCGAGATGCTTCTCGTGAGATAAAGTCAATTTTTCGTCCCCCTTTCGGAAGCGGATCCCGCAACGACGACGACGTGCTGCCCCATTCCCGTTCTTCCCGCTTCATTCTCCTTCATCCTGCTTTGTCCTCCTTCGTCCTGGCGTCGTCCCGTCCGTCTCGTCCTCCAAGCGACCGTCGAGGAGGATATCTCTCCCCATTCTTTTTACTACTTTCTAGAGTAGATTTACCACTTTCTAGTGTAATCATTTTCCCACTTTCTTGTCGTGATATTTAGTGTAATGAACAATCCTTTTGATAATGAATTCCATGTGTATTCTACATCTTTTTTTATTTTTGTTTGTAATATTCTCTCTCTCTCTTTTATTTATTGTAAATAATTAGATAGTTCTAATTAATTAAATTACTTCGTGACAAATAAAACAAATGCGAATTTTTTAAATCAAACGTCCTCCTCCTTGTGTTCGACCCGGGATTTCCATTCCAGTATAAATTTTATTTGTTGAACATGAGTTCTTCGCTTTCATACTACGATGACAGGTTTTTCAAAACCAAACACGTTAGCATAGCAACTCGAATGTTTAACATTTTGGCGCCATTGCCGGGGAGGCGACGCTCTTTGATTTTTTTCTTCGCATTTTCTAACTTACAAATCATTTACTTCACTTCTCTCCTTTCTTATTGTGATTGCAGGTACTCTTTTGAGACAAGCAAAAGCGGTAGATTGGAGTAAAGTGCTGTGGAAGGTTTTGTAAGTTATCCCCCACCTCCCACCCAGTAGATTTCATTTCATCACATAATAACACAAACATCAATCAACCTAGGTGTTCTTATAAACTCTAAGGTTAGATTGTTTGTTGTTTGACACTCACACTCATCCCAACCCCTACATTAAAAAGAAAAAAACGAAAAAAAAAAATCTCACAGAGGTACACAACCTCATCTGATTTTCAAACTCAACCGGTAAACCAACCTTTGGAACCGGTTCACACATCCAAACACATAATTGAGTAGAAATCATATTAGGTAATCATTTGTGTGTCTAATTAAGTGGTGCAACAGGCCAATTGTTTGAGTTGATTGGGCCGCACCACTTTAATTAAAATCAACTCATCAAGTAGTTGCTACTTAGGTTCAACTATTAGGGATTTACCAGGCACTCCACATTCTTTTAAGTTTTAAAGGAAAACATCTTCACCTGCGCTTTCAAAACCTGGTGTGCCAACAAAACTTCTTTGAAAACACCTAAAGTTGAATCCTAAAAGCTAGTAAGCAAGATTTGAACTCTAAAATTCACCACATCAAAAGTAATCTTGCTTGAAAACCACTGGTTGTGCACGCACACACAAATAAATCAGCCATTAAGGGCACAACTCATATAAAAGGTCCATCACATTCCAAAGCACATTCAAACCTAGCCGTAAATAAAACAGAGTAGATGTTGGCCTTAAGGTTTCGACTCGCTCTTCAGAGCCCAGAATGAGATTATTTTCGATTAGTCTATTTCTACTGTTCAATCTGATGTCTACCTAGGGGAGCAGAATCAAACGATCGCGGCTGGGGGTACACTAGGAATCGGAGGCGCAATCCGAAGGAAGAACCTTCTCCCTAGTCCCTCCTTCTAACCGGTTGGATTGAACAGACAGAAGTAGATCAAATCGTTCCTTTATCTCAAGACGGGTTTTGGGAGTCTGTAGGTCTTTAGGCTAGCCCACTTAAGGACATGTTTGATTGTTTGTATTGCAGGGCACCTTTCTTCCTCCCTTTTATCATGAATCCTTCCACATATTACACGCATTCCCGCTCTTTCCCTCCTGCTTTGAATTATCCTCAACATGACGATTATCCCGACTTGTATTGTAATCAACTATCAGTTAGTTGGGATAACTCGGATTGGGGATATAGTTCCGGGCCGCCGTGTTCAGGGTCTAACCCTGAACACTATAATTTCGATTTCTATCCTTCTCAGAGCCACATCGATTATAGATTGTCAACCTTTCATGGACAACCTAATACGATCTACAATCAAGAAGGATACACCGATCCTTGCCCATCCTCTAATTACACTGCCTTTGGGTCATCACCATCTTTTGAACAATCTGAAATTACCTATTATCAGGAGGGGTATAATAAATCTCAATTCATTAATTCCCCTACATTGACCCCAAACCCGCCCAACCCTGAACCAACTCATTTGGTTCAGGTTAACCAGGTTCAAGATAAGGTTCTGGCTAACTTGAGGAATATCATACAATCTTTATAAGTTCAGCCAATACCTTGCATTGAGAGATTGGAGCCCCTGATTGAAATGATTAATGATTTGAACAAGTCTTTATTGGATTGGCTGCAGGATGTTAAGGATAAGAACCCGGGTGAGTTTCTACTTGGGATGATACCCAGTAGAGGATGAGATTTGTGGTCGCTTTGATTCAATCATGGGATGAAACCCAGGATGAACCCTCTTCAGGAGAGCCAATTTCAGAACCCGTTCAGGCACCTGTTGGGGGGGACATGTGTTATGAGGCTGACTAGATTGAATTAGAGCAAACAATTAAGGATGATCTGATTTCTTCACCTGAGATCCCTGAGCCAGGGTACGAGGAAATGTATGTCTCCTTGGAACTGAAAGTGATAGATGATTTTGGGACATACATTAATACGGATCTTGATTTCCTTAATTCTGATGGTGAAGATTCAAGTTGCGAAGTCTCACGCGAGTTTACAGAACACGATTTTTGTGAGACGATTGGGCTTGAGGAATCTGAAAGATCATTTGATAGCCCAAGAACTGAGGAAACTGATCTTATTAGGGCACATATTACGGATCCAGAATCTCATTTTCTGGAGGATTCAATTCAATGCCCTGATTATCAGTTACACCCCGTTGAGCTTATCGATGATTCTATTTCTGAGATAATTAGACCCAAGTCAATTTTGATTCAGCCACATCATTTAGACTTGGAGATTTCAGATGGGGTGATTAATATACAAGAGGTCTTGGAATTTAACATGTTGAATGAGGAGGATAGGAGCTGGGAAATTTTGATTTGGGAAGCTAACTCCGGAGGAAGTAGAAGACTGAGTCTAAGGGTTCCATTTCATCTGAAACCATCAAACCAGGACCCTTATGGCATCTGTTTTGAGGATGTCCAACCTATGTATACATTTAATGATTATCCTTTTGAGCTTGAATTCCCTATAACTTGACTTTTTGGTCTTGGGTTGCATCCTCATAAATCGCAGGCTCGACCTTGCTTGCATACTGATTTTAGGTTTTGGGTAATTTTTATCCAGAAGCTGAGATATTTTCGATTATGGTATATGGGTCTGTACCACAATCTGGTCATATCTGTGGACCTCTGCTGATAGGTCAGAGGTTTCTTATGTTTATTCTGATTCTGACCTACACCTGTGAATTCTTTATTTCTCTTCTTTGTATAGTGTGCCTAGTTGAAGGCACTAAATTCAGCACGTATATAGTTCATTTTAGTTTTCATCTCAGAGAGGACCTGACATTCACGCAATTCAGGTGCTTTCTACGCTATTCCACTCTATTTTATGTCTTTTTAATACAATGAGGATATTGCATTAGATAGGCATGGGGGGGTGGATATTAATCTCTGAATTTATTTGTCAGCTTCGTAGATTTATTTTATTTTCTTAAAAAGAAAAAAAATGTAGAATTAGGAAAGAGAACTTGGGTTTAAGAAAATTTTCAATATTAGGAAATATTACATTATGATTTGAACACAAAGACCCTTCAGGTCTTTGGACTTAATCAGCTTGTGTATCCACTAAAATGTGGATTTGTTTTTCGAGTCCTCGCCAACTTGAATTCTATGTTAATTGGAGTAAATAAGTTTGAGTGATAAGTACATGACTTATCAACCCACCCTCTGATTTAGGGGAATTTTGAGTCTTAAGCATCTACACACTATCTTGTCACTGACTCGTTGTTCGGAGATTCTAATGAAAATTGGGTAGCTAATGAACCTTCTAGGGTGATATGGCTGGCAAGTTATCGTGGGTAACAGCCCATAGGTAGGTTGTCCAGAGCCCAGTCAGTGGACCTATGTCTTTTTGCTGCCTTTAGGTAAATCTTAGACTAGGGAAGCCACCTACTTAAAAAAAAAATAATAAAAAATAAAAAAGAAATGGAGAAAAGAAAAAAGAAATAAGCCACACTTCGCTGCACGAGTATGGCTGGCAAGTTGTCGGTGGTAATAGCTCATCGACTGGTTGTCTAGAACCCATCTCAATAAATGCACTGAAAAATCCTAAAACACTTAGGAAGAAGCGAAGAAGTAGAATAAACCGGGGAGATATACACTGGATTCACCCTTGTGTTGACCCCATAAATAATAATAATAATAAAAGTAGGGAGAAAGCTACCGGTTATAAAGATACACCTTTAGGCAGAATTCTTTTTTAGGTCACCTAGAGGTGTAGAAATTTGAAGTTCGTTTTAACTGCTGGTCAAAGAGTCTATCACATTCACAATAAGATGCTTAAAACTTAGGGTTCTCATCAAATCTTGGGTGAGTTGAATGGCCGTAGAAAACCACTCTTAAACCCTAAAACTTGAAAAATCCAAAAAGATTACAAAAGAAGAAAAAGAGAAAAATAAATTTTTCTTTGAATAAGACGAGGGCTTGAGGCGGTCTGCATTTTGGCAGATACTCGGGCACTGTTGTGTCTTTGAAAGTTCAGATCCTAAGTAGACATTTTCTTAATGACTGAAAATAAACTCAAGCCTAAATAATCAAACCTGATTCTTTTATAAATAGCATATAGTTTTTGCTAGGGACTAGCAAAAGATAGGCATGGGGGTATGATGTGAACATGTTTACACTACTTAAGATGTCTATTTATGCATGTTCTTAAGCATAGGATTGCATTGCATGCTATAAATATTGCATAACATGCATCATCTTGCATTTAGAGTAGTTTGTATAAAATGGAGGTTAATTGTCTCCTTTTATGTTCATGGACAGGGAAAATTTTTTATCGGGACCTCGGATCAAAGATCCAACCATATAGATGTGATCAGGGCAACGATTGGAGTTCAACGACTCCAAGATCACCCTAATCAGACATCTGTAGCATCAGATAATGACCGGGGAACCTTAGAAGATCAAGGGCCAAGATGGTGTGAATCTGCACTTTAAACAACAAATCCGACTGCACGGATGGATTCGGATCGATGATCGTAGCCGAACGGCGTGAAAATTGACTCAATTCAACACCCATGGCACCATCTACATCATCCAGAAGATGGACGGCTCAGATGGCACCACGTGGCGCCATCTCAGTTGCCCAACTGGCCAAAGCACCGCCGCACCTTCTCTTCTTCAATCGGAGCACCGCTGCTCCGCCCTTGGATCTTGATCCAACGGCTGTGGATGCGTGCACCTTAAAACATCCGTGCGACACATTCCACCGAGCAACACAGTAGTCACGAGGCGTTGCACGTTCACAGGACGCGAGTTCGACTCGCGATCTGTGGCACGCGCGCAATTAAAGGTGACCGCCCGATCGGCTGTGGACGACCCAGATCACCCGATAGCACTGACATGCTATTGCACATGCGGCGAAGACGCGGCATCGCACGCGATGTGGCGCGCAGCGTAGGCGGGTAAAGGTGCGATCTAACCCGTCTGATCTCGCGATCGGATGGCTGAGATCGACTGGACGTGCACGAGTGTTGAACGCGCGGGCAAGCGAGTGGGCGCGCGTGCGCCGCCCACTATGCCCACGTTTAGACCTTTAGCGACGGTTTTATCCGTCACTAAAGGTCCTGAATTAATGTTTTCAAAGTTGTAATGACCAAATTGCCCCCACTCCTTGCAACTATAAAAGGAGATCCCCTCCACACGAAATTCTCATCCCTTCCTTCTCTTCTCTCCCTCTCCAAAGCTCAAGAGAAGCTTGTCCCACACCCGAGATGCTTCTCGCGAGATAAAGTCAATTTTTCGTCCCCCTTTCAGAAGCGGATCCCACGACGACGACGACGTGCTGCCACGTTCCCGTTCTTCCCACTTCGTTCTCCTTCATCCTGCTCCGTCCTCCTTCGTCCAGGTGTAGTCCCGTCCGGCTCGTCCTCCAAGCGACCGTCGAGGAGGATATCTCTCTCCCCATTCTTTTTACTGCTTTCTAGAGTAGATTTACCTCTTTCTAGTGTAATCATTTTCCCGCTTTCTTGTCATGATATTTAGTGTAATGAACAATCCTTTTGATAATGAATTCCATGTGTATTCTACATATCTTTTTTTATTTTTGTTTGTAATATTCTCTCTCTTTTATTTATTGTAAATAGTTAGATAGTTCTAATTAATTGAATTACTACATGACAAATAAAACAAATGCGAATTTTTTAAATCAAACGTCCGCCTCCCTGTGTTCGACCTGGGATTTTCATTCCGGTATAAATTTTATTTGTTGAACACGAGTTCTTCGCTTTCATACTACGACGATAGGTTTTTCAAAACCAAACACGTTAGCGTAGCAACTTGAACGTTCAACAGATTCCAAGGGCCATCATCAGTGATGGTGGTACTCACTTCACTAATGCCCAATTCTATAATTTACTAGCAAAATATGGGATAAATCATAGAATCTCAACACCTTACCACCCCTAGACAAACGGACAAGCCGAGATCTTCAATCGGGAGATCAAGAATATTCTGTAGAAAACAGTTAGGCCTGATCGCAAAGACTAGACATAAAAGCTTGAGGACACTCTTTGGGCCTACAGTATGGCGTACAAAATGGCTATCGGCATGTCACCGTTTCGTCTGGTGTATGGAAAGGCGTGCCATTTACCCAAAGAAATTAAACATAGGGCATTCTGGGTAATCAAGCAATGTAATCTAGATCTGAGTTTAGTCAGAAAGATCAGGAAACTCCAACTATCTGAGTTGGAGGAGCTTAGAAATGACGCATATGAGAATGCCAAGATTTATAAGGCTCGAACCAAAGCTCTTCATGACCAATTGATATCCCGCAAGTGCTTTGAGCTGAACTAGAAGGTTTGGCTCTTTGATTCTCGACTTATGCTCTTACCTAGCAAACTTAGGTCAAAATGGAACAACCCGTTCATCATTGATTAGATATTTTCAAATGGGGTCATTTAGATCTCTGACTCAAAGATGGGTAATTCATTTAAAGTCAACGGTCAACGTCTGAAGCCTTTTATTGACCGTATTATTCCAGAACTCATCTCAGACGCAATGTTATGATTTCTTTGGCTAAACTTCGCCTACCTGATGGCATTAAACTCAGCAGTTGTACAGTCTGACTCAGAGCTAACCCAAGCATCATATTCAGGTGATATCTTTTACATTCTACCCTTCCTTTCAAGTCTTTTATTCTCAATGTGGACATTGCATCAGCTAGGCATGGGGGGTGGATTCATTTCTGGATCACTTTGTCAGCTCTGTGGAGTTTTTGTAAATTCTACTTGTTTTTCTCTTTAAAAAAAAAATTGAATTAGGAGAGAATACTTGGGCATTAGGACTTTTCAATCTTAGGAAATAATATAGTTGGATCTGAACACTAAGATCCTTCAGGTCTTTGGGCTTAATTAGCCTGGGTATCCAATAAAATGTGGATTTGTTTATCGAGTCCTCGCCAGCCTGAATTTTATTTCAATTTGATTAAATAAGTTTGGGTGATAAGTATACAACTTATCAACCCGCCCTCTGATTTGAGGGAACCTTAAGTCTAAGCATCTACACACTAGTCATGCTGACTCGTTGTTTGGCGGTTTTAATGGAAATTGGGTAGCTAATGAACCTTCTAGGGTGGTATGGATGGTAAGTTATGGTGGGTAATAGCTCATAGGTAGGTTGTCTAGAGCCCAGCCATTAGACCAATCTTTTCTTGCTGCCTTTAGGTAAATCTTAGACCAGGGAAGCCACCTACTTAAAAAAAAACAGAGAAAGTTCAAAAAGAAAAGAAAAAAAAGAAAAAGAAAAGGAGAAAAGAAAAGAAAAAGAAACAAAAGAAATAAGTCACACTTCACCGCATGAGTATGGCTGGCAAGTTATCGTGGTAATAGCCCATTGGTAGGTTGTTCAGAACCCAGCTCAAGAAATGCACGTTTAATTTCTAAACACTTAGGAAGAAGCAGAGAAGTAGAATAAGCTTGGGAGATATACATTGGGTTCGCCCTTATGTTGACCCCATAAAAATAAAAGTAGGGAGAAAATTACCGGTCGTATAGATACACCTTTAGGCAGAATTCTTTTTAAGGTCACCTAGGGGCCTAGAAACCCGAAGTCCATTCTGATTGCTGATTAACGAGTCTATCACATTCACAAAATTAAAAGATGCTTAGAACTTAGGGTCCTCATCGAGTCTTGGGTGGGTTGAGTGGCCGTAGAAAGCTACTCCAAAACCCTAAACTCAAAAATCGAAAAAAATTAGAAAAGAAGAAAAAGAAAAAAAAGATCATTCTTTGAATAAGGCCAGGGCTTGAGGCGGTCTGCATTTTGGCAGATACCAGGGCGCTATTGTGTCTTTGAAGTTCAGGTCCTAAGTAAAAAATTTCTTAATGTTGAAAATGACTTTTGCCCGAGTAATCCAATCCTAATTCTTTTATAAATAGCATGTAGTTTTTGTTAGGGACTAGCAAAAGATAGGCATGGGGGTGTGATGTGCATACATCTGAATAGCCAAAAATGTCTATCAATGCATGTTCTTAGTACAATATTAGCATCATGCATTGTAAATATTGCATAATACGCATAATCATGCATTTAGGTTAAATTGTACAAATTGTATAGTAATTGTCTCCTTTTATGGTCAGGGATAAGGCGACTTTTAATCAGGGCTTTGGACCAAGGATCCAACCATACGGATTTGATTAGGGCGACGACGGGAGTTCAATGACTCCAAGATCGCCCTGATCGGACATCCGTAGCACTAGATATAATCCAAGGAATCTTAGAAATCAAGGGCGAAGATGGTATCAATCTACACCTCAGACGACAAATCCGACTGCATGGATGGGTTCGGATCGACGATGGCAGCCTAACGGCGTGAAAATCGGTCCAATCCGACATCTGTGGCACCATCTATAGCACATAGAAGATGGACGGCCAAGATGGTGCCACGTGGCACCATCCCAGCCTCCTAACCTGCCCAAGGACTCACCGCTGCTCTCCTTCTCTTCAACTGCATGGACGATCTCAACCGTCGAATGAAGATCCAACGGTTGGGAGAGATTGCGCTCAAATCCAAATCGCACCTCAAAGGGCGGCTTGGCTCATTGGTCTTGACCCCGTGGGCGACACAGAGGTCACAGGTTCGAGACCCCGCGCGGTTAAAATGAGAGTGAGAAGAGGGTGCATTTCAATTGTGGCCGTTGGATCGAGGATGAGCGGTGCAGATGCAGGAGACGTGGTAGCACCAGAACGCTCGGATCACCTATGCATGATCTAACGCGCGTCTGAACGCTCCATCGCACACTCGGGCACGCGGTTACGCTGTAGAAGGGAAAGCGCTCATTGATTCTGAGCCGTTCGATCTTACGATCGGACGACAAAAAATTGATGAACATGGATAGCTGAGCAGGCGCAGGAGAGGAGTAGACAACAGGTGCTGGCGCACGTCTCCCACGATCGGGGCTTTAGTGATGCTTAATTCCATCGCTAAGGCCCCCATTTAATGTTTTTGAATATGTAAAGACCAAATTAACCCCAATCCTTGCAACTATAAAAGGAGACCCCTACCCTATGAAATTCTCATCCCTTCCTTCACTTCTCTCCCTCTCCAAAGCTCTAGAGAAGCTTGTCCCACACCCGGGATGCTCCTTTAGAGCTAAATCCAAGTTTTCTAGCCCCCGTTCTGGAAGTGGATCCCGCAATGACGACAATGTGCTGCTTCGTTCCCGCTTCTTCCTATTTCATCCTCCTTCCCTCCCTGTCCTCCGTCTTTCAGGTGTCTCTCCATCCGGTTCATCCTCCAAGCATTCGTCGAGAAGGATAACATCTCTCTCCCTTCTTTTATCGCTTTTTAGAGTAGAATTTCCGGCTTTCTAGCTGTAATTGTTTCCCGCTTTCTAGTTGTAATCATTTCCCACTTTCTAGCTGTAAAAACATTATTCATACATCAAGTGATTGTTCTCTCTGTCTCTTTAGTGTTAATATCAGCTCCATTGTGATTATCTCGCTTTTAAACAAAAATACAAAAGAAAATATATATAATCGTGGATTTTAGATCAACATAGCCTCCCTGTGTTCGACCTGGAACTCCTTAACGAATTTCGTATAAATTTATCTATTGACGAATTTCTTCGCGAATCGTACTACGATGATCAAATCCAACTCTAATCATGTAGTTTTCTGACTTCAATAGTTGGAAATTGTAATATAGTTACAAAAACCACTTATCAAAAATATTTGTAATTAGCAAAACTCGCGTAGATTTTATGCCTTTTAGAACTTGAGTCCCGGTCATTCATCTATGGGAGGTGTGAAAACGAATTGAGATTTGGATCGGCTTTTCTAACCTAAATCTAACCTAACCTAATATTTTTGTCTTTTTGTGTTTTTGAATTTTATTTTGAAACGCGAAATGAGGCCTAGATCTAAATGTGCTAGCGAAAACCTAACTAACTAAGTGCATCTAAGTGAGCCATAGTGGCTGTGCATGGTATGACAAACCTAAAGGGGACGTTCCTAAGTAAACTAATAGGCATGCATCAAAGTGTAAGCCGTGAAGATCATAGCATGCACATAAACAAGAATCAAGCAATATTATTTATGCATAAGAACGTCAAACACATCTACACTAGAAAGCATGCAAATAGAGAAAGCCCCTCACACCGGAAAGGTGCCACTAGGGCCATTGGCCTTGTGTGAGGGTGTAGGATAGACCTTGGGTATGCAAACCCGTCTACACACCTACCAAAAGAGATGGCTAGCCACAAGAGGCTATGGGTGAGCCTTCATGGCTGTCCAAGAAGAAGAAGAAAGAAAGGGGGCATCCTCTCTATGGAGAAGAGAGGACACACCCAAGTGAAGAAAGGAGAAAAAGGGTGTTGCACCCTAGTGCTCTCCTTCTTCTTGCTGCCCTTGAAGAAGCTTGGAGGAGAGCTTCTTCTTAGTCATCCATGGAGGAGCCTTGGAGGAGGAGGAGGACCCCTTAGAGGAAGAGGAGGAGGGCAGCCTTAGGATTTGGAGGGTGGAAGGGTGCGGTCGCAAGTTGAGAGGAGAGAATGGAATTGGAGAGTGAATGAATGGGCGTGCCTTAGGGTTTTTGGCTTTTATGGGAAAGCATCTTCAATTGGTTCCCACTTTTGGTGGCTCCCAAAATAGTGTGCACCACCTCTTTAGGATCTAGGTTTGACACAAGTTTTAGGGTTTCCAAGGGGGTGTGAGTGGGTTTGGTAGGGGTAGAATAGGAAGGTGGGATTTAGGAAGGTGTGTGTGTGTTTTTTCGTAGAGTAGGGTTGTGGGTTTGGTGACTCTAGGTTGGGTTAACCTACATTAAGGGGGTGTGGACCTAATTAGGCTTAGCTGAGTCTAATTGGATAAGAGTAAACCTAATTAGGTCTAGGCCAAGTCTAATTGGATATGTGTGTGCGTGTTTAGGCTTAGGTAACCATAATAGGTATGAGCCAATTAGATCCTGGGTGGATCTAATTGGGTTCAGGTGCACCCAATCAACTGTAGATGCACCCAATTAGGTATGGGGTGATTTAATTGGGCTAGGGATAGGATAAGTAGGGTATGGATAGTGGACTAGGCTTAGGAGATCTCTAATTAGGTTTCCTAAGGTGTTTGGTGTGGTTTCTAGGTCAAAATAGGCAAGCTAGGGCTTCTAGTACCAAAATTAGGAACCAGAGAGCAGTATCAGATGTCTAGAATATTGATTAGATGTCTTATACTCCAAAATTGGATGTCCGAACAGTAAATTGGACGTCCAATTCTGTGTCAGTATGAGTTTTGACTTCTTGGATTGATATTCTACAGAAATTAGACGTCCAGCTAAATGTCTAGACGTCCTAAAAGTTGCTGGAGAGTGGATTTTAGGTTTTATAAGGTGGGTTTTGGTTCCTAAGTGTTTGTGAGATGGATAGGGTGGATAAGAACATGGATAGTGCTATCCATGTTTGGGTTTTGAGGCTAAGGTGTCCTAATGGAGGTGGTTTTGGGTTTGGGAAGGCTATCCTAGGGTTTCTAAGGATAGGGATAAGGCTATCCTCCTTACTCCTCTTGTCTGGATCGGTCTTCTTCTTCCTTTATTGCTTTATTCCACTATCTCCTGCATCCTGGATCACTTTATTATTTGCAAATAGCAATAAAAACCATTAAATAGCAATATATCTCATCTTATTCTAAATAAATTGATGCAACGCATGATATGCAAGAGATGAGTGCAATATCCACAAATTAAGCTATGTTCAGACATTATTTAGGTTGATTAGGACCCATGGTTGCTGTGCAATCATACCCCCATCCCTAAACTTTGCTAGTCCCTAGCAAATGCAAGACTACGTGCATGTCTATGTTATTTACAAGTTCGATCCCTAAAGGATTGCTTATTCTTTTTATTAAAGAGTTTGACTAAATATTTTTCTCCTCTTGTTTCATTTAGAAATCCAGATACGTGAAAGTGCAGCTATGTAGCTTTCGCAATGGATTCGAGTGAAAGACCTAATTCACCTCTAAAGCCTGTACTTTACGCCTAGTAAAATTATAGCGGGATAGGCGAACTTCTTCCCTCGGGGTATTCAAGATATTTTATGAATTTCACCCCGGCTTTAAGCTTAGGTAGAGAATGTCTGGGGCAAATGGGTATGTATTTGGTGTCTCACTCATTTGGTGCTACTTATAGATTAATATTATAAAATCTAGATTCCCAGATTCTCAAGTAAGTCACCTAGAGAAAGATAAGAAAACTATGCTATCTTTTGGTTCATTTGTATTATTCTCTCATTCTCTCTTTTTTTCTTTTCCTATTTTTTCTTTTTTTTCCTTCTTTTTTCTTTTTCTTAGAGTTCACAATCTCACCAGATTCACGCATTTGATCCGTATTTGGTGGTCTCACTTGGCATTAACACTTTAATTGAGTTCTTATAACCTTAACACTAAGTCGGAATTCCTCAGTCAGTATTCGGGCGGTCAGAAATACAGAAAAATAGGTTAAGACCATATTTACTGGATCTTAAATTTATTTGGTGGTAATGCCTCATTGCAAATGAAACACACTAAATATTTATAAACTCTTTTTCTGCTTTTCTCTTTTTTTCTTTTTCTAAATTTTCTTTCTATATTTTTTTCTTCTCATTTTTTTTCATTTTTTTATATGTATAATTTTTCTGACATAACACATTCATGAATTTTATTGAGGATGCATTATTAGGGATTGATGATACTCAAGAGATATTGGGTGGCTTATTTGGTGGAAGTGCCTATCACGACATCGGGAAAGATGGATAGAACGATGTATTTCTGACATTGATATCAATACCCTCCTTCATCTGAAAATTTCATAAAGAATGCTCGTAACCATCCACCTTAGCCTTAGTTTTATGAAAACTCGCTCTCCGCGTATTTGCCTTGTTTGGTTGCTCTCAAAATTTCGCACAAAATGTATACGCAAGAACCAAGAGCGAAAACTATGCCTAATCTCTGAGTATCATTACCTAATTATCTAGAGTTCTGGATTCCTTGCACTAATCTTAGAGCACCAGTACTCTCTACTCTCATTTCACAATATTTGGTGGATTTTTGGAAGAAGATTTGCCTGACTCCCAAAACACTATCCAGGGGTTCAGGAAAAGAAGCACTGCTTTTTCTCGACAGACTGGAGACGTTCATCAGTCTTCACCATGAATCCATTGCAAAATCTATGTGTGAGTGAAAATTGTACTGGATTCCAGATTACAGGAATCAACTAGAGGATGAAATCCCTAATACAACTTCCCTAATAAAAATTGATGCATGAATGCAATATATATAAATGCTATATATAAGTGCTAAGATTAATGCCTCCAACTGGGCGTACACTCAAAAAGGATACATCAACACATTATTGAGAATGGAGAGTAAAATGATAAGAATTTTAGTTTCGTTTGATGATGGGAACACCATCATGAGCCATAACTAGCTTAGTTTGATCTGATTACGTGAATAGAAGCTCCTACATTTCCATCAGAAAGTCTTAAGGGCACAAAACACGGATTTGAGAAGAAAATAAGAAAATAGGGTTATTATCACAAAAACAAAATAACCTTGGGTTTTCTAAGGGGTTAAATAAAGGTCAAATGTGTTTTAGAGTCTATTAAGAGGGTTCATATAGAACGAAATGGGGTTTCACGCGTTACGGGAATTAATGGACATTTGAAATCCTAAAAATAGACCCGCTTAATTAACTGAGGTTCCAGTTAGAATAAAATTCACCTAAGCACTCTAAAAATCATAGAAAAATATTCTCTAGGGTTTGGCATCTTCAATTTGACCATCAGAACTCGTCTTGAACTAAAACAGAGCCACTGACAGATTTTTTCCCTAATTTGAGTTTTTGCATAAATTAACCAGTCAAACTGGGTCAAAACCAAAATCCAACTTCACTATTGGATTCCTTAGGTCCAAATTAGATTGTTATCAAAATTTGGGCCCACTATGAGATTATTTCAAACTAGTTTGCACTTTGATCTAAGTCTGACTTTCTTTATCTCCATTAACCCCTCAGCTTTTGAATTTCTTACAAAATGCCCCCCAACTTCTTTGTCTTCTTCACAAAAAGGCCCCTGCGACACCGAAATCCTATTCCTACAACTCTGATGAGCTTCATTTGGCAAGATCTCCTTGATTTCTTGATGAATCCTTCTCAGATTTGAATGGGGAATTCATCAAGAAACTAGCTTCCTTTTTAGCCAGATCTGAAGTCCCAAAAATCGCCTAATGTCTCATGTGAATCCTTCAAAGGATTGGGTTTCCTACTCCGGTGAACCTTCCAAGGTTGAAATCTTGGATTCCAAGCTTCAACCGCTCTCTACTGCCTATATAAAGATCCCCAGGGACTTACCATCCTCCACACTCTAGAATTCGACCGAAATCCCCCTCAATTCCTCCCTCCTCTCCTGCCGAATAAGCTCCTCGACGTCCAGCGACCTCCTCTGACTCCATTCTTCGTTCGTTTGCAATACCGGTAATGGATTTATCCTTCCCTCTCTCCTCCGCGTCGTGTTGTACCCACCGGCGCTTCTTCCTCCATCTTCCTCACCATTTCCTACTCACCGGAGAACCTTCTTCCCCAATGCGAACCATACCGCAACCAATGTCGCCTCTACTCCCCATCACCTACCAACTACCTAGATAAGTTCCTTAACTCCTCTACTTCATCCACACACCAACCACACTCCGTTTCGACCGCCGTCTCACTCGCACACTCCCCATCTTCCACCTTGCTGGCGTACCTCTGGCGAGTTCGTACCGCCACTACGCTCCACCAAATTGGCCACCGCTCATCTCTACACCTCCACCTCGATCCTAGGAGCAAAAGCCCTAACTTAGTTAGGTTGATTGCCCCTCCTAACTACCCATCGAACAACCCACTGTTCTCCGACCTAATCCGCCTCCACCAGCCATCTCCGACCCCCCTCGTAGCATGCTACCGCCACCAACACCTTTACCACATCGTCGTGATCCTACTGAGCTTCTTTGACAAGGCTGCAAGGCCATACTTTGTGTTTCAGGTTGTCGACCAGTGCCGCCATTACCGCAGAGCTTCAAGCACGCTTTGAAACTTGCTTCCCAGTCGAAGGCCCCAAGTGCACCCTCTAGGAGACATGGATACCCTCCAGGAAGCGACCTAGGTCTCCAATTGGAAGCAATGTGCACTCCTTCAGCTTCAATTGCAAGGCCACTCCTGCTGCCAGCCGCGCAAAGAAGGCAGTGGGATTTAGTCCCACCTCAGAAACACAGGAGCACTTGGAGTGCTATAAGTTGATTTTCTCTCTATGCCTTATCGCCTCCTAACATGAGGGTGAGGTCCTCCATACTCGCACTACCCGACCCGCCTAACTCGCTCCCACACATCGGCTACTACCCATGCCGGTAGCCTTGGTCTCGGATATGCGGATCCCTGAAATCGGATTACTCGACCATATGACTGGACATTGAGAAAGAGAAGGGGAAGAGAAAGAGAAGGGTAGGGGAGGGTTTTGCTCTAAGACCCTTCTAGCACTTAGCCAAAAATCCAAAATTTCCCCTCTATGCGTGAAGAAGAAAGGCCAAGGCAAGGAAGAAAGAAGAAGAGAAGAGAAGCCAAGAAAGGACAAAGAGAAGAAGAAGATCTGAAGGAAGAGGACCATAGAAAGAAAGAAGAAGAGCAGTGCCTTTGCACTGTAGCAAAAGCGAGTTAAGCTGTCTGATCGGCTGAGCAGACGTCTAAAATTCAACAAAAGTACAGTGCACTTATTGCGTGACATCTGATCATCTGATACTATTGCTTTATTGAAAATCATTGTAAATAGAATAATTTGGGGATTCAAATCACCATTTTATCCTGACATTTTTGCTACATTGATTCTTACTCTTATATATTCATCTTATTAGTGCTTCAATTTGATATATTCTTGTTTAGAATTGTGATCTTGAGATTCATATTTGCCATTTGCTCCCAGTGAATGACCTCGGACTTCATTTCTGATATTCGAGTATAAATATTATCTATTTTTCGCACTGATTTGATCTATATTGCAATATGATGATTTTAAAACCTGTTTTAGAGTGGCTAACAGCCAACAGTGGGCCACAAATGTGGACCAGTTGTCCATGAATTCCGAGCCCAAATAATTGAAAAAATATTATAATGGGGCTTGAGAAAATATGCAACCAGATGCTACAAAAGAAAGACAGGTAAATATGGCTGCTACAGAAGTCGGATTGAAACAACATATGATTTTGAGACATATATAAATGAGGATCAAGTGTTCTTTAATTCTGAGAGTGAGGAATCTCTTAGTGAAGTCTCACTTGAAGTTAATGAAAACGATTTTAGTGTGACAAACGAGCTTTAGGAGCATGACGAACAATTTGATAACTCGATAACTGAGGATTATGATCCGATTGGGGCTGACATGGAGAATTTTTGATCCTATTATAATAGATGATCCAATCGGTAGCCCTAATCTTCAATCACACCCCAAAGAGATGAATGATTGTGATTTGGAAATGATTAAATCCAAGTCAATTTTGATTTGGCCACAATTGTTTGACTTGGATATCTTTGATGGAGTGTACAACGATCATGAGGCCCTGGAAACTGAACACTTGATCTTGGAGGATAAGAATTTGGAAATTAAAATTTGGGAAGTTAACTACAGGGAAGACAAGATTTTGGATTTAAAGGTTCCTGTTGACCTGAAACCACCTACCTTCTATTAGGACCCTTATGATATCTTTGACATACAACCCAAGCTTGGAATAATTGACTATCTTTCTGAGCTGAACTTTAAGTGGGCACCAGAATCTATTGAACCAGATCTACCCATTGTCCGCCACTTTAGACTTGGGTTACACACCATAAAATCGCAGGCCCTACCTCGCAAGCACAATAATCTTCTATTCTGGGAGATTTTCATCTAGAACCTTAGAACCACTCAACCCTCGAGCATGGGTCTGCACCACAACTTGGTCCACATCTGTGGACATCTCCTGCTGACGGGTTTGAGGATCAATCTTTTAATTCTGATCCTGACCCGCACTTGTGAATTCTTAATTTCTTCTTTGTTTATATAGTATGCCTAGCTAAAGGCAATAAACTTAGTACGTGTATATATTCCATTTTCTCTACGAAGCTGACAGGATCTATCACAAAATTCAGATGATATTCTGTTTATTCCACCCTTTTCATGTCTTTATTTTTACAATAAGGACATGCATCCTTTAGGCATGGGGTGTGGATACTTAATCCTGAAATTATTTTGTTAGCTCCATGGAATTTCTTTTATTTTCATTACAAAAAATAATCAAATTCGAAAAGATAAAAAAAAATTAGAACTAGGAGAAGAGAACTTATGCATTAGGAGTTGTGAACTTTAGAAAATGATACTTTAGGACCTGAACACTTAGACTCTTCAGGTCTTCAGGCTTAATCAGCCTGGGTGTCCACTAAAATGTGGACCTGTGTCTCGAGTCTTAGCTAAGTCAATTTTACTTTAATTTGGCTAATAAATTGAGGTGATAAGTACACGACTTATCAACCCGCTCTTTGATTTGAGGGAACTTTAAGTCTAAAGCATCTACACACTATCCGCACTAACTCACTTTTCAGTGGTTTTTACGAAAATTAGGTAGCTAATGAACTTTCTAGAGTAGTATGACTGGAGAGTTGTTGTGGGTAACAGCCCATTGATCGGTTGTCCAGAGTCCAACTACATGACCATACTCATTCTACTTCCTTTAGGTAAATCTTAGATTAGGAAAGCCACCTACTCAGAAAAAGAAAAAAAATGATACTCAAAAAAGAAAAAAGGAAAATAGAAAAAGGAGAAAAATAAAAATAGAAAAGTAAGCCACACTTCACCGCATGAGTATGGTTGGCAAGTGGTCGATGGTAACAGCTCATTTGCCGGTTGTCCAGAACCCAACTCATGAAATACATAAAAATTCTAAGAAACTTAGGGAAGAAGCGGGGAAGTAGAATAAACCAGGGAGATATACATTGGGTTTGCCCATGTGTTGACCCTATAATAAATAGAAAAAAGTAGAGATAAAGCTACTGGTTGAATAGATAAATCTTTAGGCAGAAACTCTTAAGGTCACCTAGGGTCGTAGAAACCTAAAGTCTGTTTTAATGGCTGCCTAGTGAGTCTATCACACTTTCACAAGATTCATAGAACTTAAAGTATTTTTTCGAGTCTTAGTTGGGTTGAGTAGCCGTAGAAAACTGCCTCGAAACTCTAAATTCAAAAATAAAAAGAAAAGAAAAGAAGAAAAACAGAAAAAAAATGTACCTTCCCTTTTCAAAATAAGGCAAGGACTTGGGCGGTCTGCATTTTGGTAGGCACCCGGGCACTATTGAGTCTTTGTAGATTAGGTCTTTAGTTGAAATTTTCCAATGTAATCAACAAATATTGCCTAAGTGACTAGACCCTAATTCTGTTTTTATACATAGCATTTAGTTTGATTTTGCTAGGGACTAGTAAAAGATAGGCATGGGGGGTATGATGTAGACACAATTATTTAGGATAAAATACTTATTTATGCATGTTCCTAGGCTTAGATATGCATTCCATACTATAAATATTGTATAGCATGCATCATTTTGCATTTAGAATAGTGTGTATAAATTTTAGGTTAATTACGTCTTTTTGTGGCCAGTAGAGAAGGAGATTTAAGTCAGGGTCTCAGATTGATGATCTGACCATACGGATTTGATCAGGTCAACGATCAGAGACCAACGCCTCTGAAATTGCCTTGACCAGAGTTTCGTAGCACTATACACAGTCCAAGGAAGATCAACGACCAAGGGACTAGGTGTAATTCGGAGTTTCAAATGACAAATTCGATCGCATGGATGGATTTAGGGTGACGATTGTAGCCTAACAACGTGAAAATCGAATCAATCCAACTTCTGTAGCAGCCCCTACTAAGGAAAGAAGATAGACAGCCTAGATCACATCACGTGGTGCTATCCAGGCCGCCCATGGGTGTGTAAGCAACATCGCACGCTCGTATTAGCGTAGAGGTAGCGTAGCAGCGCGAGTGCGGAGGCACGCAGCAGCAAGCACCAACGGGCACGTGGGACATAGGCACGCGGAGTGCGCATGCGAGCGGGATCTTCAGCAACGCTTGCGGCAGATCTTTAGGGACATTTATGGCTGTCAGTAAATGCATCCTATCCTCCACTATAAAAGGACCCCTACTCCTCCCATTCTTCTTCATCTCTTCCTTTCTCTCCCTCGCCACCTCCAAGGCTCTAGAGAGAGCTTGTCCCAAGCCAGAGATGCTCCTCTAGTGTAGAAACTCAAAATATTTTCTCTCCTCTCACCCCCATTCGTGGAGCATCCCGTGGTCGTCCTCTCACCACTTCGGGAAGTAGATCCTTGCCACAACACCATCCCATCTTGCCTTCCATCCTCCGACGTCGTTCTCCTTCCTCCAGCTCCTCACCACCTTCATTCGGGCACCGTCATAGCGAGTCATCCTCAAAGTGACCGTCGAGGGGGATTCTTCTCACCTTTATCTTTTATCGCTTTCTAGTCTAATTGTAATTACCTTGAATTATCTGTATCAAACTCATTTCGATATACATTGATGTTCTCTCTCTCTCTGTCTCTCTTCTTTTACAAGTAGATTAGTTAGATAAAGTTTTGTCGATTTGATCTCTTGCCTTGTAAAAATACAAAAAAATCATAAAAGACAAAAACACCAAAAAGAAACAAAGCAAAACGTGGATTTCTCAAAACTAAACGTTCGCCTCCCTGTGTTCGACTCAGGCCTCATCTTGAGTTTCGGTATAAATTTTATTTGATAGCGATTTTTGCGACTACGACGACGGGTTCTCCGAAACCCTATCTTTTCCTCTGGAAAACATGCTCACTAGCTCTCTTGAGAGATACGATTGTGCATCTGTGGTCCACCTCCCTATGGTACAAACATCCACGAAATATATGATCTTCATACACCAGTGTTGTCGTTATACTTCACACATGGATAACAATCATACATCACTTTATTGTACAAATACACAGATGTATTTTCAAAATACATTGATGTATCATATAAATACACCAGTGTATTATTTAGATACATCGATGTATTTAAACAATACATCAGTGTATCAGTATAATACATCCATAGCTAACAACACATCGATGTATCATATGAATACACCGGTGTATTATTAGGATACACCGATGTATTTAAACAATACATCGATGTATTAGTATAATGCACTCATAACTAACATTAATACACCGATGTATTTATATAATACATCGGTGCATTATCCATGGATACATTGGTTTATTGCTACGATACATCGGTGTATTATCCTTAGATAGTTTGTTTTATTCCTATGATACATCGGTGTATCTTTATAATACACAGGTGGATTTGACAAATACCAAGGTATATTAATCGAATGCATCATGTCTTACTTGAATGCAATCGTGCATTGATTGAATACACTTATGAGTTGTGCTCGACCAATACTCCACATATAAGTCATACACCAATGTATTAGGCAAATGAAAATAGGCATGCAACTGACAACCATCTCTCAATCGATATCTTCTCCGCACCACTTCCACAACCATACCTGGCTTGGATGCTATAGCCGCTATTGCCCTTGCCGTTGCCGCTTCCCTTGCTGCTCCTCGCCATTTTGGAAGCCGTTGCTACTTGCTCGATGAAGGTGGTGTATGCGATCGCCAGTGGATGCGATTTGCTCTCGACTTCCCGCTCATTTGTGTTCCGATGGTTTGCATTGTGTTATGTTGAGTATTTCAAAATGACTTATACATCGTCAATTCAATCCATCGATGGTTTTAATAACTTTTTCACGTCCGAGGTAATGATTCAAAACGATGCTCGATCCATTTGTGCGGAAATACAACAATGTATTCTGTATCCATTCACTTTACTTCCACTTCCTATCTCTTTAAACAAATGCACTAAGTTTGCCAAATGAGAGATTACATCTTCTAATCCATGCATTGCATGTCCTACGTTAACAAACAAAAAAAACTCTCTATACCAAGATTGAGGCACAATATCGATGTCACTTTTTTCGATTCCTCTTTTTAAATTCTGTTAAACAAGTGATACCTGAAGGATCCAACGCCCAATCCTCCACCCTTCTTCGAAAGGCATACATTTTTTCGCTTGACTGATTGGAGTAAAACACTTGTATATATGACCAAGCTTGTACAAATTTAAATTAACTTGTAAAATATCGACACCTTTCATAAAAATTAGTAAAATAGTGATAAGCATTATGAAATTCAAAGGTATGTCTGTGAAGAATGTCGCTACTAAGTCTAATGCTCATAGAAAGATTCTCCTTCGTAAGGGTGAATTGGGACATTTGCAAGGGATATAACACGACACGCACGTGATTGTGGTTTGTAGTATTATTATCCTATCAAACTTAAGGATTTGACTGTCCCAAAGAAATATATAAAATCTCGAACTTAATTTAACACTTCTACCCACTTTGTTAAAGGTATCAAACTTTGAAATGTTGAGATATTTCAAGAACCGTTTCCCCATCGATTAATGGAATAATAGTTTGTTGGTAAAATAAAATAATATTTTCTCCTGAAATGAATTGATTTGAATACCTAAATTTCTACCAGGTCTGATTTGTAGCTCATATAATGATCACGAAGGGTTGCTACCTCTTATATTATAATAGTTTAATCCTTTTAAAGATGATTCACAAGTCTTATTGGACATAAGAGAACTCACAACGACACAAATAGTTTATTTTATCTTAACCTTTTTTGAAAACGAACTCTAAAACTAATTTGATGGATGAATACATGGTAATACTTGCTTATTACATGTGTACTTGGGAGGAGTGAGTTGTTGCACGAAGGATTAAGCTATTAATGAGGGAAAAATCACTACAATAAATAAGGGTTTTCCTCATGATTAACAATCGTGACCAAATGGCTTATAACTGTTACCAATTAGTGACAGCAAAAGTTACGTTGCGGAAGGGTCTTTGGTGACGGTTCCACTCAAAATCGTTACCAAAGGCTTTGGTGACGGTTCCACCAAAAACCATCACCGAAGCCTCAAGGCTTTGGTGACGGTTTTGGATGGAACCATTATCGAAGTCGTAGGGCTTTGGTGACGGTTCCACCAAAAATCGTCACTAAAGCTACAGAATTGAAAGAACCTGAAAAACCCTAATCTAACTCTCACCTTACACTATGGACATTGTGAAGGTAAAATACCATACCAGCCAATAATAATGTAAGACATTGAACTTGATCTTGCTGAAATCTTTCAATGTGAAGATTCATAGAAATCACAGAAAAGATCTTAATGATCACTTAGGATAGCCTCACAGTAGGCATAAGGCATAGTGTGTTATCATATTAAAGATCCAAAACAGATGGGTTCATCAAATTTCTACATAAGATATGCAATGAAACTTCAGAAGAGAACACTTACCAAAACCCCTTCTAGGCTTCCGATTGCATGTTTCACAGTGCCAAACATCCTACAAATTTGTACTTGAAAGCACAAATCAAACACTGGGTAAGGGAACATAATATATGACACCATGCCTTCAGAAATTCATGCACATGTATAAGCAGTAAATGGACAATAGTTGAAAAAGGAATATAGATAATA